>OU900096.1:5899106-7243562 GCA_918026865.1 Phyllotreta striolata
TTATCAATGACTAATATTTGTTGTTATAATTAAAACTTATGATTAAAAATCTATACTTACAATAAATGTAGAAAAATACTATAATGTAATACTTAAGTTACTTATTTACATCTTGCTTTAATAATTTAATAAATAAATATAAATAACTAAAAAATAATTTGTTTTTGAATAACTCCACTTCCATCATAACCTTATTTTTTGACATTTCTTAAATAAATATTTTTATTTATCCGAGGCCTTGGTTGACTAAACAATTCAGCTATATGCTTTTTAACCGTATAGCTCCTTTATCTCTTTCAGGATATAAGAAAAAAGAGCAAATTCTGTTACGCAATTCTATTTATTTTTGAGTTCTGTTTGTTCCGAGCACGAGTTAACAAATGACGTAACATGTCATGTCATGTGTCGAAAACGTAAATCCAAATTTCAATTTCAGTGAAGTAAAAAAAAATAGTTTTTATATATAGATATTCGTAATGAATGGGCAACAATAAATCAAAGCACCTTTAAGGATACATTATCTAGTCCTGTGTGAAGGCTCACCGAATAAGCTCGTGTCATTGTAATTAATCCACCCATTTGGATATTGATTGATATGGAATTAGCTTTCCTTTAATATTTAAATCTTCCGGAATCATGGGAGCGAACAGCAGCAAAAAATTGGCGGCGAAATGTTCATTTCTATCCAAAGACGAGCAATTAATCGTCAGCAATTCGTTCAAGCTCGCCAGCAAGAATTCCGAAAAAATCAAAGAGGATGAACTAACGGTGAGTTTGCTAATCGTACAGCAACAGCTGGGGTTTTCAACTTTTGAATTTGCAGAAAATATGGGGCTCCCAGATGGACGCGCGGTTTCTACAATATTTAAACAATTATTTATTCGGAATGGGGGAACAAAAACAGAGCACAGTAGATCTGGAACGATTTGCTGAACTGTTTGTGTTCTGTACAAGAGGTACAGTGGATGAAAAAATCAAAGTACTTCTAACCTCTTTAGGGAAAAATGAAAGCGAATGCAATGAAATACCGTACTTGCTAGTAAAAGAGGTAACTTCATTTGCTTACCTCGAGTGTATACTTTCAATAACCTCTCTAATATTGTAGTATGTGGAGAGCATAGTTGCTTCCTACATGAAGATTCAAAAACTGAGCAACAACAGGCAATACAAATCGTGGTTTTCGCGCGGTTGCTTTACTTTACCTCAGAATATCCAGAGATTAGCTGAAAGCCTCACCTACGAGCTTGCCACGGGAGAAAATTTGGATAAAAAATCATTAGAATTGTGGTTACAAGGATCAACGTTACTAGGACAATTACTATTGTTTGTCTCGATGTATTTATTCGGTATTAGTCATAAAGAAAAAGGAGGAATTCCCAGTAACGAAAAGACAGGTAGAATTGATCTAGTTATACACGTTTAACAAGGAAATATTGGATAAATTTGTTGCAGGCCAAGCTCCCGACGAACACGTGAGCTCCGTGAACGAAAAGGAAAGGGATAGAAGCCTGATTCCGTTTTGTAGAGGTTTAGATTTAATGCCTTCGTATCCGAGCATTTTGGATCTCAATCAAATAGTATTCATAAATTCCAATCTTCCGCAACAATACCAATTGGAATGGAGATTTTTGTTTAGTTCCGAAATACACGGGGAATCTTTTTCGACTTTGATAGGTATTACTAATTCTCTTGATAAATGTTATAACTTGATATGTCGACTCGTCAAAATTGAGATTCCAGTACCACCAGGTTCCTCTCGTTGAAATCTGGAAGATGATAAAATATAGCAGTAAAAGTTTAGCATGAAATAACTACTTACTGAAGAGATTTGGTTCAATTTCGGTTTGTTTTTTCAGTAATTCAAACTTCAAATAGCTCGTAAAATTTACTAGTCTATTCATATATCAAATATGGACGATGTAAACAAAGAGTAGCGTGTGATCGGTGCTTAATCGGTCACGTGTTTGCCAATTCTCGCAACGCTATTGGGTGAAGGTGGTTCAAATGCACTGATCACACCCTAGTTATTGTTTATATCGTTCATATTTGAAATATGAATAGACTTTAAGCTAATAAATTCGATATATCAAGTTAAGGCCTCTATCCACATAACGATTTTCTATACATAACAATCGTTCTTTATATATTCTCTTAGGTAGAATAGTAAATCAAGGACCATCCGTTCTCATTGTCGAAGAAAAGAATGGGTACATGTTCGGCGGATTCGCTCCCGGCAACTGGGAATTAAATCCGAAATTTTTCGGCGACGACAGCAGCTTTCTATTCACGCTTGCGCCGAGAATGAGAATATTTCCGTCTACAGGGTACAACCAAAACTTCCAATACCTCAATTTACACCAGCAAACTCTTCCCAACGGAATGGTAGGTCCGAATAATTAATTGGCTTTTTTTGAGAGGTTGTCCAATGCTACAATAATTGGTAAAATTGTTGATATTTTGTTAGGCAGCGATTATTACAGACGTATAGTTTGTCTCAAGGCACTTGGGAAAAATGATTTACGAGTTTAGAGATCTTAGCTGGTCGAAGTATTTGCCGAGTAAGCAGTGCTCTAGCATTAATTGTATACCAATAATTGTTAAATATACACATACAAAAGCATCATTTTCTAAGTCTTTGCCTGGAAATACTGTTTACTACTAGACCCAACTATTAAGTAGTGTGTTAAGTGTTATTAAGTACTTAGTCAATTGTTATAATCTCTAAATTCTCGCCCTTTTGTTCCTAAATATCTTGACACAAACTATACACCCTTTTAAAGAGAAAAAATTAATGCAAGCAAGACATAATTCATGGAAACTTGTTTATACTCGCACTTTACATATGCATATTTACTATCCAATTATACCATAATTTAAAAGAGCCATTTACTTACTATTATCGACAGCAACATTTGTAACTTATTAACTGTTATAATTAATGTTTAAAAAAAGGCTATGGGCGGCCAGCACGGTTACTGTGGCTTGTGGATAGACAGCGAGTACGGCCAAGGGCAGAGCAGCCCTTCCTGTACGACTTACCAGGGCTACCAGCAGCTGTCGTCGGCCAAGGAATTCACGTTTCGCCATTTGGAAGTGTGGGGTATCGGCCAGCCGCCGCCGACGCCGCAAGAAAAGGGCGAAAGGGTGCAAGGCGTGGCGGGCACGACGGGCTTCAGCGTCCTAGACGGTAATTCGGAGGAAAAGGTTATGTTACAATTGGCCGGTAAAACTATGCATAGCCAAGGTCTTCGAGAACCGCAAGAAGCTGATTAATCGGTGGGTAATCGATTACTATGAGAAATATGATCGAAAGGAGTTCGGAAATTATTTTTTATAACTGATCAAACTGTAGAAGATTTATAAGATTTCACATGGGTACATATTCATATTTAAAAAAAATGTACTAGTCATGTTACGTCCGGAAATAGGGTAGGGGGGATCGCATGGAGCATTTATCACGCATTGTTTTACTATAAATATCATTCTATACCAAAATACCAAGTGTTTTCTGCACATGATGTGCCACGAGTTCAAACTAGACATGCTATATTGTGTGTTGTAAATCCTTTATTATATACAATATACAATGAATAAAAACCATCAACTTTTCAGATCGTCAATATAAAAAAATACAATAAAAGTATGTTTAGTTTTTCATACAATATATGGATAATTTTTATTTTTCGTGGTACATCCTGTATAAAGGTTGTAAGTTATTGATTTATGTAAATATTATTTCCTACAAAATTTCTAAATAATAAGATTGTTGAATTAAATATATTAAATATACGCATAATTAAATAAAATAACTAAAGTAAATATTCCTAATATTTCATCTTTTAAATCTACCGGCAATACATACGTAATTTACCAAAGAAGAGAAATATGGTGAATAAAATCAGCAGTATTGCAGTTAAAAAATATACCTATACATATAAAAGTCATACACTATCATATTTTAAAACTTTTAACAGTTTGCATTGTTTGTATACTAAAAATGCTTTTTCCAAAGTGGATATCTTGTAAACTTTACCCCCTATAAAATACAACACAGAGTCATATAAAGACGTATTTAGTAAAATTACCCATAGATTCATATTTTTGTATTTGTTAAATGAAAGGTTTAAATTCCGTAAAGTAAAATTTTAACGTAGAATTATTGTAAAAGATTTCTTTAAAATAATTACCGTATTATACAGTTGATGTAACCCCGTATGTTATGTCGTACGCATTTTAATTAATTGTTATATATTTGCGCTTTTCCATATAGATTTATTAAAATAGTTTTATTTTGCTAAGTAAAATGTTTTTGTGAAATTAGACTGATTTAAATGTTCTGTTGTCATAATTTTTTCTGTTCATATGTTGATTTTCACATATATTTTTTGGAATTGTTACTTATGAATGCATTTATTTACAAACATAATAACAAAACGATATGATAATGCAATATGCAATGACACAAATGATATACATTAAATAAACGCTAATCTTGCTAAGAAAACCCGAATTTTTAAGAGAATTTGAATTGTAATTACACAATAACCTGTAGACTTCTACTTGTGTAGAATCCAATCCCTTGGTCAATTTGATTCAATTATCCCATGGGATAATTAAATGATGACCAGGGAATTGATATTTGTATAAAACGCCGACACGAACTAATGCACAATAACTTTTTTTTAAATATTTGTCCACGATGTGCCAAAGTCATCACTATACTACATGTTATTACCTTATATATTATATTAAAAATTGTCTATTTTATGGAGCACTATTTTCCATTGTTATTAAAACCCAAATTCTTTTTCTCAGAAATGACTGAATTGTAATACAATATCTTTGCGTAGACACAAACGCCCTTTTATCATATTCTTGTTGGGTAGTATTATTATTCAGCTAAAGAGCCGATTCTTTCTTTAATCACCTTATTAGTATTTTAAAAATAAATGTGATATCCCTTTTTGTTCATCGTCAATAAAGAGTATAAAACAAATCGTGTTAGTTGATTGAACCCAATGAAACACCACAAATTAAATGCAAAATATAATAAAAGAACAAATAACGAGTAATGCAATAATCATCCATAGGTATAACACAAACCAACAAGTATAAAAAAAAACTAAAAAAAACGAATGTGATCGATAACTAGTATTTCGAAAAATGCTACACTTTGAAACGGTACGCCAGTATACCGGCCGTACCCAAAGCTACTGCCGCTCCAAGAGTTCCCCAAAAGGCTAGCTAAAATGATTATTAATCGTTTACTCGACTCCGTAGGCAAAAACGTATCTACTTTAAACCGAAATTAATATACTCACTCTACTTCCACGCGCTTTCTTTTTACGTTTATTTACATCGCCGGTTTTCGCCTTTCCGTTGAACATTCTCCTCGCCAACTCCTTTTCGCTGGTCTTTTGCTTATCAAGCAATTTCGTTACTTTGGCTATTTCCTTCTGAATCTCGGCATCGTTCGGTGCCAGTTCCTTCGCCTTCAACAAACACTTCATAGCCGTAGAAAGGTCGTTTTTACCTATAAATACCTAAAGAAACGCGTTAAATACTGAACAATCTCTAAACTACCAATTACCTTCGCTTTTCTAAAATGCGCTTTAACGTTGTTCGGCTGGCATTTAAGTACGATTTGCAACGAACTCAAAGCGGCATTGTAATTCTCCATTTTTATTTGTGCCGCCGCCATGTTGTTGCACACGCTTATACGATCCTCCAAAATGCTTTGTAGATCGGAATCCAATATTTCGCTTTTTTCATTATCGTTTTTCGATGCTTGCTCCCCACCTTCGACTTCGTCCAAATAGTCCAAGGCCCTTCTGTAACACTGGATTGCTATGTTGTTTTCCCCGCGAACGTACCACCAGTTTCCTCGTTCTCTCTTCTTGTTCCTATGAAATATTCATAATAGTAATCAATAAGGAATTGTAGTAATCAACGCCTGATAATTTAACGCACTTACTCCACTCTATTCTACTCTACTCCACAGAGTTCTATTCTAATCAACTCTACTCTACTAGATAAGGGAATGACTGAATAAATCTTACCCTTTCTGCCTTCTTTCGCCAATAGTCATTGAATCGATCACATCTTCGGGTTCTACTTGTACTAATTCGACATCGTAAATAACTGTTGCATCAGGAGGGATATCAGAGGCTAAACCTTTTTTAGAGAATGCTAGTCTGGGCTCGATTTGTAATCTACATTTTTCGCCGATATTCATTAGGCCCAGGGCTACGTCTAATCCTTGTATAACCTAAAAGAAGAAGAGGTCTTATATGAAATGTCTGCTGTACAAAATGTGGTTGTCTTACGTCTGATTCTCCTAAATTTAGTTGGAAATTACTGGCACTTTCGACTACAGTTTCATCTTTGAGATATAACGTGTAGTTGATAATACATTTTTCGCTCCTCTGAGGCCTGCTGTCGGGTTTACCCTCGGTAAGGAGTTTTTTCATAATGGCTCCGCTTCCCAAGAGATCGACCCATTCGGGTTGAGGTTCCGGAATCTCTTCTACTTCAGCGGGCTTTTCATGCTCATATTCTTCATTATCGGTTTCCGTTTCATTTTTAATAAACACCTCATTTTCAGTTTTTTGCTGTTCTAATGAAGTTTCTAGAACTTCGGAATTGTCGACGTGTTTCTCGCTTTCGATTAACGATTCGGACATCTTGATGAAGTTATTTAAACAATTTTGCAATTATCAGTCTGAAAACTGCGATTAAAAACGCTAATTAATAACTAATGGAAGAAAGTCCAATGGATTTCGAATTATAACCTAATTGTGCAAGATTGCAGGAGGTCCTTTTTCGAAAAGCGATTTAATTAAACCAAATTACTTACTGCACTTTTAGGGTTTCATTATTTTTTGCTACAGAATTTATTATTTCTTTATCAAAACTGAAAATTTATTTCTCTTCGATTTTAAACTAAATTTTTGACAACTTGTAATGACAGTGACACATTGACGTCATTGACAGAATGAAATATCATTTGACATTCGTTGAAATTGTTTATCACTTTCTTTTCAAACGGATTGAACAGAGATGAGAATATTCAAAGTGAAATTATTTCTTTATTGACAGATCAAAGATTATGCACAGCGCCGTATTCGCTCTTTTTCATCAATTCAGTAAATTGAACAGCCTTATCTCCGATAACAAAATAGATAATCATGATGTGTTTCAACTCTATTATCTCTTATTGCTCTCCTTTGAAAATTTAAATTGTACTTATGCAAAATGAGGATGTATTTAGTTTTCTTTGTGTTTGAAATTTAAAATTTAACTGACATCAATATAGTGAATAGAATTAAGAATTATAATAGATTATTACATAATAATGCTTGTTTTGTACTATTAACTTCAATATCTGTGAAACCACAAGTGTTAACAGAATTAACGTTCTTATTACAGTTACAATACTTACTACATTTTCACTATGTGCTCATTCCTAATTGAATTATTTACAATTTATTACGAGTGAGTTTGGAAAAAAGTGTCCACTATGCTTACGTAGATAAATAGTAAAGATAAGAAATATCTAATAAACCAAATGTGTACTATACTAGCATTAATTAACCAATGTTGTCATTTCTGTATCACAGAAATGGGAATAGTGTTCCTAATAGTCATAATGTACTTTTTGTATAAACTCGCCTTTAAATTAAATATGTTTATAATGAGCACAACTTTAAAGAAATGTAAAAGGTTTTTTTGCCAGTACACTGAAGTAGTTACCTCTATCGAAAAGTGCAATTTGGATTATTTAAAGACTGTTTAAAAAGATTTTTGTAGGGTACCTAGAAAGAGGGATGTTGGGTTTACAAAACCCAAAACAAGCACTAAAAATAAGCCAAATAAAACAAATACTAAAAAAATACCTAATCTATTAATAGGCATTTTAAGTAAAAACCTTAAAATTAGATCATAGCAATGTATTTACATTTACACTAGCATTATTATTCTTCGGCATCGGCCTTTTCAACTCCGAACGGTTCGGGAACGGCTTCGACGCCACAATCGGCGATCACAACGTCTTTGGACGGCTTATCACGGCTGTCTGTGTCAGTAGCTTCGATTTTTCTAACGACATCCATTCCTTTGACGATCTTACCGAACACCACGTGGCGCCCGTCCAACCAAGGGGTTTGCTTGGTCGTGATGAAGAACTGCGAACCGTTGGTGTCTTTGCCGGCGTTGGCCATCGAAAGCCAACCGGCGCCGAAGTGCTTCAGCTTGAAATTCTCGTCGGCGAAACGTTCACCGTAGATGCTGCGACCTGAAACGTTCATTTTTTAGATTTTATAGTGATACAAAGGGAACCCGTCGAAATAGCACAGGACCCAATACCCCAAAGACAAAATCGCTCAAATACAAAATAGCCCTGACAAAACAGTCCCGATAAAACTAAAACAAGGAGTATTTTTTAAATTTCCAGAGTTTGTAAGGCAGTTTTTCAATCTGTTGTTCTCAGATTCTTAGTTATTGTAAACATATTGTAATGCAGTCTTTTTAACCACGCCATAATATTCAAAATTATCGCGCTAAGAAAGGAGTATCGAGTAAAGGTAGCCACAGGTTCATCTCTTCCAAAATTTGCTTAGAAGTGGAATCCTAAGCTTCCAGTTTTTGTAAGACCGAGACCGATATATTTGGGTGTTTTCCTTCAACTCACTCTTGGTTTTGTAAGCAGTTTTGTAAAGAGTTTAGAAAAATTCGTGCTTGGTTTTGGCTGTGTTACTTGAAACTTGGATAATACTTGTAGTAATTACTCGTAAGCATATACAGAGACATGTTTTTTCTCTTAAGGTATTTTGACGATACCCGTCGTTACAAATGATTATAGTAATTACATATTATTGTTATGATAAAACTTTTATTTTAATAAAGTACATTCCAATGATGATAATGCAAGATATCAAAGTTGCAAATATAAATACCGGACACATTAGGATAAAAGGTAAACCAATTATATGGATAAGTGCAGGTTTGTTTGGAATATATGGTCAATTCTATGAATTGGACAAAGAGACATTATTAAAATAACAGTTGTTAGAGGGAGAAATATGCAATCAACCTATTTTTTTTCTTTATCTGAGACTAATGGAAGTTGTCTTTGCAGTCACCTGTATATCAAATTTGCAAAGTTGAAAGAACAAGTTTATATAAGAAAATAAAAGTTTAAGAGAGTATAAGAGATATTTTATGGAAAACTGTACCTATATACAAATTAACAGATATTGCGAAGGTAGGTCTTGTAAGAATTATCATAACTTAGGAAAACATATCAAGAAGACTAAATTAAAAAAAATTAAAAGTATTGAATAAAATTCAATCAAAAACACGCTTAATATAAAACATATAAAATACTATACGGCTTAACAAAAATTTGTTGAATTATATTTTTTCTTATCGACCTATCAATTATCGTCCTACATAAATAACAATTTTAATTATACGCTGCATTGCATAAATTCTAAACTGTTCATAAAACAAAATATCTGATTAATAAATTTCTGTTTCTCTTAGGTCAATAAGTAACTAATAATTTGTTCAACGATAAAAGAGACCTATTGGAGTGAACCTATTACGTGTAAATGATATCAAGGGTTTTACTGATACTTATTGCAATTATGTAACTACGCCAAATTATGCATTATTTCGAACAAATACTAATGGTTGATAATATAGAGATAATAGAATATATTTTTTTATTTTTAATTTTTTTAACTTGGCAACTACGCTCACAGTTATGGGCTATTGAACCTAATTCCTTCTTGGGTTAACTAATATACGGCGTTGCCAAATCGATATATAAGTAGAGAATTTATCGAGAATAATAAAATGTTATAATAAATTATGAATGAAAGATATCGAAATATAAATTGTAAATGTTTTATTTACCTCCAGTTCCATCGCCTCTAGTGAAATCGCCTCCTTGAATCATGAAATCCTTGATGACTCTGTGGAATTTGCTACCCTTGTAACCCTCCCCAACAGGTTTTAAAGCTAATTGTTTGAAATTTTCTACGGTTTTTGGCACGGTTTTGCCGAATAAACCGATTTCGATACGTCCTATTGCTTGGTCGCCTATTTTGATGTCGAACCATACCTAAATTTAAAAAATATCGCAATATACCGGGAATTCCTTAAAAATAGAATTTAATACTTACTTTATCAGTTACTTTGGGGCCCTTTTTGTCGTCGCAACTGACGTACGCCCAAATGCCTACGAAAGTTACGAGAACTAAAATAAATTTCATTGTTTTGCTGTTAAATATTTTCTTTCCAGAAAATCGCTGACCGCACACAACAGAAGTAAAACCAAAACTCAAACTCATCAACTGAAATGATGAATGGAACAAGACAGGTTGAAGTTGGCTCGCGCTCGCAGATAAATCTCAAAATACCCGAAATATGTTCGTCGGTGTTCTCTTTCTGTATTACGCGCAAACGGGGCTAGAGAATGAGATGTAACATGACATCATGTTCTGCTGAAACTTACGTTCTTCCGAGTCGACCAATGGCGAGCCGCCACGGTCAGCTGGTTGACAGCCGGGTAGCCGGGTTATTTATCTTTGTCCCTCTGTAATGGAAATAAAGAAAAAGAAACAAAGAATTTTAACAAAATATTTAAATTTAAATAAAATTGTAATTCTCTAAATGGAAAACAATATTTTATGTAGTATCTCTAGACGGAGGATGAATCGAAACAAGATAGTTGTTTGGAATCTAATCTAGTTATCGTGGGTGGATGCCCACGTCATATTAGCACAGTAAAAGTTATTTTGGCAAATACACATTTTTTGTAGACAAATGTAAAGGAAACCAAAATAATGGTGTTACTTAACACAATTTTAGTTGTTTTTTTTTAATTACTTTTACTACTTTGAAGTTTGAAATACTTTGTTCAGCAATTTTGATATCCAATTTGGCAACAAGGATCGCATTCTTCCAGTTATCAATAATGTCACTTTTGCCAATAAATCTTGATTTTATAAGTTTATTGATCTCTGTATTTAATCCGTAATTAATTACCGTGTGGCAATTCGAAAATTCAAACTGTAAAACCTGTTTTCGAAAATATGAAATTGCAAGATCTAACGTTCTCCACAACTGAGGACGAAAAGTTAAAAGAAGGTGAATGTCAAATCATGACAGGTGACAATGACAGAAGACAATGACATTGACAACAATCATGTAAACAAAGCAAATAAAAGAATTAAAAAATATCTTTATTGAAATGTTTTTTAAAACTTTTAAGTAGTATTTTTGTGTTGTAACATATTAAAATCTCCGGCTCCAATAAATTTGCAAATAACGCACGGAGTTCTCATAGTACAAAAGCCTTTTATTAAAAAGTATTTTTATCTTTATATCTATCTATTTTTATTCAATCCACTTATCTACTAGGCGTTTGTACCAACTTTAGATTATCACTACTTTACGATCAAATTCGGCATAATGAACATCGAATTAACGCCCGAATTAGTCCATTCTCTTCCGAAAGAAATGTTGCTCAAGCTATCAACGAGCCAATTGTTCAGATACTGGAAAGACGTAAGGAGTGAGTATAAGGAAGATGAAGAAGTATTGGAAAGGTTACCGTGCTTGGAGCATTACAACAGACCAGAAAGTCCCACTCACATCGATGGACCGGCGCCAGCCAAATATAAATGTTACACCTGTCTTATGAACAAATAATGTGTTTTCTCTGAATATTCAAGTGTTCACAAATTCACTGTTGATAAGAGATTGTTAAAGGATCATCGTTAATTTATTAATATACATTTATATTTGTTTGTCTATATGTTGTTATTTATTAATACATTCCACAATTTGCTACTTAAAATTACACGTGTTGTGAATAATATTCAAATACCTGTAAAGAGTTACATAGTTCCAATAAAACCTTTGATATCATTCACTAGTAATAGGTGTGTTTTATTGTTTAACAAAGTGTTACTAATTATTAGTCATTTATTGGCCTAAAATCAATAAAAATTTTAAAATCGACAATTTTTAATTATACATTAGGCCGAATTTATGAAATGAACAATAACCTGTTGCTTTCAAAACATGAAGGACTCGCTTCAAGGTACATGAATAAAAAGTAGTGAAGGAAAAGAGGTTTTGCTTCGAGGATCCTGCTGTTGCTTTATACTTATAGAGCAAAGGGTTTTATGGTTTCCGCATTTATAAAAAGAAACATTTGCTTAAAAAAAAGGATTTGCATGTAAAAATTGAATCTAAGTTTATAGCAACTTTTTACAACCTTTTCAGTAGTTACTCAGCCATCACAGAGCTTGTAACGTAAATTTTTTGTGTATTTTGGCTGTGTTTCCCCTGCTTGTTAGAGCTGTCTAGATCAATCTAGAACAATCCAGAATCATTTAGAACCGTTAAGAATCACTTAGAAAGTTCCAGGGTCGTCTAAAACTGTTTAGAACCGTGAGGAACGCTGCAGAATCATTTAGAACTATATAGAACAATCTGGAATCCTCCAGAAACATTTAAACAGTCTAGAACCATTTAGAACTTGTCTATACAGGGTGTTCATAAACATCGTGAACATCCGAAACGGGGCGATTCATTGGCTTATTTCATAACTAAAAGTTCATATAAACATAGGTCCGCAAATGATTCGTTACCGATCTACAGGGTGTTGAAATTTCAATTTTTTTTGTTTATACAATACGAAAATGTGACAAGAATCGATGGTTTGCTAGAATCAAGTAGATAAATAATTTTAGTAATTCTCAAAAAAATGTTGCAGTTAAGAACAAGCAAAAGTAATAAAAAAATTGAATCACAATAACCATTAAGATAACAAATGTACAACGATAGATTGATTAAATTTTTTTAAATAATACGCAATCGCGAAATTGAAAATGCAATTATAAAATTGAAAACAATTCGTTTTCGTTAAAAAAATGCTACATTCATGCCTTTATCTGATTATATTATTAACTCTATTGTTCATTTCCTTTTTGATGGGAAAATATTTATAAAATTATTTACTCAAATGCTTTAAGATTAATTTAAAGGATTTAATTATATACAGGGTGTAACAAAAAGGTAGGTCATATCTTCTGACAAAAAAGTTCCCGGAAATTATGCACTTAATATTTTTAAGTGGGTATTTCAAATTTCTGTATGTAGGGAACACTGTTCTTAATTAGCATGAAAAAATTAGAGAGGTTTCTCAAACAAGTTTACGAATGGTAGAAAACTTTTAAAGACAGTCTGGAAGACTGCTAAAGACTTGCCTTGTTGCGGATTCGACGGTCTTCGACCACTTCAACCAATGATAGCGGCGAGAAAATGAAGGAAATTGAGTACGAAAATCATCATGCTAGTATTAGAGAAGTAGCATGTGATCTCAACATTTCCCGTTAAACCGTTCGTTTGATTTTGCTCAACCAAGCACACATGCTGCGCATTGAGGCTCATCGCTCGTTCCGATAGAGCTGCATGAAGATTCGTTTGAAGTACCGTGCGTCGACCAGCCGCCTTATTCACCAGATTTAGCCTCGTGCGACATTTTTTGTTTCTCAAACTCAAATTGCCACTTCGGGATCCCGTTTAAATAAATAATAAATAAATGCCATCAAAAAAAAGAAGGAGCTAAGAGCCGTACCAAATAGGGCCTATAAAATGCTTCGATGATTGGAAAAGGCGTCTAACTGTGAGTATCGCTTCAAAAGGAGCATATTTTGAAGAACATTCAAGAAATAGTTATGAAGATTAGGAATTTTGCGTTTTATTTTTCCGGGTACATATTAGTTACATTAGTAAATTATAGATATCACATATTCTGGTATCAAAATAAAGTAGATTCCATTTTCCAATATCCAAAGTCCCTATACAAAAGAGTTATAGCCTTATTTTTTTGTTTTTCTTTATTAAATAGGTAGGTACTTTTATTGAAATGATCAAATATCCAAAGTTCCAAATAAACTAAACATTTTATTACCTACTTAAAATTAAGGATAAATAAATGTGTAGGTTTGAATTCAAAAATTTTCTCACATAAAAAACTAGTTATAACTCGAAAAATATAAAGATATAAAAATTAAAAATGTAAGTATAGATTAAATTAAAAAATCTCATTAAATTATAGTGGACACAAAAAATATCCAAAATATAAAGTAGAGAAAAATAGGAAGAAAGTAAATGTACACGAGCCCCTAAAAAATTCATAGGTTCCGATTTTGATAGATATTTGATAGAGATTTTTTTTGATAACATATGCTCTTATAAAAATGATACTTTCAATTCACTTTAAACAGAGGCTATAACTTTAGCTTTGTAATGCATTTTGAAAATTATAGTAGGTAAATAGGGTTCTCTTAATCTTAATATTGACTTAATTTTGACCCTAAAACATGCTTATTAATTTATGACCCACTTTTTGTTACACCCTGTACCTACATATAAAGAAACATTGAAAATATCGAACAGGTTACAAATAAATTTGCGGTAAAGCAAAGCAGCAGATGCCAAAAGAAAAGAAAGACTGTTTCCACAACAAACTCGCACGAAATGCAAAACATTGCAAAATACCCTCTTTGTGTCTGGTATTGGGCGCATCTTTTAATTCCATTGGCCACCGATCCGTCGGTGAGGCAGCGAAAAGGCTATCAATTACCTATTTAAAATTAATGCATTGATATTGTGACCGCTCTTGCGCAAAATCGCGTTCGTTATCCATTTTCAATGCTAACTCGTAAGGGATGGTAATTCGACTCCGCAGGGTGTACGTTACAAAAGGGGCCGGCAACGGTAACGAATTTCGAAGAGTATAATCATGGGATTTCGACTCGTGCCCGGATTATATGCTTACCTACTTATGCTGGATTTTCCGGAAATTGTGTAAAGAAACAATAATGTAACATCTTGGCTATTTTTCAAAGGATTCTTCATATACTCTATACATGCTCTTTTAGGATAAAGAAATAGAGAGAGATAAATGGAAACGGGAGAATACTTTGGAGAGAAGGGAGAAAGATTAAGTTTTTTCCAGAGTTTTCAAGTACTGGAAAAACTCTCTATTATTTAAATATGTTATTATCATCCACAAGTATCATATTTATTGGATTTGTAGGTATTAAATTGTAACAATTTTTATGTATACAAACTTATAAATTTTATACTTACCTGTATTATAGATATGTATATGCTTTTATAGTCTAAAAATTTTAATTTCATGCACGAATACGCAAATTTGGTATTTTTTCTTCACATAAGCCCCCAATGGGAAAATAACTTACCGCCCCTTGTACACTATCATATTACAAATTGCATTCAATTTAGGTCTGTATGTGGCGCATTACCTACATGACTGACAAAAATAAAAATGTAATTGAAACTTATTTTTACGCACCACAAGCAGCCAACAATGCTGAAGTTATTGTTGTTAAAATTATTATTCATCGTAGAAATCTTGTAGCAACGTGACCAAATTTGTTTACCTCTTCAATTGATATAAATTAGAGCTAAATAGAATAACAGAATTGTAATTATCTGAGGAGTTTACAAGTGAGACAAGAGAAGAAATCAAAAAAATAGAATAGGAGAAGAATTGTGGGATGTTATTTCTCTCTACTTTAGTAGAAAACAATGTTCCGCTAATGTATCTAATTGTTTACAAGAATTTTTTGTTGTATTGAAAACAACAATTAAATGAACGTTATGTAAGAAATGAAAAGGGAAATACATATTATTTCATTGTATTTCATTGGAAACCTTGACATTTCATTTAGAGTACTCATCGGTATATAATATATTTTTGTAATAAAAATTGATTGATTATAGCTATGTAAGTATTTGTAAAGAGATACTTATTGATGTAGAAAAGCCAAACGAAAAATAATAAGAAAATCAATTAAAATTTACTATTACTGATTTTATTAGGATTTTAGAGATTTTGAAGGAATTAGAGTATTAAAAAAAATAATAAAAATATGTTTATAATTGTTTCCAAAATATTTGTATTATTACAGTAACATGATAGAAATATGAAAAAAAAACATTAGACAGAATTATTTACTAAAAAAATCTACGAGTATTCACAATTTAGATACATGCCTTCTGTCTATTAAAAAACTAATTAAAATTTCATGCCGAAATTGTGCTTCACTTCGTCTGATTCCATCTCCCACGGGTAACTTCTCCTGTTTTCCTTTCCATCCGGATACTTAGGCAATATTTTAATATTGTCGTATCCTAGTATAGACCTAGCACTATTAACATTCGACGGGGTTACTTTGGGTTCATAGCTATCGGGTTCCGGAATTTTAAACGCACCCTTGCACGCGTTTATTAAAACTATTAAGCAAAAAATCTGCAAAAAAAACTTGCTTACAAATTTATCTTACTAACGGTTTTATTGTGGGTTATTTTAGGGTTTGTAAATTCCTTAATATGTATAGTTACTTACCCGAATTAATAAACACATAATTAAAATTTTGCAACGGACACGTACAATGGAATTTAACCTATACCTTGAAGTAGTAGGTAGAGATTAGTTACTTTTTGTAGAAATACAACAAGAATGATGCTGTTGCTGTAGAAATACATGTGCTAATTATGTAAGGTGTTATTCATTACAAAATCAATGGCGTTTCAATGAGGATTTAATTTTTGCAGGCGGCAACAACAAATTTATCCCAAGGAGGAATTGTACAACAGGGTGGTCTGTTGTATCAAAAACCAAATTAACCATTCGGTTTTCATTATCCCATAAAAAACCGACATGTTAAATTAAGATAGTGATCTTTTAGGGTCGAAACCGAATTATCCCCGACTACCATGTTTCAGTTTATAAAAGACACCAAAGGGCGTTTTTGAATAGCAAACAAACAGGCCACTAGATTTTCCACCTAATTGCCCAAAAAGATGAAGATCTGCCCGATTAGCTGCCGCTCTCTTGCAGGGCAGAACTTAGCTATTAGGTAATCTATTCAAAGTATAATGTTAGGGCATTAATAATTTCTGATATTTTTTTATACCACAATATTTTCTCACCCCCTGTATATAGATAACAAATAAATAAATTCAATGTAAAATCCCACGTAGAAAAAATAAATAACTAAAAAAATAAATTTTATTTATAAATAAATAAATTAATTAATTTATTAATTTGTATTATTAAAGATAAATTTGGATATTTATTTTTGATTTTCAATTAGAAATTTGCTTAAATTTGGACCTTTTATATGCCACAATATTTTCTCAACATCTATGTATAAAAAATAAATAAATACGAGTTATAATCCTATGGACAAAATAGATTATTTATTTCTTAATATTTGGTTGTTCATTTTTGATGAAATACGCCCTAAATAGGACTTAAAATAGAATACCTGGACTAGTCCAACCCTGGTAAGAGCGGGGTGGTGCTCACGTATATAATACAGGGGTTGAACAGTATTTAACCACAGTAAATAGTACACCATTTTTTGGAATCAAATGGTCGTTAGACGGAATGATTTTTCTCGAAATGGAAAATAACGAGGTCGGTTCGAAGAATCACAGTGATTTCAGTATTGACCACATATTGAATAGGGCGGGCAGTTCCAGCAGATACACTAACGATGAAAGTGAAAATAAATTTAAAATTGAAGAAAATTTTACATGGTTACAGTGCACTAGGTTTTGTCCACCGAAAATACCAAGTAAGTAATGTTTATCACAATAATTCCTCTTATTATACTAATTATAAGTATCACTATAAGTGTATCTTTAATCACTAATCACTAACTATAGACTTAATGTTTTATTATTTATGTACCTGTTATCTTATCCTGTTATGCTCTTTATTACCATACTGTTATGTCTTTTTAATTGTATTATTCTTTCTTTTCAAGTTTTTGGAATTTTCTTTAACTTGCACTTTTTATCGCATTGCAATATTCTTTTTAAAACTTATTTTTCTCACAAATAACTATTCTTCTCTATTACCTAATTCTACCTCTTCCTTATCATAATTTCATCCATAACTTTCTTGGGGTGGACTATAAAATAAATATGTCACATCAGTATTTCTTAGTATTCCTTAACTATTCATTACTATTTCATAACTATTTCGTAACTATTCCATACTTTTCCATACTCTTCCATAGTCTTTTATACTCTTCAATACTCTTCCATTCTCTTCCATAACTATTCTACCACTATTCCTTACTTTTCTGTAACAATTCCATAACTATATTCCTTAGGTACTTAATGTTGAGTCTAAAATGAACCTTTCTGATTCCCGTTGTTTTTTTGTGTTAAACCTAGGAGTGCCGAAGAGTCGAGAAATGCCCCAAAAACGGCAACTGGGCAGGTACCCGAGAATACCGTTCACCAACGAGCAGCTGGCCGTTCTGGAGAGGAAATTCGAGGAGAGTGCTTATTTGAGCAGTGAAGAGGCCCTGAGCATATCGAGGAGGCTCCAACTATCGGACGCCAAAGTGAAAATTTGGTTCCAAAATCGAAGGGCGCGGAAGCGGCGCGAGGAAACCGGCCAATCTAACAAAAAGGAAGAGAAAACGCATCAATCCGAACGAATTGAAGGTTCCGGTTCCAGAAACTCGAATGCTGTGGTGCCTTTTTTGTACGTTAATCCGCACGGTTTAATCGAATTCGGTTCTAGTTGATATTCAATTCGATTGAAGTGTATAAAGACATGTAAATATGTACATAGATATTGTAAATAAATTGTACATTTTCATTCATTTTTTTATGTATGTATGATGAGATTAAACGTTCGAAAACAAATGTCGTAATATGGAAATAAGTTTGTTGAAAAAAACGCTGTTATCGCAACTGATATTTTTTACCAAAAAAAAGATCGAATTTTCATAAATGACAAACATTATTGGATGATTATATCGCGTTTTTAAGATAAAATATCAAACATAACGGCATATTTCCCATTTGGTTTGTGTCTCTGCTCTTTTGCAGAATAGAAATTATTCTTACTTAGAACTTACCGAGTAATATTTAGTTCTTACTTAATTGTGATTGTCCGGAAGGAAGAACTTGTACAAATAATACTGTTAAATATGGTAAGAATAAGCACTGAAAGACTTAAGTAGTTAAATAATTGTTTTTTAATCTGCTTAAGTTTTTTCAAGAATCTTTAATTCCTCAAGAAGACTAAATATGATTTCTTCTCTTAAATTATTGGATGGTATACCTACCAATAAGAGTAAAAGTTTAATACAAATTATTTTCAACTGGTAATAACAATTTTGTCGTATTTTACTCTCGTATATTACCACGACTGGCACAAAAATTTTCTCATTTTGTTGAATAATTATTATAAAATTTTGCAATAATGAATAAGTAAATTTTCAGTAGAAATTATTTAATAATTTCCTTTGCTTACCTACCACAGAATTATTTTGATGTCACTATTTTTAATTCGTGCAATAAAATTAGTAAGCAATTATTACCTTTTCAGCGATGTACAATCATACTGTTTATTACATGCTCTTACGTGGCCTGTACGATTCGGGTATACAGCGGCGATTACAAATACACCCACATGAGACCTCTGCAGCTGTTTTCTCCGCAAAAAAAGCAGGCCCGTGGATATTTTAGAAACTATGATGTGGCAGAACAACAGCCAGATATTATAAACAGGTAATTAAATGGTCTTACCCTTAAACAGCCCGCTAGAGGCTTCAGTGCTTGAACCTTGGTTTGAGCTGTCTCGGTCAAGGTTCGCCTGCGAACTAACTAGTAGTAGTACCCTTAAACAACAAGTATCTTGGCAAATTAAATATTAACAAATATTAACATATATTTATATTTAATTTCCCATAAGACATCTAGCCTCAAAATAATAAACAAATAAATAATATTTTAGGCACTACTACAACCAAAATATGTTATCGAATCAAGGGAGAGCGACATTGGATGAAATCAACCGAGGGCGTCTCAAAAATCGTGAAAAAATAGCGGCTTTGTTTAGAAGACCTCAGTACAGACCCATCAATTCGCCTAATTTTAGAGGTAGAGGTGGAAGAAGGAATTACAAGCCAATAATATATTAAATAAAATGTAATATTATATTTATTGTTTATCGCGGTTATATTTAATAACATTCATGCCTGTTGAAATTATAGTACATAATTTATTACTATACCTACATACCTTATTCATTATCACAACCTCCTCATGAGCAATAATAAAGATGTGGTAAATATATACAAAGGTGTTAATCCTTAAGTTCCAAATTATCAGGAGATGTTTCTCAGAAAAAAATCAGTTTCTTAATACATCCTAAAGAGGTTGGTTTTCCTCCAAAAAGATGTATATTTGAAAATGGTCTCATTCAAAGGGGTGTTTTGACCCCTTAAATTTGAATGGAGATGATGCTATTTAGTGCATACCAAGACAAGGCATAAGGGCGTCCCTACTGAAAATTTCACGTCTCTAGCTTGGCTCTAGCCAATTCTACAGGGCTTCAAAAAGTGTAATAACCAAGAAAATGAATCGAATTTTCCATCGAAAAATTCCAGCTAGAAATGCCATCTGCCCGCAGTAGCCGTAATGGATGCGAAAACCTGTCAAGATGCGGTCGAACGAAATTAGTGAGAGATGCACATCGATGATAAAACATCCAGAAAGAACGGAATAAACGCGCGGTAAATATGCGGAAAGATCTCAATCTCATTGTAACCTAATAACGTTCGTTGTGATCGTTGTTACAGGGTAAAATGCCACTTCAACTTTTAAAACATTTCAATGTCTTTTGTCGCTGTGCTACTTTTTTCGATGCCTATCTATCGACCGACAGCGTAATTTTTAGATGGGCAGATGCTTTTATTTGTATGTATTTGCGGTGGGTACGGTGTATGGATATCTTGTCAATTTTGATTGTTTATCGTATAATTTTTGATAATATTTGATTCTAATTAAACGCGAATATACTATATTCTATTAGTAACGCTCTACCTCTTAAAGAATTTACGAATTTTGGTTTAGGAACATGGATCTAGAAAGGGTTTAATTTTTTACCAATATTGCAAGACATAATTGGAAAATATTCCAGAAATATTAACTTTAATATAACTCTAGGAAAATAATATTATAAACTGTTCTAAAAATATTCCAATGTTTATCTCAACATTTTTACACGGTCAAAAGTTTTCTCTTCTTTACTTATTTAATTAACATTTACTATTACTTGGATATAAATGAACAAATGCTTCCAAGTAACTGACAAAACAGAAAATTTCCGTTATTAGGTGCCAAATTTTCGTTATTTTTTTATAAATAAGAAATGATAAAAAATATGTACCTAAATATGACGTACTTAACTAAAATATGAGGAGCTTTATTATAATAAGGGATAAGATTAGGTGAAAAGGATGTGAAGAAATTATACAGGGTGTAACAAAAAGGGAGGTCATAAGTTGTGCCACGTATTCTGGGGTTAAAATTATGTCGATTGGACCCTATTTATACCTATATCCAAAATGCCATACAAAAAGTTAGGTATAACTTGTTTAAAGTGCAAAACGAAACATTTTGTTTTTCAATAAATCCAAAAGAATTTAAAGAATCCTAATGACATGTAGCATGTATTACTTTAACAACAAGAGCAAGTTAAAAAAATAACAAAATCGGATCCCCCATAACATTTTTAAGGGGCTTATGTACATTAGTAAAATTAATGATTAATTTTGCAAAATTTAACGTATAAGCAGAATTATAAATTAACATTTATTGTTACGTTATTTTCAACAAAGCCAGCTAGTGCAATATAAATTTTACTAAAAAAAATTCAAGGTATATTATATATGTTTCGTGTTACGAAAAAAATAATTGCGTATAGAAATATTAAACATAATACTCGTTAAGATATTATTAATCAATATTGACATAATCATTTTCTACTTAGGTGACGCGCTCGATGTTTTTTGAGAAAAATACCTGAAATATCTTCATTATTGGTAACAAACAATTTAACATCTTGTGTCAAAATTAACCGTAACACCTAAATAATGCGCAAAGTAAATAAATTCCTCAGCATTGTGGACACTAGCAATTCAATTTTCCTGTTAACTCATTTCGAATATTTTCCAAACAACGTTCAATTTATATAAATAAGCCCGCTTTTAACACCAAGTGTTAGTTCAATTTTATCAACAATATACTATTTACCGGTATTGAAACAAAAGTGCCTTTCTTAACAAAAATGGATAGAACTTTATATTTTGTAAGTATTTTAGGTTTTTAATTTCCGAAATAAAATTGTAGTGTATCATTTTTTAATTCAAATAAGAATTACCTCAAAAGTGTAAGAGACATTAAACTCTTTATAACGATTTAATGATTCGAATTTTACTAAAACACGTAACTTCACTTACTAAATTTAATTTATAACAATGTTTTTTCCTGAAGATCCTCTTCGTGTTAGTCTCAACCGCCTATTGTCAAAGTTTTTCATCATTCAATGAAAGTGTCTCAACATCGAAGGGAACCCCGATTGTGGAGCCTACAAAAACAATGGAATTCGGGGCATCACAAAGGAATGTGAGTATTCAGAGGAGACAATCTGAATACGTTACGTCTACATCAGCTACAAGCCAAAGTCAAAATGTTGGATCGTCAGATCTCAGTCCATCGGAAGCCAGAAGATATTATCCTTATTTTCGACTCAGGAAAATGTACAGCACGCACATAAGGCAGGAGTCATATCCTCTCTCTAATTATGCTGATCCCGACGATCCCGATGATAAATTCCCTACTGTTGCTTAAGAAGACAAACGTTGTAGTTAATAACGCACGGAAAGACTGATACAGTGATTTTCTACATATTATACCTAATTAGGTACTTACTATTTAAATTATTACTAGTTGTAAGTACTATTTAAGTATTTAACTGTACTATTTAAATTATTACTAGTTGTAAGTAAAATAGTCGGTTAGTTATCAGGTTTATGTGGATGTTTCTTTATTTATTTTAGATTTAATTTACATTGCAATTTTACATCTTAAGTGAATACATTAGTTTTTTGATTAAAAAAAGTATTAAGTAAATAAATAATTTAAATTGCTAACAATGTGTTTTTTCTATTACTGTGAAAATAAAGTAGCATATACCGTTTAAAACCCAAAATATTAGACAAACTCTTTCTTCATTATATTTTTGTCCATTGCAAAAAATCTCTTAAAAAATCTCTCTAATTTTTTGTACACTAATTAAGAACAGTGTTACCTACATACAGAAACTTGAAATAGTTAAAAATATTATGTGCAGGTAATTTTAATCATAATTTCTGGATACTTTTTTGTCAGAAGGTATCTGTGTAATATTATTAAAGAAAGGCGAGGAAAATGAAATTTATAGAGAATAAACTTTGAAATACAAATTATGAAAATTCAACCATCCCAAAGTCCTCTGTAAAGTAAGCAGAGCTGAAATATCGAGACGAGAGACGAGATTGGGTTGAGTTTTCGACTCGTGTTTTTCTGTACCCACTTTCCACTCGAATTGAACATTGACCCTACCCTAGGTTGAATTCTGCATGTAAACATACTAATAAAAAGAAAAATCTGCCAAGAATATTCCACCATGTGATTGACCTCAACAATAGTAAGAGACCATTTTTATATTATACAAATACTCATGTAGCAAAGGACATTCTTTAATGTCATGTTGACACATCAACGTCACTGTCATGACTAATGTCAAATTGACGTTGTCAAAGTCCAACCTAAATTCTCCTTTATCATTTGAATTTAGTATTTTTTTAATGTTTTAATAATGGAAAGTACAAATATTGGTAGAACGAACGAAGAAATAATAAGCGAGCTAACGGAAGCCGTTGAAAACGATTTGTCGGTTAATGAACAAGCAGATGCAGCGAAAATAGCAGAAAGTGTTCGAAACGAAGGTATTCCTGAAGATTTCGAAAAAGACGACGATGAAAGCAGTAGAGGTAACCAAATTGATGATGATATAGACGAAGAAAAACTGAAGGACTTGGAGGTGACCTTATCGGATGAAGAAAAAGAAGTTCGCTATAAAAAATCATTAGAACTTAAAAAATCTGGTAATGAGCAATACAAATTAGGCAATCACTTGGAATCCGTTAACATATACACAGAGGCTTTATTAACTTGCCCTCTGAAATATCAAAACGATAGGTCTATATTTTACGCTAACAGAGCTGCCTCGAAAATATCCCTAGGAAGAAATGAAAGTGCTATCGAAGATTGTACGAAAGCTATAGAACTAAACGAAAAATACATAAGAGCATATTTAAGAAGGGCTAAACTGTACGAAACAACTGATAAACTAGACGAAAGTTTGGCAGATTATAAGAAAGTTTTAGAATTTGATCCAGGTAATAAAGATGCTCTACAGGCACCACACAGATTGCAGCCACTTATCGACGAAAGAAACGAGAAACTTAAAACAGAAATGCTTGGTAAGAGAATTTCTTCAAGTAATTCGAGTAAGAGTAAGTAATTTACTTTTTTGGGTGTTTTAGGTAAATTGAAGGATCTAGGAAACGTGTTTTTAAGGCCGTTCGGATTATCCACTGACAGTTTTCAAATGACCCAGAATCCTGATACTGGAGGTTATTCAATTAATATTAAAAACCAATAAGTTTATATCGTAAAAAAGTATGTCTGATGTCTAAAAAAGTATGTTCTTAATAATAAATGCTTAAAAGAAAGGATTAATTTTGGTTTTAACCCTGTACCTAATTATACCATTGGATAGCATTTTTATAGGTCTTTCAATGATGTATCAAAACTTGGGGGGTGCTATTTAAATTTCTATAGATGGGGTACGTTAAGCATAGGGGGTTGATGGAATAAATTCTTTTTTGTCATTTCAGTTCCCCATTCATATCCTAGAAGCGGTTTTAGGCATTTTTTGGTATCATATTTCGTTTGGGAGATAGAGCTTAAATTGTTAAAGTTTTTAAATTGTCATACTGATGGCCAATGCTATTTGTCTTGCATATTACCACGGTCCTTAGAGAATAATTCAGCTGCTTTTTTTCTAAGGGTGTTTTCATCAACTGCTTGGATACCTGCAGCAAATTGTTTGTCATCTCATGGTATGGCTAAAAATATGAAGTGTTGTAGAAATAATTCACTACGGTTTTTTTTTAACTAATATCTTCTTAAATTTGTAAGAATTACCTACCCGTATTCAGCACCCCTCTTTAACCATAAATACGTATTTAATACCTAAATTCAAACAAGTTTGAAGGAGAAAGCAACTAAATTTAGGTCGACTACATATGCACCTATATTTTTTTCAATAAATGAATACAAAAAAACTCGAATGTAAGTACTCCTTTAATAAAAATTCTAATCCCTTAAGTCACTCATAATTCGTTCACTTATTTTCATTGGACGTCGATTTCGTAATTACAAACCCCGCAGTTTACTATAAATTTTATTTAACAAACTCAATAATTGATGAACGTGTCAGTTCTGTAACATCAGCCTTATTTATTCGCCAAATCCAAAATGTATTAACGTAAAGGCGCAGGTGGTTGTGACAAATACAATTTCCAAATTAAAGACCTATTATGAAACTACTTGTTAGTTGTGCAAATGCTAGTTAATTAGCTCGCTTATTTTCAAATACATTTTCATAAGTTTTCTTCAAAATCAACCACCCGACTGCATTTTATAAAAAAACAAGCGGAAACTTAGTCTAAATTATCATCGTCAGTGGGTGGAGGTTTAGGTGCCCCCGCTCCAGCTCCTGCTCCACCAAAACCTGGGAATCCAGGAAAACCGGCTCCGGCACCCGCTCCTGAGAATCCGGGTATATTCATCCCAGATCCAGCGAATTTGCCTGACAGTTTCGTAACGAGATTCATTATTTTCGGATTGGATTGGTATTTCACGAAATTCGCTGGATTCATCGAAATATCTTGAAAAGCTGCGGCAACTTCAGGATCCTAAAAGCGTAAACAATATACGTTTTAATATACCAAGAATAAACAAGGTCGTTAAATTAGCCTTATCATGTGATAAGATAAAGTATATGGAAGTTCTAAATTTAAACAGAAATGATAAATATATCGAATCGAGCATTGAAAACTAACCTGGAACGCAGTCATAATTTCAGGATCTTGCAACAATTTAAAGAAACTATTCGCGTCTCCCTCGGGTGAAGCCTCCGGTTGATCCCCGTCCTCTTTATTTGCAGTTGCGGCCTTTGCGTGAGCTTCCCTCGCTTTCCTAATGTGCTCCATTCGTTCCTTCTCCTGTTTATCCTTCAATTTTCTCTCCTTCTTAATCATGTGCTCCTCGATTCTCTTGGCATTCGGCGTCACTTCTTTCAACCACTCATCCGTCTGTTCGTCGCAATCGATATTACAAGCTTGCCTTAGATCTTTCGCAGCCAATTCCCATTCGCCCAATAACCTGTAAGCCCTTCCACGGAATTTATAAGCCGCAGCGGAGTCGCAATTGAGTTCCAAGGCTCTCGTGCAGTCTCTAATACAAGCGTTGGGCTTGGTGAGCTTCAAGTAAGCCTGGCCTCGTTTGGAGAACAACAAAGCACTGTTCGGGTTGAGTTCGATGGCTTCGGTGAACAGTTCAATGGCTCTCTCTATGTTGCCTTCGGAGAGCTGCGACATGGCCTCCATTCGCTTCTCGTCGGCCTGGTCGGAGGCCTCTTCGGTGATTTCTTTCAAGGGATCGCCCATTTTTTGGTTGTCGTCGAGCTTGTCCGGTTCTACGCAGCCTGTCATGTCGAATTCCAGTACACTTTCGGTCTCCGAATCGGCTTGTGCCTCCTCCGGCGGCTCCTCGCCGACGACCTCCGGTTCGACTTTGATATCCGACGGCATTTTCGGCTCCTCCGGGACGACGCCCCCGAGCGATTCGATGAAGTCTTTGAAAAATTGCAGTTCCGGCAGGTGCAGAATACTCGAATTTGACTTGCAAATTTGAATGAATTGTTTCAATTTGTCAAGGGCGTCTTTATTTACTGGACAACTCATTTTTCCTTTGGAACTGTCTAGAATTATTTTACAGTAACCGGTATGATAATTATTGTGTTCTGAATATGGAGGGACGGACACCTTGATTTTACATCAATTTATACACAGATGACTTGGAATAAACGATTTATTTCATTGTAACGACATGGCGCTTTCATACCTCAGGGTTCAGTGTGTTGCCGCTGTCATCTGTCAACAACGTCAATATTGTTGACATCAGGCATTTATTCGCGTACACAACACTCTTCTCCCCTTCGGCTAACAAAGGAGACGTACCCATAAGGTACAAATACATACATATATGTCACATGAAACGAATAAAAAAATACAACAATTTAAATCAACACTGTAACAAATGCAAAAACCTTAACCTATAAAAATATCAAAACCATTTAACACAAAGAAAACAAAGGTGTTACAAATACAATTTAAATCAACACTGTAACAAATGCAAAAACCTTAACCTATAAAAATATCAAAACCATTTAACACAAAGAAAACAAAGGTGTTACAAATTTATTTTCTGTAAGGCCTTTCGTGGTCTATTTGACGATCTTACTGTCAAATTATCATCCTTCCTCCCCTTTTTACTATCCGCAAAATCAGTCTGACCGAAAGCGGAGTCCTGCCGCACAAACTCTGAAAATGTTGGGGCAACTGGACCCACACTTGGTAACGGCGCCAAAGATACCTGATTTAAACTAACAGACTTTAGTACCCCATGCATGCTGACCAGAAATCGATTTGCTCCCAACGACCTTATAGCGATTGCCTCTACAACCGGACCTCTTGCTGACAATCTGACATTCACTCTATCTCCCTCTCTAAAAGGAATATTCGAATATGATCTCTCTGAATACTGAAATCTAGGATTGATTAACGACAGCTGAGTTCTAGGTATAAAATTCAACCACAAGGATGCTGGTGTACGACCTGTTACTGTACTTGGGGTTGTTCTATAAGACAGCAAAAACGAAGCTAGCAATTGTTCAATAGGAACTTCGTTCCTCGTTCGTTCTCCTTGTAACACCAACTTTTTCAATCCCCTCTTTACTGTTTGCACACACCTCTCAGCCATACCATTGCTCTCTGGGTGATAAGGAGGTGAAAAGGTTGTTAAAATATTATTCGACGTACAGAAATGAGAATACTCGCTCGAATCGAAGGGTGGACCATTGTCCGACACCAATTCAATAGGCAATCCCGCAGTTGCAAAAAACATTCTAAGAATCTGAATAGTTGTGCCGCCATTGCAAGAAGACATCAACCACACCTCGATCCACTTACTGTAGGAGTCTACTAAAATCAAAAAATGTTTACTCTTAAATTGGAAAAAATCTATATGGCATCTCTGCACCGGGTGTTTTGTTTTTGGCCATGGGACTTTTTCTGTAGTTACTGGTCTAAAATTTACAATACTACACGCTTCACACGATTGACATAGTAAGCCAATATCCGAATTCAATGCAGGCCACCAGACATTCTCCCTTGCTAGCATTTTACATCTGACTATCCCCGGATGACCCTCATGCAACAAACTCAAGACCCGTCCATGCAAGCTCTGAGGAACCACAATTCTATTTCCAAACATTAGACAATCCCTCTCTAAAGACAAATAAAAACGAACATTATAATAAGGTAACAGTGCTGGATCCTTGCTACGATTAGTCCAACCCTGCCTTGTTAACTGAATAACTTTTGATATGACTGAATCCCCCCTAGAAGCTCTAGCCACATCCGGTACTGTTAATGGTAACCCAGGCAATAACTGTAAGTTATATACAGGTTCCACCAACCGTTCCTCTCCTGGTAATCTTGACATAGCATCCGCTGGTGCTAATAATGCACTTTTCCTGTGCTCTATCTCAAAATGGAATGATTTAATAAATAATGACCATCTAATTAAACGATCCGTAGCTAAAATAGATAATGACTTGTTTGGGTTAAAAATACTCTTTAAAGGTGCGTTATCAATGACCAGTTTAAATTTTCGCCCCCAAACATACTTATAAAATTTCTTCAAAGCAAACACCACGCCTAACCCTTCTCGTTCTACCTGCGAGTATCTTTGTTGAGCCTGATTCAAGGTAGATGACGCAAACATAATAGGTTTCTCAACAAACTTTACAGACTTTCCATGTCTAATTTCAATCAAATGACTCAAAACGCAGCCTAACCCGTACGGACTAGCATCTGAACTCACTATCAAAGGTTTCAGCGGATCATAGGGAACCAAAATATCGTGACTAACTAATTTCTTCTTACTGTGCTCGAACGCTTCCTGACACTGATCTGACCACTCAAATGTTACATTTTTTTCTGTAAGCTTGTACAGTGGTTTTAAATCTCGACTCATGTGAGGCATGAACCTACTGTAAAAATTCAACATACCCGTATAAGACTTTAATTCTGTTACATTCCCGGGTCGCTTAGCCTCCAAAATCGCTTTTACCCTAGTTTCTGTTGGATGGTAACCTTCGCTATCTAATTGATGACCTAAATACTCTACGGATGACTTGAACCAAATACACTTACTCTCTTTAATGCGAACATTGTGTTTATCAAGACGTCTTAAAACTTCGTGCGTCACCTGAACACATTGTTCGATATTGACTTCTCCTATTATGATATCATCTAGATAACATTTAACTGATTTAATACCCGACAAAATCTGATCTATTATTGACTGAAAAATAGATGGCGCGCTAGCTACTCCGAATATTAATGCGTTGAACTGGAATAACCCCAATGGTGTATTAATCGTTAATAATTCCTGACATTTCGGGTTAACTTTGAGCTGTAAATACGCTTCTGACAAATCTATAACTACGTAACAAGCTTTACCTGACACTTCTTGTAAAATTGACTCTATCCTCGGTAAAGGATAAATATCGATCTTCAGGTTCGGATTAAGCGTTCTACTTACGTCTGCGCAAATTCTAATACCACCATCTTTTTTCCTAACTGGCCAAATGGGTGATGCCCACTCGGAGAACATTACACGTTTTAATTTTCCTTCACGTTCCATTCTTAATAACTCTAATTTGACTGTTTCTTCTAACCCATGCGGTAACTGATACGACTTATGAAAAACCGGGATGGCTTGCTCCTTCAGCACTAAGTTTGCTGTGAACCCTTCTATAAATCCGACTGCACTCTCCCTAAAAGACTTCGTGTATGACCTCTTAAATGCGACCAAGGCATCCTGAACCACTGTCTCGGAACCTCCACTCATGCTATTTTTATGAACTTTAAGCCTGTCACTAATACTTCTCCAATCTGGTGAGAGCGTATCTAACCAATTTCGACCCAACAATGGTACAAATCCATCTTCGAGGCAAATTATAAGAGGCAATGTGTAAAACTGACCTTTCACTCCCACATTCACTCTAACCTCTCCTTTCACTCTGATTTTACCTGATACCGATGATAGTTTAAGACCGGTTTGATCTATTGGTTTATTGGGAAATAACGCTTTAAATTGACTATATGACATAATAGATAGAGCTGCACCGCAGTCTATTTCCATTTGAATATTCTTACTTTCTATCTCTAACGTGACTAATTCTGGCTTATGGCTTATTTTATTAATTCCCTGCTCACTTGACTTAACCGTAACTCTACTTTCTGTCAGACTGTTACTTAAAGACTTTTTACTTATAGACTCTGACTTATAAATATTTTTCTGTACAATTCTTGATTTATTACCATTTAAGGATTCTAAAACTACTTGTTCTGACTTTGGACTTCCTTTTTTTCTGATATTTAAAGACTTCATGACTTTTACCTGACAAATTTTTACATTTCCGAAGATCTCCTCTAACTGCTCCTCTTCTTCGACCTCTTCACTGTCTTCCGTAACTGAGTTGCACTCCTCTTCTGGACTGGAAATTGCATTTTCTGCAACCCGGACTCGACTTTTACATAACGGTGCGATGTGACCCTTCCTGTGGCATTTATAGCACTCCCAAAATTTCGCTGGACATGAAGTTGGATTGTGTTTCCTTCCACAACGGTAACATTCGCTGGACTGACCCTCTTTGCGTTGAATATGACTTGACGACGCTGACTTATTGAACCTGGACTGACTCTGGTAACCTTGACCTCGATTGTCTTGTTCCCGACTTGACTGATGACTCCGACAGCTGCATTGACAACATGGACTGGACTGATTTAAATAACGACTGAACTTTTTTACTTTAGGCTCGTTTGTATTCGACACTTTGTTTATATGACTCGACTGCTGCAACACTTTAGCATATTCAGTAATTGCTTCTTCTCTCTGCACTATTTCCTTAGCTCTTTGGAACGTTAAATTGTATTCGGAGAGCAATTTCCTTCGCAAATTATCACTTCTCATGCCACCGACTAACCTGTCTCTGCACTGATCTTCCAAATTATCTCCAAAATTGCACTTCATCGAAAGCTCTTGCACGACTTCGATGAATTCTTTCAATGACTCTGCCGGTAACTGATTTCTCTGACTGAATGCATATCTGTTGGTAGTGACTAGACCCTGGGGCTCGTATTTATTAATAAGGACCTCCTTCAACTGCTCTAAAGTTTTGTCTCTAGGCTTATCTGGCAGACAGCATCTTCTAATTACACTGTAGTGCTTACTACCAACCGTTGTCAAAAAAAGGTTTTTCTTCTGGACTTCTTCTTGTGTAGCGTTTAACGCGTTTAATTCACAATATAATTCGAACCTTTCGAACCACGAAGAGAACGTTTCAATCTCGATGTCATAACTTTCCAGATTTCCTTTAAACCCTGTCGACCAGACTACTAGTTGTTCGTGTTGCTGTTGACCTTCCGCCATGCTTCTGTTTTCTAAGACGTGACCACTTATTTATTTGATTAATTTAAGACTCACAGACTTGTGGATTCGAAAATCTCGTCGCCAATATTGTGTTCTGAATATGGAGGGACGGACACCTTGATTTTACATCAATTTATACACAGATGACTTGGAATAAACGATTTATTTCATTGTAACGACATGGCGCTTTCATACCTCAGGGTTCAGTGTGTTGCCGCTGTCATCTGTCAACAACGTCAATATTGTTGACATCAGGCATTTATTCGCGTACACAACAATAATTAGGATGATTTGCACAACACCCAAATAAAATAAACAATTTTTTTCGCAGATTTATTTCATTTGTCTTGTCACTTGTCAATAAAAAGTCAAATGTCAATGTAATCATGACTGAATAACCATAATAGTTGAGATCCAATATGCTTAAAAAAGAAGATTTAACCTCAAAATTAAACCAAAACAAGTATTTCAAATTACCAATTTCATTTCAGGTAAATTAATTTATTTTTTCTCAAAATCGCGGAATAAACATATATATATATTACAAAAAATAACGCCTTTATTAACAACTTTACAATTTTCTAAGTTTTATAATTAATTATAAAACATTTAAAATCGTTAATATCTATAAAAATCATAATACAAATAAAATAAAATAATAAAAGTATTGCACTATTTACAATTTTTTTCTTAAATTTAGAGAATAATTAAAAATATTGTCAAGATTAACTTTCTTAGCATCTTTTTCGTATAGGTTTCATTTATAGGTAAAGAAAGTTTATGTACAAAGTGCTTTCTAATCTTATTGTTAGAATTACTTGTAATCAGTTTCATAGTTGGAATGCCTGTATAGAACATAATGCTGGATGATGAAGAATATATCAAAAGCCACACTGAATAAACCTAACCCGAACTTTGTCGGATCACCAAAGATCGAAACCCAATCATCTGAAACGAGATAAATGATAGAATAAACAAATTATCGAATTATATTATATTTACCATAATTGTACGAATCCACTATCATTTGAAGCATGCTAAGCATTCCACCGGTAAAGTCTAAAAATATGTTCCCTATACTCCATCCGATTGTACTTTTCCTTTTGTAATTCATGTAAGCCTACAAATAGAGCAATGAGAAAATTTAATCGTATATTCGAGTGGTTTGTATCTTACTTGAGGAACGTATTTAATTAAAGTGATCGTTAGTTTAACGTACGAACAATAGTACAGGAAATCCAGCCAATGTATGACACCGGCAGCAGATATGATAATACTGATCAGGATAAATACTCCAAATATTCCTAATATAGTTCTGGCGGTTGTCGATACTCTTTGCTCGTTTCTCTCGTAGAGAGAACATTGTATTATAGTAAGTAAAGTAGCACAAGCAGCATGAACTGAGAACACTATATCGTTGGTTTTCACCGGGTTTAAACCGCGTGGGTACCTATGGGAATATTCGTCCTAAAAAAGTGTTAATGTCTTATACATTTTTTGTATTAGTTCTCGAAACGTACCTTAATTTCGGGTATGTAGAAGAGACCCAAATTAAACAATGAATACAAGCAAAATCCAACAATATTGAGCGCAATAAAATCAAAGTTCAATCCGACGACACTAAAACAATTAATTAGTAATTATATTGTATAGAAATCAAGGATGTATTATGAACACAATCCTTTGAATGCATTGAAATAAATAGTGAAATTCTTACCTTTTCCTCTTCCAATTAATATAAATCTGAGGATAAAAGGAAATCGACCATGCCACGAAATATATCCAACCTATCACAGACGAAAATGTATTCAAGCCGTCATTTTTGAATACTGTAACTCGCAAATATATATCTCTCAAGTCGGTTCTGAAAATTACGAAGAAAGTAAGATAAATTGCTAATAGTTTTAGTATTGTGGGAAACTTAGGCATGCTTTTCAAAAATTAATAACTGTAGAAATTATTTTTTTGTACCCATTCATTTGTATTCAAACAAACTGTAAAGTATAAGCTGAAAGCAGATAAAACGATGGCAAAAAGCATTTTGAATTCAAAATTATCTATTAGTGAAGTAACTTAGTTAAATAATTAGTCAATTTGAATGTTTAAAAATAAACGAAGGGTACCTTTAAAATTGTAATTACATATTGGAATAATTCAAGGTAGTTTTTAATATGTATGTTACGGTTAAAGTTAGATAAGCGACTAAAACTATGTTTACCCGGGTGAAGTGCTAAATACGGGTAGGGTAGGGTAAGGTAGGGTCGAGTAGGTTTCACGTGACATAACGGGAGCCTATGAAACCCAAGAAACCTACCCCTCCCTACCCTAGCCTACCCTATCCTAACCATGTTTCTTGGGTAGGTACTTTACCACTTTACCTGGGTAAACCTAGGTTTAGCCGTTTATCTAACTTTATCTGTAACATGTTTACTAATAGAGCGATATACTTATTTACTTACTTATTAGTTGTGGAATTGGCATAAATATCTGAGTGACCAGCTCCTACAGCTGTTACTTGCACCGGTAAGACAGTGTTTACATAATCACTCACATTAAATTCTGATCTGTTCAATTTCAATATATCTTTGTGTTGAACTTCAAGGGTCACTATCTCATCGGCAGTCGATTGATTCCTAAAAATTTGGTTATTTTTGTAAAAATTGGGAAACAATAAGAATGGTTAGTTAAGGCCTTACTTGAAATCGAGCGTAAATACATAAGTATTGTGCAATTTCAACTGAATGTCATGAGTGGATATGCTGGCATCACATAGAGTAGGTGTAAAAAGACCTTAAAATAATTAAAAAATATAAATCACATTCTATAAATTATCTAAAATAAATCTTTTTTGTGATAGAATGATAATGTGTCACATTTTTTACAATCACCTGAAAATGTTATCAAATAAGAGTATTTTTCCCTCTTCCAATTATTTTTTAATCTTATATTTTATAAGAGGTATTAGAGATGGCTCTTTGGATAAGTAAGAGATTATTAATTTAACCAATTTCAACTCACATTTTTTTCTAATATCATCAAAAATGTAAACTAACTCATATTATTTATTTATTGATGATATGAGTATAATTTATTAATTTTATCCTATTTATCATAGCTAAATAATCTAAACTGAAACTATTACTGCTTATTAGTATATGAGACCCTATATGATTTATGAAAAGTTAATGTTCTGCACAAATATTTATGTTATATTCCTTACAAACATGAGTCACAATTATTATTAAAAATTTCCTTTGTTTTCACGTATAAATATGTATCATCATCGATTGAAAAATAAACATTAATGAAACATGATCTGTTTTTTTGTGTGTATACATACCCTTCAAACAAATAATGAGGTAAATGCCTAGTACAACCTTCATTTTATGAGTGTTCTGAAATCAAAAAAAATGCCTTATAATTTTAGGAATACTGTAAAGAACAAGTACTTGTTTAAGTGTACTTGTAATTCAACTGAATGACAAAAGATATATGGGGTTTATACTAGATCATTTTTATCATATATCTAAAAGATTAGATGAAAATCTCTTCTCAACTTATCTCAATAATTGAGATTTCCCAACAAATGATGCAAGTAACAATGAATTAGATAGACACGAAGATAATTATCACATACTTATTTGAATCAGAAAATTTTGTACAAAATCAAATAGTTTACATTATAAAAATAGCCGAAATGAATAATTGTTATTAATAATATAATGAATAAATTGTAAATATTTGTTGGTAAATAACAATTTATCTTCAGTAGATTAGCTTTTGTTGTATCCAATAATTTTTAATGTCCTGTCACGCGGTACTTTTTAGAATTCGTTAATAGTGGGTATTTTAATTGCTCATTTTAAAATAATTTATCATAGCTAATGCGAGAATTCATAAAGCGTACCTATGAGCACGGTTTATTTTTTTTCAAAACATTTTATGGCGCATTATTTTGTAATTTTTTTATTTAAAGCTACTAAAATTAAATATTCGTTAAATCTCAAAATGCTATTAAATAAACTATTTTATGTGATTTAAAGTATTCACTACACTGTAAACTAGATATTAAAAATGCTTTACCTTTTAAAAATTACAAGTATGAAAAGTACTTATAGCAGAAGTAGCTGCCAATATATCTGAGAGTGCTCTGAGCATTATCAGAGGGAATTCCCGACTTATATTTATACATGTATGAGCAACTGACCTTCTATAATAATGAATTGATGTTCAAATTTTTTGCTCATTGTAGTACAACCTACGTTAACTACAAACATCTCACCGAATGACTAGCACAAAATTTATTATCTCTAATAATAGATGTAATAATTAATCAGTTCCAGTTAACGCATCATTGCTAATAACGAGGCAATGGAACGCTACTCTTTTGATTTACGAATTTCCACTGATTTTTCATCATGACAATTACACCATGACGCACCAAGTTTGGTGATTTTCCAGTAATATAATTTCATTTTTTATTCCAAATAGTTTTTTTTTATTTAAAAAATTACATCATATACATTTACATAACATTTATGCTGGGGTAGTTAGGCAAATGTCTATGGATGCAACAGAGGCGACTTCCATTAGTCTCATAAAAAGGAAAAAGAAGGAGTGATATTGTGGAATTACAACTTTTCTCACTCTAACCCACTGTTATTTTAATAATCTTTCTTTGTTCAACTCATAGAATTGACCATACGACACCTATCAAAAGATATTTAAGAAAAAATGTTACTTATCAAATTCATAAATCGGTTATATCTCCATAACTATTCGTTAAAAGTTATAAGAAGAAAATGTTGCATAAAAAAGTTGTTAAAAATTTCATGCTCGATAAAATGGCATTAGCCATTTATTCGTAATAGCTATTGTTTTTGAAATATTACATAAACTTATGTTATTTTAAATGAAAAGCCATATTTTATTTTTGTCTTGTAAAAGAATTTTCTTAGGATCTTTTGGCAGGTGTCATATTTTGCAAAACTGACCCTGGTTGTGAACACGTCTAAAAAAATTTGCTCATTTAAAGTTACTTCTATCGCCTATACAGTTTCCGAAATCTCTATTCTAAACATCGAAAAAAACTCGCCCTGTATAAATTTAAGAAAGAAAATATTTATACTTAACTGTTGTATTATATTTCTGAAGGTATTAGGTGTAGAACAAATAGTATTTGCTTAACCAAGAACTATGTGATAACTGATAACCTTGTGCTTATGAATATATTAAATTGCTTATTATGTAGAGGTATGTACTTCAATATTACTCTTCAACATAGCAACTTGGTAGCAAAACAATAATTTTTTTACTAATTTTTAAAATATCTTGGCTTTTGTCTATGAGGGGGGTATAAATACAGGGTGTCCCAACGTAAAGTAGCCCATTTAATCAGTTTATATATAACCTTTAAACGCCTAATCATAAAAACATGGGGTTTTCTCATATGTTTTATTTTGCCATAACTTTTTGCTAGAGTGACAGAAATTTTGTATCACCTGATGTGTAGGAAATGTTTTATCAAAATCCCCTCTTTTCAATTCACATTAACCAAATTTTATCAAACGGGACATCATCTTTTGTAGAATAACTTGTACGAATAATACATTTTTGAAAAGTAGAATATATCTTTCAGGAAACCTCTACATATACAGGGTGTTTAATAAAATTTAATAAAATTTGGTTACCGTGAATTTAAAAGAGAAGATTTTGAAAAAACAACCTCTACCTACTGGTCATACATGCATATAATCACAACAAAATAAAATATATCTGAGAAAACCGCATGTTTTTATGATTAGGCGTTGAAAATTTAGGATCTGATTAAACGAGCTATTTTTCATTGGGACATCCTGTATAAAGAATTATCAACAAATACAGATTTTCAAATATAAATATTAATAAGCCCGTCATTATTAATTTTTATTACACATCAACTCGTTAATCTCCTTGGCACATAAACCACAATAATCCCAAAATAAATAAATAAATCAATACATAAATAAAATATAATAAAAACTACTAAAAATTAACACACTGATCGATTTTTACGACCCTAATCGCAAATTAAATCGCATACTTGTCCCAGTTCAACGACACCGAAAACATCAAAACAATAAATTAGAAAACTCACCTTGTATGTGCAACGAATTAACAATAAATATGGAAATCCGACTAACTCGAAAACTTCAAATATTTGTTTTGTTTGTCGAAATTGGGGTTATGTTCGACATGAGCACATCACGGCGCGATCGTAAAACGAAAAATAGAAACCACCGAAACCGGTAGGCAAGGTAGAACAGAGGCGCAACGGAAAAGACACGAATAAAACTGGATATTTCGAACAAGGTAATTTGACCTCAACGCTGCAAGTGTACCTAATATAATAATAAACCGATCGCGACCGCCTGTCGCGAGTAAATGATATCCGACCAGCGCTTAATTGAGATTTTAAACTAAGTTTCGAGGCGAAGTTGTTGCTATTCATTGCACTTTTGTTTTTAAAATCACGTTACATTAATGTAGATAATGAAAGAATTGTTATCTTAAATTACTAATCATATTTGTTTCATTGGAGGAATCACTTATATGCTTATACCAAATTGCGTGTCATCATGGGAATTACCTAACTTCTACATTTTAGTATACATAGGACAAGAGTGAAAAATGTTCTAAACGTCGAGGAAATCGTAGGCGACCGTATTTAGATCTAGCCGATTTTTTGTAGCCTACTTGATTTTATTTCACTTTTATGACGTTTGAAAGAACTATTTTTAGAGGATAGAGTAATTACTCAAGTTGAAGAGCGGAAAATTAAGTTAAAATTTTTTTGTTCTAAAGTTAGTAAGATAGTATAATAAAATGATGCTCTAATACCTAATAACCAACAAGGTAGAGCAGAATTAGGGGATTTTTACGAGTAAGCGTCGTTCCATTTAATTGTCAAAGCCGGTTTATTTCAATTCGAAGACATTAATAATGCGCAAATTGTTATTATTATGGTGAAAATAAAATTATATCATCGAATGCCTTTGGGAATTTAAAGAATTCAGTAATACAGCGCTGAAATGAAGATAGAAATATTAATTTATGCATTATAGCATAAGCATTATAGGTATTGTTTGAAGGCCATGACCAAGGTAGCGCTCGAGAAATACTAAATTGCACGTTTTGACTAGGTCAAATATACATACATTAGAAATACTGTGTATTTACTATACAACAAATGCAAATTTCAATAATAAATATGCATTTAGTCGAATTATGTAGGTATTAAATTTCGTTTGAAATACGTTACCAAGAACCTTGATTTAATACTGGTGATTGGAAAAAGGATAAAATTCCAAAAATATGGCGAATTAAAGTGATATAGCCATTTTGCATGTTCTAATTTCACTTATCTTCCTACTGAGCGCAAAAAAATTAAATTATCGGCCTCCTTCACATCATAAATTGGTGAGTGGAAAAAGGATAGCATTCCTGGAATTTTAACCAGGTTGTTAAGTGCACTGACCATGAATAGCAGATTTGAGGTAATTTATCAATATTTTCCTATCCGAGGTCATAGTTTATGCATTGTAACAGAAATTTTCCCCAAGAAACTAAACACAGTTTCAAGTAAAACTGTTAAGTAATACCAATATACTTGATTTCAAAAGCTGGTGGTCCAAATACTTCAAACCTACTTCTTCAAAGTGTAAAATTACACAATAATAATGATTTTTCTTAAATTACCGGTTTCGCCACAAAAGTTTTTTTTGATTTCCCAAAAATAAGTCACTGGAATTTTATCCTTTTCACCCAATTCCAATTCCAATCACCCATTCAATGACGTTAGTTACATAAATGTTGTTGAAATGAAAACTCTGTTTTTATTAGTTATTTACCTTTTAATTTTAATAGTTTCGAGCTGAAACCAGTTTAACCGATAACCGAATAGTGCACGTATAATAATTAGTGCGCAAACCGTTTCATCAGGTTTCTCGTTAAAATCGACTCAACATTCGCTACATCTTCGAAAATTTCGTTCAATTGACGTTTATTGACCTGTGTCTACAACAATAAAATCAGCCTTTGCCTTTTAATCATCGTGATAAGCTCTAATTTATCAAACTTTTGCCGATGGCTAATAAAAGAAATTAGAACGAACGAGAAACGGCGGTTAGTCTAGACTAATTAGTAATTCTCGGCAACAGTAGCGCATCAAATACTTTCTAATTACTTACATACCTCGTATAAAATATGTTACTTGTAGTTTAAATGCACTGAATAAATAAATATTAATTATTTACAAAATAATTTATTAAAATTAAGTGCAGATTAAAAAAACCTTGATAAATTCGTAACGCTAAACGCTATGCACGAATAAATCTTCATTTATTTTTTAAACCTAATATTTGTGTCATATCGGGCGAAGCCGTATCTGTTGTTTCATAAAGTGACTTGAATGTTCCTGCTACATAGGCAACGCAATAAACATCTAAGCGAAGTTAGCGACAAGTCGAATAGTCGATGCAAGATGCTCAATGAAATTTGTTGTCTAATGTTTGGTCTTGTACTTCGAATTCATTCACTCGATGAAATTTATCCATTTGACAACGTCGCAAAGAATATCAACAGGTGACAGGAGATGTCAACGTTAAACTGTCTAACTCCAAACGGACATGTATACAAACAAGAAATAGAAGACTGAAGTCAATGACCAGCGGAGAAATATGTTGCTTTTTACAGTTTCGTGTCAAGACTTTAACCGTTCAATTACCATAAAAACTCTTAGGCCTTCTTTTACGCAATGCTAGCGCCTATTCCATTAAGTTTTTCGTTAAATTAGTCCGTTTATTGTATGAATTAGTGGGCAGCAAACGACTGAAAATGAGTGTCAACGTTGCAGTTGAGCCGAAAACAAACCGAAAAATGCACGAGCTGTTCATGCAAGTGCTAAAAAACAGAGACCTCTCCAGGGCAGGAGATCTCTTCTCCATCCCCGACTCTGTTATTGTTAATGATTTATCAATTGTGGTAGGTTATCACTACATTAATTTACTTTTCTAGTACACTTATTAATTATAATATATTTTTTTATAACTCTCTCATTGTAGTTAATTCTAAATTACTAATTTATGTTCATATTTAGTTGAAGGAAATTACTGTAATTGCCTCTCTGCCTGATTACGTTAACAACGATAACGATCAAAGTGTTGTCGAAATATGTGTTACAAGAGTTATGTCCTGCATAAGGGAAACAGGAAGTGTAGAGCAACATTGCGAAGCTCTAGTGGCTTTGTTAGAGTCCTGTCTTCACCATAATTTACAAGCCTCAGCGAAAGACGAGGACACTCCTCATGCAAAAATATCGTCTGATATAATATCATGCATTTTTTTAGTAAGTACACAAAAATTTCTGTTTGTAGGTGTTAATTTTTTTTATATTTTAGAATTACACTAAGAAGTCTGTAATGCAAAGGGCTCTGCCAGTTGCGGTGAAATTTCTTCACAAAGGAAATAAAGAATTATCCAGAAATATGGCATCTTATTTATCATTAGCAGCTATGGAACATGCGTCTTTACTTACTCCCCATGTGCAGCCTATTATGGATTCTATTATTTCAGGTGAATAAGCTTACAAACAAGTGGAAAAAGTAGTAGAAAACGTGCATTTTATTTTTAGGAAACTATCCTTTGTGCAGAGTTCTTCCGAACATTTACGAAGTTGCTCCTGAACCTTTTCAAGGCCACGCCATGGCGTTGGTATCTCTCCTTCCTCACTGTGATAACCAAGAAAAGTTAGCTTTATTGAACTTATTTACACTTATGGCCAAGGACAATCCTACGGTAAATATTCCATTTAAAATCTAATATCTTCAAATATCAAGTATTATTTTTCTTCAGTTGCTAGAAGCTAGCGTTCCTCAGCTCTGCGAATATTTAATTAATCGAGGAACAGTCGGCCCTACATTGGACATCTTCATTCACTTAGCCGGGAAAATGCCAGCGCTGCTCGTCGATCACATAAACGTAGTAAAACAATGCGCTCAAAAGCATCCTCAAACGGTTTGTTCATCCGCTCAAATCATTAGCGCCGTAGGAAAAATCAACAAAGACCGGGCTCAAGATGCTCTTAACTTTGTGCTCGAATATTTACCGAAGGTGGACAGGAGCTCACAGACTGCTCTGCTCAGAGAGGCTACATTGCTTTGCAGTACTTACCCCGTTCTGTTCACAGACAAAGTATTACTAGGCATTCGTCATAGACATCACACAAGGTTTGTATTTTGTTAGTGAAAACCGTATTTACAGGATTGCTATTTCAGTTTGAATCAAATAAGCCAATTACCGACGCCTACAAGCCAGGTCACATCAGGTGGGGTGACAATAGTTAAAGTGGGAGGAGGAGTTCAAGCATCCGCTCCTTCCGGTGGGTATACTCGAAGAGCGAAATTGGGGGATTCCAGGAGTACGGGAAGACTCCACACCGCTCCTAGTATAAACACTCATCGAAGCATGACAAAGCTTAATATAGCAGGAGGTAATTCTAGTAAACATTTGTTGTTGTTGTTGGATAATGATTGTTGTCTTTCAAAGATGTAGAAAATGCAACAAATTTAATCTAAATTTATTAATTGTTTATAGGATCAGTGGGAGGATTGCATAAAAGCATGACAGGTCTCAGTTCCACTCAACACATCAACGCCACGCCTGTTCCTCCTTTATCTAATAACGTCATTGTAACAGGCGTAAATAAATGGACGGCTCCAAATATAAGAGTATCGAGCGGCGGTGTAACTGTAACAACTATATCTCCACCGAGGATACAAAGACCTCTGAGTCAAGGGCCTCTGGCGTTTATCGGAAGTCATGCGAATACCGGTGGCCCCATAGTCTTAACTACTCCTTCGGTACATTCTTCCAACGCTGTAGTAGTAACTGCGGCCTACACCGGAACGCTATCAAGCGGACAAGTTTCAGTAGTAACTAGTACTATGGGCAGTTCGGTACTATCGCAAAGCATTCCGATTCGAAATAGTGTGGTGCACACTCCGCCACCTCCTCCTGCAGTCGAAACTCTATATTCCAATAACATAACGACTTCGGGTACATACTTAAATAGGATCATTTTTTTATTTTTTCGCTAAATATCCTACTTTTTATAGGAAACGTCAACGTAACGGGCCCCACTACAGTGGTAGCGCGTCGCAACAACACCAGCGTGACTTTAATCAATCAAAACGCCGCGGCCGTGCAAAGGATGAGCGTGTTCGAGCCTTATCCTATGCGGGACACCATCCAGCATTTCTGCGAAAAGCACCTGGACAAGATTAAAAGCTACATGGAGAAGGTTTCCCTGCAGATTCCTTCGCCTGCTAAGTGCACCATCGAAGAGAAGCGACACAAGAAATCCGCAAAATTGCATTTCGCCTGCCAGGCCAGGGGACAACACTGCTTGTATTCAAAGACTTATTTCACTATGAGAACAAGAAACCCGAGAATTTGGATACATCTCATGTTCATTTCACTACAGGTATTTATCCAAAAGTTGACTATTTTTATTGCTTCATTGGCTTGTTTCATTGTTTGTTTGCAGGCTCGAAACACCCATGCTCTCAGTTCCAGAGACGCCCAAGTAGCTTCTTTGAAGCATTGCTGGGACATTCTAAAATGCGAGAACAAGACGTTTCTGACGCTGGTGACGAGCGCTTTTCCATGCGTTAAGGATCAGGATTCGATTTTGAGCGAGCTGAGACATTGCGGATATTTCGATGTGTTCCAAGTGTGTCCTCCGAGCATCACTCCGGCCGATAACGCGGATTCGTCTAGCATTAACGGAGTCATTTGGGGTTGCTTCCTATGCGCTCATCCGGAAAAGGCCGTGGGATTTTTAAGAGGAGACACGAGACCGGTGATCGAGGGGCAATTGAAGGAAAAGAAAGGCAGATGGAGGCTTTTTAGAAGATGGCGGACGAGGTACTTTACCTTATCCGGGGCCCATTTAAGCTGCAGAGGATCGGTATGTTAATTACTATTTTCATATAATTTCCTAACTTACAAATTAATTTATGTTATAGAGCGGAGGAGAGTCGATAGATGTCAATCAAATTCGATCCGTAAAAGTATCGAGAGGTGCACGAAATATTCCGAAAGCTTTTGAAATATTTACAGAGAACCAAACATTGATATTAAAGCCTAAAGATGGTAAAAATGCGGAAGAATGGGTGCAGTGTCTGAGCATCGTGGTGGCTCATTCGCATGCTAAGGAGCTGCCCAATAAAAGCAATTCATTACCTGCGAGAGGTATCAGTTCTAGTCGTACCGTTGTGTGAGGTGTTAATTTTGTTAAAATCGTTTTTACATGAAAATGTTAATTTTTACATCAAGGTGCGAAAACAGGCAGCTTTCATTCGAAAGAGTTTTGAATGAGTATATGTTATGCTCTTTAAAAATCAGTATATGCATTCTAAATCTTGAAATAATGCGTTAAGTTATCATAAATACGTGGACGTACAAATAAATCAAGATCATGATTATACCTAATGCACTACACGACTTGTAAATAGTAAAAATATGACAATAAATCGCGGTCAATAAGTACACAATATTAAGTTGTGCTACAATTGAACATTCTTGAAATCCGTCCAATAGGTAGTTTTTGTAAGAAGTATATTTATTATTTTTATATGATTTATTGATTTTGAGGAATCGAATCTGTTACAGTATACTAAAAAATTGATAAGCAATTCATGACAAAATATTACAATTTGTACGCGTTTAGCAATTTAGTAAGGAAGTATCAGTAAACAATTAAACCAGAAATAGTATAATCAAGTATCTTATTTTTAAGTATGATTAATTTAACAATAGTTAGACTTTGTATAATTTCTTTTGAAGAGGATGGACATTTATTTTAAAGTAATAATTTATATCAAATATGTTTCACTAGTATCCTTTCATTTTTTGGTATTAAGCTAAAGAACTGGAGATAAGAGGTCAATTTTTTATAAACCAGTGAATTTTTGTCACGCAAGATTTTTATATTTTCTTTACAATGCATTTTGTTCCTGTGATTAGCAAAGGAAATGAGTTATGTGAAATGAACTAGAAAATTTCTGTTTCGAAAGTATTCAAAAATTATACTTTATCTCATTTTATAAATAGGATATAATATAATCTGTATATTTTTTATACTCTTTTTACATTTTGTTTTGTTTATATAAATATATTAAACACATTCCAATTTTTTGAATATATTTTATAACTGTTATACATATTATATAATAAAGTTTTTTACTATTTTTCAGTCATTGATTCCAAAGCAATTAAAAAAACAGATTGTAGGTAGTTATAAACGTTTATTACATCAAATTGACGCACCTTACAGTGTTTGTTTAAATTAAAATTTACAATGTCTTAGAAAAATATGACCGTTCACATTATATCTAAATAAAATTACCTTCCCCAAATCATTTCCGTAAAAGCTTCAACTGTCTTTCAAAACCTGCATTCGGCTTTATGCAATTTCTTGCGGCTTTGCAGAGTTCATAGGACATGTCATAAGTGAAACTTTTCCTTAAAATTAAATAACCGATTACAACAGATGTTGATCTGCTGACCCCAGCATTGCAATGTACTAATACATTTTCGTTTCTATCGAGATAAAAATCGATGAAATCGACACTATCTCGTAACATTTCGTTAAGGTCAGTTTCTGGTAGATCCAAACATTCAACAAATCGATAAGTTACATGCGGATGTTTTTGAGGCGCATCAATTCCCACACTTAACACGGATTTTATATTATAATTTTGTAACACCTCGTATTCACAGCAATCTTGGGAACCCAAATACAGATTTTCTATAATTTTTGCAGGCGTTTTGTCCGGGTTTGTGTCGATCACAAAACCGCTGGTCGATCCGATGATTTCGACAGTATTGTCTTTGGATTCCTTGTATTTCATCCCGTCGAGATGAGTGACAATGGTCTCGGTTTTCCTTAAAAGTCCTCTCTTAGATTTTATGGAATCTAACAAACTCATTTTTAAAAATAAATTGTACTTCTAAATTCAATTAATGAATGTAAAACTTAAAAGCTATCGAACAAAATTAACATTTTGTGAAATAAAGTAAGATGTTACACTTTTTGAATTACATGAAAAACTTGTATTATATTATTATGCAAAGTATAAAAGTTAGTTAATATTTACACGTTGTATCAAAATAATGGTATTTTTAGAACAAAAAGATAACGACTTGGACAATAATCAGAATATTTTAATTATGGAATTGAGAAACGTTCAAAAAGTATTAACACCTTTCACAATGTCTACAAAAAATTTAAACTACTTTAATCTACCTAATGAAACAAACTTAAAAAAGATAGGTAGCTTACATGTATAATAAAACTTTATTGATTACATACTACTTCGTAAAATTACAAACACTAACTGATGTTCTTAAAAATTATTTGTGAATTATTAATTTTTAATTCGGCGACCTTGATCGGCTTCTGGATTTGCTTCTGTCTTTGCTGGCGGATCGGCTTCTGGATCTGGACCTTTCTTTGGAAGCTTCTCTCGATTTGGAACGTTTATCGGGTGTTCTGGAGTGAGACCTAGATCTAGAGCGTGAACGATCTCTATCAACGGACTTCTTTCGTGAATTAGATCTAGAACGATCGACCGACTTCTTACGAGAAATCGATCTGGAACGGGACCTAGAGTGGGACTTTTCTCTTTCGGCCTTAGCGCTAACCGAACGGGATCTGGACCTGGATTTACTTTTCGATTTAGAACGAGAGCTACGACTGCGTGACCTCGACCGTCTCGCCGACCTACTGCGCGATCTACTGCGGCTGCTGTACGAAGCCGAACGTCTGCCTTTCGTCTTTTTATCTTCGACCAAACGGAGCCGTCTACCATTCAATTCGGTATCGTCTAGCTTTTCTATAGCGTTTTTCATGTCGGAATAAGAGGCGAATTCGACCACACCCTCATTACGGTGCTGTTTGTGTGCATCCGCATAAGTTACTTCGCCCGCCTGGCGCATATAATCTTTCAAATCTTGCCAGCTAATCCGGGACGATAGATTTTCGACGATTAATCGGTAGTTGGTGCGAGTCGGTGGTCCATACCTGTCGTTGTAGGAGCGGTGATCGTCGTTCCTCGACCGGCTGCTGCCACCGCCACCACCACCACCGCCGCCCGACCACTGGTCGCGTCCTCTGGGGGTGCCTCTGGCCCTCTCGACAGTCACGCGCTCCCCTAAAAGTTTTTTACCATTTAGTTCATAAACAGCATCATCTGCATCTCTATAATCGTCAAATTCAACAAACCCGTATCCGTTTTTGATGAGAACGTCCCTCATTCGACCGTAACCTCGGAAGAAGCGCTCCAGGTCCCGCTCCGTGGTCCCGTAAGGCAAACCTCCCACGTACACCCTAGATCCGACCATACTGAAATTTACAAAATAAAACACCAGTCCCTACGACAAATCCGACTCTAGATCCGCCCTAAACGTGTCCAAATCCTCTTTCGAATATTCCACTTGGCAAAGATACAAGCCGTGCGCTGGTGCAGTTTTCAACTGGGGACACCAACTGTGCCTCGACGGTATCTCTAACATAAACTTTATATCCCTAATCGTAACTTTGCCGTCCGCTAAAGCTACCAACGCTGCTATAATCCTTCGAACCTACATAGAAAAAAAAAGTCTGTTTGTACAAAACTAAATACACCGTCGCAAACGGGGCATCAATTTGGTTGGAGCCATTTTGAAATGTTTCCCTCCAAGCCCACCGGTCACTTTTTAGGTTAAGCAACGTGTCTAATCAACTTCTAACAAAATTCTCGAGAAAAAACACATTTGCACCATTGCGTAATATAAATAAATGTATATTTACTTGTTTGCCGGAACGATGCGCTTTCACAGGAAGGCTCGATGCAGTTTTTAGCTTATTTTTAAACCAAATTTGCTGCTTATTACGTTCTTGAACGCAAAGCCACAGAAGAAGAGAGGAAGAAAGAGAAAGTTCGGGAACAGATAAACACAGGCATTACTGCGACGTTGCCGGAATTGCGTCACACGTCATCAGTCACTTTATCAAATTTACAATCACCAGTTTTATTACATAATAAACAAATATCACACATAAAATACATGTGACAATTCATTTTATTATATTTGAAATGCATTATTGTTTAAATTTTCACGTATTTACGATTTCATTTAAAAATATTTGAAGTAACGATTACGATGTTGCCACATCGTTCGACATAAGTGTTAAAAAGTTTGCCTATATTGGGAAAAAAGAGTTGTGACGTAAATTTTGATTAATCATTCAAAAATATGTTTTTAAAAATATGTTAAATACAAATGTTCCATTCGAATCTTGCAAAATTTTCAAATATGCGCACGTTTCGACCTTCTATTCTTCTAATCTTGTTAGTAATGGATTTGCAACGCCAGTTTCATCAATACTGATGAAAATAGATTATCATTGCTTCTAATCAAAGTTATGAAGTGGCCCCCTTTAGATAGCAATATATTAAGAAAAAAGTGTCCCTGAACATTGGAATTGCTGTTACAAATAGTACATATATTTTCTTACCTGTCTGTATAGGAAACCATTAGATTTTATGTAGATATTCAAGAACACATAATCGTCAATTTCAGAAGCAAAATTTGGCCAACTGTAAGGGCTGTATCCAGTTTTTACTGCTTGTTCGATTTTAATGTACTCTACACATCTCCTGGTAACCTTATCCACTGAGCCTTTTCCCACGAAACTCCTGAAATCGTGATGTCCTTCCAACAATTTCGCCCCTTCCTCCATTTTATTCACATCAAACGTTTTAGAACTGAAGCATTGGTTTAAAAGTATTACGAAATAACCATAATTGAATAATGATTTTACCAATAAAAAAATGCTCGATTCCATTCTTCTATAGGTATATAATGGTAAGTGGATTGTAGTATATCTGTATTTGTCCTGCCAACTATTATTCTATATAAATATGTCCTGGATATTGCGTTATGCCTGCAATTAAATGTAGTGGGAACTAAATATGTCTTTAGTATTCTAATTGGCACGTTTTCATTAGTAAAGTAAGTGTTTAAGGAAACAGTAATAATTCGAGGATCATAAGCCATTGTGTTTGGCCTGCATAAATCAACTTGACACGTTGTATTTAAGGCATTCACTCCTGAATCAGTCCTGAAAAACCAATTAGCTATAATATGGAAAATATATTGATAAAGGCAAATGTGCCGTAAGAACGAACTTTACCTGGATGATAAATAAACTACAGGTTCTTGATGAGGGCTTAAATATTTTAAAGCCGTTTCCAGGCGGCCTTGGATAGTAAGGGGATCATCCTTTCTAGGAAAAGTTCCTACAACTTGTCTTTGGGAACCCCTGTAATAAAAAGTAAGGTTAATTTACACATTTCGTCGTTTTCGTAATATAACTTTGGGTAAATTACCTAAACGGCGCTCCAATATAAGCTATATTCATTAAATATCTGAAAGCCGACATTATATTTGTTTCACTTGATTAAAAATAATACTAAAAACTAAAAACAAATAGGCATGGTTTTAGTTTGTCAGTAATTACAGATACATAACTCAAGAATATGTTGAATGAAATATTTTTAATAGAATAATGGAAATTGGTAATTTTTTTAGTAATCGTTAAGAATAATTTCTCCTAAATAAATAAATAAAATTCCCAATTTTTAAAAAAATTTATTTGAATCTTTTGTAATGACATAACTGACAATTCAAACTGTCAATGTCAAAATGTCATTTTATTCTATTTTATTGGTTCTAACTTCATTGAATTGCCAGATTTTTTTTTTGGGATTGGATTTTTTGATTACTAATTAATTTATTGTATTATTTTTGAATTTTTTAATCAGATTAAATTAGTTTGAAGCCAGTATTGACGGACATTGGTCTCATGATTATATTTGAAATAAAAATTTTAACTAAACTCTTCTTCTTTTTTTGTTAATTACCATGATGTCATTCTGCCAATATTTACACATTTTCGAAAAATAATTAAATAAATTAATTGATTTAGAGGATATTTTAGTAATCAAAAATTTAATTTTTGGATGATTGTTTTCACAACAAACTTGTTTTCTTAAAAGCATATTTTCTAATTAAAAAAGAGTCGAATGCAAATGTAATTAGAAAGATAAAAAAGTAAAAAGAACGACGAATTTATTCTGGAAGAGTGAACGATCAGAAGCAAATCGAGTAGAATTAAAAAGTACAAATACGTTTCAGACAAATCACATTCCGTTTGGACTATTTTTAAACCAAAAGAAATATGGCGATGATCAGACGTATCTGGATCAGCCTTTAATTCTCGCCGTTCGAAAATCGTGAAATACCGCACCGGAAAATAATGTGAATCGCAATAAAAATTGTGCTGACAAGTAACATTTTTAAGTATTTCTTTAGTTTGTTAAGTAATATTCTAGTGGTGCTTAAAATTTAGTTTCAATTTCCCTGGGTGGATTTTCATTTAACATCTCTTTTAATTAATAAAAACTGGTAAGTCTTTTTAGATTGACTCTGGTTAGTCACTCGATCAAAGTGCGACTAATCTAATCACGCTTGAATTACATACATTTATGGTTTATTTGGAACTTGATAATCTTTATCAATATATGACACATTATGTCAAAATTTCTATATTTAAAAATCGGATTTATTTATAATTGGGTTATTATTTGTCACGTTTTTTCGTTTAATTTTAATGCAGGAATTACCAATCTGATCGAGTTTGATTAAATATTTACACAACCCTGCTCTATCCCCTTGTTCTCAATACCATTTGGTGCTCTACATAAATATTAAAGAGGCGTTTCAAAATGTTCATTTCATCATCAGCATATTGTAGAATAATCGCTATAAAGTCGAGCACATTTTAATAAAGTTCCGCATATATAATTTTACTTTTATCACGTTATTGCAATACACCCATAAAAGTTTATCGCACCAGACTATTGTTTCTATCTCATATTCTCAGTAATTTGCTTACTCTACTTGGTTAGAATTAATATTAATTATGCTATACCCAGGATTACACTATGAATCAACAGTTACGTTATGAATAGCTAACCAGCTACATTAGAATTTTATTTATCAATTGATGTTATCGACTAAATGTAATGCAATAGATTCTAATGCATAAAAAATATCGAGACTTTATCTAATACATTTACTTCACTTTCCTTTATTGTTCCAATTCCTGCTACAACTCCATTATATTTGCCTAGTTGTTTTCGAGACCCCCGATACATGTATACAATTATTGTTTTAGAGTCAAAATGGTTGTCGGAGAAAGCATAAATAACATAATGGGTGGTTTAGAAAACACAGGGACAGTCAAACAGCACAATCACAAAAAGAAATTAAGACAGAGGTAAGAATTACATGCAATTGAAGAAGTGGTAAATAGAGTAAATTCGTATCATTTTTTAGGTTTGACATAATAAAAAAACTGGGGCAAGGAACATTCGGAAAGGTGCAGCTGGGAATAAACAAAGAGACTGGTCAAGAGGTTGCTATTAAAACCATAAAAAAATCTAAAATAGAATCGGAAGCGGATTTAATTAGAATTAGAAGGGAAATTCAGATAATGTCTTCAGTACAACATCCCAACATAATACATATTTACGAAGGTAAAACAACAATTTCTAGCGATTGTGATTTTTTATATCCATTTGCCAGATCTTTTTTTATATATTCCCAATTTTTTTATCGGTAATGAAATTAGCGTTTTTTTTTATTTTAAAAATAGACTAGTTCACTGAACCTATAGTAAGTGGGCAGAACTTAGGTCCATTAAAGCATTATTTAAGAGCAATAAAAATGCTAGTCAACTTTTGCGATACCTAAATACAATTCCTCATTCTCATTTATTTTTAATTTTATTCCAGTTTTCGAAAATCGAGAAAAAATGGTACTCGTGATGGAATACGCAGCCGGAGGTGAACTTTACGATTATTTATCCGAAAGAAAAGTCTTAAAAGAAGAAGAAGCTCGCAGAATTTTCAGACAAATCTCAACTGCTTGCTACTATTGCCATAAACACAAAATTTGCCACAGAGATCTAAAGCTAGAAAATATTTTACTCGATGAATATAACAATGCCAAGGTAAATTTAGGCCAATTATCGAATAAATCATTACAAATAGGTATAATTTATGACAATTTGTAGATTGCTGATTTTGGATTATCAAATGTCTTCGACGATCAAAGATTGCTGAGCACGTTTTGTGGTTCCCCACTGTATGCTTCACCTGAAATAGTTAAAGGAACCCCGTACCATGGCCCTGAAGTGGATTGCTGGTCTCTAGGCGTTTTGCTTTACACTCTAGTGTACGGTGCTATGCCATTTGATGGTAGCAATTTCAAAAGATTGGTGAGGCAGATATCTCAAGGGGATTACTTCGAACCAGCCGAACCCAGCTGTAAGCCATACCCACTTCTTACTGCCCCTTCCTATTACAATGTGTCGTTTTAGCTGCGTCTCAATTGATAAGAGAAATGCTGACAGTGAATCCAAAGCTTCGTGCCGATGTCGAGAAAATCTGCAGCCATTGGTGGGTGAACGAAGGCTACTCCGACAATTGCTTGGACATATCGGAGGAACTTGCGAATCAAACGCCGGTTAGGCTCGACGTGCTTCTATCCTTGGCGCCTCCGGCTCCGCAATTGGAAAGCGAGAAACTCATGGTAACGGACGAAGAACAAAACGCCAAACAAGAAACACCCGCCCCTCCTACTAGATCTCAGTCTGTTGGCTCCCTGATGGAAATGGCGAATCCGGCCGAAAGGAGAATCATCAATATGCTACTGGAAGATAAGATGACCCCGAAGAGGAAATTGGAAACTACCGTTAGCACTGACAGAGTTAATTTGGACAAACGAAAAGAGAAGATAGTGAAGGAAAATACTGTTGCTGATATAACGGTAAGATTTATTAGTCTATTTTAAATTCATGATTTTCACAAATCTTATCCAGGTACACGGGCAACAAGACGTGGGCGAAATGAAACCAGCACCGTTAGATAAGAGCTCGACTCAAACGATATCCAAAGAAATGGAAGTAGAAACGCCCGAGGCTATGGATCCGAGTCTGCAAGGAGCTGCCTGCTCCGAGCTGTTGGAGGAAACCGAAAAGAAAAAGAACCAGAAGGTGAAAAAGTCGTTGACGAAAACTCTAATGAACAGTAATTTGGAGAACATCAACGAAATTCCGAGCCAAGAGAACATCGCGGATACGATAAACAAGGAAAATGTTAAATCAACGGCCGAAGAAGTTAAGAAACCATCGACCGAAACTAAAGCACCGGCGAAGAAAAAGGTCATTGCAAAGAAAGTGCTGACCGATCAGAACGAAAATGCAGCCGAACAAACGCCACAAATTCCTAAAATCGAAGAAAAACCCAAAAAGGAAAGTTCCCCTCAAGAAACGAAGGAAGCGGATCCGGATGCGCCCTCGAAACCGATAGAAAGAAGACGATCCAGAATATTCGAAGCCGCCGAAAAGTTCCAAAATCTCATCTCGCCCACTGAAAGTAAACCAGCGACGTCGGAAAAACCGAAGAAGATTCTAATACCGGGCGTTAGCGTCGACGGATTTAAGAAAGAATTCGAACGCAAAGCTAGCCTAACGTCGACCGCCCCTCCGAAATTAAAAGGTGCCTTAACCAAGAAAATACCCGTCAAGAAGCCGGAAGACAAGAAGGACACAGTCGAGACTGCGGAAAAATGCCAAGCGGAAACCCAAGAGACTGACGAAGAGAAACAGAAGCGCCTACGAAACGCCGTCAATATCATATCGAGTGCCTTAGATAAAGAGGGAACGAGAAAATCGAAATCGCGGCCTTGCATCGAACGAAAGCCGCCCGTGCCGTTCGGCGTCGGCGGCCGATCGGCGTCGGGCAACATCGCCATGATAACGCCCGCGTCGCCGCCGTCGGGCCCGAAGCCCTACGTTCCGCCCAAATTCGCCGAGCCGCCCGTGCAAAAGGCCGAGGAGAAAGTCGAAGTGGCCGAAGACGGCGAGATTTCCGGCGATTTGAACGCGAAGAGCGCCACGTTGCCGAGGAGGAAAACGGCCAAGGCGGAGATTCATTTGAATTATCCTGTTCCTAAACCCGCGCACATGACATTCAAGACTGAAGTGGCCCGTAACATCGAAGGTTATCCGCCACAGACTACGGAAATTATCGCGGAAATTACCCTACCGAGGTAAATTATATCGTATTTGTGCACTACGTTCAGGTTTGTATGCTAAAATGTGACTAATAATATTGTTATTTAGACCGGAGGGGCCGAATTCGAGCAAAGAACGAGTTATTCCGATTTCTTTCGAGAGGGAAGAGAGCCAGGAGACCGTGCAAACGCCGCCCGTCAAACCTCCTGCAGCAAGAGTTTTCCAAACGCAGAAATCCAGCGGCTCTCAAAAGTAATTAGTAGATTTCGTTCTAACGGTTTCATTACGTTTGTTATCTTTTAGATCAAGCCTGTCCAGGCAATCCACGCAGGATTCGGACAACGAAACGGTCACATCTACTGGAGAACCCATTCGAAAATCGCCCAGGGAGTACATAATACCGATAGCCGTCGAAGGTGGAGGCTACGTCACGCCTAGAGCTGGCAGTTTGGAGCCCAGTGATACAGCAAGTACTACCAGTACTATGGCTAGCAGGAGTAAATCCAAGTTCGGACGTGCTAGACGATTCAAGTAAGGGAACTGATACTGGAGAATACCTAAAGACCTCTTTATATCAAGGCTTCTTTTTATACTGTAAAATCTCACCTGGCCTTTCTAGACATCTTTACTTCCATTCTGGTCCACTAATTCTCACCAATATCTCCCTAAACATCCTGAGCTCAGTTTTCTTTGTAACCAATAGTTAATAATTCATTATTTTCAGTTCGTTCTTCAGCGAAAGAGACTCCGAGGACGACTCGTTTTCGTTCCACACTCACAAGGATAGCGACACCGAGGATTCCAGAAAGGATGCTTTCCACAGGTTAAGGTGCGTATTTGTTAAAATTCCGAATTTTACCATTAAATAAATGTATTTCGTATTAATTTCTAGGAGCACTCGTCCTAAAAAAGCGACAATGGACCACGCAGAATCCATCAGTTCCGGCGACGAAGATGACGATGATGGTTTTGAAATTTTAACCGCCGAAAATTTGTTCTCGACATTATTGTCCAGGGTACGAGCGTTTAGTATACACTTAATTAGATGTCAAATTGTATTTTCGAAATTATTGCAGGTAAGAGATTTGACTCAAAGGTTGAACGTCGATGAAGGGATGAGACCGGGTTTTCCCAGCAGTAAATTTTTCAGCCATTTCGACCACGGAACAAATTTCTTTAATAGAATTGAACACCCCTTATCTAGGTAAGTACTATTTACTCTTCTAATACCGGGGTCAATAAGTTAATGCAACAAAATTTGGCAATAGATATTTATGACATGATTAGAATATGCAACGTTTTTGACAAGTGGTCTCAACTTTTTTGAAATACAGTCGTCTAAAATTCGCATCTAAAAAGAACCTCCGGGCAATTTGTTGCATTAATTTCGAGTTACCCTGCATATTTAGATAGTATTTTAAAATTGGCAACGGTTTTCGTGCTTATTCCAGATAGCCTCTGATTTAGGGATCAGAGTCGAGACCTAAGACTCTTTCTACAGCCAAATTTTACCAAACACTAAAATATCTAGTACTCTTTCCTAGTACTAATTATTTTTTTCTGATTTTAGGCACTCATCGTTGGGCAGAACTTTTGGACGGGATAGGCCCACTGTGACCAAAACGGCTGTTGGTAATAGTTTCGGAGTGCCTTGGAGACGAAGCGTCAGTCGCGATTTGGCCTCTGACATAGATACCGTATTTAAAGGTCCCAATGATGCTCCCGCTTCTCGTCCGACCGGTAAGATTTGAACCGATCGGTAATTTTCGTTTCTTTTAATATACATTTTGGTGTTGTAGTTTTACAACCGATTAGTTTCGTTTTGGCAAGAAAGAACAATGCGATATTCGCGCAAAATTGTTCTTTTTCCAAGCGATTTCTAGAATTTTACCAAAATGTATTGTGCATTAGGAGATATGTTTATTTTTTTTTTGTGGTAGTGGTAGTTTGTAGGGTATTTTTCCTGCAATTTGATTGATTTATTACTGGAATAGTTTATTTTTTATTGGTTTCATTTTTCAGATAAACTAGTGAAAATTAGTTATAGATTGGTGCATTTTTTAGTAATTTGCGTTAGAAATTATTTCAATGTTGGGAGTATTTTTTTATTTTTATGAATTACTAAAATTTGTATAATCTAATATTGCATTAGAAGTTTTATTACCAAACATTTTTTGCAAAAAATTTGCACATATTTAATGAAGATCTTATTCTGAGCATATTCTACAGAATACTTGTTTGGTAATTATAGTAATCACATAAACTGATGTATAATATACTCATTTCTGGTATATACAATAAAATTTATTAGCAGGTATACTTTTTAAGTAACAGGTAACTATTTTCTTTATTTATAAATATGAGGTTTGTTCCCGACACGAGTTCCAAAAGTTATTAGATAAATTTACAGAATAAATATAGAGAAAATAATTTAGAAACCTGAACTATGGTTGAACCTGGGTTGAATTCCACATGTAAACATACTAATCCAAAACACTAAGAACTCTCACTCACATTAGGTATTTTATTTCCAATTTAATAATCTCAATTACTTCAAACTAGTATTACGAAAACACGAAACAATTTGTACAACTTGTACTAAACAATTTGTTTAGGGCTCTTCTCGCCTCAAAAAACTTGTCTTACACAACAAATTCCATTACTGTGTGACTCGCTTCGGGAACAAACCCCCAAGTTATACATCAGATTAAGTGTTGAGGTAAAAACGGTAAATTTATAATTAAAAAAAAAAGTTAAAAAAGAGCATGGCCGTGACTTGGTTGTGTGGTTGCAGCGCACGTGCGTGTTACGGTGCATGTACCCTGCGGTCCAGCCACTCAGAGGGGTACTGACTAACTGCCTGCTGGCAAAATGCTACGACACAGATTCGGTAGGCCGCATGCACGACTAAAATATTATTTTAAATCGACAAATACATCGCATCAATTCAAAATGTACAGATTTTACGTGTCTCGCATTACATTTCATCCCCTGGTTTTGTAACGTTTGCGTTGTAACAATAAGTTGAGCTTTTTATTTTTGTTCATTTTGATGGAAACTGGCGATTTATATTTGTTAAATTGTAAACGAAATTTTTGATATTTGACTGCGACGCCTATTTTACATTCCGTTTAACAAGTTGTACACATCAAACTGAGGACCGAACACTGAGAGAAATTGGCACTGGTTCGAACGTACATTGCAGGAAAAATACCCTTCGTTGTGTGTTTATTTTGATGTTTACAATTTGTTGATTCGTTTTTCTGATTTGTTGATATTATTTCTATTAACATGTTGGACTTTCAAATTTTTGTCGGGATTATTTAATTTTTTGATCTCTAAATAAATCGATTTTAAACATGCAGAAAAGTCCATATCCTAGTTGCATGATACAACATAACAAAATGCTTGATTTGCAGAAGTTTTACTTTTTTATGATTTTTTTTATACTAATTTTCGTTGTTTGTGTTTTTTTATTTCAAGCTGCAGCAGATGTTTTGTGCCAAAATTTCATTAATCTCTGAAGGTAGGTGTTTTTTATTTATGCATTGATGTTTTATTAATAAAATTGCACGATTATTTATCGATTGTTGTGACCTGTAATTTGTTTTTTGCTATTATTTCGTTGATTGATTCACCATAATCCGTTCAATTTACTCGTAATTAAACTTAATTTTCCTACTTATTCTAGCAAAAAGCAGGTGTAAATATAATATAGGTCACTTTTTATAATGCATTCATACTCTCAAGATGGCACGTTTTAAATGTTACTATCACCAGATTCAGAAATTAACTCTTCAAATTAAGTGGATCAGAAGTGGTTTAAAATAGATCAATAATTAGAGTAAAGTTTTATCGTTCATTTTCCATCAATTAAGTGCGTATTTTATTCATTTTCATTCGATTAATTTAGTTACTTAATATCTAATTATTTTTTTTTTGATGGAGCCATAACATTTTTTATACTAGTTAATAATAAAATTGGATTGATAATTGATTAGCAAAATTTTATAATTCCTTAGGGATAAATCTATAGTAAAGCAAAAGTATTTAGCTGATTAAATGACATTTATAGCGATTTTAAAACGTGCCTTGTACCTACGTTTGTTCCTCACTGAGTTTCCGAACGTTTTTTCAGATCATCCGACCGAAGAAAACCTTAATTTAGCAGATCTAGATTTAAAAAAATTAAAATTGTCCGACGAAGACGCCCTGGCGCTGTCTTACCTCACCCCCGGCTTATCGAAGCGCATCCAAAAGCAGCTGCTCGCCCAATTAGCGCCGTCAGAAGCCAGAAAATTGCACCGTACGATGTCCTCTCGCACGTCCGAAGAACCGACGCCCGGCAGATCGACCTTGCCCAGACGCTACTCCGTCGAAACCAATTCGAATTCGAAGGAAGCCGACGCCAGGGGAGCCCAAAGATCCTTCTTGCCGGTGAAGCGGGAGGATTACAAACCGTCGGAGTACAGCATCAGATCCTCCAGCATAGGCGCCGAGCCTAGATGCGACAGCAAATTCCTTAGGAAGCCCAAAGTAGTTAGCAAATCGGTGTCGCTTCGCGAACCTAAAACTTACTCGTCGAAATCGGATTTGCAAAGTCCGGATTCGAGCGTGTCCGAGAGCGTGTCCACTTCCTACAAGAACGACAGCTCCAAATGCGTATCGGAATCGTCCATGTCCAGGCCGTATTCGAAGTATTCCTCGGAATCGCTGTATTCGCGGTACTCGCCGAACAAGTCGCTGGAAACGATCGATTCCGGCAAAATCGACGCGCAAAAACCCAAAAGGCACTCAAGGTTCCTGAGACCCGACTTTTACGAAGGCCAAAAAGAGGAGAACGTCTATCTCAGGGATAAGAAAGAACGCGAAATGGAGACGCAAAAGGTCCTAAAGGAAATAAGGGACAAACGGAAGAGTCGTTTGTGCTCGAAGAGGCGAGAGGAATCGCAAAATCGCGACAATTCGGAGAAATCCGAAGATCAATCACTCGCTGAATTAGATACAACGGCCGATGTGCTACTAAATCAGGTATCTGATAGCATTAAAACTTTAGAAAGCGCGAATAACATACACGATTACGTAAACGTGCCTGGTACCAGTGGTAGTACAGATATTTTACATGACTACGTTAACGTTAAGAGTTCCAATACTCCCGTTAAGAAAGAAAAACAATCCAAAATAGCCAGACCGAAATCGTATCCAGCGGAAACGCAGCCCGTTCGCGCTTCGCCGGAAAAAGAATCCAAACTGAGCAAAATCAAAAAGGGCTTCAGCAAGAACCGAGAGCCAAAAAAATCGTCTACAGAAGAAGAAAAAGGTCAAAAAAACAAGCTTCTTCAGACTCTAGAGAAGAAGCTGGAAAAGTTTCGAACGTCCAAAGACACCCAAGCCGCGCAAGAAAAAAAGTCCGGCGTCGAGAACGCTATAAAGCGACTGAGAGAACAAAGTTTACCCAGAAACCTCGAGCACTGCACCGAATCCGGGCTGCTGAAGCGCGCCGTATCCGTGGAGGATCTGTCCGGCAACAAAACGTTGCAACCCTCGCGGAAATCCGTCACGAAGATCCTGGGACTCTTCAAGAAATACGAAGAACAGGAGAAGAAGAAGGCCACGAAGAAGCCCAAGAACAAAACCAACGGCGATGCGACTCCGAACGACAACCACAAGAAGGAGCGCCCCAAATCCCTGCTCATCGATAAACTCAAGCAATATCCGCTGGGCGATAGAGACGCCAAGGCCAAGTCGAAGTTGCCCACCAACACCAACGCCTACAGGAGGAGCCTCAACTTGGACAACATCGCCGACGCGACGAACAACAATGCGACTTCGAAGCCGGACAGGCGGAACCTGCAATTGGACTTGAGCGCCGTACAAGCGAAGTGCGAGCCCGCGGCCGGTTCGAGCGCCATCGAGGACTCGGCGAATTTCAATTACAACGACAACAGGAGCTCGCTGGCGATGACGGACGACAGTTCGACGGTGCTTTCGCCGTCCGACGATTACCAGAGTTGCGACAGCTGGTCGGTGATGTCGGAGTATCAGAACGTCAACGATCTGCACTCGCCGCTGTCGCCCAACGGGTACTTGTACTCGGGCGACGAGAACGAGTCGGTCATCGACAGGATAAGGCGGAAGAGTTTCTATACGAGATTCAACGAGAAGAAGCGGACCAGAAAACCGAGCTCGTACAACTTGGATTTGGGCTACAAGGGCTCGACTGATTATAGTTCCTTGGATAGAGGTAGTTACGGTTACAGATCTTCGATTAATCGTAGGTAAATGGAGTAATTTAAATGTAGTAATTTTTTCTCTGATACATTTTTCAATTTTTACAGGCCCAGTTACATAGCAACTGCTCAAGATCCCGTTAGAACTTACAGGCCGTACTCGAGAAGCTCGTCCTTACTCAACGATTACGTTAACGTTCCCAATCGTTATCAGACGTACAATTCGAAAATCTCCAGGCCCGTTTCTTCTTTATATTCCGACTGTGAAGATAACTTGGACGATTTCGTGCCGACTGCTAAACCTAGACAGTGAGCATCGACTTTTTTAAATTATTTTTACAGTCTTTTTAAAGTTAATTTTGTTGTTTGTTGAACCTTAACTTGCTTTAAACGATTATACCTTCAAAATGCTTTATATTGGAAGGTTGTGGGTAAAATAAGAAAATAGTAAGGTCACTGGTCAGGTTTTCAAAGTAAAAGTAATCTGTAAAATATATCTTTTAAACTAATTTTGAAAAGACTACAATCAGATTTCTATAGGGCGTCACAAATGTAACTGACATTTTAAATTTTTCCCTATTTTTATAAATTTTATAAAACGATTTAGAACGATCTAGCATAATTTAGAATTGTTTAAAACCATTTAGAACGCTACAGAATCTTTACAACTGTCTGAAACCATTTACCATTTATAATGCTCCAAAATCATTAAGAACTGTCTAAAATCATTTGAAAACTACGAGTTCATGTGATTTAACACCGACTTTTTTGCTGTGGGATCCTTAAGGATATATTTGGAAGATTTAAAATGTCAGTTACTGTTGGGACATCGGATAGTTTTAATAAATATGTGGATATTGTTTTAGATACAGTTTATCAACGCAGCCGACGAGGTTAGGTCGAAGATCCGTTTCACCGGCTAACGAGTTTTACCTGGGTCATCCGACGTCCCCGCTGGTGTCGCCAAATTCTCCGGATATTAATTAGATTTCGCCATTAATTCGTAGTGAAACGAAAAAAAAGTAATCAAATTTGTCATGAATACTCTTCGGGATAATTTTTGTTAATTTATATTGTTGTAAAATCACTGAATTGAGGTTTTTTTTTCTGTCGTTATTAATCGCTCTCTTTTAATATTAAGTTTGAAAAACAGGTGCTCGTTTTAATCGAATATAATTCGATAACTCAAAAACGCAATAATTGGAAGATTTTTTGAAAAAATGCAAATACACTCATCTCGTCGTTTGTTTTCCTATTTGTGTCGACTAGTCACTAAATTTTTAATTTTTTTGAAAAATCTTGTATATTTGGTTTTTTCTTTTTTGCCTTTATAACTTATTGTATTTATTTAGTGTTTTTTTTGGAATGTATTTATTGAGGGATTGTTTCCAGAAAATGTTTTCGAATTGTTATAAATATATTTTATTTCTTTAATTTTTATACCATAATATGTGTACAAAAATAGTACTTATGGTACTATGTGCTTTAGACTATAAGTTCATTCATTGTTGAGTCTATAAACTTTTTTGTAAACCGATTAATTATTTCTGGAAATAATGCTTCCTTTATAATAGATTATTTATTTGAGACCATTACCAATCAGTTTTCATTATACAAAAACAAATCATTCGACATTCTCATTATACCACAGTAGTCGTAGGTTACTAAAAAATTATAATAAAAATCGTATACATTGTTGATGATTTAAATAATTTTAATAACAACGTTGCAATAATGTTTTAACGTAATACTTTCTTAGTTTACATATCGAAGAATAATTGTTTTTGAAAATTTTACAGCTGTTACTCCATCGATCATCCCTTTAATTAGGTTGAAGTTTGTGTGAATTTGTTAGAGTTGTACGTTGAATTTGTGATTTCATAAAGATTATTGAATATTAACAGGTCTTTTATTTACCTTGATTCATCCAGAAACGCCATAAAAAGCGTAAATAAAATTCAAAATCGCCCAAGACAAAGCAGCCCAAAGTCAATGGACCCAAGACAAAATAGATCAAAGACAAAACATCCCAAAGTCAAGGAACCTAAGATAAAATAGCTTAAAGACAAACCAGCCCAAAGTTAATAGACCTAAGACAAAATCGCCCAACATAAAATAGCCCACAGGCAAATTCGCCCGAGATAAAGCAGTTCCGGTAAAATTAAAAGAAAACATTTCCAGAGTTTCTAAGACATTTTTTCATTCTGTTCTATTTTATGGTAAACTATAATTTCATTTTATTTAATGCAATATTATTTCTAGTTGAATTATTAATAGATATTGCTGTTGTTTCACCTAAGCTATATTTTGTCTTTGGGCTGTTTTGTCTTGTGCTATTTTAACGGATTACCACTATCGCGTAGGCACGTAATATCATTATCAATTCATACACAAACCCCGCGCATTTAACCTTTAAATTATTTTAAAATCCAACGTAATGCCCCTCCATTCATGGCGCATCCCTTTGTATCCCTTGTAAGCGCCTTCGTACCGGCTCGTGCCAGCCAATTCCATTGACGTATACCTTGACACATATTCTTCACCATGACCTTATTGATCAAGAATGGGTATGGAAAAGGCACAAAAACACATCTAATAACCTCCGTCGACATTCGGAAAACTTAGTTAGTTAGACGATGGGCGGCAGCAATTGCAAACCATGCAAGAAAAAGAAAAAGGCCTTCTCAGGGGGATCCATATTGGATAGAGTTATAAGTCAATCGTCGAATCAGGACCAGTGTTTGTTGTACAAATTGGCGAATTATAAGAAAGGTAAGCAGATCTCTCTAAATTACGCTTTGAAGCATCTTATAAATTTATAGGTGGTGAATTAATAGATGCATACAATCAAGGCGGGCAGGTGGAAGTAGAGAAATTAATACGGGAACAATTCGGGCAGCTCATGTACCAGGAGGGTAAAGGTCAAATAATCAACAGATCAGAATATCTCAGATGGAAATTCAGGGATTGCGAGCAAGTTACTTTGCCTATCGAAGCTTCCCTTAGCAGGTTAAAATTTAATTGAATTTATATAAAACAATTAACAATTTTTCCTTGGGGACAAATAGGTTTGATCCCTTGGGTAAATGGGAGGACCACGAGGCCTGTTGGCAAATGCAATACAGAGGTTCACTCGGCGAGAGCCTCATCCACGTCCTAATTATATGTGATACGAAAATACATACAAAACTAGCTAGAACGTTAATAAAGTGCTTCCCGAAGTTAGCTTTAGACGTCGTCGAAGGAGAGGAATATTTAGGTAACCCACAACACATTCATCTTCTACACAAATCTAATTAAATCCGTTGTTTAGGCGCAGGAGCTCTTCATTTGGCCATAGCCTATAACAACAATGAGTTAGTACAAGATTTGGTGGAAGCTGGTGCTAATGTTAACCAGAGGGCCATAGGTAAGCATAGTAAACAATCCACTAGTCGTGTAGGTGGAATCTTCCTCAACCTATAGCTTCTTTCTAATTGCACTAAACACATGAACACCGATTTCTTCAGGATGCTTCTTTCTTCCGAGGGACCAGCAACGTCTAAAGCCGGCCAGACACACCGACTACGAAGGACTGGCCTATTTGGGGGAATACCCTCTGGCGTGGGCGGCCTGCTGCGCCAACGAGAGCGTTTATAATCTCCTGCTGGACAGCGGGGCGCATCCCGACTACCAAGACAATTTCGGGAACATGATTTTGCACATGGTCGTCGTCTGTGATAAACTGGTATGAGTCGATATTCGAAGAAGTAAGGCTTGCGAATTTAAACAATTATTGCAGGATATGTTCGGGTACGCTTTGAGGCATCCTAAACTTCCGGCTAGTAATGGTATAGTGAATATATCTGGGTTGACTCCTCTAACGTTGGCATGCAAGTTAGGTAAGAATGAGTAGGTTCTAATTATTTCAATATTCAAAGGTAAGACTGGTACTTAAATATTGATGATAAAAAAGTGTAAAAGTGGAGTAAATCCAGGAGTAAATCCAGCTTTTCTGTGATGTTTATGAAACTTTGTGGCCTTTGAAGGAAGAATCTTGAAAACCAATAATCTTCTACAGATCTCTAATTTAGACATTACCTGGTACATTACCTGGTTCTATATCTTCTACGGTCTACCAGATCATCTCTACTTCTTTAACTATATTACTATATATTTTTTGTGTGATTTTCTCAAATCTCCACAATTTCTAGGTCGTGCTGAAGTTTTTAGGGAAATGTTGGAACTCTCAGCTAAGGAATTCTGGCGTTACAGTAACATTACTTGCTCGGCCTATTACTTAAACGCCTTGGATACTCTATTGCCTGACGGTAGTACAAGTGAGTGAAAATTTCCTTGAATAAATACATAATTCTTCAATAACTAAACTCGGAATTGCAGATTGGAATTCCGCCTTGTTCATAATCCTGAATGGAACCAAGGAAGAACATTTGGATATGTTAGATGGCGGTATAATTCAACGGTTGTTGGAAGAAAAATGGAAAACTTTCGCGAGGGTAATCAACACTAGTGGATTATTATTTTATTATGTAATATTGTTAAAAATTTCAGAACCAATTTCTAAAGAGATTACTCATCTTAGTGCTTCACCTGATATTGTTATCTTTGGCTGTGTATTTGAGACCTGATGATCCTGACGAACCTCTTTTGGGTTGGAGGAATGAACCTACTACAATAGCTAGGTAAAGTGGGCGTTTGAGAAAATTTATACTTCAAAGAACATTTGTTTAAATAATTTTGTAACCGGCTGATTCTTTCAGATATTTGGCGGAAATTGGCACTCTACTAGGGGTGTTAAGTTATTTGATTCTACAGCAAGGCGATGAAATAAGAAACCAAGGTTTTTTCACGTTTCTGAAGCAACAAGTATTAATTCTTCATAATATGTTGCTAGTGAATATTATTTATAATAAATTTTTAGTCGAATTCGCCTCCGAAAATGGTCTTTCTGATATCTAATTTGCTCATTTTGGCATGCATTCCCTGCAGGTTATCAGAAGACAAGCGAACAGAAGAAGCTATTCTTTTATTCGCCGTACCAGGCTCGTGGTTTTTACTAATGTTTTTTGCTGGGTAAGCGCTGGAATTGAAATGTGCAAAATTATTTCTTCCTATTTCCTTGCAGGGCCGTGAGATTAACAGGACCGTTCGTAACGATGATATACAGCATGATAACAGGAGACATGCTAACGTTCGGAATAATCTACATGATCGTTTTGTTCGGATTTTCCCAGTCGTTTTTCTTTTTGTACAAGGGTTTCCCAGGCGTGGGGTCCACTTTGTACGGAAGCTACGTCTCCACCTGGATGGCCTTGTTCCAGATAACTCTAGGCAATTACGATGTAATTATATTTAAAAATATTTCTCTTTTATATTCCATCGAAACGAATATTCGAGTTATGCCGTATGTGTAACTTGGGTTGCATAACTTTTAAGACTGTAAGGTAGTAATGGTAGTGTTTTTAGATATAAATGTTATTTCTAGTATCAGGAGCTGGGATCCACGGCGTATCCAGGCGTAGCGAAAAGCGTATTCGCTATATTCATGGTTTTTGTACCCATCCTTCTTCTCAACATGTTGATAGCCATGATGGGCAACACCTACGCTCACGTCATCGAGCAGAGCGAGAAGGAATGGATGAAACAGGTATGCGTTAACATTCGAGAAAGAGATGTTAATCTCTACCTCTTCAACAGTAGCTTGGTAGTTGAAAATCGGTTTAGTGTACATGAACTTCCCTTATTTTTTACTACTGGTTTTATTAAAACAGAAAAAAGGGTGGTTCTGTTAAGAAAATGAAGAAATTGTAAGAATTTTTACCTTTTACCTACAATACTTTACCTTCAATCGTGTTACCGACTTTCTCCCTTCTGTAAATTTCGCTGCGCATCACACTTCTTAAAAATTCTATCTGCCAAGCTACATTTGGTGAGGTAGAAAAAATCGAATTTTAGTGGGCGAAAATCGTGATCGCCCTGGAGCGAGCCATACCCCAATCGGACGCTCATCATTACCTGCAGGAGTACAGCATCTCTTTAGGCGGTGGAGACGATCCTTCTACCGAACAAAGGGGCGTTATGATCATAAAATCGAAGAGCAAGACCAGAGCTAAGCAAAGAAAAGGAGCCTTGGCCAATTGGAAGGTGATTCGTTTGTCACATTACCTAAGTTTGTGGATCACGATGTGAATATTTGGACGATTTTAAGAAAAAAAATTGTATCAATATATGTCCTAAACCTCTTAGTTTTCGAGCTACAGGGTGCTACAGTTTTAGAAAAAACTTTTCTATCATAATTTCTTATTACTCCAGATATTTTTATGAAATTTTGTAGATACTTTTTAATTATTACGAAGCATTTTTTAAGGCAATAGATTTTTAAAATTTTTTGACGTCCGTACGGTGTTTGAACTGAATATGTTTGAAGAAAAAATGGTACGCCACTGCTTTTTCTAAAAACCAAAATTATTTTTAAAAACCTCATTTATTTTAGAGCAAATTCGGTCCGAAGACTTACTTTCGTACGACGCACCATTTTCGCGTAAAAAAATAAAAACCAAAACAATTTTTTCCCAAGTTCATTGAGACTGCTTTTGATATTTTGTTGAAATTTGGTAGGTGCTCACCATGCATGGAAACACTTTTTTTTGGGAAAAAATTAATTTTCTACTATTACCAGTGACGTCCACGTCCGAAATTTCATAAAAATATCTAGAGTACTAAGAAAATTATGATAGAAAAGTATTTTTCTTTAAACTGTAGCACCCTGCAGCTCTAAAACTAAGAGGTTTCGGACATAATCGATATAAACTTTTCTTCTTAAAATCAACCAAATATTTACATACAGAAGTATCGGATGTATTTGTATTTGTGTTCTAGAGAGTGGGAAAGGTGACCATAAACGCTTTAAAGAAGAAAGGAATGACCGGTGAGGAAATGAGATGTCTAATGTGGGGTCGGGAATCCATAAACACGCCAATTAAAAACCGAAGGTATTTACCACACAATTTCATCTCTTCAAACCACTTAACATCCCAAAAAATTTAATTAGGAAACAAAAAACCCCGTACGCCATCGACTCGCACGAGCCGAACCTCACCGGCGGCTTCGGCGACGCCTTGACCGGCGCCCTCGACGTCATCGCTTTCACGCACGACGTCGATATCAACGGCGCCGTGCAAGGCTTGAATCTGGCCAGCGGGAAGCTCCCTCCCAGCTACAACGATGCCTTGAAAACCACAAATCCCGTACAATTCAACAATCAGATGAACCTGAACATCAACACCAAAAACGCGAACCTTCCTAATGGCGGTAATAATTTATTTAATAAGCATTATATACCATCAAAAATTATACTCTAATACATGTTGCAGTGTAACAACTTTTTAGTATTTTCAGTTATGCCATTGACATCCAACGATCGTGCTCCGATCCCGATTATCGTGGATCCTCTGAAGGAGCTGGTGATTTGCTCCGAGAAAGAGGAGGATCCGGAGAAGCTGAAATTCCTGGCGCTTTCGGCCGCCAATTTGGCGAAAGAAGAAAGCGAATTGCGGAGACTTAAAGTAGATACTCGAAGCCCGACTGCAGGGAACGACGTCGCGGCGGCGGCGCCCGACGTCAGCGTCAACGTGTTAGCGAGCGTGTTCGGCGGGGCCGAGACGATGATTAAAAAAGTCGAGGGGAATTTGAAGAAGTTTGCTCTGTTGGATCCCAGCGATACGGAAAGCTTCGGAGGTGAGATAACACTGGTTTTTTATACCTCATCAAATGTAGCTTGGTGCTTGAAAATAGCATTACATGTGTAAGAAAAATGAATAAAGTTAAGAAGGGTATAATACTTTCAATTGCTAAGCTACATTACATTGCCAAGCTAAAACGAAAAGGAGATTGCAGGACAATCAAGAAAAATTAAATTTACGTTTTATTCCAATTTTCCGGGTACTTTTTTGTCACTGTGTATAGCTAGATAAATAATCTTAATATTGCAGGTTATTTGTTAATAGTACACACTAGTTATTTATCGTTATTTATTGTTATAAGTCCTCCACCAGTGTTCTAAAATTGTACCAAATCTATAAAAAAATGTAATAAACAAAAAATATACACAATTTATTAAGGATCCTTATTTGTATTTTTAGAGGTTCCTCTGTTGGGAAAAGTGTCGAGGACGAGGCGATCGAAGTCGGCGAGCGTCCGCCATTCATCAGCGAAATCGAAGAACTCGGATAAGAGAAAATTGCTGCTCAATTCCGATTCGAGCACGGACACTATCGATAATAATTCGACGCTGAAAGACGACAATCGATACTTGAATTCTACGGGCGAGGCAGTCCTTCAATCGGGCTTCAATTTCATTGATGTTGCTATGGGCCAAAATGATTTGTAAGTTACTTGAAAATCATTATACTTGGGTCGTATTCGTAATAAAATTCCGTATCACCTTCTCATACTATTCCTATTCTAATCTTCCTGTTAGGTACTATTCTTTTCCTTATTATTCTTCTGCACAGTATCTAGGTAAGGTCCAGATAAATGTATCGCTATAAATATGGTTATAGTTATTCGAAATTTATCTATTAGATCTTTTTATCTTCGATAATAAATAAGTATTTTGTGCATACAGGTCGCGTTCCGTCTCTGAAACGGTTAATATACAGGGCGTTGGAACTGGAGCAGAAGCTGACTGTGGTAATCCAAAATCGAAAATAAGGAAGAAAAAACGAGCTGCAACGGGTAAAACAAACAAGTAAGAAGATTAAAAAGATACATTTTTTTAATTAGATAAATAAGGATCCATACAAAATGGTCTAGACCTAGACCATACATTAACATCGGTGCATCAAAATTTGAACTGATTTTTTGATCAATTTGAATATGTTAATAAATTGCAGGGTAGCACCGTCGAGTCAGAGACAATGTAAATCGGCAAAAGATAAAGAAGAATCAGACTCGGAGGATCTTTCATCGCCAGATCCTCTGGAACCGTGGAGTACAAAGAAAATCGCAAATATGAATAAAATATTAGCTTGGCAGAATGATAGTTTATAATTTATTGATATTACTGTTACTATACTTGCCGCGTTTGGAAGACGGAGTAATAAACACATTAATCACCTGAAGTCCACCCGGGTTGTAAACGAGTCGCCGATATTACTCACTCCCCATTGGCCGGCCTAAAAGTAGATACTCTGTGAATGGTTTTGAGTAATTGTAGGCGATGTGCAAAATTTCGATCGATCGAATCGATCTTTGTACAGGATTTTGCCGTACTGGGGTAGGGATATTTTGGAACCGCCTGACATTTTTATTACTCCGTCTTCCAAACGCGCCAAGTATAGACATACAAATAATGTGTATATTTTTATAAAATTAATCAGTACCTTATACTTGTGGATACTTGAAATATCTATCTATATTTGCTGTTTTATTCTTGTATATAAGTTATGCTAAAAATAAATAAAAATATCAACTCAAGTAATATCTGTTATTTGAAATTATTTTAACCATTTCAAAAACCAAAAATCCCAAAATATCCCATGTTTTGGTAAAACATGAAACTAGGTAGGTATTGGTTCTAAATTTTTTTGCCAAAAATAAAAGCAGAAATTTCTTTTTTTATAACAACGTTTTTCTATAGATACCGGGTGCCTAATTATCTTTCCCTTATATTGAACGTTAAAACCTATCGGAAACTCCCGACATATTATATTTTTAATAAATAGGTATGTACTAAATACGACTCATTGGAGGACGTCATAATGAAATATCCATCCGCAAAAGCTGTGCTGCTCTTCGCCAATGGGAATAGGGGATTTTCAAGAGGGGACATTTCAATCGACGCATTGTGGAAATGTCAAAACAGAAAGCACTCGTAACGCATTAATTTGCATTACAATTCAGTAGCATTATCGCTATATTTCCAGTGCGTTTTTGTGCTTTTAGAATCTCAATATCAGCCATCATGCTATCGTGATTTAACGGCTGTAGGTATCATAGATATTTTTTGGAAGAGTTCTAAAAGGGGTTTAAAAATTTAGTAAATTAGCTGCTCTTCAATTTCGACAATTAAAATTGAATATTTGTACTATACATCGTGTTTTTTAATTAAATGCTAATATACTGAAGGGGGTGATTTTTGGATTCATTTTAAGAAAATAACTTCATATGAACATATTTATGTGCTAAACCTAAAATGTATTATTACCTAATTTCTGCACAGCGGCTAATGCAGCGGTAGCGTATAAAAGAATGCATTTAAGTCAAGAAAAGTCAAGAAATCAAATTTGTTCTAAATTGAACTGGGCATCCAATTTTTTTTATTTCAAGAGAAAGCAGTGGCGTACCACTTCTACCCTCAAAAATATGTGGCCTGACTCCAGTACGGAAGCCATAGTTGGAAATAATAAAATGTTTTTAGGTCAAAAAATTCTATTTAATGCCTAAACGCCTTTTTAAAAAGTCCTGACTTTTTAGGAAATAGGACATTGTTAATTCGAATAAGTCTTGAATACTCGAGTAAATATACAGGGTGTTACATAAATAATGCCGAAAAAACTAAGGAGTGATTCTGTGATAAAAATTAAGGTGGGGTAATTGGTACAAAATTTTTTGAAAAAACCCTCCCCGGAAAAGTTATAGGTACTCCTCCGAAGATTGCAAAAAAATGGTTTTTGTTCTTAATTTTCCTTGGTAAGTAAACCCGTATACAAGTTTTTTCAAAAACATAAGCATTTACGAGAAAAAAAAGTATTTATTGCAAGCTCATGTTAAACAGCATTATTGAACATGACAAAAAATCATGAAATAAACAACCAAAACAATGTAAATTCCCAATAAAATATAAGAAAATATCACACAAACAGAATGAAGATGAAAATAATCCATTGAGAATCTTTATAAATTACTTGAAAATTCATCAGCAAAAATATTTTGTTTTCTGAAATCACAACATCTTCCATTAATCAAAAAAATCAGCTAGAAGTGCTTACATAAATAAATACCATTTATACCTTTTGAAAGTAGAAGTAACAATAGATAGTACCTCTTTACAATATCTAAACGCCTATTATACACAAAGAAAGCAATATATCCTCTAGGTACCCACCCAAACCTCTCCATATAAGCCTATAAATAGCTACAGTTATAAATAAATATACCCATACGAATCTTCGAATCCGATCTAAACAATGCGATTAAACGGTTGTTCGGAAACATCAACAAAGCACGAAAGAATTATCGACATCATCTACGATAGGCCGTCGCCCCGTTCCGCCGAAAAAAGAGTCCCCTTCGGCACGGGGAGCATCCTTCAGAACCCCATCGCCCATTGGCCGGGCCCTCCACGAGTTCCACCTACCGGGCGTTACTTTCAGTCCCCCTGAAAAACCAGTCCGACTTTCAGCACTCCACTCAGCAGTCGAATTGGATTCGACAGAGCGTTTTCAGTAAACGGACAATCGCCGAAGGGAGAAGTTTGGTGAATTCGCCGTTGGAAATACACATCAGGATTCGCGTCGATAAAATCGATCGGTACAAGATGCATTCCATGAACGATCCAGCGTCGGTGTTGTCGGGGATGATGTCGTTCGACTCGATCAGTCTGTACGAGCAGCCTAAACCTAGGTTTATATTCAAAATGCCGCGAGTGGTGCCCGATCAGAAGGCGAAATTCGAGAGCGACGAGCTGTTTAGGAGATTGAGCAGGGAAAGCGAGGTAATTTGTTTCTTTCGATTGGTTTTAGGTTTAGGTTTAGGAAGGATTTTAAGAGCCTAAGAGGTTCAAATGAGGTTTAGGTAGTATACCTACCTAGAGGAGGAAAGTGATGATTTTATTTCTTTTTTATGTTGATGCTAGGTTTAGGTTTTTGAAGGATTTTAAGAGCTTATAGTGGGCTACTTGAGGGCTTTTGGAGCCGAGGTTTAGGTGATAGAAGAAAAAAGTGTCATGCTTGATTTTATTTGCTTCTTGATTTAGGTTTAGGCTTAAGATCGATATGACTTTAAAATATTCAGTCATTTTCCTAATAATTTAACAATTAGGTACGTTTTTTGTTTTTCAAGTGTTTTTGTTTTCCCTTTGAGTTTAGAAATTTTTCTGTATATCATAAAGGTTTTTCTAATCGATTTTCCGTAATTGTAAATATTTATTTTGGATTTTTTTATTTAATGTTTCTATTAATTTTTCTTTTCTTTAAATGAGTTTTACTCATCTTTTTTTAAGATTCTTGATGAGTTATTTTTTTAAGACTTAGATATTTTTTTATGTGATTTTTGTTGGTTTTTCATAATTTATAGACAATTTTTATTCATTTTTTATGATTTTTAGATGGGTTTTTCCTTTCTTCTTTCTTTTTCACTTAATCAAAGAAATTATTTCCATAACCGTTCTTAATTATCTAATATAAACATGCTACCTAAAAATGCACTCATCAATTAACAGTGAATATTAATTAATTAACATTTCTCTCATATAGGTACCTAATATAACTGAAAAAAATCATAAAATATTGGAAAATTTATTTCCAATCGTGGAAAAGTATTTTGAATATAGTTAAAAAACTACTTACATTTGATGTGCTGTAAAAATCATGTGAACTACAAACCATCCATTATAATTTGTTACACAAAATCTTATTGTTTCCATTTTTATGTGAATTAAACTACTGATTAATTAATTACATTTTGATTTCATTAAAATAATATCGTCGAATAAACTTTAATATTCACTCCTGCTAAGTTAATAATCCGCAAAATATGCCAAGTACATCCGGATTAGTCACCGCTACCGCTACTCCTAGCCTGGTTTTATTTCCTTGAAATCAGATTTCGTCAAGCATTGCCTAACGATACTTTAGTTAACGGACTAACTTGCGTTAGTCACGAAAAAGTCTCTTCATTATCTTATATTCCAAATAAAATAAGAACCTTCCACCTTGCACAATTTATACTACAAATCCTTGCATTTACATTTTTGAATGGATTTTTGCGGAGATTTTGAAAACCAGATTGGACCATCCTGAGAAACATTCCTTTCTTTCCAGGTTCGGTATACGGGTTACAGGGATCGACCGCAGGAAGAACGCTCCATAAGGTTCCAGAATGCCTGCCGCGAAGGCCACACGGAAATTTCATTCGCAGCGACCGGTACCAACTTGCAATTGGTTTTCACACCGCCCACCACCGGCTACATGCCCGACAAAGAATGCGATTTCGAAAAAGAACCCGGAAAGGTAAGAAATATTCTTCATAACCCATTGCAGCTCATCAAAAACTATTCAGTTATAAAAGCTTGTGTTATTCTAAGTACTACCTGCTCTATGTATAATCGGGTTATCCAAAAGTCACTTCATTAGATTAGATCAAAAGGCGCGTTATGGACTGAAAAGATTTTTAAAAAGTTTAAATGTGGAACAAGCAATATTTGCGGATAACAACAAATAAAGTATAAAATAATAGGTAGCATTTTTTCCGTTTATTGTCAAACAAAATTCGCTAAACATTCAACTCAAGTTTCACAGCAGCAAAATGTTCTGTGGAAAAGAAAGATTTTTTATTGAGGAAACATTAACGAGCGTGTTCACTTTGAAGTCGGCGATTGGATGGCGCGTTGAAATAAACACGATTGTTAAGACTTAACCACGGATTATTTCTCGTTTTTTCGTTATTTCCGACATGTATGGAAAGACGGAATCTAGCCGTCTATGAGGAGCTAAATAGGCGCCTGATGCGTTATAAACCGATTTTATGTCGATTTGTTAAGACAAAGTATGGCTCGGATACAATAAACATGGCGTTTTACTATACACAAAATTCACTTTTGAGGTGCCGCGTTTTATGGTCTCACAACCATATGTCACATATGCCACAACGCTGGCTATAGATTTTTTATTTAAACATTGGAAAATTGGTTGGTCGACAATGATAATTACAATAAAATTTGCATATCTAATAATACATGGAAAAAACAAATTCCTAGAGAACATCAATGTAATAACTACCAAGCCGGTATGATGTTAGAATCTAATTTATATTGAAAAATCTTGTTTTATATTTAAGTATCTATTTTCTTTTCTAATTAAAATGCTCTTTGAGTTTTGTGCCCCAAATTTACCTAATACATTCACGTAAATTCTGTATGTACGAGTATTATAGTAAAGATTTTTACATACTTATTCTGTTTATTCAGACATTTAATTCTTTAATAATCATGCAGAACATATTCTTAGGTAATTACATATCATTATTTTCTAATTAAATTCCATATAGCACCGTGGTAAATATTGTTTTGTTATTTTATACTTAATACCTACTCGTACATGAATTTTTGTATATGGATCGAAATTTTGCGGTTTTTTGTCGAGCCTAACCAGCGACAGATAAATTTTCAGCGGTTTCCCGTTTCCTGGGTATATTTTCGTGTTATAATTAATATTGAATTGGTATCGTGTTCCCTGCGGTCGTATCGGATAGTACCCTTCAGGTGCAGTTATGCGATATCGGATCAAAAATAAAATAAAAATGAAGCACAAAAATACGTATGATATGTGTTCGTACAGCAGTGAAATTATTTGTTAAATTAAGTTAATTAAAAACGGTTTAGGTAGGTATGTATTATTTTTCCCAATTTCTCTTTATTTTCGACTAATATATCGACACTTTCTGATGGTGATTTTTCAAAAGTTCTCAACGAGTCTATCATGCGATAATAGCGAAAATTATTATTTACTAAAAAAAGTAAAATAAAAATTACAAGCACCCCTAAGAATCAAATTTTACTACAGTACAACAAAGCTGTAAAACTAGTGAGAACATAATGGCGCTTTCAGACGCCGCTCTAGCCCGGCCAATGACGTCGCGACGCTCTTATTGATCGTCGGGACGCCATACTTGAAATTATGCTCCCTGTTAGTGCACAATGTACAGTATTATCAAAAGATTTTCCTGGATAGATATACAAAATCTTCCATCATTTTGTATACGTAATAGAAATATATTTTACGAATATTTTCTACTTATTTAAATTCCAAAAAAAAGCTCTTTTAATAAATTCGTTAAAGATTGATTTTAATAATTATTGATGTATCTAGTTAATGCAGCCAGTATATTGCGCCTTTTAAAATTTGATCATAAAAATTAGTATTTTTTTAATGAATCTATAAATAAATTAGAGGCACACTTTGAGTGTAAAATAATTCATTTAAATAATGAATACAAAAAATAGCGTAAAATTGGATTACACATGCAATTAGGATAAAACATCATAACCCGCTGTGACGTGCTTAATTACTGAATACAAAAGAACAAAACACCTATTATTCAATTAATAGAAAGGCACACATAAACAGCCTCACGTGGCTTTTGTTTCTACCACCCACCCGACGCGTGTCATGTTTAGTGCCGCCTTATTCACGTCAATTACCAGTTGAGAAAAATAAAGGAAGTTCCCGTGCAGTTCCGTTTCGGTGGCACACGCGACGATTTTTTGTTGTATTTTACTTTGTATAATGTTCTCCAGTACATTCAAATTTTCCGCCTTTTGTCTTTCGTCACACAATTATAAGAGATAAGCTCGGTTTTCCGTCTAATTCAATACGATGTGAAAATGTTTTCTTGTAAAACACGCGGGGGGTTATGACAGAGTTATAACGTCTTCTACACTTTATTTTGTTCCTTATTAAATCCTTAAATTCCTGAATTACTTCAATTTTCTTGTGAATTTAGGACAGTGTTGATTCATTTTTCTTATAATTTTTAACAACAAATTTCACTTAGAGGTACAGTAGAGATTAATGAAGACTTTTTAGAGACTCGTTTAATTAAAATCATCAGTGTTTTTCAACTAAAAGAACTGGAAAAATGATTTTCCGGGTGTTAAAAATCTGGTAGGTTTTCATCATATTCTTTCCTTTAGATCATATATCTCCTTCCTGCTAAAATTAATAATTTAAAAGGTGTAACAAACCTTCAAAATGCTTGAAATATTTTTCAAACTGTATATGTAGGTATATAGCAATATGTAGATATTATTACAAAATACAATTTTTTCCTGTCATAATAACTCTCTTATGTCTAGCATCATCTTTAGTTGTTTTCTAACATGTCCAATTAACTAAACTAAACGACCCCGCATTTGATAAATGCCCTTAATATCCTCCTACATTAAAGTGCAAGTTATATAAAAACAACCCTTTTCGAAAGTAATATATCCGATTCGAAGCGGCAGTGTATCATGTATCACCTGGTTCGATCATTAATTTTCTCGACGACTACTATCATATCTGCTCCATTCGATACGCCATGTAAGTTTTAAACGCCCTAAAAAAAGGGCGCGCGGACCGAAAACGAGTTAACGCTCTTCCTCTTCGACGGCACTTTATTAACAAAACTCATGATTGATTCTCCAATAAACCGGCCATTGTCCGGATTTCTCGAGTAGAAACTCGCATAACATGCTAATCCTATTTACAAAACATCGCATTTCGATAACACACGAACGCACAAGAAATGCATTCGTTACGCGTTTCAATTGATTTACATTTACGGAAAAGGGCCCACTGGAAAGTGCATGAGTTGCCTACAGGGTGGTCCAGATCGGGTGCACTGAAACGTCCGAAGCACTCTTCCGCATGGATGCCCCAAAGGCCGATCAGTCGATACGTGTAATACCATACGGAGGGGTGATGTTACTTTATTGTGTAATGAAGATTATCTTACAGATACTTTGTTACATTGATATACCTTTATCGGCAAACTTGTATAGGCATGCATTAAGAATTATTGACATACACCTTTTATGAGAATGTCTTCATATTTTATCTATCAGTGTACCTCCAGCAATTATTATCCTTGAACCTTTACCAACGAATCGCTGTGTGTTCTAAGCTCGCTTTTCTGTTTACAAGATAAATAAATATCAAATGACGTGTAGGATGAACTATAAGAAGGACCACATACGAAAGTAATAGATCAAAAAAAAGACAAACATCGCTAATGCCGGAGAATTAGCATGGCACGACAGCTGGGCAACTGGATCATCGAAGGCGCTATTAGCGTTAACGACAGCACGAGTCGAATTCGAAACGGAACGAAATTTCTTTCCTCCAAACGCGACGGAGGATCGAGATATTGACAAACGAGGGTGGGATTCCTCGAAGGAGATCAAAGTGAAAGGAATAACAGATGCAAGAGGGTGTGATTTTCGTTGCGAAAGTTTCCGAATTTTTTTCCAAAACAGCTGCGATAACAAAACAACGACGGACGACGTTTAATTAATAGATTATAAGAGTTCACCCATTCCAAAAGTTCATCTATCTCCTATACTCACACATTGGATCTTCCAATAGGAAGTGAAACCCAAAGTCTAATTAACATCAAAGTACTTTTTTAATAAGTAGGAAACTTCAATATAACTATGCCATCATCATCAGACTTGTTGTACAAAGGTGAAATTAAACCAGTTGTTCAAAAACTTCATTAAATTTAGCAAAAAATTAATATAATTTGCAGTTTAAACCAGCATATTTGATAACTACACTAGAATATGTAAATTATATGTAATAACTTATTTAATTATCTATTTTTTGTATGTACGAGTATGTTTGATGATGGTGATATAGTAATACCGAAACACTGCTTGAATCTCATACTTATTGAAAAAATACATTCATAATTGGACTTTCTGTTACGTTTCCTATAATAATAGTTCGTGAGTCAATTTGAATGAGTTACGTTGAATTTTGTACGGGCTCTAAACCATCTAGTTTTACGATTGCAGTTCACAGAAAGGTCGGTTTAATTGGTTTATTAGTTTATATTAGGGGTTGAAATTGTACCGTCGTAAAAGTACTTGTTAGAGGAAGCAGTAAAATTTATTGCGAAACTGCATCTTCGGTTGTAAAGCTTGGTTTATAAACTTCAAGGGAAATCGAACGTAAATGCGCCTAAACAATCGTTTATTATTTTGATAACTTGGCATCTATAAAGCTGGTTATTTTGAAACCACTACGTCACTGGTACATTACAATTTGTTTATAACAGTTATAGTGCACCCATAATATTTTTGTTTGGCATTTTATGTTCTCTGATGATGACATTGTTTCAATATTTAGTGGTTATTAGTGACCCTTTAACAGTCTTATTCATCTGATGGAACAAAAGGCGCGGAAGATTTATAACATAGTTCCGTTTTTAAATAGCAAATTGTTCTTCGCTTTACAACTGGCGACAAAGCCAGAGCCATCGGCCTTAATGCCTCTAGACATAAATTAAAAAGTCGAGTTCCCAAATTAGGCCTCGTGCTATTGTATCCAACAGCCCACTGTTGTGCTTTTGAATTTTAATGGTGTGCTTTTTGATTTAGGCGACAGGCAGGGACGAGTAATCAGTGGAAATAAGGCTGTTTCAATTTACAAAGCAAAACTTCACACGATTTGTAAAACTTTTGCAGTAATGAGTCAAGAATTTCCCCTATGCCTAGAGTATTCTCCTAAGGGAAATTTCACATATTTTAGCTGAATTTCCGTATTCTCAAAGTATAGAAACAAATGCTCTCAATGCATTTAAGTAGTAACAAAAAACTGGAAATAAGTTAAATTTAACACCCCAGATTTGGTTATTTTTGGTTTCAAACCCAAACTCTGGCTTTTATACCATTATAAACCGTTGAATAAGGTGTAAAAATGTCTTCTCCAGTTTGTCACACACCAGCAGATCCGGCATTAAAATCATAAAAGCGGATTTCTCGGAGAATAAATGAGATGTTAGCGAAGCAGAACAAGGGGACTTTCTTACATTACAAAACCACGATTAGGAGATTGTTTTTTCTCGACCATCATTCATTCAAGTCGAAAATTATGGTCTCGGAGTAATTGATTTCTTGGATATTTATATTTAGTTTAGATGAGATTTCGTCCTTTTTTTGTTGTTGTTGTTTTATTTCGTCGTAATGAGAGGTTCTCGGCGTTCTTGTAGTTTCATTCAAAAACCAGTTATAAAAATTGTTAGAGCGTGAAAGTTCTTTATTATTCGGAGGCGTGTAAATGTCGAGTTTTACGAATGAGTTGCAGAGGAAAAAATCGATTTAAAAATTGATAGCTAATAAGTAGATTATTAAAAGTAATTATAAAAATATAAGTGCATACAGAATGAGTTTTTAAGCGGCATCTTGCAATTCTATATCAAACCTTTTTATTTCTTAGCGTTATAATAATTTTTAGAAGTCCTTTTTATTTTTTTTTGAGATGTTTTATTGGTCTTATTTATCAAAATTTTTGAGATACTCAAATACATCACAAAAAACACAATAAACAGTGTAAAAAAGGTCCCAGTACCCTCCTGCATTCGACACTTGGAGACGTATAAAAATTTCAAACTGTCTCAAAGACATTTTGACACCATTATTCGCTTTGTTCGCATTCCCGGAAAGTAGTAAACAACTTTATTCGAATATTTTGAAGAATCCACCGAAGCGATATTGTCCCCTTCGAAAAGATAAGCTCCCAAATTGACGTTTTCGCTTGACTTCTTGTCCGCATCTTTGTAAATTCTGTTACCTAAAGGTATAATAATTTCGGAACAGGTAGCAGTGACCCTACGATTTCAAATTGCTATAAATCTTTTTAATGGAACCAATTTATACTTCTACAAGTTTGCCGGTTATCGGATAAGCCCTGTTTAGTAAATATCTTCTATATCTGTAAATTAATAAAACATTTTTTGGTTAATTAACAAAATTGTAGTTAATTGTATACTTTGAAATAAAAAGGTTACCTACTTATTCAATTACATATGTACATACATATCTATGAGTCCATTATCTAAAAGAGTAATTTACTTATCTAAGAGATCATTTTGTTCACAGCTTACAAAGGACATTTATTTATTTAACAAGTTATTTACGTATAGTTACCTAAGAGAATGGGTTATTATCTACATCACATACAGTTGATATAAATAATTCATTTGAAACGTTTAAATTTACAAAAGGATAAAAACCAATAAAAATGAATTTACACGAACGAGATGATTCACCTATAAATGCTAATTAGTTATTTATTCAATGCGCTGTATCAAAGGTGACCCAAAGAGTGATCATTTCAAGGTCGAGAGACCAGCACATTGGCATAATAATTATTAAAGAGGAAATTCCATGTGTGTTTTTATTAGTAAATTTACCAAGAAAACCCGTGACGTTTTTATACCAACAAAATATACGTGCTTGTTGGGTAAAATATTACCTACAAATTTGCAACTTTTTTGCTATAATGCCTGCAGTTTTATAGAAATTTAAAAAATAGTTCTGTTTAACTATTTTTTTTTTGTATCGACGGTATAATTTACCCTTCGAGGCATCCTACAATAGTTAAATGAACCGTTTCGAATGATTAAAATGCCGTTACAAGGAACCTATAATTAAGAGGGAGAATTAAAAAATTATTTTCGAATTTTGCGTGTCCCGTAGCCGAAACATGCAACAGAACATATGGACTCGAATTTACTCCAATTTTCGACCTGTTCACGTTTTACGTAGGTAAAATTCTATGCGTTTTCCTTTTTTTAACATGCATAGATATTAATTATCTCAAAAGAAATGTTATAGGCAAAAATCTATTTTTAAAATAAAATTTGTAAACCGTCTTGTAATTAATTACCTTAGTTGAACAAACTCCCTTTAAATTTTTAATATTAACTAGGTACTTGATATTTGTTAACAACTTTTTAAATGCCTCTTATACAATATGTGTTCCTGAATAAAAATGACTTTGTGATACTATAATAATTATACAGGGATACAGTGTATTTGTTTTTAATAATTTCTTCTGTATTCATTCATCTAATTGTGTTATAAATCAATTTGAATAGTGTCTAACATTAACACCCGCGCATTTGTCGGATGCATTCAAACAGTTCCATATTCATTCCACCTTCTACTCTTCCTCCTCCTCGTTTAGTGTTAGCACATAATCTTTAGAAATGCGAAACCGACACGCTCACTTGGCCGTTAAACCGTGTGACACAAAAACGACAATAAGCCGAAAAATTAGTTCAAAATGGGCGACAAATGGTCAAACGGTCGCTTCCGTTGTTCCGTTTCGAACAATGTCTGTCCGTCCGGTCACGAAGAGGATTTTCTCATTGTCGAACACCTCCACCTCTGCACGCAAACACCGTTTAATTGAATCAATTTTCGCAAATGTCCCTCCGACTGCGCCAATTACTTAAATTACCCTGTCTCATATGGCAAAAGTTATTAAACGAAAAGTTCAACATAGTGCTAAATTTGATGTTATGAAAAAATTGAAGATTTGGAGCAAATTTAGGTGAACCATTGCTCATCTAATTAACAAGTACAAGCATCAGGCGATATATTCAATCAACCCTTTTGGGCGATTTGAGTATCCCCGCCTTATTCAATAGAAGAAAAAAGTTTGCTTTACATGATAATAAATCAGGGGATTGCTCGTAGGGCCGAAGGGGCGTAACTTACGAACCAGGATAGCCAACGGCTACTCGCTTCCCTTCGAATGCCATTTATCACGAAAGGGTTGGTTTTTGAAACCCGCACGGCCACTTTCTAGGCACAAAAGAGGGTAGAAAATGTTGCATGAAAATCAGTTTGTATCAAAATTTATTTTTAACGTCTATATATATGCAAGTACATGGTAATGAAAGAAGTCTATTTTTTAATAGGGTGTAAGTATATCGACCCCAATTTTTCAAAAAAAAATGCATTTTAGAGACCTACCCTGAGTAGGTAGCACAATTTTTTGTAGGTACCTATCAATTTGGAATATTTAGTATAAAATAATCAGTTCATTTTAATATTTTCCAACTCCCAACTATTCGTAAATGATTAAGATATGATTTTTTAATAGGTACTGAAACAAATTGTCCAACTTTATATTCACAGCATGACCCGTAAACATAAACCATAATTCATAAAAGAATTAAAGATAATTAAAACATATATTTTATATTATTAACTTCATTTTTTCCCTAACATTATAGTTATTAATAATTTAAAATTACATCGTTTTAAAATTGACATAGCTGTATACACGAATTTCTAACCGCTTAATCCCTTAAAAACCGTATCGCATAGCGATTTTTCAGTTAGTACAAGAGACATAAAAAACACATGTCATTGTCCATTAAAGCCATTACGATTTTTAAAAAGAAGACCTTTATGCCTATTGTCCTAAAGTCCCCTATTAGCACCTATTAGAATTAAATGGGATCCAGAGGGTAGAACGCCCTGCGTCGCTAACGAGGGTCAACAATTTCTGACGTGCTCCTTTCTCGCAATATTAATGATCCAGATTTTATTTTCTATTATAAACCGGCTTGTCCATTTGTCACGGTATTGTTTTACAAGAAAAAATCCTCGCGTCTCCGACCTTACTGGGGCACTAAACGCCTCTTTCAGCCATTGTTTAAATGTTTGTTTTTCTAATTTGAATAAGAATAGGAGGTAGTAGCTCTGAACGAGTTATATGTGATATCAAAAAAATAGGAGGTACAAAATTTTTTTATACAAGAAAATAGTCAAAGTTTTTACTAACATTCTAGTTTATTGAGCATTTTTAACTTGCATAGGTTGATGCTTTTACCCAAGTGATTGCCTTAATCCAGTTTATGCTTTATTGAACCAGTCCAAATACTAATCAAACGTAATTTAATAAAAATTTCTCACATAATACAAAAACGAAAATAACGTTTCCATTCTATTAGCCCTGACACGTCAATAATAACAAACAAAAAGCGTGTCGAATACCACCCGTTACGTCTTACACGAACAACCCTTTTGAATCGCTTCTTCTAAAAAAATAATAAATAATTCAATTTCTACCTACCCAGATGTCATTGTCGCGCCGGAAAAAAAGTCCTAATAGAGTAATTTTCGCACGCCTTTTCTATACACACAGAAGAGCTACAAATGTATGCGAGAGGGGATCCGAAATGCGAAACTGAAAAACGGACCCGTGCTGAGTCGGACCGTGCCCACTTCTGTTTTGTTCTATACGTTATTAATAGCATCCCCCTGAAGCGGGGTGTTAATAAATTTTCTATTCCATTTCGCGAACTGCGCCTACAAAATAGGCCATAATTGCACCTGGATGGGATGGCGTATGTTGGATAGAATGTTAGAGGAAAAGCTAGTGATAAAGCCAAAGTAATATTCACTCCAGTTTGTTGTAAATAAGGGATAACATTTGGTTTCTCTCTAAAATTGAAAATTTGCTTATGCAGTGGGGAATAATTCATTTATTTTACCATCATTTTTATTAATATCTAATTTCTGCATTCTTCCTGTTTCAGGTGCACATAAAAGCGAATTTCATCATGAACGGGGTGTGCGTGAGGTGGCGCGGCTGGATCGACGTCGAGCGTCTCGACGGCGTCGGCTGTCTCGAATACAACGAGGAGCGCGCCGCCCAAGAGGACGCCCTTCTGCGTGAGCAGATCGAAAGGTACAATCAGCGATTGAGGGAGTTCGAGGACAAGCAGAGGGGCTATCGACAAGATAGGGCCGATCAGGACCTCGAGGTACGTCACGGAATGCAAAGGCAATATATGAAATTGTTTTAGATAGATCGAATTTGTGTAAATTGATATACAGGGTGAGCCGATCAAGCGTCTGTTCCTCGATACAAATGTATGTCATTTAAAGGTGATCTTCATCTTTTCTTTAACAATTTTTGATTTTCAATAATTTAGGGCTTCGTTGGCTCGCTCTGTATATAGTGATTATGTTATTGTCGTTTTTTATTCTGTTTATGTATAAAGAGATGTGTGGAAGTATATGTGATAAGTGTATTCTTCATTAGTTGAGTAAATTGACAAGTCATTTTGATTTAAAACGTTTACTCGGGAGTGTGGATACTAAATGAAATATTCAGGATTTCTGAAAATATTGTAATAATTTTAATTTGATTTTGGAATTATTATTAATGATTCGAGAGAAATTTTACACGACAAACGTGCTTTTGTTTTTAAATATATTTTTGTACATATTTTTATGTTTTTAATTGGAGTTTTATTATTTTCTGTAAATATATTGTAGGTAAATGATGATTTGTTAAAAGTATTCCAGAAATTATTGCAATTTAATTTTAATTTCTTTTATTTCAGTTTTCTTTTCAAATATTAATAATTAATAATTTCTGGATTAAACTATAGATATAACATACACCTTACATCCGAAATGTTGAATTCATCTATTTAAAATAGGAAACATTCTATCACACAGTTTTTTGAGAACTTTATTCTATTCAAAATAGCTTACATACAGATCACATATTGAGAAGAACTCTTGGACTATAATTTTATTGATTTTATTGATTTTATTGAATTTTTTTTCACTTTTTCTTACTTTACCCATTCATCATTATTTTAATCAATATTCTACAATGCATTCTATTGCACAATTCCATTTTACTTTGTTTCATGCATAATTTTTCCACATTTTCTAGATAAATTTATCGGGTAGAAGGTGTATGCGCTGATATTATTAACAACCTCGACTTTTGTTCATTTTAATAATTTTATGGCATTATAATTTTTCGAAACGAAATATAAAATTTGAGAACCTAATTTGCATTTTTTTTATTTGCCTTTTATTTACTTATTTTAATTTTGCTACGCTTTTTATTTGCCATTTAATTTTCCGTTGCCTAACGATAATTATTTGACAAATACCTATAAAAATAAATCGTTAAAATAAATGAATTACAGACATTTTTTACCATTTCTATCACCTTTAATACATGTTAAAAGCGATTGACAAAATTGTACTGGACTAGAGGTGGGATCTTACAAAAATTACGTTAGCGTTACGTTATTTATAAAATTTTTTATGTATTTCCTAAACTACTAAATAGTAAAAACTTATTTAACACAAATAATCAAATAGCGATTGTATAAAGCGACATATGCCGTGCAACAAAAAAATACAGTACTAAATTATAACAAAACGTGTCGAAACTTCACGCTTCATGGGGGTCTATATAAACACAAATATCGGCCCCCTTATTTTCTGATTTTTCACCTCGGCACCTCATCAGATGTCAACGAGGAGTCCCGCAGAGAAGGATATTGTAGGGGAGGCTCCCTTCGGCCCCCCCGCGTTCGACTAATAAGAGCGTACGGTTCGGCTCATGCGATGAGGAATTTAATTTCGACCCAACGACGAAAAGGGGGCTCTTTTTTGTGTTTATTATTGAGTATTGAGCGAATTTTTTTTTCGCGTTTGTACCAGAAGAGAGGGTTTTACATCGAGAAAGTTACGTTTATAATGGAATGTGTGAGAAAATTAGAAATTGTATTTTCATATTGATTGTTTATTATGTATTTTATCAACAATAGCCCCTTTACATTATCACTAGCGATAAATTACTACTAAAAATAAACTTTGATAAATATAACAAATAATTTTCACCTATATGAAATTAAATATTAAATAATTTATTTTAATTATTTCGGATTCTAAAGGGGGTTTATTAATTGTTTATAAAAATTTTAAGTGTTTTGTTGACATGTTTGATTGAGTTTTTGAAGAAGTGTGAAAAACCTAAAATTAGGGAAAATTATCTAAAAGACAAGAAATAATAATAAAAAAATTATAATGGAAGAATTACCTATTTCATCATGCAATATCATAAAAGTGCATAAAACATCACCAAACCTTCTTAATTTATTTTACCGTTCAATTCAAATGACTGAGAGCTTAATTTTAAAAAATCGATTATTCGTTGAAGATTTATATCAATATGCATAGTCGGTGAAAGGGCAGGAGTTTAAACAACTGCAGTGATTTAATAAACTTTATTGCTTCGGAACAGATATATTTCGATTTCAATTAAAATGTTTTATATTGAACGCACCCCCTAGGAATGCCATTATCGACTCTAAAACCGGACCGAATAAATCGGGGATGACAGGAAAGGGTGAGCAACCCCTAGTCTAAAACGTTCGGCGTTTATGGAACAGAAGGAACGCCGGAAAACGAGACAGAGAGGCTGATAATGCAATTAAGCATTCGAACAAGCATTTATAAAATGCACTTTTACAAGTGTCTAACATCTGAAATTTTAATAAAGGAATTACAAATCTATAGCGGCATAGGCAGCTTTTTCTATCCATACGATGTTTGCGCGACTATAGTCTTGTATTAAATCACCGAAGCCATGCCCAGGGCTTTTGGAATTAATTTGTATATTTTTGCCAAATTTTTTCACATTTATGTTAATAGATTCACGGCCCAAGGATACACCATTATGGACATTTCCTTTTGAATGGCTGTAAATATTAACCATATGTTTAATGTAAGTTATTTCTAATTACATGCTTCTTTCGACTGAACTTGGTTATTATTGTAATATAAGTATCTAATAGTATATCAATTAGGTATAGATATGTAAATTATACAGGCATTTTGGCCATTTCGCCACGTCAATACATGCGTTTTTGAATGAAAATCTCTTTCAAAAACGGCTTATTCTTGTCAATAAACATTTCAAGATAAATTAGTTGGTCATTTTAAAAACGATTTCAATTGTACGAAAATTATGAATGGCAAGTTTCCTTCTATACTTTGTATAGAAGTAATCATTATTTGCTTTAATGCTTTGACTGAAATCACTTAACAAAATTTTTAAATAAAAAACTATATTATCTACAGTAATTTTTTTTTTGAAAAAATGTCAGTCTTGCAGATAATTCCTTTATTTGATTATTGATGAACGAACCCTATGTATATAGGTACAATAACTAAACTGTCATCGTTCCGAATTAACACATCATTGCATAACGAAATCATAAATTTTCCCGAAACGTCCAAATATTATAGAACTATTTTACATGCCTCTTGATGTTAAACTCCAAAGAATCCCGGTAGGGTCGAAATCAATATATCATCTGTCGAATTTAGAGAAAAAAAGGGCATTATGGGTATTACTGTTATTTGCAGCATTGATTTCAGCATCCTGTTTAGCCGAACAATTGCATAAAAGGCCAAAAAGGGCCTTTTGCACCGGTCAGTCAGGCAGCACAAAAGGGATCCAATGCACTATATATTACAGCCCCGCGAAGTACAATGTACAATTACTAGGAAGTTAAGTACTCAAATTGACGTGCCAGTGATCTGTATAGGGCCTAACATCAATATGAAATATTTTTTAAACAGTGAAAAACTCAGGAAACTGATCTAAATGACGTGAAATATTGCACATATAAAAAGATGTATGTTTTTTTGAAAATTTGATGAATTCTTTTTAATCACGTAGGATATATAGAAATTTTTAGACAATTTTTAAACCGACTTTATCGCCCTGTAATTCATTTTTTTTAATAAAAAACGAGTAACCATTACCTAAAATAAACACGGAACACATGTCTTGGAGGCGTCACAATAAGCCCCTCAATCAAACGGAATAATGGCTAGTAGATCCCGTTTTATCATTATAAGGCTCCGAAGGCCCGGAGGATAAGCTTTAATTCGCACGAAATCTGTTTATTCATGCTGTCAACTCCCACGCCGATTTTTGCCGTTCCCCCCGGGGGATGCATTACCGTTTGATTTCGATTCTCCGGGCCCGGTCTCTTCTCTCTTTTATAGGATCCAAGAACTAATCCGATTTTATATTTATATTACGCACCTGTTTGCACAAATCCCCTGATCTCCTCCTCTATGCGCATAAAGAAGTTCCGGGATTGTTTAGCATGATCATATGAAGACAAGTTTCTTTTATACGAGTATTTTCCCAGGAAATTGAACGGTTATTTTCGCTTCACTGGTATTTTTGTTCATATTTATCTATTGCTAAAAATCAAAAATATATTACCTTTAATTTGATTAGGGATTTTTGATTCAATTTTGATGAGCTTTTCGAAGCTTTTTAATAGCTTCTCCAGAGTATTGTTTTCATTGATTTTTGAAGCTTTTTTTTTTTCGATATTTCATTGTTTTCTTAAGTATTGTAAATCAGTACCATTAAAAAAAGCTTTTGAAGCTACTTCGCTTAATTATAAAAAGTTCTAAAAATTACAAAACGAATAAAAAACGCTTTAAAAAAGTAATACAAACCATTATAGGGACCTACGAAATGCTGGCATTATTTTTAAATAAAAAAGACAAAATTTTTTTCTTAAAAAAATCTATAGATTACGAAATAAAAGAATTAAAATACATAATTATCGATACCTAATAATTAACCTGTAAACATGTAAGTACACGATAAAACGATTGATTAAACAGCACCTTATCGAGATGGAAATATTTATTGAAACGTGAACAACACGCTTATAAAAAGGGCCTCTATTTATTAACGGTGACCATTTATTCCGGGAGCCCATATAACGAAAAAAAGGGAGGTAGTTTCGCAGTCACACGATAACCATCTATCACGATCGGCGATGCGTTTGTTTGCACAAAATAGAAGAATCCGAAACGAAAGATCACGGATTTTCGAGTTTTTCAGAGTATGTAGCACAATGGAACGTTTTCAAACACCGCCTGGTTTAAGTGAAATTTAAATCTCATAATGACGCCTTTTCGAAAACGCTTCGAAACCATTTCGAGGCAGGTGCGCTGCTATCCAGAATTCCTCGCATTTTTTTTTCCTCGTGTTAAACCATATTGCACCTATACAGATCAGTATCACGGGATTTATATTAATAATTATTATCGAAGTTTAGTTGTGTTATTTAATGGCCAAAATAAATTTTATAAGAAATTCAATAACTTATATCAAAAATACTCCTACTGGATGAGTGAACACGATTTTCAGTACTATACTCTGGTATAAATACAGGTAGTCTATTGAGTTTACTAGTTATCCTCTAGAAAGAGTAAACATATGATTCTTTCAGGTAGATGGTAGACTCTCTTGGGCTGCTCTTTTTTGTAGATGAGTGACTCTCATAGTTGGAGGTTAACGACTCATTTAGTTGGAGATGAATGACTCTTCTAGTTGGAGAGATGAGTTGGAAATGTATCATTCTCTCAGTAGAAGAGATAAATTAGAAATGAATGACTTTCCTAGTTCGAGATGAGAGACTCTCTTAGTTTTGGAGAGATGAGTTGTGGATGAAAGATTCTTTTAGTTGGAGAGATGATTTGGAAATGAATCACTCTTCTAGTCATAGAGATGAATTGGAGATGAATGATTCTCCCAGTTAGAAAGATAAGTTGTGGATGCAAAAGATTCTTTTAGTTGGAGAGACGAGTTTGGAAATGAATCACTCTCCTAGTTAGAGAGATGAATTTGGGATGAATGAATCTTCTAGTTGGAGAGATGAGTTGGAATAGTATGAATCTCCCAGTTGGAAAAGTGATTTGGGGATGAATGACTTTTGCATTTGGAGAGACGTGTCGAAATTGTGTAATTTTCCTAGTTGGAGAAATGGGTTGGGAATAAATGGCCCTCCTACTTGGAGAGATGAGTTGGAAATGACTCTTCTAGATAAGTGACTCTTTTTAGTGAATACCTAGGCGAATTATTGATTCTGATCGAAATACTTGGTTCATTTTGACGATTTTATTCATACAGCAGTTCGATTTGCATTACTACAATCGTCATTACGACTCAGTTTCTGGAGTGCCCATAAGCGCGAAACAAAGGCGGCTCGCGGAGGTGATTAAACCGAAAAACGAAAACGAGGTTCTCTTTTTCGAATTGTTTGCTCATTAGCATGGATCAAGCGTTGTTTTGAATAGCGAGCGAGGGTGTGTCATTGCCCATTATTCGGGCGATTATCTTGCACGCGTTCGCCGAACTATAACCGTCTCTTTCCAGCGCGCTGTTACATCGCACTGGAGAGTGAACAATCGCGTATTTTCCGATGACAAGAGAGTACGTGATCCCGCAATTATTACAGCGTACATTTCGTATGTGTAAGTACTACTTGCGTATGCATGTTCAAATTTGCACAATGCAAGATTGTTTCCAATAAATCCTTGAAATAATAATGATACAAGTTATGGGAAACACGTATTATAATTCCTAAATAATAATGTTCACATTCATATCACCCAATTCTATCCTAAACCATTATTATTCTACCGACAATCACAAATAAATTTCAAGCAAGGTACATTTTTTAAAATCATCCATTCATTCATAACGATAATAGAAAACGAATCCATTTTAATTCTAATCACGTTATACAGAGCATCGTCATAAAGTTCTCGGCTAGAGCTGTTTATTTATCCCCTGCCACTCGAAATCCCTTCACAAAGGCGCTGTTTCGTGTTCATAAAAAACAGCGTAAATGGCTTAGCGCCATGTAGGAACGTTTGGAACGTCTGGAGTATTAAGTTCGTTGAATAAATAAGAAGAAAAAAGCGTACAAAAGTTGCCGACGACTCGTCTCCAGTTCGACACATGCACCGGAGGATTAGGAACTCTAAAACAGTTCGAGTTGAATGCGCTTCTGGCGTAAAAGGCTAATCCCGTAAGAATGTTATAGTGATTTTGATGAGATTTATTTATCTTGTGAATAAATATATTTTTACGCATGGCGTACTGAAAGAGTTGAGGAATTCGAAAATTTTCTGATGAGATTAAAACCTAATCCTAGGAGAAAGAAGTAGGGGCAACTCTAAGGAAGATTGTGCATACTTCATCGGCAATTTAAAAGGAAAATAAAAGGCATAATTTGAAAGTAATACAACAGAAGCACAAAATCAACATCCCTCTTTTATTTGCTTTCAAATTTTGACAGTTTTAGAGATCAATTTTTGCCTTGAGAATGGACTCCTAAAAATACTAATGGATTCCAAAAAAATCCACCTAACGCTTCGAAACAAGAAATCGACGTTTTAATTTTCTGCAGAGATAAGCGAAGGGTGACCTCATCTCGTAGGGTTGCGACCCCTTGACAATTAGAGGGTGAACTTCGCTATACCAATCATCTCAATCCTCCCTTTTCGGAAGGAGTGCAACAATATTTGACCCTTAATTCAAAGAGCTAAATTGTCCAAATCTTGTACAACCTAGTAAGATACTTATAACAATTGCGCAACTGTATAGGTACTATTTAGATTTCGCTAAAATGAATTAGCATGGATTAGCTTTTTTATGAAGAACATTTCGAAATTCTAATGAGATTAATGAGTATCTTTAATTAGTAATGTTTAATTGTGTTCCAGTTACGAATGTCAAACAACATCCACGGCCACCACGCTCATCACGGCGTCTCCTCCCGCTGCCACGGACCACCTAGGTAAGCATTCAGCGGATAAGTAAACAAACCGGCGTTTCCTCCTGTTTCGGCGACCTCAACAATGCTCTAATAACAATAATATCTCAATAATCACGCGACAATTACACGGCGGGGCCGGCGAGAGCCGGCTGCCAATTTGCGCCGAAATAACCTGTCATCAAAACGTCGTCAGCGCGATTTGAGGACACGTGCAAACCTGACGGGACCCGGACGTTATTCGAGGATTCGCTTTGTTTGTCCTGTCGCCTCGACAATATTTGCTCAAGGAGCCGCCGTCGGACCCTGCAAATGTTGACGTACAGGATGCCCTGATTTCAGAGAAACTAGTGTGTCTATAAGACATTTCAAATGTGCTACATATAGCCATAATCAATAAATTAATGTACTTGGTACACTTTTATTTCATCTCTGTAAAACAGACAGAGGATAATTTAGGATGGATTTTTAAAAGAATTGTTTGGCTTAAACATTCCTTCAAGGATTTCAGAACAACATTAAAAGAATAGGTAATTAGGTATTACAATAGGGATAGGAATAAGTAATTGCAACGTTTTATTGGAGAGAAATCTATCTAAGGGACTATCTTAAACAAATATGCACATAGGAGCAGGAGAAAATCAAGCATTTCAGGGATTCTATTAGATGGCTCTATCAAATGGTTCTACTACTGTTAGATGACTCTATTAGGTGACTATTTTAAATGACTCTATTAGATAAATAAATGACTTTTTAAATGATGACTCTATTAGGTAAGTTAATGACTCGTTAAGATAATTAAAACTCGGCAGGTTTAAATCGTTCAATGCATTTTTGTACACGAAAATCCGGTACACTGGAGCACGAAGGGGATGCCTCTGTATCCGCTCTCTCTATTACCGATTCATCGAACGGGAAATGAGTCGAGCGTTAAGATTTGAATAATTTGTGACATCTGTTTACAAGTTAATATATGTAACATGTTAACGAATGGCCCGACTGAAAAGCGCATCGAAAGCTATAATACATGCATAAAAAAGGGCCGAACCCTTTCGATACAAAAGAGACGAGCCGGCATTTGTTTCAAATGACCTTACGTTTATTTTTTTTTCTTCGCTGATAGTTAATGCGGGATCGCTCCCCTATTAAAAAGGGGACTGTTAATCTTAGATAAATCCCTTTAATTAATTTAAGTTCGGTTGTTCGGGTATAGGCATTGTTCATTATTTATTTTTGGTGACTGTAAATGATCGAGACTTTTTCGAATAGGTACCTAACCCAAATAAAATTAACAAGTTCCTACATATTTACTGTTAAAAAGTTAAATGTTCATGAACTGTCACGACCAACTGCAGTATTGTCAACCTTCCAGAAGAAGTCTCACAATCATCCGGGAATGGGAAATGAAAAAAATGTCTCATACTCGAAGTAAAAATTCCTCTTCATACAGTTAACAAGGTTCAGGTCGGGTGTAAGTATACGATTGCGACAGATATCCGAGGGTGCGGACTTACCCCCTGTCAACAAAAACCAGGTAAAATCACTCCCTACAGCTACTGTGTCCTATGTAAGTACTGACACTTTAACAATGTTCAAAAGCACTTTTTTAAGGCCCCTCTCTTTGCGACCAAACAAGTTCTGCTGGCGATTCGATGGATGCGGCGTTATAAATTCGCTTGGAGGGCAGCAGTTGAAACTGATATATTTAAAAGTTGTCTGTTTTTATGAATAGGGACCTATTTTTCCATTTTAGATGCGATCTGAGCCGACAAAAGCGACAAAAAAGAGAAATTGCTATTATAGTTTGGATAAGCAAACAGAAATTGACACTTGGATTTTTATTCGGGGATGAAGAGCATTTGTAAATTGATCGGTCAAGTTTTTTTATGCAAAAAAATTCCGGGCGCTTTCAAAAGGAGCATTAGGCGGAAATGAATTCAACAAATAGTTGATGGAATTGTTTGCTCCTCAAATGCGTGAATTGACTATTTAAAGGTCAAATAGCCTTGTTTGTAGTATAATAAAATTACGTTTTTTTACTGGAAAACCTTGTGCTTTATACTATTTTTGGATTCAAGAACTTTCAAAAGTTGCCGTTAACTAATTCAATTAAAATATAAGAGTTACAGAATTTTCGATTGTGTAAAACTTAATTGTGATCCTTTTTGGTAACACCTTGTAAAAAATTTAATTGATGCTTCACAAACAGAAATAGAAGTAAACGTCCAGTGATAATTTAGTATATTCATTAAGTATATGCTTTTTTAACAATACTGTAACATACTGATTTTAATTTTTTTGAATTGTTTCAGGAGTGATAGAAGAATGACCTAATATTAGCCTTCATATTGTACCTACAAAAGATTTTTATGTGTACCTATATCTACTACAGTACTTACGATGTGATTGTTTTAATTCGTATAAAATTGTATTGGAGATAAAAAGAAGTAGATAATTGCCAAATAATTAAAGGCAACGAAAAGAAAGAATACAGAGCAAGATAAGAAATAATCCTCATACAAATTTCCTGTAATAGTCTCTAAAATTATACTCTATTAGTAATGGAAATTTAAAAATACTACCCGCTCGAATAACGTAATTTCGACCCCTATATCTAACATTTTGATATCGTTCCGATTTAATTTCAATAATATAGGAAATTACGCACACACCATTGTTGCACATTGTGTCAAGATACCCTTTAGGAAATAAAAGTTTGTCTCAGTGGAATACAAAGCCTTTTTTTACCCCTTTTCCCAAATCTGTGAAATTATCAACATGTGCCACATCGGCCCTAAATTATATCTTTATAGAAAATGCGATTCGGCTGTATCTGATGAAATTTTACCAGGGAAACGACGGACACGTGTTGTAAGTTTTTACGATAAGATATATTGTTCTATTACATTTAACAGAATTAACCAAAAACTCTTTATTTTAATATGCTTATTGAACATTTGAGTTCCTTATAAACTAAGACTAAAGCATACTTTTGATTTTTGACAGCGCCTATTATAGGTAGGTATGTAGATATTTTATAGATATTTAGTATAGTTTCGAAAATTTTTATAAATTTCGTGAAAAACGAAACATCCTGTAAAGATTTTTTGCGTTATCTACTAATACATTTTCGTGCCCGTTTTTTATCTGGGCATACACGTGGTCGTGAGCATACGCCCGCTTTTCCATAACAAAAAAAAACTGGCCCATCATCAATGAGAAAAAGGGTACCGAAGATCAAAAATCATTTCAATCCGACGATAATCCTTTGTTAAACGAAGAGAGCGTTACCAATCGATCATTTTTTATTTTGGGTAAAATTGATGTATCATTCCGGTGCTAAATAGGTCTCACATCCGCACCGCCTTTGTGCTTTTTTATTAAATATACGCCGTTGATAAGTCGATGAATGGGAAGCTTAACGTGTACCTTTTTGGCCTTCTTAATTTGCGCAATATACCTACTCATATAAGAAAGTGTTTAAATGAAAGCAGAGGAAAAGACAACAAATATTAGAATTTATTTAATGCAGTTTTGAGATTTAGTTTACAATTATTATTTCTTTATGAAGCTATAATGTATGTATAGGTATGTATCTGATATTTGATTACTTTAGAGGATGCATAAACGACGGAAATGGTTTATTAAAAATGAAACTGGTCATATTTCATACGAATTAAAAAGCTTTGGATCAATTTTTTAGTCTAGAAATGTATATTTTTCCCATATTAATAAAGAAAAAACACGTATAATAGTTAAATGTTGTTTCATACAAAATCTAGTACACTTCCTCTGTATGTATAGTGTAACATGCTACTAATATAATGGAATATAATAATTCATGTTACCAAAGGATTATTAAAATATGATTTCCTATGCAGAGAGCACGGCATCCATGTCAAATTCCATTTAAAGCTGAATCAGCATGTTAATAACTTTTTTATTAATCCGATCTCGACAAACAGAGGCACCGCAAACGCATTTGACACGGTTTCGTTCGAGAGAGAAAAAGAACGGATCTGTAACAAGATATAAATCAATTGGTGCAGGTGCAGAAAGGACACACCGAATATCAAAATTCAAATTCAAATTGCGCGTTCACTCCTCGCTTTTGTTTGACGCCGAAATCCGGAGTCGAATTTGAATATTAAAAAGCGGCGACGAAAGGGCTTGCGCATATCTGATCGGGTTAATCGGTTTTCGTAAATAAGGGCGTGTTATAGGGACCGATTGAACTTACAATTTAATTACGACACTTGCGTATTGCAAACGATGATTTATCTTAGCAGCCAATGGAAAATATATAGAAAAGTTGAAAAAATAACGATTACTTAATAACGTGTGTTATGACATCTCTATACTACAAATTTGCTTCCCAACTCTATTAAGCTGTCACTAATGTCACTAATGACATTTTGACAGTTTGTCTTTTTGTGCATGTATCATCGTATGCAACATAAAGTACCACAAAATGCTAGATATTCAAATACTGGTGCGACAAAGAAAACTTCCATTAGTCTCATGTAAAGGAAAAAGAAAGGGTGATATTGTGGGATTTCAAGTTTCTTACTCTCACTCTAACCACTGTTATTTTAATAATCTGCAGTCTTTATGCAACCTATAGAATTGACCATATTGCAAACAAACCTGCTTTTATACCCATATATTCAACTTCTTCATTGCAGTTGTAGATATGAAGCAACATAATTAGATACGGAATATTTTTGCTAATTTTTACCTACAAGTAAGCATACATATATTAATTAGCATCACATTTCCCGAACTTCCATCTCAATCCACTTTGATTTTACCATTGTTTGTTTACCGACCGGGGAGGTTGTTTAATTTCCATGAACTTCGCATTGTTATTTGACTTTTGAAAGGGAATAAACGAGGATTTTTGTGTTTATACGACTCCCTCGCACATTCAATCCGTTTCAATACTGACAAGACTAATTTACTAACAGGCGAATCAATAGGTTACTGCAAAATTGCAGGTACTTGTCGATGGTATAAAATTACACCCCCGTATAATTATAGTGAATCATTATTGTACTCGTTGAAGCTAAATATCGCCGGATAGGGAGAGCGCTTTATGAAGAGTTAAATGGGTATTGTTTTTGTTGGTAAATTATGTTATAGGCAAATTTAAAACCAATATAATAGTAGTACTAAAAATTGTTTTTTGCAATACTATGTGGCCTAAAGCCACATACTTATTATTTATTTATTTATTATTTTCTGCATATTTTGGGCCATACTACCCCCATTTCATTTTGTGACACTTTTTTAATACCCTATATAGCTAGCGATTGGGCATCTACCAATGTTCAAATTGGTTGTATTTATACCTAAAGAGATCTTTAACAATTTTCATATCTTCTACTAGAGATCGATATCTCCAATCACCATAATTGTATTCATGGCGCTCAAAGAAGCGTAATCTCGTCACGTGGCCACCCATGGTGCCACGTGTGCTAATAGCTGTAATCCTTAGTTAATTGGCTGCCCATCAGATTCCAAATCCTCAACTAACGCTGACTCTATTATTTCGAATAGATTGTTGTTCGAAAAGAACAGAACAACGTGCTTCGATTATATTGTTGAAATTTAGTTGATAAACTGCCGAAGCGTTTCAAAGTGTGACTGAATTACACGACCTGAACGCGAAATTTCGCATTATTGCGTTAGGAAATCAATCGCCCGTTTTTTAACTATTATTTCCAAATTTAAAATTTTTATTTCATATTGTAGTTAGGTAACTAAAACATACGGATATTATTCCTAAATATAAATAGGAGTATTCAAAACAATCGCAATTTTTTATTCTATTCACAAAACGTGCTAGATTAGTTTTAAAAATATTTTTCCAAAGAAAAGCACTTTTACACGTGTCGAATACGAAAATTTTAGACATTCGAATCAACTTACAATATCCACCGTTACAAATCATTGCTGAAGGCATAAAAAATCTTCAAGATTAAAGGACCAGTCGAGTATATTTTGACTTACTAATCTTCCCTTCTAATTAAGCACGCTTTCAACAAATACAACGCGCAATAAAAGAAAACTAAAAGAGCCATTTCTCATCCAATTTTCCCGTCTCGCCAGAGACGCATCCAGCATTTACTATTTTCTCCTATTACAGGAAAATAGGGAAAATTATCTAAAGAAGAATTGACTAAAAAATCTGCGAGAATGAAGAAAACTATTCCAAAAAAGATAATACTAAAAATGAGTAAAAAAGATATTCGACTCCATTCTAAAGAATCTCCGATCCGTTTCTGTATTATATAAGTATTATGTTATTGTTGTTCTTCTCGCGTTTATTTTTAGTCGAACTTTTCGGAGGAATTTCGTGAAAGTTGTGACGTTCGGCTCCCGTGGGACAAATGTCACGTATAAATCAGGAACGAATAAAACTAATGGTTCTCATGCTTTTACGCGAAACGGAAGTTGATAGGCGATTAGGAGTCGAGTGAACGTCTCTCTATCTTCTTCCTACTTCGATAGCGAACCAGGGAGAGTTTCGAGTGTTCGATCTTGTATAATTGAATCGGTAATTTCACTCAATCACTTATACACGATCACAATAAGGGTCTACAATTAATTATAATGGTAAGCGCAAATTTGTTTGCAATATGGTAAATTCTGTGAGTTGAACAAAGAAAGATTATTAAAATAAGAGTGGTTAGAATAAGAAAGTTGCAATCCCACCTTATCACTCTTTCTTTCTACTTAATATGAGACTACTAATAGATTATAGATTTTTCTTTATTGCACCTACAACCTACATTGCAAACAATTTTGCACATATAGGTATAGTATAGATATGTGTTTTTTATTAACTGAAGAAAATAGAAAATTTTAAGTTTTTATAGCAGGTAACATTAGTTACAGTAACTTTATAAAATAAAATTGATTCTTAACACTGTTGAAATTGTACGAAATTCCATTATTGTAACCTATGAAAGTTAATATTTTATGTCGTTTAAGCATCATCGCATAAGCAATAAAAAATCCTAAGAAAATCAGCAATTTACTATAAAGGCGATTTGTGTATTTCATTTTAACAGCGGCTTTAAAGACTTTTTAAGGGTTTGAAATCATTATTTTTATTCTATTCTGAAGTCCTAGAAAATATTAGAGGTTCCTTAAGAGTGCATTCCTTAAGCCTTGAATAATAATGCTCACAAGTTTCCTTTGGATGTAAACTGTGTTGATAGCATTCATATCTCTATAAACTTATAATTAGCAAATGAAAATCTTTTTGACGCATTTCCGGAATTTAATAGGTAAATATCAATTATCATCAAGAACAGCCAGATAAACAATTAACGACCGCAGAGAGGAAAGGAGTTTAATCATCATTTCCGCGGATAAATGTCAGTTGGCTAAAAAAACACATTTTTAACGATGAAATTAATCTGTACTTAAAATTAGCAAACGTCGTAATTGCAACTGAATCTTATCCTATCAATTCGAGTAATCATCGAGATATTTTCGAACTGAATAAGCGGAGTTGAATCAATTAATCGTACAATAAAGAACGGTCCTTCCGTGTGTGTGCGAGTTTTCGTTTTTTCACGCTGCGAAATTCAATCGAAACACGGGAGGCATCGAAGCAACCGAAAGTACGATTGTTGCGACATAATTAAATTGGTGTGATTTTTTCGAAACATTTCACATGGACAATGGGGAGAAGAAAGGGTTGGTGCATTTTTACTTAAACGCCAAACCGGCGTTTTTAAACTTGCTCGAGCAGAATGAAGTTCGTTCGACTGTTAATAATTTAATATAGAAATGTTTCGAGCGTAGAGAGAAAAAGGTTCCATTTAAAGCCCCTTTTTTGTAATGTCCGATTTTTAATCATTCGGATACTTACCGAGTTTATTTTTAAAGTAAATACATTCTTGCGATAGGTTTTCGTTACTTTTTAAAATATGTATAATTTAATCCCATCAGTTCCGAACAAGCCCTTTGTTGGGGAAAAATGGCAAGATATTATTAAGCCCTATTATGAATCAGGCACATGTTTGAAAACATTTCCTAAGGTCAAACAACGCACCAAAGATGGGGATCCTTTAATAATAGAGAAAAACATCCGGATTACAGTCAAATTAAGCCAATCACAATAGGTGTCAAATACCAAGTATAACGTGTCAGATACGATGAGTACCGAAGAATATGCTATAATATTTATTGTGAACTAATCCTCGCATCTGATGTTTGCTCTGCTCTACAGTTCAAATTAAATAGGTATTTTTTCTACAATTTTACTCTGTTAAATTTAAAAAGGAAAAGAATTATGTACACGAACAGAATTTATAGAATCTCCATGACATTTACTAAATATAATGACCAAATGTTAGCAGGTTCGACGTCTTTTTTATATTTTACTCATTCAAAGCCAATAGAATATGTAGGCATTTATGCAATAAAATTCGTATTTCTTAGTTATTACAATAATGATGCGCTCGCGGTCAGTGCTTGTAACTGTGCGTTGGATTTCTACATACATTCAACACAACTTCTTCTGTATATCACGTCCTGAGACGGTGATATTTGCGGTTTGGTAATAACTCTCACGGATAGAAAGCCGCGGAAAAAAAGATTCCCTCATTTTCGGAGTGGTTTCTTTTCTCGGTCTGAAAACACACGTACGAAATGAGAGCGTCGAAAAAAGCGGACTTTATTTTATCCTGCGGTTTAGCCACAAAATATAAAACTCGACGCTGCGAGACAGAAACCATAAATAAGTTCTCTGGTCAAGTGATTTAGGTTTGGTTCCGTCGATATCCATCAACATTGATACGAATAGTTACATAAAACAGGTGGTGGAAATCACCGTGAAGCGAAAACCAACCTCGTTTTCGACTCTAAGCAAAGACCGGGAATGAGAAAGTGGATTTTTTCCCTTTCATCCGATATAATTCGAAATTGGGGTGTTTTTTACAATTTTATACGATTATTTTGTTACCAGTTCTTGATGAGTTTGGTGTTTTACGACTTTATACCTTATACTCCTAAAATGGCCGATTTCATAATAAAGTGTTAAAGAATCCTTTAACAAAAAAATAGTCAAATAGTCTCATAATACAAGTAAAAGATTCCTTTAGGAAAAGTTTCTCTCTTCAAGTTTTAGTATTGAAGAGGAATTTCCTACAACGTACAACTGAAAAAATAATAGGAAATTCAGAAACTTTGATTTGCTCTTCTGTTTCATGCAAGAGATGCAAAACCGTTTCTTTTTCTTTAGACGTAAACGTTGGTAAAAGTTTAGCTCGTATTCTTGAAAATAGTCCCTTCTTTTTTATAGACTTTTGTTCTTCTAATATAAATAAATTCGTCTTCATCCGACGAGCTTGAACTCGAAGTTTCGAAATTATTCATCTTACAAAAGTGGCAGAAAGCCTAACTTGACAGTAAAAACTTTGATTCACATATATAAAAAATAGAGATTATGCATGTTGTAAAGGATATACTGTCGCGCGTTAATGTCTAAGTTAAAGGATCATTTATATCTTTTTATGAAATTTTATTAACTTTGCATTAATTAAAACAGAGTGTTCCAAGTCCTAATTTCCAGATTCTAAATCCTGTCTATTCAAACACACCGTTGAAAGGAATGAAACACTTGAAATAACGATTTTCGAAAATTACCTACCTAGTAAAGTACCAAATGCATAAAGTCCTTGTAGTAAATCGCAGGTGTGGTCTTTGATCTCGGGGCCCGCACACCATTTTATATGCTTCAATTATTTTCGGAAGCGTAAGCGATCTGATGCGTGATTGCTCCACGGACGGTTGCCCTGCGATTATTGAGGATAATCTCGTACGGAGTTAAAGGTGTAATTATTATTACCGACGTGGACCCCTTTGTGATACTATTCTCCCTCGACGGCGGAGCGTTATTGATTAAAATTCACCTATCGACATGACACTGCGATAAAGAATTCAACTTGAGTTGAATAGAAAATAACTCGAAAATGCCTGAAATGAAAAAGGTATTCAACAATTTATATAGCTGCAAGAGTGGAGGGAAAATAAATTAGTACAAGGCCAAGGAAAAATTGGACAAAAAGGATAAATTTTAATAATGTAAGTAATGGTTGATAGCATGGGTTAGAGAGTTCTTTGCAATTTACCTATTAAATCTATGATTATATTATTTGTAACAAAAACATAAAAAAAGCTGGAAAACATCAACTTATAAAGTCAAATTGAATAAGTCCAAATTACTCTAATTGAAACGTCACCCATTTTACACGAAGGAAGAAAGATAAATGCAAGGTACAAAAAATAACTGATTTAATTTGGTCTCAAAATAAGTCGAACCACTTCTTAAAATTGTTACCTTATTCAAAATAACTGAAATAGTGAAATTAGGAGAACACTACAAAAATGGATGTCAAGATAACATAACTAATAACAAAGTAAATGATCTAGTCAAATAGCGCGACTGGAAACATGCCAATTCAAACAATATTTCCAATTCCCAATACCCCTTTACCTTTACCAGATATCGCTTTAGTCTAAAACAACTTCGGGCGGCTTCTGAGAAGTATTAAAAATTTCGATAACACTGGTTCTGCTACAGGTAGTCTCGGTTTCGGCCTTTTTGCGGAACTATGTCAGTGTTAAACGAAGAATCGAGGAAGAGTGGTGATTCGACAGCGATGCCTAATATTAAAGTGTTCAGCGGTACCAGTCATCATGACCTCACCCAAAGAATTGTCGATTTTTTGGGAATCGAATTAGGTAAAAAACACAATATACTATTATTACAATAAATTAGTAACCAGTTTTTGATCGTTGGTAAAAAGTTTAAGTAAATATGAAGGTATCTAAGTACAGCAATATGCAGGTAAGAAGAGAGCTACAAAAGCTTTTAAAAGTTGTCTTACATTTTTACTAGCGGTCGCTTCTTCTTGGGAATTGGTAAGATGGTTGGTTTTTATTTATTATTTGTATTAAAATATGTTTATCTTGGTAAATTTTACTGATAATAGTAATGAAAGTTAGGACCATCAACAATATTCTAATATAAAATATTCAATTTTGACAGACTGTATACCAAAAAATGAGAAACATTTTATTATTCAACATTCACAATTAGATTCTTAATTTTTTTTTAGTTTCTATTCAGTTTATAATAAGAGCTGTATTAATCTATTCTAAACATCTTTATATTCTATAATAGACATAATAGTAAAGAAAGCAGTAAGTACATCAGAGAAACAGACAAAGCAAAGCAGAGTATTATCCTAACTCCTAACATAAAGAGATTTTTTGAAAAATTGTATTTATAATTTGAATACCCCATAAATCCGGATGCTTACTTAAGTACTTATGTATACTATTTCTAGCCATAATTCGACATGGCATAAAAAACGCCTAGCGCCGACTTCAAAGGTACCGGTGCACATGGATGTACCGTTTTTAGTATCAAAATTAAATAGATTAAAGTATTAATTGGGTAATATTGAATGTACTCACTTTGTCAGTGAAATTTTATGTCAAATAAATTTTATAAGTTAAAATTAATAATTTTAAAAACAAGTAAAGTTTAACCAAGGCTTTGAGAAATCGCGAAAAATTTTCAGACCGCGCGAGCCACTGATCTAAGACAAACAAACTGAAGAGCGAGATTAATTAGATGAATTTTTGGTGATTTACGACCGCGAGCCAGCTGCCGGTCCGAAATCGCGTGATCGCACAGTTGTAGAATTAATATCAACTATTGGTGAGTTGATGTTTAAAACTTAAGTGAGCCACATCAGCGCGGCTCAGCGGCTATACCGGGGCGATTCGCGCTTATTGGCAATGCGAGAGTATGGGTTTCTTAGCATTCTCGGCGCTTATAACGCGATTTATTTCGCGTCCCCGGTACAACGGTCCAAATCGGATTAAGACTAGAATCACTATAATACATAATTGAAATTTTACCTGAATCAAAAATACTTTAATACTCATCAGTAAAACTCCTAAGTTTTTCGCAGAAGTCCTACTAAGAACCAAAGCAGATCAAAACTATATGGGAGAACAAAGTATTCGATAATTTGCCCTTGTACCAAGAGATTAATAAAAAAATGTAACAAGATCCAAAAATATCGAAACTTTATCTTCACTTTATTAATATTCCATATGTAACAAACCACATAAGTACTACTAATTTTGTACTAACGGCACACCCAGTGTCGTTACTAGTATCCTTTTTCGAGGGAAGCTAAATTTCAAAATATAATTTCAGGTAGAGTAGAAACGAAGAAGTTCAGCAACTTGGAAACATGCGTCGAGATAAACGAATCGGTTCGAGGCGAAGACGTCTACATAGTGCAATCCGGCTGCGGCAACGTCAACGACAACCTCATGGAGCTGCTCATCATGATCCACGCCTGCAAGATAGCATCGGCCAGTAGAGTCACGGCGGTGATACCATGCTTTCCCTACTCCAGACAGGACAAGAAAGACAAGAGCAGAGCGCCCATTTCGGCCAAACTCATCGCCAACATGATCACCGTCGCGGGAGCCGATCAAATCATCACCATGGACCTGCACGCGTCCCAGATACAGGGATTCTTCGACATACCCGTCGATAATTTGTACGCCGAACCGGCCGTTTTGGGTTAATATAATGACGTGTTACCGACTCCACAATCTATACCAACGAATTTTGTTTCCAGATTGGATCAAGCAGAACATACCGGATTGGAAAAACTCGATCATCGTATCGCCGGACGCGGGAGGCGTGAAAAGAGTCACATCCATCGCCGACAAGCTCAACGCAGAATTCGCTCTGATCCACAAGGAGAGGAAGCGAGCCAACGAGGTTTCCTCGATGGTGCTGGTAGGAGACGTTAAAGACCGAGTCGCTATTCTTATCGACGATATGGCTGATACTTGCGGGACGATTTGCCACGCGGCCGATAAGCTGGTGATAGCCGGTGCCTGCAAGGTAACTTACGCCATTCAGAGCTCATCTTTTGCACGAATAATCATGATTGTTTTGTTAGGTTTACGCGATTTTGACGCACGGAATCCTCTCCGGTCCGGCGCTGTCTAGGATAGAGGAAGCTCCTTTCGAGGCAGTAGTGGTGACAAACACCACGCCCCAGGAGGGAAACATGACCAAATGTTCGAAACTGAAGTGCATCGACGTGTCGAGGATATTTGGAGAGGCGGTGAGACGCACCCATAACGGGGAATCCGTGTCCTACTTGTTTTGCAACGTCCCTTATTGAAAGTTTGACGGTTAATTAGTTTGTATTAATTGGTATTGCTCGAAATAATGTTTCGACTTTTGTACAATAATAGTTTGTACAATAAATGTTTTAATTGTACTTTCATCTAATTAACCTTCTGCATATATTCTTATTATAAATAATACTAATAGAGAAACGTGACCCGCCAAAATAGCACAAACACAAAAAAAGCCTGAGACAAAACAGTTCCGGTAAAATTAAAAGAACGCATTCACTGGAATTTTATTCTTCTTCCAATCACCCATTCAATTCCATTTCAAGTAATGCAATCTTAAACTTCTAGGTGCATTATTGATAGAGATAGCACAGATTACACAGTCGAATATTTTTCCAAAAAATGTTTAAAACAATTAAATAACTCTCATATGTTAGTACTTATCTATCGGACTGTAGATAGTTTTGTATACTGTCATCATTGTCTTCTTTGAAATTTCTTATTTCATTTTATTTTATGCAATATTTTATAATCCGCTTAATTTTAATCCTGATGCCTGGAAAATAACGACCGATTGTCCTAAAAATGGCTTGACAAATTCGTGATTTGTGATAATTCTTGTTGTTTTTTCTACTAAGGTTTTTTCTATGGTAGGTACCCATAGAAAAATATTATTAATATTATGTCACTCAGTTTTGTTATGTTTGAATAATATCGATGAATTTTTATTCAAATTAATAGCATCGCACACAAGTGTATCGAAAGCGTTCAAATCCGACGACTTAATCTTTTGGAAAAACAATTTAAATAAATACCTATTCATAAGTCCGTTATCTATTCAAATTTTGTATATAGGCGTGACTAAAAAATAGATAAAAATGTTTGCCTTTGTGATCAAACAACCCTTGTTATTAGATCGAAAGGGGTGAGTTATTGAGATGTATTCTACACTGAATGCCCCGAGTACACACGTTTTATAATCTTGTAGCTATATTTCACGGTATTAAATTTATCTTGAATCTACACAGTTGTCGGAGATTGCATCGGGAGACACGTTTTTTTTAAATGAAACATGTAATAATAATAATTCTTTTAATTTAAAATACGTTACATCGCTAATATTTTACATCGATTTAAAAAATGTAAGAGAGTCGAGAGGAATTATTAAAACCAAAAATGGCACAAATGAGCTCTCTTTTAGAGAACTCCGGCAAGATTATCGTAAAAAATTCAAAATTCTCCGAACAATAAATATGTTTGTAATGTTTAAAATCAATCAACTATAAAAATTGATAAAATGAAAAATATGAATTATTACAATAAGTATTTTAATATTATTAATTGGACGGATTTATACCTTAACATATTTCAATTATAAAATTTTAAATATACAGGTTGTTTCGTTATACTATAACTCGTTATACAGGTTGATTCATTTTAGTTTGCAATATAGGTTATATAGACAATGGGTGAGATAAAGACAACTTCCATTAGACACTTATAAAGGAAAAAGAAAGAGTGATATTGTGGGATTGCAACTTTCTCATTCTAACTACTGTTATTTTAATAATCTTTCTTTGTTCAACTCATAGAAATGACCATATTGCAAACTAAAATGAACCAAAGTGTAAATTACAGCTTGGCTAGTCTCAAACTACATGAACTTATTGCTAATTATCATAAAGAAATATCAGGCTGTATTAATATAAGCATCAAATTTCATATTTACTTTCTAACCTATAATAAAAAATATTTCATAGAAATGATTTAGAAGAAATCTTCATACTTTGGTTACAAGAATTTCTAATTACATATTATATTAACACAAGAAACACCCTGTATAATACTATTACAACGTACTCGAAGAGCGTAATACCTGATTTTAGAGAACGAACTACGTACAGAATTAAATCAATTAATGAGCAATGTTTTTAATACACATTATGTCCGAGTATTCGGTGTAATTTTAGAAAATAAGAAAAATTACAGAAAATATATTTTTTTCATTTGTTTCAAAAATTAAGTAGAAATAAAATTTAATAGGGGTAAACTAATTTATTTGATTGTAATTCATTCACGATTATAACAGCGTAGTATTCATTATTTTTTCTTATTTACCAAAAATTACCAGAACATTTCGGATGAGCGGAAGAAATTGATAAAATACAACCCCCGGGATTGTACCATTTTCAAAATACCAACTAAAAAGTCTTTGGGTAATTACATACTTTCTAATCAGGCTAAGCATATTTACAAATTGTTCAAGCTTCTTTTATATTCCATAAAGTATAAAATCCAAAAATTAATATTTTAATGATATACTAAATATTTGGTAAGAAATTTCTTTGAATTAATAATAAATAAATTAATTTAAAAAATGTAAAAAAACTAATTAAAAAAACTTAGTGTGTTAAACGAAGATTAGGGATTTAAAAAAATTCGATAAATATAGTTTTACCTAATTTTGATTTAAGCCGATTATGACCTACATATATTTTTTAATACTAATGAATTGTGTAAAAATAGTGAACATTTTCCAATAAAATATTAAGTACTTTACAATCTTTAAGTAGAAATTTCAATACTATTTCTTTCTAATTCAGGCAATACAGAGATATGATTGAAGTCAAAATGCGTTATAGGCTACTAATATCTACTATAAAAAAAATTCACAAAAAATGTAGAAAAAACCAATTATTTTTAGCTAATAACGCATTGTTTCGTAACAGTAAATGCACAGTTTCTCACCCCACGAAAAAACCCTGTAGTGTAAAATCACAACAAAATTCACGTTCATTTTTCACTTCTCCATTTACACACCCCAATTCAAATACTAGAGTTTTTAAATTTACGCAACGCGTTCCTCGGCGGTCGTCAGTCGAGCAGATTCTTCATCATGGCGTGCACCTCCTTGAACGACATCCCGACGCCCGGCAGCGTTTCCTTCTTCCCGATAAACGATCGAATTTCCAGCAGAAATTCGTGGCAACGCACGGACCTCGCGTACCGCTCCTCTCTGCTGATATCCACGCCGAAACTGCCCACCGGGGACTGCACGTTGTTTCTGATCGTGTCGCCGAAATGACGCAGAATGAACTTCAAGGTGTTGCAGCCCACCTTCAAGTACCTGAAACAATTAGGTAAGAAGATTTGCTCCAGCATGTTTCCAAAATTCTGGGACTTGTGCACTAAATTGAGTAGTGCTGATATGTTTATGCAACTATCCAGTGCAACATTGTTCTGTCAGATTCAGGTGTTCCACTGATATTGTAGACGCGTTTTTATAGCACTATTTTTGTAAGCATAGAAGAGACAGCAAAATCTCAAAGATCAATAAATAATCGATCCACCGATAAACAGTACTTTTGGATTCTGTAGACTCCCCAAATACTCCTTGCAAACGTTGAATAATGTTTTCTCACCCTTTTTCCACAAATACAAAATTATTGTAAAGTGTGAAACTTGTAAAGAACATACCCTTTGACAAAAAAGTACCCGGAAATTCGGATTTAAATTACCCGCACTTAATATTTTAAACTATTTTAAGTTTCTGTATGTAGGTAACACTGTTCTTAATTAGTGTGTAAAAAATAGAGCCGTGCGACATTTTTTTTGTTTTCCAAACACAAATTGCCACTTCGGGGATCCCGTTTTGACTCCATAAATGCCACTATAGAGCTAAAAGCCTTATAAAAAAGGGCCTAGAAAAATTGTTTCGATATTTGGAAAAGGCGTCTGACTATGTGTATCGCTTTAAAAGGAGCATATTTTGAAGGTGACTCAAGAAAAATTAAAGATTAAGAATTTTGCGTTTTATTCCAATATTCCAGGTACTTTTTGTCACTGAGGAAAAATACAAAACATCAGTAGTAACTGGCATTTTTAACAGTATGAATGTGTCTAATAGTTGGCCAAAATTCGGAAGTGTCTACTCGACCATTCTAAATAGGACATACACACCCTGTATCAAAATTATTACACGGTCATCTCATTACGCGCGTTACGTATTCATTGGGCCACGCGACGACGTCGTAAAGCGCAAATACGCTTGGAAATGCGAAATCGCCGATTCGACGCGATCCGGCCACCCCGCTATTTACAAACCCCTTTTCGCGCCCTGTGAGAATGAACTCGCCGCGCACGCAGGGTGTTCCCTTTACCTGGGCGAATTGTTTGCATACAGAGCGACAATTATTCAAATTTTGAAGAGCGCTTCACGTCAGAATTTGACACCTTTTAGAGCGTGACCCGCTTCAAGTTTTCTCATCAACGTTTTGGTTCATTTGCTTGTTGTGATTTTTGTCATGTGCCCGCGTCGTCCTTTATGCTAATGCTCGAGTGATTACCGGTGATTGACGGCTCGTAAAGGGTTTATTTTTTATCAGACAACCGTGAAACTACAAATATTGCTCTATTATACTATGTGTTCAATATAAATATCTTTGGGACTTGAAAATCTGCTGAAAATGCATCGTTTAGCCATCTACGTAGGTAACTCATGATTGAGGTCAAAATTACTGGATTTGGGTATACCCATTTCGATCAAAAGAGCTTAAAAGTATCCCTTGTTCAATGCTTAAAAAAATCAATTTGAAATAACTAAGTTATAGCCCTTTTAAGTTGCCCATGTTAGTCAGATAATTTTAAACACATTGTAAATGGTCCATGAAAACCAAATTTCAAACTTCCCGGTGCATTATTAACAGAGAAATAGAAAATATATTCAACCATTTTTCAAAAAAGAATCCGAATAAAATTACATAAGTTAAAAAGGGTGCATTTTTGACATCTGTTGTTATCAAAGTCTGGATAAAAAGTGCCGCAGAATCCAAAAATGCCACTTTCCATTTGAAATAACGAAGTTGATATCTACTTCCTCTAAAACCAGAAGTTTTATATGGTTGGAAACATTTTATGAACATAATGAACGGCTACCGTAAAAAACCCTGTACATATCCACCATACATCTTAATTTAGCTGTTGATTGCGCGACTGGGGAATGGGACAAATTGCACACGTCGTTTAAGAACGCTAACAAACGCAATATACGAGTAGAGCAAAAAAGAAATATTCGTCACCCGAGCACGTTCGAGCGGCCTTTGATCGCGCACGTGCCGCCGATAAAAATAAATTTCTATTGAAAATTCAAAGGAATCCCAATGCAAATTGGAATGGCAGCGATCGCATTCAAATCAGTCCGGCGGACGGCCGACCGCTCGAATTTATAATGAGAAACGCGATTCCGGGCTCGCGCCTGCGATTAGAAACGGGCATTTTCGAATTAGTTAAAACGAGCCGAGACGGATGGAATGGATGGATCGTCGTTTAGATCCCTGTGAATTATTTTATACGGGGAAGTTTTAGGAAGAGAGGATCTATTCTCTTCTACTCTACTCAATTTTCCTCTATTCCCCTCTACTCTAGAGTGGAGTGTATATTTGTTCATTGCACTGCTTTTTCAAACAAGAACAATTGCGCCCAATTTACTTTTATTAAAATCTCTAATCCTTTTGGGGCTCAATTTACATCTGTCCAAAAAAATGGCTATTCCATTTTAAATATACTGCTCCACAAAAGTTAAGGAAGTTCACAAATATTGAGATTAATTTAAAAGTTGCAGGTTTTTTGATCGCCAAATTTAGTATGAGTTGTAGAGGAAGGGACGAAAAATCCACTCAGATATGAGAGAAAACATTTAATTTCGCATATTTGAAAATTTGGTTCAACAATTCTGTAACTTTTAATATAATCGCAAAATTTGCGGACTTCCTTAACTTTTGTGGAGCAGTTTATTTTATTAATGTAATTACTAGAAACAAAATACGATTCCATTTCTGTTTGTAACCTTGATTATCTGTAGAAGTGTAATGCTATTTTCATAAGGAAAAAATAAGATTCCAAACAGAGGTCTTTCGTGTTGAAAAACAAAAAAAAAAACAGTACCTAATTATGTTCGTTGACTAATGATCGATTTCCGTCATTTGTATAAGCTATTAAGTGTTTTTTTTACCGGCAACAGCTGATACATTTTCCTTTCTCCACAATTAATTACAACGTATTTTTAAGGGCGTTAAAAACATTGGAAACAAATCATCGATGTTGATATGACTATTGAAGTTCTCTATTATGCCTCAATAAAGATCGTGTTAAATATTTACTTGGTCAATTACGAAACTAAAACGAATTGCTCAAAGTTCCAAAAAGTTGTGTACGTGTAGATAATTACACAAAGTTGAAATTGAAGGGTTCGTTTGCGTTTCACGTTCCACCTACCCTTTTCACGGTTCGTCAGTTACGAATCGAAGCGAGTATCAATTACGTACTGGTGGAAGATTAAATAATATCTAATTAAAAGGTAGTTTACCCTTACAACAAAAGTTTTAGTAAACTATACGACGTAAAAAGCGATCGATTAACCGAGTAGAAAGTTCAACGGTATCATTATAAATTAAAAACACATAATTGATTCCTAACTAACTTGCTATAATACAGCGTGTTTCTAAACATCGTGCACTTACGGAAGGGGATAATTCTTTGACTTATTTCAGGACTAAAAGTCCATACAAACATAATCCCGCAAACGCTTTGTTGCCGATCTACAGGGTATTGAAATTTCAAGATTTGTCTGGTTTTCTCTTTAGAGCTCTTGCAGTTTTAGATATATTTAGCTCAAATAACACAAAACAAAGTAACGCAGTACAAAACAAGAAATAAGCCGTTCCATATGTGCACGATGTTTAGGAACACCCTGTATAATAGTATGCACAGTAACTTTTCTTAGAACGAAGCAAAGAATTACCTCTTAATTTTCGATAACTAATACGAAACACATCTGTATGATTTGTAATTACTACAGTAAGAATAGATTTAAGAAAAAAAATTATTACTTACATTTCATATTTACTCTGCAACAACTCCAAAATTTTTGGTAATATCATAACACATAGATCCAAATTCCATAACGAACTGAAACAAAACAAGATGATTATAAAAGTTATCAACAGAAATAATCACTGGTGTAACTAAATTAATATAGTAAATACAGGGTGGTCCAAAACTTCCAAAAGGAAAAAATGTTTCCTTTGGTGAATTAACAGGTTTAAAATCGACCAATCCCAGCAATAGTACAAATTCACGAAAATGATGTGACAGAGCTTCAACAATTTGACATTATTGAAATATATTAATGAAGTCTGATCCGAATATGTATACAGCCACCGAATACATGTATATGATTACAATTTATGGAAAATGTGGACGAATCGCACGAGAAGCTGCTCGAATATATCAGAAACGATTTTCCCGAAGGATAAGTTATCTTGTGATCATCCTTTTATTTTTACAAGCAAATCTTTGACTAATAATCATAGCTGTTCTTAACAGCTTGTGTTAACCTTGAAAGTGAAAATGACTTTCAATAGAATCTTTCAATAATGTCAATTTTGGTAAAGCGCATTCACGTCATTTTCTTGGATTTGAACTGGGATTGGTCGATTTTAAACCTCTTTATATACCAAAGGAAAAACTTTTTCATGTCCTCGGCTGCAGTTTTGACATCTCTATTGTCGTTTCCATATATTCCCTTTCCCAGTGGAGCGCGAATTTTGGACCACCCTGTACAATATCAACATTAACTACTCACTGTTTGGCGGTAATGACACCTAAAACGTCAACCAAAACGGATATATCTTCCATAGCTAAAGCCGATTCGACGGCCGCTTTCATATCCTTACTCCTGTAATGATTGAGTACTAATTGAAGGCTACGTTTCCTCGTATTCAATATATCCATCATTGGCTCGTGACCTCTCATAATAACGCCCAGAACTTCCGCTTCGGACATATCGGGCAATTGCTGTTGGAAACCCGGCATACCGTAATTCTTCTGTAAACCAACACGCAAGCATTAGCAAATTTCTCTTTCCATGGAGATCGTTCGAATTACCGGTAAGAAATCGTCCAGGTCCAATCCCACCGGCTTATCGACGCACACCGGCACGAACGCGTCCTCCATGGACTGATCCTCCGGAGACACGCGCGACGAATTCACGTAGATATCGACTTGGGGAAGCATCGCGGGTTTTCGACTGCTCGGCATCTTCGAGACGTTGGGAACGCTGGTGGAATTGCGATTGGTCGGCTTCGAAAACGAATTCTTTCTCGACGAATTTCGCGACGATACCGAACCTAAACAAATAAATAAATGATTAAATAATTTGAAAAATGTATGGAGAGATGGTGGTTTCTTTATTCGTACATTCTTGTTTCGTTACCCTGTTCAAAAATCGCATTTTTCATCACAATATTACAGGTAGAAGGGGGGATTATTTGAGTTGATTGCAAACTTATGGTAGAGTAGAATAGTTCTTAGAGAGCCCTGAACTGTTTCAATTGGTTCTAATTAATTTTTAAAATGGTTCAAAATGGTTCAACCCTAAGTGATTTTGAACACTTCGAAATAGTTCTGGACTGTTTCAAATGGTAGTAGTCAGTTCTAAAATGGTTCAAAATGATTCTGGGCAATCCTATGTGATTTTTAACACTTCGAAATAGTTCTGGACTGTTTTAAATGGTAGTAGTCAATTTTAAAATGGTTCAAAATGATTCAAGACAACCCTAAGTGATTTTGAACACTTCAAAAAAGTTTTGGACTGTTTCAAATGGTAGTAGTCTATTCTAAAATGATTTAAAATGATTCTGGGCAATCCTAAATGATTTTGAATGGTTCCAAATAGTTAAAATACTACTAGAGTAAAAACAATTAAGAAAAATGGCAATTTAGTAAGATTAAAGTACTACTATGCTGTTGATGTACGAAACAAGAATAAATATTGCCTTTGACGGAGTATAATAATCCTAATTAGATTTTTTTAATTTGTCTGTTCCTGTACATTCGTACCTTTATTAATATTAGCTTCGGAGACGCTGTGTTTAATATTAGAAGACTTGGGAGGTTTATCAGGAACATCTTTGCAGCTGCTTTGCCTTTGCAAAGCAAACTTCGGCGCCGTTTTCGTTTTGTTTATGTTGGGTAGTATATTTTCTCGGTTATCTCTCTGACGCTTCTCGTATACCTGAAAGATTATAGCACTATTAGAATAGAAACTATTAGAAACGATCTAATGATCTAAGTCGAAATTAACTTGCCTGATCGAGATTCGATTTGGACCTAGAATAGCGATTAAGGGTGATTTGGACAGATGAATTTTTGTAATTGTTTAGGTTATTGTCCAATGAGAGGGCCTCGAAGTTGTCGCTGATTAAGTTACTTAAAATTTGAGGTTCTGAAAATGTAAAATTTTTAGTATAAAATTTGCAAATGAACACAAGGATGCTTACCTAGAATATCATCTTTTTCGGGCTCTTGGAAAGGTTCCGGCTCAGGCGGAGGAGTTCTTTGAACTACAAACAAAAGTATATTGAAATTATATAGATACACAATAGAGATATAGAAAATACGTACTGGATCGTCCTTTGAATATTTCATGATAGTCTTTAAGATTCGTAATATCAGCTGAGCATTCTTCTTCCGGATCCGTTCCGGACGTACTTTCTTCGATAGTCTTCACGTCCAACGCTCTCGACTTCAAATTCGGTTTTTCGGCTTTCGAGAAGCTTTTCCTAATATTCTGATTCGGCGTAAAAGGGCTCGCCTGCGAATCTAATACTGAAGAGGAAGAACACGGTCTGCATTTTTTCAGATCGACTACATAAACTTGAACGTTTGTGAGGTGAAAAGAAGCTCCAATCTATAAGAAAATAAGTTTATAACAGGATCTTTTTTTACAGAGCTACAGTATATATTTTAAATAAATAATAATACACATATGTAGTAACGTAGGGGTCTTACCAATTGATTGGATGCTACGGAAATATCAGTCACTCTCCCCCAATATACAGGTACTGAATCGTATAGTCTATTCGGTTCCCAGCCAACGATTTTTAAATAATCTCTAATACCGGTAAAGAGACAATCGCAGTCCGTATTGAAACATAAACACCTACAAAAATTTAATGTAAGTTACATTAGAAATTTGGGAATAGAAACTTAAAGGGTGAATGTAATAGTCGGGGAGTAAAATAACTTTCTAAGTATTTCATAAACTATACAGAAATGTTATTACTGTATTAACTATGAGTCTTTAAAAAACTTCCAGTAGAAACGGGAGTTTGAAAAAATTGAAAATTTTGAGTTTATAAATAGGGTTTTTAAAAACTGAAATTATGGTGATAAAATTTGAAAAGAAGATAAATAAAATGTTATTAGATGATTAGGAATTCATTTCCATATAGAAGGTAATTTATGATAGTTTTATCAACATTTCATATGTATACAATTTCATTAAGAACACATTTTATGTTAAGATAAACTTTTCTAACTTAAAGTCATTATTCGTTATAGTAATGATTCTATTACGAAATAATGAAATTCACAATCTTAATCAACATAGATAGCGAAGTTAATTAATTTGTCGACCAGTGTGGAATTTAATACGGTTCACCATCATGATTAAACTTCTTACCTAACCGCCCCTACATCGTTTTCGGTCGATACTAAATTGAAATTTTCCAAATCGAAGAAATTAACGGCGTCCGAGCTGCCGCTGGCCAGGAGGAATTCGCGCGGGTGGAATTCCACGGAAGTGACGGGATTCGTGTGCTCCCTAAATTCCTTTATCACCCTTCCGACTCGCAAGTCCCAAATTTTCACGGTGGAATCCTCCCCGCCGGACGCCACCCAATGACCGTCGGGGCTGAATTTTATGCTATTCACCGTACCTATTATAAAAACGAAGGTGATTATTAAAGAAGATCGATAAGCGCTATAATTTGGCAACGAAAATAGAACAAACTCGTCGAAAGTTTAGTGAACTTCGTCGCGGGTTAAAGGTCAAGATTTCCTGCACGAATAGGGAAATTTCGGCGCGTAATTATCGTGAAATATTACCTTTATGTCCGTTATAAGTGAACAAATTTCCTCGTTTCCTTATATCCCACATTTTAATGTTGCTATCGGCGCTTCCGGATATTAATATATCCCCGTACGGATGGAAATCTATGCATTTTATGGCGTACTTGTGACCGTTTAAAGTGCGAACTAATTTTGCCGCTTCTAAATCCCATACCTAAAAAATAATAAGCAAAAACACGGTAAAAGTATTGATGGAACGTGTGGTAATTTGCATAGTATCAACTGTTTTCGAGAGATTCGCGAATTTGGAAACTTCTCAAAAACTTTAGTAATAGTTGCATGAGTCTTACTTTGAGAGCTCCGGCTCGAGATCCGGCGCAAACTAACTCTTCTAATTGATTGAACTGGACGCAATCTACCGCGGTGAGATGACCGCTGAGGCTCATAAAGCAACTCTGTTTGCCAACGGCCCATAAATTGACCTTCTTGTCATCGCCCCCTGTAACCAATACTCGACCCGATTTGTGTCCTAATGCCAAGCAATTGACGTTGGCATTGTGGGCCATAAAATCCTCTGCAATCGCCAAAAACAATTATGTAACGTTTAGTTTGAATTGAAAGTGCGAGAATTTGGTTAAGGACTAATGAAATGAATCGGCTTTCGCTATAAAATTTTGATTAGCGGAAAGAATAATTATTTTATGCATAGTAAACTGTATGAAACTCTTGATTTTGCTATAAAAAGAGAAATTATTAATATCTGCGTATTGCCAAAAGAAATTCTATTTATTTTATCAAAGAAAATACTTACGTATTATGCAGGTATTCATTAGCGTGACGTAAGACCCACATAATATAGTATTATCAAAATCTTGTACAAACTTTTATTTTCATTAAATTTATAAATGTTTATGTTGCATTTTAGATTTAAATTTTAGTATGTATTTCAATGTTATTTTTTATAATAACAAAGTGTTCGCAAATTGGATAAACTAATGCGAATAAATTTCGCATTTGATTAGGATAAAAATATTTTACTAATCGCACATTGGAAGTTTACCTTCAGATATCGGTAATGTATTTTACAAACAATATGCTAATAAACATATAATTAAATTTACACAATAAAGTTTGCGAATATTTAAGGCATTACGTTATTTCCTAATAGCACAGCTTTAATCGATTAAAACACCAATTGATTGAATTCATTTTCCAATAAAAATTCTGCAATGTTTCCACGAAATCAATATTAATAAGCAACTTTTATTAGATTCATTAATTTTATAATTCTAATTAAATTGTATAACAGAATGTTTGCTTCATCGATTTTCTTGTACGTAGGAAAGAAATTTAATGAACGCATAAAAAGTGAATATATTAATTTAATTAAGAAGAATAAATAGATTTGCATTCAAAAGAAACACTGTTAAAATTATACAACTTCCGATTAGGCTAGGAAGATATATCAAGGTAAACCAGACTAGTGGCTTAATTTAATTTAAATTATTTCAAGATGGAAAAGAATACAAAGAGAAATAAATGAATATTATGTAGGTACTTCAAGTGAAGAAGAAATATTAAACAATTTACATATCTGGATATACACTGAACATCAGTTTGAAAAAAAATAGGAGAATGTTTAAAAAATTTGTAATTAAATATTCACGCAATTATTTACCTTTTATCTCCTAAAATTCAACAGAATGAATCATTCGTCAAATATTCTTAAGAAAAGACTACATAATGTATGCATGTAGGTTTTCATTATAATTTAATCGAGGATTAAATTTGTGCTGTTGAAATATTTAAATAGCAGTTTAGGTGTTTATTTTGTCAGTTTACTAGCACTGATAAGCACAAGAATATAGGACATTGCATTGAATACAAAGGAGATTTAAATTACAAATTACAATTTTCAGGGGAACTTCTGCATAAAAAACATTATATAAAATAAACTCCATGTTACATGTTAGAGTTGTTATTGGTAGCAACAGTTACTTTTAAAAGCTAACAATATTGTTAATTAACTACACAAATAACTATAATTTGCTGTACAGTTAGGCTTTATAGTTTATGGTAAAACAAAGAGGTAAATAAAAAATGTAGTTTATATTACATACTCTTAGAAATTAATATATATGGTAAATCTTTCAAATAACTCATTATTGAAATAGATACATAAAGTTTGAAAAAATTATAAAAATAACAGACTATTAAAAGTTTCATCTATTCCAAGAATAGATTAATTGTACAGTTAGTTTTCAAAAATAATGACAATTTTATTACTGAAAACAAATTACCTGAAACTCTATTGTACCTTTTGTAGCAAGACTTTTGCATCAATTTCTATTGTTCCCTAAATACACTTGGTTCTAAATTTGTGAACAATCAAGGATAAACTTGGGCCATTTAAACAGAAACTGTTGTCTAATAATTCTTAAATAACAGTTTTTAATTGTACCAAAAAATAGTGATCTTATGATTTTATGTCTGAAATATTTAAAAACTTCTAAAATTTTTTTTGTAAACGCCAGATAAACATTAATTTCAGTAATAAAGTTTCACATCTGCTACATGTATGGCTTGTCTAAAATAGGTAAAGCAAATAAACCATCAAGGTGCACTTACGGAATTTCCAAGATCTCCTTGTTGATGCCATCGTATCGAAAGTATCTCTTGCCAATTGTGTTCACCTCAGGTCCATTGTAAATACGATCACAAATTTACGACAAAAATAGCGCTCCGCTGGGAAGGTGAAAACTGATCTTAAATAATAATAAAAAACTAAAACTACACATTTGGACAGATGTCAAGCATCTATGTTTATTTTCCGTTTTCGCCTTGCCGTATAAATAAACTTGCACACTATTTTTTTTCAGTCAATAACAAATACATAAAAGTACAATAAGCAGGTCTCGTAAGGATAACGGTAAGTAATTTATCGTTTCTTTAGTTTTTGTGAAGGACGATCGCGGTAGAATAAAATAATAACTACATGCATTAATTTAACTGACACATATATGACAGGTACTGTCAAATGCCACTATTGTCATTGTCAAACGTCAAAAAAATTGAAAGAAACGAAGAGAACTGAATAATTTCGAAGATAGAGACTCAATTGGCTGAAAAACTCAAGACAAAAACTGAATAATAAATAAAGTAGAAGAAAAAGTAAGGTTAGTTTATTGTTAATTGTTATTATTTGATACAATTATTTAATATTTCTTAGTGTAGTCTTAAAATTACGCATTTTCTATCATAATTATTTATATTTTCAGCACAATTCTATGAAGTTTTTGTACTAGTAAGCTGCTGAAGTATTGCTCAAGAAAAAGTTTACATTGCTCCCAGCTAACTTAAATTATACATCATGAACAGCCACAGTACACCGATTTTCGGATTCAGAGTAAAGAAAATATTCCCTATTACATATTTTCTTGGATATTTACGATTGCCAGGTTAATGTACGCAATGTACAGCTTGTTTATTCTACAATGAAAGGTACTGATCTCACTATTTTCAAATGCCGAATATTGTTAATATGAAACAAGAAGAACTCTGATATGAATTTCATTGAAAATAGCACTGAGAGGATGAATTGTATAGTAGATAAACTATAAGAAAGAACCTTTAATAGCAAGTTGCTAATCAATGTATCACAAAAGTTAAAGGCATCTTTTAAGATCTTAGTCAAGAAATATGAACCATTCTTTATTCATTATTGTATCAAAGAAAACTTTCACTTATTTTGGCATTAGTGAATTTTTAATGTATTTACGAATTCCCTTTATATTAAGATGGTGGCATAACATCTACACAATTATCGTTTAAATAGAAATGCCTGGCTTCTTCCTGCTCAAACGGAATGTAACTAGTAACAGAGATATTCAAAGATATTTGTAAGTTAAGCTGTCATTTATATTATTTTCTTATGTATCACTGAAATTAACAATTTTATCTAAAAATGCAAAACAAGGTGTAATATAAAAATAAAAGAGAATTTTTTCAATAAATAATGGATGTCCTAGAATAAGAACCGACACAGAGCAACGTATTAAACAACATATTTTGGGCTCCCCTACATGCTCCTGCTCTGTGTCAGTTCTTATGCGGGACACCCTGTATGTCTACACATTTTCCCCTTTACAACTACAGCCACCTAAAGTTAGTATAACTGTATGATTGCATGGCTGTTATGTGCAAAATTTTCATTTAGTAGGAATTTTGATTTTCTTGCGAATGTGTTATAGGATGTGGGTCATTTGTCATTCTAATATTTCTTGAACTAGATGAGTATTCACAGAAGTTAATTTTATTTGGGAAATTTCATTCTTTAACTTTCCTCTCTTTCACTTCCGGCAACATATTGATTTTTCCAACAATCATAAAAATGATATGTTTATCTAAAACTCTAATTTCATTTTATAGGGAAAACATTATTCTCCAACTTACTCTATTTTTCTTGCTCTTGACGCTTCGATATTTCGAATTTTCACAACTAATGAAAAAAGCTAATTGCTTATTTGGCATCATTTGAACCAATGCCAACAAAAAACATACTACATTTACATGATTTATATTTTTTCTACAAGAGAAGGCTCACTGCTTTTCCAGTAGGTTTCTGCTTATACAGATTTAATTTCAATTTTTTAATCGGATTAACAATGGGAAAGCAAAGAGTAGAATAAACATTAAACTTGTAAAATTTTTACATGCATAGATTCCGCCTTCATTCAACAGTCGATTGAATTCCGCCCCCGTTGAAAGGTTTCCACGAGTCGCAGGATCACGTTTTATTATATATAAACCGGAATAACCTTGACAAGAGAGAAGAAAAATTCATCCCGAATCCACCTATATTTCGTTCCATATTCCCTATTGTACGCACGGAGTTGTTTTGTTATTGTCTTATCGAAAAAAGGGAGAGATAAATTTTTTTACGAATCCCGACGATGTTTGACGACGCGACGCGTGAACGAGTGACGATCGTTTTTATCTCGAATCCTTTCAAGTTACCCCGGCTTATTCGAGGCGGCGAGACGGCTTTACTTTCGCGAAAATTCACCGATATTCAAACAGCTGTTGCATCTCCAAAGTTTTAGTAAGGCTCCCATTTTACTTGCATTGTCTTTTTTGGATGATTTGTACATGTTTGTGCGTTAATTGGTATTTTTTAATTGTTTTTTTAAAGAGTTGTTTCATTTCCTGAAAATATTCACCTCGATAGGATAATGGAAAATGATAAGAAAAATAAAGCGCATTTGCTTTGCATTAATTTATATACGTTTTTCGTGATGTTTAGATGGCTTTTTATGATTTTTTTATCATTTTTCTTTGTATATAAATGATTTTTTTGATAAAAGAACATCATTAAATTTAATTGATTTACTTTTTAGATTCATATTAAGATTTTTTTAAATGGACTTATTTGTTTTGACTGTATTACAAATGGTACAATAGTCAATTTTTTTAAGATTTAATAATGATTTTTAATTGTTCTTAAAGAAATTAATAGAAATCCTTAAAATTAATTAGATTACTATCATTCAACAGGTTAAAAAATGTGTATCTTAATATGAGAACTTTCTTCAAAAGTTTTTGGTTCAAAGAGTTAAAATTTGATTGTTAAAAAAACTTTTTTGCAAAAAACACAATATGTACTGAAGCAATATGTACTCGTATACAAAACTTATATAACAATGAATTGAAATGCACATAAATAATTAAAACCACTCAAATTCACAATTATAAATCTGGAATAAATATAAAAATACTTCTGCAATCCCAACTAAACCCACTAATGGTTTAAAAATATATGGTTTGGGACCACATGTTACCTCATGATCTATCATTATTATTATCATGTCTTTCTTCATTATCATTTCTTCATCTATCGTTACTTCTTTTAGAAAAATGGTGGGAACAGCAGTACTCGGCGCAGCTTTGGGTACTGGTACTGCATTGCTAATCGCCATGACTATTGTAGTATACAAGTACTACAATTTGAAGAAACGATCGAAGGAATGGCACTCTCTCGATAATATGCAGCTGCCTCTTATGCTCGACAAGTACAACAAATCGATTTATCCTTTATTGAGGCGTGTAAGTATAAATGAATTTTTACTAAAATCACTACCATTATAATTCAAAGCTGTTGAAAAGATTAACTGGAACAAACAATCTAAAATACGGCCAACCAGAGTTAAAGCAGGCTCACAATGCATAGCGATATGGTGCAAATTTGCTTAAAAAATTTAGACAGTAATGTTATTCATTTCACTCCGGTGATTTCGCCGTGTTTCTATGGTTTTGCCATCCTTGAAGGCCTCGCTTCGGCTCCGCCGCTGCCGCGTTTCCCCTCAACCTGTTGAACTCCGTGCACTCCGGCGGCGCGGCGTCGGGAGAGCGGGCGTCAGTGCGTGAAACGGCGTCCCGACGGCACTCTCGCGAACACACAAAAATGTCCGACAGACGGAAAAAGTCCTGAAAAAGCATCCCGAAACAGTCCTTCGTAGAAACCCCCATTGTCCGATACTCGACGGCCGCCCCAGCATGTCCGGAATAAGCCCGGCCAGTTGCTGGATGACGCACAAGAGACTGGAATCCTGGGCGAGGGCAGCGAAGGAGAGGGCATTGGGAAACAGTTACCATCATCATCCCGCAATTGGAAAGGGCGATAAGAACGGGAAGAACGATAGTAACAGCAGCAGTAGCTTGGAGGTTTGCAACATATAATAGATAAATAGATGTTATTCTTTATTTGTGCACAAGAGGGTGCGTGTTGATGAATTGAACACGACAAACGTGCAAACAATTAACCTACGGGATATTTGTATTGAAATACAAATAGGCAACGTTTGTATAACAAAGAGTAAGAAAATAGGTACTAGATACTTGTGTGGAGTATAAAAAATGTTTGTTTTGTTTATGTTTGTCTTGTGTTGCACGCAAGACGGTTAGAGCGCGCAATCGAATCGCAGTTGAGGGGAAAATCGATCGATATAGCGTTTTTGAGGTTAACAGGGTCTTGCTGTTCTTGTTAATAAGGACTAAAATGCAATTAAATACACAAATATAATTATATTTCGCAATAGGCGTTTTATTAATGATTTTTTAGAAACGTGCGGAAATGAAAACTTTTCCACACTCTTGTATAAACGTCGAGTACAACAATATACTTTTGAAAATATTTTTCGCACTAATATTTTCACTGCAAATCATGTTATAAGGAAATTACGTTCGGGTTACTAAATAATTCATTGAATATCAGCACAAACGTCAGACATTTGACTACAAATCAATAACGGTAAATAATTTCAAGTTTTTTTCGATCAATCAAAGACGCAAAATATCATATATGAGTCAGTCTATAACTTTTCCAGCTTTATTTTATGTTGAAACTTAAATGATTGATTTATCAACGCACAGATCTACTAAAATATCTTATTAAATTTTCCTAATTTATTATTCCTCTAATAATATTTACGTAATCCTTCTTATTCATCATGTCAGATGCCCTATTCATCATCCCGCTGCTCCGTCTCATTATTTTTCCCATTAACTCCTCAATTTTCGTCAGGATTGAAAGCATACCCTACTACCAAAACAATTTTTACTCTTTAATTTTCAGTCTATTTGATGTATGTTAATAATCATCTTCCTCATAGGAATTCAATGTGGAAAAGGAACTCCTAAACCAAGGTCCACCTTCGCAGGCATCCTCAACGCAGGACGTGGCAAGTGACGTACTAAAGAGTACTTCTGAAGCTGGCGCATCGGCTCACGTGCCGCCTCCTACGTTACAACACCAATCAAAATCGTATCCCGCTGGCCAGCCTTTGCTCTGCCGGACACCGAGCGTGTCCAGCCAAAGCAGCTTGGACAGCACCGCCTCTAAACAGGTTCGTCCAGCTCATCTTCCATAATCCCCTCTAAAGTTCGCTTACAAACCGGCCAGATATAGAACCCTGCGTTTTGTAAACAAACTGAATTGATATAGGGCCATCGCGGATCTTCTCCGCAAATCCGCACATTCGCGCCGGACGGCAAGACAACGTTTCACTATCACCACGAAGCTACCCACACGTCCAGCTACCCTTTGCGAAATTCGAGCCGTTCCCCATCGCCTTTGAGAGCAGCTTCGTTGGATATCCGCTGTTCATCGCCTGGGACGGCGCACGGTTTGGCGGATATCAGAACGCCGTCACCGTCGCAATCCAGCTTAACGTCTCTTACAGGTAGTGGTTTCTGCGTTGAAAACGATAGGTACGTTGAAAATGTCGCATGTGTTTGTTCAGGAGGTTCTACGAGTTCCTGTAATTCACCGGTGCCACCGTCACCGAGAACCGGCCTAGGTAGGTGTTTATCACCGCTTTTCATACATCGAACTGTCACGGTTCCTGATTCATCGGCGGCGGCGCCTCCTGCCAGTCCGCTGGGCGCCATCCAGCCGGACTTGTACCTGAAAAAGGACGGGCCTCTGTTCATTTCCGTGCCGAAGGAGTCTCCCAGCTTGGGAAGATTGCACTTGAGACTTTCTTATGATTTCGACAAGAGCGACTTGGTGGTTCACCTCATCGAAGGTACGATTTTCGAACGGCGGTTTTCGACGCTTATATGCATCGTTGGTTGAATTTGCAGCTCACGATTTAGCCAGCAGCGACCAAGGGGGCTTCAGCGATCCCTACGTTCGATTGACCTTGTCGCCCGAAGTGGATTCGCGCAAGCGTCAGACGAACATCTGCCGGAACGATCCGAATCCATTGTTCGATCAGCATTTCAAATTTCCCGTTTCGCACGAGGAACTGCAATCGAAGACGCTGATTTTACAAGTATTCGATTACGATAGGTTGGTACAAAAACATTCGTATGTACTTTAGGTACTTACAGATCGTTGTAGGTTTTCAAGGAACGACGTCATAGGAGAAGTATCGATGGTGATGAGCGAATTCGATGTTGCTAATAGCGTAGAAATATGGGGAGAAATAACCAAAAACAAGAAACCCAGGGAGGACATGCAGGAAGTTCTGGTCTCGTTAAGTTATCTGCCATCGGCCGAAAGACTTACCGTGGTGCTTTTGAAAGCTAGAAATCTTGTCGTGCCTCAATGTAAACCTAACGGAGGTAATTTCTGTTATGATTTAAAATGTAAAATTTAGCGCCGTAACCACCTAGATCAGAGGATCCTCTGTAGTTTTCCCGCTGTTATAAGGTATTTCTACCAGAGGTCACCAAATGTAAAAGATCACTTATAGATAAATCCTCCAAACTCAATCGTCCTAGCATTAAAAAACCCAACCAATGTTTCAGAATTGCAAACTTTCGTGAAGGTGTACCTCATCATAAACGGCAAACGCACAAAAAAGAAGAAAACTGTCGTTAAAAAAGGAACTTCGAATCCGATATGGAATGAGGCGCTAACGTTTACTTTATCGGCGAATAACATTGCTAATGCTGCAGTTGAGGTAAGAGATAATTCTAATTATGTCCCCAATAGACTATAGAGATTAAAGATAGGTAATCCGCATAGACCTATTAATCATGGAGAGAAAGAGAGAGAGAGAGAGAGGTCCGTGAGAGATGGAGCTAGTTAGGGCAAGAAGTAGGCGCGACCAAATAAAAAATAAAATATATACAGGATATTCCTCATCTATGAACTCTCACACGTAACTCACGTGGTCTTTTGCTTTCTTACTATTGGCTAATCCATTGGCAAATCTCTTATTGCCGTATGCCCAAACTAGCTGCAACTCTCTCATTCATCGACAACACTACCTCTTTGTCTATTCCGGGATTAGAGTTAGTAGATCTATAGTAATCCGATAGCATGTCTATTTATATTGCTGTTTTGCAAAAATTCTATTTGTTGCTTTGCTCTGTTGCAGATATCGATATTCGATCAAGGTACAGACATCATAGTAAACAATATTTTAATCGGAATTTGTACCATAGGTCCTAAAGAAACAGGACCCGAGAAAGACCATTGGATAGATATGACGCAGAGCCCCAGGAAAGCCATAGCCTGCTGGCACACTATAAGGTAAATTAGTGCATTTTGTAAACTATCTGCTCAAAAAAAAAAACACAAAAAAATGATACAGATAACACGTATTAAATTCGTATTTTATTTCGATAATGCAGAGTGCCTGCAATGCATGTTAAAACATTGAAATATAAGCCTAAATAATATTTGTTGTAATCAGATGAGTACACACATTGGGCAAACTATTTTCATGTTTTTTCATTTTTTCTGCATAGTTTATGTTCGTTTACTATTTAATGTAAGTAGTACTAAGTCTTGTAAGGCCATTTAAATAAGAGTATTAAAACAGCATTTCTTAAATACTGTTGGTTACTCTATCAGTTGCCAAATTGCATTCGAGCGGTTTTTATTTATTTTTAAAAATATAATTTTAATAGGTTATTCGTTATATTTAATAGGTTAATATTATAATATAATAAACCTGAGAATATTTGTACTGTAATTATTTTATAATCGATTTTCAGATCATTTTAAATTAAATCAACCAACAGTATTGAAAACTCTTTCTTGTTACTTCTTACTGGAACAATTCATTTAATTCGGTCAAATTTGGTAAAATTATCGCGGTTAAATTATTTCGAAACTCGTTAAAAATGACAATCATTTTTAAGTTTTCTTCCAGAAGAAATGGCTGAATATATCCCTAGAAAATAAAATATCTTCCCTAAAAACTTATTACGTGCAGGAAGTTTCAAAGTGGGTGTAATTAACAAACTTAATTTAATTTAGTTGTATTAGTTATTTATGTTTTATTAATTGAATTTTAAATTTGCATCCACATGTGGTTCATCCTGTGCATATGGATATACTTATTCAGTTATACATTTAAAACAGGGGCGTAACTAGCAATCAAAGAAAAGTGGGCAGCCGCGTTTAATAAAATATTTGTATTTTTGCCCCTCGTCTAATTACGCCGCTGAATTAAAATATGTTTACCAAGACGCTTACACGGAAGTCAGAACATCAAGAATATTTTCTGACTTTCTTCTTATACTTATGATAAATGTTGCTGTCTTATTATATATTATATAAAGGGTGCGTTAACAAAGGACACTCCTTAATGCAACCAGTTATCACTTTTTCCTAAATAACTTAAAACTATAGGATTTAGACGAAAAATTTCTCTGTAAATTGAAGAAAAAAATTAATAATATTTCTTGAGTTGTAAGGAAAAACTGATTTCAGATTAAATTGGGGCTGCGACTTCGTTAAAACCCCCTGTATATTGAAAAAAAATTATAGATTATACACTAAAGATTTTACTATCTATATTGAAAATGTTTTTCGAATGACATTTTATTGGTTGAAAAACCGAAAAAAATATATTAATGTTCCGTGTTAAAAGTTGTGTCGTGCAAAATAAAATGTTGATAATGTAACTGTAAATTAGCGTGTAGGTCCCCTTGTAAATTATTTCGGTATAAATGTCTCTAAAGGCTCTAAAGATTAGACATTTCTCATTCAAATCATCAACACAAAAAGCACTTTATTTTAAACTTGAAAAATCGAAATCAATTTGCTAGGTAGTTGATAAAATTGAACCCGCTTAGCAGGAGCAAGAATTATCAAAAATAATCTCATTAAATTAAATAGCGTATAAACCAATGCAGTTTGAAAGTTGAGTTACCTATCTGCATTCTGCATTTATTTTTACCCATCTAAATGTTTTTCCGCTCATTTTTAATAGCGTAAAAGCAACACCGGAATCTTACTTGTCCCTTTAAATTTTAAGTAAACTTAAGTATTTATGCATTTCATAGAATATACAAGTAGTTACTAAATATGTATCTACTTTAAAATAATCGTATTTACTATACCTAACAGGTCTGTTCCAATAGCAGTATTTTCAATGGAACAAACCTAAGGTGTAAGTACTTGAATTCATCGATGTAAATATTAGTTTGTTGATTTAAGTGTATTATTTAGGATGTCTCTTATAAAAAGTTTATTTAACTATATGCTGGCTACAGGGACCATCAATTTGATTAAAAAAAGATTTATGTAAGGAAATAAATAAGGGAGCGTTATCATAAGAGCCTAAAAAGTCGTCGAGAATCGAAATTCGAAAACAATAATTTCACATTCATACCGAAGTATTTTGCTTTGCTAGTTATAAAATAATTCGTATTACAAATCATAAATATGTTGTTACAAATTACAAAACTTAAATAGGTATATAAGCAGTATATAACGTTTTATATATGTATATTATATCAAATAAGGAACACACGCAAGTTCACTTTTCGTGACTGCGTTTATTTGAGATGTACAGTGAGGCGTTCTCGCGTGATATCTCTTTAGATTTCATGTATTATAATAATTTTGCATGGTGAAAGTATTATCTCAAATCACTCTAAATCACTAGTTTGAGGTAAGCATTTGTAATATCAATAATATGTTGTTTAATATGTTAAATTCTCAGAGAAATCAGGCGAGAGAAAACTTGAAATGTAATGTACACTCAAATGAATTTATGTGAAAGCACTATAAAAATGAAATGTCTACTATATTTGTTTAAGAACGAGCCAAGAGGAATATTATACATTTTTCTCTGCTTATTAAAGAATTCTATTATTATGATACCTGAACATTTTAACATATCATGTTGTTTCTATTAGGTTTTAGTTGGAATGAAATTACAAAAAAATCATTGTTCTGATTACTCTCTCGATTTTTATGATTTCGTATTAACTTTCAGTATAAATTTGCTGTACAACTCCAATTAAAATGCGATAAACCATGCAAAAAATATACTAACTCGTCAGGGCCTAAAGTTGTTTCATATAACGTCAATAGCTTAAAAAGCGTTACAATTAAAATTCTCATCGATTTTTCTATTTTCTACACTATGTTGTCACATTTACAAATTTTTAAGCATGTATAATTTGTTATTAACTACCAATAAGTAGGGTTGATTTGTTCCTATAGATATAAATTACCTGGATGATTCAATTTACCCATAGGATCAAAACAACTTTACTTTACATTATCTTACAAGTCTCTGTTTCATAAATTCTATGATATGTATCTGTCACTATTTATGCAAAGTAAATATACTTACAACATAGATTTAAGGTTGGTGTATAAAGAATATGTGTATTCAATCGGCAAATTCGTTTACAAGTGTATATTCACACAGATTACGTCAGAGCTGGGTTAAATACATTCTATAAAGTGGTCAAACATAGTATATTAGAAGTTATGATAGTTGAAATGATCATTACTTTTAATAAGCTATCTTTGGAATTAAAATAAGAGCGTTGTAAGTGCTTTTATTTGAATAAAAGTGCTCCTAACAATTCTATTTTCAAGTAGTTTTGATTGAAAATCAATAATGCGTTCAATTGATTACTTAAAAAATACTTTGCCCAACTCTTATTATTCTGTATTAATATAAATTTGTTCTATGCATTTGTCGAATATGTCTCGTATATCTTCTGAAAACTTATGATATAAAACACACAGGGTTATAAAAAGTATTCTCTCCTATATTTTAGTTAGATTTCGCCTTATTCACACATATACCTATTACATATTAAATTTAAAACACGATATATTTTTATATTGTATAAATTTGGTTATGAAATATTGTATTGTTACTAGCTTTTTATGGTCACAGTAATAATAAAGTATTGTATAAATATATGACTGCAAAGATATTTTCTATTTTTTTCTTCAAATCAAAAATGTATTTTTATGAAAAACAATAATATAAAGTCTCCTGTGAATTTTAACGATAAGTCTAAACATGTTTGCTTATTTTATAACTATTCTTATTTTTTAAAGATGTGTCTATCAACTGTTTTCAGTTTGTGTTGTGCAACTATTTGTCTAAATAAATAAAAATATATTTTAAACTGTGTGTTTATTTGTATAGGTATCTTCAATACATCCAGTTTACATCTATTCTAAATAATATTCTTGGGATTCACCTACCATTTACACTTTTCTTATTACTAATGTATTGGTAGGTAATATGAACACTTACTGTTAAATTATCCAACCACTTTTAATACCAGTATTATAAGAAACGACTCCTTTACTTTTATTAATAAATGTATATCCTTTTACTCTTTATTTTGTTTATATATACACAATTAATTACATTATACTCTGGCCTCGATTTATTAAAAATAAAGTTGGCTGCATACAAGAGCAATAGGAGGGCAATGTTTTTGACAGTTCATTAAAATTTTTCATTAATAGGTTATGTTTTATATTGTTATTTACCATAAAATAAGTAAATTATATATTTAAATTATTTTCCTTATAATTAGTAAATTATAAAAGAAAGCATGGAATCAGAAGAACACTTATTAACATTAAAAGGTAAAGTACATACCTGGAATATTCATTATTTCATCGATTTATATTGCAGTTATGAGATTAACTCGACCCACATTAGCTAGCCCGTTTCCTGTAACTTGTGATAGCAAAGATTTGCCAGGTAATTTGCTAAACAATGCACTACAGCAAGATCCTACATCAGTCGAAGGTACGGAAACACTATGCGTTGGCCAATTCCTGTTACTTCCACAGAATCCCGTGAACATTTATCTAGGAGAAACGTTTTCGAGTTATATTTGCGTATACAGCGAAACAGAAACCGCCGTTACTAATATTTCAGTCAAGGTAAGTTTTTAGTAAGTATTATTTTTAAATAGCTTTTGAACGGATAATGGTTTAGGTGGATTTGCAAACAATTTCCCAACGGATATCGTTGTCTTCGAATCCTCCAACCGCTACATTGCCACCTGAAAAAACTGTTGATGTCGTTATACATCATGAAGTTAAGGAAATTGGGACTCACATGTAAGTTTTATAAATTTATAACTTCTCTTAAGTAAACTAATACGAGATGATGCCATTGTGATTTACGAGTTGTTACCCCACTTAATATTTCAGTTTAATTTGTGAAGTTACATATCAATCTCCAAACGGAAACACCATGTCATTTAGAAAGTTCTTTAAAATAATGGTGATGAAGCCTTTAGATGTTAAAACGAAATTTTACAATGCTGAAAATGACGATGTATACTTAGAAGCACAAGTTCAAAATATAACTGCAGGACCTATTTATTTAGAGAAAGTCGCTCTTGATGCCTCTCATCTTTTCGATGGTAAAATATATCTAGAATATCTTGATTGAGGAGGAAATTTGAATATCATATTTCAGTGGTTTCTTTGAATTCCAATAGGGATGGAAAGAGTATATTCGGAGCAACAGCGGTCCTGCAACCCCAAACTATTTGCCAGTTTCTATATTGTTTAGTACCCAATGAAAAACTAGCGTCAGATTTGAAATCATTAAGCGGCGCTACGAACATTGGAAAATTGGATATTGTGTGGAGGTCGAATTTAGGGGAAAGAGGAAGGCTTCAGACTAGTCAACTTCAAAGAATGGTACACAATAACGGCTCACAATTGATTATACATATTTAATGTATTTGTTTTAGAGTCCTGAATATGGGGATATCCGATTGACGGCAGTGGAGTTGCCAAACTTCGTTTCTTTGGAGGAATTATTTACTTTTAAATGCAAATTGATCAACAATTGGTGAGGATTTCCAAACTAAATATCAGCAATATTTCTGTATGTTGTTTTTTGCAGTGAAAGGACTGTCGAATTGATGATTTATTTAGAAAATGTGGAAGGCATAGCCTGGTGTGATATATCCGGAAGAAAATTAGAACCTCTTTTGCCTATGTCACATTTGATCCTTGAATTCCGGTGCATTCCTTTACTGCCAGGTTTAAGGACAATTGCCGGTATTAAATTACTGGATACATTCCTCAAGAGAACATATACCTATGATGAATTGGGACAGGTATTTGTAATAGTAGACAAAACAGAAAGCATCAAAAGCATGTAATTAATCTTATAATAGTTATATTACAAAAGTACCATTGTATCTACATTTTCATTCAAGAAGAGCAATTTGAAAATATCATTATAAAATTCCGGGTAGTAATCGCAAGCCCTTTGACAATCGGGTGTGAAATTGATTTCCAAAATATTCGGCTCAATTTCACCGTCTTCAGTCCATTTTAACATGATATCCGCAGCATATACTGCTCTTGATTGTGGATTGTGAGCCAGTCCACACGGAGGTTCCGCCATTGTTGCACTCTCTAGGATATTTTTTAGCATCTCGAAGATAGATTTTTCGATAGTCTTCCAATCGAAATCCGGATACTGCACCATCCAATTCAGCAAGAAATCCGAACATTTCATGTGTTTCAAATTCGCGCTGTCTGTGTAATTCATAACAGTAAAATGTTTCTCGTAGTCTTGAAAATCGTTCAACTCAAAGGGTTTGTTTGCAAATCTTAAGAAGAAGTTTTTATAAACGTATGCTTTAAGAGGTTTAGTGCTTTCTAATAATAGAACATATCTAATATCGAATTTTACTTTCCCGCCACATTCCGGACGGTGAAAGACAACTGGGTTAGTAATATATTTCTGAGCTATTTTTGGTCCTGTCAAAGACACCCTTAAAATGTAATCCAGATTGTTCGTTATGTGGATATCCAAGCTTCTAGCGAGATTGTAAGGCTTCACTATCCAGTAATTATCTGAACCGTTTTTCTCCCTTCTTTGGAAACAGCTGGCAAAATGTCCACTCTCTGTTACTAAGTTATAAGAAATCGGTAACCACCGTAAGCTATTTTGACTTCTCCTGCATGTAACACACAAAAGATCTTTAACAGTAAGAACATACTCGAAGGGAAATTGATTGATGAATTTTCCCGGAGTTTCACTCAACTTTTGGAAATCCTTGAAATGTTGAGTATACCACAAAATGTCAGCATCTGCCGGGTCATCAACAATAACGAATTTATTATAAGTTAAATGGGCGTTTACTAAATCATACTGAGAAAAGACTTTCAAAATGTCCGGTTTATGTTTGTAATTTAATTCAAGTTTAGATAAATCTGGAAGTGATTCTTTTACGTGGCCTGTAAGGAAATATTCTTCGCCTGGAATAGGAGGATCTACACTCATCGACTCTAATGATTTATAAACCCACGGCAGTAAAACAACATCTCTTCTAATGGGATCATTAACTCCCCCAGCAAAATCTCTAAAAATTACATCTCCTTCATTAATATCTTCTAAAGGAAAGAGAAGAGAGTAAGTAATTTGATCGTTGATGTAAACAAACGGTATAACTCTACAATTAGGCGAGTCACTATGTATAACTGCCGTGCCCACTTCGTCCATTACATACCATATAGGTAATCTATTTTCTACTTCATCTGCGTTACTTATAGAGTAAAAATTGTTGATTTTCCAAATCTTCTTAAACAATTCATCGACTAATTCATTTCTTTCCAAATTACAATCCACATCGAGCATTCTACATATCCTCTCTCTGAGACCGTCATTCTCCATTAACTGTTTCTTCGAATCTTGAATTTTGAACGTCCAAGCGTGATCTATCAGATAAATATGCTGAGTATCCGATTTCTTAATGTCTTTAGTAGCGCTCAGGATGAAGGCCGGTTGATGTTCATGTTCTTCAGTTTCATCTCGTTCTACTTTCAGTAATTCAAAGCAATTAGAAGCATCGAATAATTGATGTACCAACTTGTTATACAACGTTTGCCAGTAGTGTTCGGGTACACCAGACGAAATCAACTGGTCTCGATGAACGTTAAGGAAAGATGTTATTTCAGACGTCTGGCCCATTTTTTTAGTTAAAAGGTCACTAAAAATGTATTGTATGAGTATGGTATATAAGAAAGGAAATGTGAGGTTACGTTAAACTTTAAATTGTGTCAAACTCGACTTCTTTTTTTTAAGTGTCAAAAAACGGGCCTATTACTGTAATATTATTGTTGGACAAACAAACAATGTTGGATAAATTTGCTGAATAGCCACAGTAGCAGAGGCCTGAAACGAAACAAAGAAGACATTGGTTAAATTGTTTAGTAGGTTATGTTTTGTTGTTTTTTAGAATTAGATATGTAAAAAAGTATAAAAGATTAACACTTCATGTATTTGGAAAGTGTTAGCTTAAATTTTCTTCATAATATAATAAATTAAGCACAACCTTTTAATAAAGAAGGTATATGCTATTTTTTTCAACATTGAATATTTATTATAACTTGGAGAATGCCGGATATTAAAGTAACTCCTCTCGGAGCCGGCCAAGATGTGGGCAGGAGCTGTTTATTGCTTTCTATGGGAGGGAAAAACATAATGTTAGATTGCGGGATGCATATGGGATATAACGATGAAAGGAGATTTCCCGATTTCACCTACATATGCGATGGACCCATTTCCGCTTACATAGACTGCGTTATCATTTCCCATTTTCACCTGGACCATTGCGGAGCCCTACCTTACATGTCTGAGATGATTGGATATTCCGGCCCGATATACATGACCCATCCCACTAAAGCCATTGCTCCTCTTCTACTCGAAGACATGAGGAAAATTTCAGTCGAGAAGAAAGGTCAGTTTCGTTTAATTATCAAGGAACTACTTAAGTAATTGTTACAATTTTTAGGTGATCCGAATTTCTTCACGTCCCAAATGATTAAAGATTGTATGAAAAAAGTAGTGGCTGTTACTTTACATCAATCAGTTATGGTGGATAATGAGATCGAAATAAAAGCTTACTATGCAGGACACGTGCTGGGAGCTGCCATGTTTTGGATACGTGTAGGAAATCAATCTGTAGTATACACGGGAGATTACAACATGACCCCCGATAGACATTTAGGGGCAGCTTGGATAGACAAATGTAGACCGGATTTATTAATTTCCGAAGCAACATACGCTACTACTATCCGGGATTCGAAAAGGTGTAGAGAAAAAGATTTTCTGAAGAAGGTGCACGAATGCATCGATAGAGGAGGAAAGGTCCTGATCCCAGTGTTCGCATTAGGTCGAGCACAGGAGCTTTGCATATTACTCGAAACCTACTGGGAAAGAATGAATCTTAAGGCCCCGATATTCTTCGCACTGGGTTTAACTGAGAAAGCGAACAACTATTACAAAATGTTCATTACATGGACTAATCAAAAAATCAGGAAAACCTTTGTACGGAGGAACATGTTCGATTTCAAACACATAAAACCTTTCGACAAGCAACTCATTGATAATCCCGGGCCGATGGTGGTGTTCGCTACACCCGGAATGCTCCATGCCGGTCTCAGCTTGCAGATATTCATAAAATGGGCGCCGAACGAAAATAACATGATAATAATGCCAGGTAACTTATTTATTGTACAAACAAAGTGCTAGTAAGTTTAATAATGCTTCCTTTCAGGTTTCTGTGTACAAGGCACAGTCGGTCACAAAATCCTCAACGGCGCCAAGAAAATCGAATTCGAAAACCGCCACGTAGTCGAAGTGAAAATGTCCGTGGAGTACATGAGTTTCTCGGCGCACGCGGACGCCAAAGGCATCATGCAACTGATCCAGCACTGCGAGCCCAAGAGCGTCATGCTCGTGCACGGCGAAGCGGCGAAAATCGAATTTCTCAAAGAGAAAATCCAAAAGGAATTCAACATTCAGTGCTACAATCCCGCCAACGGCGAGACCGCTTACATTCAAACGCCCGTTAAAATTCCAGTGGACGTCTCGTTGCCTCTGCTGAAAGCCGAAGCGAAGAGATTCAGCAGCCAGACCGGCGGACAGAAGCGCCAGAGGACGTTGCACGGGGTGCTGGTGATGAAGGACAACAACATGTGTCTTATGGACGTGGATGAGGCTTGCAAAGAAGCAGGTATTAACAGGCATATTGTTAGGTTTACTTCGACTGTACATATTACGGATAGCGGGCCGTCGCTCGGAACTGCGCATAAGCTTTTGGATGTTATTAAGGATAAATTACCGATTGCTTCGATCACTTTCTCCGAGGGTGAAATATCTATCGAGTCTGTCTTAGTTAAGGTTGAAGGTGATGATGATGATGATCAAAAAAGCGTTTACGTTTCTTGGACTAACCAAGATGAGGAAATTGGTAGTCAAATATTAGGAATCATTAATCACATTAAAATGTTTTAAGTGTTATATTTAATCCAGTATAATTTAGTAAGAGATAAGAAATGTTGGAAATATATTTTTTCTGAAAATTGATGGTGATTTCGTTGTTTTAAAAATTCTCTTAATATTATTCTTTTGGTATGGGTTTGCAATAGAGTTGCTTAGTTAATTTTAGTAAATCCTCTGCTTTGCTATGAATTTCATTTTCTTTGCACGCATTTCATTCTCAACAACAACCTGGAGAAATCAATATTAAGCTAATGACAATTTTCATATAGTTCTTTCTTGTTTTACATTAAGGGCGAGAATTTTTCTGATCATCTCCATGGAGGCGCATTCGAAATCAATGCCGAGAAATGATAAATTGATGGTTAGTAAATATCCTTCCATTTTATTTATTTAACGACTCTCTGAAATTTTACTTGTGACACATATGCTATTTTCTCGATGATGTATTATTCAGTTTTTACTGGATAAAAGAACTGATTTCCGTGCAAATAAATTATAATTTGTGATCCCTGCTGAATTTACTGCAAATCCCTCTAACCAATTCTCTTCAAAAATTAAAACGGTTCGTTATATTTCCGTTTCTCTACGATTTTTTCTATTTATACATATTGGAACTATTGATATTATCTGGTAGAACAAGTGTTTTGTTATTGCCTCTGTCGAAATTAATTATTATTATTATCGTATACACCTACGTTGTACATTTTCATGTACGTATTTTCATAGGTTCATTCTCTTTATATATTACTACCGCTTTGTTACCAATAAGTAAGACTGATAAAAAGTGTGTTAATTAAGGTACAGTCGCTTTAATTAGTAGGTACTTATGCTTTCAATTAGTGTAGGTATAGGTAATATGCCTGCATATCTATACAAAAAAACATATTTTAAAAAATAAGCACATTCTTGCTTTATCTATTTTTTAAACTTTATTTACGCTTTATGCTAAAAATTATGCTTAATCTTATTTTCTGCTACCTCAAAACAGTTTTAGTTATAAAAAATTAAAAATATATTTTTCTGAAAATCGCAGGTTGATCCCGATCTTTTAAAAAATCATTTAAAGAGAATGTAAATTTCTCTTTTCGTATCGGTTTAGGCGCTTTCGTTGTTAAAAAGGACCTGAAATATTTATAAATAGTCAAATTCTGGCAAACACCTTACCAATATTGTTCTTACCAATTCTTTTTGCTGATTACAGCGCATGATTTGGGCATTGATAAACCATTATATTCGCAAGATATCGATACTGTATAAGCGCCAGTTTCTTCTACTATTAACCAATCGCCTATGTTGAGATCTGGTAAATAATCGAATTTATCGGTTATTTTGTCATTGACGTCAGAGGTTGAACCCCATATTATACAAGGGTGCAGCTAAAAATAACAAAATTGTGATTGTTCGATGCCACCTGTTACAGATTTTCGAAACAAAACTTTGTTTACCTGTGCGTTTTTATTCTCACAAACAGGACGAAATTTGTAATATTCGCCGAAAAGTACAGAAAATAGACTGTTATAAACGTTCACGTCCACATAATACATTCGAATTTTTTTGTTATTTTCATCAATCACTATTTTCTTTGAATGGATTTGTGTTACCAATTTGTAGGGTGTATTGCAACAATATTTTCCCGGTTCAGCGATTATTTTCACCGATAAATCGGGAAAATTGTCCAGTAAGCCTGCATTTGTGGTTTCAGCTATCTGAAAATTGTACATTTATTAGAAAACAGCTCGTTTTATTGTAGATTAATTGGCCGTACAACAAGTCAATAGGTTCAATTAAATAAAATAAAGCTAGCTGTACCTTATCGATTGGATTAATGGTTTCTCCCGGGTAACCCCCGCCGATATCAATTAGTTTTACAGGAAAACCTAATTCGATAGCAGCGTCGAATACCCCCTTTGCGGCACATAAGGCTTTGTAATAGGCGTAATAATCTGAACAGCCGGATCCAACGTGAAAATGTACACCAATAATAGTTAATTCGAGTTGCTTAGCTAACCTCAGTAAATCCAAAGCTTCACTACCAGGGAGTACTCCAAATTTTTTACCGAGTACATATTTGGCCGATTCGTCGTCGCATCTAATCCTCAACAATAACCTGGAGTAACCGGGTTAAACCATAAAAAATCCCGAAATTGTGAAATTTGTTATAAAAATTTCGACTTACTCTGCTTCAGGGTAGTGTTTTTTAATTTTGTACAGTTCTTCCTCGTTGTCGAAAGTCATAGCCCTAACTCCGGTTTGTTTGGCGTATTCGAGATGCTCTATAATTTTAGTGGGGTTGGAGAAGACTATTTTATTCGGGGAAACATCCAGGGCGATAATTTTACTGATCTCGTCCATGGTAGCGCAGTCGAAACCTAGGTCGAGAGCTGCGAATGTTTCTAACACTTCTCGGTTGTAGTTGCATTTAACAGCTGTAGAACAGCGCAAAAATACGTTTTGTAGGTGGTGTAGTAGGGTGTTTTGCTGTATTGATGTATAGTTTTGAAGAACTTACCGTAAAATATTTCAACTCTAGGCATAAGCCTTTTCCAATTTTCGACATTCCATATGAGTTGGTCGATGTCGCAAATGAAAAACGGCTCATCATAATTCGGGTTTTCCACGATTTTTTCTATTACATCATAAATATTAGTATTGTCTTGTAAAACAAGTGTCTTGTTACTGGAATGCATGTCTAAACTGACTAATAACAGGTGATTAAGTTATCATATCTACACTTTCAATAATTAGTGTTTTCTTATTAAACTTATCGATTGTAGGAAGGTTGATAATGTTAACAACATTATCAGTGTAAAATATCAACGAAAATTTCATAATTTAGGACTGAGATGTGATGTTTTGTTTATTTTAAAAATACACGATCTATTCAAAAAATGTTGTCAAATTAATAAAAAAACACAAAAATTTTTCTTATTTGAACAGCTTGTTAGTTAATTAAACAATTTATTTAATAGATAAATTGTTTAAAGGTTATTTGTTATCTCCGTTGTAGAGGAAAATTTTTTTCATAATCGAGTTGATCACAATGATACAATCAATGTGTATTTTTATTTGTTTAAAAACTTACTTTTTCTTATCAAATGCGCAGAAAAATGTGGTAAAATAAATCACTTATACCGCTCACTTTGTAATATTCCTAACTCATCTTATATCCTTCATTTCTTCAACAACAGCAAATATTTCAGTATACAACAAGGGTACACATTTTCAACTACCACTCCTTTATCCAGTTCTTCTTCAAAATATCAGCCCCTTTCTCTCCAATGAGATAACAAATTGCATTAATATGAGAAGACGTCGAAATCGGTATAACACTTGCATCAGCTATCCTTAAATTTCTCACTCCATGCACCGATAACTTATGATCCACTACGTGCTCTTTAGAATTCGGTCCCATTTTGCACGTGCTGACCGGATGATTGTTGTGATTCACCACAAACTTACTAGCGCATCTCCAATAATCCTTGCTCATAAACTCGAACTCCTTGCACTGAGGTAATTGTTTATGCTCGAATTTCGTGTTAATTTTTCTAAAAGCCTCCTGTTTGGTCAAGTTCAGGGCCACCTGGATACTCTCGTAAACAAGTTCGAAATCGTGGCCTTCCTTATCCGACAGAATATTAGGATTAATAAGAGGATATTGCAGGGGATCGTTGTTCTTCAACCTCACGGTCCCCACGGATCTAGTGTGAAGCGGAGTGGCGAATATTTGAAATGAACTGTCAGCGTTTACTCCACCAATGTACTTCATCACCTCCGGCCTCCATCTGTAGCTTCTGCTGAGAGCGTCTGAGGTTTGGTTGGTGTCTTGGAAACTGAGCTCCAGGTCGGGGTACCTTTCGATTTTTCCCAATTTGGTTTTGTAGTAACCCAAAGCTTGGGTTGGTACCGCTTCCGCCAAATCTCCTCTTCCTTCGAACAAGAACTCGCGGATGGAGTCGCGGAAACTCCGGATGGGCTCCGAGAGGTTGCTGGAGAAGACTAAGCCGTGTATTTGGAGGTGATCAGAATACGATTCTCCTACTGGAAGGTCGCTGATTACATCGATACCTGTAAGGATGATCAAGATGTTATGGAAATTTGACATAGTAGTAAAAATGAATACTCTACCAAGTTCTTTTAAATGTTTAGCAGGTCCTATTCCCGACAACATCAGTAACTGAGGGGTATTAATTGCTCCTGCTGACACGATCACTTCTTTCCTAACGTTTACTCTGTACGATATTCCTTTGTGCAGGAACAGTACCTGCCTAGCGGTTTTGCTCGAGTCGAAGATAATTTTTGTCGCCAAACTTTCTGTCATGATTTTCAGGTTTCCTCTATTTTGAACGGGTTTCAGGAAGGCCGTACCGCTGTCCTGCCGCCTGCCTATTCTTGTGTTGATTTGAAACGGCATCGCTCCCATTTGGGATTCCCCGTTTACATCCCTGATGGTGTATCCCATCTCTTCGTTTGCTTTCAGAAATATCTGAAAATGCGTGGGAATGTTAATCAGAACTGCAGCAGGGAAGTGTGACGAAAGGAGGATATGCTTGAGCAACCAAAAACACTTATAGCGAATCTGACGTTTATTGAAATTTGTTGGTGGGGATTGGAATGTGATTAGGATAAAACCATGCCTTGTGACTGACCTTATGGTGGAGGTGTCTGGGCATGGGTTGTTCCACCCACAGTGGACCGGATCTCCCATGGTAAATCCACTCTACTGGCGCCTTAGGATCTGTGTGATGGTAGTTTTCGGATTTCAGAAAAAATGGCAGGACGTCTTCGTAACACCAACCGGGATTTCCCATATTACACCACGTATCGAAATCTCTCCTGTTACCTCTTATGTAGATCAGGGCATTTAGCAACGACGTACCTCCGACTCCTTTTCCTCTAGGATGAGGGCAACGGTTTTCCTCGAAACCTTAAAATTTTTCTCCCATAAATTATATTATTTCTTTTTAGCGCTTTGGTTTTTACCTAAACAACTATTTTCCTGTGGTATACTGTAGTAACCCCAATTGTAATCGCTCATAAGGGTGATCTTGTACGCTGAGCTCGTTATGCTGGTCAGGTCGTTTCCCCATTCACCGGCTTCTATAACCAGGATTTTCCAGTGGGCCACTTCGGATAGGCGGCTGGCGATGACCGCCCCCGCCGAGCCGGCCCCTATTACTACGAAATCGTACTCGCCGAAGTCTGAAATGATGTTTTTCATAATCTGGGAGTCCATGTGAAAGTTGCAATTGGAATTATTTCCGGTGATTTTAGAGAGAAATTTTATGTATTTGTACATACTTTATGAAGTAGAATAAAAATTAACAGAATATTTCTCACTCTGACCCTAAAAATTTTAATGAAATTCTGTACATATTTTTTTACTATATGTGAAAATTATCATTATTATGTATTCATAACGTCTAGCATTCATATGGATTACCAAATGTTTTAATTATTATTATATGAATTTTAAACTGAAATATTTCACCCAACAATTTGTAAGTATATTATAAAATTGCAGAGGTTACTAACCGAATAAATGATTTACCCATTGATTCATAAAGCAATTTACACCTTCAATAAATGAACATGGAGGTATGCTTAGTTATTATTTAGTGAGAATTATTGCGTATTATCTACATGAATCATTTTAAAATCTTTGATCCAGAGGTTTCAAAAATAATTTTAAAAGGTCAAGTAACCCTCGAAGCACAAACTTTATGAAATTATAAAATGAAATTAAAATTTTCCTTAAAAACACTATTAAAGAGCCTATTTTAAATGATTTACAATTCTAATTAAGTAAAAAATACATATTAAAAAAATCTAAATTCACCTAAATACATGGTTAAAACGTTTTAACTCCGAAATCTAAATAAATCTAAATCTCTTTAACCCTTTTAGATACTTTCCAAATATGTATTTCATTATTGAAGAGTATTCTATAAAAAATCCCCAAAAATTTCTCTTAAAATATTCAATAAAACAACGAATACCCGTTTAGATAAGTTTAAACTTGGATATTAATATACTTACTTCTAGGAGATGAATTCGTATACGGTTTATGCTTGATGGAGCTCGTGGGAAACGAGTAATTAACAGATTTTTGATATGAAACTGTCCACAAATTTTCCACATAATTCACTTCGGCTTCCAAATAGGGCGACATAAATCGAAAAAGCAGAACACCCATTGTTGTTAAAAGTTGTTTGAACATGCTTATTATTTTACTTTTTTCATAGACCTTACAATTTTAACTTCGACGAGGAAAATAACAATGAATATTTAAGACTGTATGTATGCCTTTTCATTTCGAATTTACGTGACGTAGACTGGATAATAATTAAAGGCCGCTCTGATTTGCGCGAGGCTTAATACTTTCATATATACATATCGTATCTGTATGTAACAAAGCTCTACTTATATAAATAAAAAACCGTGAAAATGCTTGTATTTAAAATATTTAAATTATTAACAATTATTTGAGAAATCGTGAAAAGCGTTGAATAATACGTTGATAAATAATAATTATGTACATAATTACAAGCTGAATTTATTAAAACCAAACTTATTGTATTTAATTGTGTTATTACTTTCCGTTAATATAAAAAACGACTAATTTAGATAAAATTTAACTTATTATTTCTTTACGTTTGTTTTAACTTATTGAATACCACTTGGTAATTTTATTACCAGGAATTTTACGATTAGTATAACAATTTGTTTATTTTTAAGTTCACTAGTGGTATTTAAATGTTTATTCAATATTTATCATTCATTGGGTAACAAGAATTTGTCGTATAGCATAATTTAACTAAAATTTGCTCTAAAGTTTTCTTGAAATAATGAATATACCATATTTATTGTGGTGTAAATGTATGATCATGACTTGCACAAACCGAATTAGCTTTGTATATCATGTTTTTTTTAAATATCATCTATTTTGAAAACATTATTCCTGCACAAATAATAAAATTGTGCAAATAAAAAAACATATTTTATACTTTTTCATTCTGGTTTTTATTAACATTCTTTTGTTATGATAGAAAATAATTGCAGAAAAGTTTGCAAATTGTAAAAAATATTGGTGAGTTGTTGCGAAGTTATGAATGAAATTATAAAATGTGTTAAACCCTTTTGAAATGAGGCACATGCTTTAAATTCCTCCCAATTTTGCAAAGTTTAAAAAGCTAATCACTAAATTTACGGAGCATTACAAACGTGCATAGGTACTAAAAAAACTCTTGCTAGTTCCTCACTCGTTTATTCCTTATTTGTATAATAGCCACATGTTAATTATCTTACATAGAGCCGGTACATACATTATGCTTTCGTATTAAGCTGAGTATTTTGAGATTTAGCAGGCCTGCAAGTTCTCTTTTCTTTGATTTGATTCGGCATCGCCGCCTTGCACTGGACGCACCTGCATTTCTTGCATATCGACATGCAAATGCAGTCCAAGGGAACGCAGCTAGCCGGTTCCGGTGCCGGGCCCGCATCTGCGGGGATTTTGGGCGGCTTCATCTTCCTCGGGGGGCATCTGCAGATGTTGATGTACTCCGTTTCCATTTTTTACAGTCTTTTGGAATCGATCGTATGCGAATTCGGAACCAAAAATTTTTAATGTATTTTTTGTGGTTTTATGACAATTTTTTTTTTAGTTGTTTGATGGAAATGTGATTAATGACACATTTTAGATTTGAAAATTTTAACAGTGTTGGATACTAAAAAATTATAAATTACTAACTTAAATACTTTTAATCTCTCTATCTAGTTATCTTTAAGTGGTGTTGGAGGGATTTGTGAGAGAGCATCTGGGTTCTCAAAAGAAATATTTTCTATAATGTCTTTATTTTTGATAATTTGGGAATAATTACATACATGATAATACAACACATATTATATACAAAAACCTATGGCATCGTAACATTACACAAATAAATTACCTATGTTTGATAGACAAGGCCACTTTAAATTTTTTTAATTTCATCTCGTTTAAAAGATTGCGAATTCAGAAAAGCTAAAAATTACATCCTTATTGTCAAGTTAATAGACATTATAAACAATAACAATAAAAATTTTGGCCATTTATTTCAACCAAGTGAACACAGAAGAAAATGAATTTCACTTTGAGCATATTATGTACATATTTACAGTTAGAGATTATAGCAAACTGAAATGAATTTTTATTAAGTTTATATTAATTTGAATTAAAACTTTAATAGATTTGGAACAATTATTAAAAATATATTTTAATTTTATAGATTTAAACACATTTTAAAGAAGTTAATGCACTGCTTATAAATTATTAACGAGTTACATTTGAAAAATTAAAAAAAAAATTAACGAGATGATTAAAGAATACTTCTTAAATTGTCATTAATAATCGTTTTTTATAAACTTGAGAGGAAAAATGTTATCAACAGGTGAGAAAACTAACCAACAAATTTTTAAAAATAATGTACAAAAAATACGCTAAAAAGGAATGTATCATAATCAGTACAAATATTTACATTTACTTATACCTACACACACCTGAAAGGATCTTCATGGGGTAGCTTTAGTTAGGCGCACATTAATGAATACGTTTACTCAAATATTAAATCCCAGAAAATACATTCAGATTAATCACATGCATTTATACTTTTTACATTTTCCAAAGTATAAAAAAACATTGGACGGACATCCAACATTTAGATTTTTTATAATCCTTAGATTTTATTTTATATCATATCTTTTAGTTATGACTTAGTGTTTTATATAGATCGTCAAAGAAACTGTAAAATATTAATTCAAGACAACTCTCTGAAATAATACGAACATGTAAATAACGTCAACTTTCTTAATATTAACCCAAGTTTTTTAAGTACAAAAAAATCTACATGAAAATAAACTATTTTAGTGTTGTAAAAAAAAGGAATTTTATAACACAATTTAACAACGAACTTTTTCACGACGGGTTAAATATTAATTGAATTATGTCAGAGTTATAAAAACATCGGTATTTTTTCCTATATACAAAAAGGACATACACGGGGTGTCTTGCATAAAAATCGAGCAAACAGGGCGTATAGGTGAAACCCAAAATAATATAATTCTACATAATTCACCACTATATCAAGAGGTTTATTTCGGTTTCCCACGCGCATTCAGTGTCGATAGATACGCAAGAATAATGTGTCCAAAATTCGTATAAAACCTTCTAACATTCATTAAACATTTCAAATACAAAATAATCAACCAAATTTTGAACACATTGCACAAAATTCGGATTGGGTCCGCCGCTCTCGGCAGCCGCATAATTGTCTTTAGCTTGAAATTGTACACTCTATAAAATATAAACTAAAAAAATATTAACAGTAATTTATAAAATACTCCTAATAAAATTTAGTAAGAAAAAACTACTATTTCGTACAGGTATCAAACGAATTGCACATAAACATTAATTCGCCGAGAATCCAGAAGCCTACACAAGAGGTTGCAAGTGTTTCAATATGAAAACACAGTGACTAGATCAATTTGTCTTTAAGAAATCTTACATCTTCAAATAAAGTGCCTTTTAGGTAAAAGATTCTACTATGCTATTTTAATTTATGTTGTATCAGTTTTAACTAATATACACATTCTAATTATCTAATGTTACTTTTATCTATTAGGATTTTATTTGAAAGTTAAAAAATCGGTGTACTAAAGAGCGCTGCAAATAGAAACTAATCAGTGTAATTTTTAAATTGTGATTAGGATTGTGTATAGACCTCCTGGATCAACGTCGATTTTTTTCGTCTAAATAAAACGGAACAATAAAAACATTTATCATAAAAACATTCGACAAGAAACACTTACTATATAAGACGGTAACACCTATTAAGTCGTATCAACAATTAAAAGTCCTTACAAATATACCAGTTCTTCTAAATCCTTCAATTAACTAGGTCAAAATCGAGTCGCTGTCACAGTTCGTGGCAAAGTCGATGTAACGGTGGGCGTTCTGGAATTGTTAACATCCAGCAATGATTGTAGAGCCTGGAAATTTTAATAGTATCACATTGCAATATGTTGGAGATGATTATTTCTGGTGATTTACAATATTTTGGAGGCTTTTCTAACGGGTGCACGCAAATTCAACACTTCGTCCTTAAACCAATGAGGATAGAACACATTGTAATGAGGATAGGAAAATCTAATAATACCGAGATACTAAGAAGAAGGGCTAAATTAATTACCAGAAATACCAGAAATTGGCCTATTTCGAATAGTGTTTGGTACTCAATTGGCTCATATTTAAGGTCTCCGATAGTTTATCTGTTGTAAGAAAGTATTGAATTGGCGTTCGCCTTTTTTAACAACCATTTTAATTCTTACCCCCGTGTCTCTGGGATTCAACAACGGCGTTTCGGAACTAATAGACCCATCGTCCCGTATTGGTCTCTGTATGTAGGGCTGTACGTGCGGATGGTGCAACGTCTGGAACGAAGAGTGCTTCGGCGGGGCCAGCGTTTGCATGTTGTGCGGCATCATACGCTTTACGTCTATTTGAGCGTAGACGGTGGGCTCCTGGCGCCTGATCACCGACATGGGAATGCACTGTTGATTGTAGATCACCTGCGGCATCTGTTGATTTGCGATAGATAATTCAGCGTACGTTATTTCGTCGCTCTGAAAGCAAGTTAGTCTAGCTGGGTTCTTGTGTGATGGACGGGGGGCGATGTTAGATCAGATGCTGGCTTAGCTTTTGATACGCAAGCAATTTAAAAGAGCTTGATACCGGAGGTTATTCAATTATTCAAAACTATCTTCTGACAAAAAAGTAACCGGAAATTCTGATTTAAATTACCTGCATTTAATATTTTTAACTATTTCAAGTTTCTGTTGTAGGTAACACTGTTTTAACGGTAACTAGCATGCAAAAAATTAGAGAGATTTCTCAATCAGTTTGGTTGTAGCAGCTGATTGAATTAGTTCATCTCAGTTGCACTAATTTTGCAATTGCTTAAGGTGACTCTGTTTTATCGAAAATCCATATTTACGAGAGGTGCAAAATTTTTAAAGACAGTCGGGAGATCGCTAAAGAGTTGCCTCGTTCGAGATGAAATTCGACCACTTCAATCAATGATAACGGCGAGAAAATGAAGGAAATTAAGTGCGAAAATCATCATGCTAGTATTAGTGAAGTAGCACTTGACTTCAATATCTCTAGTGAAACCGCTCGTTTGATTTTGCTCAGCCAATCAGACATGCTGTAAATTGAGGCTCTGCTCGTTCCGATAGAGCTTTGTCTTAGGGCTTTGGAAATGGCGTCTGACTATGTGTATCGCTTCAAGAGGAGCATATTTTAAAGGTGATTCAAGAAAAATTCTTGATTAGGAATTTTGCGTTGTATTCCAATTTTCCGGCTACTTTTTTGTCACTGTGTATTAAAAGTTAAAATCATCAGATAGATTCTTTAACTCTATATTAAGAACATACAAAGTTAAACAACCATTTAAAGGGTTAAGAAATGGCGTTCTTTTTAGCGAGAAAATGCACTTAATTTTGTTATTACAATTAGTAGAATATAATAAAAAAATCATGCAAAAACTTGCGGCATTAATATTTTAATAAAGCATTTTACTCCATTCGCAACCACTTACCATCTTGTTACCGTAAGCATCGTAGGACCCGTTATTTTTCATTTGCGTGTTCGGACTTTGCATTCTGTTGTAGACCCTCAACGTTGTGTTATTCAATCGCTCAAAGGCCCTCTCCTCGTCCTGATATTCATCTTCGCCGTTGTTTTGGGGTATAATGTCCGGATTTTTTTCCTCTAAGCTATCTACGCTGTCGTTGAGGTCCTGTTTCAAAGATAAGCGGAGATATCAGAACGGTTCGTTCGATATTAGCTCGCTTAGGGTGTAAGGTGTACATACAGGGTGTTTGGGAGAAAAAGCAATTTATATTTTAAGAAAATAACATACCTTGTTGAGGGGTTCAGTGCTGGCTTTATCGCTGTTTCCTGCAACGCATCGACGTCCTGCTGAGCCGAGCCCGCCGTCATCGTAATCTTTGTCGTCCTGCTCGCCGCCGCCTCGCAGCCGAATCACAACGACGATGGTAATAGCGATCAGAATTAGCGCTGCCACGACGCCGATGAGAGCCGCCAGCAGCGGCGTGATCTGCAGAAGAACCGGCGTGGAAGCTATAAAAATAACGAAGCGAAAATTAACGCAACGCCGATTGGTTATTGATCGGCGATGGGCACAAATTGGTAGGGTATCGACTAATTTGACATGCAAATGGTTTACGTACAATTCCAACATCCATCCCAACACCTAACCACAAACAGCACACTTACCACCAGACTTGTATCTATCTACAGCTGGTACGAAAATAATATTGGCATCGCTCGTAATGGATCTAGCGTTCATGGTTCTTATAAATATCAATAGATCTTCGGATACGTTTGGTAAATTATCGACCGTTATTTCGGCGGGATCTTGTGAGGTGGCAGTGCTGACTAAAAGTCGACTGTTGGCTTCGTAAACTTGCATTAAGTAAACGTTCGATGGATGGACCAAGTGATTTGCCAATTGGCAGCTCACTTGAAGGTAATAGCGTGTTTGGTAGCGAATTGTGCAGTTTTCTGGCGGTGTTGGTTTAATGTTGTATAGTGGGTCTAGAAAATAGAACAGCAACTAGCATCAAATAGAAGTGGTTGGTTGTTTTTCATAATGAAATTTAATTTCAATTCAATTCCTTCGGAATACATTTTTTCTCGCCTTCGACCCGAGCTTGCAGTACGAAATTGCAATAGCAATAAATCTCTTATGAATCAGTGAACGAATCAATTGATCCGACTGGACATTAATGAATTGTGTGAATTATTTTTAGATTACTTAGAGATTAGAATCGACAAAAAAAATATATTAGTCCGCCTTGTTATTTCCAAAAATGGTTGTAATTGAAATAAATGCTAATCACAATATTTCGTTAACGATGGGGTTTATGCAGGGTTGAATATAATTTACAACGCAGAACAGTTTGTTTATAATTATTTTATTGCGTGTATCTGAAACCGTGTAATAAAGGATTTTTATAATGTAGGTTGGACTAAAATATGTACATTATTTTTAATACGTGTATCAACGGGGTAAAAAGTATATTAGGTAAAATTGATATTAACCTAGTTTTTAAGTTCAATAAAATTAATTCAATAAAAAATTTACGGAATAAACTGGTCAAATAAATATTTTAAATACATATGCGATTTTAACTCGGTTTATTTGTGATTTCTGATGCTACAAACTGAAACATTCCCTCTAAAATATTAACAACCGTTTTAATGGTTGATTAATGTTTTAAATGAACGTAGGTACTATATTCAGGAATTATTACTGCGAATAATCAGTTACAATTCCGAAGTAATCGCGGAAATTAAAATAATTTAAATCAACAAACATCTCACACATAAAATAAAAAAACTGCAAATTCATGGTTATTAAACGCTAATAAAATTAATGTAATTTAACAATTTGTTGGTTGTGTCTAATCTGAAACGCTAATTTAGGTAATTTGGATTCATCGAATGTCAAATTCTAGTTTCTCGTGATTTACAAAGTTAAACATTCCATCTAAGATTCCATTAGACCTTCATTTCTGATGATAATTACCCAAACATTTGAATGGCCTGTAGGCCTCCTTTCATAGGGCTCCACAATTATAATCACGGCCTATTTCAGACCTTCACAAAGCCAAAATTCATACCCAATACACAAAATATAATTAGGACACTAGGCGAGAAAAGCAGCGGCGGGGTTTTTTTTGAACAAATTAAAAATACCCATTGATTATATTTTTAAATATAAAAGCAGTAAGTAATTATAGGAAAATATTTCTTGCAATTTGCTGAAAATTTTATTTTCCGGAACTAATTAATTTTCATTTACAAGTAGATATATTTTTACTTTACTCGACATAAGTTCGCGGTTTAATCGGATTTTTCTTTTTTCAGAACGACGTTGAATGATGCATTGAGGGTATTACATTTATTTTTCATGAGCAAACGCCATAATGTAGTAAGATTAAAGGCTTCCGTGGAAACTAATATAGACTAAATTGTATTTGCTCTTCGATTAATGTAAAATTAATCAAGATTTCGAGGTTACTCCGGCCAGGAGTAAATATTAAACCGTAATAGTTGGATCTAGATAGGCAAGCCTGGCCAAAAGCAAAGATTTACGAGATACCGGCGCTGTAATTCCAATAGGTGCTCTACTAAATTTTTAATAAATGAAATCAGAGAACAAATAAAAGCGTAGAAAATCCCTTCCTTTCTCTACTCCCGCTAATCCAACCTTATTATATCTAACCGGAATGAATAAAAAATCACTTACCCGTATGTTTTTCGGCGGATTTCAACGTATACGCTTGCAATCGACTGACGGTGCTTCTGCCTTTTTTGTTGGACGCGTACAATCCAATTTCGAAACCCACTCCCGATTCGAGTCCTCCTACCGTGAAAGTCGGAATTCTCGAGGAAACGTTGCTTACCAGTTTGCGAGTCGCCATATCGAACACTTCCATGACGAATTCCTGTTGCAGACCCCCGTCGAATCCTTCGCTACATTCGACGTTCAGAGAATTATCCGTTTGATTTACAATGCTGCAGTTGGAAAGCGGATCCGGCTTTCCTGGATTAGAATATCATTTTATTAATGAATCGAAATCTTAAATCCATCGACAGGCAATTAAAAAAGTCCACCAAAAATTTAATGGACATTGCGGATTTTATTTAAGCCCCACGTAACTTTTGATTGATTTCACCGTTTTGACTCGATAATTTCTGGCACATATTCAATTGATAGCCGTTGAAACCTGATTGGAAATATTATTTCGTTTTTATTGCTCAAATTACGGGCGCCGTGTACGTGTCCAGTTGCGTTTTCATCCGCGTAATTTTATTTTGACGTGCTCGTTTAAAATATTTCTAATAACGAATTTATTGCTTTCGAGATACACGCCAACGCCAACGTTTTCATTTGGAGTTTTTTTTGCCAAAATCAACTAAATATGGTACGAAAAAGTGCCGTCGATAAAATGGCTCTCCTAGATAGATAAACATGTTTAATTTCATATTTATTGCATTGCGAAAATTAAAATGTACATTCAATATTCAATATTCGATATTGGCTGCATGGTTCATTAATTTTGAAAATACCACGCCAAACAATTTAATGTTAAATATGCGAACAAGAAGTTATTTAATGTTCAGAGTTTGTAAGGAAATTAGACAACGTTTCAATGCTTTCTTTACCATATAGTTTAGTTACTATACAAGGTCTATTATATATAGTGCAATTATAAACTCAAGCTCATTATTAGTGCAATATAGACACGAGTACCTATGTTGTTTTAATCAACTGCTTTAATCGAAACGTCGTCTCGAATAGAACAGCATTGTGTTGTTAAATTAAACAAAATTTCAAACGTTGTTCCATCAGTTCCATCAATGATGTAAATCTTAATATGACGAAGTTTGATCGTGTATGCAAACGGATGCCAAACGTTATATTAACGGTTCATTAACATTAAGATTTCCAACGGGCCCGATGGATTAACGAAACTCTTTTTAAAACGAAACACATTGCAACTGAATTATTGAAATAATAGCATCATGTAAAAGTTATAAGGGTTATACATACAATACTTGTGAATTGACAATGAAAAATAATTAAAAAAAGCCATTGTCAATATATTAATATCAAACAAACCCGTTGCCGTGCAATTTTATGTTCCATTAAAATCGGTATTATGAACACCTACTCTTTGTATATCCGGTACTATTATTTTCGTTATATTCCAAATGCCCCTGATAATTAATATTTGCATATTATTTCGACGCTTTGAATCAACTGCGGTAATGTTGATAATTTTTAGAAGCGAAAAGCCCAGTTAAACGCGAAAATTAACATCAAATGAATATTATAACTGTATATTATATTATACAGGAAACACGTTGCAAAGGGAATAGAAATGTTTTCTGGTAGGAAAAATTGATTTTTGGAAAATCGGAAAATCGGAAAATTTTACCCCTTTTACCAAGTAACCCCAACCCTTAAATATAGAATAGACAACATGGGTCGTCTGAGATGTAATAACATTCTAATAAGAAAGGTTTTCTTTTTCCGAATAGGTATAACCAAAAAAATGATCTTTACCAAATTTTTCGGTCAGAAAAAGCGTTATTAAATTTTTCCAAACTTATTCTAGAACACTCTGTATATGCAATTGTCTACTTCATGAAATAATAAATTATTTAGAAGAATATCAGTTGTTTTACCTGCGGGATTAATATTGAAAACGCACGGCTCCTTTTGCATGCCAATTTCGTTTTTCCCCCAGCATAAGAGAGTGCCGTAATCCATTTCGCTCATCGGCTGATAACTGGCGACGCTGCGGCTTTTCTCCGTGTGTATGTTGCTCCTCGGGATGTCGAAGGTGTCCGCTGAATTGTTGAATTTCCAGACGAACTCGATGTCATCGGGATTGCCCTCTAACTCGCATACGATGCGAGCGATTTCGTGTCTTGCAACGCCGAACACCTTCGGTTGGCCGGGACGGCAATTAGGGAGAACTGTAATAGAAAATAGCGTTTTTCATACGTGAAAGAAACCTTCAACTATGAAATAGGAAAGTGTGAAAAACGTTGAAGGAAGAAACGACGCGGAAGAAACGTTATATTAAAGAGATTTTCTTCACTTTTTTCTTCGTGATGTATAGATATTATAAAATGAGACCGGAATTCCTTGACGAACGATAAATAATGAATCAGAATGGTTCGCTGTCATACATCATCAACCTTATCACAGTCTTCCAAGGAATAAGTAAAAACTGAACGGCATAATACAAAAAGTTTAATATTCGCAGAGAAATCGTATAAATCACGTTCAGCAAAAATATACCTGGAATGCTAAGAATAAAAATACACAAACACATCCATCATCTGCGAAAAGGAGGGACGTACTCTTAAGGGCTCCGTTTCAAGGATGTGATTTACTGCTCCTTCAAAATAACAAATAAAGTGTACCCTTTTTACCTCCGGGCTCCGCGGGTTCAACTATGCGTATTTGTCAATTGTAAAATAACTTTTTTTCTCGTCGTGAAACATCACCGTGATGGAGAAACTTTGTCGATACGGAACTTTCCAGATTTGAACGAACGGGATTGCTTTAAAAATTGTACACCCGTAAGACTCTAGAAGTTGCTATTCGTAATCAAAAGCTTATAGAAGTAGGTCTGTTCACAACTAATTTATTATGCGGTTTCCGCGCGAATAAAAAAACCGATTTATTTCAACTTCTCTCGAATGCGTGGTCTATATTTTGGCAAATGCGTAACCGATTTATTTACTTTCAAAACTTCCTCGACCGTTTTCCGCGAAATGTCACGCCGCTATTTCCGATCACGTAACTTATATTTTACCCACATGATATCGTCATATTTCATTACGGAGAGGATGGAAGGAACTGAAACTAAGAAAATATAACTGGAAAACAAGCTGCCGTTAAAAGTAAGAAAGTCGTCGGCCTCCCGCGAAATCAGACGCAAACTTTCGCCATAAATCAACATACGAAATGAAAGTTTGAAATGTTTCTTGCCAACGCTCAAACGGCGGATTCGCAATAGGAATTACACATGCTCCGCCACTTCGGGAATATCTGCTCGACGTGGTGCAGAAATGCATTTTGCCGTGCAAAAAGCTGTTTTTTTATTTCGCCACTTACGAGTATTGCCTACTTCTTTTTGGCAAAAAATACAGAAAGTATTAACGCCTCTTTTTTCTATACTTTCCGGGAATACCTTAATTACCTGGTGATAATATTGATATTTTCTATGTAACACCTAGTCTAACCTGGATTATCCCTGGATCCCGGATCAAGAAGTTTAAGAAACAGTTTAAGAAACAAACTATCCTCATTCTCATTGAGACACAATCCATCAAGCTATATCAAATAAACGTTTTAATTTTTCTTTAAAACATATTGAACATGCTTAAAAAATGCAGCAATCAATGTCGTAAAAGTATAAACAAATTTTATTTTGTGCCATGAAAAATCGAAAAATTAAATGATCCTTTTCCTTTAGAGGCCTAAATAATTTTTTATAATAAACGATGACAGAACAAGTAAATAATGTTGCTCTAAAATCCACGCCGATTTTTCGTTCTATCGCATTGAAGATCGAGGCATGGGCGATAGTGATCTGGATCGTCTTTTGCAAATACTCTGCAGATAGTCTTGATCGCAAGGCAACATTTGAAAATTATTATTGTAATCAAAAGTCGCTTCTACTTTAGGTTGTTTGCAATCTGGAAAAAAGTTGAATGGCTGTTGTTGTTGAGGAAAGTAAGCTTGCTGAGGTGGTTGTTGATCTGCCATAAAATATGGATTTTGCAGCGGATAATTTGGATAAGTAGGATAAAACGGGACTCCTGCGTTTAATGAAAAATTTGGTTGTTCTTGTTGTATTTGTAGCGGCTGTTGAGCCTGCATTGGTGATTGTTGCTGCATGGGCTGCTGTGATTGAGGTTGTTGTTGTTGCATCGACAATTGCTGCTGCTGTTGCTGCTGTTGTAGTTGTTGCTGCTGTTGTAGTTGTTGCTGCTGTTGTAGTTGTTGCTGCTGTTGTAGTTGTTGCTGATGTTGTAGTTGCTGCTGCTGTTGTAGTTGCTGCTGCTGCTGCTGCTGTTGCTGCTGTTGCTGCTGTTGCTGCTGTTGCTGCTGCATTACTTGCTGTGGTGATGGTTGTTGTTGTTGTTGTTGTTGCATCTGCATTTGTTGTTGCTGTAAAGCCTGTTGCTGCTGTGGTTGTTGTTGCACGGGTATTTGCTGTTGGGGTTGCTGCTGCGGTTGTTGTTGTATGGGCGATGGCTGCATTTGCAGCAATTGCTGTTGCTGCTGTGGCTGCATGTATTGTGACAGCTGTGCAGGCTGTTGATCTAACTGATGTTGTTGAAAGCATGCAAACGATCCGTTACAATAACTATCTTGAGAGGATATCCAACTGGCTGTTGGAGTTATTATGGTTTGGAGTCGGGAACTATCCCTGTTGAAACTTCGTTGACGCCTGCCTAATTTCCTCCAAGCGGGCGATCCATAAAAAGGTGGTTCCTTTTTAGGAACGATTTTTGGAAAAGTTGGAGTTTTGGCTACTGGTTCCTCGTTATCTTTAACCATTTTTAAAATTATACCTTATTTATGTCGAAATTTATTATTTCATGCTCTGTGAAGTCGTTAACTTGAATTTTTTTTACTTAGAAAAGTGTCAACTATTAATTGACATAAACAAGAATCTTGACTCAATCCAGCAAACTATGCCAAAAATGACCATAAAATTTTAGGGTGAATGTTGGTAATATTAACTTTTTGACTGGAAATAAGTTGGCTTTTTTGTGCAGTATTTTTTTTGTTAACAAGTAATATTGGGTTATGAATATTGTCTCTATAACCACCGAAAGCAGAGGCCACTATTTTTTTTAATAATTTATAAAGCTTTTTTTAAGAATGATAAATGTAAAATTAATGAAAATGAAAAGATAAATTATAAATTCAAACCAAATCAAGAGTTACAATATTAATAAAACAGCTTTATACGTCAATAGAATAAAATAATTTATTAACAGACATGGTTTTAAAAAAGAACTATAACTTCAAAACGTAAGGTTCTAATAAAATTGGCAAATTCTGTAAAATGATATAAACACAGCCTCTTATGTAAAGCCTAATTCATTCTATCGATTGTTGTGGGAAATCTTTTTTTCGGTTTCGGGGAAATAGATCTTTCTCTGCGAATTTGCAGCAAGGGAGCAACCAATTTTTTCCCAATAGATCCTTTGTTTAACATGTCTGGAACTTCAGCCATGGCGTCTGTGTTACTTTTTATATTTTCTTGTATTCTATTGGATGTTGGATTGTTGTTGAAAATCACGTTTCTCTTGTTATCAATTACAGCATTAGTAATGTCGCCTTTTTGATGTAAACTCGTTTGATTCTGTTGCGAGTGCCACATATTAGAAGCATTGTTATTTTGCATTTGAATGGGATTGACGTATTGGTACCCAGCTGGACTATTTCTAGTTTGGTACCAGTTGTAATCTTGATATTGTGGTTGTGGTTGCGCTTGTTGCAGGTTCGGTTGTTGTTGTGGCTGATTATTTTGCATTAAACAGTTATTGGTTCTACAGGATTGCGATCCGCATTCCATTTTCATACTTGAATGATGGGGATAATATGATTCGTTTGGATTAGGGTACTGAGGAACGGATTGATCCGGCATTACAAATCTATTTTGTGGTACATTCGGAACGTTGTAATATGTTTTGTCGTATGATAAGTCGAGTTGATGGTTGTATTGGGGAGGATAATACTGTTGATTGGAATTGTGGTACTGCGGAGTGCCATGAATAACATTGTCTATTTGAGTTTGAGCTGGCGCCATATACTGCCTAGTTGGTGAGTGGAATCTTTCTTGTCTTGTAGACATTTTTTCACAAACAGTAGCTTCTTAAACGGGCGGATAACTTTTCGTGACAAAAATCGATATGTGATAACAGAAATATTATTAAAATTTATACTTGTTCTTAATTATATTCGTTGAAGGAAACAAAAATTTATAAAAATCTTCCAAAACTTGCGTTATACAATGACAATAATACGTCAAAATTTTGTTGTTTGTTTACATCATTCAAAAACAATGCACGTTGTAAAATTCAAACGTAAGGTTTACATGTTAAAATAGTTTACTCACATTTGACATCGAGTTGCACAGGATTGCTTTCACCGTCACCTTCCTGATTATGTCCTACACAAGTGTAAAGTCCTGTTCTCGCCCTTGTAATGGATTGCAACACCAAGCTCTGGTTGCTAACAATAGTATTTGTATGAATATTGTTGTAGAGCTGTTTGCCCTAAAAAAATAAAAATTTTTTCTTATAATAATTCTTTCTGTAAAAAACATTTTTTCCTCACATTATGTCGCCAACTAACTTTGTATACCCACGGATTGGATTTAATGTTGCATTCGAAATAAACGTCCACCCCTTCTTTAATGGTACTGCCGTTGAGGGTACTTCCGAGCTCGAGAGATACCAATGGAACGTCTGAAATGATATCAATAGGATTAATAAATGATTAGAGATTAAAGCAATCTATTCCGAAGGAGTTAAACCGCTTAATAAAATAAAGAAGTTGCGAAGTTTTCGCAGTTATTAAATCGGCTTAGCTTCGCAAAGTACTTGTTAAAAGTAGGTATTTAAATTAATTGAATATTATCTTGTCAAGTTTAAATAGTTCGGCGTACTGATGCGAAATTTGTGAAATCCTGTCGGCTTGTTTTAACTAAATTTGAATGTTAATTTTACGGCAGTCTGATTTATCCTACACAGCTTAAAAGTTCGCCATAAGTTTTAATCAAAATACACGAAATCTATTTTATTTTTGATCCTGAACATAATATGAAATTTTACAAGTACACATGACTAAATACCAAATTAAAATGTACAATTAATATAATTAACAATTAATATAATTAAAAAAAACGAGACCCGTTATTAATATTATCCTAAATACTCTCGTAGAACTTAGTACGTTTTTTTTCAAAGAAGGGTAGAAAATGGCTTACTTACACCGGCACCGGCTCTAAAAAGGATGAAAGGAAACCGAGCGCAAAACTATTATGCCATCAGTTTTTAATGCATCCCTTGCTATTCTGCTCGCAGATACATATAAAATTCCGGGGTGTCAGAGTATAATTTTAAAACTAAACTTTATATTATGCGAAATGCGAAGGCACAAAAGAACGGTAGAATGTAAAAGGATGTTCATTTCCTCTACAGTTGCTGCTTTGTCTACCCGTAGCAGGTAATGAGTTACGAATTTTATAACCTAACGCAGTCTCTTGTTGCTCTTACTGATATTTCTTCTTATTTACTCTGAACAGAGAAGAAGATAAAAAGATATTAATGAGTTGCATTATAGGAATCATACTATCTACTTATTTTTCTTTAAGAAAGTGGTCATATATACTCTCATATTATGAAAGGAAATTTTCCGATTTTCCACGTTACTTGCCAAAACACCTAACTTTCCGTTTTATGTAGATGGACTGATTTCGTCTTTTCGACGTGATTGAAAGGCCCTCCTGCCGCCCGTCATCAGCTCGATGCCTTTTCGCAAGAAGCAATTTTTCGCATGACCGGCTATTAATCCTTCACATAAACTTCGTGTATTTCCCGGATAAAATCCTGCATGGATAACGCGCAGAACATGTAGATAATTTATTATTTTTTTTTAAAGATCGGCGTTCAACTGATAAAAAACTGATTTTCGCCGGGTAGGCTATTAAAAAGCGTACACAACAAACACTTTTTTACGAGAATTCAAAGGGGAACATTACTAACTTAGCTATACTATTATGTAATATATTGTTAGAATTGTTGAAACGTAATAAACTGCACGTAGCTGGATATAGGGCATGTACATAGATATATGTGTCTAATTTTATCTAGTTGTGTTTGTTAACATAACATACGATAGGTAGGTAAGCGGAATTAATTAAGGTCTTATGGGGTTAGTTATCATTGCGGCTACAGGTGAATTACATAATTTGATAAAATCTAATTACAGGTAGATAGGGCATCTGCTTGATTACAATCTGAATTTCCTACGACTTGCCAAGACTGCAAGCATGCGAAATGCCAAGTTAATATGCTCTGCGAATCTTAATTGAGTCATTCAATTTATTAGAGCATTATTGATAATGAAAAAAAAATCGGGGGCAAACTGAGCAATCTCCCATTAAACTGATAATTCATTCAACATTCAAATTAATTCGCCGATTGCGGTGAAATGCAAAATTGCGTACGTTGGCGATTTATTCTGCAATTTCAAGTTTGACGTAGCGTTGAACGTAAAATTCATTATGAAAAACAAACAAATTAGTTGAGCGTAATGTAATATAATAGTCCGTCCCATGCAAAACCTAAATTAATAGGCAAAATGCGAAATTCGTGCAAGTATGTTTAATGGCTGCCACTAATATTAGTCAAAATTTACCCTTCGGCTTTATTTTGCATTGAACGTGCGGAAGCCGGCATTAAACGGACGGATCCTATTGCCTTTGCACTAACGTGAATTCGAAATTCGCCAAATTATTTTTAGTATCTATTAGGTAGAAATAGGATTGATTTAATCATCTGTATTACTACCAAAATACATCAGCATGGAAACAGTAATTAAGGCCGCATTAATATCTCAATTCGCCCACCAAAATTTCGAATGTTGCTTACAAAATCCAGCTATTATTTCTTGAAGTCTTATTAAATAAAATTTCTCAAAATTTTTATTTACTCCTAAGGTAATTTGTTTGGACATTCATGACGTTCATGGTAAGCCTAATTCGATCCTGTTCAGCGTAGCTTTAGTGGTGAAATCGTTCCCAGATAGGAGGAGGATTTAGTCCGAGATAAAGCTGGATTTGTATCATTCGTCACACTAATATGGGCAATGAATTATCAACACTGAAGGGTTATTTGTTAATGTCAACGTTGCTCAGACAAACTATGAACTGACGGAAAATCGAACCGGATAAGTTTATATTTTTTGCAATTAGGCATACCTGTATACGAGGATTAAACAGTTGATTTACAGTAGTGGAATATTTGTAAATACTTCACTAATTAAAAAAAGTTGTATTACATTGGGTACATATTATAGGTAATCTAAAATTATCCTTCGCCAAAATCGTCGATATTGCTACACCTATTAGAAATAGAAGATTTTGGCGAAGGTAAATATTGAGAGGATAGTCTCCTGGTCACTAAAATTAAATCCTTTCTGAATAATACAAAACCCCTGTAAACTTTTATACCAGTGACTATACTCGTAAAATCCAGTACACTTTACTACTCAATAATGTACTGACCACCGAACAAATTTATTACATTTTGACTAATAAAAAACATTAAATTGTTCTCTGTAGTACTTACGATGAATATCCAGTTTCCACCCGTCCTCCTTGCCACTGTCGTGGATCTGATCCTGTTGGCCGCGGCACGATAAGTATTTGCCCCCGTCCTCGACAGTCGGAACGAATGTGAGAACGCTGGTAGTGGTATTGAGATCAGGGCTGGTCTGTAAATAATAAAACGACAAGTTTGAAATATCGGAATACCTCCATATTTTATTTTCAACAATTGCACTTAAAGGATATAAAACGAATTTCTGTTGATACCAGGTTTTGTTTTATGGGTAATAAATAATTCGAAACTGTCCGGAAGGAATATAAAAATTGCATTATTGTGAAAATAAATGGCTCGTATTAAACACATTTTCAATTAGGAAAAATTGGGATATCTGCGAGAAAGGGAACGAAAACATCCAGTGTTTCTATTTATTTTTCCTTTTTTGTATTATGCTTTGACAGAAAAAATAACTCGTAAGTAATTTAAGAATTGCCTTTGGTTTGTAATTTATATGGTTTCTTTTCTAACCATTTTTTGTGAACAATCTATACAATGTAGGTCAAAAATTATATTCGATACTAATTTTACAAATAGGTCGGTAAAATAGATAAGTGTACTGTACTGTATAATAAATCATTAGGAGTTGTGGGCAGTAATTACTAGTAAATATCACCAAGAGGAGTTTATGTATTTTAGAAGAAAATACCACCCATCGTTTATATGCGGATATTTGGAATTCTCCACATGTATGGATATGAATAGTTGAGAGAGCAGTCGTGTCTTTTGTGAAGCGGTGAAAACCTCAACCGAAGCACGTTCTCCGTATTTTTAGAAAATGTGATCCAAAAGTTAACACGGCCGATGGCTATGCGGCAAAGTCCTATATATATTATGAATTTCAAACTGCCAACATCATTCATCTCCGTCTTTATATTGGAAGGATTTTTCAGATAAATAATCTATACATACATGTATTCATACAAACGGATCCACGTTAAATTTTCTTACTTCAATTAGGAATTTCCATTTGAGGGGTTTATAAAAATCGATTCACAATTCAAACGATTTTTTTATTTATTGCCGAATTGATTAGCTATTTTCGTTAGCGTCTTCAGATATACCGCAGCAATCCCTTAGTATTGATGCCGAGAGCAAACACGGTCAGAGTTTATTTTCAAAAACAACACAAATAATAAAAGTGGTCCTTTTAAAGAAGCTCGCAGGACTGGGATCAAACGATAAATTTCTCGAGGAAAACGTCATGACACTGTCCGAGGGAATTTGTCCGGTAAAGACGGGACAAAATTATGTTTCCTCAGCAAATATTTGGTAGAATCGGATATTATTGTAACTGCAAGCTTAGCAGAAAATTTTCTTTGGCGAGAAATAGCGAAATACGATTTAATTTTTAAAAAGAATATTCGGTTGCAGAGCACTGGTGCATGCGTTGTTGGAATTCAAATATGTATATCCCTACATATATGCCTTGAGACGTTCTCTAATAAATGGAATTTCCAGAAAAGAATCGGTTCTTTACCGAACCCACTTTTTACAGACTCTTTCAAAAAATCTACGTTTGCAATACGTTTAAAACAAATGCGATTCCTCGTAAATGAATTAGAAAACTTTTAATCTCTCGAATATACGATTTTTTATGTAGCTTGATATATTTTCAGGAAATAAAAATATTGCAATATTTCAGCAAACGCGTAAAAAAAGGTTTTTAACTTAATCCAACGCTTTATCCGCTTTTATGAAATATATAAAGCACATCCGTCGGATGAAATATTTAGAAGGATTTTATTTTCGTTTTGTCAATACCGAGCGAATTCTTATTTTTTAGAAAACGGTTCTTTAAAAGCTTGTTATATTATTTATTAACACTAAAGTAATCCAATAAGGTAAAGTAAAAAAACCTTTAAAATTAAATTAGCCTCTATATACACTACGTAATGAATATACCAAAACTTTTGCATTCATAAATCTTTCATAATATGTACCAAGTCGATACTGCAGTGCATACAATAGTATAAATGATATCGTAAAGCATTCTTATCAATGCTGTAATGGCAGAAAATATAAAGTTTGTTTGCCTTCGTCCTACATTTTTCAAGTTGAGAGTGGTCGTTGGCATTTTTATTGAAACTATATACATATTTCTTCCATTGTAAAAGGAAATAGGCTGAAAATTGAAAGTTAAAACTTGTATTCGTATGCCAATGCAGACAATTTTGTAGACGAATAGCGAAGATTTTCTGCAACAATTTTATACGTATGTATAGAAATTATATTATAAAATTGTTTTTGTAGAATAGAGACTTTCACATTCAAAGATAACAAGTATCTAACAATATTCAATTTCCAACGGTTTTTCATCAAAGTAAAGTGAAATTATGCATAATGTGTATACGTAGAACACTGTACAAGAGATATAAAACTGAAGTGGAAAATGTATACTCGTTACTTATCCTGAAAACTTGAAGAAAATTAAGAGTTCTTATTTCTCCCGCAGCATATACCTACGCATTCTTGTCAAATTTATTGAATAAACCTCCGAAAAAATTCTTATTACCTAACGGTTATGATGAAACGCGTATTATTAAAAAAACAACGGATTTTCGTTCGTTGCTTGAACCATCACATCAAGTAAAAATATTGGCTGCAATTTAATTATCCTCTTTTTCTACAATCCCCTTTGTGTGGCTCGTTATTATTCCGAGCACGAAATTCTTCAAAAGAGTCAAGATAATTGGAAAGATGACCGTTCCCTGTGGAACTTTCACTTGTACTTCATTATCTTCTCTAACTGCCTAATCAAGCGGCCGCCTTTCCCAAAAAAAATTAACTCCTAAACTGTCCCTCAGGAGAAACGGGGCAGTTAAAATGTTAAGGTTAACATTAATGGCGCGGCGCACTATGAAAAAAAGGACTGTTGGACGTTAATTTAGGGTTGCCAGGAATTAGTGAATTGAATTTTATTTTAGTCACGAATCAGGAATTTTATCCTTTCTTGAAGCAATTACCTTTGCAATAATGGACGTTTAATTCATCAAAAACAATTTGTTGTAGTGATAAATTAAATTTAAATACGATTACGTTTACGTTTAAACGATAAAACATAATTTTTCAATTTCGAGCAATATATTTATGATGGAATAATAATATTCGTAGAATTCATATTTGGAATTGTTCCATTTACCTTCATAAAATTTACGATTTCATATCTCCCTGAACTAGATGCTTCACATATACGTTCGCATCATCTCCTCGGAGAAATTTTAATCTCCTTCGGTGCTCTCTTGTTGTATCTGCAGCGACTGAGATCCTCTTTAATTAAATTTAACAAATTTCCTCCGGGTTCGTGGTCCCTGTTCCCCCTGTTTTACTCGCTGAACAAACAAAAAAGGCATTTTTTCCAATGATGACAAGGAAATTTTCTAAAACTCTCGACTGGAAAAAGAGCATACTCTTAAAGCAGAGAAAAACAGAAAATTATGATGAACGTGCCCTTTCGGAAAACCTAAATTAATCATTGGGGACAAGTATGCTTTGAATTATAAATGTTTATGTAACAGCTCGAAACAGGGGCGTGGAAGAATTCCAAGTATGTATTACCTAAATTGGTTTAATTTATTGGATTAATTTTTAATCTAATTTAAAATTATTACGGTACAGTTCGAGCAAATTTATTGTATAGGTATGATAAGCACATACAATGTTCGACCATTACCAGTAACTGCGCTGTGTAAAAATGCAACTGAGTTATAACTAAAGTCGAAACTCTAATGTTTTGAACTGCTGAGCTCGAGGAACATTTGTTACCGATAATTTATTTAAGGATATAAAATTTGACTCATATATAGGAAAATATATAAAGGCCGACATAAAAATTTACAGTTTACGACCGATAAAAGTTGTAGCAGATTTCGCAAGTGTGCGAATACTGAATGTAGTCACTATAACTTTTAATATACGTATTATCTTAAATTTGTTTAAAAAAATATAACTGCTCCCATTCCGATTGAAATAAATATTCTTGAATAATTTTTTGAGAATATCTTGAAGACTATCAATAAAAAAATTAACAATTCAATTAAACTGTTTCAAAAGTTATAACATCAAGAATAAAATAGCCAGTAATAAAGGCATTTATCGCTACAAAGCCAATAAAATACTACTAAAATGAATGTAAAAATGAGCTGTTAGTAGTTAAAAGGCGAGTAGTTTGCAATTAGGTTTTATGAGTCATATATATTTTCATTATTTTGCATTGGTGTTTATTTTTAACTAATAAAATCATCGAATGAATGAAACGAGAAGTATAAATGTCATTCTACTGTAGATACTAATAACTCTTTTCTTTTCACCAACTTTTATTTAGGGAAACAACTGGGGAGAACTAAAGGGGATATCTGATACACGATAAGGATATTTAAAAATATACTAGTAAAGTACTTAGTGTTTTTAGAAATTTGTAACTCGGTAGGCATAATATTTTTTGTTCATATTTAATTAAAAGTAGAAATTTGACATAAAATAACGCGAAATAATAACAAAGTAGATACATGCCTGGTCAATATTTAAATTTATAAATGTACATAAATGTAATTGTAGCTTATAAAAAAATATATGTAGTTATTTTGTTAATCCTAGTTAAATGAATAAAATTCCTGTAGGTATTGAAATTTGAATTATTTGAAATATCGACGCATAAGCATTTAAAGCATTTTCATTAATATATTTTAAATAATATCTCTCTAGTTTTCAAATATTTTAAACCCTTTACTAAAAGGTTTCGTTCGATTAGACGAGAAAAAATAATGTGCATCCCGAAGCATAAAGAATTTTAATATCATCAGGTTCAACTACATCGTATAATTTTCTATTAAACTCGAAATAACCCTGTTCGTTTTAACGTATAACAATATTACTGAACTAATTTCCACCATTTCGGACCACCATATGCCCGACGACGGGTTTTGTTGTAGACATTTTACACGTAATTGGTTTTTATTACTTTGCCCTAATTTCGTGGGTCATCTGTTTTTTCGTTGGGATTACAATTTTTCGATATAACCCTAATTCACAAACACGTGAGCTTTGTGTAAGGTTTTTAATACTACTAACATATACATTAAATATAGTGTAGGTATGTATAGATTACTGATAAAGGAATTTAATTACGTAAAAATATTGACAGGTACACCTGTACGTTCATCGAGCCATTTGTCGAGTCTATCAATCTAAACACCCAAATAAAAGTTTTCGACGTTGATGGATAATCATTTCGAGATTCGCTAAAAACTACCATTAGTTATATCTTTATCGTCGGACGTTTAATCGAGTTTCTCCACACGTATCCCTCACCTAGCGGAAAAGCAAATATCAAGTTCTAATATAAATTTTGTGTTCCACAAAGGGTTTCGGAGCGACTTAGATTGATATTATTGAATGTGCAATCGTTTGTCATGTTTTTTGTTGAAAAATCAATCAGTCTAGCAGCCCCTACCTGAGGTGGAAAAACAACTTTATTCCTATATCTAGCAAATTTCCAAATTTGTTGCCAATTCAATATCAACGATAATATCTGGAATTCGAGGAAGGGAAAAAGTGTTTTTTTAGGGAGAACAAACAGATCACGTAATTATGTGATTTTCCAAAATTGGCGAAAAATTCGAGGTCCTAAAGAGTTAATGGCACTATTGATTTTTCAATTCGGCTCCCGGAAGCCAGTCGGGAATCTAATTTAAAAAGTTTCATAAGGCCCAAGGGTTTTGCAAGTAATTAAAATTGTAAAATAGCCAACGATCCAAGCCACGGTAGGTGTGTGTGTTATAAAAATTAATATACAAACCGAGCTAAAGTTTTGAGTTACTGCAGTTAGGCAGAAAGTTAATAATCACTGGTATGAAATAATTATGTACTTTTTCCTGTGTTTTAGAAAATTAGATAGCAGGTTAATGAAACGTAAATTTATGAATAAAAACTTGAGTAGAATCGCATATTTCTAAATTAAAAAGACCTTTATCATCGGCTTTAGCAAGTTCCTTTTAAACATGAAGAACTCATTAAGAAAAGCCACAAAATAATATGAGTATGTATTAGGTAAAACTTTTGGTTGACGTCTTGTTCAGAAATTTTCTTAATGTTAATATTTGATCATCATTGCAGAAACAATGGTTTTTATGGAAAAATCCAATTGCCCTAACCAAATTGCCTGTAAAATTTTCCAATTTTCTTTGCCATTACCTTGTCTTGGATTATATGCACACATATAGGGGATTCTTTGTCATTGCCTATATTGTATTTAACTGCCTTTTTACCATATTTCTGAAATAAAATAGACAGGAACTCAAACAGAGCCGAATCTCCATATTACAATTTACAAACTGCATTCTTATACCAACGCTGAATAATTTTATTGCTTTAAATATTTGGTTTTAATAAATAAAAAAGAAAGGAAAACAATATTATTTCGTGCTCATTATAATTGAAGTTCTTCTATTAATGAAAAAGACCAAAAATAATATAATTATTCTAACGAAAACGGAATTTAATACTTATAGGAGTATCGCATAAAAACAATTTAAATACAGACCTGCACATTGGATAAAATTTACATACCGTCCACAATAGAATAATTTTAATGACTAGCTTCCGCCAGTTTTCTTCTTAGACGGTAGAAACGTGAAATACATTCAAACGAGTTTGTTCCAGGAAATTTGCTAAATTTGTCTTGCTGTGACATTTTAACGAAATAAAGGTAAAAAATAAAACGTGTACTTCCTACAGTCGGTCATTGTGATAGGAAGTCGGGAGAATTTCAATTAACCGTAAAATCTAATCGAGTTCAACTACACAGGACTTTGGGGCAAAAAGGCGTTACATACATTATTATTTCTCCATAACTTAATTTGGAACCACTTTAATAGAGTTACAACACTTCTATATCTACAAGCGACATTTTCGGCTTTTGCCTTTTATCCGCACAGGAGAACTTGACTATACTATGTAGTTTATGAAATGATGTTAAAAATAGTTAATTAGTTTTTGATGTTGTATATTTTTTAATTCATATCATACAGATTGTACGTCTGTAAGGCGAGAACTTTGGATAGATAAATTAATCGACGATTAAGACAGATATCCGTGTTCTATCTCGCCAAGCATCCTAGTTGAGTGAAAATTAAGGCAAAACGGCTCATTGACCCTGGAGGGTTGTATCACAACTCTTCCTTTATTTCCCATTCCGTGAATTCAACTAACATAACCATAAGTGTATGTAGCATTTTAGACAAAGATTTTCTTCATACCCCATTGTAGGAAATTGGATTTTTCGGTAGCTCCGTTATGGCCTCAAGGTATACTTACTTCGAAATGATCGTGTGTGCATCACCAGGTAAAAATAATTCTGTATTATCGGATGTAATCTTCGGCGAATTTTTTTGAAATGTACGTATATCGAGGGCAATGTATCCTCATTTTCTGTTACTTTGAAATTCAATTTAAAAATTTATAGTAGCTGTATTTCTACAGGAATAGGTGAAACTGTCAGGGCCATGTGCGCAGTGCACTTACTATGTATTATCCCGAGTACAATTATTTTTTAAAAAGCTAGAAGGTAATTCAGTAGTTAAATTAATGTAGAGACATTAGATAAAACTTTAGGGCAACAACAATTCTTCGGCGTTGTTTAAAAACGATTTCGCGACGGCCATCCGTTAAAGTTCTTCCTTCATTTAATTAAAAATGTGTGAAAGAAAAACCAAATTAGATTGTTATCTGCGCTGAAAATACGATTTGAAAAACCTAATTAAATTTCTTTTTCACTTAGGAACCTGCTACGGTCGTAAAAACAAATGGAGTCGTTAGCGTATTATACTATGAGAGTTCGGGCTTAATTGCATAATTAAAGGTCGGGATCATTTCCTGATATAGTAAAAAATGGTAGTGTATTAAAGCTTAAATAAAGAATAGCGGAAAATGAGTACATGAGATCGAAAAATTAATTTTCATTTTGGTGATATTAGAAGTTGCCATAATTAACTCAAAAGTTGTACTAGAAATTTGTTACGAATATTTAACGGTAAATTTTATACAGAGGTAGGTAGGTACTAAAGTTAGAAAATTCCATATTAACTTACTATATTTTACCTTTTTCAGTTCGGATATTGCGCATACCTACATACATATTCATTGATGATAAAATCGTTTTCAATATATGTTTTATATAGTAGAAGACGAGCGAAAGTTTGAAAACCTAACTTCACTATATCCACATCTATTCGCAAATTTAATTCGATACTCTAAAAATGTAATATATCATCCTAGAAACTTTTAGTGTCAGGTAAGACGTAAAATGAAGCTAAAATTACTTCTCGTTCTCACTTTATAGCTTTACTTTGCGGGATGGCCTTAAATGCAACAGTTGAGAATCAACTTTTTCAAAAAGATTTCTACGTAGGTAGGTACTTCTCGAACTAGTTAATAAAATAGTACCAAAAACTTACCGTTTCTCTCGTATCCGTCATCTGTGTACTGCCTTTCCACCAAGTTATTTTCGGAGCCGGCCTTGATCCTACTACTTCACAGCCCAATTCGTAAGTCTGCTCTGCTGAGAGGGGCTTATTTTCTCCAATTAACTTAACCCACAATGGTCGCACTGAAAAAAAATAAATGAATATTTATCAATAAAACGTACGTCGAAGACACAAAAATTATAATAAAACTACAAAAAATTTCTTGCTAGTAGGTATATCATGAATTATTCCAGAGCCAATAATTTTCATAATATTGACCGAATAAATCAACATTCCTGGGTAAACATGCAGCTTCGTTACAATATTCGCAGAGTATTTTGTGTGAGTGCATTGGGTAGGTGGATAAATTTTAAAATAATCCGCAAATAAATTGAAGAAATTATTTTTATAATGCTGATTTATGTGTCGGATGTTCGAAAAAGAAGGAAATGGCGAAAACTGGGATTATTAAAAATGCACTGGGTCAAGTACAGGATTGGATTTAAACTAAAGCAGTATTTTAATTTGTGAATATTTGGGTTGTACCTACACTACAAAAAATGTATTTTTGCATGAATTAATTTTTTTGATGAAATTTGAAAGTTTAAAACTATGAATGAAGTAATGAAACAACAGAATTCACGATTTAATTAAACGTACACACAAAGTTCTCACTTTGAACCACAATGTTTGCATTAGTAACAATCATAGATGTAAGTTCGGCTCTGCTCCAGCGATTTATCAGATGCATTATAATAGACAAGATATTAATTTGGAATTTCGAGGCGTTTGTTCGGCCTTTGATTAATAGCAAATCAATTTGTTTCCATTAAAACTTGGGCTTTGGTTGAAATCCACTACTAAATTGCAAACGGATTCCGACAACCTTTTTTCCATTAAAGGAAAGTTAAATGCTTACAATTTTTCGTTTCGTTTCGTTCGATTGATTTTTTTTATTTCCGAGGAGAGTAAAAAGTGATTCAATGTAATACCGTCAAGCAGTGTATTTAAATTTCCTCCAGCATTAGAACAAATTAAATATCGGAAATTTGCAAACAGGATGTATTTTTTAATTGAATCAATCAATTCATCGATTTCGATTCAATCACCGAATAAAAGCCTATTTCATATATTAAACTATTGATTGCTTATTACACTTTGATGGAATGATACGCATATCTGAAAAGTTGATTGCCAATTATGCATGCATTGATTAATGTATAATATGTTAAGTATGATAACAATATTTCCCTAATAATACTATTTATGAGTCTATTGTTTTCAAGAATTATAAAGTGCGCTAATATTAAAAATCCATGTATATTAGGTACTTGGAACAAATCAAAGATACTGCTTCATCCCAGATGTGATAGAACACTCTGTATAGTATGTTATCGTAACATTTCCTATGATAGGAGCGCAGACATCAGCTTGTTAACAATTCCAATATCTATCCTTTTGCTGTCAATCGATCCTGAAACCTAACAAGCCGGTTAATATTGTCTAATATTGTTTATGGCACGGCTGACGCGTTTTGAATATATGTCAAGCCAGACAAGACATTGATAAATTCAAAATCAAATAAAACCACTATTACATCCATCACCTGTATAACCCACATAAGCTCGAGTATACCGAACCTATTACTTATTAAATAATTTGGGAGGATCAAGATGTAGTAGAAGACGCAGATGATTGTAGAATATTGTGAAAATTCTACATCTGCATGTTTTATTGTAGAAATACAATGAATAAAATGAGCAATACATCAACGTTAAAAATTAATCAATTTATTTCCCCTCCCAGCCAGCCCTTGAATCTCCAAATATCATTCAATTTAACAAACAGCGCGTTGCGGTTTTTAACAATAACTCACTACAATCGCACACACCCTCTTTTCTCTGGAATTAACGGTCTGACGATTGACGAATTTATCGTTTTTTTGTTGGCGAAGGAACAAAACAGCTTTCGAAAAAAAAAAGATTTAATCACAGCGAGCGAGACGTGGGATGTGGTTGTATCGAGTATCCATCAAATTGTTTGTAGATTTTTCGAGAGGAAATAATTACGACAGGAATGCATTTTGCTTCTATTTGCTATCGATTTCAATTGGGTTAATAGCCGGCACAGTTAAATATTATATTGTGTAGGTTTTTTGCTAATAACGGAAATAAGTGGCGAAGGAAGACAAATATAACTACTTGAGATAAATCATTGATTTTTTTGGAAGTGAATGTAGATGAATTGCTCAAGCTCTGTTTTGTAGATGGATATGCGGAAAAACCGTCGGTGTGTTTCACATCGTTTATGCTGGAAATGCAGATACCTGCATTATACGAAAATTTTTATCGGAAAACCTGAAAAGTGACGGGGTTGAGGAGACAATGCATCGGCGCGAATTCAAATTGAATTCCATCTCTTCCTTTAGTTTTATATTCTCTTCGTTAATGCAATCCCAACATTGATATATTGTAAACGACAGTTATGGTGGCTTGTGAAATTTTATTTCCTTCGTCAGAAAATTTATGACGTTTTTGATTGGAAAAATGAAAATATATGGATTCCTTAAAACAAGAAAATATGTAAAATGTACCTACTTACAGTTCATGTTGTCGCATCTGTAATTAGGTATAGAGCTCAAAAGCAATGATTTGCAGTGTAAAACGAACGCTAATTTTGTTCTGTCAATTTTTTCAGCAATTCTACGCCGTATTTCGCTTCAAACGACCATTGTAGTATTTTATTTAAAAAACTGCACGTCGTAATTGACTTTATTACGCATACCGTTTTGTTTCCTTTTTGCTTCTAAAAAATGTAGGTATCGGATATTTTCGACACCCGGAAAAAAAACATGTAATAGGGAAAATATGAAATTTCGGTCCCTGCGGCGTAATCTGATGTGTGGCGGCTGTGAAACATTACTCATTTGTTTTTTCACGCTTCCATTACGGCCCAACTTTAAATAGCCGTTACGAAAAAAACGGCGCGTAAAATATTTAATGAATTACACGAACGCAAACTCATTTTTGCTACGTGTAACATAATTAAGAATATTTTTATTGCCCTTTATACAAAGGCCGGGCCGGTCATATTTCGATGTTTCAATTTTGCCACTCTGTGTAGTAACCGAGTATAACGAAAAGCACGTACAATCTATTTCTTTTATTTAACAACAAAGTGTGTTGTTTCTAAACCAATAAGATGAGTTTCGTTTCAAAAATTAGATAGTAAGAATAAAGAAGAAACAAACCGTATTTTATCCGGAATATCCTAGATTTTTTTCGACCATCAAATAAAGTCGATCATCATCCCCCCCTATCAGATTCACGCAACTAATTTACCGTTTTCTATCCCCATCCTTCATTAAGATTAATCTTGAGGATAATGTTTAGTCTGGGAATGCACTAAAACCCAATAATATTTACTCTCCTGGAGATTGGTGCCGTCAGCCCATCAGATTAGGCGACTGGCCGGCCTTTGGCTCTGAAAAAGGACGGTCCAGGATATTGTTATCGGCCTTATCTCTAGGGAAAAGTGCGGTTTAGCTTCTTCCTTGAGTTCCCATGTATACGTATACACATAGGGGATTTTAAGGGGAAAACCACAGGTTTATATTTAGCCTTCAACATTTAAGTTTAACTTTCAGCTAGCTATCGTATTTACTATTTAATAAATTTAACGTACCTACTTGAATTATAATGAAAAACATTGAGAAGTTTAGAGATTATAATATAATATTAATCTGATTTTGCTTATACGCCAATGGTAGCCTTCAGAAACAAGCATTCGGACAATCCCAGACTTTATCCCCAAGTACTTATCGTATATTCCCCAGAGGGCCCCGTCTACTCAAAGTTGATATATGAATTCAACGCTAATTCGATTAATAGTTATGTAGATTGCCTTCATCCAACGACGACGAACATTTTCGTTAATACTTGCGGGAATGATTCTACATAAATTTAGGATTAATAGACGAAGGGATAAATGCTAATGCATTAATATACTAGTACAATACATTATAATTATAACGTCAATGTACTACCAATATTGCAAAAATAACAGGTTTTCAATTTCAATTTCAATTTACTAATGCCACTTTTACCATAAAACTAGCAACGTGTAACGCAATTTGGAGGAATTCGGTTCCAGCACGCGAGTAAAAAGAAAAAAAAATAACAAACACCAGTGATGCAATGCGACAGTTCAGATCAAACGGTGTCTCAAAGCAGGGCACAGCTGAAATTTGTAATACCGAAGTTTCTATCTCAAAGGAATCCAATATATATGAGATCGAATGGAATAGACCACAGAATGTCGACACTTCTAACAATTATTATTGAAAAATTCCGCCGACAAAAATATCCGGGCCAGACCGAGCGCTTTTTATTGACCTTTAACCGGAAAATTCATACGTCAGAAACATTTTAGCATTTAGAGGCGACCAAAGTAGCTAAAACACTTCGCTACCCTATCATAATTATTGTGGAATTATGACTGAATGAAATTTAATTTTAAGTGTACGTTTATGCTATTAAAAGACCCGTGGTAATAGAAAATTTCGTATCGTACAGTAATGGTTTAATGTCTGGTGAATATGGTTGGAATAAGCTGCTGAGGAGAAATAAAATTCGGTGAAACTTTTCTCGGAAAGGATTTACGTCAAGGGTAAATTTAGTTAACGAATACGCAAAACTCCATGTTAATTCCGTTCACGAAGCAAACACAGAAATTTCGTTATGTTAACAGAACATTCGCCACCGCTTGCATATATATCATATTAGTGCTTTTGCAGATCAGAAGCCAAATGTAGCCGCAGTGGCGGAACAAATTTACTTATGTAGTTGTTCACCAAGTTTATGGAAATTTAAAGATTTAACGTCGAAGAAGCTTGCATTGAATTTATTACTGAAATGCATAACAGTTTTTGCAAATAGGTACGCCAAGTTTGCATAATTTCCAACTCAGATGACGAGGTATTTAACATACGACACAATATCGCAGCAGTATTTTTAATAATGGGTGGTGGGTTTTTTTTGGTAGTTGAAATTCCACTACAACGCACAAAACAGCCACTATATTAGCAGCACCTAACTCGGGCCTGCACCAAATTGCTGACTTTTATCGCAGGACCCTACGATTTTACTCTCTCCATATATCTTAGCGGTTTATAACACATCCGTTTTCCTTATTTTCTCTTTTCCTTGCCAGCGTATCCCACTGTTTCCTAGTACACAAATCAAATTCGACAGATATTTTTTCTTGAATTTATGAAAACTTTTAAGGCTAAACGCCCACTAAAAGACATAAAACACAGACAAGCCCCGACTTTTTACGTTCCATTGTTAGTTCTACGCTGACCGTAACATATATCTCGACTGAAAAGTTTGCAAGTATCGAAGTGGTCCCTATAATGTTATTTGTCATAAACTTTACATAACTTTAAATAGTAGGGTTGGAACAGCAAAAGTTGGGGCGGATTGCTTTGCTGTGTAGTTTGTCGTGCGATTTTAGAATAAACTTTTGATAATTGATATTTTCTAACACCAAAAATATAATTAATTAGATACTAAATCGTCCAGTACCTAGTAAAATCAACAGAATTTAACTGGGGCTTGTTAGATAATTCCTCATGTAAGCTATTCAACTTAAAGCGCCCTAAAGGGAACTTGCAAAGAAATGCTGTCGCATACTTTCCACCGAAAATGTTCAATAAAGTGCGAATATAATTTAATGAAGGAATTTCGGCAGGATCGTACTTGAAATGTTTCCCCTTCTACATTACCGAAATGTTAATATAGTATAATTTTAAAACAAAACCTAAATTGTCCTCACCCTAAAAGACACTCACCCTCAAGTTATTTACATTGGGCACAGCCGGTTCACAACATTTGTTTTGTCAGGTGCAAAGGGCGAAAACTTTTCAGTAATTCGTTATAACGGAACATTAACAGGGATGAAGTTCATTTTTTACCAGTTTTAATTAAGTTAACTCGTAAAGGTCCGCTTTTAACGTAATTAATGTTTCTCAATTCATGGATAATTTTATTCTTAAGAAAAATCGTGAGAATCTAACGCAAAATGCTAAGGATTGGCACGTTTAAGCGCTGACGCCTCTGATCATACATCGTGTTAAATTCGATAGAGATATAGGCTCCACTAAGACTGCTAACTTTGCAAGAATACGGGCGAACAATTAAACGAATGGCAAGTCTTGTTAAAGGCCTAGGAATTCCCTTGTGGTGAAGTTGGGCGCCAAATTGGAGAGCCAAATGAGCAAATTTAATCTTCTCGCATGCTCGAGGAGAGGAAAATAGTGAAAAATGAGCACAGCATACAACGAGAAGCGAAGCGAAACGAAAATTATACTTGTATGCTAACCTAAGAATGTTGTGTAATTTTACTTAACAATTTCGCGAATGAAAACGAAAATTTCTTGCGAAGCTAATGTCCCCACCGGGGAGCTCCGCTGATTCACTTGTGTAAATGAAACTACTCGTATCTACTTCTCCGCTTTGTAAATAATTGGTAGAAGAAATTGAGACATCCAGAATAGCAAATGACATTCTTCAAAGTGAATGCCTTTTGAAAGTACCTCAATTCACTATATACTTGTTTGAGAATATTATGTTCGTTACGTTGATGTTGCAGAGAGTGTACATAATCAAATACGAAATTAGTTAATTAGTTTATCATGGTATAACGTAATACGTAAACACTAAAGTAAAATTAACAAACTATTAAAGACAATATCTACAACGTTGGCCATTTCTCGAGCCATTTAATTCAGAATTCGACGGTTGGAAACTTCTGAAATTAACCGAGCAACCGTATAAAGACTTCCGGAACTGATAAGACCGAAAGTTGGCCCATGGCTTTCCTCCCGAAACAGAGACACCAAACGCATACAACACAATTGGGGTCAGCCGCAAAATATGAGCAACAAGTTCTTATCATCATTCCGTGTCTGCAGAACCCTAGGATGTTATCTTTCAACATAAATCGCCGTCTTGCCGCACTTTCGAATAATTTGCCTCGGCGTCTGATTAAGTAGTCGTCCCGGGAAGTGCGACCCAACTAAAATAGATGCAATAACACGTTTGCATAACTTAATACCATATTATAATGTAAATTAATCTGTATGTTGAAGAGAAAAATAATCGCATATACTATAAGAAAAAGAATCAACTTTCGAAAATGAAACTCCTAACTTTATATCCACTGCAAGTAACCAGTCAACTCGGTTGCTAGCAACTCACAGTTCCTATAATTTATTTCGCGTATACCTTTAAAGTTACTAAAACTCCTGGAAAGTCAAACGGTCGCATATATCTGAGTGTAAAACCGACCGTTCGTACGTAGATGTACTTCCGGAAAGTGGCAAAAAGCCAGGATAATTTAACTCATTAGGGCTAAATGTTCTGGGCAGCGCTCGTTATCGGTTAAGAGCCGCATTAAACCTTCTAGACCGTTCAAAATTCTTACTTTATGGTGTCCGTTCTGTCACTACCTCTCAACGTTGTCGATTAGATACCTTCATTCGATTCGTCAAAGCGGTTAATTGAACGAGAAGTGTTGTGTTAGCGCCCGGTTTATTAGCTACAGGATAATCCGAATCAAATGGCTGCACAAAAATAAACTGAATATAACATTTAATTTCAATTAACATTAATTTTTAAATGCGTATGGTTATTCATAGTGTTGTTTGGAATATTATATGGCTTACACGAGTGTTGCATGTATGCAAACGAAACATTGGTGCATAAATATCTGGTGAAATGATCATTAATCGTAGAATGTAACAAGGTTCACAATCTAATTTATTGCGTAAAATAATCAGAAATCTAAATAATACGTAGAAGGAGTTCTGCAACAATATTTCAGAATAAACTTCACGAATAGCATTTACGCTCATTACCTAGCTTGGATTTCATAAAGTTCATTTTTTTGTTCGTTACAGTTGAAATTAATTTCTGATTGTTTTTCATATTTAAGACCTAGTTAACAAGCACTTGCATACGTAGCAAGTATTTGAAAAGATGGATTCCCATGAATTTAATTTGGAATAAAAATTCATTGTAAAATATTACCTAAAGTTCTAAAACACTTGAATGTTCGGATAACAAAGTCCTTTATATTAATAGAAATTTACAGCTCTTTATAGTAATATTTCAACCAATTAGCGAGATTTTACGATATAACGGTATGAATAATACCTGCTCCATAAAACCTGATTCTTTCCCTTTTTTGTGAGAAACACCGCTCAAAGTGCTTATGAAAACGTTGAAAAATTATACAACAATTCTCGTATACACAAAATTCCCGCTGGTATTTTATCATGAAAATACAATTGTACTTTTTCGCGATGGTAAATCTGTCTTAGTGCGAAAATTGCGCGGGAAGATGATATAAGGTTGTAATATTTCGTCCAAAGTTTGCATATTCCGAAGTTTGTGATTTTAGTTCTAAACTCACAATTAGTTCAACGAATGAAGTCCCGCAGTCTTGTTACACCCGAGATATATTTCACTCACTAAGTTATAAAGTATAAAAAATAATCCCAACTTTTCACTCAATTTTTACGCGAGGAAGCTGTACAAAATTAATTGTAAATTTGGATACAAATTATTTAAGCTTGTTTCAACATTGTTTTTTGTTAACCTTGTATGGCAAAACTAGTAACTCTGTTTTAAGTACAGAAATTAGGAGTAACTGGATTTTTTGTGTATATTAGCAAAGAGAGCATAACTATCGTATACTTATACAATATTCAATAAATCCTTCGCCAAATAGTAATATTATCTACCAAACGTAAATAAACCTGGGTAGGTGATATTTGCACAGCATTCGGTTAGGTCAGTTAAATATTATTCAATTACACTTTATGATTGCACGGCTTGCGATGGTCTACATTCGCAGTAAAGTTATGGACTAAACGTTTTAAAGTCCATACGATGTTGATTTGGGTTACAATGAGTTAGGCGCTGCTCCGGCAAATATTTGATTCACTTCTATAACGACGGTTTCATTCCATTCAAATAATTGGAGTTTAAATTCCACGCATAAATTAATAACAAAATGACAGAAATTCTCCGCCGTCAAAATAATGTAATAGCGATAGGCTGAAGGAAACTAGGGGGATCATGAGATTTCCCATGAGAATAACGACACTTCGCTTCCACGAACTAATTGTGAGCTTGCTGCGAACTTCGGAATATGCAAAGTTTTCTTGAAATATTATCATCTTATGTCATTTTCTTGCGACATTTACTAGCTAAGATGTATTACAAATTGAAAGAAAATTAAACTATAGATGTGAATTAAGCACCAAAATATTTAGAAAACCTTAATTTAATTTTGATTTAAGTCATTACCTTCGCAAAGAGTGTGTATTATATTCATGTAGATTCTTTACTAAAGTATTCATTACACATTTATTTCAAAAGCTTAAAAGCGACGGGAATTATCAACTGTGCTCCCTCTACGCAAAATCTGTTAGTATACCTCCTGGGAAATATTAAGCGTATTAAGCAACACCTCCTTTCATACATCCCTAGATACGAATCTAAAGTACAAAGCAGCTGATTTCCTTTTATAGCTTGCTCTTATTAAGGTCGCATTTAAAAATGCTTTTAGAGCGCATTAATATCTTTTGAATAAATGCCCTTTTCAGTTGTAGGTAATTGAAGACAATTTTTCTGCATAAGTATATTATTTCACCTCATTCGTCCCAGTTTAATGTAATAAAAACTGTTCTTTGTCATGCGTAGTTTTTTTAATATAAAAATTGGAGTATTATTCGTGGAAAATTATAGTAGAATGCAAAATTTATTCTAATAAGTGAATTTATCTTCATTTATCTTAGGTATTTAACAAATTGTATTATTGAAATAGTGATGTAAGAGGTCAAACGCCGCCTCCACTGCCCCGCGTCAAACCGCCGCCGATCTTCCCACATCCCCCAGGGGCCATCGATCCAAGACGAGATTAACATTGCAAATACCAGAGTATTTAACTTAGCAGTTACCATAACTTACAAATGCATATTTTCCCTTCCACGTCCTTCTCGTGAGACTTTGCCAATATTATTATTCGGTTTTCCCGAATAAGCTATTCCCGATGAAATTTCTCTTCCGAGAGTGGAAACTGTATGAGGGAGAGGAAATATTTTATTCAATGGAATATCTTAATATCTAACATTTTTTTGTAATTTTTTCAGAAAATTTCTGAAATTCTTAATTTATGCAGATTAAGTAGGAAAAAATAAATTGAATTTCAGGAGGTAGGTATACTAAATGAAATTATAATGAAAAAAATCGATTATGTCACCAGAAATCACAAGCTCAAAAATAATTATTTTGTGTGTGAGAACTAGTTAAAAGAAATAAAAAAACTTGTCAAGGAAAAAAGTTCATAACGACTTTTTAAAGAAGCATTTATCTTCCAATACCTAAAAGAAATCCAAGATTTCTCATTTCCTCCATATTATTTCGATATTCGGTGATTGAGAGAGAGAGGAATCGAAACTTCTGGTGGCAGTAAATATATCCGCTTGTACTTTGAATGGAAACCAAAATCAGGCAATTGATAATCCTCACACCAAGAATCCCGTCACAATCTTAAATTTACTTATGCATTTTTTGATCGACGATTTTCAATTTATTTTCACTTTTCCGAGACGAGCGACTAGCCTGTATTCACTATATTCGAAATGGTTTTTGTTGTTAAATATCTAGAGGAAAAAAGAACGCTCTTTTTGAAATGCATAGTGTAGAAAGTCACAAGTAGAAAATGGAAAACTTATTGGTTAAACGAGAGGAAATAATAAAATAAAAATTAAATGGCTTATATTCTTGGAGTATCTATAATACTTTATAAGGAAAATATCTTTGAAGAGAAAATAAAATTAATCAGTCTGATGTTAAAGAGAAAATTATAATTTTACATTTCATCTCAGGTAAGGAAAAATTGGTGAAATTTTCTATATGCAAAATTAACTTAGGTAAACATAATATTTTGATGAAATGATTAACAAATTGAATTGTGTAAACTTATTTCGAGAAACTTGATTAAAAAATCTTAGGTACATATAGGTATATAAGAATATAAAATACACATCCGTTAGTCATTTATCCATCAAAGGTAAAATGTAGAGGTAAAATTAGGTATAATAAAACTGTACTTACAAAGTGCTTTGAAAATGATTCAGTTGTAAGCAATCTGGCTAAATTAACTCCTGTTTCGAATACATTTTATTTTAGTGCGTCGTTTCGACTTGCAATTGCATATTCGAGCACAATTCGCACGGTATACAGAAAAACTTTTCCGCTTTCCATCTGTTCATGGCTCTTTTGACACAAAACTAACTACTATTTAATTGCAGAAAGTAATGCGCCCCCGTTGATAAATTCCATTTTGATGGCTCAAACGAGAACCTGAAAGTTGGCATACTTAAACTTTTTAATGAAACATCATCATACTTTATAACTTATTTTCATCTCGATGTTATTTGATATTTTTATTTTGGTGCGCTCTTTCCTCGCGACCGGCTACTTTTTCCTTTGAAAATTACCTTCATAAATTAAAGTGCTAACTTAATTTTCTTCAGCTTTCGGACGAAATATATTCACATTTTTGGAAAGTAGGTAATGAGAATTCTTGGAATAAATTTCTACTCCTTTAACACGCACTTTTTATTGTTTGACGGGAACTTTGAAACGCAATTATTATTTAATTCTCGCTTATTAAATAACATCGATGTTAATTTCGTAAGAATAAACTAAGATAAAAGGTCGAAAAGAGTTGCTGTGAATTAAACTTATCTTATACCAATAAAATTTAATTTGCCCCCAGTCCTCGCGACCGTGCCGGAAAAGTCTCGGTGGAAAAGTAATCAAAATTAAATTAGGTAGAACTACGGTTCCTTGGCGCATCGGATTAACCCTCTACGACCCCACAACGTACAAAACCGCCGGTTTTATAGCAAGCCAGTTTTTGTAAGGCACTATCTCACCGACATGCAGTCAAGGTGTTCATAAACATGGCGGCTTATCCGCCGTCTACATCTTCTCGCTACAAAGGACCGAAGGAGCGTGTGTTTGAAGGGAAAAAACCCTGTCATTATGTCATAAAATAAATGAGCCGCGAGAGAAAAGTGCGAAGTGTAATTTCGTCTAAATGGCTTCCAAGTCGGCTGAAGGAATTATACAGAACGTTCGACTAGATGAGATATGACGACTGGCTTAGGGTTCGAAAGAAGCGAACTAATGATTTTCCTACAATTTTAAACTACATTATTACTTATGTACGTACATACCTAGTTAGGTAACAAAATCACATTTTTTGCTGAATTATCTCTATAACAGTCGATTCAAATCACTTCTTAAGTTTCGTAAAATGCGAGAAAATCCTTAGAAAATCCCTCGTAAAATGGTAAGCTCATAAAAAGGATATCTAGATTTTCGTCTGGCGCCTGACAGCATAAACACGAAATTTTAGACGAGCAGAGATTTCTTACGATCATAATTTAATATTCCGTTTTGCTAGTTTTAGTAGGGAAACATTATATCCCCGACGAAGGGCCCTCGACCGGTCGCTGGGTGTCAAATGCAAAATTTTAATCTGTAAATTTCGACCAGAAAAAGTTTCTTCCTTTTGTAATGGTCGTGTCGTAAAATTCGATAGAACTTGTTATGGCTCTGACCCTTTTATGTTCGGTCATGAACGCCACTCCATCGATGATAAATTATGTCTTCTCAACTTTCGCTAACGGTTTAATTCCTCAATTTGTACACATCTAATGAATTAATGAGCTACTGATTAGGCATACAAAAGAAGTATTACATATTAATGATTTAGTAGAATTGAAATTTTGTTGTAGCACATTCACCAAATTACCGGCAAGTCTTGTTAAAATTAGAGTCAGACGGTTATCACAAATAGTACCCTGGAGATATATCCAACATTCCAATTCCTCTCTCCATCTACCAAGTATATCGCATACTCGTATCGTCTTAATGATCAAATTTGTAATTTACACTTGATTTAGTTCTAATTGTAAGATCGCGCTTCGAAATATTTCCATTATTGTCCCTGTTAGAGTATTAAGCTGAGCTACTGGTGCAGAATTATCTAGGAGTATAAATTAAAGGTGGTGCATTAATTCTATGGTTTATGTAGGTACCCTTGTAAAATACACAATAGCATCAATAAATGTTCATTGGATGAGAACGGATGAAAAAAGCTTTAGTCAATTCGTAACAGCTAAATATTAATTAGTACATACAATTATAATTAGCGACATTATTATCATTTGTTTGTATTTGGTATATGCAGATATAATATCAAAAAGCAGTTACAAAAGAGCAAGTTATAATTAGAATACGTTTTGGCAAACGATCAAATTAAATGACATTTAAAATTAATTAGGTAGTTATGAAATTAAGGGAAAAATGCTTTCGTCCAAATACACATGCATTAATAGTATACAGAAATAATAAAATTCAATTTAATATTAATTGCGTTCAATTCAAACTACCTTATTAGAATTCATATCATATTATTAAAACAAATATAATTCAACAGCAATTTACAGTTAGCTCTAATTAAATTATTTTCAGATTATATTTTTAATAAAAAAAACTTAGGATGATCGCTGGCAATAATATTGGTTAACAATCGAATTTATTTAGTACCAATTAAAATTTTGATTGTGTTTTGATGCGTATAAATCCTACATCAACGCATGAAATATTGATGCAGAAAGAAAACGAGTCAATTTTTTTATAAAACGATTAGAAATCCCAGATAGTTACACGGCGAAAAGTCAGGTTATCGTTGATTATCCATTTAAAATATTATTTTTCCTGTAACAAGATAATCCGCTGGGATCTCGAATTTTACGATTTATCATCCAATATGAAAATTTAAATCGTGCCGCAATCACGCGAACACAGGGGGAGGTTTTCTCAAATCTGACAGCAGAGAAAGTAGGTTAGATCTGCATATTTATTGACTGAACGCCAAGCAGTCCGACAATAAACGTGATCATTTTGGGAATGCATCAATAATCGAATTGTCATGATAAATAACTTCATTTGTAATGATTTGTGTCCATCTGGCCTGCCCTAATTAAATTTCCTAACTCTATTTTGGGTTCCAACAGGAAAATTATAGTAAAATCTACGATAACCACTACTTTTATAAGACCTTTTTTATTGGAAAACGTATTTGATTTCACAAAGGAAACGTGGTATAAAAATATAAGCAAATATAATAGAAGTGATGTAAATAACAATTTTCGTCTAGACATATTTTCCACGCTAGACATTTACTACATTCCGGCAAAACGGCGTAAATGTAAATGAATTTTTCACAAGCTTGAAACATAACAAAAACGCAACTCCTTTGGAAATGCGAGAGACAAGAAACAAATAAGCGGAGTAGGCAAAAACACGTGTCAAAAACTGGAAAGAAATATCCCAGCCAGAAATGAAGACGAAAGGTAAATAAGAGGTTTTGTTTAAAATGAACCTCGCCGTAGAGAAATATGCGAAATGGAACTAGGGAAATTTGTATTTGTTAGTAGTCGACAAGGGGCGCTATGAAATATTGTTCTAGCGCCATCGGTTGCTCGCTCTTGCTAACTCAATACGGATGTTTCGCGCCCTTTACACGCCGCCGGAATATATTAACAGTGCGCCACTAGCCCAGAAAACCCGCACCATTTTATTTTTTATACCGGGTGACTATAAATGATTAATACTTTTTTTTGAGATGTTGGCAATAAATGTCAAAAATCTTGTTGCCTGGGTGAATAAATGACTATTTATGCGTATACACTCACCTACTTGGATATTACATAATTGGCTCAGTTTATTCCCTTACAATTAATTTTTATTCTCTTAAATAGATAATTTCATCCCGTTGATGTACCTAAACATTAAATGAATCTCTTGGGAAATATATCCGGAAAAAGTGGAAAATATTTATACAATCATAAAGTGATGTCAAAATGTTAACCTTTTGTATTTTCAAAAAAGCAACAATAACATTGCGAAAATAATTTTATTACACTACTTAGTTTTTATTTGTATCCAGTACATCGTAAATTTTCGTAATCGGGGTAGACAGTTTTGCGTTGTATACGGGCTTTTTTATTAGGTACGTTTTTCACTAACAAAACAGTTTTTTACGCTTTTGTGGCAAGCGAAAAACTAAAGTTTTGTTTCATGAAAACCACGCATTAAAATATTATTTAGTAGAGACAATATCAAAGTTTTAACAAATTCCCGAATGCGAAATGCTACTTGATACTATACCAAATAAAAAAAATATCAATTTATCGAACGCATCGAGCAAGATAATAAACGCTACACTTTATTGCCCGATTAATTATATCGACCATCGTGGATTTCTTCTTATCGAAATTGCGTAATTTGTCTTGAACCGGCACTTTTATTGCCGACTATTAATTCCGATCTTCTTCGTTTAATCAAAGCGTTTACAAAATTTCCTGCAAGTCCATCGCATGTCTCGTTTAGATCATTCGATGGAATTAAGCGCAGAGATAAGACGGAAGACCAAAAAAGATGCATCGCATGGGTTCCGCTACCCAGACTTCATTTATTTTCACAACATTAGATACGTTTTACGAGTGTCCACTTTGCTCCGAATGTATCGCATTAACTTTCCATGACCGGAACGGTATGTAATTTACCAGAAATTGCTTTGTACTATTCCATTATATCGTTTTATTGTCCGCATTGTTGCGACAGGGTAGGCGTTATTAATTTTAATTACGCATAAAAATGTCTGCTTAATTTTATCGTATTAGTTAAATATAAATTTAAAATTTCATTTAAGCCTGTTAATTAAGAAAATGTTAAAATTAGAGCTGTGAACATGTTTTATAAAATCGGCCCATAGTTTATTTAAGTAGAAAGCTTTTGTATAGTTTGTCTTGAAACTTTTCTAGTTATTATATTAATTCATAATTAAAACTTTTGAATGTACTTTACCTAATTAGTTTTCTATTTAGGAGCTCCTGAAATTTAAAGTTTTATTGTCTGAGGAGACGCTTTTAATGAGCTTTAACGGGAATTAAAACCGTTGCGGAATAAAAGTAGGTCTCTTAATGGCCATTGTATCTAAACAAAATTAAAAAAAGATTAACTAGAATTTTATTTAGCAATATATCATTCAACAACTTTGTTGTCGACTTGTATTACCTACATACACGCAATCTTATAATTGAACAAAATATATTAATCAAAGTTTTCAAATCAAAAAAAGGTTTTTGGTTTTTAGTAAAGTAGATATCCATTCAAAAAGGTGTACGTGTTTAGGTTGGGAATTCTCCTGCTTAAATATTTATAGTGTATAGCCAGGAACGGGGCCAATAAGTAGCTGACAGGAAATCTGGAATTTATTGCAATTGCAAATACATTTTAGATTATCTGGAAGGGAATGTGGATACTCCGAGTATAATTCATTCCATGTCGGAATAACCAGATAAATTTTAAATTCGACATAAATGGAATTTGCAGCTGAGGAGACGTTGAGACGTGACGCTTTTGCGACTGTAAATAAGCACATTTTGTTGAGTTGTGGAGTTGTATGTTCAATAACGAAGTTTTTATACCGAACACAATTTTCACAATTTTCAAATTTGTATCAAGCGAATACAAACGTAGAATGGGAATGTAGAAGAGATTGGAAAAGACACAAATATTAAGGTTATTTCAAGTAAAAACTTAGGTACCTAATGGAACAAAGTCAAATATGTAGGTAAAGTCGTATTTTCAATTTAGCTAAATTGCGAACAAGCATGGAAAGCATCCAGATTTGTGAACAACTTTTATTTTACTACATTTTCTGTAGATATTATACTATCTTTCGTAAGTCCAAGCCACGACAGAAGATTAGAATGACTTATTTTGTCTAGAATTTTTATGTATAGCTAGCTCTCTGTGAGAAAAGTATATTTCATCATGATAAACTGTCCTTTCAAGAGATTAAGTAGAAGAGTTAGGAAAAGCTCGCATTGAGGAAACAACATGAAAAATTGCGATTTCAAATTCGTAATCAAATACAATGGTTATTTTTAACTAATAGATATTCAAAAATGTTTCAAAGAAAATATATCCAACTGGACTACTAAATAAAAGAGAATAAATTTAGCTTGTATTTTTTCCCTTTTATATGTAAATGTAGTAAAACCATCTGTCTTCTCTTCGATAAAACATATCAAAATCATTGACTATAGAGGGTTTTCTATAAAAAAAAGAACATAATAAGTTATACCAACAAAAAAGACCGTACGGACCCTTTATTTTCATGAATCCATTCACGTCGGATTTACACATAAGCCCGTGCGCCAATTTAAATTCCACCAGCGGGCCAACGCATATTTCGCTAACGAAAGTCATGCTTAAAAATAAATTAAATTAAATTTCAAGGAACTCAACTCTACTAATTACGGCACGAAAAACGCCACTAGTATAAGAGCGAAAGCGACTTATTCGAGACAAAAGGGAATCCCGAAGCAAAGTAAAATCGTAACTGCCCAGTGAAAAGTGACCCACGAAAACCGTGAGAAATGACCTGGGGCTAGGAAACTAAACCGCATCGCTTTATCATACATAGGTTGAACACGTCGCGTGGTCTCAGCTACCGATTTAAATCCGGTTTTTCATTGAAAAGCGGTAGCAATGGGCGTACGAATGAATAGAGATACCGGACAAATGTCGACGTGCAATTTCGAATCAGTATTCGGACTGAAACAGTTTCAAAGCAGTGTTATCGAGTACTGTGTACTCGAATGTCAGTTGAATTTGCGTTAATTAAGTTAATTAAATTTTTGCATATTTTAAACTGATTAACAACATTTCTGCAATGTTTTTTAAGACATGGAGTTTGAATTCCTGTTCGTCTATTTGCTTGCAGGAATTTTTCATTCATTAAATATTTTAATGACTTCGCAAGAGTAGAAACTGTTGCTATTTTAGGAATATATATTTTTCTAACAGGTTTTTCCTGCATAATTATATAGCTCGACTTTTTCGGCCGGTTTATTATGAGTTCTAGTTATTGCTTAGCATTGGAATCCGTTATCTTTCTCTTCTTATAGGGTGAACATCACCTAGGTACAATTAAATGGAGCGCGCTCAAATGATAAACCTGTAAATAACTAACTTCTAAACAATAAACCTGCGAACGAATTTCCCAAAACCATTCGCGAAATAGAATTGTTTTCGTATCCTACATTTAGTAGATTCACGTATTTTGTAATTTACCTTATTCTGTTTAAGCTTTTATAACGTTTACTATAACATTACAATTAATTTTATACCATATCGATCAATTCGCAATACCTAATACTTATAGGTATAAAAAAACCTCGATTCCTCTGCCCATTCAACGGGCAAACGGAATTTTAACAAAACCCCCAAGCATCCATAAATTATCGAACCGATCTACGAGATTTCATTCGGAATTCAATTCTTTCGAATGCGCGAATCATATGCCCTATTCAATTCTTCCAATGACCATAACTCAGCCTCGATGGATCAGAAAAAAAACGCAAATCGCTAACGAGCAGCTCGATTCGAGGTTCTCAATTAAAATAATAAACATATTAGTTTGTTCGTATCGAGCACCGCGCGGATTCCTTAATGGGCTCGTATTAGTAAGAGAATCGATGTTTACCGCCGCAAGGGCTTCTTATCTCCGAGCAAGAAATATCTAGACATCATGCTTAAGCATTATCTTTCGTACAGTTATTGCTTGTGGATTTATGTGTGTATCTCGCTACCTTCGAGAGATGCTTAATTATAGGTCGACCGATTTAATACCGAAGATTCCAGGATTACTACATGGTTTACTACGCAAATAATTATAATAAAATACAAATTCTTTCTATACTTATTCAGTGAATTGTAAATGATAATTTTTTGAATTGACAATAGTAGGTACCTAAATTGTGAGGCAGTACTATAATTTATTAACATATCTGTTATTATGGTAGGTATTTGTTATAGATAGATAAAATTTAAACAATGTGTCTGGAATGGGTAGCGATTTCAACAGCACCATTTTCGTAAATTTAATTCTGGCGAGTAAATGTGACAGTTAGGATCCGGGATGGGTCCTCTTCGGCCTAACTTCGGCTTACACAAGAATGCACTTATTCCGCTGCTAACTTCTTTAATTAAGTTGCTTTTGACACACGGAATGGAAATTACATTTTCCTCGAAAATATAATAGTGAATCCCGGAACTTTATCTATAAAATGGTCTTACGCTAAGTTTGTACATGACTGTGACAACTTTGATTAGCTTTGTGAGGGAGTTTTATTCGGACCCGATGAAAATGCCTAAAATTTTGATTGGGAAACGCTTCATAGGGTTACTTGTATAATTGAGTCGAGAACAATTAGTTGGCACCTTGGCAGATGAATAGCCTATCCAATTTGAAATAATAGAACTTCTGAGAACTTTACTACCGGGATATTTTCCAAGGGTGTTGAATTACAAAACGCTCAACGTAGAACAAAAGCTATAAAAACCGAAACCTTTAAATCCGAACAAAATCCGATGAATTATCTAACGTTTCAGGAAAGGTGCAAAAAGAAGATTAAAAAGGTCCGACGTTTGTCAAAATGCGAGATAAAATCTTCCGGCAAAAAAGTTTAATTTATTCGGGGTATGTATATATTTTGCCTGTAAGGCGCATTCTAGTTCTTGTCAGGATTAAATTGGCCGAAGGAAAGGGCTCCCCTTTACTCTGTTTATTCTCTTGTTTACAATAGGTATTACGGAAATTAGCTTCGCAATAGACGCCTTTATCGAATTACTTGCCTTCAAATTACCGTCGTAGGACACTTCATCGACCGAAGGGGTTTACAAGCTAAGGTTGTGGGGCGGGGGTACCTAAGATTTGCTTGAGGTCGACGTTCATTATAACGTTCGCTTTGAAATTAGCTAAAAGCAGTTGCTTCCTGCAGACATAGGTACCTCTCACTATAATATTAAATCCGATCACGGTGATAAGATGCACCGACTAATAAATTCGAATTAACAATATTAATTCAAAGTAGTTTCCAATAATCAATGTATCTCACAATAAAGTTACCACTAATGAGACTATAAGCATTCAATGCATGATTATAATTACCTACAGTAGTACAAAAATTTCTATAAAATTTTTATAAAATATTCTTCCTTTGTTCACAGACGTCTTTCAATCTAAACAAGTTACCTCTGTAAGCACATGTACTTTTGATTTAACTCGCTTTAAACCGAGAATATTATTTATGGAGATAATTTCATTTCTCTATTGTGCAGAACATATGAAATACGTGAGCAAAATGTGTAAAATTTTGCAGTTTTATCAATGTCAACTTCAACACCACTACAGCAGGATCGCGCAGGATATGAAAATTTAATCAATGATTACGCAACATCCGGATTGTATAAGTCAGGTATACACATTCAGGTTGAGTTTATTTTAAATTTTATCCGCAAAAAAGTTGATGTGATTATTAGATGTTTTGGATGGAAAGCAAAATTTTAATCCCGAAACTCTCATATTCAGATTCCCATCGAGTTGATTTAATCCGCCGAAAATCTAAATGATTGCTGCAATTCTTTTTGAGAAGGGTACGAGGTCGGTTGACATTTGTTTTCGGCGTTTCCTAGCGAGGATGAGAGTTTATTTTTTCTCTTTGGCTTGACATTTGTTTTCTGCCGGCTTTTGTCGAACGCAAAAATTAGAATAGACTTTGTCTCGAAATGTTAACTTTAGAGTTTCCGAGTGAATGGACAAAGGGTCAGTTTATATGAGAGGCAACTCGATAAAATGACTGAAAAAGGAATTTGTATCTTTGTTGGGGAATGCTTTTTATGTGGGAATTAAAACGAGTGCGGGTTTAGAAATAACTAAATAGTACCAATTTTAAAATGACATACGTAGAACTGTTAGACTCCGTTGTTTATTTAATTCAATGAAGCCTACATTAAAATTTCCCAATTTTTACTATAAATTATAAAAATAAGAAAGAGCGAAGTCATAAGATTTATTGCAAGTGCAAACTAATTTAAATACCGATACCGCAATATTGTGGATCCATAAAATAAATGTGCAAACAGCTCCACAAAAAAAATAAAAATTTCGCCGGCGTTCGTGAAATCAGCAATCATTTACGGGTCAGATGATCCAATTGAAAGATCACTGAGCCGAATGAATGTTTCAAATCTCTATGCACGATAATCCATGAAAATTCTAGAACAACGGTTTTATTTCCGTTTTTGTTCAGCGGAATTAGAAGCGGATAATTCGTTCGCCCGTTCGCAAGAAATTGTATTACCTAGAAAATTCTGATCTGAATTGATATTCTAAAGGCGCATGTGAGGAAAAAACGTTATTTTTCTAATATACTTCTACGTATAATATAACATTAAAATTATTACAAGTAGGTAGGTATTTATCAAGAAGTTATACGTTCGAATTTATACAGTAGAGAGAAATAGAAACCGTTTGCCTTTGTGTATACCTATTTGTTCAGCCCTTCCAATTAACCTCATACCAGCGCCAGTTGCAGCATGTGTTTCTATGAGATCGTATACAAGAACACACATGGAATGGAACGCATAAGGCAGAAATATAAGCTTCTATATATTTTACTGGCGTAGTGCAAATTTTAATATACCTACTCTACAGGTTGTTTCAAAAAGTCAGGTCATTTTTAGTTCTCTGAATACACATGGGCCCCCTTAGAAACATTTTTTTTTTTATATTTTTAAGTGGTTATATTAGGGGTAAAGTATTAATAATTTTTACCATTTTATCTTTCAGTTTTTTAGAACCAATTGACTTTTTGATTAATTTGAGGTAAAAAAGATACCTACTCTTTATAAAAGTTGTAATAACGAACCATTTAATCAGAATTTGCGTTTTAATACGATTTGCATATCTCTTTCAGAAAATCGCATTCACAGCATTTACATTAGCCTGTAAAAACATTTTATAACGAATTGGTAAAGTTAATAACCCTCTGAAAATGAATTAGGCACCATTTATTTTTAACACTGGGTGGATAGACCTCTCAGCTATTTTGTTGAAATATTAAATTTTATTAATGAAATTATGAATTAATTGGAATGAAGAACATAAAAAATTCGCAACTTTACATCCGATAAATCCTAAAAGTATGTTAACTTGCATTAAAAAATAATTGTAGTCAATCAATGGTTTTGTTATTTTAAGTTTGGAAATAAATCCTTGCCATATTTTTATTAGTCAAAGGACGATTTAAAAAAAATCATAGGAAAAATAAACTCGAATAGTGGAAAAAAATCTATGATATTTTTGTCAGGTTATAATTAAAGCTGTTCAATTTAATGGCACTTCAACAAAGCAACGAATTCATTGCGTTTCGATTCCCCGCATTCCCTGTTTTAATGAAATATGGTTCATAAAATTCAGCAGTTTGATGATTTTTATTTTTTGCGTTTTTTAGATAGCTTCATAAAACTCAAATATCGGAGCAGGACCAAAACAATGAAATGGTTCTGCCACCCTGTGTGAAACCAATTTACTTCAAAAAATTTTGTGGAAATATGAACGAAACGTACCTATGTGTAAACCAACCGTTGAAAAATATTAAACATTTCGAAAATTTGGTGAATTAAAATACAACGCGCTTCCACCACAAGTTTCAAAACATATAATGAATAAAGACAGCTTTGATCTCTTTATGCGCTTTGTTTAATTAATTTTTATCCATTGAATTATGAAATCGCAAATTATGTTTTGATTAATTTTCACATTTACAATTTCACACATAAGTAATAATATTTTCATCAACTTTTACATCTGTTGCAGATGTAAAAAACAGGTAATATAATGCAAATTTGTTAATAATACTGAATAGCAAAACGTACTACATATGTATAACGATCACAATTGATATTTTTGAACACCATTAAGCGAACTATAGATTATACAAATACCTATGTATATCTAATTGTTATATTTCGGATTAAAATAGCCGTTGCTGGAAGTACGATTTAAATTATACATTTCCGTAAATTTTATGATATGCAAAATTAAATTTAACCGCTGAAACATTTATGTTAGCGCTCGGAATATTCTTTTCAATAATATACAAATAGAGAATAAAGTTTAATTATTTCACCCATTCCGCAAACGATTACTAAATATGTATTTTATTATTGAGTTAACTAAAAACGACTAATCAAATTCGGTTAATTCGCAGATGACACCGACAGACTACAGTAAAATTTAAATTATTTATGTATGCAGTGAATTTCGACAATGCTTCAACATTATTTCATTTCGTTAAATAAATAAACCTTAGAATGATATGATGTAATTAAATTATATGGGACCATAAAAAGTGTAATCAAAAACAAAAAATAGTTGAAACTCGTTCGATTATGAAATAAATTATAATCGATAAAACCATTGGATGTGTAACATGAAAATTTAATGTGGAAGTGGAAGATAGAAAATAGAGCAGTGATGAATTAGTTGAATGATTGCTTGTGTGAAATTGTTTCTACAACATCAGGATTACTGTCTGAATTTCAGGATAACATAAATATCTACATACTGATGCTTCAAGTAAATGCTGATTAAACCCTAAATTACTCCCGGATTATAAATAATTATTGCAGCATGCAATTCATTTAATCAACCGAACGCTTTTATAGTCAATAAAGTAAACTATTTCTGCTAGTCTTTGCACTGATGCGCTGCAACACAAAACCTACTGGAGATTATACATTATATTTATTGACAAATAAAACTGAATGCGTAAACACAATAACGAAGTTTTATTTCACGACAGATCAGCATTAACGAACTATACTCCGGAATGGCAAGCCAGATAAACTGGAGTAAGTGAAAAAAACTTTTGTTTTTGTTGTGTGTTAATTAAATTTCCCGAGCCGAAATTAGACAGCATACCATTATAAAGTTGGGGAAAACCGGATCTTCGTATAAAGCCGGAGTTTTCTTGGTGCCATAAAACTTTTATTAGCTTTGTATTGACTTGAAGCAAATAAAGCGGAGTTGACGGGAACGAAATCATCCGTTTACAAGTGTTGATCCGCGATCCTCTTAATTCGTAGATGCTGCTTTTAGTCTATTAAAACTTGACTACTTCTAAAATACCGCGCAATAGCTTGACTATGATGAATTAAATAGATTAACTAGATCATTTGAATTTAAAGTTGTTCTAAAACATAATAGGTCATCTATCTATATCGACAATTAAACAAGAAGTAAGAGCCTCAATTTTAACAAAGATAAACAGAAAGTTATCCTTTTGTTTCCTGTCAGAAATAAATAGAATCTATAGGACGCAATGGTCTCTGGTGGGAGAGCCTATTTCCTTGATATTTATTCATAGTTGACCATCAGATAAAAAACCCAACATTAATCTCCGAAAACAAAGAACAAAGTTACTCGCTCAAGCTCGATTTATACACCACCCAACTTTTTCTAAAATAAATTGAACTCGTAGATTTCGCAAAACGAGGTATTTGGTCACTTTGTCCGATAAATTTCTGGTAGTCTCGGAGGTCTACATTAAAATCCTTTTAAGCGAATTCATTTACCAGAATAATTCTTTTCGCTGGATGCTGCAATATAGAGAAATTCGCATTTTCAAATAATTATTTTCACATCGTTATGAAATTTCCGATGCTCTAAGCTAAATTTGCATAGTTCTGTTTATGCAGAAATAATGTTCTACAAATCAAATTATTCGATCCACTTTCGAACTTTATTCGCCTTTTCGCTTTTATTTTTATATCTAGAGGGTTACGGTTATTAATGATAAAATTATACTACGATGAAATTTAGATATTTAATTCATACCTCCAAGAGTACGAGTGTAGAATAGAGAAATTTGGTCACTTAAATCCATAAATTCATAAGTTAAATGGTAAGACGAGAGGAAAACCGTGGAATTAGTTATTTCGTCGGTAACACAGTATTGTTAACGCAGGATTTATATCGCAGCTTATACGTTCCTGCTTATAGGTAACTGGAATCCCTCTTTTGTTAGCAATGTCTTTGTAACCAAATGCTGATAGCGAAGTAAATGTCACATCGGCCTTTGTTGGGGCGTGAATGCGCGCATATACTCGTTCCTGTGAGCTCGACATTATTTAACTCTAACGCGCGCACAATTAAAATATCTGAATCGGAAAATTGCCTTTCTAATCTATTCGCAATGATTTCATTAAATTACAGCAAATATTTATTGTTTCTATGACCGCAAATTTATCAATGTCTTGAGTGAAACGAAACTTTTTTGATACATTACATTATTAAATTGTTCGAATGTAATTTTCATCATAATTAAGGTATCATCGTTCGCTCTTCCGGTAAATTCGCCATGAGCCTTTTTTAATCTTCTCTAAATAAAAAAATGTTAACTTTGTTGTTATTTTTTGTGCACGAGTTTCTGAGCTTAAACGAGATAAAAAATGTACCGCGTTTGCCGCAGTTCTGTGTTCATTTCCGGATTTTAACTTCATCACTGACCCCACGCCTCTTTGTGAAAAAGATTTATAGCTGCACGCAACGCTCTTTAATATATAAATATTCCTGTCGGGTATTTAAAATAATCCTGGCGTGTTAGTATTCATACTGTTTATTATACATTTTTACGAGCTTACTCCAATAAAGCCACATCAAAAATTGTTAGTGGCTTCGTTTGTAAAATATTCACATTATTTATATGTACCTCGATAGATTATTTTTCGAAATCGCTTATACCAAAATAATATTTCGTTCGTGATATATTCGAGTCCAAAGATTCCAAAGCACTCGAGTCAACCACGAGATGTACATGTAAAAAATAAGATTTAGGCCGAACAAATGAACTTCTAGGGTTTTCGTGGGCTCAAGTATGGAAAAACTTCCAAAGAAGAATGCTACTTTTTTAATTTAATCTTGTTCAAAGTTTTAATAACCGTTCAAGACGATGGTACATTAAATTTAGTAAACCGGAAAGATAATTGCGTGGATGTAACTTTAACTGTTTATTTTTCCACTCAACTTGAAGCAAAGCTCCTGAAAGTAGTGGTTGCTGCTATGATTTTTAAAAACTCGGAATAGATTTTTATTTAAATTTGCGAAAACTTCAATAACATAACAGGAAGGCATAGAAGTAAGAGATAAAATTATAGATACTTATTGCCTCATATTATTGTCCTCAAAATAAAATAATAATCGGTTGGAAATATTTAAGCATATAAAATTTTATTCAAAAGAATTATATGCAAACATTCAGTAATAGATATTAACAAGTGAATAATACAATTGGATTCAATAAGTAGTTTAAATTAAAAGTTAAAGGCAATAAATGACAAACTATTTTATATTTATGAATTCATTTAGTTGTACGGCGAGTATTTATTGTGGATAAATGTGATTAAATTAAATTTTATTAATCATTATTATATGCTCGAACAGCGATTTATTGATTTATTTTCTACTTAACGAACCTACAGTAAAGTATTTTATTACACATGTAGGTAATTATTTGATTTTTATGTCAGTAGATTTCTCATGTTAAATTGAGAATACCACAGGCACACCAGCACGCATCTATTATGGTATAATTCAATAACTAATAGAGGCAAATGAAATGCACCGCAAAATTGGCATACCAACTAATTTATAGTTTCAAACAACAGCAAATTATATGTCACAATGCAATCGCATGACCATTCCATTTTAATCCAATCATGTCATATTATCGAATATGAATTGATGACCATTTCTTCTATTTACATTTACTTATATTTTCGTTTGCAAATACGCATTATTGGAATTCGATCGATTTATAATGAAATATATATTTAATTAACCAAATGAATGAAATTTAATTTTATACTTGTTCACGAAAATGCGTATGAACGTTATGACCAGTTTTTTTTATTATTACAGAAAAATTAGAAAGATTAGAAAAATATAATCGATAAAATGCTCATATTAAAGTAGACAAAAAAAAACATTTACCACAAAACGACGGAAAGCGAGTGCTTAGAGAATAAAGCAACGTGACTGTGATTCCGCACCACGGCTCCGATGATTGGTAGGCGAGCTCGTGATCTAACAAGTCCTGGGGGACCAGTAGAGTCAGGAGTCGGTGCAATTACAGAATGACATGTATATTGTGCCGGGAGTTACCTCCTTAAGATATCGTTGTATCGTTGTTAGAACGAATTCCGTGCGGAATTGTTTATATCCTTCGAGTAGAGTCGAGTCAAGTTGGAGGTGTTTTAGATTAAGGAGCGTTTCAATGTCTTTATGGCGTCATAGTATAGTAGTAACTTATAATTACTATGAGCTAATAAAATAAATTTGGGCGGATTTGAAGAGCAAAAAAAATGTGAAAATTTCCGGGTATATAAAGTGACATTGATACGCAAAAGCTGGATAATTAACGTACAAATATCGAATGCCTAATGAAAATCAAAACAGGGTGCTGCGGTATAGACGGAATTTGCCAATTGTTTATCATTTGTACGTGCAGGCAGAAATGCGGCAATCAACTGTTAATTGTTACATTTATGGCACCCATTATTCTTTATTTTGCTATTGTTTATTTGGCGCGAAGCTCAATAAACGGCAGTGTGGAATTTAATATTTGTCCAAATGCCTTTCGGTCAACTAATAAAGTTATTATGAACCCCTGGGTGTTCACATCATGAAATGACATCAACTTTTTCAGCACAAGCGTTACAGTCACTGGGCCGAATCTTAAATAAAATTATTATAAATTATAAATGAAATATTTTTATACATATTTTAGTGTAAGTAAATTTGTAAGTACTAAGAAAATAACAATCGTAATAAAAACTCATTTTCAAAAGAGTATGCAACTATACAATTTTATATCAAAATGATAAAATGGATCCACTTTATGACTTCGAATACGATATGAAAGCCGTAAGAAGGAATAAGATGTGAGAAGAGGTAAAAATATTTTGTTCGAAATGTAAAAAGCACTGACCGAACTTTATGGGGTACTACTGCCACGAACGAGGATTATTAGACAGAAAGTTATATATTAGAATTCACGAATAATAGCCGTATAAAAAATTTATACCTTACAAATTTCATTTTATTTTCACTGCGCGATGTACGAAAAACAAGGTGGTAGTTAAAATATCGAACGAAACTTTCAACATAAAATACTTAATTCCCAGCTAGACTTTATTTAACAACGCCAAGACCTTGCTTGATCACTCTAGCATCATGTAAAGTTGAAACCGATTTTCAACTTTATTGTTCTTTTGTTATAAAGTCGAGATGAAGTAATTTTTGCCAAACTCGCATATTACATGTATTATCGAGGCGAAACTTCCTCAACAAGGGTAACTTTAAAATAAGATGCAACAAATAAGTTGATATTCGGTAAACGAGTAGGTATTTTGTTCTTGTATTTAAATTTTGCTTTGTGGGATTGGTCTATTTATTTTATGCGCTTGAAGAGGAATAATAAAAGACTTACGGTTGATGTTCAAAGTCACTGAGCTGGAAATCGGCGCGACCAAATGATTGTTGGAGGCCTGGCAGGTGAATGCAGTGTGTAAATGCTTCCTCTCTATTCGATCGATGTGAAGAATATTGCGGACTCTTCTTTCCGATAGATATTCATAGGAGTCGTCTAAAAGGGCATTCTCTTGCCACCAGGTCACTTTAGGTGGAGGTCGACCTGCATAGGTGAAATACCGAATATAATATTATCTATTATTTAAAATAGAGGCTCAAAATTGTAATATATTTCATATTTCAACTAAATATGTAAATTTTTTATTATACTACCTATACCTCCAAAATTAATAAACGTTTATTTGAATATTTCAATAACTCATTATTTGTTTGTATGTACGCTTTGTTATTAATGAAAAATTAATAAGTGTTGCTACAAACTGATCGTGAAAATGAAACGATATTAAACCGCCAATAAAAAAACGTAAAAATATATCTACCAATTCGAAATGTAGATATTAAAATCATCGTTCTGGCACTTAACTCGCTTTTAATCTGAAGCTAATAAATCCATCAGAAGTGCTGTTAACCAAGTGATAAAATCATTAAAGCACGAATAAATTCAAGTTCAATTCGCACCGTCCTCTCTGATATAACGTCAATATTTATAGCCAAGAGGAAACTGTTCCAATTATTCATAGCTAATCTAAGCCAGTAATTTTCGCCTAATGAAATACGCCGATATTGCAATCGGATAATGATAAAATTAAATAATTAACTAATGGATCGATGTTGAAGCGACTTATATTTGTAACAGCATCGAGCCCTTTTACCATGTGTGTAGGAGTAGAACGCCTACAAATTTCTAAGTGTAATTTGCTAATAGGTCACAATAATCACAAGCTATTAAGCGTAATTAGACATCTGAATTAAACATTCCGAATAATTATACTAAATACCGTCAAAGTATAATTTTCGTAGTATGTTAAGATGGCTTAACAACTGATTGATTTCCGGGCCCACTCGAAACGGATCGCTCCGACATGAAACATAAGGTAGATATTTGCGGAAGGATCTGAAGAGGATTATTATATTATCTTACCTCCTGTAGCAACACATGTTATATTGATGGAGGATCCTTCATTATAGGGTCCCAAGACGTAATCCGGAATGTGGACTCCGTTTTCGTCCAAGACGCTCAGTTTTTCCGGCGGAACTGAAACAATTAGAAGAACGATAAGAATTGGGGAGCTTCCTGTATTTCATTTGATTTTTGGTATCGATTATACTCCACTTATTAGTTCATTATCTGCGTGGTTTTTTCTCTTAGTTTCATTTAAGAGATATTAAGCATTAACGTTAATGTGTCTGACTTAATGCACGACGTATGTAAAAATAAAAATCAAATTAACGATAAATTATATGTATATACAATTTACCAGCAGAAGTACAACGAATTGTACGAAGCGACCCTGCGCCTTATAATTTATTGAAACAAGGTCGTTACTTTAAATCATGCAAAAATTATTACCGGCAACATGATGTAAGCAACATAAGTTCCCTGAGTTATGTAAGAATTTGCAATATTTATAGTTGGAGGGGTGCAAAAAGTGCGCAGGTAGAAGGCAAAGGTGCGATTAATAAATTTCATTAACGTAATGTAAAAAGTGTACTTAATGGCTACAGCGAGGGGTTCTATTAAAATAAACAACTTTATTAAGTTCATTATTGTAGAAGATAAGACACGCATGATAATTACTTTTAAGGGTATCGTTGTCGTGATAAAGAACAATTATTTTCTATTCATTCTTTTCCCCATTTATTCACCCCATTTATTTTCAGGAACTTGTCTTAACTGCTTTGTAAGTAGGTGCTTAATAGATTTTTTTAACAAAATGTTACTAATTTAACTTGTATTGCTAATTTATGTGTTTCTAAATAGATAGATACACCTAATTTTGTACAATTTAAATAATAAATTATTTATGTACCAATTTAATATAATAGGTACAATTTTTGTAGCATTTTAGTATCTAAAATATGTAATTAATATTTTTCTACTGTCAACCGTCTTTTTTAACTGAAAACTTAGTTACAAATTAGGCCTTAATTGGTGAAGTAAACCGGAATTAATTTAAGTCAATTAATTTGTCTCTTTCCCGACGCTAACTTCTGGACTTCCGCTAATTATTAATTGCCGTGAAAAATGAGTTTTGTCACAGAGGAAAAACGGTCGCTTTTGTGCTCTGAAAAATGTCGAAAAAGAAATTTTTTATATAAAATTCATTCGAATACTCAAACAGAAACGAAACAGGACTTGTTATTCCTTTTACTTGTAATGAGTATTGTTTACGCTTTTCTCATAATCTGACTAATTTCCAAGTATTTTAATGGTTCATTTTCCACAAAGAGTAACAAAGGACACGGAAATTAAACGAATCTAAACTGGAAGGACGTCATAAAACGGCCTCCTATAGAGATATCTATAATTCACGAATGAATTTTATTAGTAAGCCGGTCCCTTTGTCTGAGAAGTTTCTAACAAAGTGGGTGCAAATTCCAGAGCTAAATAGAAGTGAGCCCACTTTGATGGGTGGCTGTCGACGGAACGGCAACGGCCCTGCGTCTGCGGTCCCGAATTCGTTGAAAGTGCTCTCTCACTAAAATTTATCTCGGTATTAATTCTGATTTACGCGAATTGCTGAAACTCGCTTGGTTCCGGGCCGTTTCTCATCGCGATCTGTGGCAATTTGTCGCTCTTCCCCACGATTTTTATACATCCAAATTGTTTGTGCTTTTGTTTATTCCCCAAATATCAATTTCAAAAAAATTGCCAATAAAATTCTATTATAAATACCTAAAGCAATTTCTTTTTTACCGAATTTGCCGATTTTTTTACCAAAAACGTCCAGTAACGTAAATTGTAATTTTGTCCGGTTTAAATTTGTAATAAATTTAATTTGATTTACTTTGTCCGGTTACAACTAGACCAACATGAATTTATTCGTATAAAATCTGCCTTTTGGCAAGAGACCATTCTCTGCAATGGGGATTTGAATTTGTATGAAATAGTAATATTGGAATTAGCATATAATCTAATGCAATTAGGTACAAGTATGTTTTTAAAAACGCTTTTATGTAACTAATATTAATTAAAGGAACACTTCTTTAACATTATAACCAATTTAAAAACGAAATGAATTACTTAATCGACCGTGATGACACCGACGTTCACGCCTAAGTATACTATACCTATAATTGCTGTTAGTTTAGATATCCCCAAAAGTATTCCAATTGATCAATGAAATGTCGAGTTAGTTCCTCAATCGATAGCACACCAACAACTCTTGAAACGATCACAAGTAGAAATTCCCAAAGGTATTGCCACCCTCCTCAAAGTTTCCTTTATATGGAGATCCTCTCCGGGGACTTCTCTTCTAACTCGACAGTCGGCGGACGGAAAAAGTAAAAATTAAAGGACAAGACACTGATACAAAATTTCCCGTTAAACGGAGAACTCTAAATTTTCTGTGACTCTTTTTTGTCAAGCGAATTTTGTTGTCTATTAAAAATTGTCACGCTCACTTTTTGAAATTTGAAACACATTTTGAAACAAGCCGTACACATGTGAAAGGAAAAAATTAACCAACTGTGGCAAGAATAAGCACACGATGTGTGCACGTCGAGCTTTCACAGTGGATGCTACCCGTTTACTTTTGTCATTAATTTTGTACACATCCTCATTACAGCCCAGCAATACTCATTTGTTACGCACAGGAAAATTTACATACTGTGATGAAAATGTTTGCTAAAGTAAGCTGACAACTTACATGGAATTCTGATAGACGCAGAGGCGTCAACCAGGCAAATTGCATATGCATGCAATGCGAATGGAGAACTGTAAACAAATTTAATCTACTTACAAAGCTTACGTCTTTATAAGAGCACGTCAAGTAGAGACGGTCTAGAAACTATAAATTAAATTTCAAGTTAGCGTTCCATTAAACTTTTTAAATCTGTGGTGCCTGAATTTCGGTTTTGCCCGGAAAGTTTATTTTACTCAATGTGACAGGTAGGCAAAGAGACATTTGTTTTAACCACAGGTCAGGCATGAATGTACAAAAATACATTTCTTCCAATTTTATACATTACTTACAAATTTCTCGTCTGCCAAGCTTAAATGGAACGAATTGCACTTGTGTAAATTGAAAATGCAAAATATTTATCTTGTAGGTTTGTATTTCAGAATAAAATAAGGCCGGTTCTGACTCTAGCAAATATACAACGCTCGACTTTGCAAACGAAGAGAAAAAGTTGAAATTGAATAATAAAGGCAATTCTAGTACGCCATGAAGTTTTTAATTTCAAACTTAGAAATCTAAACATAGGAATGAAGTATCATTGGAAAATACGTAAAATAACACTAATGCTACACCATTTGGTACTTACTTATGATTGTAAGATTAACTTTGACGTTTCTAGTTGGCGTTTGCTTGAAATCTACTCTGCAATGGTAAATTCCGCCGTCATTTTCTTTAACAGTTTCTAAAGTTAATTTAGCGGGATTATCCTGATAGCGAAAGTACCCTCGTCCTCCGAGGACACTTTCATCGGCCCAATGTCGCCCTTGTTCTAGCGTTTTGTCTCTTGAATCAAATCTGGAATGAAAACCATAATTAATAATTGAGCAATGTTATTTGCACTTACTGCTTAATAGCCTAAAATTATTGTTGGAATGTGGTTACTGTTTCAATGTCGTCGACATTCGATGTCTCGAACGTATTGATTCTCATCAAGTATTTGAATCTATTTCAGTGCCCTATATGCCGTGCATCAAGTAAAACAGTAGCCGATAATGCGGTTTAGGCACAGAACTTGAATAGCTATACACCTTGATGAGTATAGATCAAGTGATGGGTCAATAATAGGAGGTAAATATCACTCGTTACATACTGTTAAGTGGAACGCGTTAATATTAATTGCTTAGTTAATAAGTATGCATTGGGCATACATATTGCTTCCCGAGGATACTGTAATATAACTTGTATGTAACCAGTAATTTGCCTGATATTAGGGTTAAATCTATTTACTAACAACAATGAAACAATTTTTATGTATCTTATATTTCAATAGGAATTTATGTTTGAATAATTTAACAGGTTTATTCGATTAGAGGCAATATTCGTTGTCGGTACTGCGTTGTTCGTTTCTTAATAATCAATTTCTATCATTAATGTTTATTTCAATGATTACTTTTTGAATAAAATAAGTTAAACAGGAATTGTTGCTTTATTTTACCAAATATTCATATTTTTTGTTTGTTTAGGGTAATAAAGAACATCATTACCAATCAGCTAGCAATTGTTATGAATTAAATATAAGTACTTTATCGCCCATAAAATATTATAAAATGTAAGAAGTATCCACGGATATGAAAATTTATAAGACTATCAGGTAACTTTTAAAATTCATAAGGCTATATCATTCGGGTGTGCTTACGCCGAAGCGATATTGGATACTTATAAAAATTTATATAAATGGTTTTAGTTCAGAAACTTTCAATATGTAACATATTACCTACTTAATCTCTATCAAAATTAAATTAAAAACGTTGCGCCTTTTGCGATTAACCATAAGTGTTCTTTTCAAATACTGTTCTTCCCATATCGAACAAAAGGACACCCTCCCTCCTCCTCGATCAAAACCAGATGATTTCCCTTGTAAAATTATCATGCAGCAGACATTACACTGAACAAAGTGCACGCCCATGTCAAACCCAGGGTTGTACTTACGAATAAATGGGTGTTTTCCGATTTTCTCCATCTTTGAACCAGATGACGATGTGCATTTTATCGCCGGGAATGGAGGGTTCGATATCGCATGGTAATTTCGCCACTCCACCTTGGACGGCCTCGATGTCGAAGGTCGAGGTTACTGAAAACAGAAAATTAAAATTGTTAGATAAGCAGACTTGTTCAATAACTATAAACGGGGAAGGAATTTATTTTATGAAGCGTATCTCAACGAAAATGGAAAGACAATTCGAAAACTTTTTTCATTATGTCATCATTCCATTGGATTCCTTATCACTTTGCGACCCTGCACACAAATGTCAAGTGCTCGCGATCTCTATTTCCCGAATTCCTTTAATTAAAACTGCTATTGTGTTTTTCAGTTTTATGTAAAAAGAAAAAGGCGTTTCACCTCTTTAACTTATTTGCAGCCTACCAGTGGCGTACTTGAACCTACAATTTTATTTCTATCGGTTAATTGTTGAAACTATTTTACCTAACAAACGAACTCATCCGAAACACCGAACAGATGGCATCTTTTAAACTAAGTTAAATTCATTCCTGTTGCGCAATATCTTCCAGCCGTACAGCACCCACAAACCGCGAACGATTCGGTATGCATTGCAACTTATGTACCGTGCACGCCTCTGTGTCATCTCAGTAATTAAAACGCCTAGCCGTGCTTCTGCTGATTACAGTTGTAAACCTCACTTTCAGAGCCCTTCGTCTCTATTCGAGTCGAGATATTCGCCCCAAGTCTCCTTTTGTTGTGACAATTGTTTGGTCCAGCTGCAGCTAGATGTGGCTCAGTTATTTAACACTTGGAACTATGGTGAGTGTGAGGAAGAGGTGAACACAGGATCGAATTTAACTAATTTTAGTCTGTACTTATATTTAGAACTAAAATTGTTAGCAACTTTTCATTGTAACTGGTATGTACATACCGGTTACTATGATAAATTCATTGAATTCAAGTGAAAAGGTTTAGATCAATCTTGATCATCGTCAGGTTTGTAAATAATTCCATTATCTAAGGCGAATAAGAGGATTGGGTATAAGAAAATGCACATTTCTTGAAATTTGAAAAGTAAACATCCGCTAGTGCTAGTGAGTAATTTCCGAATGCTTCTTTGTATTTTACAGGGAATTGGTTTCGAAAATAATACATAAACAAACATTCGGCCCAAGATGGCCGTAAATTCGAACAGATCGCAGAGAAACCACTCGATTTGTGTCTCGGCATCTTGCCAAAGCAAAGAGTCGCACATACATACATCCTCTAAGCAACTCTTTCGATTTCACGACTCTCAGAAATACTGTTAGTACTCGCATTTACGACGAATAAAAAATTACCCACATTGAAACTTTGTCTGGTAAAAGTGCCACTTTCGAAAACAGGATAAGTATTTTTTGAAACAAATCATTGAAAAAGTTATTCGTGTTCATGCGAAGAAAGCTTAAAATTGAAATTCTGCAGCGGTATTACCTTGACAACGTCCAATATTGAAGGTGTTTAAATAACAAAAATTCTGCTATATTGAATCAATTGAATCGTGTCAAATAATGCAGAAGAAATTACTCGTTTCATTAAACCCCCCGCTATATACGATGTACGTATCCCCTGCTGCTTCGAATTTCGTTCGTATGTCTTTGGCATACAAAACGCAACGTAAACATTTTAATGATTTATAGTCGCAATCAGGGTATGACGTTGTTTGTATTTATTTTCGTCGATATTTCCGTTCGTTCCATCGGAAGCGAAGCTTAATAGAAAATACATGGAAACAATAACGGCGGTTTTAAGTTGCTACTGGTTTTTGACCCCAATAAAAAGCCCATCCAATATCTTTGAAATTGCACTGGTATTTATTCATTAAATTCGGAATTGAAAACGTTCTTGCAAGAAGTTCCTTCATCTTTGTTCATCATTTAAACGCCGAAGATTTTCACGTTGTAAAAGGCTCCGCTAATCGATAATTCCTACTTTAAGCAATAATAATACAACGACAAGCTTAGTCTGCAGTAATCCTTACTTAGATTAATTACTGGAGCTTGTGCCAGCGAATGGTTAATTTGCATCCAGCAGTCGCTGCATTGAAAACTGTCTCTTTATCTCACTGTTGTGCCATTCTATCATCGCCTTTTAAATTCCGTCTGCAGGATAATAAATGGGATTTTTTGTTAAAAACAATATTATTGTAGCTGCGTTGATGTCTCATAATGTGAACGAAATAATTAATTACCTTCCGTTTTTAATATTTATTTATACCTTCATTAATTGTAATTATTCAAGATACTACCTAAAATATTTCGAGTTACGTGTAGGGAAGTGCTATCTCGATAATCTCGCTTTATTTAATTCACAATGCATAGAAAAAAAATTAAAAATTACCCAAGGGAAAAACAGACCGAAGTAGATTCGTATCGCACACGACATGACACTTTTATGTATTACCCCTTATACACGTTATAATGATATATCAATAGCTTAACGGGCACGGGTGGTAGACATGCTAACGCGATCGCGTGCCTAGATAACAAGTAAATTGCTAGGAAGAGGTTAACACGATTAGTGTTGAGCAGCGAGCAAACTCATTGAATTTGGAGTTGAGTGTAAATTTTATACCTTTAACAAAAATCGCTTTGATTACATTATCTAATGTAGTAGAATCGGTTTAATTGTTCTCTCGATTTTTATCAGCATTGTTTTCATAAACTTCGTTCATTGTAAAATATAATTCCTACAGTAATCTATAGCATCATCAAAATAATATGGCCTCCACCCACAAAGCCTAACACCACTACACAAATTTTCCTGGACAAAACGCAAGCGAAGGATGGCCGCTGCATAAAGCGAAAAAGAAAGAAAAAAAAGGAAAACAATGCTACCGCATTGTGAACGGGGGCTATTGTCAAAGTATTCCATATCGCATAAATGTACGGCAATTTAGAGCGGCTCAGGACCGGCCCAATCGCCATTCAAACGTCAAACACGATCATAGATGAAATATATTGTGTTTTTGCGGGCAGCGATAGGCTTTTAACTACCACTTAAAATGAATTTCGATCGTGCAACCGGGAGCCCTCAAAAGAGGTGGATGATACGTAATTGAGGTTTTTGGGGCTAATTTGTGCGGTTTGATTTCGAATAATGCTCGTTTCGGTTTAAAGTTTAATTACGTGTTCCGATAAATGCCGTACTGGTCGTAACGGTTGAACATCTATTTTCAAACCTTAAATGATTGAATTTCTAACATTTTCGCACTATACGTATTTTATGGTTTTCCGATATACCGGTGATACCATGTGAATGCATGCAATCTACCCCTAAAAATAGTAACAAAACAGACTCACACTTTGCATATTCTAATGTTGGTGTAGGTATACTTTCCTTGTCAATGACCTTAAAATTTCGTCTCCTCTAGTGTAACTCAGTCCACTCATAACTCGCAACGTACAATCTTTTTGAAAAATTCCTGCTTTCATAAGGGCACTTATGTGCTAACCCTACTACCTGAGACATATTAACCCTAACAAGGGAGTAAGTAGGTACAATACAAAAAATGTACCAATACAGGGTGTTAATGAATTCACGGAAATATTATTAATATATATAAATAACTTAAAAATGGTACATTTTTGACACATGGTGCTATTATCAATGTTAAAAAGGCCACAGAATCCAAAAATGAAGTCAAAAATGGTACTTTCCATTTGAAATAACGAAGTTGACATCTACTTCCGGTATAACCGGAATTCACACATGGTTAAAAATATTTAAGAAAAACTCACAATATTGAATACACCTTACTCCTAAATTTTCAGATTCGTAACTCTTCAGAAACTCTAAAAACTTTTAATGCCCGGCTATACCGTTGAAAACCCTGTATATACATTGGAAGTTTACTAAATGCACTCATTAGGTAATCCTCTGTATACATATAAAATTAATGCTTATTAGACTTCATTGCTTTTCATTAATTCATATACTCTAGAGTCGAGTAATTAGTGATCAGACTAAAATCAAGAGAACGCGAAACTAAATAAATAGAGACCTCTCAATCCGTTCGCCAACTTTTCCTTTGTGTCTCCCAACTCTTCTTGTCTCTTGAACTTTAAAGTCCATACAGTACGTGCTGTATCCGCAATAAAACAAAAGTAATTAAGTCCGGGAGGAATGTATTCACACAGCAAACTAGATCCGGTCGTCCTTTCGGCGGTGTCGCAAAAAAAGTAATAACAAGAGTGTTAGGGGTGTTGGAATAATAGGGGTTCTCTGAACCGCAATATTCCACTAGACGCCCTAGAGACGTTACCTAAAAGATTCAATGTCGTTACAGGAGCTGTGTAACCAATGTTTTCGTTTCATTCGCCAGGGACGGGTTTATAGAATTCCGCTTACGTTCTAATCGATTTCACCTCTCATAATTGTAATTAACTACAATAATTAGTCGTATAATGTGACTTATAACATTTGAACTCTTTGTAGTACACATATTTACAATCTCCCCCTTTTGTTTATGCTTAGTATACATGCAGGGTTTAGGTTTGCCTTAAAAGCCAGAAATTTCCTGTAAACTAATTATAATTAGTTTATTCTCCGTTTCAGTTCACTATTAAAACCGCCAACGTGATACCTCCACCTCTCTTTAACGACAGGAAATGTAACTTCACAACTTCACGGTACCCGACACCCCTTCAAACATGACACGCACCCGCACTTACGTCGGATCTGTAGAACACTCTTCGCATTGCGAGCATACTTTCCTCGCTGCATTTATTAGGCATTATTAATCCGGGTTTATTTGCTCCGGAAAAATAAAACCAGACACGTGCGGTCCGACGTATCGCTAAACGCCAAGAAATAATAAATAATATTGAAGGATCGAGGAGCATATCCGGCGAGGAAGGTCCGCTATAAGGTCGATCCGCATTCGATTTACGAGCTGACCCCGTCGAGCCCCGGCCACCGATTCAGAACGGGTCGCCCTCTGTGCTTTCGGCTCTTAGCGCCTCATTAAGTCGCGGTTGGTGGCCGAAACTGTGGAACATACGCCTTAATAGATGTTTGAGGCCGTAATAAATGTTTCTTTTTGTGCGGCCGGGAAGGAAATTAGACAGGCACGAGGTAATTTGAAAGCTTTAAAAGTGTGTACGCGACGTGACGGCGAGCTTTCGCGAATTATCGCCGGAGTAATGCAGGCGACAGACCTCACACCGGTTTCATGAAAAATCAATACGGAGTTCGGAACTCAAAAGATTTATTAGGAAGTATATATGCGGATTATATCGGAATTAGACGCCGGAATACTTCCTGCTGGATTTATTTCTATCTCAGCTCTGAACCGGCTCTTTCTGGTTCCAGTTCACTTTTATTCATAATTTATAACAAACTTCCTCCGTCATTTCGAACGGACTAATTAAAATATTCCGTATACTTTATCGAATATCTGAAAATAGCGGAACACGGCGTAAGTACAGAGTCGAATTCTTCGAAGTCGCTTTGTCGTTAACTTCTTATCTATTCGCGATGTCTTTTGCACATTTGCCAATTCTAGCGAGAAGAATAACAATAAGTGAACGAGCTAGACCGAATGGATGCTGTTGAAGAGGACATTTTAATATGCACGTCGAGTTTAGCGCGCGCTCGGAATCCCCAAAAGGACTTACGTTGCCGTAGCTAAGGTACTTGTCGTTTAGTACAATGTGTAGAGAATGGTAGTTACGGTATTTAAAGTTACATTCCGTAATTGTTAAATAGAAGTTCGGTTAAAATTTCCAACAAAACCTATTAATAATATTTCGTGGTGTTATGAATTTAAACAAAACTACAAATATTTAAATACAAAAGTACAACTACAAAGTGGATTTGGATAAAATGCATTTTCGCGGTTAGAAATTTCTAATTACAACTCTAACAAATTCGTAAAATTTTATAATTATTATGAATATTATAGATCCATTTAGACGTTTTTTATAATGATATTTTTTATAAAATTGGAGTTACAAGTAGAACGATATATTATTGCAATATTAATGAATGCTATTGTATAACTTTTGTTATTTTTAATAAAATGTTTCAGTTCATTATAAAAATTTATATCCCCGTTAAAAAACACCTTGTGTCTATAGAGAGGTGAATGCGAATGCCCGGCTAAAAAAACGACTGTGAGTATTAGTTTTGTATTTACCAACTGCGCTTTTAATTAAACCTATAATTGGGTTATTCTTCTTTTCAGCAAATACCCAATTTCCACAATCCTCTTGCAAATAAAGCCCAATTTGAAATGCGTTATTTACCTTTGATCTTGCGATGAACGGTATAGAATGGATATTTTAAAATTTTTGAAGTATTTTCCGGATACAAAAGCACGTTTTTCAATGAATATTTATGAGAATTATTGTAGCGGAGCCAATTTTAATCATAGTATGTCACACAGCAGGCCGGCCGTAATATTTTTGACGAGAATATCTTAGCGAAGTCAAATGGGATAACACGTTAAACGGATTAAAATGAGATGACGGCAAATTTAAATAAATCCAGAAATAACAAAACGATAAGTTCCTGCACTAATCACATCGGAGGATATTTGCATTTTAACAGATGGATATTTTGAAGGATTCCCTAGAGTACCTAACAATCTCATTAAGCCTAAATAATCATAATTTTCTACTACACGTACTGTACGTTCACGTATATCTATGTGTATCTAACTAATATTTAATTATACTTGGACATCCGAGAATCATGTCACTGGATTTAATTATTGCAAATTCCGGTGTTGGCGTTTCATTTATGGGGGCGAAGTGAGAGTATCCGGCACAAAATCCGCGCACCCTATTCGCCCTTTGTCTTTCGATTTCCTGGTCACGTGTCCGCAACACCAACTTACTCCTGTTTCGTCTGACTTAAACGCAGTAATTTATACCCTCCGATAAGACACTATTAACTTGCAGGATCGATTTCCTTACTAATTTGCATGGGTGCCTACCAACTTCGAGGCACTATTAGTTTGCGGTAATTTAGCGTATCAATGTCCTCACCTCGACGTATAAAACCGAGGAGGGTCGCATCCTTGATGTCCGGAAGCCGAAAGGCGTTCCTCGACCACCTAAACCAGACGGTAAAAGACAGGAGTGACAGTTAAAGCAAACTTTAGTACCTATATGTTACTAACACTTAACTAATGAATAAATTAAAACCCACTATATAACTATAAGATTGTTCCAAGAAACAGAAAATGTATGTTTCTTGTTTCAATAAAGGTGTATGTATACTTTATATGCCTGTTATGTAAATTGAATCGTTTTAAATATAACATTAGAGTACGAATCTGCTCCAGAATATGCGAAGATTAAAATTTTTATTGCGACCAACGGCAACGAAACGTACATTTCTAAATCGAACCGACTTCGGGGAATAATAGGAATCCACCTGTACTTATTCAGCTGATCTTTCATGCTGCAATGCAATAGCACTGTGCAATCGACCGAGCTATATTGCTTTTAGCGAGTTGAGGATTTAGTTGGAGCAGGGCCAAATCCAGTACTGTAAATCACCGTTGGGTCGGACCCGAAGGCCCGGGCTAACTCTAACACTATTCACACGTCACATACCAATGCGCCGCGCCGGGTTGCTCTCGATGCGTCCTTCCCTCAAAAACCACAATTGTTGCAGGGAGTTAACCTGACACGGTAGTAGACCAAACTACTAGATACACATATATCTAAGTATTTATTTCCGTATGGCTATTCAAACATTTCATTTAACAAACGGAATGTTACATTGTTGGAATTATTAAAATTCAGAAGCACTAATTCTCTATAGGAATGCAGGTATTATTTCCTGTACGTACATAACTTGGAAGTTCTAATTAATTTTAGATAACAACCTAACTATATTTACTACATATAAGTGTAAATACCTCAATGAATAGTTAAGTAGGTTAGGTTTGTTGGGGGTTTGTGGAGTTACGGTACTGGATTAATGACGCATTATGTTCTGATTGATTCATCCGCAGAATATAATTTTTCGGTTGGTATATCACTGTCAATTCCTGGCGAGGTCCATTATCCCCGAAACCATCGTAAATAATGGTAAATTAGGCCATAAACATAATAATGATTAATTTCGCCCATCCGTATTTACAATAAACAAAGTCCGCTTGGCTCATTTCCCAGAACAAATGCCACCTAATAAATTTTTATGTATCATAAACGATAAATCTGAGCAATGGGAAATTATCAACAATATCGCGGATCCGATCGATTCCTCGCTTGTATTTATTTCCATCATAAACAGAAAGATATTTTTCCATAAAATAAATAAATGTTGTGGAAACATAAATAAAACGCGCATGATATTGGACATTTTTCAAATAAAATCCGCCTCAAAAGCGCATATTTGGCTCAAACTCCGCTATAACTATAACTCTACTATATTTAATATTTTTTAATATGCAAAAAGCAGTACGATATCTTTTGTGGATAACTCCCTTTAAAATTTGTGTTAACAATTAATTGTGTCTTCCAAGTCTCTTTCGAAGCAAAAGAATTAGAATTTTTCGCCATCTTAGCCACAATATTACAACGCTTATGTAAATGTAACCGCATTATTGTCATTTTTGTTCACCTTTAATACCCTTTAGTGTCGCTGTATGAAAACTCTGCTTGTGATAAGATTGTTTTCCAGTAGAAAACGACGTTAATATGTCACGAGAAAGCCGAAAACCCCTACTAAAAGAAGTCCGCTAGGAAAATATGACAAAAAGAAAAGTTAACCTAGCATGTCTTGTTACAAAATGTTTTAGGGAATGTAATGGTTTTAGAGGAGCTTTTACCACTCCGTCGTGTCGTGAAAGGAGAAACGAGATTATCCTAATACCTTTTTCTTTTTTAACTTTTCAAATTTCCCGAATAGCACGAAACACCGGAATGGATTTTTCATTTTTGCTGGTTCAGAAATGCCTATGCATAATGAAGGAATGTTTTCGGATATAAATAAATAACAATATCTTATTTGAATAAAATAATTATATTATACAGTACCTAATAAAGTGAAATTATATGCGCGTTTCGAGTTTTAGAACCGTTAATTATCGCAATCAATTTATCCTTTAAAAATATAGGTCACTTAACAACGTCCTAAACGGGATAAACAAAAGTCGTTAAAAAACCGATCCAATTTAGACTTTGAATGGTTCCATATCAATTTCATTTAAACGACCAATCAAATACTGCTACAAATACTGTCCAAATATCTAATTTGCTTGATTCCGTTTAATCCGACGCTAAGCCAATTAGGGAAAACTCGATTTGGGAGAGCAAACAAAATACGGAAAATAATAAAAACGGTTGCAGATACAACGTAGCAAAAATCGGAATAGGTAGAGAACGCTCGAAAAAATTCGTTGGAAGAAATGCCCAAACTGAATTATGTACCTACATATATTGTATAGGCTATATGTACGGTAGAAATAACCATTTAAGAGGTAGGTATTTGAATTATAGATTTTCTTATGCTGTTAAATTTAGAACTGGAAAATTAACACTGTAGGCTATAGTTGTTATAGTGATGGGCAGCATTAATTAGCAAATGCCCGAGGTTAATAATTATTACTCCAGCCAGTGTCTGGTTGATTGACCATCGAGAGATCCTGTAATTATAGGTGATTCGCCAGTAAGCTAGCTAGTCCGCACGGTCAGGTTAAATTTAAATGTGCTGTAAAAGCTAATAAGCCTTCATTGAAGGGGTTCCTCACTGCAAAGGAATAATTAAATACACGATGTCGATCTAGGTTAGTTAATTTTGCCCATGTTTGCAATTTAAAAATTAACTCGTCGCTACGAAATCGCCATAGAAAGGCGAGTTTTTTGAAGTTCAGTCTCAAATGGTTTCAATTTGTTTGCCATACGATAAAATTTCAAATTGCAGCTCCATTGCAACAGCGTTTAAAATGTCCTCTATTTCTAGAGTTCTGCACTCAACTCGTGCCAGTAACGTCCAGAGCTCCGACAAAACAACCAATAAAAAAGTAAAACTCCTTGGCGGACACATTAAGGCATAATATATTATCGTCCGGCGTCTTATCGATGTTGAGCTTCACGTAATTTAATCATCAACAGGGACCTCGGAAAACAAAGGACCAACAACTGGGCCAGATGGCTACAAAGCCTTACGCCTAACAACAGCCATTATATGTCCTCTTGGGCCTATACACAGCTTTCGCTAACATTAAATTCTGTTCAGTACAATGCAACCAGTTACAACATAATCATTTTAGTTAATATGTATTATGGCGTAAATTATAATAAAAAGTGCATTTTATGGAACCTTTAAAAAAACGACTGAAGCAGTGAAAGGAAGCATTTTATCTGTAAATTAAGAAGGGAATTAGACAGACAGATTTTCTGAGCTTAACCTCTTCCTAACAAGATTGTGTTTCGTTTAATTACAGCAATTCCATTGTAGAATTTGTCCTTTTTATTTAAGCTCTTTTTTAGGCCCCCTCAGCTTTTGTTGAACAATACTAATAGGAAATCATCAATTTAGTTTTTTTTTATTCTTTTTGAAGGTAGGCAAAGAAGTGCGAGAGTATCGGAGAAAGGAAACGTTAGATTTTTATCGAAGAACAAAAAGTGCGCAATGATATTTCCGAACAATTTCCAAAGGGCGATAGCCGATCAACGCAAATCCTGACATTTCGCAGACAGATTCTCAAAGATAGTCCATGGAGGGACGCGTAGGCACGTTTACACTTTGAACTGTCACGGAGAGCGCGTGCCGTGAGAAATTCCTCTTGACTTATTACGGAAACTTTGAGATTTCTTATAGTGATCGGATCCTTTGATATTGCCAATGTTCGTGCCACAAATCACGTGCAAATGCCCCAAGTTCCATTAGGGCTCTTTCGCTAACTTTAAGACGTCCTGTCCGAGCTTTGCCGGGTCGTTTTTCCAAACGACATCAAAGGCCTCCTGATATATATATGAAGAGGTGAAAAATTCGAAGGATGCTTTTCTAGTTCGCGCGAGTCAGGTCGTATATTAAAATTGTTATTGGATTTTTTAGCTGACCTGTAAAATTAAGCAGTAAATTTAAATGTACTCAATCAAACTTATTAAAAAATACTCGACCTTATTTGATATCAAAATCAATCGTAAAGAAGCAATCAAACCATGAATTCTGATCCTTAAATTGCACATCAAATACCAAACGGAATTAATTACAGACAAAAACGAGGAAAATCGCTAGCATAAAAAATTCACGAGCTTTATTAAATCGGTTGAGAACGAGTAAAATTTATTGAATAATTCAATCACTGAAAATTTAAGGAAGCGTAAGAGAGATACTTCTTTTTTTTATCTTTATGTCCCTATACTGCCACTTTACCCGGAAAATCCATTAGATTAATTGCATAAAATTCATTGTGGGTTTGCTCTTAAGCAAATATATGTTTGTCTTAAATTAGATCCACTTCGCGTTTCACATTCTTGCTTTTCGAGAAGGATAAATGGCGTTACTTTGCATCTATTCTATCTTATCGCGAACTTTCGAACGAACTCTTTAATACTATTCTGCAATACTGTTTTATTGTTTCTCCAAGGCTTAGGGAATTTCATAGATTCAAAAAAAATATTTTAGGATGTTTTTTCAAAGAATGCATGTACTCAGGTACATTATACAAATACGTAACATACCTATACTGTCTGTAGTTCTATTAGATTATAATCCAAAGAAAAGAGGAAGTGAGCTACAGGACTGAAGGCAAGATGCTTCCACACGGAAATCTAATCGAACCTCTCTGAGTCGCTTTTTGATTCCACTAAAACGGCGGAAAGGCAAAGATGAAATTGACTAAAATTTCCCTTTGTCGAACAATTTCATTTTTCCGGTTTCACAAACCGAAAGAAACTCAGATGATAAATAATATCAAAACCAAAACAGAGTTGAAAGACGAGGATCAGTTGGAAGCTCGGCGTGTATATTTTTAGGTTAGAAGGCATTTTTATGAATCAATACCCATCAGTATGGCCTTTGTATAATTCAGGTGTTTTAATAAATAATATGGAAAAGCAATTTATAACTAATTTACTGATAATGGAGGTTTTTTTCTGTAAAAAGTACTCGTATATAGAAAACTAATTTGTAATCGTAACTTTGGTGAATTAACGAGTCTGTTTTTCAATAAATTCTAATATTTAGATATCTATTTTAATTATCTTAAAGTGCCTTTGACGAAATTATGCATTATTTGTTTTGTCATTATTCAAAAAACGAATATGTTACTACTGTGTTATTCACGAAACATATTTTACCTAAAAATTGCCTACAATTTATTTATAAAAACAAAGCATATTTATAGGAATACAAACTGGAATATAAATCTACTTAGAAATCAAATTGCTCCGGAAACATTTCATGAGATGTTCGTTCGGAAAAAAGAGGGCAACGTACAAGAATTTACTACTGCAAAATATTATCCCCGAAAGAAACGCTAGGAAAAAATTGATATTCAGATATAGCAGATGATCCCATCGGGCTTGCTATATGTATATACAATGAGAGAGAACCGAGGATCATTTCAGCAGCATTTCCCGGGAGAATCTGCATCACTCTTTCGCGTTAGAGTCAAATTCGGGATTACGCGCGACATTTTAGCCTCCTTTCCACGCGTTAAGTAAACACAGAGATTTTGAGATACCTAAAATACTTTATTATTATGTTTAACTGTATAGAGAAGTATGAATGTAGCACTTTTTTTGTCAACGTAGTCGTTATTTTAAGGCACACGAAAATGTCAGAATCTTGAAGTTTTCAATAATTCTTACGAAAAACTGTCTCTTCTTGGATACTATATAAGGATCGCGGAGGATGTAGAAGAAAAGAAAGAAAACAAGAACGGAACGGTGACTGTTATACTTGACAAGGACTGTTTGAAGAAGGGTGACGCGGGTGTAAGCGTTTCCAACGTCTCTGTTAAAGCTCTCGTGTCGTCCGCTGAACACACAGTCGTGCATCAAAAATTGTATGTTTTATAATGAATTAATTTCTCTAAAAAATATAATCTCGTTCAAAAAAGGACGTTGAGAAATACGTTATAATTAACAAATTTTCCACAAGTTCTTAATTGAATATAATGGTTCTCACTTATTTCAGAGGTATAAACACATGTAAATGGCACAATTACTCTTGTATCGTTAAAGCTTTGATTCCCAGTCGTGCTCTCGTGTGATTCTAACCACGCAATTCCATTAGTATGAAGTATCCTTCCTAAGTTTCATTTAAAGCAAGTGTTCTCCATTTAAATTATTATCCAATATCGTGTCTGATGAAACTACTGGAAACCTCAAATTTGTACATTACTAATATTACCTATCTTCGCATTACATCAGTCCCAACATTCATGAGTGTGATCCACTTAATAATTACATCGATATTTACAGGATCAATGCGGGATGTTTCTTTTATTTGTCGTTTATGAAGAATATAAAGCAGATAAAATTAAAAGAAAATACGTAATGTATTCCTGCTGTTTATCAATTTTATCATGACGACTCAAAATGAATGCAGGAGTGTTCGCGAAACAACAAAATATGCCGAAATACATGTATCAAAGTTATTGGCTGTCTGCGTTATTAATGTTCGATAATACAGATTGAAAATGGACTGCTGGAAATTTATTTCTCTGTTCCGATCGGATTCTTCCGATTTACATTCAAAATCGAAGTAGGCGAAAGACAAATGTAGGCCGCTTCATGGCTTCCCGAGATACTGCGAAAGGCACTCCCGTGAATTATTTTAGAAGATGGGCGAAATAATGGGAAAAATGGTAATACGGGATTTCGGAGGTCTCCTATATGTTCTGCTTTAATGATCGAAAATCGAATCGCGGTTGAGACCTTTCGTTCGAATGGCAGAAAAAAGGGAAGAGAAATTTACTTAGCCGGAAATTTCTTTTGTGGTCCTGGTCACCTGATGAACGTCTATTTTTCGATCATTGGCGACTCGATCAAACGAATAATTGTAACTAAAACAACCGTCGTCCTACAATTTTGCAAGCGTGAGCTTTTATGTAACTTATCTTATCGAGTAAAAAAGAGCTCGTAAAAGTCCCGAATGCGGCAATAAAGTCTAAACTCGTTTAATCAACAAGTATACGATACACAATTTAAATGGCGTCCAATTCGTCTGGTATTATCTATCTCCCGTGTTCCCGTGAAAAATAACTCAATACAATGGCCCAACGGAGGATATTTTTAATCGCGTGTTTGCTGTATGGGATTAGATTTGTTAATTAAAACGCGTAGAAAAAAGACTCGGACGATAAAAAATACGACTTTTTTAAATTAAAAGTTTAAGTGAACCGGTTAATTTTAAAAAAAGTTTCGGAATTATGATGCTTCCTCATTATTAATTAACTGCATTATTCTCTTGCATAACAACCCTACCGTTACAACCCCTACATAAATGCAAAATCGGTATGTAAACTAACGACACCAGAATTCATATACCACAATCAATCTTGATATGCTCCTAAAATATGGATACGAGTAGTGCTTAATTCATTACAAACGTGATGAGTCATGAAATTCATCAAATTGAGATTACTTGATTTTGATTTATTACCATCCACACCCAACTGTCTTGTAATTATATCACAAAAGAGGGTTGCAGTGTCGTATAAACAACTACAGGGAGTATCACAACGACAATTTGGTTCAAATATTACTCCACGGAAATTCTTGTCTGTTTTTGCATCGATATTAGATATCTTATATGCATATAAGCCTTAAAAAGGAAATTTAATTTAATAAAAGTCGTACACAAACGAAAAAGATAACACCACCTGGAAACGCATAGTTTATGTACTTTCTTTATTAAATTTTCTCTTAACTCCAACGAAATTCCTGCAACGTTGCATCGAAAAGAGGTCATTTCGTCTTTCCGTCATTTTCTTTAGACCAATAACCGCGAATGGAAGACATTTTTTTTCTTCGCTACGCCACGTCATGTAATTCGACTACATAGCTATTTGCCTTGCCAAGAAGCTAGACGGTATTGAAATACTCTGGAAATATGTAAATTAATGAGTAATTTTCTATTAAAAAAAGTGGCATTACCGACTTTATGGAAATAGAAGAAGAATAAGTATGGAAAAGAGAAACGAGACAAGGAAAATACATTAAGGAGATTATTAACTGGGCGATTTTGATACAATAAAAGCGTTCCAAGTAAACGAGTATGTTCTCATGGCAATTTAAAAAATAGATGTGTAAGTTACATATTTCAAAATGATGAGTATTGGTAATTAAATTTAGGAATTTTAAAGTTTCTTTTTTTAATCTAAATAGCCCCATCGAAGAAATTATTTTAAGGCGCATCTTAAAGATTTCCGTTTAGTTTATTACCTACTGCTCTAGAAATTTCTGTTATCTTTTAAGGTTTATAAAAGTAAAATATTAATGTCTAGGAATGCATAACCGTAAAACCACGAACAATACCGTCGTAAAATTTATCAACCAGACAGAGTTTTAAGCATCATGTACCATCAATTTAGGAGTCATTACGTACTTACTCACAACTGGAGCGTTTCGTTTTTAAAAAAATATAATCAATTTGTACCACTTTAGCTTTAAATAGTATAATCAACCATGAGCGCCGGAAATGGTGGCTTTTACCGAATTTATTCACGTTTTACAGTCATTGCCTTGTTAATTACTTAATTTCTCATTTCAGTTGTATAATAGAAACAGCTATGAAATAAAACTTGTTAAAAACGTAAAATAGGTAGATGTTAAGTTGTGCGGGTATAAAAATTTTCTGCGCGATTTAAATTTGTATTTAACATTTATAAGAATGATATACAATTCACTACATTTAATTTGCGCAATTATTTATTGAACCTCCACCACTGCAGCCCATATAATAACAAGCGCTCCAGCTGACGATAACAAATACGAGATAAATGAAAAACGACAAAAAGGCTGGTTATGTGTTCTCTCAGATTCTGGGCAAGTGCATGTTCTGGCATATATTAGACAAGTTGATAGCCATTGCACTACCACTTCACACGACGGTACAGTCTGCTTTGATGGCGCGAATAAATGAAAACTCGGCTTACATTTCCTTCCGAGAATGCCTCTTCACTTCCTTCGGACGAGCCGTCGCCTTATTGAAATCGACTACGAGCGCTTCAGGCTACTTTTGTACTTGCATAGTTCGGGATCACTTGTGCACGGATAAAGGAGTCGTAAGGAACCAATCGTATAGTAACGACAGAAATTTGAATCTTGAGTGAATTTATTGTTAACCACGGTCGAATTAATTTAATATTGCTTCCAGCACTTATCTACGACGCCCTGAAATAAATCAGCTTTTCTTATTACTGGTGATTTGTAGTAATCACCCTCGAATCCCTCGTCACCGAGTCGAGATTCTTTCATAAACAGTGATTTAGTTGGTAGCGTTTTTCCCCTATTTATCAATCTTAAGAGATAATAACGGTTTATCATTTACACAAAAAAGGAAAACCATTATTTCCACTGCCGTAATTCGAATTCGGCAAGCACTTCTGCAGATTGGCTTCCATAATGAGCCGAACTGAGGAGTAAAAACTCGCCCGTTATAGAAAAAAAATATTTGAACATAATAATTGAGATTAAATCGAGTCAAAACAAAATATTAGGAACAGGATAAAGTGCTGTTTCCATAGAAAAACCGCCTCTACTACAACAGCATCGACTGATTTCGAGGGCTAGAGAGGGAGTGTTTTGGTCAACGTTGGAGACAGTGTTTGATTTAGTGGTTATTTGTGGTCGGGAATTGAGTAAATCATTATTTTTAGCTACGCGGGTTGGTAGCCAGCGGTAGACTTAACAGTGTATCAGATAAAATGGTTTGATATACGTATTTTCGAGAGGAGTTCTCGTTTGGAAACTTTTCAGAAAATAGTATCATTGGAATTAAACCAATCACTTTTATTTCACCCGTTTTTGGAAGAAAACAATGTAAAAAGATACATTATGATATTAGGAACATCAACTTAATTCTACTACTACTTTATTGTGTGATATATCTTTAAAGTTTGAAAATACAATTTTAAAATTGTAGATATAATAATCATGTCAACATAATTTCCAAAATTTAACTTATCGAATCATAGTCGATCTAAATCTAATTATTACAACTGATGGTTCCGTTATAAATGATTCCGAGTTTCGAAAAGCCGGAATATTGGATTAATCAGCCATTTAATAGTGCGTGTCTATCGAACGTTGTGCCTGTCGAAATTCTTCGCATTTTTACCAACGCACTAAGCCTTCTAATTAACAGAACTGACATGGTCTGGGCTTTAATGAAAAATCCTATTAATTAAAACTTGTCAATCGAGTACGCTCTATGGGATTTTTTTAATTATAACACGCCCTAGCACTAAAATCGGAACGGACCGATGTAATTATAATTCAAAATCGACTTACCGTGTAATTTTATTTAATGGTTAGCTGCATGCTCGAGATTTTTCGGTCAAACTAGCTTTTAAAAAATTATATAAAAATATCACACTTAGAGCGTTTTTATACGGGGCGATATATTGCAGCAATTTATTGTTGCAATATTGCATTGCAGTTACAAGGGTTAAAATGCGATAATTTTTATTAAAGCTTGTATAAAAAGTGCAAAGCAATATTGTTGCAATATATCGCACCGTGTGAAAACGCTCTTAGGTAATTTCATGCATAAAATATTACTGAGGTAATTAGCAACTTAATTCAAGCTGTATGTCAAACAAGGTTATAATGAAAAAAAAAATGTGCTAAACATAAAAATTGAAAAAAAAGCAATTTAATCTTTGCTGGATGAGAACGATTTATCAAACGCCTAATTCATTTTTAATTCGAGCTCTCTTTATAAACTAATAAAAACTTAAAATAAACGGAATTTATCAACGCCAAAGGGCGAACAATGGCGGAAAAACAGGAGGAATATATGATGCTGAGGAATATCTGGTCGACCATCTTTTTTGATGAATAGACCGTTTTGTAGTGTGGAGAGAACAAAGGAGTTGACTGGCTTAGCCATCATAAAATAAAATAAATTATAAATGATTTTTCGACGAAAACAACACGCACCGCATTTTTAGGTCATCGACAATGTGTTAGTCCTTTGTGCTATGGATAAGCGAATAAGAAGTCGATGAATAAAAGCAGTGAAAGCAATATCCAATAAATTCCGCATTAATTGAAATATTCGCTTCTAAACAGTAATATATTAACTAATAATTAATCCCAATAAATAATTAAAATTTAATGAAACAGTTCCTAAATTTCTAATTATCGATTTATAAATTGCCTCCTATCTCCTGCAGAACTCGATACGCTCAACATTCAACTTAATTATCCACCGCCAGTCCTGGTCCTAACCTCGCAACGAATTCGAAGTTTTATTTTGTTTCAACGAGAATTGCCTATTGACTGATTAAATTGCTTTACTCTGCTTCAGTGAATTTAAATTAAAGAAAATGTTTCTATTTGTGGATTTACTTGTGAACTGGTATAGAATATAGAAGATATATCCAATATGAGGGTTGCTTTTTTCTCTTATTAAAATTCTATTCTAATTTATAGAATCTTTTAAACATTACAATTATGTAGGTACCTAACTAAATATTAAAACATTTAAAGCGAAACTAATAGGTAAAAAAGGGTAGGCCTATTAAAATATATACAAAAAACATATTATATTTTTAATAAATTATAAATTATATTTGAACATGCATGCAGGATCCGATAAAATTGATAATAAGCTTTAACAGCGAAAAAAATTTGCGGGAAAACTCGTATGAAAATAGCTCGTGCCTACAGGGCAATTTCGATATTGAAATTCATAACTCCGCCACCTTAGCGGAATTTTATTGTTTTTATTCCGACCCTAGACCTTCTCCAACATAATGTCAATCCAATTTTCTGCTTCAAAGCGGATATCATTCGCTTTTATTTTGCCTTCTACGGTTTAAGCTGCAACGTTTGTTTCTAACGTGCCTATCGACACCGGAAGCGGAAAACACCGCTATAGAAGGAATTTCATATTTTCCTCAACTCCGGATAAGGGATGCGAAATTCGATTCCACCAATTGCAAATAATAACCGATAAATAAACCGGTGAATGAGTGTACCTAAATAGATAACTAACTCATTATAGCTCAGCAATAAAATTTATTCTTATTGTAATTGAGGCTTAGCATTGGATATAATTGTGTGCCATAAATAGAGCACAAACCGAAGCACTAGGAATTTAAAAGTAATGATATTGTGAGGGTTTCGTTTCATGGATATAGGACGACTCGGCTCACTCGAAGTTTCATCCGCTGCAAATAAATCCAACTTGATTGTATTACTCCAATAAACCAATTATCCTATTTCCCAAGAGGTCAAACGTCAAACATTTCCATTAGAGCGAGCATTTAGAAGTTTTCTTTCAAATGATATCCGCGGAAATCTACTTATAAATGAATCACTTCAAATATTATCATTGTTCGATAACATGAATACCTATATTAAATATACAGGGTAGTTGAAAAGTCGCTTTACGCTTTAAATTTAATAACTTGTATGGTGTGGATAACTTGATTTAGTAGCTGACTAAATTAGGTAGGTTCTTGCATAAGTTACTAAATCAAGTTGTCCTCACCATGCAAGTAACTAAATTTAGTTACTTGATTTAGTAACTTGCTTTAGCTACTTGACACGTGTCCCCGCGCTTTAACCTGCATACATTTCTGTTTAATATTTTGTAATTTCATTTAGTGATAAAATCAACAATTTTTCAACCAGTCATGATTCAATTTGCTGTAGATATTTTACGGATGCCGAAGACGAAATTTTAATGAGACGATGTCTCAGTTCGCCATCCGTTTGATATAAATAAATAGGGTGGGTGCTTTATTAACTTTTGGCTTTATTGCCTTCCTCTTCGAAGCACAATTTAATTGTACTTTAACGTAAGCACCTTAATAATATTGCCAAATTGGATTACGTTAGACGGTTGAAAACCAGGGTTGGTTGTCCCGAAAATTGATTATTATTTCATCGTTTAATTCTCTAATATACCTGTGTATGTAACGAAATGTGCTTGTACCTAAGTAAATTAATAGGTAAATATGTTAAAAAAAGGAAAATTTTTAGATAATTTTTGGCTTTACATAATTAAAATATCCTACAGACGAACCTGGCAAATAATGAAGACAACTGACAATATCTCATTGTTTATTTTACATTTAAAGGTATGTAAATGATCGTTAATTAAAAAAATTGAAAATTCAAATTTTGTAGGTGTTTCAGAGAAGAATGCTTCAAGCAGATGGCGAGAAAATATTTGTTAAAATTGTATCGTAAACCTTGTCAGTCCGATAAACTTTAATAAGACCGATCAATGTGTTCCATTTCAATTCCGCCTCGCAGTTCGGACAATGCCGCTGTATCAACTGAACCTTCCGTAAAAACGCTCTCCAAAGTCAATATCATAAAGCAAGTTGTTTTCATTGTCCTTATTGATTTCTTCCTTCTTTAATACGCTTTCCTCACTCGAGAAATATCAAAAGCTTCCCCTATTTTCTTAAAGGCGACAGACAAAATCGATGGAAAAGGCGATTTGCTTATTTAATTTTCATTTTTACGGTCGGAAGGGTAAAAATAAACAAACAATTCTAATTATAAAAATTAAAAATGGAACGAAATGCGTATTTTTAATTAAAAATACATTTGAGTAAACACAATATACTTCAGTAAAAAGGATATAAAAGCAAATAGAAATAGAACAGTTGCATTAAAAATAAAAAATGCATAAGGGTTTGAAAAAAAGAAATATTCCCTTATTATCAGACAACGCCAATATTAAAAAAAGTAAATTGGCAAATTGAACAAGTCTTGTTTCTATAGGTAAATCAATATAATTAGCTCCTCTAATGTCGCCGATAAATACATCATTCCTATTGTTCCTTAAGTATTTATCTATACGAAATTCTATACATACTGTTTCGAAATTAATCCAACAGACTTTGGCTACAGATTCTCAAAGCTCAATTAGAAAACACGTACGAGGTATTGACAAGTAGCCTAAACTTTCCGTGTTACAACACCCTGAAATTCGAAACTTTTCAGTCTGTTATTGAAACTAAATGTTCGAGAAATAAGGTAAAATGTGATTGAATAGATATCGAGATTCATCAAAAACAAGAATTTTTAGGGGATCATTTCAGGGAGATGTCGCGAAAATATATAAAATCATTTACAAAAAATCATTTTATCACAAGATGAAAAATAATATCACATCTAATTAATATTATTCTCAATGCCTTAGTACAACTTTTACATCGAGTTACCAGCACTCGGCATAAATGAAAACAATCCTTACAAAAGATAAATCAAATCGAATTTTCTTTCGCTAGAACAGATTGATTCTGGCTCTGAAAGAAATTACAGGTCGACAACGTAATTATGAAAGTTCCAGCTACCCGTCGCCATCGGACTGCAACCGAAGGAATAAAAAAAAACGCGACGAAAAACTTAACCGCAAGAATGGCTGAAAGTTTTAATTGAGATATTCGGATCCCACTATACTTCTGTATTGGCGTAGAGAGAAACCAGACTTCCGGTGCACAAGAGAGATGAGTTACTGACATTTTTAAGAAAGAAATTAATACAGAAGCAATTATCTACCAATTTTTATAACTTTCAATTAGTTATCTATCAGGATTTAGGTACTTATTTTTTCTTTTACATCTCTATAAGTAGTCACTCTGTATTATGAGCGAATAATACATATTCTTCATTATGATTTACAAGTACGAGTAATTGAATTTCACGAAACAGTTAAATATTCCAAATTTTTCATCAAAAGAAAAATAGCCGAAGGGCAGGCAATAATCTAAAATTCTTGACTTGTTGCTATTGGGCGAGATGTTTATTTAGCAATAAATCTATATTCCTTCGGCGTGGTAAAGTGGTAGATGCCCTCGGGAACGGTTCGTTCGCGCTCGATATTGCCTCTTCGTTTCTGTCCATTTCCATAAGTGTCCTTCTGGATTTCCTATTATCGTCCGGAAATTCACTGGAGAAACTATGAAAATCGACCGTCGGACTTGATGACATTGCACTACCAGCATTTTGTCACGTAATTTTTAGGAAATTTTTAATCGAAACAATCCTTAAGTTTTTTAATTTTATTTTTTGTAACACAATGCTACAAATGCTAAACTGATGGGGAACACAAAATACGCCGTCCTTTTCTTTACACCAAAATGTAATTTATCTCTCCGAAAACAACAAAAATTAATCACTTTCTTTCGCCAAACGAATCCTGTTAGGTCATCTTTAGCCTCAATCAACAACAATTTGTCGCGTACTCATTGTGAAGACTGGTAGAAATTGTTTGCAAGAGAAAAACGGTGATTAATGGATTTAGGGAAAAAAATTGGCACCGACCAAATTCTAGCTGGAAATAAAATAAAACCCGTGTAGCCGGCTCTAATCACATGACAGAGCTTGCTCGCATGATTAAGTTCTTCGTTTTAAGTGATAGCCAGAGATTTGGCAAGTCATCTTGATTTGTACGTGAGGTGGTAGCAAATTGACTCTGTAAGTTGATAAAGAACACTTTCACTCCCGAGGTTTAACTGGTAAGTATCGATTTAATTTTGTATTCTTCGCGTTAAAATAGAAAAATACCGAACGACCGATCGTGTTTTAATGAAGTACATCTCCCTCTGTAAGCTATAATTCAAATAGAAACTCCTTTTGTATTTGGATTTTGCTACGTCAACTCCAGAAGCTTTTAATAGATTGAGCTGTACAAAAAATGCACAAGATGATTAAATTCGTATATTAAGGGATATAATTTAGAAATAAATGAATATATAAGCCTATTTTTATGGTCTACTACTTAATTTTGACCGAACGAATTACGTTATACCTTATGCTTTAGGTACTTTATAAAACCCATTAGTTGAGATGGTCCATTATAAGTTAATAATTTTTTCATTCGCCTGGAATTGAAGTTATTCTAGTATGGAGGACAAAACTTCAAATCTCGAATCCCTTAAGTAACGTTAACCGAGTGTGTTAGAAAACTCTATAACGAATTAATGCAGAATTTCAGAACATCTGAAAAAGGGGAATAACTGAGGAATCTTCCAAGTTCCTGAACTAAATGAATAATTAAGTAAATAGGTGAAATATTCATGTGTACATCCGTGTTTTGCGCTCTTCGGCAGGAAATTCGACTAAGGTTGTATTTACGCCGAAACAACGGATTTTCTGTTAGTTTTCGAAGAAATAATAAATAAGATGTGTTTCTGCTATCGAGCATTTCCGTTTTTGAATACCTATACATACAGTCTTGTCGAACAAATTTAATTTAAGTTTAAACTTTCAGTTTAAAAGGTCTTTTGGTTATATTTACTTACTATTAAGCACAAACTTTCATTCCATATCCGTGCACTTTATCAATTGAACGTAGAACAGCCTCATTCCGAATAAACATAAATGTTTTTCGCGTTGAAATTGGCAATTGAAGTTTTTGTATCCCGAGCGGTTACTACATTTGATTGTTCCGTCCGCAGAAGCATTAAATATGGTCGGGTACATCCGTTTTGTTCGTCGATTTATGGAACACTCCAGGATGCTTGTTTGCCGTGGATTAGGCGAAAATTCTCGCCGTATTATCCCTGTTTGTAAATCTGAGAGATAAGTAAGCCTCGGCAAACACCACGTATGTGTATTTAGTTGCACAGAACAAAGCTAAATTGAATTGGCGTATAATGAATTCCTCCAAAATTGGAAAATATACGTGATTGTAGTTGCACGAAACAATCATCTTGTTCGGTGTATGATATACGCTAATAAAATAGAATGGGAACGTTAATTTTTTCTTCCGATATACATTAGGGTTATTAGAAGTCTTATGCAATTTTTATTTTGAATTATTACAAACATTATTTTTCGATCTGGAAAGCTCGGTAGGCTATGCAATAGAAATATTGAGGATAACAGCCACTTTCCAAGATTGTATTTTAAATTTTCAAGTGCATTTCCCAATAAAGTTCAGCAATTGAATGTGCAAAACGACGCATCTCCTGCTATTTCTAAAATATATTTCATAAAATTCACGACGCGTTTTTGCTCCTTAAAGCATTTATTTCCTAACCTTTCTTAGTGGAAAGATTCAATAAAATAGAATTTACTAGATATATTTTATATCAAAGGTACAAACCAAAATTTTTATAGATATCTAATGTATATCTTCTAATATAACACACAATAAAAATAGCCAAATTTTACTTTACCAGTGTAAAATCGATTAAAATAAAATTTCAGTGGTATTGCGAGGATTCGCTTACAGCCGAATATGTTCTAGAGATAAAATACTTTTTGGATACGAACTTGAGGAATTCAACTGAAACATTCGTTAAAAGAAAAGTTTGTGAACTTTTGTACCAGGACCCTAATAGGAATAGGTCCGAATGAATGAGTTTTGGCTTCGTTCCAAAATATAAAAAATTACGTTATTTTCAAGTAGAAAAACGCAGTTTCTTATAAATAATACATAATTCAAAAATACCATGATTCATTATGAGAAATATAGAAAATGCCATATATAGACATGTTATCTAATAAAGAAAATCACATTATTTATATTGGAAGAATCTAAAAAATGAATAAAAAATATAAAATACCTATATTAATGGTAGGTATTAAAAAAAGATTTAAATACGACACTGTAATTTTACCACCACCTAACAACTTCTTTCAGTGAAATGATGAAATTAACAAAGTTCGAATAAAGTGGGAGTAAACTTTGTAAAACGTACCTACCTCAAAACATTTCTTTATGAAGTATATAACCCGAAAATATCGAGATAATTATTTTTGAAAAAGTACAATAGACATAAATCCAATTATAAAAGTTTTATATCCTCTTAAAAATATGTTTACCTTAATAAGCATTTTTTTGAATTACTCATCACAATAAATTCTTTACAATTACTTTTTGTGAATACGGAATATAATATGTACTGGATGGTGTAATTATTTAATACGTGGAAATATTATACAAACGTTTACCTAATACCCAATTTTAGGAATAAAAATATTGTTAAAAATGGGCCAGAAAAGCATGCTTAAAAGTCTTCATGGTTTTAATGAAAAACTGTGTAATTCATTTCTTACTTTAATTAAATCAAACAGAGTGCTGCTGCATCCGCTAGAGACATACTTTTTACAAAATCTCGTTGACGGAAAGCTTCTCAATTTCATAAACTCGAAAACATAATGATTAAAACTGCAGCACACGCTACCTACCTTCCTTAAAGATGTGTTATTATCTGCAGAAGGTGTCGAGGAAAAGAAAGTGTGAACGTAAACTTCAATGAACGCCGAAAATTGTTCTCAAACTTAATTTCAACTTTATCTGCGACTTAAGAAGATGCCTTTCTCCGGAAAAAATTCGTCAATTTGAATTGAGATGGAATATGAGCATGAGATAAAAAGACGACTCAAGTCGAATTATAATTCGCTCTCTTTGAACTGAAAATACTTCAGAATTTAATTATTTTTTTTGTATAGGTATCGTACCTACCTATATAAAAATTTGTATTTTATTAAACGGAAATACTAAATCGAGTTTTATCAAACTCATTTCATTATTAACAGATAAAATTAAAATTATATATTATAAGCATTTAACTTGAATAAATTACAAAGCATAAACTCATTGTGCAATAAAATGATTTTAGGAAGATTACCGCCTATTTATACCGAAATTCAGTTATCTGCCATCTGTGCCATAAGTCAACTCCGACTGGCAAAACTGGCGTCTGGTTCTTAGAGAAATTCTCCACATTACAAATGCTATATAGCAAACTATATAATTGCGATTTTCATCGTGATACAGAAACTCGAAGCAACTTCGAGTCAATCGTTAATACCCATAATCCGACCTACAAAATAATTTTCCAACGAAATGTCAGTTTCGGGAAAGTTTGAAGTAAGTTTCCTTGTACTTCTATTTACGTATACGAAATAGTCGCAGCCATCACACATGATTTGGAGGGAAACTTCCAAGTTCGTCCTCATCTGGATTTTACAATGAACTAAGTCATTGTATCTCGGTTGAAGAAAACAAACAAATCTTCCCGTAATATGAGAAATTATTCAATAAATTCCTATTTTAGCAATTTTTAATTCAAATCATAGGAATGATTGAGATAACCAGAGATTTTAAAAAGTTAGTAATTAATGGTAAAAATTTAGAGTCCCCCAAGGAACATCAGTTCAGTAATTAATATAGTTTCCACATGTATAATTTACTTAAATTACTGAAATTTAATGAATTAGACAAATTTCTTGTATGGATTATGCATGTAGGTACCTGCAGTGTACTTATTTACTTATAAATATAATACAAGAGTTTCTAAATTTCAATAAATCAATACACGCATCAGAAACTTTCAATCCCTCCGGTCGGTACGCTCGAATCTAATCTCAACTATACGGGCTTTTCTGGAAGAAAATAGGTCCCCATATTCAAATTATTCTACAACATTAATGAAACCCCAACGTCTCGGCTAAAGTTAATTACAATGTAAATTAGCAAGTTAAATGGCTTCTATTTCTACCGCTCATTATATCTCTTCGACGTATTATAAACTGTTTACAGCAGATGCGAGTGGAGTTTCGGATACGTAGATGATAGTGCCAACGAGGACGACACAACGAAACGTTAAGCGCCCTTTAAACCGCGGATTAAGTAACAGCGGTTCGAGAGACGGTTAATTTTAAAATTGGATTAATCGCGAACACTATGCCATAGTTTAAAGTGTTTTCGTCCAATTACGTCTATAATACATAAGAATATGAATATAAGCTGATTGATTATATGAGAATTTCTCCATAAATAAATGTTTTATTTGACAATCAAAAACGTATAACCTAAACGTTTTATTGAGCTTTACTATATCAATGGATATAATATTGTGTTATCAGCAGCCATTTTTTGTCGAGACTTCTTTGTGAGATGCACAAGTCGAGTTTGCGAGGATAAACTCCATAATAGTGGATTCCCAAAAGTGGATTGGACCCTTAGAAGGGTTCCTTTGTAAAATATTCCATCAGTATACATACGAACGGAATACAAGTAATAATTTAGAAGCGGATATAAATCGGTATTAAGCTTTATCTACCTTTCCTTTATCTTGTTAGCATTCACGAAATTGTTTTCAGCGACTAAATAGGAGGTCACTGAAAAATTCACATATATAACTTCTCAATCTAGGCCGATACAATCGTAGTGTGTCGCTCAATATTTTGAATAACACATAGAGAAAAACGCCCAATCGATCTTCCTCGACTGGCCTTTCGCCGTTTCGTTTGCTCTCTTTTCCAACATCCCCAACAGTTGACATATCTCGCGGTTGCACTTTTATTTCCATTTAGTTTGGCGAGGCCTGAATTTAACAGATAACGCCCGTAACGCCGGCAACTTGTCATTTTCAAACATCCTTGAGCGTAAAATAGATTAAAACTAATCGCGTTGAAAATAAACTCCATAATGGAAATATCCGATAGAGCCTCTTACGCTAATTTACCGTGAAGCGCCAATTATTTTGATATAACAAGGGACTCGAGACAAGACTAGAACTAGCTCTAAACGATTTCGTCCTCCTATTAGATAACTGAAAATTAACACGGACAGCTCCCAGTTAAGCCTATATATCCTTTATCTAATTAAAATAGCCCTTTCCTGTTACAGATACTTATCGCATTTTATTTTGTTAAGTACACGTCTGTTTTTTTTGTAATTTAAAGTGCTCAAATTCTGAACTGTCACCGAGGGTTGAAACAATGGTGAGTCCCTGAACTTGTCAAATGCATTATTGAGAATAAAAAACGAGTAGTGGTGTTAAATCATTGGAATTAAATCTTAAGCGCCTATTGAATTTCACTTGGAGTTCAACTAAAGGTGTTTCCTTTGTTGTCAGAGGTTCTTTTATTATTTACGACGTGAATGGAATCATAATAGTGTAAATGGGTTGAGGCATACGGTGATACTTAATACGAAATAGGGGATTGTTGCACAAAGCAACAGGGAAGAATGGTTTAAAATCCGACTAGAACTATTCTTTTCCTATTTATTATGTGTATATTTGGAATTAATATTATAATTAGTTGCATGGATAAAGAGATCTCGAAGATTTTGAATTATCTAAAATGCTTATTAAAGAATAATGAATTCCCTCATAATGCGCAATTCAACGGAATCGAACGACGGTCCCTTTGATTATGAAAATATTGAATATAAAATACATCTAAAGTAATTTCAGTTTTAAAATTCCCCCACGAAAACCTCTTCATACCGAAAACCTACGACCTCGTTACTGAAAATTCTCCGTCGTAAAATAAATTCAGAAAACCTTTGAGAGGAGCATTACAGGCCGTGAGAAAATGTAGCAAATTTTGCCGCGGAGCAGAAATTCCATATCGGAAAGGTTACTTAGACTTTAATAAAGTCAAGTTTTAAAACGTTGATGGAAGCCGCAAAATTGAGCAATGCGTTTATATGGAAGCAGGAGAGAGAGTTTAAAGTTTTCATCAAAGGCCCTCACCTCGGGCGTTTGAAAATAGTTTAACGCACGTTTCTTTCTAAATTAGGTTATGGCTACAATAACTTTAAAGGAATTTAATGTTAATACGGAAAAAGACGCTTTGTTATGCATGAACAATTTGTTCGTCGTATCTAAATATTTATTATTGTTGTTTCAATGTACAAGAAAATTACCACCATGTTCAATGTAGGTGTATTCCAGTTAGGTATATCTTGTTATTGTGTTTTGCAGAAACAATAATTTTCGTCTAGGTTATACGTGCTCCTGCAGCTCAATTACTAAATTACATTCTGCTTCAAGTCGAAGTTGTACCTAATGGATGTTAAATTCGGAACTTTAGTAGTTGTTTTGTTGATTACATACAAATTATAACGAACAAGTTTTCCAAAATAATCAATTTTATTAAATTAATAAAATCAATAACAACTACCAATCAAATGTTTAAATAAAACTGTGTACAAGCTGAGTAAATAGCGCTATCCAAAGCCCATTAAATTTTAAATGTATTTCTACAAAAATTTTATATTGCTGCAACTCATACGTACGTGAAATAATTTCGCATGATGCAATGCAGTAGTTTTAACAGAAATTCTTTATTCGCTTCGCGAATAAACAAACTATGTAAATCCAATTCATAAAAGTTCCAAGGAAGTCACTGTTGAGAGCTCTTTCTAAATTTAGTAAAACGTAAGTTGAGTTTAAATTGCAATTTAAATTGGAAGTTAAAAGAAAAAACCATTAATGTCTCTCCATCTTTTAATGCGCTTTTAAAATGTAGAGTAGAGAGCTCAAGTTTTATAATGTGTAACCAATTAATAGAAACAGAAAGTTGGAGATTTCTAATGGGAAGATCGAACTTTAAATAAGATGAATGGAAATTCTCTTTTGTTAGATAAGCGATCTATTTTACTTTTAAAGTAAATGAACGAAACTAGTCTCTTATCAATTAACTAATTGACTGTATTTAACTATTAAGAAATAGAAGTTCAAGAAAATGTAAAAAAAATCTTGAAGAAGGTGTGGCATTGGTACCTAATTCAAATTTATAATGAATTTATATAAATGAATGTTGGCAATTAAATTTTTATTGCTATTGCAGCATGCCGATATTTTGCTACCGTAAAATACAACTAATTATTTTTTTTAACTATTAAAAAAGTTTAAAATGCCTGTTTCTAACTATTCTAAACAATAAATTGAAAACTACTATTTGTATCCAATATTTAAATATATTGTTGGTATAATTGAATTTAGTACATAATCATATAAAATGAAAATCAAAGTTCTTTTGAAACTAGAACACTCTTTGAGAAAAACGCAAAAGGAAATTCGAAAATTCCCGTAGATGTCTAGTTGAACAAGATAATATGATTATGCAGTCCTTGCACCGTGTAATAAAATACGTAGAGGAACTTTATTAAACAGTTCAATTTGCGTTTGCTTTGTGTCCTTCCAAGTTACATTTCACACTTCCAACGCGTTCCAGACAAAGAATAATTACCGAGGTTCTTTGAAGTGAGTCGCAGAACCGAGTTAGCACAAATCAGATAAAGGAGAAATTGGTAACGGCTGCAGAGGTCCAAAGTAGGTGACCGTTTTCTCGCTCCCTTTTTAAGATCAATGAAAAAATATCTATCTAATTTACGGAATTAGAAAGAGGCTGCAAAAAGGTTCGATCTTGATAGGTTCAATAAAAAAAATCGTTTCGAATTAAGACAATTATAGAGGAAATTGTAAAAGACTGTAATTATTATACGCAAATTAAGATACGTTGATATCAAAAGGGGAAATCTTAACTTGTCGTAGTTAGATTAGCCCATAGATAAATTAAAATTATCCATTAATCTAGTAGTAAATGGACCAATTCAACTGTATGACATGATCCATCAATATTATTCCAGAATTTCCAAACAATAATTAGTATTCTGCAAAAGTTAACTATTTAGATTTTCCGGTGCGTTTGGATTTAACAGTATTCACCTGTCAATTCTGCTGTGAAATGCATCCGTTCAGTCCGAGCTTTACAGTAATTTCACGCTAAACCAACCCCAATTTATGCAATTTAAAGTGGATGCGGCGTCGGCAGAAGAGCGAAGGTTTTTGACAGAAAATAGCCACAGTCGTGTGAACAAATAGCCATTACGAGAACAAACGTCGCTACACTACATACAAAAATCATGTTTCTAGACGAGTTTGACGAATTTATGTATTGCATGGCGGATTTACATGGTTATAGTACAATAGGTTTGGCTAAATTGAAAATCACCATCATCAAATGAAGGTATTACTATGATATATTTTTTAATTTGATTAAAAAAATAGGTTAAATAACTTCAGAAATTTCAGAAATGTTATAAAACTCCACTATTAAAGTTGTTAGTAATGTAATCGAATTATTTGGTTTATGCTTTTAATTAAAAGCAGGTAATTTCAACCTCGCGGAATTAAATTACACTAATAATCGAAATTTGATTAAAATAACTAAAGCCATGTTCGACAAAGCAGGACTAATTCTCTTCACAGTCGTCGTTCTATTAGTCAGCCCGTTAATTTTAATTAGTTTACCAAAGCAAAGAAAGCACAATAATTATGGACCAATTTATTTGGTGCGGTTTTACGTTCCGCAGGACTACATAAATTCTTTAATTGGGTAAATAGCTGCGGCTAAATTAACTCGGCTAGCCACTTTGGCAGACGCATCGACGTTAATAGGGCATACCATCTAACCCAGCAATATACGATAAATGCTTTTTCGACAAAATTCGATTTTCTTTGTTTTAGTTGAACGCCGGCCAAACGCAAAATTATTATAATGCATATAACAATTAGAACTAATCAATTTGAAAATTGTAGAAAGTCGCTGGAATAAATAATGGTTGTCTCGTTATTAGGTATTTCTTTCGATCAATCAGTTGAGCTCTAGTGGAAATGTTATGACGTTTCGGCGGCCTTCCCTTATTTTTTGCGCGTTGGAAAAATGTATATTCATCAATTTACGGGGGGCAAAAAAAGGGGCAAAGGTCACTGGTATGTAGAGGGAGAGAAAAAGGAAATGGGGAGGATCATCGTGCGAATTCCGAAAGCGGAAACCGGTTCCCGGCCCGGGCCCTGGTGATCGTTCATCGAACAGCTATAGAAGCCGATTTCCAAACCATTGTGCATGTTCTTTATTGGTGCGGTCTTCTTCCACTCGACTTTATATCGTTGGATTCGAATTATTGCCGCCGTTTACTATATATCTCCGGGGATAAGTCCGAAAAGGAATGGAAAAACAAGTCGCTGCGATAGAATGTGCTATCTGGTTTATTAGGTTTATTTGGGAACTGTTCTCGCAGTGATTTTATGTTTATTTTTTACATTAGTTTGCGCCGCGTTATAGCCCAGACAGCTTGTCTAGATGGCCCAGTTCGAATGCCATGTATATGCAAATTTGTTTGTTTGTCAACGTTATTACATCTTCGACGAAATTCCAATAAAAAAAACAAATTTCAACTTATACCTATTAACCAGCAAAAAAATTAGTATCGATCAAATTTAAAATACATTTATACATTCCAATAAAAGAGAGTAATAACAAACTGTGCTCTATAATAATTTACGCAGATACATACCACTGCAGGAACACGGAGAAAAGCTTATAAAAACAAACCCTGCAGCAATTTTAATCGTCGAGATTGGTTGCGATAGCGTTTACGAAGCTGGGCACGTTTTCTGATCTAGTGAATCCAAAAAAAGGACGAATTTAAACAGTACGGAGATTTTTTTGCAGTGACGTAGAAAATAATTCGAAAACCTAGAAACGAACTGTTACTACAGACTCGAAGTGATTTAACTAAAAGCATCTAAAAAAGATCTTTCACTATATCTAACAGGAACTCTATTGGTTAATTAATGATTAATTATTCGTTAGCAATATAATAGACTAATAAAAATCCCCGAGATTGTTTAAAATATTTAAATTAAATTAAATCTATAACATCCACTTTAATTATCAGGATACTAAATAGGCACACAAAATAATCTCTTTTTATTTTATCTTATTTTTTTACTAAACCGGATTGAATCTCTCTGTCACTGAGTTGGGGCGGCGAAATAAACATCAGTAACCCTTACGATCGGTCGTATTCCACGAATGCAACCCTCTTTACCGTCATTTTTCTAAAAAACAACGTACCGCGCCGTGGTCAGCAGGGTTGAATTGAATCCTCGCTAAAATAGCATTTGCCTGAAGCTTTGTAAAAGTAATCCGATGTCTTTTTTTGCTGTAGCATTAAGTTCCAAAGAGGCCTTTCCACTGCAAGATCCGATATTAAAACGCCAAAGTAAAAGAAATAATGAAGGGAAGGATTTCCTTTTCGAAGCTGAGTAGGTATTACTAGTATCTACATTTAATTTAATTACATTTATGTACCCACATTTAACAACGAATGTAGATTTCACGTAATGCGTATCGGAAGAAGATTGTTAGTAATCTAATCAACTCCGATTGTTTAACAATTTATTAATTTATTGTATTACTACATTGTGCAAAGCAGGTAAAACATAAAACCAAGGATGGTAATGAGTGAGTAAACTGAGCTGGGTTGCCGCTATACCACCGCATGTTCATACGTCAGTTGTGCATGCAATGCTTGTTAGAACTGGTTAAACACGGGAATTAAAGAGAAACCAAAATGAAATAATGTTATTTCAGCGTATGTAGGGAATTACATTTTACATGCAGATGTTCTGTTAGTATGTAGAATAAATTCTAGATGAACTAGTCAAGGGAAATTCAAATGTATAGAACAATTTTGGTAATCTTAAACCTATGTAATTTCCAATAAGTTCTAAAAATTTTGTAACGATCTAATTAGCTGTGATTGTAGCGAATACTAATATTCATGTTTACAAAACATTATACTGTTCATAGTATAACGATTGTAATAACATCGAGACATGAATAAAATATTCCGTATCTATAATCCTACAATGCAGAAAATTATTTTTATTGCCAACGTACATATATAATAAATCAGTATATTAATATTAATGTAAATTTTCTCAATATAATGAAAGCTTCATATTTTACCAAAACTTACCATCAATTTAGTGTTCATGGAAAAGCAAAATATTGCAGTATAATTGAACCGATAATATGTGCATTTTGCTTCAATTTAGATACACAGTTCTCATAATATGTATGTATAATATATTATAATTATATGCAAAAAGTTTTCGAATTCCTACAGAATCTATCAATTTTTCATCAATTGATAAATTCAATAAAAAAACTAAAAAATGTAAATATATATGAGTATCGAATTCCAAATTGTTTCCAACATATTTTTGTTCCGTCTGTAATGCTCAGCTAGATTTACAATGACCTGTTTTCGAATGAACATTCATCCAAATAATTTGAATTTATTGGTACGCCACTATTGACATCTAGACAAATTGATTGTTGATGAAAACAAATGCGATGTCTACCTGCGCATTTTCAGGATGTGACATTCCCAAATAAATAGGATGTGTAAATAACGGCAAGAAAACCCGAACATCCAGGAATTTAGCGTCAAAGAGGGAGATTTGATGGAATTGAAGGGCGCGACTAAAGATTTTACACGTGATCGTGGAATGAATGTTTGATTCACCATCATCAATACGCTACTAAGATAAAGAGCTTTCTACATAAATAATTATTCAATTATTGAGTCTTTTATTGAATACTCAGATTGATGTTGCCTACTAATATACAGGGTATACAAAGTAAAGACTTTATGTTTCTAATGCTTTACTCGAAGGCAATAATTTTATGGAACTTGAATGGAAGTTGAAAACTGACTTACCGGGGATCATCTATGTAACTACTGTTAAACAAATTACGCATACCTGAAACAAAAATTGTATGTTAATAATGAGTTATATTCTAACCTTTTATTTTTCTTTTCAATTACAATGAGTATTTTTTTTGTTGTTCTTCGATCTTTTCTTTTTTCGCCGTAAGACAAAAGAAAAAACAAGTAAATTAATTAATTAATCTTCCTGTGTCGACCTACTGAAAAAACATGGTAAAAAAATCTTACTGTATAATTAGGTTTTTTCTGTTTGTTTATAAAGAGGCGCAACTGAAAACAAAGCAGTTAAAGTAAAATCTAATTCAGTATTACAACTCGCAGCCAATTTAAAAACTTTCGTTCTTATCTCAAACATTCCCCCGGTTACTGCGCAAGAAACAAAGATGATATTGAACAAAACCCGCAAACAAACGAAAAACAATTTACATCTCAAAGTTCTCTCCTGATTAAAACAATAGACTGCGATGTCTCAATCGATTGTTATACTACAAAATGGGATCCAGAACGTAAGATAAACTTCAATCTGCATCTAAAATTTGAATAGGGTTTACGTAAGAGGTACTGGAAAGTAATTTCGTTAAAAGGTTCACACTCACTCTCGTGCCTGGAACTCGACTAGTCATAGGGGCGACAGCCCGTCAGATGGATCTTCGCCTGTCACTATAGAAATGCCGATAAAGCATAAACCCGAAGGACGGCATTATCTGTTTTCTGCAAACTGAACATTAAGTGACGACCTTTTTGCCTCGCCGCTTTTCACTTTTTTGTATATATTTTGCACATTGACTTACAAGTTCACTCTTCGATAAATACGCATTTATTTCACTTCGTAATTGACTTATTTCCTAAGCACATCATCCAGAGATATTGCTTTATTTTTTTTCAGATACGTGCTCAATTAGGTTAATATTGTTTTTCGTTTTTTCCTTGGCTAGCTTAACGAAGCTATGTACGTATGTTTTAATACGCTTTATCAATAAAAGAAAATTGATCGTGATATTTACTACAATAAGTCATTAAAATAGGTACACAGCAATGCGAAATATTAATAAAAAGAGATGAAAGTGGAATATTATAGCGCAAAATAATGGGTTATTGAATGAACCGATGAAAGAGTAAATGAACGGAGTAATTTAATCAACAGAAACGAAAACGTTGATAGTGAAAATAGAAAAATAACAATAGACGTGGTAATATGAAAATGAGTTGCGAAAGCTGTTTCTTGATAATATCTACCCCAAAGCAGGAAATTTTATTTTAAAGCTGCTGGTTTACTCTACTGCAGAAATACATTCGCTTTATATACCTTAGAAAAAGGGAAACAAGGCAGGTAAAATCCTGAAGGACTACGGTGGATAAAAAATTTGCATGTAAACAAAAACCGCGCTTTTTAATTAAATTGCGCATTGTTATATCTTTTATTTTGGTATCTTTGATCAAAAATGATTAACCTCTGCTAATTACTAATTAGATGAAAAAATGTAGCAGAATCGATGTACCTAACAAACTTTTTTAATTTTTAATTAAGATATTGCGAATGTTTTGTAAAAAAAAGTCAAAATAATGAACACCAGATTGTTGTTGTTAAAAGTTTCCACTTTCCCTGTTGTATATGTATGATCAGAGGCGCAGTCAATAAAATGATTCCTTTTTAGAGCATCAAATAAAAGCAAACTTTATACATTTCCTACCTACACTCGTTCTAAACCAAATAATACAATGACAGAGATATTATTTACTTTACAATCTCGTTCGACATCGAGAACATTATAAATTTTAACGGTAGCCGAAGTAGGGACAACAAAATATATACGGACGCGATAAGATCTGGCAGCATTAAGGGTTGAAAGTCTTTTTATATCAGTGACTATATATCACAAAAAGGGGAACAAATCCAAGAATCACGATTTACATAAATACATATTCCAAAGAGTTTTCCGTAAACATCGGTGCATTCGAAGCCATCATATGCCCGGCCCAAGGAATTTACAAAAAACTATCATTTACTATAATACCTAATTTCAATATAAGAGCACAAAAGAGATATCAAAACAACGTTGGTCATTTTATTTAAAGTTATATACCATAAAAGGTAAGTACTTTAAATTTAATATTTTATTGATTGCTTCTTAAGTATTAATTTATTAATTTTCTTTGGCCAAAATACATTCCGAGAGACTTCATAAAACTCGACTTGACACTCCAACAAACAAACATCTGCACCGGACCATTTTCGGTGTTTGACATAATGGTGGATACGTTTTTATTCCCCGTAAAGAAAGTACGGGGTGAAATCGGGCAGTAAAATATGAGTTTTAATAAAAGGAGAGGTTATAAATTTCATTTAATAGCACGTAAAGCAAGGGTAGGTGGTGCAGGAAACAGCCGTTTATAGAATTCGGTTCGAGTTTTACGGACTGGCTACGATGTGCGGTTGTAGTCGACTCGTACCCCGTTCCGGTGAAACAGCGTTAAATTATGCTCTAGTTAAATATTTCCAGGGTAAAAATGACAGATGATTTGCATACCGTTCGGTGCATTTTGAATTCCGTCACTGCGATCGATGTACTAACTGAAAAACCGCTGACATTTTATCGCAAAAGAATAAATTACGAATTGCTACTAGTTCCGTATCCGTATTGAATTGAAAATGAATATAAAATCACTAAAGGCGAATAAAACTGAGTGCATAATTTATTGAGCAAGATACTTTTTTAATAAACTAAATAAAGTTATAAAAATATTACATATTTTTTATACGATAAACATTCTGGTTATTACACGTTGTTAATATACTCCTTTCATTTAGAAAATAAAAAGTTTGATAAACCAATCTACTAATAATAAATCCTGGAATAATGGCCACTTTTTAATTAAAGTCATAAAGTAGTGCCAGCTACTTATTATCGACGAGATATATTTTACGATCTTGATCTGATTTCATCTCAAAAGCCCGTAACACTGGTTATCACGAAATAAATGCGTATCCCTAACGACGCACCCCGCTTTTAGCGAGCCGACGATCTAATTACCGTAATGATTTAAAAATAAGTGCCTTAAGAAACCACCGTAACCGGTTTTACAAAAAGATGCATTAAAGCAGTTAAAGATACATCAGTAGATATCTCTCACGCACAGTGTGCGAAATTAATTCGTACCGGTCCAGGCGATATTTTCAATTTATAACAAGACGATCGGAGGTCCTGATTAATTGAATGGGCGATGGAGATATCCCGGGGTGTATTTAAAAAAAGTTTCGCTGATACTCATCTAATCCACTTAATATAGTAATGGATATTTAATTAATATGAGATATAATAACACGATGAAAATACAAATTATACATGCAGGCATCTTAATTTTTCCATTTTTAAGATTATATCTATCTATATCTACAAAGGAGAGAGAAAATGTCTTGTAAAGTTTTTTTTTGATATCTGTTCATTTCCAATTCAGTAATGTACGTTGGCAAATAACTTTTTCCTCAACAATTTTTATTGACCTATAAAAATGGATGCGAAAATTTAGATATGAATAAGTAAGTCGGAATACATCAAAAAGTCCGTTGGAAACATATCAGAATCACTTCCGAACAAAGCACCCAACTTGTACTCTATTTTATCTTTTGATGGCAAGGGCATTACATACAATTTATATGCAAATTTGAAATGGTTCTTCCTAGCGGCTACTGTCTATTTCATTCTGATGCATACACTCGAAGTCCGACCTTTTTAAAACCATGTGTCAGATGGAATATTCCCTTATTTCCAGTACATAGGTACAATTCCAGAATTCGTACCTGAAAATATGGCTAAATTGTTGAGAATACAAATTATGTATTTATGTTATTTCGCTTTAATGCGAAGAGCAAACATCAAAACTTTTATGCAACCTAATTGCCTATTTAAACTCAAAATTTCCAAATAGTTCACTGAAGATATTTCATAGCTGGCAAAATTCTTATTAACCGTCCTCTTTGTCAATGAATAAATGCTCGGGCTGCATTATTGTTAAAGCACAGAATGCACTCTTCTCGTTTCCTCGGGGAATTTATCTGCTAAACGTTAAATGTTCTGTTTCCTTGTACTAGTTGATATTTGCATAAATCTACATATGTTGACAAAAAAAGGAGATGCAATTACATCGCACAACGTTACTGTTCGAGTTCCAAAAGCACCAGCACAGAGGGTATTAGACGCACATAATTTATTTCCCTAATTTGATGGAAGCGCAGAATTTAAATTTAGTTCGTAATTAGTAATGTAATTACTTTGTATAGTAGATACTATACCTATACCTTTCTTTATAGCACGAACTAAGTTTTAATCGATGAAGCAACGACTGACTAGCAATTGAAATGAGGTATTTTATTAATGTGTTGTTCAATTTCATCTTCATCAGAAACTTTTATTATCTTATACAAAAAACATATAATCGTAAAATGTTTCTAATCACAACCACCCTTCAAATTCAATTAGGATTGCTGCCCCTACTTGTATTTCCTAAGAGCAAACTTAAATAATAACAATAACACTAAATTTAATGTCTTCCCTGGCGCCGTAACTTCGACGTAACGCCGAAAGTTAATCCAATTTGGGGTTAATCACTGCGGGAGAAGTCGCGCCAATTACCTATTAGGCTCCACTTGCGGCCAGGTGCGTTTAGATATACATAAGGCGAATCCTTATTCCGACACCTAATTACCGAGCAAGTATGTAAATAGTCCTTGAGGCGGTTGTAAATCGACCTGCAGTTGATATTTATTTATCTTAACGACGCTGTTGCGCTTTATGATGGTAATTTAAACCTCATACTCGTAAAAACAAACTCATTTTCACCTAAAAAGGTGCTCATTCTACTCCAAGAATAATGGTTTATTTATGAACGCTTCCTTGAATTGTTGAATTTTTACGGTAAATTTATATACCCTAAAAAATTGATTTACTAAAGTCAGTAGGTAAGTACGTGTAATTATTAACGAGTCAAATTTGTTTTTAAATTACTTGCAGGGAACCCCATTTTTATTAACACCGAGCGAAAAAATTTCATTAAAATAATCCTTCCGACTGTAAATAAATTAAATTGAATTTTGTATCCTTTGATGGCAATAGTGTGTTACTTATTCCACTAGCCATAGTGACGTTAACTGATATTGAAAAAGTCTACTAAAGTTTCAATTATCCTATAATTATTTATTTATTGCGATAGATTTCCTGTACAATTAAATAAAATGGAAGTGCACTCACCTTAAAGAGAAGCAATCTGAACAAAGCCAATAGTAATGCGTAATGAGTTTGAGTTATCCACCTAAAATTTCGTATGAGTACTCTGCGATATGCCTAAAGTAATAACTTAATATTTAAAGTAAATAATTTTAATCAGCTCTATTAATTAGCTTTGTTGCGTTGGATTGGCCAATTTGACCCTTAAATTTGAACAAAAAGACCGAGAGAGCGACACGATAAATGACATTATAGGGACAACAAGCAACGGATATCCAAAGGGAAGCATTCTTAATCTACCTAATTTGCATTGTTATTAACTAGCCTGCTGATTTACGTTTCAATTTAGCGGCTACTCGCTCGGCATGACTCGTGTTTGATATTCAATTTCGTATTTTCCTTTTCAGCACGGATTTAGCCACCTTTAGAGCCTGAAGGCCATCGAAAACAGATCTAGAGAATGTTCAAATTATTCATTTTAATTAATAATACAAATACATACATAGGTATATGTATAAATTTACCTAACCAGAAAAAATGTAAAAAAATGTACTTATGATTGTTTAAAAACGCACACATAAACCTCATTGTATTAAGTACCTACTAAAATAATCATTTATTGAGTAAATAAGGAAAAATGAAGCAAACTTTACGAGTGTAATTTACATTCTAAATAAATATTTTATTTGATTTCATCACGAATAATATTTCATTGTGAATAATCTGTAACTAAATGAAAAACTGATCAATAATTGAAATACATGAAAAATCCGAAAAATAATGTAATAGTCATATTTTTACGCAGTTTTTGCATAAGTATTAAGTTTTATCAGTTTCTCCCGACTCGCCTTGTACATATAGGGTATAAGTAATTCATTAGTATACAACTTTTGTTTGCTAATTGTTTGTCCAATTAATTACTCGAACCTACAATCCTAGATCTACACAGTCGAAACTTGGTATTATGAAAGCCCAAATCAGCAATTTAACGGAGGCAACAATAGCAACAATGGCGCCGTTATTAACCTCCAGTTATAGAATATCTGTTGCGAGTAATATGCTCATTTCCTTTGATATAATGTAAGGGTGTTGATTGATATCAAATATGTACGTACAATACAATATTTGGGTATGGCACATATATTAATCTAGGGCAATAGCTTAATTAAAAAAAATAATTGGGTAAATTTTAATTTCTGAAACCCTAATTTGTATTCAAAAAAAATTAAATGTTTGTGTAATGACCGAAGTATAATGACCATAAAGCACACATATAAATTAACAATTACAATGAACATTTTGTATGCAAATTGAATGCAACGACTCATTTAGTATTAATGAACGGTATAGGACTGTTTAAACGTACCTACTTTACGATAACACAATTTATCCACTTATGGAAACCAATTATGCAAAGGGCTTACACCTGATTAAAAATGTAGTAATTTTAAATTACATATTTTAAGTTACCTAGAAGTAATATTTATGTTAAATTGTAAAAAAGGCAGTACAGATGTTATTTTATTAATCGCACTACAATAATTATCATGTAACATAGCATAGGTTATAGATGTGAAATTTTTACTTTTCAGTGTATACTGTGCTTTACTTATGAAACTATTTTACATTTATTAAATTATACAGTTAATTATCGAACAAACAATAATTATTTTCATTGATAATTACTACGTAACGACCATAGAAATCTACGATAAACAAGCTTGTTTTGTTTCAATTATAACCCGGATAATTAGGTATAATATTATTTTGAAATAACAACTGGAAAGGGTTTAAAATACAAATCGAACAAAATGAAATTCGGACGTACTCGTACATAGTCCACTTGTGGATTACTTAAAGTTTTCTCGAACGTGTAATCGGTCATAATAGAATGATGCCGTTAATGGAAATGCAAGCTCTTGAACGAGCATCTGATTATCTACGGAAGTGCCTTACTCACCGCACCCGACTCATACGTTCACTGGAAAATGGATTTCTACGTTGGGCTAAGTAGCAGGGTCTCGAATATCCATCCTGAACGGCAATACTCTATTAAAATAACTCTCTATGTGCATATACTTCCACGTAATCGAAATGAGCTTATATCATAGAGTAGGTATTAGGTACGATGTTTTATTTTCAGTCGTTTTTAAAGTAGACAAAATAATAGAATAACGTTACGGATTCAGAAAGTCTACTTCCATTTTATCAAATCGTGATGGTGAGGCTGGGAATTGATGTACTGGGTGTCTCATCTCAGTAAATAACATTTCTCCGACTTTAATTCAATTCGCTGTGGCATAAATTGAAATACAGCTACCGAACTTTAAGGTGGCCGTTTTAGTACAATTTTTATTCTAAAAAGTCGAGCTTATTTCACGTCATGTTGGGTATTATGCCAGAAAGGATTACCCGGAGGTTCTTACGACTCAGAGGAGCAATACGCTCGCCTTAGGACGTAAGCAGCTTTACATTTCCCGGAAAATTCACCTAGGTCAAGCTTTCGTGATATATACAGCTTTACGAAATAAAGATCCCGAATTAAGCGGTTAGTACTATCTTTAGTTTAACCCTTCAATAATGTAAAATTTGCATACGATTTTATTAGTGCAAGACTAGGTGAATTGTTGTCAATAGTTTGTGACTGCTCCATCGGCAAGAAGCCGAGGAAAGCTTTAAATAAAGACCAGAGAAACGTCCTGAAAATAAGGTGCCATATTTTTTGCATTCGCATCGGACGGAAGAAGAAACGAAGCAAGCCCGTGTAAAACATCGAAAACAAATGCCGTCTATTGACACCTACACGACCTCAACTAATCTTCGGATCGTTCGCATACTCTCGGCGCGATATAATCCCCAAATCTACCGTTCTATGAATGACTTCCACTTACACGACGATCCGAAATAAGGGCGAGCCTGCATTTTTATTTATTTCTAAAGGTCCGCCGGGCCAGAAAGGGCAATAAGTCTCGAGATTTCAGTCGAAAACAAAAGAACATTGGATTTATGTCGCCCCCCTGACAATCGGGTGGAATTGCTAAAGGTTAATGCGTTCCTTAAGTGTACCTACACAACTGCTCGTCTAATCCGCTCTAATAGCTATTATATACGTAGATACTATATAATATCTGGAGGATAATTTTAAACGCCAATATGTCAATATGAAATATTCATGAATTTTGAATTACCTATTCAGGCTATTGTAACACAAATTCCTGAATGTTGGGAGGAAAATATAGTACAATAATTCTTGTAACATTACTCTTTGCATAAATATATTTCTATACATATATGAGTATTATTTAAATTATAACAACCAACATACCAAATTAGTTATTTCCTTCAATTCAGTTCAAACGAATAAAATATTTAATAAAGCCGCCTGCTGTTTACAAAACGAAAATAAAGGACTTGTGGAATAATTTAATTCCCATAACGCATTCAACCCTCGTTCGGAGTACCATGCACTATTTTCGACAAATTTAACTTTCCAAAGCAATGCACATTGCACACGTAAAGATTTTCCGCTCAGTTTTGCGCACATTTCGGCTTTAGACCCACCGGAAAAAATTCCAACATTAATTCACATCGCTTACGCAAAATTTATCCCCCAAGACACCCCTCGAAATATCGACCGGTCGTTTGCAATTTTGCGATTTTATCTTAAGAAGTCGGACCAGGAGCCCGTGTGTTGTAAAAAATTGTCGGAAACTTTTTTACGTCTATGAAAGATCTTGGCAGCGAAAATTGCATAAAAATACTTAAATGAAAAAGTCAGAGGAAATATGCGAACAAGCAAGAGAAGTCAAATTTCTATTACATCCGTTTTTTCCTATTAAAAAACACTCGTATATTATAAAACAAAAAAGAATTGAAGTACTGTCCTGCTCTTTCGATGACATTCGGCAAAAAAACGAGATCTTCGGTCATCATAAATTTCTCGCGCGGCCTTCGGTGTAAGTCCAACACCTAATATATAGTTCCCTACATCATGTATTACTTTGTTTTGCGGAGAAAACTTGTTCCTCTAAGTCGAAATGAAGTCTTGTAGGAAAGAGTTAGAGCGCCTATAAATTTTTCAAATGTCAGGTCCACACAGACGGCGTTTTACGGGACCTCCGGAAGCGGTGCGATATTACCCATCGCTTTCCGCGGGTACACAGGATTCGTTAATACCTAATGTGATCGTTGTGGATACCTAAATTGCTTTAAAAAATTTAATAAGCAGTGATTGAAATAACGAGAAAGAACAATTTCTGTAAATGATGACCTAGAACTCATCGATATCAATAAATGTCTATCTACATTAAATTTTACAATTGACCTGTTTCAAAGAGGCAATTCGAAACGCTAAAATCGAACCAATCTAGAAATTCTAAGCACAATAACAAATAATTAGTCTTCTCATTGTAGGCGCGATCGTACAGATCGTTAAAACAACAGGATTTCATTTGAGCTGCTATAAACATTCATTGATAATTCGCCCGAATTTCGGATGTAATTGCAAAGCCGTGCCTTCATATTCCCAGTAGTTATTGTATAGTGTTTGACTACTGTGCTTATCTTACACAGTAACGATCTCTCACTGAGAATTTCCACTACAATGAATAAGCATCCTCGGCATTACTGTTAGACTGTAAGGAATAAACTTAAGGGTTTTCCATTTTGCTAAATTGGCCAATTTAAGCAACCGTAATAGAGTTATCGCAATAATATAGAGTTTATCGCTCGAATTTAATCAGTGACGAAATTGTTTCGGTTTAATAGGACCAGAAACGGGTGAGCACATAATGAATTTCGAAGCGTTACTTTACTAGAACGAAAAAATCAAAGAGATTCAATTATTTATAATAACAAAGAATTTAGCCATTATCCTAGTTTTCGAGCGAATTTATGAGGATTAAAGTTCACTAACGCTTTAAAATGTAAGGAGGTTTATTGAGTAAAAATCCAATATGCTTCCGGCTAATCTAGAATTAAGCAATTTGAGGCAAACTTAAGAAATTCTCATAACTCGGAAGAGGCAATTTTGGTTCCCGAATCATTTGCACTTCCTTCTCTCGGCGTCTAGGCTTCAGGATGCTCTCGCAAACTTTCTTAATATGTCGAATAAGAGTTGTGAATTACCCCTAGCCAGCTCAGTAGTTTCATTAGCAGTATTTTGCAGTGATGACGGCAAATACAGATTGAAATTGCACTCGAAATTTCTCGATGAAATCGCTAGATATGACGCGCTTTATTACAATTTAAACAGCTCCATTAAGTTATTAGACGGACTATAATAATGCGATGATGTAAATAATTTCGATGATTATTATGTTATTCTCGATTTCAAATTACGCGTCTCTCCAAGATTTCCGCTATCAACAGGAAGTCTTTTTATACTCTACAACCTCCTGTGGCGTTAATCAATTAACATCTCTTTACGTTATTTTCTTTTGGAAATCTATTCCAATCAACTGCAAATTGTTTTTCCTAAACAGATTAGGAATCCTGTTGATTGAATGGATTTTGTTTTTTCCAAGAGAAGGAAAAACTGATGGTATTTCATTGTTAAAATAATTATTGGCGAATCAGAAAAAAACAATTAACTACGAGCACGTTCCTAATCGTTCTAATTTTGCAGCAATTTGTAAGCTTTCGGCGTATCGCTTAAAAATTTCCAATATGCGAGTAGAAATTAACCGCGGCGCCCGAAATGATTAATTACTTTAAAAGAATTACCACTTTCAATTAGAAGAGAACTCCGTCATTTTTTATGCTAAAGTTTGTTAATGGCTACTTTTTTCGGGTTTTAATTTTCGACCGGAAGCGCTAATAAAAAGTAGCGAAAGGCACGGTGGCAACGAATGGCATCTCTACAGGACAATATTTTAGATAAAGAAACTACTTATTTTTTAACACAAGTATATTAATATATTTTTTTGGATAAGAACCTGGTTGGTAACAATTTATAAAATTTACTTTTGACACTTAATTGCGACCGTTTTTCAAAAGAAAACTGACAATGAATAAGCATAAGAGAAAAGAAATTATGCCACATCTTTTTAGAAGCAGGTTGTTGGACCGGCGAACTGATTGGATTCCGGTGGAGAGAATGCGAACGTGAGTGGAAATATTTATACGATATTGTCACTGCTGAAAGGATTCCATTGATTGATTAGATATTTTGGTGGGTTTTCGCTGTAATTCGGATTATAGCGAGGGAACGGAATGCTGGCAGGATTTATACCATTTTGGGGTGACGACTAATAAATAAATGTAGAAGCTTTTAGGAAATTGACACTGCCTAAAATTCGAAGGGTGTTTAATTAAATTACGTTCCAAACAAATAAAATCGTTAATCGAAAATTTATAATGTAATTAATACCTATAACATCTGGATTATGTTTCCTAAACGTTTATTAAATATACTCAGGCATCACATTAACACTAACGATAATATTTGTAGATAAAGCGAAGTTTTTAACTGTAATTTTTAGTAGAATTTTCGACATAAAGCCTACCCTTAACTGTCGTACACTGTTAATTCGCATTTTTCTTTTTTTATGTGGAATGCTGTAAACGAAAAACACACTGCCACATCAACATCCGGCGTTCCCTCGCAACGTAATTAAAGGAAACCGTTTTTGCATAAACTCGGATAATAAAGCGTTCTACTGTCAAAAATAAATTTTTCTAACAATGTAATAATGACGGAGGCACGACAAAAAATACAGGGGCCGAGTTCCGACCATAAATTTCGAAAAACCATTCCTAACACCATCAGACATCTGTAAACATGCCCAATTTTTCCCGTGAGATTACAAAGTTTGTATCAAAAAAAAAGTTGACAAAACCAATTTACAACAAATTTTTACTCCCGAGTTTCGCCGGAAGTGGTATCTAAGGAGTTGTAATTCCTTTTATTACGCGTTGTCGAAGGAATAGAAAGGACCAGTTTGCTTAGTTCTACTAACTTCATTAATTTAGGTCTAACCGAATCGTGAAACAGTATTCCCTCATTAGACGAAATTCCATTTTCATGAACGAGAAGAATCAATAAATTAAATTATTATGTAGTTACGCAAATTTAACTGGGAAACGGCAAAATATGAAAAAACAAAGAGACCAACTTCGTTAAATTCTTTGCTTTCATTCGAAAACATATTTACATCAACCCGAGTTCATAAAGAGCGCTCATAAATCACACTAGCAACGGTAACTGTTGAATATTCAAACACGGTTACACACTAAATTAAAAATCCCATTGCATTATTTATGAATCGTCCTCCCTACTCTATACTCCTACTATTTATTCGTGTATGTACGTTATGTATTTACACTATAAGAGAAACAAGCAAGGTAGACCAATCGAGATCCGTTATCCTGATTGGTCAAGAGGAGGAACACCTGTAACTCGGTAGGTCATGGTATACTGGTTTCAGTACCTGCGTGTAGAGAATGTGAACTGATTTTCAATGCGATCGCAACCAGAATTATTAAGACGATGCCTTCTGATTCAGAAATTATATTAATCAGAGCCGCATTTACCCATCATGTAACCTAACACAGCAGCATATACTGTGTTTTTTATTAAAAATTACTCAATGAAACTGGTATGAATGAAGTGAAAAATGAACAGAAAAAAAGGAATAAGAGAATCGGAGAAAACATGAAGAATGAACGGGAGGAAAATTTAAAAAAATCCTCTATGAAGAGAAAGAGTCCATGGATCAATTGTAATCATATTGGCTCCGTACATATAAATCAAATATTATAGAGGATTGGAAATACTGAGCAGATCTTAAATTAAGAAGAATTAGAAGAAAACTGAGGAAAATAAATACACAATAAACATTTAAAAAACTTCTAAAGAATCTTTTTTAGCCCTTTAAGCTAATGTATAACAATATAAACTTCATTGTACTCGTATAGATTTAGAAAATTTTAAACAGCGGCCCTGGCTCTACTTTTTTATTCTTCAACTGTCATGGTGTCCGACTATTAACAACAGTAATTTATGGGAGAAATTATAGGGGAGATAATAAGAGAAATATTTATTGCCGTACGGCAGTATTCATTTTAGACGAATTATATAACATTACTGATATACAATCAAAAGCGACGACAGAAAGTTTAATGAATTCAAATGAAGACATTTTCCAACTAAACTAGCTGTTAAATATAGTTTCACAATTTATATCTTTCCTTTGCGTAAAGAGGTTACTTAAAAATTATACAAATCGTTCGTCATTTAGCGAGAAATATACATACTGCATATTTATGTCTCAACTATATTATATTAATTAGGTTATCTGTATGGATATTTTAATTACATGAAGTCTATTTCTATACTACACATAGGTATAATTAAAGAGAGCTAACTACAGTATAGTTTACAACTAGATTGTGGTTTAAATCGTGATCATACACTGAGATCAAACACGTTTCAGAAACTCATCGACGACAAATGACTTTGTCGGAAACACCAGGGATTGAAACAGTTCATCAAAGTTATATGTTTGCCAGCGGTTAAAATGTAACTCGTGATTCAGTCGGTTGGTTAGAAAGACTATACTATAGTCACTATTTAGTAAGTAATACTGTTTTGCATTAAAATAGTGCAAACAAGCGAGTAATTATCATCCACTGGACATTCATAATAAATTATTTACTGACAGGAATGCATAATGAAATATTTTAGAGAAATTCCAATGTTTGTATTATACGATAGAATGGAATTAAAAATAAATCACGTAGTATCGTGCAACGTTTCGAAGGTATCCAATTACAGGCGAATGAAAGCGACAATTTCTTTACAAATAGTGGAATCCTTCCAAATTTTTTCGCTCGAATTCCGTGTTGTCTTTACAGAAAACAAACGTAATCAGGAAGTTGGTCCAAAACAGAAAACTTTTTAACTCTTTCCTTTCGTTAAACGTGCAGTGAGTGTCTGCTTTGGGCATTTTGCTACTACGTATCTAACAACTTCCGGCGAAAAAACGTCGAACCGAATTTAAGTTACTTTCGTCTCCTTTTTTTTCAGATCGACGAAAAAACAACGTAATTCGTTTTGTGTCAACTACAAGAAAGGAAACGACGACCGATGCTGCAGAAATTGTACGGAATTGCGTTTGAACGGCGGTTTCTTATTTTATTAGACAAAATAGTAGGCATTTTTGCTCGATAAAGTCGATTATTCGACGGTAAATTTGTAAATTTATATTGAATTAATTTTGCAAGATTGTGGATACATTCTAGCCGATATGTCCCTCATTCACTTTCAAGGATAATTTCATATCTTTGACCTGCATGTTAACCTGGAGATAAATATTTACACCTTATACCTCTATAAGTGTTTCTCAATGATAAGAAACCAATAACACAAATATTAGTACTGATATAAATGTTTCCCTTTCAAGTTATTTTATCAATTTTCATTCAGATATTATGCTGTATACACATAGAATATAGTAATTTATAATGTATGTCCAAAATCTAATTTTAAATACTTAACAATTTTTAAGAAAAATATACTTATTAACTATTAAAAAAGTTAAATTTACCAATTTCGGAAAATATAATTGATGCAGCTGTTACGAGCTAACATTTTAACAAGCAAAATCAAATACTAATATTCTGTTATTATTTTATAAAAACTGTAACGTTGTAATGTCAATAAAAGAGGTATAAATAGAGATGTTACAAATATAACGAGAATTGCAGATCAACAACAGGTTATTTACAGTTTGAAATTAAACAATGCTGTGCAACACTCGGCAAAATTAAATTAGTATATCTATCTACCTAAATGGAAAATATAGTCCTTCCTGAATGTTATAGATAGATGCAACGGGGATATTTCGACACTATTGAAATTTGGTATTTAACCAACGAGACCTAACCTAGTTTACTTTAAATGTCGACTTATTTGTTTATTTATGAATAGAATATCGTATGAAGGATAGCACAATTTAACACGTAACAAATACATAATACATTAATCTACTCTTCATGCATGTCTCAACACTGTATATGAGCTTGTGGCTATATTCCAACCAACAGGGAATTCTCCCCTTCATGGGGAATTTTCATGCGGTTTCTGCTTCTTTATTACGGTTATCATTAAATCCAGGGATCAATAACTCTACGGAGTTTTGTAATAATTAATGTTTATATAACATATTCAGAAAACCGAAGTAAACAAAAGCTGGGAAAACTATTTTAATGAAAAAAATTTTTAATTAGATATACCTATAATCATTAAATACTATTAATTGAATATAAGTATGTAAAGTACAAATAATGAAATAAATAATAAATAATGAAGTGCAAATAATTGGTTATTGAAATATGGAATGTTACAATGGTCGACATTCTATTAGGACACAGAGCAGATATGCATAACATAATAATAAAATTTTACAATATTTTTTATGACTGCAGCAATCGTAAGGAGCAGTTACATTTCATATTGCCTTGCTTCAATCGAAATACACCATATGAAGAGCATTTTATCGCTTTGAATATGGTCGAGAGAGAGAGATTTTTATGATAATTTTAAAACAATAATTTTGGATTTGCTTTTATAGTATATTTCCCGTTCTGTATAACCTTCTCTTTGTTTCAATAATTATTTTCAGGGATAAATATTTATATCAGTTATTAAACTCAAGTTCAACAAAAAATGTCTATAATTTTAACAAAAAAACTTCAATACCGAAAGAAATTTATAATAAATTACATGAAAGCTTATGCGGTATAAGAATATGAAAGAAGGTTTGATCACTAGCAGGTAATCAGTCATTATAGAGGAGCATTTCATGTCAATCGAATGTACATGTGCCTCATTGGAAGTCTATAGGCTTCATCGTAACTATCGTACGAAATCGATCAGGTATAATATATCAGTGCTGGATTTCCCTGTTCTTATTTCCTATACATCATTAGCTTTTCGTTAGGGGACCGCACCGACTCAGAAGGAAAGATAAGAGTCCGGTGAAACAGGACCGTAACTGCCAATTTAAAATTATGCAAATATTGAAAACGCCGCGTATATTAGAACGTATAATTTGGAAATATAAAAAGTAAAATATTAGATAGGAGCGTTGATCGGCGAGAATAGCTGAAAATGTCAAATTCAATAATAAATTAGTACATTTTAGCGACTAGAGTCGTAGAGAAGTAGCTACATATATTTAATGAATTTTGTTGTTAATTTTGGAGTAATTGAAGATGATTTAATACGAAAATCTACCTGTACCGGACCTGAAAAAGGACCTCCATTCCCATCATTTTAATTCCATGACGAAACCACCTATTACTTTCCTAAACAAGCCGCTCTGCTCTGTCCTACTTAGAAGTAACGCGAAGTAACGAGCTGCTGTCATCTCTGTACTTTAATTCCTATTCTTCTTCTTCTAGCCCGCTTTTAGGGAAATAGTCGTCCTCATCTCGGCGCATCAATCATGCGGTATTGAATTTGGACCGGAATCTGCGCGAATACATATTCTTTCATCTATTTTGACGGAGAAATTCTCGTTGAAATATGGATTTGAGGACTGCGATGTTATGAATCAATGTTTTCGTGGAATGCTGATTGATTTCAATGCAGTTGGATTTTTTTGTCAATGCAGTTAAAGTTGTTTGCGAGTCGTCGGAGCACTTCGGTGCACACAAAACTGTTGAAGTGGAATTCCTGAAACTTCTTGGGTTAATGGATATTTCAGTGTCGGGAAAATACTTTTTTCCGAGTTTGAAGAAGAGGCGAGCACTCATTTCGGAGATTATCATTATGAAAAATTCCGTCATAGAATTTTAAAGTCTTCAAACTTCTAGTAAATCAAAAAGCAAAGTTTAGTAACGGGACTTTTCGCAGTGAGAAGTTCGTAATTAGGGAAATTAATTGCGATTAGAAACTTTATTTAAATACATAATAATTATTTTGTCACCTTAAGTACCTTCACCTACATACATGTCTATTTTCTCTTGTCCTTTAAAAAATCCAAAACCCAAGTAATTGTATAAAAATTAGGTCAATTAGATTAATAAAATTCTGAGATATTTAAGAAAAACTATATTTTTTACACTAAAACTCCATTAAATAATTATATCCCTTTTAGAGTTCCTTATTAAACAGATAGTATTTACCGTAACTGCTACTTCGAATCTTAAAATATTTTTTTATCTGCCTTTCCCTGGAAACGTGACTTTCTTCTAATCCGTCGCACACTTTCGATCGCACCTCTCTATGGTTGAATGATGATGAAAGAAATCAATTATCGACAGACTCTTTTTTATTCCTTATCCCACCTTCTACGCTCGGTAAAAATCAAAATTACCACTCCCCGGCTTAATACACAAACGTACCGAACAAAGTTTCAACTTACGCCGGATATAATCTTCCTGAAATTTCCCGGCTTCTTTAAAATGAAGAATCTTATAATCCAGAATCCTTATTCATGACCTGCTGCGATTTTGTTATCGTTCTTTGCTACGTTTACACCACAAAGTAATAATAAATGAATTCGATGGTTAATACTAAAAAGTTTTCGTTGAACTTTTGCTTAATAACTTTTCTTCCAATAGTGAACTAAAGGAGTTTCACGCAAATAAGCCAACAAACTGATGCTTCGGTAGCTTTCTATCAAAATTGCAATTTAATATGTTGTTTATTCTAGTTTACAAAGTTTCACAAAATTGTATACCTACAGAGAGCTATTCAGAGAGAAGAAAATGTACCTATCTAAGTAGCGATGAAAACTTAAGAAAGAGGAATCGGAGGAAAGTTGTCTGTGTACATGTCTGTGATCCATAATATAGTGTAAACGTAGTTCTTGTTTCTTATAAAATATACACCAGGCGTGCAGCATATTGTATTCCTGTTTTATTGCCTTATTTAGAATCCTTAAGGAGTAAAAGATTGAATAATTACCAGGGTAATTACATGGACCCGAGAACTTATTACCGCGTCGCCTTGGTTTGTCGTCGCTTATTGGTGTTTTTATACTTCTCCCTTCGAAAAGAGTGTTACCGAAAGCAAATAATTAGAAAGAAAGTGGAAGTTTAATAAATTACCAATTACTCGCATTCTTCTTGTTCTGAAGAAGGTATAATATGAATTAAAATTTAACAAGCACTAATAAATATAAAAACAGTTGACTATTAATTCGAATTTTCCATTATTAACCAGTGGTAACAGTTTTAATATTACATCATCAGTGAGGATAATTCAAAAGGAATAATTAAGAAACTGGTATTATAGAGGCCTAAGAATAGAATAATAGAAAAATCGAAAAAAATGGGATATAAACGACAATCGATACATACGCGCACCGAAACTTGAATTATGAAAGCTTTAAGTGCAAGTGAAGTGGAATACAAAATAGGGTTTTTCCACATTTTTTCCTACTCTTCCTATTTCGTTTCGAATAACTAACAAATTTATATCCAAATTCTACGTATTCCCCCGCTCATGTAATTTCTGAAGCGTTAATATTTGAATGGAATCGACCGCGTTTTGGATGCAATACCTCGTTTGTTCGCACATCAAGAATTATACATAGATAATAAAGCTTTTTTGTAATCAGTTAACCAGTACAAACTCAGGCTGGAATTGATAAAAAAGTGAAAAAAATCCACGTGAGAATTTCCGGCATTGTCCCCAGAGTAATAAATCTGAAAAATGCGAGAGAATTCATCATTGAAAACAGTATCGTGAGGCGCAATATAGAGCTCAACGCGCTGTAAAATAAAATCATAGTACTGTTGAATAGACTCTTCGCAAAGTTTGAATTCCCCAATGAGTCGTTGTTCACCATCATACAGTGTCGGAACGAAACGTGTCACATTAATAATATATTTTTATACTTTCAACTTGTCCCAGTTTCTGCCCACACTCAAGGCTTATCCATTTTTTAAACAGGAACCAAATAAATTAAGAAATAACAGTCAGTTAGAATGGATATGATATAACTTTAGGCTTTAGGATTCTACCTAAACTTCCGATTCGGACCGATAGGATTCGTCGGACTAGTAAATCAAACTAAAGTGCAAAGATTCCTATCCGACCAGACCGTCTTCGGCTGTGTATTAAAATTTATGTATGTGTACGGTTCCAACTTCGGTATTTACCGAAAGATTAATTCTGCTACTTCGCTAGGAATCAATGTTCTGGATAAGATCGCAAGATGATTCTGTTATGAACTTGCTCGCTGCAATAAGGCTAACTTTACTAGTGGAAACGACCTGTGCTGAATTCCAGATACGAATTCTGTTTTGGAAAATTATCGTCCGGATTCGCCAGGTCGTTAATACGATGATTCCAAGTTGTATTCTATAACAATCAATATAAATAAAACTTGTTTTATTTATATTTTTCTTTTAAATTGAACAAAAGGGGATTATCACCCTGTATTATTGTTAATAAAATTACGAATGTGTCCGATTAATTTTATTTAATCTCAAATGCAACTAGCTGTAATTATATTTGAATTGAGCTAGATCACAAGCATATAATTATACAGTAGTTATTACTGATGGGCACTTATCGAAATGGTGAAGTGATTCGGATTAGCAAATTTATCAAGAGGAATTAGTATGTACACTCGTTTTGTTTTCGCAATGTTAATATCAAAACAAAACATATGATGCAAAAATGAATTAACTTGTAATTATTATTGAGTGTGAAACAATGAGGTTTGATATTCGCGAATTTACAGCGTTGTTTTTAAAGAGGATTAGCGGATGTGGCAAAAGCTTCTCTTTGTTGAGCGTATTGGTTATTTTCAGGTCTGCAGGAAAAGTGATGGAATTGAAATGATTATTATATTATGTAGGTATAGATCGAAAACCTACTGGGTGGATTATTAATCCATTCAATCATGTGTTGTGCATATTTACGATGTACAAAAATGCCGATTTAATGCGCTAATTGTAACAATCAGTTAAAGTGAAAATATACAGAATTGGCAAATCATAAATTTACACCTAATAGTACGTATGATGGTTAAAAAAATATTATTCTTTATAAATATTATTAACAAATATTATAAAAATTATATTCTCGATCATTTTAAATTGTTTATCAATGTATATTATAGGATATTACTTTTAAGTAACAGATTAGTCATATTAGAAAATAGCATATTTAAGTGGTTAGTTATAATTATTATATGCAAATTATCTTTGTAATATAAAATATTAATTATAATATTACGCACATCGACATAGGTAATGAAATATATCAAACCAGGATTGTTGATTTAACAAAATGGCCTAATTTAAGCACATCGATTCTAACAGGCGTAAAAGATACATCCACAATTGCATGATATTAGCAATGTTTGATCAATCGAAAGTAAATTGCATTACACATTACTATCTATAGAAGTTCAAATATTGAATATGGTGTTTAACATATTCACAAATTGTAATAATGACAATTATATACAAACTGCTTTGTTCCTTTTAATTTCATTTTTGTTTAATCTACTATTAATTTCGAATTTCGTTTATAGGCATATTTTTTCCAATTTATTTTTGTATTATATGTAGATTTCAAAATTAACTATTAACAATATACCACAATATAAATATTATTTACATATGCTGCATCTACCTCACATATAAATATGTAATAATTTATTTACATTTTTATTAAATTTTGGAAACTATTCGAACACTCGTAATTTAATATTATTGTGAAAAATGAGAAATGCGTGAAAACAATGAATAACTAAAGACCTTAGGATTATGAAAAAACAAAGTAATCCGTCCCTGGACAAAGAAAGGGTTCCACATTCTACACATACGAACAACCCTCTTCCTTTTTAATATTTCGAGAATGGAGTATCCCCCTACGCATATTCATATCTTTTCATCAATCTTTCCATGAGTCGACAGTTCCTGAAACAAATCCGTTTTTCTCCACCTTAAATGTTGGAGCAAAACGTTTCAAATCATCTGCAGCCAGCAGTGAAGTGGGACACAAACTAATATCTTTTATTGCATTAATAAAACTAAATTTTTCGACCAATTAGGTATCTGAGATTTTTTTGGATAAATTCCCGAATAATAATCGAGTGTTGAAAGAAAATTCTGAATTCAATGTTCCCTTATCAGTTTTGAAAAGCACGTCTATGGATTAGGATCAAATGTAACGCCCATCAAAATATAATGACTTGCAGTCGCTTCTCGCCCCCAGACTCTTTTGTGTGTTTGAAAGATGACGACAGATATCGATTATGATTATTCGAATTTATCAATAAGCCGAAAAAACGTTAATTGTGTGGAAATATTGGTTTCCTTTGAGGGAATTTTGTTTAGCCATCGCTATGTCTGGTGCTTACTGATAAAACGGGGTAACAATAAGTCTGTCGAGAATCCATTAAAAAAGTGTTTGAGGATTTACAAGTTTGTGATTTTTTAATATAGGGACATAAATCTGCAGTCATGTACTACATGTTCATTTTTTTTAATTCAATTAATTAAATCAACCGATTCTGTAAAGGAATATTTAATTAATTATGGGGTTGGGTTAATAACTTAAATTGACGAAGAAATTCCATTGTGAAAGGGTGTCAACGGAAGGCATTGTATCCCAGGCTAATTTCTCGAGAAAAACAAACCGACTGGAGACCTAAAATACAGAAAGATACCGTCGACTAGTTAATTGAATAACCAGAAAACAAACTAATAATAAAAGGCGTCTGCATTGTGCGTCATAACTTAGATTGAATAGCTTCCAAAACTTTCTCCGAGAACTTCCGCGGAAGTTTTATCCCAAACAATTACAGCCAATAAAGAGATAGCGGTTTGTGAAACTTCCAACTTCCTGGCATTCTTTCTTCAGATACAACTTGAATAAATATTGATGTATTCACCTTGAATATGTAGTATTGGGTGACCAATATTTCTTGCCGAGCTTTGCGGTAAGCTGTTATAGTTCTATTTCCGACATTGATTGGAAACGTTTTTGGATTGAACAATAAAAAGTTGTTTATGCTTCCGTAAAACTGGAAAAAGTCATTTGAGAATTCAGGAAAGACAATCCTATTGTTCTTTTACTATTTTCCAAAAACTTTGAAGCGATTAATAGGAAATAGGTAATTTCAGAAAATCGTTTTAATATTTTGCTTTGCTTTATAGTTGTGTTATTCAAATTTTTTATAATATTTTTGTTGATGTTCAAATTAATTTATTTCCCTATTTGATCACTTTTAATTTCTCTTATAGTCGTTAGCAAAGGAAATTAAAACTCTGAAAATGTACTTAAAAGAGTCTCAAAAAACTGAGTTATATACGCTTGAAAAACTTAATAATAATAAATCCCGAGAAAAAATGTTTTAACTTGTTTTCCAACATAGGTAATTCAGCACTTCAACCGACACGTTTTTTTTTTGAAAAGTCCTGTCGTGTACTCTGTAATTTTCATTTTAAACGGTTAGCTACCTTTAACTGCATAGTAATTATACATTTCTACTACGTGCATTCTTTATAAATCGGCGCACAACTTGGCGCCATTTTGCAATTAATATTCACACGAAGAAAACGCAACTTCCTCATTAGAAATCAATATCTACTAGATAATTTAACAATACCTATTCCGTAGGTATCAATTAACATTAGAGTAGCGTACGATAAATTTATTTTTGAATACTGCAGCAGGATGCAACCAATTTATTGTAAAGTGGGTGTTATTTTCGAAAGGAAAGAACATATACCTGAGGAATAATTAAATACAATCATTAAACTAACTAGTTCTAGTTCAATAAAAAAAACATACACTCTTTCATTTTGGAATTTCACAAGTTAATCGGGAGCAATAAATTGATAATCCTCCGGATTGAACTAAATTCAATACAAGAAGAGGTCGAGTGGAATAAACGTTTTGACATTAGTAGTCCAATTCAACCTGTTTCTAAATAAATGAAGTAATAAAATTCGCTTTAAGTAAAGGTAATAGTCGGGATAAATTCGTTTCCCCTGAAATCCGAGGATAAACCAACGTTTAGTGTCTCTAAAATGACAAAGTCCGCCGATGAAAGTCCTGTATGTAGTCACGTTTTCCTCGAATGAGCCTTAGAGAACGAACTCGAACAATTGATATCAACAAAATACGATGAAAAAACGTTGGCGTACCTACTGTAGTTGTCGCAATTTTTCTTAGTAAAAATTGTAGGTATAAAATATATGTATGAAGTGTTAAGGGAATTTTTAAAAGTGCTTCATATAATAAGCACTTTTATGCATGATTTATGCCACAGTATCAGAAAAATATAAAAGTTCTCGGAGTTATAGCCAATTTACGTGTACCAGTTTTTAAATGCCTCACTCAAGATATCAAGCATCTATTTATTCCAAAAAAAATATGGTATTAATTCTACCCCAATCCTAGACCCTATGGGTTTTATTTTAGCCGGCACCGCTGTTCACGGTGGCTTTGATCCGAGGATGCGGAGGATGAAAAATTTCTCTGACGGACGGTTCAAGAGAAACAAAAAAAAAAACGGGAAAGGTCCCCCGAGAGGAAATTATTGTTTTGTTTATATTAGTTTTCCTGACGATTGCACCTTTTCGGATAAAGAAGATTGCTTCAATTTGGTCCGCGTGACGGAAAAAGACAAACGCGAAATTTAGGGTCTTTTGAAAATAATAAGGTATGTATTGGAGCCCATAAAATTGTTTTGGTAATGGACTAGCTCTCTACACCTGATGCCAAATCATTGAAAATATTATTTATTCTATAAATGAAGAAAAAGTGAAATTTGGTACTGGCGTGAATAAGTTCTTTGAAAATTCATTTTAATGTTTATTGAATTTTGTTATAGATATCAGAAATAATAAATTGATATTTAATTATATTCCAAAATTAGAAAGATTTGGAGATAGATTCTAAAATGAAAACCAAATATTGGAATTTTGTGTATAAATTCGTGTAACTTCTGTGTCCTTTTGATTTGAAATGTTTATCTATGAAAAACACAGCCTCATAAATTTAAAACAGTAAAGTTTTATATAATATGACCGGAAAACTACAGGTTTTTATTTAAATAAAGATTGAAATATTAATATCTACCTTATCTATGTATACCTGGAATATATTTGTAATGAAAGCTAACCTACTAATAATTGGAGGCTGTAAACTAATAGGTAAAATAAAAGTAGGTATAATCGTGAAATATATACCTACAAAAAAATCAATAACTGGTCATATAGATAATTGCCAATCTTTAAATGTACAATTAGATATAAGGACACCAATATATTGTACCCTAATCATCATATTTTACCGGGATAACCCCTATAGATATAGTCCCTTTTTACTTGTCCCCAAAGGCTAACAATCTCTCTCTTAAGTGTTTTAATTCCTTCCAGAGCGCCGTCTATCTGACCTAACAAACCGTTACCGCATCGAATTACGTTGTCTAATGTCTGCAATTTAGACTAAAACGCCAATTTCTGCTATTGTCTCGAATGAGGTGACCTATTTTTTCGATTGGATCGTTGGACTGTATTCAAATTTCTCTAATTAATCCAGATTTTTATTGCATAGGAAGTAATTCCTGTGCAAAGTTACTCTAAACACCATTTACAAATGCGTTAAATTATAATACTGTTAAAATTCCCCCCATGGAGCTTAATGATTTAATTTAGAGTTAAGCACGTACATTGTATATCGATTTAATGTAGAAATTATATCCACGTGCTTATTAATGTCACCAAAACAATAGTCAACATTTCGCTATGTATCTAGTTCAGTAACTAATTATAGCGGTTCACACATGACTCCCTCATACAGCCGTAAAAATAATTAGTCTCGTTAGGGGGGCTGGCGTTTCTGAGAGGCTTAACGGTCGTCTTATACGCTGTATAGAAGACGTGACTCCGGGCCAATACAGCTTGTAATTATGACTGTACTATAAGACAACCCCCGCGCAGGGATGTAATAAAGGCTTAATGTGTTGTAGCAGCAATGGCGCATTGCGACCCGCTTTACTGAAAGGTTTCTCTTTCCTGGTCCTGATACGATCCACTGACCATGCTGAATTTATTGTTTCGACGCTCCGAATGACAATTGAAAAAAGTCGGGTTTCGAAAGGCAAAAAAGGGGATAAAACGTTTGGTGTAGTTTGGCGATTTCATGAGGCACTGAATTTTCAATGTTTCATTGGATTACAGTGTTGGGAGATTGAGATTCAATATAAAGGTATCGTTTACATATCTTATATAGTACAAAATAAAGTCAATCTGGAGGCTTTTTATATAAAACCTAATATTTACACAAGCTTACCTATTGAAATGCAACCATTATTTTAAATATTTGCTCCAATTATCATAGGCATTTACCTACGTATATCTACACATGATTCTTATCACTATGTTAATAAGAAAACATTACCTACTTCCAACTTATTATAGACTAATGATAATTTCCTTAGTCTATACTCATTTATTCATTAATGTAATATCAAATAGATCAGTAACGAATAATCGATATCTTTCTATAACATTTGTTGTTTAATGACCCTTTTTATTGAATGTTTATTTACCTGTATATTAAAACAGTATATGTATAAAGACATATAGACCTAAAAGTACAAGTATATTGAATTTAAATATTTACGTGACATCACCAACATCTACTCAAATTCTCAAAGTGAATAAATAAATGATCTTTAGATAAGATTTGAGGTGAATTTAAAATGTACCAATCCGTTTACGAATCTTCAAATCTTCGAGTCGGTCAGAATTTCGTTAACCTACAAATTAATAATTAAGGGGCCAATAGCCCGGAGCGGAGATTTTCTTTATCTCAATGGGGTTAATTAAGCGGCAAATTCTTGTTTCTCATAAGAAATTAAAATGTGGTAAAAGCGAGGAGGATGCCGGTGCGCCGCCCCTTACAAAGGTGCTACCGGTTTTAGACATTTTCACGGCCAATTAACGGTAAAGTATGGCATAATCGGTTCGAGCAGGTTGTTCTCTATGCGCAGCGTTTCCAGTTATTATGTTTTCCTTTGTGAAATTTCGGCGAAATAAACCAATGTTGAGAAAATGTAAGTGTAGATTGAAATATTTTTTTAATTTTCAATGTTTTAAATTTCTAAATGTCTGCGTTAAATTGAAATGCTTTGAAATGTGTTTTACTACACAGCAATGTTTAAAATAAATGTTCATGAATTAGATTCAGTGTACATAGTAAATCATTTTATAAATTGTTTCGACGTTGCACTGATACTCGATATAGGTAGAAGGTATCGTGTCGTGCTAGATACTACAACCCGATTTCCTTGGAAAAGAATATAATTTATTCACAAATAAATGCTAATTACGTTGTTAATAAAAACAAATGAAACAAGTAATCGATATTCGACTAATGAAGCTGGTGTAGATTCTCGAGTTTTCATTTTGTAAATACGTATGTAATTTTCCAATCAAAATGAATGCTTCAAATATAATTAAATTGGAAAAGTATAAACTTTAATGTTGATAAATTCCACAATTATATTAATAATCCACTAAATTAGAGAGTCTTATTAAACTCAGTATCACCCTCTGTACTAATTAAAGAGAAGCGAACGATATAGCCGGGAACATTACGAACTAATCTCCACAACTAACCCCACAAACGCAGGATGTTCACTGTTTACTCGAATTCCGGCAATAGCTTCGACGACATTCATATTAATTTTATATTTAATCTTGTTTATTTGTTTCTCTCATTTCGCGAGAGAATTTAAATTAATGACACTCCTTGTTTACGGCATTCCACCCTTTCGCTATCAATCATGTTGATAAAGCTCTTGAATGGTTCAGCAACTTATGAGAACACTTTATGGAAGCTGATGATCATCACCCCCCATTTGGGCGTTTCACATTGTTTTCGTTGAAAATCCGCGTATATTTCATATTCAAAAAGCTATACGAGTTCCCATAAGCAACTGCATACTCTGTAGTAATATTTGTTTAAAGACCCAAACGCTTTTTCGTAAACGAATGAAGGTATGGGGAATTAATCACACCAGATTCGAGCAGCGGCAATTGATAACATAAATTCGAGCTTTAAATCGTCCGGTCCTTGATTAAAGTCTTTGGGAAAATCGATACGATCAAATCCGCATTATTCGAGAACGGGAAATATTTCATTTGTATCTGTGTGTAAGTCAAATAAAACGATTTCGCGTTATTTCTGTAAAAGTTTCCGGCGTTTTCTAAAATTTTGCCGCGTTCCCTTTTCACCGTTCGCCGGGTGATAGGGTCAAAAGGTGATACTGATGCTTTTCCGAGGGAGCTTCTATCACGGATCCGGGAAGCGAAATCCACGGAAGCTAATTTGTCCAAACACTTTTTTCATAAAAATTTATACGTGTTGATATAGTTTATTGAAAAAACAAAATCGGTTACAAACGAAAATTTCATCAGTAAAATAAAACTTAATATTTTTTCATTTTTAGCGAATATATATATATATAACTGCTCCGAGCAAACACCGCACATTAATAGAAACGTTAAAACGAAACTTTCAACAATAGAGATTTATACAATTCGAACAACAATGCGAACGGCAATCATTCATTAAATCCTTTTCCAATATATTCCTGTGATTTTTTCATGCACAATAATTATGTGCGGGAACATCACCAGGTTATTTCAGGCATGAATAAACATGCACTATTAACTGAATACAATAGAACCATAAATAGCATTAAACGTTTTAATTTAACAGAACGTTTTAATTCGACAAAACGCTTTCAATATTAACTATCAAATACCATGCCAATTATAACAATGCGTAACTTAGCTATAGCGGATTTCTCATTATTTTTAAATTTAAAACGATTTACACACAATATAAAATTTATACTCGCCGGAAAAATATTCGACTTTTGACTTCCGATAATTTTTGTAAGTATATAGGTACTCTCTCAGGTAAATGAAAAAAAAATTATTTGTGTAATATATGAAATGTTTAATCAGCGAAAATTTCTTTACCTTCACAGAGCATTTTACAAGAAGGGATATAAGAAAAATGAGAATTTTAGGAATTTCTTTGCTGGTGAGCGTTTTAAAATGAGGGCCACTGACAATGAAGAAGGCAATTCCGAAGCAATCGATTTACTTGTTTTGCACAACAACAATGTCTCAAAACACACTCTCTCAGACGCTACCCTCATCCCTTTACTTCCTCCAACAATTCTTAGCAATATAAAAGTACCCCGCGGAGTACGATTTAGTCGAACGGAACAAGCGGACCAGAAGTGTTTTATGAAGATACAAGACCTAATAATACTCCCCGGAGTCTACTGGAATGAAACTGCTATGTACTCGAGTTGTGTAGTTGGAACAAAAATAGAGGACATTTATAACTGACGTGTCCTCCGACGTTTTGGTCCGGTTGTTACCAAGTTTGACTCAAACTCTAATATTACTTTTTGCACTTTTTTTTACTTAATTCAAAACTTATGAAAAATATAAAAGATCCCATCGCCTCCTACCACTACTACCCTCGCGATTGGCTAGCGATCGACAGTGAATCGCTTCAGAATTTGGCAATTTTTTGTTAACTAATTTTATCGCCAATTGCCACTGGTGGGTCCACCTCCAAGCCGGTTTAGAATTTAGCATTTTTTTGTTAACTGACTAATTTTTATCGCCAATTGCGGCGGGTGCTCCTCCTCCAAGCCGTGATTGCCGTAAATAAACACAGGGGAAGGTGAAAGTGGGATCACACTTAATGTATTTCTGAAAAAATGAGACGTGTACTCTGTACCTATACATATAATTAGTTCAAATAATTTTGACGGGCCCACGGTCATACCCAATCTATTTGTAACCATAATTCGCAATTCAGATGCGCAAAATATTAAATTGCCAAAGGATAACCAATACAAAACCTTGTTGAAAATTTTTCAAAATTACAAAGTATCACAATAAGCCTGCTTATCTAATACAAGCAGTATATACAAAGTGCTTTATAGAGGGCAGAGTTAAAATTAAATCTGAGATAAATATAAAACTGTTCATAAAATATCTACCTATACGTGAATAAAAATTCAGTGAACTTATGAAAAATAAATTTAATAAAAGTAGGCATAAAACGTCAAACTTTTACACGAAAAGTAAATAAACCGAAGAATTTATATGCGAACGTTGTTAAGTTATAGCTTATAGCATACCGTCAAAAATCGCGCGCAAGGAAATTTATACCTACATGGCCCTTCTAAAAAAATAAGGCCAATCGTCAAGCATAAATACAAAAACATGATATTTATAGATTACGAATATTTTATTCGTTTTATTAAGTAAATAAGGGATAAGGAAATTTCTAAAGGGTTGTTCCCACGAGATTTTAAGTTAAGAGATTAACCTAATAAATAAAATTAAAAATAAATTATTAAATAAATCCGTTACTTTCCTTTAATTATTTAATTATGGGTTGTATCAGGTAAAGAAAATTGATCGTATCACAATTTTGTGTAAAGCAATTTCAGAATGTAACAGTAAAATTAATGATCAAGAGGGATGAATTTGTGACAGAAGCCAATATAGGTGAATGTAAAAAATATAGCTATATCAAAAATATATTTTTATACCAAAGATAATCGAAAGTTTCAGATATGACAGTTCAAGTATCAATTATTTATAAATTACACAAAATATAGATGATATATGACCATATAAAATTAGCAAACAACTGCAGAAAAAAACCCTTTAACAAAAAATTTGATACAGAGTTTGATACCATATAATTGATACCAGGGGGAGATCACTCGAGTTTGGGGTCGACAACACAGGAAGGTAACCTATTTGAATTTCGCAGTGATTTATGATGAAGCCCTATTAAAAATTTAGAAATGGGAATCCACTAAAATTGTCGCATTGCATTTTGAGTAGATATGTAGTAGAAATAGTGAGGATAAATTTAAAAATGTGACAACAATTATTTATTGAAGCTATTATGTAGATATGTATGTGCAGAAGGAATCTCAATGGAAATCAATATTTTAGTAAATGCTTATTTTCGATAAATTTACTACACGGTATAAAAGTTACCGGTATCAGATTAATTACCGACAAACTAATCATAAATTTAAAAAGTTTTACACTTGGGGAAACTTTGTTTAAAATGAACTATGTCTAATATAAACAATCATTTGTAGTAAAATATTAATGCTAAGCCCGGTAACATTTTAAATCTAATTGTGCAAAACAATATGCATTTCAAAAGTTTTCAATATGGAGGCGACAATTCGTTATTTAGGAGACCATTATCAGGCCATAAAAATACAAAGATGTTGTTAAAAAAGTATAACTTAGAAATCAGTATAACTCTCTGCATAATTAGAATAATGTAAGGTATAAATATATAAGGTATAAATAAATAAAAAATGAAGAACATAAGCACAACTAAAGATTTAAATGGCGAAACCGGTAGTCAAAATATGTCTCAACAACTGGCACAACTCCAATTTATTGAATTTTTAAATTTCGTAATTTTTTATGTATAGATGTGAAGTTTATTATTTAATTTGCGTCCTCTTCATTTCCAAAGTAAACGAAATAAAAAAAATACGGAGATAAAAAATTAAATATTATTTAATTAACCTGCATAATATGAATCAATTAAAATAAAAATAATAATTTAAAAGTTCATCCTACCTGGTTCAATCTCCGATTGACCGGCAACTAGGGTAAAACCAAAACAAACTAGAATCACAACAAGCAACGGCATCACACTTTTCAGTTTACCACATTCATTCGCCACCATTTTTAATTGAATTTTCGGGGAAATCCACAATTGTAAGTTTGTAGTGTTCCGAGACGTTCACTCTAACTACCCTATATTATTTACAGGTAACGCAAAAGTACAAAGCACTAGATCGTACGAATCCGGCGCGTTATGGCAATCAACGCGGTTGAGCGCAAAGTTGCAACCGGAAAAAGTTCACCAACGAATATCTCGCGTAAATAAAAGCTGCGGAACGCTCGGGTTTCGCCGGCTCGCAGGAGCTCGCGTTGGCAACAGAACGGTCAAAATGCCACTAGCGCTGTGTAGCTGGCGCTAAGATGTTCATGTTAAGCGTGCGCCCGGCCAATAGCTCTGCAGCTCCGACACGCACCGAACGCCCACGAAATTTTCGGCGTGTTTTCGTTTTCCATTTTCCCTAAAAGCGCTAGATTTTGATTTCAGCTCGGTTGTGGACAGGTCCCCGTGGAAAGTTCAACTCGATGCAGTTTTCGGATTATTTTTGCTCTAATAAAATTACATTCTACGACAAGAAAACTTTGCAACTTGGAACCGTTAAATTCTTGAGGCGTCTCGAGCTGCGGACGGGCTATTTTAACCGAGCAATTTTCTACGGTAAACCTGTAATAACCTAATAATGCAGAACGCTTTCGAAAGTTTAACGGCGCAAATAAAATAGGTAGATTCAAACGCAAATGAAACTGAAATCAAACAATTTCAACACGAAAAAACTTCTACTAGAATTTAAAACGAGAAATAAATTCCAGCGAATTGATTAATGTAAACTTCTCGCCCAGTTTGAAAACAAAATGCATATGTGTTTAAGCTGTTACTTATAAGTATTATCTATTTTATTCTTTTGAAGTCAAAGCCTTTTCGAAAAGTATTCAAACAAACACACCCACTCGCACTAATTCTGTAACTTCCTTTGAATATTCCAGAGGATTTATGTCTTGATGCAATTTTAATGTAATAAATTTTACATGGAGCGCACAAATAACGAGTTCAGAACGGAAATATAAAATTATTTGTTTACTCCTATAACATTTTTTTGAACAACTAATTGAGATTCATCAAAAACCAAGCCTATAAAACATTGTATAGTTAACTATACCTACATGTAGATCAGTGATACTTTAACATATTCAGTTATACCACTTATCCACTTAATTTAATGCCTTCTACTTTTCGTTCATGTCATTTTTATAATCTCAAATAACTAGTCATTCGATGATTAAATGACGAACGCTTTCATTCCTGTCTCCAGTATGGACGAGACACAGCAAAGAAAACAAAAGTGAACGAGATCATATCTGAGATGCGATTAGATCGAATCAGAAAAAAAATCCATTTAAGAGAGATATTAAGAGAACCAGATAGAAATATCTAAAACCATTTAAAACCTGTTAAAAAATCACAGGTGGCCGGTTGTTAAAAGACGCCAATGTCAAGTGCTCGACTATTTTCGACTGTTACAATCTAATTTAAGGCAAGAGAAGCGCTCCTTGAAGGCACCAAATATTCAAATAGAGGGTCGGCTGTCTTAATAAAATTCGGGAATTATAGTGGTAATTTTAACAAGACTTAGGCCGAAGCGATCGTAAAAAATATCATAGCTGACATTTGGATTGTGTGGAGATTGAGATAAAAAGAGAATTTCTCGTAAAATTCATAGCAATTCATAAAAATAAATGGATTTCCGAGCGAGCCTTATTAAATGATTTATATTTTATTTCTGTTTATTATATCTAATTTAAACGTAAGTACATGACTAATAAACGACTTTGTAGGCACCGTTGATGCCTTAATTTAAATTTTTAACCTTTACACGATTTTTAAAAATGTTTGGTATAAAATCAACTTATAAATAAATTTTCCTTGATTCCAATTTAGCAGATTAATGCTTCCATCATTCCCAAATTTGTTTTAATATAATATCCCTTGCTGTGGTTTTAATTTAGGTAAAACGTTTGTGAAAATGAATATTTAAAACAGATTCCTATGAGATATTTAAGTAATACTATTCATTTGTGAGTATGTTATTAATTTCGACATTCTCGCATGAAACGTCATTGGAAATTAAGTATTCACATAAAATTTCTTATTTTATAAGGCTGAAGTCGAATCATTTTAAATTCTTTTCTATATTCATGTCAATTATTCGAACTAATTTCAATGAGTTGTATATGTAGGTATAAAAGTGTCGATATTTTGCACCTATATGTGCAAATGTATAATTCAGTTATACGGTTATTAATTAAAATGGAAAAAATCGGAAGGGAAGGAAAAAATATATATATTTCGAAAATAATGGTAAAATTTGTAGCTTTTCCAGCGTCGATGCGTCTAACCAAGGATAAACTAGGTCTCGGTGGAAGAGTCGCGATACCATCTTATCTCCAAGTTTCCCTTTTATCATATTAGGAATCTGTGGAAGGAAAGTGTTCGAGTCGAGATGGGTAGTTTGACTGAAAAAAAAGTCCGACAGGATTTTTAAGTGGATTGTTCCCAATCGACTTTCGCATTTTTTACGGTCGATTTGTGTTTTGTTTGGCAGCAGGCCTTATATCAATCTTTATGGATGGGACGGAAGTATTTTTTATGACGAGAGTTTGTTTTCACGGCCTTCTTCTATTAGATGTGATGAGAGTTTCTTTGGGAAATCGGTGTGAAAAGGGGTGGATGATTGCGGATAATGGAATTTTGAAGTTACATCCGGAACGCTCGCTCGCACTAAAGAAGCCAATAAAATAATATCCAGAAAACGTTTCGTACTTTCGCAATCCTAATGGAATCAGTTTTCGATTGGAAAAAACAGTATAGTCCAGAAAAACCGGACTTTTACGATGCCAAATGATAAATAAACTACATTATTTGTTTCAGAAAGTTTATGAGCAATAATTTTCTACTACTAACATTTTTCTAATCAAAAATAAATGATTACCTTGATACCCTCTAATCTCTTTATTAGGTATTACCTAAATGTATGTAAACTATTATAGAAACGATTATCAATATGAAATTATTAAACAAATTAATTCAAAACAAACTCAAATAGTGACTTCTCATTCAATTATGAGAGTAATAAGAAAAGGTAAATTTTCCTTCGCAAATAAAGTAATATTTCAACTTACCTTTTTCCTTCCGTTCGTAATCCCTAAACGTTTGGTTACCTCTAGCACAGAACTGAAATCTTTACATGCATTTATTCATGATATTAAGTCGGATATAGGATTTTCCAAACAATCGACGTCTGATATCGAAAAACACATGTGTGTGGTCTACCCTAGAAGTTATTTAGTGACATACGTATAGACAGAAGCTTCCCGGGATCAACTTTACATGTAAATGACTCCATTGAAAGGAAACCAATGCCCTCCAGATATAGTGGAATGATCGATATGGGAAACAGAATATTTTCGTATTACACCACTTCTATGTATTCAAATACAAACTGTAGAGATAAATACAGTAACTAGATACTATTGTACACTGAGTTAACTTAGGTTAGTACAATAGATATTATAATAAACAATCAAATTATAACTACAGATAAAAAAAGAATTTCAAACATTCCACTCTATAGGAATCGATTATTTTTGAAGAATGTCATAATATTTTTAATAAAATCTAAATAAAATCATTCATCATAAATGAATCTATTGGTAATTTCTTCAGTAGCCATTCAGGAAACAGCCTGCGGCTGTTGTGCAACTTTAGAGGCCACATTGGCGGATTTTTTCCTTCCTTCCGAAACATTGACCAATTCGCAAACACCGTCAAACTAACCATTATGATCAATAAACATAATTTTTGCACTAGACGCTCGTCGAAGTGTAGGAGGACAATTTCGATAACGACTTGCTTTCGCCTCGAATTCGAAACTGTTTTTTCATTCCATTTAGTTTTCTTTACTTTCGAGGGCGTTTAGAGAAGAAAAATGGGGTCGGCTCCTATGATCGGATCGTCGGTTCCGAAGATTCCATCAGGATTTCGATGTAATAAATAATTGAAATGTGGTCGGGGAAGTGGATTTATTACCAACACATCATCCTAAGAAATTTCGTAATTGTGTTAATGATAACCCAGGCTGGATAAATTTAAAACAAACTGATGCTTAAGGAAAATACGAGGTGTATTTTTTATATTGTCTCCGCTGAAACTGTTAGCACGTCATTTAAAAACACCTACTGCATCGAAGGTTAGAAAATGGCCTTCGGCAAAAATTTTACGGCCCATTATCTGGTTACCTGAACCGCCGAAAAGGCACCTCGTGTGTCGGTGTCGGTATATGTTAGTGGACCAGCATTCCTACGCTTCGTTATCGTCGCATTTATGCACCTGAAAGGCCGTGCCTACGTCAAAAAAAACTGTATTCATTAATCCAACCGATAGTTTATTGTTAAAACGTACTACTCGTTTAACTAGCGAGAAGGCTGTTGAATATTCCCATATAGCCTTTCGAAAAAATAATATACAGATCGATAGTACCTAATGTATCTGAAGCCTCAAAGGCCGAAAGAGGATTAAAAAAATACACGAAGAGCGCTACTTTACTCATGTTGTACTTTATTTAATATACCTACTAATGTAACACTTAATAAAGTTAATATTTACACAAATACCTAGAAGTCGGAAGTAATAAAAATATTTTAAAGTTACTAAAATTGTAAGCAACATCAGATCCAGCGACGCATAAACTTGCTTAGCTATACATATGTATGTATCTAACCATAACATAAATTTTCATTATAATGCCATCAAGCTCAATAGGTATTTTATAGCTAACTCACATAATGATGTACCAATTATAAAGTATTACTCTCCGTGATTGAACTGTTACAGCATGTGGATGAATGAAAGCGTGGATATATATTAATGTTATTTCGTTAAATAGCTTATTTATAAGCTTAGGTAGATATGCACTAATTATTTCTAATTAATAAGGGTATATAACTTTTTTTTTTATTTTATCTTATAGTAAAATAGGAATTAAGATTATTTAAACAGTTAAATTAGTAGTTTCCCGGATTTTACGACTTGTTTTCTCGAAGCGTTAAGTGGGCCCTAAATTAATTTAAAAGGTTTATTGATTTATATCTACATTTACTAGAAAGGTTACAACTCTGACTTTTATTGTGTTCTTTTAATAGGAAATGTAATGTATCTGAAATTACCCATCGTACATTTTTTATTGTTAATTTTAAATAAAATTCCTCATTAAGGAGAAATTTTGTTTGTCATTCTTGTCAAGCATATATTATAGGTATCTATTTTTTATCGGCTGTCAAAAAGTCAAAGGGAGAAAATTTTATCTAACAACCTTCTTTATATTTTATTACAGTGTTATACGGAAAAAACAATTCAATAAAATCTCGTCTTTTTGTTTTATCTCGGGCAAAGAAGTCAATAGCTTTCAATGAAAAACGTATCACATGTCATAGTGGGACCTCCATAAACAGTAAATCTTAAAGAAATTGGATTTGTTTTCTCTTTGTGTAGCTCCCCACATTCCTTTAATTCTTTTAAACAATATTAGAGCGAGGATTTTATGTATGTATATACAAGTTGTCCACAAAACATATGGTAGGTGGAATTCAATCTTTTTTTCGACGAGATTCCCATATTGAGTTAATTTTACATTCGTCTAGTCAATATTGGATTACAATTGTCTAATATTGAAATTCCTCCAATATATGAAAAGTTGAAATCAATTAATATGTTCACTTATCGTAAGATATGCTTAAAAGTTTGGGAATAAAGAAATATCTACATGTAGTTATAGTTTCTTTAATGAATGAGTGGAAAAATGAATTCAAATTAACCCCCAGGATGAAATTTCGATTTCAGTATTCGTTCGAAAAAAAATTGGTGAAAAACGAGATTTTAACTTTTAATCGATGTATTATTACCAGGTGATCATGACAGCACAAAGTTTGTTACACTCGTTTTATTCAATTTTCAATTTGTTTCCGTATAGGTAGATATTTTTTTTTCAAAAATGTCATAATTAAATTACTTGTCTACGCTTCGGGCTATATCTCTAACTAAGGACACACAAGTGTAAAATAGAATCCATTTTGCGATTTAATCAAATTTTCTATTCCTATTTTAAGAAAAAGTTTAGCGGAATATCTGGATTCTCGATATTGCCTAAGTAATGCTACCCTCTTTTCATCTCTTGAATCTCTAATCGAGTAAATCAGAGATAAATTATGTAAAAGAATACATTATCTCGGATCAAGACACAGAAATGCATTTAAAGTTGAAAAGAATGGCATGTAGAAGTCTGCCGAGTTGGTGATACGTATTTCGTTCGGATTCATTAAGAATTCCGTACAAGGTACGAAGAAGGTGTATATTCAAATTGAATGATTGTGGTAGGTCTTGGACCAGTATATTGTAATTTGTACACTCAAATTTACAATACATTTTTCACACAAACTGATACAGAACCGATTACTGTGTGATAAATTTCCAGCTTTAACGGGTAACGTTGCCACTTCGTTGTGGCTCATTGCGCACCAGAAAAGATGTAAAAATTGTGTGCCTATTGAACTAAGAAATTTTAAAAATTGAACACAAAAAAAAATTGAAAATATAATAATATGTGTTCTAAAATCTATGAGGTCATCTTTATTATAAATTAAGTCTACATAAGTACTTTAACGTGGTGAAGTTAACAATTATATGAAATCATTTATCTTGAAATAAAATGTTCCTTACATCTCCACCTCTCGGCCTAAATTGCTTTTAATTATAGCTATACACAAAACATATTTTTCAAATTCAGGGGCGTGCCCAGTAGATACAACATTTATTAATGTAATCTTATACCATTAATTTAGTAGCAATATTACAAATTACAAGTGCAGCAAGCATTTGCAAATCTTCTCTTATTAGGTCAAAACACTTGTATAAGGAGGGTTTAATATGGAAGGCTTTGTATGAAGTGCTAAACACTAAACCTATACATCCTACATCTACTAATAAATCATTAACAACAATAATGCCATTCATTAAGCTTATTGTTAATGGTACAAAAATCGTAAAACACTATGATGTAAACCGGGTTTGTAGTTAATTCGATTTTGATTTGTTAAAAAACGTATATTAGATATTTATAAGTACCCCTATAGATACTCCACTGATACCCTTCCAGCTAGGGAGCCAACATCAAACCAGTAATTGATGATTTTTCTCCATTTATTATTAAATTAATTGGTGTGTAGCTTATCGTGTAGCTGTCGGACTAACAGAACACAGAAAGCTAATAATGATTGCCGCAAGTTATAAATTATCGTTATTCGATGTTAGAAAATAGATAAAATAAGTTCTAGATCTATGTAAAAGCTCCGGGTTATCTAAAAGTTTTGATAAATAAATACCTATAACAGATATTACATAAGGTCATGAATATTACGTAGAAAGCAGAATTTGCTAACTGTCCCTCAATGAATTTGTTCAGTGGTTTATTAGCATTTTAGAACACTACCGCTGGTTCAGTTCAAATCCGTTCAGTCGAAATAAAGGTATTTAATGATTTACACCCTGCTACAAAAAATTATACATGTAGAGAATGTTGATTATCATTAAGGATGGAGGTTATTTCGAGATTGGACAAGTGACCGGAGGGTTGGATTGGAATAATGCGGAAGGGAAATTACAAAGGGAATGTAAATATCCGACTGAACAGAGAGGCTTAATTGTAAAAAACCTAATTTCAAAATAGAATTGGATTCCTAATCATGCTGTAAATGTTCATGAATTTTATGATGTCTATAAATGCGTACATAAAGACAAAAAAGTTCTACAAATAACAAAATTAGTTTTTATTTAAAGGAATCAATTATATGCAAATATATTTTCGTATCAACAAAATACTAATCCTTTCGAATTCCTAATCATTACACATAAATATCGTTTGCGTCCGACTGTGTAAACCCATTAAGTATCCAATCAAATTAGAAAAAAAATAACATATTTTTAACACCCCAAACGCAAATGATATATATCCAACAACCCCGAATATATATCCCATACCAAATGTGAGTTCAAACACCATAAATAAATTGAAATATATTACCTAGACTTGTACAAATGTTAGAATTCGTTTTTCCATTCACGGCTCGGACCGATAAATAAATCAGACGCATTATAAGACTTTGAAATATTCATAGGATCAGAATTAGTTTGGCCGTCATTAATCACATAGGTGAACCGTCCCTAAACGAATATTTCACTGATCAAGAAACGACATATTTGGTTAAAAACAATTACTTTGATTGAATTTTTCAGAATTCTATAAATTAATTTGTAACTATAAAGTAAGTATTTGTACTATAAAGTAATTATCGTTTAACAATCCAAAACCGCTTAAAATGCAAAAATTCAGCAATGAATCCTACGAAAAACTCCTGGAAAATATTAAGATATATGTATACGTATCTACGTTTCCGTAAAGATGATGGTACAAAAGTGTTCCGTGGAAAGAGCTTATAAACGCCGAGCCTGCGGAATAACAATAAGATTCCATTTAATTTGAAACTGAACGTCGAGTGATTCCGGTGTTAACGCTCGCTGACAACATGAACTAATCCATCGATGTATTAATATTCCTGTGCAGTATAGATTATCGCCGACCGAACATCCCTTTTGATTATCATTTTCCACTCCCCGGGCTTGGATTAACATAGTTTAGTACACAAGTCTGTTGGTTAAAAAGGCGGAGTGTTTTGTGTAATTGATGTAATGATGCGCTTGTAATTAAATAATAATATAAAACGTTACTTGCGTAGATACTAATTCAATAAAGTGGGAGACGTGAGTATTTTGCGACGGGGGTCATCTTTCTTAACTTTCTTTATTGAAATAGAATTTCAGTTTGTTCGACTGCCGGTGACATTTCAATTCAACTTAGAAGTCCTTATTCCATATTCTGGAAACTTTTCATTTTTGACGTTCGTTTCACATCGAAATTATGAATATTTTAATATCATATGAGACGATTTCGCCATAGGGGTTTTATTAAAAAAATGCCGGATCTTATATTAATGCACCCCAATAAACATAATTTAAAAGTTTATCTCTGATCTCTCGTTTCAAATATGAACCGTATACTTTGTTATTGAGAAAATATATGTTAAAAATTGAATTAAAATCCGTAGGAAAAGTTGTATTTACTCAACACGGCCTACATTATACGAGTACAAGTGGGAAACGCCGACTGCTCATCCTAAACAAGCAAGAATAATTACCGGCCGGCACTTGAAATATTTCAACCACGCAACGAGACAAAACTTCAACATTATTTTGGTCACTAAATTAATTACTTTTTGCTTATGTACGCTCTGTCCTCAAGCTCATTTACCCTTACTTTCTCCGCTGTGTACAAACATAGCCTAACACGAACAATGCCGTTCTGCTGATGAAAATTGCGTGCTCAAAACTATAGGAATCGCTGCTCAGTGCTCAACAATCCACTACAGGAAGCTGTTTTACTAAAGACTAAGCAGAGTCGCCTGTAAAATATATTAACTATACCTTCGTTGTTACCAGTTTAACAAAGTTCGTTTGTTAAATTGTTACTATAGTACGACGTATTTGCCGCTAAACAGTCGGGGCTAAAACGAATCGACCTTGCCGCTATTGTAAATTTGATAGAAGCAGGCCTCATCTAATATAATTAATATGTTTCAAAGTTTAACTGCAATATATCAAGCGTGATTACTCTGACAATGTCGAGGTATTAGCTAATAATTCTCTATTGCTAGTTACTTCAACAAATCCTTTATAAAAATATTGAATAGAATATACGTTAAGTAATATTTAGGGCTTTAATAAGGAATGGTGATAAATATTTCAAATTTTGTGTTCGGAAACATTGTGTATAAAGTAGAAGAAGCTTTCAAGTTTTATCAACTAAACAACGTGCATTAATTATAAGTTAAGTAAAGTAGGTGTATGGGAGATAAAATTGAATAGATGCCGCGAAGTTAATTTTCCGGGAAACTATGTACCTCTATTACAAACTCGTAAATAATGATAATCATTAACTATTACATTTTGTTCGTCAATTAAAGTTAACGAGGAAAATGTGCCAGTTTGATAACGTAATAAGAAAAGTAGCAAATTAAATCATAATGTCAATAATTATCTCCGTACTGAATTACTATAAAAATGAAGGTGTCTGTTAATTCACCAAACTCATTCTCTTACATTTATCTTCAGAATAATTAACAGACAAATTATTAATTAAAACTAAAGTTAAACAATTAATTTTCAGAGCAGTAGTAGCTTTAAAAACTGCCATTAATCATTAACCGGCCTTTCTGAAGATATTCGTGTGTGGTAGGATACTTACGAGACGAGCTGCTTGTAACTAATAAGCTCAGTGTTTATGCCGATGTGTTTTTCTATCAATCAATACCAACGATTTATGGTGGTCTAAGTCGGAAATAATTAAATATTTTTAAACGATCAAAAATTTTCCAAGCTTGTACGTTCGACATTAACAGATTAAATTCATTAAAAGCAAATTACGATTAATTCCAAAGCTTTTAGATGAAGAAATGCCGTAGGAAATAATCCAAATAACTTTGGAAGAAGTAAAAATTTACAAATCATTAGAAACCTATTTTTAAGTATAGTAAATCAGCATATACTTCTTTGACTAATTTGATCTGATATTCAACGAAAGGAAAGTTAACTGTGATTTTAAAATTTATCGAATAAAGAGAGCAAGTTACATATGTTTAGCTGACATCCACTCGAAACTCCATCATATTGTTTATAAAAATACTGATTTCTCTCTTATTGCATAGATCATACCTTAATTTATTTCTCATTTTTAATATCCCTTTAGATCCACCCATGAGCCTAAACAAATCTAATCAACAACTAATGAAATGGTTTCTAGCGCCGAAGGATTCCGATAAAAGTAAACGCTCGGTTTAAGAAATACAAAAAAACTTTTATTATACCAGGGTGTTAGTTTAAACGTGTTTATTGATAAAAAAAGAGAATTTGAAAGCAGGAATCCAGTTATGTTCTCGACACGGACCCGACGAATTTTGAAAGAACGAGGCTTTGTGTGAGAGAAAATGGTCGAACAATATGCCGTATGTCGCTAACCAATAAGATTTATTAGGGTATTGTGAATGGAGAAAATGTTGTTATATGTTTTGTGTATACTAAGGAAAATGTGATAATCACGTTCTTTCGATATTTTTTTATGCGGCACAAAACTGTACGTTCTATTTTCTTCTCCTTCTTGTTATTGACTTCGCTAACATGTGTGGAATGTGTAAACATTTCAAACTGTAATTAGATGTAATTGAATCGACAGATAAATCTCGAAAGTGACAATGCACCTCTATATGCTCTATATGCACCTCGTTTAAAGTAGAAATGGCAGAAATTTATATGAAAATTTCTTATGTTGGGACATAAATTAAAAAATGGTAGGAAAGCTTTTACACATTATTTCTAGAATGTTCGGTGAATCTAAACAACTCATTGGTATTCAACTGGTTGGGTGCTTAGTGTGATTTGCTTGACTTTACGGCTATAAAGAATCCCGCGGAAAAGGAAATTGGAGAACTTTTAATAATTACTGTAGGATTTCACCAAGGGGTCTATATAGGTCATATATAGTCAATCTATGTTTGGCATAAAAACTGCCTTAATAAGAATATTTTTTTTAATATTTAATTTTACAGAAAATTTATTGCAAATATTTTGTTTACATTTTCATGCCATATTCAATTGACTTAGGATGCGTACAAAATAAATTTTAAAAGATTTTAACAAAAAAATAAATGTACAACAATCTATTCCAATAGATGATCTTTAGAGGCTAGGAACTTAAAAAACATGTAATTACGTTATCTGGGTATAAATATGAACAATATTCACCACCAAGAATTTCACTATTACCTATTTTTTCAATTTTTTTTTATTATTTTACTTATAACTGTACTTACGTACTTCAATCCTGCCTTCAAAAATCAGACTTTTCCGATTGTTTTCTACTAGTACGTACAATATAATATGGCTGTACTTTTATTTAGCATAGATAGGTGTTAAATTTTCAATATTGGATTAATTTGAGGTCAGGCTGTAATTAGAACTGCAATATTAAGCCTAAAATAAAGTGCACTTTAGATGGGAGAATTTCTTTTACGTATAACCTTTTTCAGTTGATTTTCAAATTTCATGCATGAAGCTGCCGCAATATCACAAAAGAATGAAATTGCATTAACTGCATTTGATGTTGCAAGTAAGCAGTACCCTATAGTCTTTGAGATTTTTATTGAATTATTTGATATTCCTCATACAGACATTTACTCTTTTGTAATTGAATTCGTAATTCGTTAATCAGGATACAGGGTCATCCAATTTCGTGAGCTGGAGGGTTAACAGAAATGGTATCGGTTAAAAAATAACGTACACATAATTTTTACTGCCTTATTAGATATGTAAATAATAATTTTGCCTGTGTTAGTATTTTTAAAAATTTTTATGCTCCAAACTTATAGCTTTCAAACTGGAGCTTTGACTAGTGCACACGCAAATTTAAGACATCAGCTTCTGCTGTATGTTGACAAAATGCCATTATAGAGAAATCCAACTGGGTTAATTTTGTTAAGAATCGCTTAGTAATGTTACATCGGTTAGGCAAGTTACAAGCAGAGCACTCTGACGGCCACTCTCTCACTTATAGCAATTTTCGTTACGATGCAATTGCAACTTACTATGAGCGGGAAGCTATTTTGAGCCACTATAATTACGAATAATCTACCGAACTGAAATTAAGTTTATATTCGGTCCGCAGTTTTGAACTAATGTGAGTAATTTGATGATTATAACAGAGAAGCATTTCGGTTGGTCAGTGCTGAACTATTCGTTTAATTCAATAGAGCCGATAAAGGCTCTATCAATACAACGAAGTATCCAATTTAGTTTCAATTAAAGTTAATATTATTTATTTATACCTACAGATTTGAGAGTTAACCTCATTTTTGAATTGTTTAAATAATGAGATATTTTTCACAAATATTGTTTTTGAATAAGTTATTTAAACTCGATAGTGGTTTTCTAAATGTATTTTATTTTGTTTGGTCATGTTAATTTGTTAATGAAAAGCCCAATTGTTTTAAATAAATTGATGCAATCTCGATTAATGTTTCAGACTATCAAAATGAAGTGTTTGCATTCAACAATCAATATTTAGATATTAATTATTATTATTATCAATCTAGATATTAATTAATCTTCCTCTTTAGATGTATTAATTAATTTAACGAACTTTTCCCAATAAAAAATGTACATGAATTATATTATTGTATAAAAATTATTTTAGCCTTCTTTATTTTAGCCTAATTTAATATTGTTAATGTAATTAAAAAAATAAACACGATGATGTAGGTAATTATAAATTATTGTAATTCTTAATATGATAATTGTGCAGTAAAGACTAAATAGAAGAAACTGCATACCAATTTTTAGACTATAGTTATTTAATAATGGAAATACATTTATTAAGATATTTTTAAGGTGACCTACGTCAATATTTTCATAAAAATTAAATAGTTTTGTTTGTTTATAAATGCTGTGGTAAACACCATGTAAACAGAGTGTTCATCCCGAATTATATGTGTCAAATTAGGAACGACCACTGCAGTTAATTTAGGTAATGAGGTCTTGTTATAGCCCAGCTTCGAGATATCTTCCTGTTTGAATACTTAATTAATAATCAACTAATTAACAGACTAGACCACTCAATATTACACATTGCGTAGATAAATTATGTTGTAAAATATTTAAAAAAGTTATTCTTAGTTATTTTACATCGACATTAAATGATTTATTTTTGTTTTTATTGGTTAAAAAGAAGAAAATTATGTGCCATTAATACTCACAAAAAATCTTGTGCAAACTATACGAGCAATTTGATAATTATTAAAAAATCATCAACGCTATTATTTGAGATTAAGCTGAAGGATGATTTGCATAATATTATACTTATAAATTGCTTGATATAATGCAAGGATGGGTTAATAGTAGTAATCAACGTCGTACTTAAATGTGATGAAAATTAATCAGAAAAATATGCTTCAGGAAATTTACTAATAAATTTAGTATTAAATAAATAATAAATCAAAATTAAATGATTTAATCAAAGAAGCAAGATATTAGGTACTTAGATACATATCTTCAGGATAGAAATTCTTAGCTAAAAATTCAATATATTCCATTTAAACTGTTATCAAATCCTTGAGGGATAAGAAACGAACACTAAATATTCCGTGTAGAGAAGTATTCCCCTTTTGTTGATATAAAGTTATTAGGTCTTACAACACCGTTGGGGTTTCCCAAGAAATTTATCGTCGATGCTAAGTATTCAGCCGGCGTCGTTGTGAACTGCACCCAGTTTCTATAGTCTCCGCTTTTTGGCGCTTGATCACAAAACACGCGTCGCCTAGTTAACGTACTCAGACTAGCTCAAATATTTCCATTTAAGTTGTCGCATCTCACATGAATAATGATTTTAATAACAATCCCCCGTCATAAGAAAAAACTAAAAATAAACTTTCAAAAATATAGACACCCTGTATAGGAATCTCAATCTCCTACTAGTTAATCCAAAGAGTTAGTTAGTAGATATTTCATGACCAACATTATACGAATCGATGACAACCTCAGCTTTATGTTGAAGTTTCCTCTCTAGTGCATTAAAGTATACGGGCATCCAGTTGTCACGTTCGACCGGCCATGATTGAAAGCCTCGCAAATTCGCCGGACGATGATGATGTCGACGCAGGGAATTGTCATGTGTCACTTTAGTCACAGCCAGAATTATACATTTGATAAATTAATCTTCGGACCATTGCTCTTGTCCGCGCTTCGCCATCGGTTCGATTCATAAAAAAATCAACGGGAGGAAGAATGCGTACAAGGCGACGCGCTTATGAATAAGTTTAATGATGTGTGGAAGTGGAAAAAAGCGGAAAAACGCGAAAAACTGTTCGGTTTTATGGATGAAGATATTACTTATCGCCTATAGCAGCGGCGCTTTAAAAAATATTTTAGTTATACTGAACGATAAGGAGTTATGAAAATGCCTCGAAAGTTTTATTCGTGTCATAATTGCACAATTTCTTTCCTAACAATAAATAATTTTACATCCACTTTGGTGGCACCGTAAATTATACCTACTAAACATATTATAATACAAGTTAAAAAAACATTTTCTTTACAGTCGACTAATTCCACTTTAGGAAAAAATCCTATTGTGGTACACAAGTATATTCATTGAATATCCTATGGAGTTCTTTTGTGGGTGCGTTGCTCTTAAACTTATATCGAAGTAAACGCCACTTCAGAAGGATCTACGCGTGATTTATTCATAAACAATGACCATCAATGAATTGTCGTTTTGGAAATTACCGGTTTCGAAAAGGTGTGACCATTTCTAATATAGATATACGCAATTTACAGGACGACAATTACTATAGGACCATTAACATTTTGTGCTAACAAAAAATTTCAATTATAATATATGTCAGTAAATCCATAAATGCAAGATCAGTTTTCGCATGGTTAACAAGTTTTCATGTAAATGTATTACATTTTAATAACCGTAACATTTGCTACAAGATTTAATTAAACTGGAGAGGCCGCAGAATTGAAAGTTTGCAATATTGCTCTCCCCTGCTAGTACGAAAATTCCAATATCAACTCGAGTACCTAAGCAAGTAAAATGTCCCTAATTCTGAAATTTTTTGTACAATTTCCACAACAAATTTTCCCCGTATTTCTAATAATTTATCCAACGTTTAATTAACGAGGTTAACATTTGTGTGGTCTATATTTTCAAAATCCCAATTCCCAAACACACCACACCTCTTTTTAACTGTCGGTAAGTAAATAAACGTATGCACTGCATATTACCTGAGATTTTAAAAAGGTATCAGCTTTGAAAACCGTAGCCTGGCTTTAATACAGGGCGATTGTGAACGATAAAATCTGAATGAATTGAAAGTTTCAAATTCATAATTTCTAAAATTACTATTTCAAATGGCATGTACTTACGTGAACATTATAAATGTATATAATTTGTCATAAGTACTATTCATACCTAATTACAATAAAATTATATGAAATTAGTTCCACTGATTTCAGTTTAGGTAAGTTATTAAGTCGAATCACCCTGGATAACACCGTATCAAATTTTAAACTTCGTCGAAAAATCATTATACCAGCGGCTTCTTTCACTTCCACTCAAACTCACACATACATTTAATTAAATTAATTGTTTAATTTTCCATCCCCACGGCTGGTATGAATATTTTATTGTCTAGTTTCTTTGAATAGGAATCCTGATGACTGTGTGGTATTTCCGACCAAAAGAAATCGAAAGGAATGATGCCCACATAGGCGGACTAGAAAAAATATTGTAGAGAATTATAAAATGTTTTGAAAAATTGATGCTAATGAGACGAGGCAAATTTTGTCTAACTGAAATTTGTATATTCTTGAAGTAAATAGTACATTTCTCTATAAGTTTTCAGAACGAATAAGTAAATCAGCGACTCCATTTTAGTCGTGCGCATACAAAGAAAGGCATCTTTCCTCGCACGCTCACACGAATTCATTTATCGGAACCATCCACGATTCGAAAATAATCCGATATTTTTCATTTGACTCCGTCCGGTGTAACCGGCGGCATTCCAAATAGACATTTCATTTAGAAAAGCGCCTATTGACATTTTGATTTAATAACTTTCGGGTGTACGTTTGTCGTAGATCTCGGTCGTCGAAGAACCAACCAGCTCGTGACTCAAATGAAAAGTGATCGGTCAACGTCACAACGATGCTTATAAGTATTTGGAGAGAATAAAGCGACACACCGTTGATATGTGAATTTGATTGATTTGATTCGCTTTTGCTGTGTACGCTTGCGATTGTGCATTTCAATTCGATAGCAATTCCCCGTGCACTACAAACGTTACTACTATACTATAAATTTAATATTTCCTAATGCAGGGATAGTTTTTCCACAGTTGTATTGAAAACCCCTTCTGCTTTAAGTCTGGTCTTCTAAAAAATATTTTATCAATAATAATTTAGAGTTACTTTGATGAAACGTTATAGAACGCCACTGCTAGTGCTAAATCATTCTACAATTAAAGTTTCTTCTAAACTTCAGATAATTCGTTTTTAATAGTTAAATCGTTTCAAGGAAGGGCGCCTCTTAAATGTTACAGTTATTGGAAAACAAAAATAACCACACATTGTACCGGATAAAAATAACTCCTTATTAGGAGTGAATTGAAACTATGTATTTGAAGAATTAAAGGCTATTACTTAATTGTCCTAGCAGCCTATTAATGGTAAGTATGTAGTTATCTACACAAGAGAATTATTTATCTACTCAAAATAATTACTTATTGACCCAGTAGTGATTCATGTACCCAAGAAATACTAATACCTGCAAACCAAGAGTCATTTGTCTATATGTCTATACAAATTGTCTACAAAGAGTTACTTGTTTATAGTCGCCCGGTATATTTTCACTACTAACATACAAGAACATATCTATTTGAAGGCATATTTAAAATTATATGAACAGATAACCATTACAATTGCACATAGTGTTTTTGTGTTCTTTGTGGTATTTTACGGTAGCCTCAGACGATAATAAATCATCCGGTAGCCATTGTTTATTAATATACACTTGCATTGTTTGCAACACTTTATGATCTCATACTAAATTATCTGCAATTTATAGCTTGGTTTAAGTGCGACTAGTTATGCACGTAATTACCTTCGGTCCTTAAACGTAAACAGACACATACACACACAATGATCGTTCTAATAAATAATTTAGGTCGATTATGTACTATATTTTACCCATACGTACGCACATACAATACATTTTAATCATCCACATAAGGATTGTCAAAAGAAAAAACAAATACCACGTATCGACATCTAATAAATTGTTGTTAATTAAGCCTCCGCGAGTCGTATTATTATTGCTTTGAAAACGCCGAAACTCATCGATATTCACCCATGCTCGAAACCGTGACTGACACTTGACTCCCTCCGTATTTATTCTTTAACCGCAAGACAACCCTTAGATTAGATCCTTCGTGCCCTTTACCAATCGGGAATCTCATATCTGGAGCCGCATGGGGTTATGAACAACGTCGCAGGGGACTGTTAATATCGAATTGCCGCAAGATGGATGATATATGAAGAATATCTCATTACGAGATATTTAACTTTGATATGGGAATAAAAGAATATGGGAAGGAAGATCGTAAAAGGAACGTAAATTTGAATATTAGATTTTTCAGTTGTTAATGAACTTAGGTTGGTATAAATTTATAAAAAAAAAACAAACCTTTAGTTGAAAATAAGTGAATTGTTAAAGTTACAAAAGAGAAAATCGTTTTTTTAAATAATCTCTTGAATGTAAACATTCTGTGAATTCAATGCGATTTTTGAAAGTAGTTTTTATTTATGGCATGAACAAATAAACCTTACAGAATTCTATATTTACCTCAGTTACCGTATACCGAGTAGAAACTGACTATTTTGTTTGAAAATATGTATATTTACAGGAAACTTCAGGTAGGTTTTACGGAGTTTTGTAATTTCGCAAAACAGTTTGTTGACTAAATTGAATTTGTGCATTACCGACGATAATTTAAAACGGAAAACAACAAGTTTTTGGTTAATTCCTGGTTCAGAATGAATATTCTGTTATAAATTTATCGCTTCAGATTTGTCTACATCACAGGTTTCTATAGGTAACCATTTCTCGCTCATCACCGATAAAAATAAAATTCTTATGACGCAGTTTTCGTAATGTCTAATAAGGATGAGCTTTTAGAATTCAACTTTTGTTTCGATGCTTCTCCGCACAGCATCGTTATAATATTACTCTGAGCTACAAATATAATTACTAATATTTTATATTCTACCTTAAAATTTCTTTTTATTAATACCTATATTTAATTGGAATCGTTCTGCCCTCATTAAAATAGACATAATTATACTATTTTTCCAAGAAATAATAAAGCATATTTTTTTTATTTTTACAATCCGCTATTTGTGCCCAAACCATTGTTTACGCGAGGCAAACAAAAAAATAATCTTTTCATCTCAGTTCAATGTGGATGTTTTCTTTGTAAGTTGTTTCGACCCAACTGTTGACAATTCGTTATATTTTCCGAATTACATCACCGAATTAATGGCCTTAACCCGGGTTATATTAATAGACAGGGATATACTTGTGCAGACGCAGCCGTTTTAAGGCTCCATGATAAATATCTTGTAATTTTTTTCAATTAAAAAATGTAAAATTCCTATTTATTAAAGTAGGTGCCTACCTAATCAGATTTATTAAAAAAATGTTCACAGAACTGAGATACAATATTATTTAGTTACCAATCCACAGGAATAGCTAAAGATGTGAAAATAAGATGCTTAAAATATAAGAAGTCCATTTGATTTTTACCTAAATTTGATTTCAATACCTATTCAAATTATTCCTGCTTCACACGTTTATTACTATCATCGAGATACCTAAAATTGGAATCCTTTCCGCATTTTTGAGCTTCGTGGTATTTGTTTGGAATTTAACGCTGAAAATATCTGCTCTTTAGGTCTGCTTGCTGCGAAAATATTTGCTACATTTCCTAATTAAATTTATTAGGTACCTACATACATACGTATCAAATAACCCTCGAAATTTGTTAAGTAAAAAACGGTTCCACTACGCCTCTGAGATCAAGTGGTATTATTTTCACGAGGACAGGATATTCACGAAAACCTGTTTCCTCGTTTGATTCGAAATGTTTATTTTCATTTTCACATGTTTTCCTTATTGACTTCCTATACTCGATTTACATTAAGTTTATTCAACAACAATAAGATAAATAAACTAAATTTTAATCGACTTTTCAATTCTCATTTGATTTGCCCACCCATATACCTTCATTTCGAAACTGTGATTGTAATTAACCAGTTAACTCGAATAGTAATAGAACTTAAATAGAATAGTAAATTGAATTTATTTTTCTCTCCTTTGATGAAAATTCCGAATTCTAAATTTGATGACTTCTTTTTGTGCATTCGGACTAAAAATAAGAACCGTAAAAATAGGTCAGTAATTACAATTCGCTTCGATACCGCCGTATTTTAGTTTGATCCGTTTTTACGATATAAATTCCACGTCGATAAATTTATTCGCCGTTTTACAGCCACGGGAATCTAGAATAGAATTAAAGATGAGCCCGAACTTGGAAACTTTCAAATCGAATCAAATTTAATCGCTAAACAAATTTTTACAGCCGGCAATAAATGGTATCGATTTCGACCAATATGGGAACATAAAAAATGGGAAATGCCCCACAGACAAAAGTTTATGACAGTCAAATATGTGTGTTTTAAATTCGAATTATAGTATGATATATGTAAGTTATAACTTACATTGTTGCATGTCCAGAATATTGTGTTTTAGTATCTTGATTTTATTTCAAAGCTAGTTTTTTTATTGCTTAAATACCTAAATTAATGTAATTATCTACTGGTGATATGAAATTTTATTATTCATTGGTGAGAAGAGGAAATTACATGTTTCAAAAAAAGAATTGTATAATGGCTTTTTAAATTTTTAAAAAATATTCATCACAATCACATATGTTTCCATCATTTTAAATTCTCATTTGGTGTATTTTTAAATAACGATGAATAATAATGCCAGTATCAGTTAGTCCCAGAATCCAGTCTAGATTACAAAGCGTTGAACGGCAGCAGGATAATTTACAGTAATCGACTGGTAAATACTTCGGCATCTCGAGCTAATTTTCAATTTGCTTCGTGTTCTGTAACACCTGCAGCTACTGAAAGATCGCATCCTCAGATAAAAATGTGAACAAATCGCAACTAGCTAAAAGGTACAAAAACACCATAAATCCACCAAGATACCATAAATATGTCCGATCGTCGCATTGAAGTTGCAAAAATTTAAGCCAGCTCGTGTAATTCTGTCCGCAAAAGCGTTCGAGATTCGCTGATATAATCCGGCATGCGAATGTGCAGAGACTGATTTACACCCGGGATAAACGCCGAAATTCGAATAAAAAGGAAAGCTGAATCAATACCTAATGGAATGAAGTATTATTCCTGATTAATCTCGGTGTAATTATTTTGATTAGAATATGATCAGATTGATCACAATAGTCTCACCTAATGAAGACAAAAGGAACGAGTACTAACACAATTTAGACATCAGTCGGTATTCTCAAGCTTGAAAAATCCTTGATGTGTAATAGGATTTCAATGCGAAAAGCTCTGATGATAAGATCGTTCTAGACGACATGGAAATGCAATCTTGCCTAGACTTAGATCGCTGAGATGTGATATTTCTTACACATTTACATACATTTCACAGGGTTATGATTTCAAATAATAAGTAATCTCCTTATTTCGAAGTCTACAGATGACACTCCTACGGTTTGAATTAGATGCATATGCGTTTTGAGAACTCGAATAATTTGAAAATTATCACCTACAACCTACGCTCAATTCGAATTGTTGCTAAAAAGGATTAATATAATTTTACTCAAAAGCAGGAATTTTCTTTTTTAGAAAAACAATTAACATTTGCAAATTGCAAATTGAATTTTCTATTTCAACATTCGTTACTGTTAACTAGATTGATCTCGTCTGTTTATAGAGATGCAATTCGAAAGCTTGTCTTCATAAAAGGGACGTATTTTTTTAAAGTAAATTGGAAATTCCGTTGCAAACGAACTAAAAAGCAAACGATCTAAATTAATAGAAATTAAGGTTTTTCGATTAACGTACTCAACGTTTCCATTCGTCTAAAACACGTAAAAATCTTGTTTACAAAAGAATGCTGAATTTTACAAATTATTATATTATTCAAATTTAAACCGCAAACTTTGATAGCTCTGCTGTTAAACTGGTCTTATAAGCAATGTAGTGCAAAAATAAAAGTTTTAGCAAGAATGCTGTAAACAACTAGCTGTATCTTGAAAAAGACATCAATAATTATCCAGTTTTCCTCATTTCACTGCCATTTATAGACATTTTGTATAACGGACATCGATTTTACGATTTTTATTTATTATACCGTTCGTCCCGAAAGCTTTTAGCGATCTTCGAAATAATAACAGTAATGATATGTAACTGATTCTTGATCTGAAATCGTGAGGAATATTTTTAAAACAAGTTTTTTCATCGTAGAATCGACTCGTTTTGCTCGATTTTAAACAAATTAGATCGTAAATACGAAATAGTTGAATAATAAAATAGTGATGAATATATCCTGAATAGCTATTTAAGTTATTGGTACATTTTAAATATAATTAGATAACCCAAGGGACAGCCGGTATATCAATCATTATTCTGAACCAGCGGAAGGCTATTTTCCAGGAGAGATCAGGAGTTTTGTTAACTTATTAACTCGATACGTGGTCAATCTAATATCAATCACATTTTAACGGAGGTTATTTTATGTAAATTTATTCACGACGGTAACTGAATTTTTATATAGCTTGTATACACACTTGATTTAATAGATACATTGATTAAGTCGTTTATCACCATTCCACCGAAAGTTATTAGTTTTTGCACGTAAACTGCCATGTGAATCGCATGCAGAAGATTTTCTTCCTGCCGATCATTCGAGGAAAAATTATTACGCGAGCGGATATAAATAATATACAATAATTATAAACTCCAACAAGTATTTATACGAAGTTAACTTAATATTAGAGTTAGTTATTAATTTAAGTACTAATGCTCTTATATTTTGCTCTGTAAGTGCTTCGAAAATGGGATATTTTCATTGGGATTTTCATAGTAGGGATTACGTCCTACATATTGTATAATTTTAACATTTACGTGTTGCACCTCGGGTCTTATCATTATCTGATCGATATCACTCTTTTTATATTTCAAAATAAGACAAAATTACCATTAGTTGCTTGAGGATATACTGAAATTAGGGAAGCTAAATTTATAATTCGTAAAAAAATGTTCAACGATTTCTTGCGTAGGTATAAAATAAAGCATTCTACATTGGTAGGTGTTATATTAGGTACACATTATTTTTCAATTTATATTGTGATTAAGCTGTGCATCGTATTCCCGCAACTATGATACAGTGCACATTTCTTTCAAAAAATGCAAGTTTATTAAAGAAAAATGCGGATATCCTTTGCCCCTTTTTATAGTTATAACAAAGCAGATGAAAGGAAAAATGCCCGAACGTCGAAAAAAGACTGCGAAACTGTGTCCGAAGCGATCCTTGAAAATATATATCCCGTATACATCGGAAACTCATGAAAAGATTATGTCGTGCAAACTAAAAGGACGAGCCGCCGTACTAAGATAGAATCTTCCGAGTATCATTCATGTTACGAATTCACTTTATACCTCGAATCCTGTCAATTATTCTCCTACGAACAGATAAATGGAAGGTATCTGATAGAATTGGAAAAAAGCGGAACAGGATGTCTTATAGAAACGACAGTCTTTTACTACGCTCAGCCCTATAAATAAATAAAGTTCGACATCTATGTCCTCCTGGTGATGCAATTCATTTAAAATCATTTCTTTCTGCAGCCTAGGTAATAGTTATAAAAAACATCTTAAAAAAAACTTAAACACGCCTGTTTGTGTGTTTATTTTGATCATCCATGTATCGTCGATCGAACAAGCATTGTCCAGAATTCCATATATCTGGATATGTAAATAACAAATCTGATAAATAAAGGAATGATTAATTTTCTAGTTAGTCAATAAACAAAAGTTTTCGTCGACCTGTACTAAAATTTCGTTTAGAACAATTTTCAGACTCCACTCGTTTCATTAGAATACCTATTAGGTTTTCTTTAGTTGGAAAATTTTAAAACTCCAATCTACGAAAAAGTTTTTTTTTTGTGTAGTACAATAGTTCCACAGATTGGATGTTTTTAAAATAAGCAAAATTATGAAATCAAAGTACAGCAGAATCATATAAAGAATCAAGTTTAAACTTGAAATAAACGTTTGTCGAACATAAAAACATAAAATGGCTCTCTATTATAAAATAACATAAACTTGACTAGAATTTAAAACTGTCTTTAAGTAAAATGTTATAATTTCACCAATACGTTTCCGTTTCAATCGCGCTAATTGAAAGCTGTTTCTGGAACAACGGACCAAATAAGATATCTCGAAATCGATTGCATGGCTTATTATCGTACATTACAAGCGGTGCACGTAGGTCCATTACACTTGGCGCCTTTGCTTCGTTACCATTACCAGCGTTTAAGGTGCAGTGCACGAGATTACCTGTTTTCTATTGAAGTTGGAACTTCGATAAGAGTCGTAGGGCGTTACTCGGTTTTAATTGAAAGGGAATACTGCGCTCTAAAATGCTAATGCAACCTTATTTTCAGTAAGAAACTTTGGATTTTATTGCACATTGCGGTAGAATTGAAAAGACCGTTTTTATCACTACGAATTATTAAAATAGTTAATTACAACGCTATATTTATCAGTAAATTAATCACTTTGATTTATGCTTTACACACCTGCCGAATTAAATTTTAAACCTAATTTAAATCCGTCTTAACCTAACAATATAAAAATGGGCTGTTAACATTTTAGCCCCGCATCCATATAAACGTTATATTATTCCAGTTAATACTAGTCGAGATGTCCGTGATGAAAGAAAGATTAGTAATTTGATTAAGTTCGCCCGGCTTAACATTACTTTGTGAAACGAAAAGAAAATTAATCTTATTGCATTCCGAAATAATTGAGTATATCTCTTCAAAGGAGTCGAATTCGGTGATTCAACGTGATTTATTAACTTTCCGTTCGTTCCCGACTCGGCACAAAATCGTCGTAAAAATAAAAAAATATTTCCTTATAATACATTAAGCTTTCCCTAATACCTGTAGATGGTTATGAATTATATAGAGAAAAGTCAATCTGGAAAATATTGATAAATTCCGTGAAACTTTTTAAGAGACCAATTTGTAAACATCAGTTGAAATGAATAAATAAAGATGCACAGGTGCATTTACCTAAACTAAAACCTTATATATCTCTGGAATGGACGTTGCTTTTAAACGTGCAACTTGTCAGAATAAGATACTTTCAGTCGTTACACGGTAAGGTCGGCTTTTCATGGAATTTATTTTTACCAGATGCTTATGTTAATGATCATGTTAGAGATAAAATGAGAGACGTTACCTACAGTGCAGACAGTCTTTTACGTCGACTATGGGCGAATTCATTCGGAGATCTTGAGAAATAAGTGACAAGACAATAGATTGCGTTATAAATACGCTTCATTTCGGTAGGATAATAGCCTTAAAAAATGCCAATTAGATCAAATTTAGTAGCAGTTACAAACCAAATTTCTCCTTTCTATACCAAGACCCAAGTTTCCATTCGTTTTTCCGTTTAATTTTTTTTTTTGAGATCAAAGCGTATTCCACGCAGGATTCTCTAATTGAGTTCGAAATTTTCATTGTCAACAAGAGATTGAGTTACAAAAAGGTAATTTAAGGAGTGCCGAGTTTATTACAGAGTCGGTTGACGCGAAAGATAAAATTCACTTATGTTGACTGATCACGTTTTCCGCGTGAAGACCCTTCCCCTCGGTGGAAGGTTAAAGCTTGTTGACGGATAGGATAAACTGAAAGTCGCCTTTTCCGGCAAGGAACGTGTTCCTAGAGGAAGTTGCTGTACTTACAACTTTATATTGCCCTTTCGACATTTGTAACTACCGATTCCGACACATCCTATCATCTAGGTGCTTCGAAAGGAATCGGAATTTTGCTATGAAATATATTACTTCCGCAATCCGATCAAATCATGTAGCTTGTAAAAAAGTTGTTAGGTAGGTAATTAATTAGCGCGAAGCAAACGAAGTGGTGAAAAAGAAATATTTTACCTCGGAGAATATGAACCGAGAATAGAAACAAACTTGAATAAAACCGAAAAGCCAATGATTATATAGAAAGCCGCAAGCCAAGGCGCAGTGCAGTTAAAATATAAATTAATTTACGGAAGAATAAATGGGGAAAGGAACTTTTATTAAACCAGCTTGTCTACATATGGAGGTGGTTGTTTAATATTTCTCGCTTGGCGTATGTATGTAGGTAAGGAACATAGAAATTGCCAGATGCTCAAATTAAATTACACATCAATCTCGTTAGATTCTACAAAGCAGGAAATAAAATCAACTGAATATAAACGAGCCTGTTCAATAAATTAACGAAGCAGTTCGGAATATGCGGATTAATTAAAAAGAAGACGGAACATATGTTGTTCATCAATTTCAGCAAATTTCAAACGCAATTAACCTCAGAGTCTTCGGTCCTTTGAGCGTTTAAAGCCGGGAAGTAGATTCTCTCATCGGCTCTCAAGTCTGGTGATATTTCGTGTAATTTAGGTAACACTTTCGAGCACTACCTATTAATTTCGTACTTTGGTCCGCTGACGTTTAAAAAACTTTCGCAAACTAAGTAGCTGCACGGCCGTTCGCTGGCTCGACGGAATTTTAGTTAGCCGGGAATCGTTTCAACGAGAAATCCCAACTAGCTGCAGCTGAACGGTCTCGTAGCAAAAAAGTTTCGTAATAATTTCGTAATAAGAATTGCCAGTTACCTTTCGTTCTTAAAACGCCGCTGAGGGTGATAAGAAAGCGAACTATATTTCTCGCTTTCCTAACATGCAGATAAAACTTTCAAGAAATGCCTCTACTATCATCCTAATTAAACTCGAAAATGAAATGGAATGGAAAATACGCGAGAAATGTATTTTCTTCTAATGGCTGCAGCAGAGCAACACTCCTTTTGCGCCATTCTGAATAAAGGATTGAATTGGAGGTAAAAGGAATTGTTTTGTAATAAAACGAGCATATCCATTAAAGAGATGGTGGTTAATAGTACCTACAAGGTATCGCTAGGTTCTAATTTTAGCCCTTTATAAAAAGGAGTTAATTAACAAAATTTGCAAAAAAAATAAATAATCCAGTTGAAATATTTATTACATTACTAATTAGGTTTTACTTAATAAGCTTATTAAAGTATTTACGTAGCAAATCATCTAATTTCTTATACAGCATCAGCTATTTAAAAGAAAACATTTCACTTCAGATGACTTAGATCTTGCAGTTACAAAAAAACATGTCAAGCAAGTATTTCAATGTTCTGCAGATAATTTCTCACGTATTTAGACCATTATTCACAACACTCTCAATGATTGAAGTAGAGTAGCTTTTGAACGAAAAAAGCGACTTTTATTCAAAAGGCAGGTACGAAAAAATATACCTAGACATTAAGTACAATCAAGGAAGAGTCGCTGGAAAAAAAACGAGGTAAAAGCGCACTCGATGAATGCATATGCTGAATGAAACAACGTATGGCAGATGCAGAGCGTCGATTTTATTTAATGAATTTTATTTAGAATGACTGCACAGCAATTAAGATTTTTATTGTGCATCAACGCTCTTTGGTAAATGTGTGCAAATACGGAAAGCAACAAGAGAAAATTCATGTGTAAATAAATGGAAAAGCCGGGTTAGATCGGGTTAACTTATACAAGAGCATCTAATTTCTCAAGGGATTTTAGTTCGAGTTCCTATTTCATTTAGCTTGCTTCTCGGATTTCGATGGGTTTTTGTACAAAAATATGTTAAACTGTAATTGCATCCTCCGTTTCAAACTATACTAATAGCATAATAGAGACATTACTAAATTATATGTTTAAGATAAAACAACGTTTTCTTATAATTAGCCATTTTCATGTTCAAAATAGGAGAATATTTTTTAGGTTTCGGAGTATATTCACTGCTTTAATAATTCATCCGAAGCAATTCTTCGCTGACGTGGGCTTAACTTTTGAGCCGGAATTTTTTTAACATATCATATACCCGATAATAAGAGTTCATTTTCATTCCTTTATTCAAATTTTCTTGTTATAGCCCTACCATTTTCAAATGTGCTTCCCGAAAATTCATCACAACGGCCGTTTTAATCAAAGATAATAGAAGCGAACTGAAAATATTCCATTTTGTTCCATTTTGATTACATATTTTTGGAAATGTTACCACAGGCGTACGTAAATTTTTATTTATTTTATTAAGGAATTTTAAAGAATAACATTTATGTTAATAATATTAATACATTTTGTATAGGTGGTTTATGGAAAAATTATCATGAAATTCAAAATGTTCACATTTTTCGAAACAAAGCTATAGGTAGGTACTATTATGAATAATAGGTAATAGTAGTTATGTGTACTGCAGACAAATGAAAGAGAATGAATAATTATGGATCTAAATTGCTTTAGTTTTTCCCTCAAGTATTTCTCCAATTTCGTTTCTCATTTAAAGAAAATTTTATATTACGATATTTATATTATTTTCAAATTCGAAATTAAGACAGTATTTTTATTCTAGACGACTAATTGCACTAGTTGATTAAAATTGATTGACGTAATCGCATTAAGTAATATGCACTTAATATATTATTTATTCTGCGTTTTGTGAACCATTATCAGCAAATGCTGGATTCGGATTCTATCAGTAGGTATACAATACTATCTGTATGTGTAGCACCTTGTCCGGAAAAAAATATATACGCTTATTCTCTCGAGTCCAGTTTATTCCGGACGGGCCAGTTTATGAGCGCGACCGTTGAGGCCGCTCCCTTATCTGTTTCTGTTCTTTTTGCAAACTATAACAGGTTACAGGCAATCCAGCTCAGTGTCAAATATCTTATATAGGTATGGGAAATTTATAAATTACGAACGAAAAAGGGTCGGTCTGGAGGATCCCCTGGGAACTTTTTATTCTACGGGAGACCCTTTTGCCAATATCCTTATCTCATATCGGTGCTAAATTTTCTTTTAGATTTTTTTCGCACGAGCCAACACTACCAACAGCATATTTTTTTGTTTATACACATTAGTAAAGGGATTTTTTTTTGTTTACTGATAATAAATCCCAGCTCTATCCACTGATCGTTGTTTTGCTGTATAACGCCGTCGTAACATTAACTTTTTATCCACCGTAAATAACTTAGATCGTTTTAATCCAAGTTTCAGCGTGAAAATATAAGCCATAACAGGCTTATAAAACTGTTTGGCTGTTAAATTTGTTTTAATGGCCCACTGACTCGATAAGACCGAATAAGCCTGGGAGAAAGGAATATAAAACGACTGTGTCGACTGTAGGAATTGATAGAGTCTTCGGAACAACTTTATGTTCATGTCCGGGTAATTTTTCTTCTTTATTATAACACCATTTGATGCTGTCATTATTATGTGTGTAGATGCAGGTCTCAAATTATGAAAAAAGTTTAGTTTATTTCTATTATTTTTTTATTAATATGTTCGGGTTTAGCTATTAAGTTTAATTCGTCTGTTCGTTAAATCGAAAATTTATATGCTTTTTTTGAATAATAGCAATACGTCAGATACAAAATTATTTATAGTTTCCTTTTTTAATATTTTTACCCGATTTTAAATTGATTAGTCCGGCTCTGCTGTATTGATAAAAATCGCAATAACCAAATAACAACGAAATCTCTTTATTTGCTCGTGGCTGTTTTGTTCGGAAAATATTAAAACCCCAAAAATAATAAATAAAAAGTATGCAAATACGAAGCAATAAACAGGGCTCTTTAAGTATTCAGCTAGTGCCTAGCTGCATAGGCAGGGCCCCCATTATTTCATCTCGGACCATCGAGGTTATAAATCAATTGTTTCATTATTAAAACATACGTTGGCTGCCGGGGAAGCCGGTAATCAAATTATTATTTTAGTTTTCGAGATGGTATCTCGTTATATCCAGGTGAGATGGAAGGTATGATTTATCATTTTATCATTTCATCCAAATTAGCATACTACCTACGCAGCGGTATGTGCTGAGATGGAAACCTTTTTTTTGCTCCACCAAGGTAAATTATCGTGTGAAATTAATGAAATTTGATTAATAATACTTATTGCGTTAGTGTTAAAAATTAAGAATATATTTTACAGTATATTCTTCAAGGTGTAAGTAATGATAGTTATGTGATTTATTTCAAAATGTAGATTTTTGAGGAAAAATTCTTAAAGTAGGTGTATTTGATTCTAGGAATTTTGAATTGTTAGTCTATATGTATAATATAGTTGAATTTTTAGGTTGATGCTCTTGTGGGTTTTTACTGGAGTAAAATACAAATATGATAGGTATTATGGACTAGTGGAAAATTCTGTAGCAGGAAGCTCAATTCAAAGTTAGCATATAAAAAGTTAAATTTATTTAAGCAAAGTCAGCCGGTGTGTTCATAAATATTTTAAATGTGCCATGCAGATGGAGACTGTAAGTTTGGTGAAAAATTCGTCGGTGGTCGAAACCTCAGCACAGCGAACATAAAAAACGATATGAGACACGACAATCTTCCTAAAATCTGGAAAACTTCTCTGTTATTTGCAAGTACGAATGGAAGAATGGCCGCCATAACCTTAAATGACGTATGCCAAAAACGTGATACTATTTCCCTTGCGACGTTGATAAATGAGTGGACATATTTTAAGTTTCCATGCAAAAATATTCCCGTTCATTTATCGCAGGAGCCGAAATGTCGAGAGGAAATTTTACGTCTCTTTCCCGAAGTTTTCGTATATTTTCCAATTTTATCGAACCCTGTCAAACAACATATTCAACTGTAAAATTATCTTCAACTAGACGATGGATCATGCCAGGCACGTTTCATGCTACTGAAATATAAGATAATTTCATTCAATAAATCTAGGAGAGTGTGGGGAAGAATCGCATATATTTAAATGTTAGATAAGTTAAATGTGTTTTTCGAGTTTTCTCCCAAAAAATTTCAATAATATTATCATTAGTTTAAACATAAACTGTACTCCAATAGTGAAATTTTAACAAAAAACATCTTTACAATAGTTGTATAAAACACATTTGAAAGCATTGATTAAAAGCATTGATTAAAATCCTCTCCATGATTAAAATTTATAAAAAATATTCATTTTCTATATTTTCAGGAATTTTGCAATGTTGTGAAGCTTGAAATTTGTTTTCAATTCAATCCATTTAGTTTCTACATAGCTCTACGATTTTGATGGAAAAGTGGTCATAACTTTTAATCCACTTAGTATAATACCTAATGTATGTGGGAATATTATATTTTTGGAAACCTGAAGACAAACTAAATTCAATTTTTGAATAAAAATAGGGTGTTTCATTTAAAAAAGTATAATTTTGGTCTACCACGGCAAAACTGGACAATCTGATGCATGAATGTTACTAATTTCAAAATATGCTACATAAAAGTAACTACAACTTTTGTGAAGAAGATTTTTTTATATCGTCTACATGAGTAACAGATATATTGAGCTTTCCATACTATTATAGGTAGATATAATAGGTATGTATAAAAACATTCAGCTAAGACTCAGCAATATTTTCAATTTGGCCAGCACCTTTCTATACTGAAATAAAAAGTTTCGAAGAAAATATATCGCTGCACAGTATTTATCTACATAAACAGGAAATTGCAAGAGTACTTTTGCAGTAAAATCTAGTCGTTGCGACCGTGGGTTACGTGGGTAACCGCGTATTGAAAATTGCGCTTAAAAATCAGCATTACGTTCTCCCGAACGATAACAATATTTGACTTTATTTAACTTGAAATGGCTTTCTGAACGAAGGCAGATAGTAGGGAAATGTAACGAGGCGATACCGCCGTCGGTGCCGATGCCGACGGTGCTGCGAATATATTACGGCGATTGCGTGATTGCGAATTTGATTTGCATCTTATGCGCCGATCTTTTATACCTTCGTTTGCAGAGCTTATTTCAATTAAGAAGCTTCCTGCCATTTAATTTTGTTACCAGCTCCTCTCAGCATTTTTCGCATCAACTGTAATGCACCCTAGTATAGGTAGTAAATGCTAATAAAAACTCATGCATTAAATTAAGAAAGGGTTAATTGAATAGCAGTAGTTACGGTGTAAATTAATTGAATATTTATCATACGTAACGATGAAAGCTGCTATGTGAAAAAGTAAATCGATCGCATAAAATTAATTTTATATCTTCGTTTAATTAATTCTGATTTTCTTGGAAATTTCAAGATGACTGCTGGTGCAAACAAATTGATTCGTTAAAATTTTTTTTGCAACTGTCATACCTGAGCATTGAAATATCGCTATTGAAATATTTTCGTACGTTGCCGGCGCTCGAATCCTTTAATTATAAAGGACAACACGATTTATATGCAAACAGTTTATGAGAGACCGTTTACAGAATAAAAATATGCAAATCTAAAAAGCAAATAAATACAGCTTTTCTGCAAGGCACTCGCATAATTTTTATTTCGAAAAATTTGTCCGCATAATAAAATGGTTCGTATAAATTATTTTACGTTTTTATACTTGCAAATATTTTTTTTCATAACATGTCTGTTAAATTGAAGGCAGAAACTATAAAATATAAAATACATGGGAAATTTAATTAAGCAATTGATTTTAAATCTTGAATATTACAACTCGAGTACAATCCTGCTCATCATCAATTTAAAATTATACATTTCAACACATCAGGTTTTACGCAGCGATTTGCCCTGAAAACTACACAAAATTACATTAATTTCACCTACAAAGACCGCTTATTATTCGGAAATTCACACCATAATTTGCCCCTTGGAATTCAAACAAAGGAACTGTCACTCAAATGTAACGAAATTAAGGCAGTGTCGTGTTGAAAACTTTTAAGTGTTTAAACGAAAAAAGTGGTTCTCCGTGTTTGCTCCCATCCTAAATACCCCTTGAATTAATTATTTTAAGCTGACAGATAAGGGTTATTAACAAAAGTGCAAAACTCTAAAATTAATTCCGAAGAGAAGGTCCCAATTTTTATTCCACTAAACTTATCCTGCGAATTAAAGAGATATTGGCGCACAAAAGGATATTTTTATTTCCTCAAAACAAGTCAATTTATTCATTAAAAAGCACATTTTACTTAACGCTTTCGCTGAACGATTAAAGTTGAAAGTAAGAACGTAACAACCCCGTTCGAGTTCGCATTAGTTGCTTCGTTTAGGGTGCATTCTGCACTTGTTAGCAGGACCGGACGTGCATCAACAACAAAGTTGCGCGCTTAATCTAATTAAGACGAACTCCTCGAGTGTAACAGGGACAGCCGATGGAAGTTCCATTAGGCGCTGTTTGAGTTCAAGTTGGCAAGTTGGCGGCCGCAAAGAGTTACTGGAAGGCGGAAATGAAACTGTAGAAAGTGGTGCTAATGAAGGAGCTGATTTCATTATCGATACCTTAATTGTTGTTGTTTGAAGGATTTATTTTGTTCACTAAGAAAATATGAATATTGAGAAACAATTTATGCTGAACTAATTCGTGAAATTTGCAATTTTTTGTTATGCTCAAAATAAATGTTGAGTTGAAAATTCAAGTATTCAAAATAATATTGCTTTAATTCAATTTGTGGTTTAGAAAATCTAAACCTTGCTGGGAGTTAGGTATAAACATTTTTCAAAATATCAAATACAAATCTGTGTTAATAGGATGCCCATAAATAATCCACTACGTGCATTTAACTGTTGTCCGCAAATATCAATCCACCTCTGTTAACAAGGTACAGAATGCACGTGAAGTCGGAGCTGCCGGAGCTGCTAACCCGCCTTCATTGTTAGCGAGCGCGGCGGCGGCGACGGCGGCGTATCCGAACAAAAGTGATAATTACTGAGGAATTCCAAGGCCTCGGGCCTTCTGAATCACAAACCCTATGATTACCGCGACCCCTTGCACACAAAATCGACTTACTTTCGTGACGCGGCGCGCCTGATCTTCACGAGAGGCTTGTAATTTTAATACCAGTATCTTTTCCACTTGATTATAAGTAAATAAAACCGAACACAAAACGGCGCTAAACGAAAACTGTACCAAAAAGTATAAAAAGTTAATAAATCCAAGAGATGTATATGTACGACTTACCTACCTAAAAATGTTTGTCACATTGATGGTAACGTGGAGTAATAGAAGTGAGAGTCTGCAACAATAATAAGTCCTATTAAAATTTTATACAAGCGTAAAATTTGGAATTAAGGTACCACATTTGATATTCCCGTCACAAATTCGCTTATTTTAGAGAACACACGTATACCGTCGTAAAAGAAGCGAAACCGCAGACAAAAAAAATCATTTCTCATCCGAAACTCCGATTCAAAGGGTATTATAAAACTCAAGAGCTAAAAAATGCGCAATAATATTATCTTTTAGTCGAAAAAGAGGATAACGGAAGTGAGTAATAAAACTACAATGAGACATGAAAAGTGTTTACGTCCCCACAAGCGGGTCCAATAAGGCGTTTGAGGTCACGTACTTTACGATATAACTTGTTTTCCTCGATTTTCGTTTTCGACTTACGATATTATGCAAAAGGCTTCGGATTTTAGGAGGTCGTTGGGGTTTGCTCTTTATCGTCGATAAACTAAAGTGCAGTTTGTTACCAGCTGATACATGATAATACAAAAGAATAAGCTCCAAATAAATAGCAAAAAGTTTCCTGCATCATATCACCTTAGAGTTTTCCGCCTCACGTTTTGATTCCACTGTTATTCAACCGACAATCAACAAAGCTGTAGAGCGTTTTATCCTATTTTATACAACTCTCCCGAATCAATTGCAGAGTTAAAGTAAAAAAATTCTCAGTAGGTGGTCTTCTTTAATTAACTGAAAAAGTTTCTTGCACGTTTCCCGGAGTTTTCCTCAAAATGTACGGAGATCTGTACCTATTAAGTTTATGAAATAAAGTGCTCCTTCAAGCCAGTGATATATCTTCCCTTAGTAAATGCCAAGTTTTTAATGTATTTAATAAATTTCAACCACACAGAGGCATATTAGCATCACACGTACAATTTATACTCGTTATAAATTCAATCTAATTTTTTAGTACTAAATATTGATATTGTTGTTTACACTTACACTCTTCTATACATAAATATTTCTAGGGGTACGAGAAAAGTGGCAAATTAGTTTATAATCTATTATAGAAGTTCAAAATTGCACAGAGCACGTCCGCAGTTATTTCTGTCGTAGTGTAAGTAACAGGTAAATATTGATTTGATGTGTTGAAATAAGTTAATGGAAACAATATGTGGATTTATTCCAAATTAAATTAGTTTGATGAAGTTAAATCAAAAACAAATTTACCGTTTTAATTAAATTATATGAGATCAATGACATACATATGTATATAACAACTCCCCCAGGGACGATTAACATGACTTTCCTATTGTTTTAAACGTCGATAGTTAGTCGAGTTTGTTCTGTATCTGTTGCTTTCTGTGTTCACGGAATTAATATTGAATGTAATTTGCTTTGTAAATAATAAGTCGCAATTTTTGCAATAAATTGATAGTTAAGGCTAGAGTTTACTAAAAATATTAATATGTAGTTCACTAGAACTTACTAAATTAACTATATTAACAAAGTAGTCGTATTAGCGAATTCATTTGGTAATATTTTAATGGCACCTCGTACAAACACTGCCTGCCTTCGCCTCGTCTTTTCTTCCTAATGCTTTCCATTTCGCTTAATGCCGGCCATTTTTTACGCATTCTTTTTTGGCTGTTGTTCCTAACAAAAGTCTTCGGTCTTCGGTTATTGTTATTGCAGTCTCTATTTTCCGCAATCGGTATTAATAGTTAACTATTAGTTTTGTATCCGAGATAATCTCGTCGGAAATTTAGCTGATGAGAAAAGGGCCTTATCCAAATGGCCGCCGGGTCGATCTAGTCGATTTTTCTTCGAGTAAACGACCCTTCGGAAATACGTTCGGATTGAAATTTGCAGATTTTATTCAATCGCCGCATTTAGCTGGGATTATTTCAGTTTTTGAAAAATTTGCTGTTGTTTGCAGTACGGTATTTTCTTTGTCGATAAACCAGCTAGATGCCAATAAAAGTAAGTGAATCATAATAAAAAGGAGACTTTAAATCTGTTTGTTTTCAACTATCCTAATGCCTTTCCATACGTTTACTTAGTGTAGCTACTCACTCAAGATTTGAAAGTTTTGGCACTGTTTCCGTTTTGTAGCCATATTGGGAAAACGGAAATTGACCTTCAGTTGTTTAGACTTCTCTTTTCGGTCACTTAATTTAATAAAATCTTTCAACGCATAGAAGAAAATGAAACGAATAATTTCTACCTAAATTTACTCAAACATCAAACCGAGATTGATAAATTAATATTCTTTTCATCTATCTCAAATAGGGTAAATAGAAGGGTTGTTGATTAACATTGGACTTTGTTTGTTTAATTACTTAGGACTAGTAGAACGCAGAGGTTGAAAATTAACAAGGTACACCTTCAGGTCCGGTTAATTATATCCAATCAGGATCAATAGAAAAGGTAAATTGAGCAAACTCGCTTTCACCTCAAAGTGTTTTATGTCTCCAATAGATGAAAAGAAGAATTTAGTGAGCGAAAACCATGAGGTGATTTCCAAATTTATCAGAAACTCTCAAGTGCGATTTTACCTATGAATTAAACATGCTATGTGAATATTGAAATATTTCCAATTAATAAGCAACAAATGTTGAAATGAATTTTGAAAAGATCAATATAGTTTCCTCCTAATAAAGGCTCTTCTGCCAGTTTAGGTTTGATTAAAAACTTTAATAGGTATCCAGATTAGAAACAGTGGGACTAATTTAAAGGATTTTGCTCAAGCGATTGTTTCCCAGGAATAAACTTAAGAGGATCCTTCGAAGTTAAAAGTAGAAACGTTTGTACCCTATACCTGCCGCGGAAAGTTCGAAGGGAGGCAAAACAAGAGTACACCTAACTAGTGATTTCTTGTTTGTTACTTTGTGTACGCAATTAGTCGGTAGGATATTTAGCGGTGGGAAATTCTCGGAGTTGGTAGAATGCGAACTTCAATCTAATTATTCATTTCACCGCAAAACAGTTCCTCGAGTTTCTATAGGGCGCCATATAGTTTTTACCGCCAATTGCCCCTAATCCAATTTTCTGAAAACTTTTCGGCGTATGGATTTACTTTGCGGTTGAATTCCACTTCTGGAAGTGCACTTCTTTTAATACACGTAGTTAACCAAATAAACTGTTCACACAACGTATTTTAGAGGAAAATAACACTTTCGTAACTTTCTCAAGTTCTCTTTGAATAAATAGGTTATACCTACTCATTTTTGTTGTCGTAGGTATAGTGAGATAATTTCTAAATTTGTAATATAATATACGTAGGATGACAAAACAGCTTTTAAAGCTTCCAATAAAGTTGAAAAAGAAGCCTTATGCCTACTTCAAGCATCTTTTAGATATATGCGGTAAATGCGGTAGACCTGGCTATTAGGGCTTTTAATAGTTGCACGTCCTTCAGTTTATGTGGTCATTGCAATTAATATTATTAACTTTTAGTTAATGTATGGGTCGGCATGTTTGACGAAAGTTTCGAGGGTCCGACAATATTTCATGGCGCAGGGAAAGGGTTCTTTGAGGGGTAGCATCTGCATGAGGATTCGTATGATATAACTCCGGCAATTGTGTTTTCTAATTACCTAAGTAAAATACGCTTCACATAATAAGTCCCTTAAACTTATTTTAGCACTTTATATTAAATACTATTTATTATATCTATTTATTTACTTTATTTAAAATGTTTTTTCAAACTCTATACAATTTTTAATAGATGAAAATGAATTCTCTCGATAAATAAGTACCTTCAAGTTAAAGGTTACATACAATATTGTAATATCTCTAAAATTATCCATAAATCACTACCAGGTAGTGTACATCTGACCAATTGAATATTCCCTTACGGGAATAATTTTACTATACTTGACCGTAGGCTTTTTCGTTAATCGAAAAAAACCCATAAAAATGAAGCTAATTCCGAGATTTATGTATTCAAATCCTTTGATTAAAAGACTCCAGAATTCGAAAGCCGCCCCCGAAAAAGCATAATACTTATAATTGACTGTCTACAAAAACATTTCATCATCATATGAAATAACCATGTATACAGTTTCTTCTAAAATAAGAGAAGTCCAGGCTTGGACCTGCCCATATCTAGCCAGCCTAACTGGCTTTATAATAACTGTCTAAAATGTCCAAGTATAACTAATATAAATGATGAAAATGTCACAAATATCCCTAGTGGCTTAATAATAATCAGTCTCATTTATTCAGAATTAATTATTTAACTCTAATTAATTCGAATTTAGGTAAAGAACAGTCTTATAAATCATGAACAATGTTGTATATGAAATATTCGTGTTCATATATTGATAAATTGGTGAGAAATTAATACGTCCCTGTTCCGTCATCATGTGAAATAAACTCGTATACTGTTTGTCCGAAAGGAAAAAAAAGAAAAGAACGGAAAGAATAATGATCTAACGATGGCTTATAATAAAGTAAGTTGTTTACCCTCAAGGCACTATGATCTATGTTACCATTACAAATAACAGGTCTCTGACAATAAATAACAACTCTTGGAAATAGTCTTCATTATCTTATTCTTTAGTTTTTTACTATTTTAATTCATTTGAAATTCGGTGTATTTAATCTGATTAGTTCGTTATATCAAGTCCCAAAAGAAAATATTGGCTATCAGTGAATTACCTGATGCCAATGCCGATTTAATTAAAAATCTAATACAACTATCCTTCGATGAAATCGAAAATGGCGCTGAAAGATCCTTCATAAGTGAGTTATAAAGTTCGTAATGGCTTCTAAGTACAATATTATGGAGTTACATTGAGTTTATAACAGTTTCTAAAACTTTTCCTATATCCTTACTGCATTACAGCTATTTTGCCATGATTTAGGTAATAGCTTGATTTGAAAATATCGTAACATTTGTTAAAATATCCACAACAACGCTAAAATAACACATTCATTATTAATTTAATTTGACTTCGCCTAATATGAGATAACTTCTGCTTGGCAAAATCGACCCACCTTGCTTGCAACTATTCCTCCTATGATAAATTATCCTTATATCCGACATTGTTTCGTTGTTTTTGTTATTTTAGTGAGGCTTCCGCAAGTTTTATTCGTAGATTTATGTATCCCCGAGGTTCATTAGCTTTATTGAACACCGCTATAAATTCTAAGACTTTCCAGTACAATATCGTTTAGATGGTCAGCGACGTTGAATAAACTGAATAGAACCATTGGAAATAAAAAATAAAAACTTTAATGCATCCAATTTGTCTTTAAATCGATTTAATTTGGCTAAGTAACAGTGCAATGTTCTTATAAAATAAAGATTGCAATATAAAAAGTGCAAATTATGTCGTAATAAGAAAAATGTTCGTGTAAAATTGTACTGGATATAGTAAAGTAAAAATAAACAACCACATGATCACAAAAAAGTTATTTATTTTGCGTGCGGTGTAGAAACAGCAATTTGATTTTGAATTCTCGAATTGAATTCTCGGAAATACAAATAATGTCTCCCCTATGTTCAATAAAGGGATATAGATTTTTTTGTTTTGTTGTTTTCGTTTATCTTGTTGGAAATAAATTTGTTTTTTGTTACATTGCGTGTCTTTTGTATCTACGTAGTTAAGAATCTGCTTCAAAAAAACTTCTGTCAGAAAATATTAGACACGAGCACGTTTATATATTAATAAAGTATTTGATTGGTAAATTTAGGAAATCTACCATTTTTTATAAGAATATTTATTCGTATCTCCAAAAAAATTCTCATTAAATTATTTCAAGTCATATAAAGATCTCATCTTTCGCAGACTTTATCATGAACGTATCCAATAAATTTTGTTACTCAAACAGAAGTAATATTTTTTTATTATAAAAGTTATAAAAGTACATTTCGAACGTTTAAGAGAAGTTCATTTAAATGTTAAAAAATATATGAAAATTCTTCACAAGTTGTTGATTTGAATTTTGCTAATTAAAGTGCTCGATTTATTGTAAATGGGTACAATTAATAAAAATAATCATTTAAACTCTATACAAAAGTTTAGTTCTAAAAATTCATGTCATTTACACGCCTCTAGAGACGACCGAGATTCTCGTGAATACTTCGGATTTAAGGCGAGAGAAATAGAGATTCCAATTTCTAAGAAATCCCAACATAGATTCATCGGGTCTTAATTAAAAGTTCGTTTCTCTCTTTTCTTTCGCACTCTATCAAGTGTAATAAAGCCGGGATTTAGTGGTGATCAAGCTCGGGAAAGATAAACAGTCCAGGTCTTAAAAAAATTCAATCGAAAATAAGTAAATAAGTGTGGGTAAAAATTGTATTAATCCATTATATTATTATTAATTAAACTTAATTTAATAACTAAAAAAATATTAGATTTAATAATAGCGCATTATATTGCATTCTCCTCGATTACGCATTCGCAACCGCTTGGAAATTGCATCATGGTCGCTTGGAAACTTTTTGATGTGGAATTGTAGGATAAAACGTTGATTTTTGACGTTTTTTGTATGCAATCTGTTGCAAAATCGTTTTGCAAATTCTCGAGCATGCATTTAGCATTTTTCCTGAAAACAGAACCGTCAAATATCTACAAATTCATTTGTTCACTGTGAAACTTACCTGCAAACTTCAACATGAATTGTTGGAATGGGATATTTGTTAGTGCTCAATAAATAAATCTTCTCAGTATCACGTATCAAACTAAGCGGTTGGATTTTTATACTTGTCTCGATGCTGCAGAGTTTACACGGTTCCAAAATGACCTCACTTTCCCAATGGGTATCCACGTATTTGCCAAATTTCATCTGCTTATCCTCGTTCAAGTCGCGCCATTTTTTGTCAATTTCCTCGGAGGGATAGGAGGCGTCCTCGTAGCAAATGTCCCAAATTCGCTTTTGGCAATCAAAGTCAAGGGCCTGAATACAAATTTCATGTCCACGCGGTATTATATTAAATTAAAAATTATAATTTATTTAAAACTTACCGATTCTATTAAGGTTACACACATTAAACTGAACAAAATGGTTAACTTCATGTTGACCACTTGTGAATTTAACTCGATTCTCGTTGATCTTAATCGATGAAATGAAGTCTGGGTAACGTGGAACCTTGGGATTTCGACATTTGCATTGTAACTAAAGATAAACAAAACCGCAGTCTTCCTAACAACGTCTAAGAAATTTTGTGTTTAAATTTATTATTAATTCCATGAAATTGTAATGTGAGGTTTTTTTACTTTTATATTCGTATGCGTTTATTTTCATTCAAACGCGTGCGTCAATTCTAATGTATAAAAAATCCAATGAATCATAACAATTTCTAGTTTTCTTGTAGATAAAAAATAAACATGCATGGTTAGTACAGTATAGGTATACGTACTTACGTATGTATCCTGTATCCTGTATGAAATAATATTGATATACATACATTATACATTTGAGTGCAACAATATTTATAAAATGAATATTGTCACGGTTAAAAACCAAACACGATACTGTAAAATGTTCGAATACGATAGACCTATAGACGATAATTATCATATTAATTAATTTACTGTACAATTTATATAACAATTCTTGTGATTTATTATGTAAATCACACGTGTTATGTGTACGTTAGTTTTCGAAATTATTTTAGTGTATATCGATTTTTGATCGAATGAAATTATTTTTTAGGCTAATGATGACATGAATTTTTTTATAACAAAACATATACCTAATATTTTAGATAATAAAGATTTGACCTTGTGGTGACAAAGAAGTGTTAAATTAGTAACTAATAAATTAGTTTGAATATAAGAAATTAGATGTTAAAAAAATAAACTTAAAATATTTGTTGTATTTTTTAATTCATTAATTATTTCCAGCCCGATCAATTTGTTATGATAATTCTCTGTAGGTACAATGTACAAAATTAGATATACAAGTTCAGATTCCTGTGTTCTTGGGTATTTTTTAGGCTACTCCACTTCTGTATTTTGTTTCCGTAGGCTTTTATATGAAACCATTTATTTAAGACCATATGTTCTAAGGAGCTTTAAAAGGACTTAAAATTGATCGCGCTGGGCCTCAAAGTAATTCAGTTCCTGCTCGTGTTCTTGTTCCACGGAAACAAGTAAAGGCGCTAAGAACGATCCCAGGGACTACTACTTGATTTACAACTATACTGTGTCATCCCCTTGAAAGAATTATGTGTTATCTCTCGCTCTTTTCTATGAATTTATGTAAAAGTAAAATATTGATAGCATCCCTCAAGATAATTAATTAAAAGAAAGCCCAAAAATTTTTCAAATGTGAACATAAATATACAGGGTGTCCAGAAATCTGAGACCAATAATTCGAGAGCGCATAGATGACATCACAATAAAGGTATAACCATAGACAAAATAAAATCTTTCTTTCTCTATGGGTATAACATTTCTTATAAATTTTGTTCATTTGAACCACCCTGTATTAATATTATTATTGTATATCTGAAAGTACCTAAGCGTGACTTACTAAAGATATCATTTTTTACACTATAAAAATATATCCAAAAACAAAAAGTACGGAACTAGACTTTACGCATAATATTACACAGATCTTACATAAATGAGACATCTCTTACATCTTCTAAATATTACGAAATCATCGCAATAGATAATTTTAATGAAATCGAGCAGAACACTAACGGCCAAAGTTGCGAGGGAAATATTGATTTTGTCTATGTTTAAAGGAATTGTACCACAGATGGCTTTACAAGGTAGCAATTTGATTCTCGTATTCTTTCAAACCCCGTATTCCTATAATCGTATTCCTTCAAACCATAATGAAAACGTGGGTATCAGGCGAAGAAATGAAACTAATTAAAAAAACTTAAATGTATTATTCCAAAATGAACTTAGCATAAGGATCTTTTTCGTAATTAAATTCCAATCTCTCCAAATTTAACCCTTTCACGGCTTCGTTAATTTCATCTTTAAATTCTTCCAGTTCTTTCTTTCGAAGCGTCGCCGAGAACAATAGGTGCTCAATGATAAGCAGTGTCTTCGGTTTGGATATTTTAGATATTATTTCGCTATCGAAATATTTTAAATAGGCGTTTCCGAAGTAAATCAAATCGAACAAGTCGTGATATTTATCCTTGTACCGCATAATTTCCAGAATCGACACCGAATAGATTGTTAAATTATCTTCGAGTTCTATGCACTTCTTCGTCGGCCTCGGAATAAAATCGAGCCCGGTTGCATCAACCACCAAGTTTTCTTCTCTAACTACAACGTTTCCCATTAGAGTATCGGTAGCATTTTTGATATCAAACGGCTTTTGGTTCTGGATTTCGTAAAATATCTGTTTCAAATTCCTCTCGGTGACGTCCGTTGCTCTGAAGTCATTTTGACCGTGCATCGATTTCAGGAAACTCTTATCCTCGCACTCCAAACCGAAATTCACGAAAGGGCCGTTGATGACGTCCCCCAAATATCCGTAGTGAACAAAGTGAGTGCCGTTCGGCATAATAGCGCACACCAAAGAGCGATTAGGTCGGGACACGTCCGATTCCAGCCAAGTAAACGAGACACCTTTCGATCTGAAGCTGCGGTATTCCTGGCCGCATATTTGCTTAGCGCCCACGTCGTGCAGTCTCATGTGCAGATCCCAGTCGAAAGCGGCTGCTTTAGAATCGTACCTTACGCCTAAATGCTTCCTCACTCTTTTGTCCCAAATGGTGTAAATGTCGAATTCGTCTTTAGCGTACCAGAATTTCAGGAGGTTTTCCAAATAGTCGCGCTCTTTGTATTTGATGTCTAGTTTAACGAAATTCATCATATCGCTGAGGTAGGAGTAATTCGTCGCCATTTTAATCAAATCTGCAGCAGCCGTGTTTAAAAATTTCGCCACCGACGGTCGGACTAACGTGTTGCCGTACAATTCCATGAAAATTTTGGTTTTCTGGTCCAGGCCGAGGGAATCTTGGGGCTGTAGGGCTACGTTTAACAGCAGCAATTGCCTGGCCACCGCCTCCATGCAAGCTTCGACTACGAAGAAATTTATTTTGGTGGGCTTGTGCCTGTACTTACGGGCCTCGGTTTTTAGGAAGTGTCTGCAATCTGAACTACCCACTATCAGGACGTTGAGAGTATCAGGTACATCGTTTTTGACCCTCGTATATTCATCTAGCAAATCTACAGCTGGAGTTGAACCCCAAAACATTTTCACCTAAATATTCGGCAATGGCACTGAAAGACATCGATCAATCAATTTACCTGTTGCCATAGGAACTTTAGTATTTTCGAATTCCATTGCAGAACAGAACGCACATCAATGACATAATTAATACAGGGATAAGTATGAATTAAATTAAACCACGACAATGGAAATGTTATTAAATTATCAAGCCTGTTTTATTCGATGACGTCCGCGGATTGGAATACATACCTGCCTTTTCATTTGGTTCAAGTAGTTGTATGAAAGCGCTTTAGTCACAAAGGGCCTATTGTGAAAAAATATTATTAATTCGATTTAATTTACTTCAAAGGTACCTAGTAATATTCCAATAACGTTTCAGAACAATAGAATGCATGGAATAAACAATATTGTGTTCGATATTCTGAACTATTGTCGTTCCTCCCCTGTACCCTTCATATAGTCGGTGCAAAACAAACATCAATGCACATTTACTAAGTCACACGTAGGCAGTGTTTTAAATTAAATTCTGCAGGTATTAAGCTTAATCTATTTTGTGTAGTTATTTATAAAAATTAGTCACAATGCTTGGCAAGTATGACGACAGTAGTGACGTGCATTGATATTTGTTTTGCACCGACTATATTTGCTAATGAAATTTCCCTCTATTCATAGATCAATATTCTTAGTTGAGATTTCTCTTGATTGGAATTTAAATACTCATTCTTATTTATATCACGTTTAGGTGTAAATACAATATACCTGCCTTGAGATACTCTTGGAACAGAACTAAATTGATTTTTAACTCTTTTTACTCGCTCATTTTTTTTTTATTTAACGAAGAAGATTCTCTGCACTTTCTGCTTTGGTAATCTAGCTTTATGGATTTCCTAAATACCATGAAAGCCAAATTGCCAAAGTAGAACAAACAGAACTTTTTGTTTCCAATATTTTGACATATAACCTGTAGAGAAAAATAAAACTAATGTGTAATAAAATATTTATATTAAATGCCAAACAAACAGTGGACTTAGATTAACCGTAAACAAATTTGCCTATTTTTTATTCTTAAACTTTTTACTGCTTTTATCCGATTTCCGGGGCTTTAGTTTGCCAATAGTCTTCTTAGTGTTCTTCTTCATTTTGTTGGAAATTTTTTTCGCTGCATCCATGGGAACATCAGTCCATTCTATTAAATCTGATTTCTTACTGGATGATATTTTCGATTTTTTATCGACTGCTTTATTTTGCAGTTTTTTATTTTTGTTTTTATTTTTTCCTTTATCCTTTTCTGTTGAATCATCAACCCTTTCTAATGAGGGGCTTGCTTGATTTTTAATTTTTGATTCCTTGGAAATATTTTTCATATTTTCTGATTTTTTATTTTTTGCTTTGACATTATTCGTTTTACTTATACCTTCAACTTTCTTATTCGCCTGGTTATCATTTTTAGTCTTAGAATTATCTAACTTGTCAGCTTTTTTGGACCTTTTCTTTTTTTTAGTATTATTAGATTCTTCTTCAGAGATTTGTTCTTGGTTAACGATTTTCGCTTTCTTCTTTTGGACTTTTTCTTTAGTACCCTTTACTAATTTTATTTTCTTATCCAGCTTTTTTGTTTTCTTCTCAATACCGTTTAATTTAGTAGGGACATTTACCCCATTTTCAGATATTTTGGCTTTCTTTTTAGGACTCTCAATTTCCTCTTCTTCGTCAGACACCTCTGCAGCCCTTTTAGAATCTTCGATATCTTCAGCAGGTTCATCAGTATCGTTACTCGATTTTGGAATAACATCCGAAAACTTTTTGAGTTTAGCAACGAAAAAGCCATCCATGTTATGAGTGTGCGGATAAAATCGCTTGGTTAGTTTAAGCGTCGGGTGAAATCTGTAATGCCTGTAGTTAACGAAACCATCAGTTCCAAAATCGAGTCCTGTAGATACCAATTTCACATTACGCTTCTTCAGTGCGAAATCTATTACCCACTCGTTTTCCTCCGGTAATACTGAGCAAGTCGAATAAACAATATAACCCCCTGTGGAAGATTTAGCGCTAACAGAATCGATAGCAGCTAAAAGTAACTGTCTCTGAAGATTATAACACCTTTGTATATCGATCTCGTCTTTGCTTGTCTTCACGCTAGCATCTTTGGCTACTACTCCAGTACCTGAATAATATTGTGTTATTTTTTATACAATAATATTAATGTATGTGAAATTACCTGTGCAAGGTGCATCTAACAACACTCTATCGAATCCCTTCATATATTGGGGGTAGTTTCTTCCATCCATGCATGTTATAACAGAATTGATAATTCCCATTCTATGGAAATTACCGACGACGGCTTTTATCCTGTCTCGATTTATATCATTGGCAAAAAGAACCCCTGTATTTTTCATAATGGCGGATATATGTGAAGCTTTACCACCGGGGGCCGAGGACATGTCTAAAATTCTTTCATTTTCTTGTGGAGCTAAAGCCATTACGGGAAGCATACTTGAAGCACCCTAAATGATATTAACATAGTTTAGTTGAAATTCGAATTATCTTTAATTGTGAAATTTACCTGGATTATATAGTGGCCTGCTAAATATTCCGGAGTAGCTCCCATCGGTACCTGGGATGAATAAACTACGAGCCCCACTTTGCTCCATTTTCCAATGGGATCTAGATTAACGCCTCTGCTTATTAGAGCTTGGGCCAAATCCCTACGTCGCGTTTTGAGGCTGTTTGTTCTTATAGTAAGCGGCCTCTGCACTTCACTTGCCTCTAGAAATTCTAGTAACTCCGATAAAGGAAATAGTTGAAGCAGTTTGTCCATTAAGAACTCATTGTAGCTGTAATAAGTGCATAAATCGTTTTTTAGGATTTCCAGATAATCGGATCGGGAATGTTTTCCATCTCTCAACTTTTTAAAATCGGCTAGTACCGAAACGATCTCCCGTATTCTTTGTTGAACGTCTTGTAAACTTTTCACATCATCTTCGGAACCTTTAGCGGGGAAGATAAATTTCTCCTGATTGGCTATATTTAACTGGAGTTCTTCTTCGGCGAGCTTATCTTCTTTCTCTTGTCGCTTCTTTAATTTCTTACTTTCTTTCTCGATGGGAAGTAAATCATCGTTTTCGTCATTGTCATCGGATTCCGGCGAAAAATTATCCTCCTCGTTCGAGTCACTGTCACTATCTAGGTCATTAAGTTTTTGAACCTTCAAATTGTCGGATTCTTCGTCTGAATCTTGCTCTTCCTCACTTTCATCTTGATCCTCCTCGCTGTCATCTTCAGCTTCTTCCATATCTTCATCACTTTCATCAACTTCCGCTTCTGAATTTTCATTCTCATCTTCTATTTCGTCATCTTCAGAATCTGACTCATCCTCAGCCTGTTTTGAAATACATTATATGGAAGAATTTGTTCGATAAGTGAATAAGCCTTTTTACGAAATACTCACCGTTTTGTGTAGCTGGCGTTTTGAACTGGTCTTGTTTTTGGGCTTCAGCCATTGATTGTTGTGATCAGAAAATCCGGCTTTACTGGGCTTTAATAGAAGTTCTTCTTCATCAGACGATTCTTCTGAAGATTCTTTAGAATTGTCATGAGGTGAAGGAGATTGAGTTTTTAACAGTTGCTTTTCCTTTCTCTGTTCTACTTTTTGTATCCTTTTCCGGGCTCGTTTTCGTTGCCTGCTGCTTAGTTTTGCATCGTTACTTTCCTTGGCATCTGGAAAGTTAATAGAGAGTGTTTAAACATGCACGTTTTATACAAATTGCAGTCTTACCGATTAATGCTTTAGAAAATAAAGGATCCTTTTGTTTTTTTGTTTTTCTACCTGGTCCCTTTTTAGCTACCACCCCTTCGGTAAATTTAGCTTTTCTACCCATTGATATTTACTTATTGGAATAGCAAAAAAGTATTAATAAGCACACCGAATCACAGATTCCATGTGCAAAAAAGTAGGGTTACAATTATTTTTCTTCTTCTTTTTCGTTTTGGAGGTTAGTGAGGTTACGTGAGATAAAAAACAGCGCCTATAATTGTAGGTTACTACAGCCCAGTATAATAAATTTGCATGTATGTATAATAAAAGACCTGCATATTCAGAAACCACAAATTAATTAGAGTTAATAAAAATGACCCGTATTCAGCGCCTCTGTTTAACTTTAGAGTGACTCTAAAGTCGCATCTTTAACTTGATAGATTTACATTGTTGTTATGGAGTAACTAGAACTAGGGACTCGAGACGCGACTTTAGAGTCATTCTAAAGTTAAATAGAGGCGCTGAATACAGACCACTGTGTTTAATTTAACTTTTTGCACTTAATTTTACGTTTTTGCACATTTTGGATCATCTTATACAAAATTTCTTAAGAGATAATTGGATAGTAGTATTTAAGAGCTGAAAATAGAAATACATACCTACATACGATATTTAAAAAAAGTCTAACAAAATAAGTATTACCACTCTTTTTAACTAAAAATTAAATCAAAAAGTAAAGCAACTTTTCATGCAATTTATATTTGTCAAATTGGTCCAAAAAATCTACAAAACAAGTAACGTTAACTCATCAGAATTACTATTTGTTCCTGTGCTATAAAACAAACACAACATATTAAAGTTGCATTTTCGGAAGATGCGTAGATAGCGTTTAAATCTACAATTCTATTATTCCCTTTAAAAAGTGGGGGACCAACTAGGCAAAGGTTGGTTTTCCTTGACATCAAAAGGTAAGCGCGCGAATGCGCCTGCAGGAACGGCATAAACATTATCCATTTGGCGTTCGACTCGCTCAAATCAAAATCTAGGTACTTTCGGTGGCCGTTACCCGTTCGGTTTCCGCGCACTGATACCTATTCTGTGAAATATTTAACTCTTTCCAAGCTTTTCCTAAAAACGGAATGTAATATGGTAAGTTGTGTTATGTGTAAACGTAAATTTAATTTAAACAAATTAATTTGAAAAATTGTTTAAGTTAAAGTGTGCAATTAATTTAATGTGCAGAAGTAAAAATTGTAGATTAAAGGAAAAATCAAAGATTTAACAACGTTATGTTCTAACGGAATTTGTGTCAATTGATCTGACGAAGGAACTTTAAATTTCTCGGATAAATAAAATATATTTTTTGGAATAAAACTAATAAGCATTACGTGTACTTTATTTGTATGTGAATTCGTGAACATTTCAAAAATCTTTAAAAAAACTACTGAATAAAAAAATAATAACGCAGAATGTAGAATTTTAAATGTAGAAATTAAATTGTCTGTCAAAAAATGAAATCTCAAAAAACAATGTGCAAAAAAAGCAGTTGAAGAGATATGAGCGAAAATTCATAGGTGCTTAAAGGATTTTTTGTAGAATTTTCTTTTAAAAGCGCATTTCAAATTTCTGGCAAAGAAACTTCATTGAAAACTGATACCTCGACCGCTTGTTTAAAATTTTAGGAATGTAATTTCAGATTATGAAATTCATTTAAGTTTTTAATTATAAATAAATTTTCAATACTAAGGACTAAACTAATTAAATCCTATCAAAAGCGGTAACTTGTCACATATCAGATGAATTTCCACAATTTAAAAACATTTCTTAATTACAAAAACTATTCCGCCTTAATAAAATAGCAATATACGGTAACTTGTATAACTTGGCATTGGTGTCTTTATAATCTTATAAAAGATTATAACTACAGAAAATAATATGAATATAAAAACAAATAGCTTACCCTGTCGAATGATAAAAATATTTATACGATTAGCTCCAATTTCCTCTTTCCAAGTATTATTTGTACTGTACTATAATAATCTATATTCTACATACCGAGCGGCCAAATTCGAGCGCAGCAATCAGTAGAAAGAGAGAATCAGTCGAACTGAGAAAAGGTATAAAACATATAGACATAAAAAACATATAAACATAAAAACATATAGGTATACGATTCGTTATCGATTTACAGGGTGTTGAATTTTCAAGATTTTTTTTTGTTTTTTTAGAACTTCAGCAGTTTTTTGAGATATTTAGCTCAAATTTGGTATAAAATATAGGGTATACAGTATATAATTTGAGTAGGAAGGGGGGGGTCACTTTCAACATTTGTTATACCTAATATAATTTAATAATTGTTATTTAGGGTTTTTCCAAATTTGAGCTAAATATCTCAAAAACTGCAGGAGCTCTAAAAGAAAACAAGAATAATCTTGAAATTTTAACAATCTGTAGATAGGTAACGAAGCGTTTGCGAACCTGTTTATATGAACATTAGTCATGAAATGAGCCAAATAATCTTTCGGATATGCACGTAGTTTAGAAACACCCTGTATAAAATATTGTATACTGCACTAGTGAACAAATTCAATAATCTACTTTTAATCAATTACTTAAACGGCTTATAAACAATAGGTACATTATTATATAATAATGTATGTAATGTAATGGGATATCCCACGAACCTGTAATAAAAGCTATATTAATATACCAGTTAGAAGCATACATATACAGGCTGATCCAAAATGACATGCTAATATTTAAGGGAGTGATTCCTGAAACTATTTTAAGGTAAAAACTTAAGAACTTAAGAAAAAAATCAGTTTTTTGTAATAACTGTGATACTATTTTAGATATCTTTATGAAATTTGGTACACGTTCTTCTATGAATCAAGATGAATTTTCTGATGAAAATAATTTTATTATTTTCAGCAGTGGCGTTCCTTACTGGTTTTGCATTGAATATTTTTGGAGAAAAAAATGGTATGCCACTGCCTAGTATTGAAATAAAAATTATTTTCGGAATCCTCATTCAATTAAGGAAAAATTTGATTTCCTGACATTTTCCTGACTTCCATACGACTTATCGTTTCGCCTTACAAAAAATTATTGCATTCATTTGCACGCTTCCGCTACATAAGCGGCTGTACTAAAACTAAAAGATGATAAATTTTAGATTTAGGACATATGTTCACATGAAGTTTTTTTCTTAGAATGGGTCCAATATTCACCCCCATAAATATTAGCATGTCATTATGGAACACTCTGTACAATATTCGGAGTTTTTGGTAGGTCAAGTACTACAATATTCTTAATTACCTTAATGACGTCAACGCCACCGGATTCGACCAACTAGTAACTAGTGTCTCTATAGTTAATTTGATCAGTGTAATGATAATATGATGCAAAATTAAAGGGGTGATTGGATAAACGTGTTAACTAACAAATTAGTAGTTTTGCATAAAGCCCCTTTCAATGAATTAACCTGAACGTTTTAACGAAGAAGTTTGTCGCTCCTTCATTCACTCAATGAAGTTGTAAAATGATTTTATCCATTGAATAAATCAATTTAAAAATGTCAATAATTGAAAACTCTATTCAGTCTGCCTTTCAAATTATTTTCGAATAATAATAACGATGTGTTTGTAGGAAAATAAAATGGAAGAAGGAATTAAATTGCTTCGGTTAGACAAATTATTCTGTTGCGAGGAAATTTCGGAATTGGATAACTATACTTCATCCATCCAACCAACGGAGTAACTAAAACAAGGTTAGACGCTGGATCAACGCGTGATCACCAGTGATTAGCCAGCGTAAGGAGGCTTTTTTATTTTACCCAATAGATGCAAATGTGCTTCATGATCACGCGTCTAACCTTGTTTTGGTTACTCCGTTGGTTGGATGGATGAAGTATATAATGGGGTATGTATATTACCAAATAAAATTTGATTTTTATGAGAGATTTTAAAAACTGATTATTTTAGAAGTATCAAAAAAATTTGTTTACTTTCGTTCAGTTTCTTCTGAAAAATATCACTTTCCGTGCTTACTATTGTAAATACTTATAACATTTTTCTTTGAAGGTGAGGAAAAGTATTTTATTTGAAATATTATTTACCTAACAAGTGTATATCGATATTTTTCCTAGATTGCGATACTATAGCCTGGTCAAAAACGGTAGTTAAAGGAACAAAATATCAGTAAATTTGTTCCCAATAATTCTCGTTACAGCGCAATAAAATAATTATTATTTTGGGCAAAATTGATTACTATATGAATTGGTTAAATGCTGATTGGGATCAAAATTAAATCAAAATACATACATCAAAAAAATGTATCAAATACCTGAATGCAGACAAGCTTTTTTTTGTTAATTCGAGGTCACATATTCATATTTTTCCTTTAGCCCTTAAAAGTATGGAAACATCCTGAATTTACTTCATTTCTGCAGTAACAACAACAACAACTTTTGTGTCAATTTTTTACACAGAATCGCTCTCTTTGCAATTTTTATACACATGCGTCAAGCTTATTACAATGCATATGTTCGTTAGCATTCAGTATGTTTGTAATTAGCGCTTAAAATTTATAGGTAACGAAGAAGTTTGCAAACGAATGTTGCATTCACGGCCTATAATTAACGTTTCAATTTCTATTATCACTGCGTAAAAAGTTTGTCTAATTCAGTTGTCTCATATTCGTCCACAATGGAATTAAAAATTCTAATTGGACATTCAGTGTGGAATCTCAGGAACGAAAAATAAATGATGTTTTTCGACTCTTTTTGATTGGCAACAACAGATTAAATCATAATTTTAACCATTTTAATTATTTTTAGCTTGAATTTAATATTGAGAAGTGAATGTGTTAATTTCGATAAAATTGAAGGTAAATTATAGGAAGCGTTTATAATTTTTTTCATATATTGTAACAAAACAGTCCAATAAATTGGTATCATTTGGTATATATACGTACATATCTAGGTATTGTCTTTTTCTTGTAGCTACCAAGACTTCAAAAATAATTTTAGGTTGATGAAATATTCTGTTAGCAAATGAAAATAATAATTCATAAAAATATTCGCATACGTTAAAACCACGGATTAATGTAACAGGAATTAATATGATAATATTAATGGACGCGATTCATAACTGAAAACACAGTTACACAGTTTTTAATATTTTTTATAATTCTAAATCTTTTAATGGATTTACTTCTAAAAAAGTTGAAAATAAAAATAACTATTTAATGATTTGCCCACACGCATTTAAACGCTCTTTGTAATAAGAGCTATATGTATAATAAAAAGAAAAAATGAGCACAAAAAAATGATTTTTGCATCTTCATGGTTGTATTGATTACAGAGTGAAGAAGAGAAAGAAATGAAATGAAAAAGAGCCTCTAAAATAATTTCTAATACCTCTATTTGGGTTTAGAATTCTTACCGTTTTCTGTGTATTTGAATGGTAAGCGATGAGGAAGCTAACCTGAATTTTTGTATTTTACATAATGTTCATAAGGTGAATGTGATGCAGCATTTTGGAAAATTATAAAGTATCCACTCTGACCGGAATAAAAAACATATCCTTAGAGTTAGAACTAGTGACATCAAAATATCAATATTATTTCTTATTTGATTTTAACAAGTGTTATTTGTAAAATACTAGAAGCTATAAATAGGATTTTCGAGTAATTTACATATTATTATTATGGGTTCCTCAATTTTGTTCTATAAACTTGAATATACATACATAACCAAGCTAAAGCTGTGAAATATTTATCAAATAACACCTCATGTGTTGTCCACTAATATTAGCATCATCCATACTCAACTCCAAAGACTACAAATGTTTTTTAAATATACATATGTATGTATAATCTCTTAATCCTTTTACTTTTAGTAACAAGAAAATAAAAATTACCATTAGAAAATAACTTCAAGCCTTTAACTTCAACTCTTCGTGACTGTATTGAAAATGTATAAAAAATCTCCAAAACCTCTATTTGGGTTTAGAATTCTTTTGATTTACTGTGTATATGAATAGTAATTGGAAAAATTCTAAATCTGAATTCGTGGATTTCAGATAATCATCTTAAAACATCTATTTCCAAATTTTTACGTTCGTACAACCAAAATCTTTCAAATTGATGCGAAAAATCATTTTTCCATTTCAACTTTGCCATCCTGTATCAATATTTTATTGAAAGCAAATTGGGTCGGATCATAATAAACTACTCCACAAAAGTTAAGGAAGTTCGCAAATTTTGCGATTATTTTAAAAGTTACAGACTTATTGATCATCAAATTTTCAAATATGCGAAATTAAATGTCTTTTCTCATATCTGAGTGGATTTTTTGCCCCTTCCTCTACAATTCATACTAAATTTTACGATCAAAAAACCTGCAACATTTGAATTAATCTCAATATTTGTGAACTTCCTTAACTTTTGTGGAGCAGTATATTTTGAGACCGACAATCTTTCCCATCACTTGGACCATTACTTACGGACCACCCTGTAGAAAAACTTTTTCGTGAATTTATGAAATAAAAATACTGCGTATCGATATATCCCATTTGCCTACAACTGTTGCTCTCAATAAATCGATTTTTTAATTACGTTATACGACATTTAACAACATATGAACATTATTAACCAACTTTAATTTTATATTTATAGCTACCTAAACGTAGGTCATTTTATATTATTTACGCAACCAACTCATCGAAAAAGGTTACATTTTGTGAAAATTAAACTGGATTTAATTATTAACATCCTACAAATGATAAAAATATTATGATAAATGTAACTTAAACTTTAAAACTGTAAAAAAATCATTCTTGTAATGTTGTATCAAAATTATTTCCAAATTATATCCATATTATTAATTCAGGAAAATCAGAATGGTGCTAAAAAAGATGATTATAAATATAGAAAAATAATAAAACATATGTAAAACATTCTTATACCCTCTTACGTAGCTAAACTAATAAAACCTCATTGATTGAACTAACAAGTTTAAAAATTCAGAATCCATTAAGGTTCACAAAGTATACCTACATTGAGATTCAATACATCCATTAAAGATCAAAGTACACAATTAAATTGCTTTCATAAAACTCAAAGACCTAAAATATTGAATGCAAACCTACTAATTGCAACCTAGTAACAGCGGAGCACTGTCATGATTCGCGAGATTCTCGGATATCGCAGCCTTTAGGTAGGTATGTACATGTTCCTTATTTAAGTTAAATAGATAAAGTCGTATACCTACTGGATTTTAATACCTTCTATTAGGTTTTCCTAATTTGTTTTAGCAATTTCTATGCGCTGCTACAGTCAATCCAATTTTCACGGCTGATCTCGCAAAATGTTCGCGCAACTTTTCCACTTTTTTTATACATACATGTATGTACGTATAAATATACATAGAAATGCTTATTTCCTCTGGAAATTAGATTTACTAGTTTGAGAACTGTATTAGTTCCAGTAAACGAAGCTTTTCTAAATTATTTTTTGCATATCCTTGCTCAAGTAGGTATTATTTATTAATCTTTAATTTGTAGTGCGTTAAAAATAAGTGTTTTAAATGTTATTTTTTGCTACTTACTTTCGATATAGAGTGCGCTAAAATAAGTAGAAGCCATAATAAATTGAATATCACATTAATGAATTAATTCCATTATTTATAATCAAATTATCATATTATACCAGCTATTATCACGTAATCAAATCAACCAATTTTTTTCTTTTCCTAAAATCCTTAAATCAATTCCGGTCGTTTATAATATGCAATGCGTGGACGTTACCGAGGAATTTTGAAAAGTCCGGGCGGTGGAAGTTTTCGAGTATACGCCTACGAGAAAGTTTGTCCGCATGCGTCCGCATTTTCCGAGCGTCGCGGCGCCGCCTTCGCGGAATCGATCGGGCCATAGATGGCGGCATAGTCGGGCTGATCGCAGGGTTGCTGCTTGAAAGGGTCTAAGAACGTTTCGTTGAGAAAATTGGTTGGAGAATGGAGAAAAATCGGAGGCCCAGTCATGGAGAAATACAGACTGGTTCGGTTTAGTTGTTTTGTGATTGTGCAACGGGCCCGGGCCGGCAAACAGGCGGCCGAAGAAAAGAAATGTCGTGATGGCAAGGGAGCTGGTATGGTTTCTTTTCTTGATGTTTTTTTTATATTTCTCCCTTGCACAATCCCTTAGATATACGGGTGTGTTGTTCTATTGCACTCCTGTTATAACATTAATTTTACGTTCTACTGCTTATGAACCGTCGAATTTAAGTTGTCATATTGTTTGTTGAACATAAAATGTCAACGAGGTGGTCTTATAGATTTTTGAATTCGACTTTTTTTAAATAATTGTGAGTGGGCGATGCTCTCACAGTCCCTGGACCTCTTTTGACTACTACAATCCATTTTGATTACGCCCGGTCTTTTCTACAATAACTTTAACGAATACACGATACATCGCCAAAAACAAATAATATACAAAATATTATTTTACATGTATATTTAAATTTTAATTTTTTAAATTAATTTGAAACTTAGTTGTTTATTAAATGGATGATATAGTAAACATAATATTAAACATGCATTAAAACATCCGTAAAATGATGATAACTGCGATATTTTACATCGGAAAATATTTAATTGATTGTGTAGGTAAAAAAATTGTGAATAATAAACAAGGTGAAAGAATAATAATTTTAATACTTAAATTATGTCTCAATAAAACTAAAATATATTTTTAATTGATATAATTGAACATATACGAATGTTTTTCAACTTTTCAATGCAGCTTTCATAATGAGTCAACTATTGTTATTATAGTTATTTAATTACGTTAACTATACAACTATTCTGTTATATTCACATAGTAAATTAAATCCGTGTAAATTTAATTAAGCTTTAGGTAATCTGCAGTAAAATTATTGTAATATTAACAGGGCTAAATTATTATGGTTCATTTTTAGATTTTTTTCTTCAATTAAATCAACGATTTTCAAACGATTGAACAGAACCTAATGTTTAACCCTTTCATTCCTTTAGCGATGGAATGTTCTTGAACAGGAATGTTCAGGAATGTTCAAAAAATACGATTCTGTGTTATTTCTCTGTAGTATTCTCATATTTTTTTATTTTATTTAAGTACACCCAAATATTTCATGCATCAAAAGATCCAAAGGTGAACTGTTAATATTGTAAAAGTAATTTTTACATACGTAACGAGTAGATACATTTTTTGTTCTATTATTCAGCTATACACAGGTACATTTTATTTTTCATTATTTATGGGTAAATATGGGTTACTATAATTATTATAATGAGCAAATGTTTTGATTTTAATGAATGAGGCTGCATTGTTAGTAATTCTAATTAATTCTATACAGTTGATAAAAAACCGACAAAATAATGAATAGAGAGAATCTACCAAATGAAATTTGACCCTTATGATCTTGTCATAATCATGTTCCAATAACAATTTTATTGAAAACTAAAAATTGTATTAATGTTTTGACGAATTATGCCCTCAGGTATTGACAATTTTATTTTTACCATTTTAGATAAAAATTATTATCAATTTCGTTCTAATCTGTCTCGAAATTGATGAAATTCCAATATTTTTACAGGTCAAATCGAAGATTTCACCTTATGACCTAAATCACGAATGTGCCAAGTATTTTAAATCTTAAATCCGGGAAAATAATTCATTTGAAACACCAATTTCTTCTTCATGCTAATGTTCCTACTGCTCTTATCAATCCGAAACGAACGGACGCCCGAAGGACGGTTTTAAACGGTATTACACCCCATTAAAACATTAGGAAACGCCTGAGTCGGTATCCTAATCGGTTATTTTATCAACATAGATGCATCGTACCTTGAAAATCCGGTTGATCTCCGGAGAAAATCGCGAATTCGGCAACGCCGGCGCCGTAAGTTTGGGGCGCTGTAGGTGCAGTAGGTTGTGGAGTAGGTCAGGTCGGTGCGAGATGTGGAAACGCGTGTAACTCCAACTCCAGTGAGCTGCGGGGATAGGATGGGTGTGTTGCAGGATAATTCTGTATCCAAGGTAGCGATCTCTCAGTTTTTTTCATTAGGTATACGGATTAAAATTCTAACGATTTTCTTCCCTTGTAATTATTCAACGCCCATTACTCCCCCGCACTATTTGATTTCGTACTTTGTTAAAGGGAAAATTATCTAGCTAGTTAATTCTTTAACTCTAATTTATCGACTCCTCCTTTGCCATAAAGAAATAAATCGTTATTTAAACAATAGTTCTATTCAATCGTTTGAAGTAGAAAGACAAACATGTTGAATAAACCAATATTTCTAACAATTTATTTCGTAGTATTGAAGACTTTTATTGTAGGTAATGTTTATAAAAAAATCAGAAGTATCATATCAGAAAATGTTTATAAAAATTATAATTTTAGTTATAATTATAAATTTAGTTTATAATTTATAAAATGTCATGTATATATTATTAAATTACCAGCTATTTTATACACGGACGATCACGGATTAGTTCCATACAAATTCGTTACAAGTTACAAGATTTTAAAGTCTACGACTTCCTATCTAAATCCTGCTTATTTTAACAATTCATCGATGGCAGAATTTTTTTTAACCAGTGTAAAATTGATTCAAAATATAATTACACAGAGTGTGTGCATGATAAAACTTTAAGTGGAAGTTATTAAAATTTAAACTAAATCAAAAGTTTAAGTACCCGTATTCAGCATCTCTGTTTAACTTTACAGTGACTCTAAAGTCGCGTCTTTAACTTGACAGATTTACATATTGTTGTTATGGAGTAACTAGGGACTCGAGACGCGACTTTAGAGTCACTCTAAGCTTAAACAGAGGCGCTGAATACCGGCCAAATGTCTAAAACTTCTGTTTAAAAAGCTCGTCATATGATTTCAGGATATTTTAATAGTATTTCACAACTCTCAATGACTACACACATTTTTTTCTAAATTTATTGGATGTAGATTTCGAGATAATTACTGATAATCATCACAGCTTTACAGAGAGGTAATTACAGATTTAACTGTGAAAAGTATCTATCATTAAAATTAAGTTACAATCGTTTGTTCCACAAACATTCAATTTCCATTTTACCTACAACAATCATAGTTTCTAAGAGGCATACAATCAATATGTTAGGTACCTACCTAAGTATTTTTTTTGTAAAATTTAATCTGTCTGTTGCAGGAATCGCGCGGAAAGAGACCGTTCAAACTATGGGACGGGCGACGTAACGTGCGGAAGGGGTTGGTGGTCGGGAGCCTCGACGAGCTAGTACAACGGGGAAGGGACAAACTCGGGTTATCTTTGGGCGAGCCGGTGAGATTGGTCCTCGAAAGCGACGGGACGCAAGTCGAAGACGCCGAATACTTTCGCACCCTTCCCGCCAACACTATTCTTCTGCTGCTTCGACCTGGAGAAAGATGGGTTCCTGCTGGCGTCGACGTCATCAGAGCTAGTAAGCACCTAATCTATATTCTTTTATCTTATTGTAGGTGTTCAATTTTCAGTGTAACTCACTTAAATTAAAATAAGCATTTATCATATTAATCCAATTAATTTTAAATATCTAATAATTAATATTGGTTGATAATTAAATTCTAACATAATTTTCCCTTAAAGTGCCAACCCTATTTAAGATATCATTTCGTTACTATGCCGATGCAACTAACAAAAAAACTCTGTTACAGCATTTAACTTCGAGGATGAGGATGTTTATAGAGGTACGTGTTGAGAACAGATTAATTTGTGATGTATTGAATTATTTAAATACCTAGCTATCTACCTAAATTATCCACCAAAGTAAACTGCATAAATTTTTATTGCAACGATGCAATCATGTCAAATTAGTTCCACAGATCTTTAACGATTCTTATATAGTATTGCATTTTTGTTTTGTGAATGTGTTAATTTCCTGATAGTACTTGCAATCATATCATCATTCTTCATTTAATTAATACGTACCTAATAACAAGGTGGTTTGCCTAATCATTGTCTAGATCGTGTGAAATGAGTTTGAAAATGATTTGGAATTTTTATGTATATTAGTATTAATACACACATTTTCTAACAATTAGTTGTTGCACTCTCCTTTAGAATAATCTTCTATAACATATGTTTTAAAACATATTCTGTAGTTCCATTCCAAGCTTGAAATTTACATAATTGTTATCTTACTGGAATTATGCCTCTAAATAATTGGCCTAACTGAACAAATCACACAAATGTACCTAATACCTACATTAGTGTTTAGATTAACTTATGTAGTAGAGAAGAACATTTTGAAAGAAAAATCAAACTATTAGATTTAGCAATATTGGTGTAGTTTTTACATCAGTATCTAAAGAATACTTTGAAATTAAAACATAACTTTTTCTTTTAAAATGTATATTTCTAGTTTTTTGATGCATAGCTTCCTCTAATAACTCAAACGGCTCCTTTCAGAATTTTCATTAAAAATAGTTTTCCATTAGCCCCACGGAAGTGTAATTAGAAACTTTTTACCCGTGTTATTGGATATTAGTTATTTAATTATGAAGTTCACGCATTCATTCAAATTTGATTAAAAATTTCTACCGAAAATCTCAATAGTAAACTTATTCGAATTTATGAATGGAGGCTACAACTTGTCAAACGTATCGAATGAAAATGCTTTTAACATCGGTATTTCCCGCAATTTCCTCCTTCATGTAAAACAATCAAACACTACACTGATGATCAATAAGTAAACACAGAAACCAGCTTTCAATCAACTGCTCAACTCTGCCTGTGCTTGTCGACGAAATGTGCAATTAAACAATTTAATCCAGGGAAATTGCGGAAACAAAATGGGGAAAATATTTTATATGTTTTATATAATTGTATTTTTTACAAATCGCAACAAATAAAAAAACCTATAACTATATTTTCAGATTGTCTATATTATAATTTTTGCAAGATCACAATGTCAGAACAAGTCTGTTCCGTAACGCAACAATCATATAATTGTTGTACTGTTCCACAGGAATACGTTCTTAGTGCTCTTTCTTTACCATCTCCATAAGAGCATGTATAGTGTAAAAGAATTCCTCTTCATTAGACATCAAAAAAATCTTGCAAATATTTCAATATTAGGTCAACTGAATAACCTACAAGTAAAAATGACTTAAATGGGGTTGTCCACTAACTTTTTTCCATTGAATTTTTAAAAATTACATTCAGATTTACAGTTTATTATTAAACAAAGAGGTTCATGGCAACAACAAATTCCGGTCGATAAATAATTAATTCATATAAAAAGCGGAAATGCGATACGTATCTAAAAATTAAACCATGAAAATAAAGCAAAGTAAATTTTTATTGGTCCAAAAACATGAACAAATTTTTAACGATGGGCTTGTTATTCTTTTTAAAAAAATATTGAATACAAGTTTACCTACATATCCAATTAATAAAATAAACAGATATTGAAAATTGAGATAAATGTATGTTGTATAACAATCACCAGTTTCATAAAAAATATGTTGAATATTCGAATATTCTTTTTAAAATTATTTTAACAAACGTGATATAGGGAATTTTAAACTCTTAACCTATCGTGTAAATATTAGGCTATAAATTACAAATAAGTTAGTTATGTGTAAATAGAAAATGCCTAATTATGTAAAGGCGTATAGATATTTATACATTATTTAGGTGACGGATTATTATTGAAAATATTGATTGACCTTTTTGTTGATAGCGCTTTCTGCCATCCCGAAAATAGTTTGCGAAACGATCCACGCACTAAACCTTCACGATGAGACTCCCTCGTGGAAGATCATGGACAACAGGGGGCGCGTTACCGTGGTGCTTCATTGGGATCAACGATCCGGCCCCTCCAGGCTATCATCGGAGGCCCCGTCGCCGGCACCCGGTAAGTTTTCGCCTAGCAAACGACCCTCACTAGTCATCGGACCGGGAGGTAAGAAGGAAACCGCTATCAACGACGGGTACGTCCCCGCTCCTGCCCAACCCCAACCTCGTTACGCCAGCCCTCAGATCACTGTGATAAACCACGATGATGTCAAACCCGTTCACAGACTATCCAAACAGGGTAGTTCGATGGAGAGCGGCACGATTCACATACACACCCCCGAGTGCGCTCATCACGCTCACACTCCTCGAGCGGGTAGTCCCCAAAGCAACGGGACCATCGAATGCGATTTCCACTGTTGCGCCCTCCACGAAGAGGGCCGCAAAATCGCCGTGCACAAGTCCGTGGCGACGTCTCCGATACAAGATACGCAACAGACGTCGCCGCAGCCGCCATCGAGACACGTGCGTTTTTTAGACGTTGAAGGTGGCGGTCGAAGCGGCATGTCCGAACACGAAAGCTCTGAAAGCGAAACAGAGAATACCGTGATGGAGGACGAGGCCGTCACCTCAGAAAAGTTCCTGCTGCTAATCGACCAACTTAGCGTCGATCAGAAACGCCATTTGACCATCAAAGATATCGGAATCATTCTGGAGAGACTTAGTTCCAAGATATTGGACGTCGAACGATTGGACAGAGAGAGCGAAAGCGAAGACTGCTACAACTGGACGATTAAGGCGACGATCAGGGGAGATGTGCTCAGAGAATTGGGCGTCATTTACAACGGAAACTACTACGCCATCTCGGAACACCCAGGGTACAAGGAAGAAAACGAAGGTGTCATCGAGGAAGCTGAAGAGGAAGAAGAGGAGGAGGATCGGCTGTGAGCTAACTAATACTGCCATTTGTCAAACAAGCACAAAAGCGGACTGTACGAAATAAATAAGCAGATACGCCACGTACTTACGCAACATATCCGAAGTGACATGTTCGTTATCTGCCTCTACTGACTACCTACTATATTTAACCATGGTGATTGCAGCGCGCTCGTGTTGTGTATACCTGCCTACCGTCGTTATATAAAAAGACTAATAAGTATTTGAGAGACAATCGCATCGATTAGTACGATTAGTATCGTCATTCAATATTAATTTCATCAACTGATTAAATTAATACATACCTAATTCAGATGATAATAATAAATTGGCATTTTTCAAAATTTGATTAAAATCGATTGGATGCTTGGTCTTCCACTTATCTATTACCAATTTTAAAATGCTGTAGGCAATATATGTATACATACGTAACGTAATTAATTAAAGGCATAGTTTCAACCCTATAAAAATATATCTTATTTTGGGTTTTTTCTTGGTACACTGTGATTACTTTTACTTTATAGAAGATTTCTTAAAATTTTATTGCTCAAGTTTTGACTTGTTACTCACTGAAAATCGTGTACATTTAGATAAATAACTTATTTTCACAAATGCGCCGTTATCAAAATGCAGAACATCAAAGATGTTCTGTAAAAAATAAAATTTGGCTATCAATAGAAAACAGTCAAAATTATTTCCTTCAATTATTCAAGGAACAATTAATTTTTCATTTAAAAAAGAAACATTTTGAGAACATCAGTTATTTAACTCAAATTACATAATCAGTAAGGCGACTGGCAGTCGAATTTTAGTAGAAACAGTACAAAAAATAAATAATAAACACATTGCCAATTTATTAAATTTGTCACCTACTATTTAATACAGATTTGACTATCTTGTGGAGCCAACTCATCAGGTGGATGAAATTTTGCAATAGATAGGAAAATTATTACGAAAAGGGTTTTTGCAAATTTTGAGACAAAAGTGCCACAGTAAAAATATCATCTATACAGTTATGTATTAAGCCGGTTATTTGTACGATTTGAATGTATGTACGGCAGAAAAAATGTTTAGATTATGATCTTGTTAAAATCGTGTAAATCATTTATAAAAAAAATACATACCAAGCTTCATGTTGTTGTGTAAGAGTAAAGCACGACGACGACACCTAAAATATAGGACTTTGTTTCAATAAAAAACAGCCACTCCGTTTAAATACGTGGCGAATAGGTTAAAATTGCTTTATACTTTTTATAATAATTATGTGTAATGTACTCGGAAACTTAGCCGATTTAAGATTAAATATTTTTAAGACAATTGAATAGTAAAGTTCATTGGGCCTTTTGCTTAAGGGGTTATTAAATTGCTGTCTATTCGACAGAGCTTCAATGATTTTTTTGGTATAATTTTAGAACAGAACTCCACATAATTTAGTAAGCCTTAGTTTTCAGCAAAACGATAATGCAAAACAATATTTTATTTAGTTTAAATAAGAAGGTAAACTAACTACGTTTTTAAAAAAATCAAAATTACAAAAAAAATGGAAAAATTAAAAATACAATTAACGAAAAATAGGAACACGAATTTTCATTTACCTGCGATTAGTGCATGGAAAAATGAAATATCGATTTAAAAATATTCGGAATACGTTGCTATAAAGCTATGTTAATTAACGACACTTTAACAACGTTTACGCAACTGGCCCTGGAGCGAATTGAAAGTTGTTTAGACTAAATATTGAGTTACGATTGTATATTGCTCAATTAAACTCTTTTTTTTACAAATATTCCATTTTAACTCGGATGGGAGAATCAACGCGAAAAAAGAAAAATACATTAAATGTTGTTTATTCCTACAGTTTTCCTCTATTTCTAACAAGAAATTAATAAAAAAGCGAATAAATCTGATAAATTTAGACAACTTTGTTAATCGTTAAAAATTCGCAATTGTTCGAAACATGTTCAATATAACTGTTTTTTCCGCGTTTATTCTAGTAGCCTCTTAACTCATATGTTGTGATATAATAGATTATATTTAAAACAAATCGAAATAATCATTTTGATTATACAAATATATAATTTTTCATGAGAATGGAAAGAATCGTAGGTCTATATTAGATAATTTATAAATTAAACACAATAAACCATTACTTTTATTTCGAGCAGTGACTTAGTCGGACTTTTGTTAAAAAAAATCTCGCGACTTCTGGAAACGAGAACGATTCAATACCGATACAGAAGGTTTGTATCTGGCTACGTCACTGTGGGTATCTATCTTCGTTTTAAGAAATTCTTGAATCTTTTTGTCACATTGTTCGGATTCGGAATCGCATGAAATCTATTTCTTAAATCGACGATAGACGATCGACGGTGGAGCAAAATTTTATAAACAACTGCCCGTTTTGAAAAATCTAGTCAAGAATTCCTAATAAAACGTTTTTTATTTGCGTGTATAGGTAATTTTTTGGAATTTGATTTATTCGATATCGCTTATGTTTAATTGTATTTAAAATATTACATACAGGGTGTCCCGTTAAGGAGGTCGAGGAATTGAGCTATGAGGTATTGTTGAAGTCAAAATATGTTGATTGGATACAGTCTATAGAAAAATTCTATCTCAAAATGCTTAAGATAAAATGTTAATGTTATAATTTTGAATTTACATTAATTTTTCACCATATCTAAAATGGGGAGGTAAACAATTGGGTAAAGAAGTTCATAAGGCAACAACCTGTATAATGTCTGTTACAGCTAATATGGAAACTTTAGTTCGTTTTTTACCAGTTAATTTACAACCCAAATAAGCGGTATATTATGAAGCTTTTTCTAACACTAGATACCCTAAAACACCCTATCCTACCCTTCAATCCCTACCTTATCCTACCCTACCCTCTCTGCCTTACCCTAGACAACCGCTGTTCTGTTAGAAAAAGCTAATTCCTTCATAATAATCGCACAATTGGCTAGTTCGTAAATGAAGTGGTCAGTTTACAAACCAACTTAAGTTTTGCATTTTAGCAGTAGCATATCAACAATTATTAAGGAAATAAGAAGTAAAATTTTGTTCGACCGTGTAGCGCAAAAATTGGCATTTTCGATAATGGACAATTATTGTAAGGGTGCGTTTGATTCCATCAGAAACCGTTTGGTGCACCGAAAAGATAAAGAAAAAAAAACCAAAAACCACTGCCACTAATCATTAAACTATCGGAAAATAATGGGAGTTTTAGAGTGTTTTCATCAGCTGGGGGGCGGGGCGTTCCCGGCCGTCCGACTGACCCACTTCTAAGACGACGAAGACACGGGACGCCCTCCCGAGTCCCGAGTCCCGAGTTGTACTACCGCTATATATACATATATAGTATATATCGCCGCCACCTCGTTCCGCCTAGTACCCCACGCAGGCAGGCGAGCTGCGACTCTAACCATTGCATTCTAACTGCACTGCGAACTGCGAAATCCAGTTTATCCAGTTTTCCGTTTGTGGAGTTTGGGGGGTCGCGACGGTGTAGAGCGGGAACGGGACCCGGCCGGGGTCGTTGACTCTTTCTTGTTACGGCACACTGCTCTATATACAAACTTCCGACGGCGGCGCGTTCCACAGGGAGGAGCGCAAGGGCTCCTCCGTCACTAAATTTATGCAATACATTTTACCCCTGTTCGTTGTATTTGTCCAGTTTCTTTGGGTCAAGCGCGCAAAAATGACGTTTAGAGCGAATTCGAGATAGGCGTATGCGTATTTCATTTTCGGCTATTTGACGATATTTCCAGCCGGGCGGAATTGCTGTTTTGCGGTAACGATTAATTAAGGTCAATTTGAAATTCAACTTGTTTATCGATTTTATTTTGTTCAGATGCAATTTTTGCTTGACCTACAAGATCTGGAAATAATTAATTGTTAAATATTAATAGCGAATATTTAGTTAGTTTTTATACGGTTGCCAAATTTGAGAAATTTTGTGCCAAAACTACTTTTAATATAGCATAATTTTGTATCAATAGCAACAAGACGTTTTTACCACAGGTTGGCAGAAATTTCACAATGAATGAATCATTAAATATTCCTTAAATTAATGTGAGCTCGTCAGGAAACGCAATATTTAATAGGTTTGTTTCACACGATATCCTTTGATTAAAAATTTAATGAATACACCTACCTACATCAGTATGTCTACGGATTGTGTATCAAAGAGGGAATTTTTTTCAAAAGATTTTACCCTTGTTTTTTAATAAAATACTTTGCTTTATGTCAAATTGGATATAAAAAATAGATTCAGTATATTTTTAAAGAGGCGAAGAAAAAAGTACTTACATGGGATATTTACCGGTTAGCTGATTCAAGATATAATAAAAAATACACTTATTTAGGTAGGTATAGTGAAATCTACATTGAGAAGGCAGAAAAAAGCACATAAAGATTTATGGCTATTACCATTACAAACAATTGTTTTTGAAAACCCAATAGCATTTCCAAAATGAAAAAAAAATGGATTGACTAATGCGGGCTACATCAGTGTGGATTTTACTATAATTAATCAGAGTTTCTCGTATGCTTTAAATTAAATTGATGACAATCAAATTTGAATCAAAACGACTTTTCTATACCTAGCAGATAAATCTAATATTTTATAAATCCAAGTGAATAAAACTTGAAAAGTAACACCTAAAATGCCCTAAAAACCGTAAAATCTTGCTTTTATATTTCATTAATTCAAAATTTCTGATGACAAAATTTAACTTTACCGAAAGATTATTAGGATAAATCTCATCTTATTCCGAAATGAGTTTACTTAACATAAATACCTAATGCTTTTCTATAATCAATTCAAGCAGCAATAATGAGTGCTCTTCGCTCTTTGTACAGTTATAGAATTTTTTGACTCTATAGTTCAGTAATTTGTTATCTATTTGTAATTCAAAGACGAATAATATGGAGCAAATTAACTAATTAAAAATTTACTAAAAATACTGCGTTTTTTGTTGAGCAATACTTATTACAATTATTGTTGTAAATCAAGTTGATTTTTTTAATGTGATTATACATAGATAATGTGGCTAAAATTATATTGTAATATTTCAGATACCATCAAATAAAAATTGAACTGAGACAAAATAATTTTGTTTGGGTTCCTTTAATTTTATTAAGAGATTATGTCTGAAATATATCATCAATGAGATGGTCTATTTTCACAAACTAGTAGATATTAATCTGTGTAAACCCACTATTTGGTAAATTTTAATAAAAAACGAAATATACGATCTAAACGTAATACATATTTGTGTGGTTGAAAATATAAAGGTACAAAATTATAAAAATTTTCAATTTTCAAATGACGTAAGTTAAAAAAAGGTAGAATCGAAAAAGGCGTGCTGTAGTTGAGACCTGTATTTGTGAATATGATGTTATGAAGAGAGAGATCAGATATTTTAATCGTAGAAAATACATCGAAAGATTCCTTCTTGCCTTTTAATTATTGAACTGATAACAATTAAAGCCTTCGCATTTCAAATAAATAAAACGTAATTTGCTCTACTTCCATGCTTGTTTAATATGAAATTATATATTTTACAATGCAACAAAACTTGTATAATTTGATTTGATACAATTATTGAGATACATTAATAGACTCGAATACTTTCATTACTATAAAATGCGTATTTTTCGATGTATTTCTGCTTTATAGCTAATTTATTTAATTATATTTATTTGTAAACCAGAATAAATAGAAGCTTCTGATGTTTGTTTTCACTTGTACAATTATTACGAATGAATTTGATTTTTATCAGATAAAATCATCAAATTTTGAATCCAAAACGTTTATTTAATATATCACCACTCAATTGTAAATATTGTAAAATCATTAAACTTTTATTTAAGAAGTTGGCTTTTCTTTCAAACAAAAAGTTTATTTGAAATAGTCTTAATTATAAAAAGATCATTTAAATTATTAGAATAATTGTACCTTGAATTATGTTTGCAGGCTGATTTTTTCAAGACCAGTTACCAAAAATTCATTCAAATACTTTAATGGATTCGTTGGCCTTTTACTTCTATTGACAAGAATTTTTGTTATTTTTTATGTTTAAATTAAAAAGGTACTGCCATAGACAAAATAAAAGAATATTTCTTTCTCTATGGGTACTGCATTAATAATACTGCATTGTTGTGTATAGTAAACTCTTGCTTTAATAAAACAAATTTGATAAATATTACACCTACCTAAAACCCATGATATCTGAGTCCACATAAAATACTGTAAAAAATAAATTCTTCTCTCCTAAATCTAATTGACAGGTGACAGTGACAATGACACTGACAGTAATTTCCATTTTCTATATTGTTAAATAACCATTCATATTTTGATTACAAAATGTCTTCAACATTATTAAGGCTTAAACAAGTTTCAAAGTGTGCAGTAAATGGAAATTGGTAGGTAAACTATTACTCCAACAAAAATTATTTTTTACATGTTTATTTTATAATAATAGGGTGCCCCGTGCTCTCTCCACTTCTGCTCAAAGACTAGCTGAGACAACACTCAAGAACGATTTTGCTCTATTAAATCCTGAAGACGTGGAACACAAAAAGAAACTGCAGGAATTGATAACTGTGGAAGGAACTGTAAGCATGCATAGATGATTAAGTAAAACTCGATCACTCAATATTGGCGACTTTCAGACTGATTTATCTCCGATAAGCGGAGTACCAGAAGAGCACATTAGGGAAAGAAGAGTAAGAATTTACGAACCAGCTAAAAATTGTATGCAAAGTGGCACAAGTAATATTGGTCATTGGCAAATAGATTTTGATACGAGGGAGAGATGGGAGAATCCTTTGATGGGATGGTGTTCAACGTAAGTATTTTTGTTTGATTTTGATTTTATCAATAAGTAACGAAATAAATAATATATGTATATTTTTTAGTGGAGACCCATTATCCAATATGCAGGTGGAGTTTTCAAGCAAAGATGATGCTATCGATTACTGTGAAAAAAACGGATGGACCTGGTTCATTCAGAAAAGCAGTTTGGAAAAAAACTTTAAACCTAAAAATTATGGAGTCAACTTTGCATGGAACAAAAGAACCAGGGTTTCAACTAAATGAACATGTAAATAATTATTTAAGGAAATTATAGACGTTTTAATTCTGCATATTTGTTCATTTTAAGTAATATCCACATAAGCTATTAACATTTGAAAGACCGACTTATCTTTTTTTTGAAAGTGAATGGCTAAAACAATATTGTAAATAAAATAACTTAAAACGGTGTCATTTTATTTTAAATCATCACATTTATTTATTTATAAACAATTTTAGAATTAAAGGAATAATTTAGTTTCTGTTAATCTACAACAATGACATAAGTTACGAAGATGGTAACTTTGTTATTATGTTTATTGAAGATCTTCCAATTTTTTTGCGCGAATAATCAAAGTACACAATAAAAACCAATTGTCCTAAAACTTGCAAAAAAGTATATAAAATATTGCCGTATGGAACAAAATTGAAATGTACAGTAAAAAATGATAATAAATGCAATATATTTTCTCTCTTCATTCGCACATATCATTCACCATTTTTACCATGTCTTTTTCCATGTTATCTACTTGATGTACATCAATAGCAACTTCAATATTATTAGTTGGAGTTAATGGAAGATCTTCATCATCTTCTTCTAGTTCGGGCGGTGGTTTCAGTTTCACCAGAGCTTCCCTTAATTGTTGGTAGACTTTCTTGAACGACTCTAGAGTGATGGTAGGAGACTTCTTGTTTGTTCTCGATACTTTTTTCTCTTTGGTTATTTCCAACTCTACTTCCTCGATCCATTTCTCGACTTGTGCCAATATTTCTAATCTTTTCATGTAAAAATGCGCATGGATGATTTCTTTAAAGCACGGACAAGGATTTAGAATTTGTTCCAACATTGCCCATCGAACAGTAGCTTGACATATATTTAGATTATAATCTTTAGAACTGGCAGTTCCTGCAGGTGTACCTCTTGCTCGCTCGTAACCTATAAAACAATTTTAATTAACAACATCAATATTAATTGTACGCTTGTGTAGTGAGACTTTATCGAACAAATCGGGGAAAAACAATGAATGAGAATTAAAAGAGGTATTACGAAATGGACAACAACTGGAAGAAGCATACGTCTAGGAGTGGATAAATACAGGCTGAGGAAGAAGATTCGCTTATTTCAACTTACCTGGCTCATTAAAGTACGGTTCTGGAACTAAAATTAAGCTCTGAATGGACACTAAAACTTGCAAGAAACTGGAAGTTTGTGCGTTCCATTTTTCTTCCGGTCTACCATGCCAAGTATTAAGTACAGATAAGCAAACTTTCCCATCATTGTAAAGATTGGGATTGAATCTGACTGTATGATGGCCCGTTGTCTCTAAATTTATCATCATCGGAGATAATGGATAATCTGGCGGGAAGAAAACGTCTAATTCAAAACATCCATTTGCATATGGAGTATCGGCAGGTCCTAAAAATGTCAAACAATAAACACCAATTTATAAGACAAACAAAAAAATGTACCTGTTATTAGTACTTTCATTACATCCAATCGCGAATTATCATATCTAACAAAAACGGAACTACTATAACTTAAAGGTAAACTAGTTGATAATGTCACAGCCTCTTGCGCTATCCTTTTCACTCTAGTGGGATGCGATTGCTCACTAGTCGTCTTAACATTACTTTCGAAATGATGCGATACCACAAATTTAATACCTCCTTCAGGTAATTCTGTAATCATTTCATATGATGCTAAAACAAGATGAAAGTTACTAAGTGCACGCATTTTTGTTACGACCGAAACTTACAAAATTGTAAATTTTTCATAATTTTCAAATACTGTTCATCTAAAGAAACAACGATTTTCTTATCTACAGAATTCTCGCTGTCGTATGAGCTATCTGAATCGATTAAACCAGTAGTTACTCTAGACACCAAATTTGCGGTGTTCTGAATGTCGGGCATCAATGTAGCCAATCCCTCGCCCTGCTCCATGTCTTCTAACTGTTCGCCCAGTTTGCTTTTCGCTTTGCTTTTCGTATTTAATCTGAAACAGAGACATCTCGCGAATCCACCACAACAAACTCTAAAGGATACCTTACCTTAGCTTGGAAGCGTATGTATCCACACAGCTCTTCATGTTTTTTAACAAAGAACTAACTGAAGGGTCGCCGTTTTTATTTTTCTGCGGTAGAAGCAAACTTATCAATTGACTGCTAACTGCTATTGCTCTCAATAGTAGTAGAACTGCTCTGTACAATGGAATATGTCGAGCCATATCCAACACTAGAATAATGTTCATGTTAATATTGGATTGTTATAAGAATTTTAATGTAATTACCTGAATCATTTCTTAAATATGAACAAACAGCAGGTAGTAATGCACTTTGAACCAATAAATCGTAGAACCCTTGAGGTAGAACATTTTCAGTCAATTCGTCTTCTGCGTCGTCGTTGGGGTTAATATAGCTTGCTAAAACTTGCAAAAGAACAGTGACATGTTCTTCTTCGCTCTTTTGCTTCAATAGAGCCTGTTCTACGTTCCAACTTTGCTGTGTTGAGCCTGTTCCAAATCCAGTTCCTGAAGTGTCAAAATTTTGTATAAAATATATGCTCATTGGTCCGTCTTCAGCGTTCCTGTTTAATGCTAATCAATCTTTTAAATAGCCTCATTAACTTGACAATTGTTCAATATTGTTATGGAGTAACTATAGACATTGTTTCTGTTAAAGAGATTCTTAGCGACTGATAAAAAGGAGCGCTGAATACGGACCATTTACTTTAAATATTACCTTTCGCCCAGTACAATTGCGATTTATCTTCTTTGATTTTCGAACTTTCTCTATCTGAACCGTTGGCGTTAAACTGATGTGAAAATATACCGATACAACCTAAAAGTAAATGTACTACGCCTATGTTAATACTAATTCGCCTTAACAAACGCCCATCGTCGGTACCAAGTGGTGTTCCATCGTATAATTTCTTTAATACTTCGAACGGTAGAGTAGGCAAAGAATCGGATACAGGAGATGTAAAAATATCTCCACCTACAATCATAAATTATAATATCAGCAGTATGAAACTTATTCTTTTACAGAATATAATAAGAAAATTAATGTGTACCTTCACCATCGTCAGTGACGCCCAAAGTCAACCGAAGAAGATATAAGGCTTTTTTTGTATCTTTCAGCAACACCTCCGCGTATCCCGGCAATCTTAAAAAAAGTCCAAATGCAGTTAAAGAATGTGGTGGCACATGAGAAATGAGTATAGATGATTTTGTGGGCGAATTGGTCCCAATGGCGTCTTCTAGAATGTCCTCGTAAGCTTCATCTGATTCTGGAATACCATAAATTAATTCATAATTTGGTTAACAACAGGTTTTAATCGTTAATAAACGTTTAATTTAATAAAAAAACAAGTCAAAGTAATTCTTACCATCTAATTTAATCCATTCAGAGTCGGATGTATCGGGTGGTACTTTTTCCAAAATAGCCGACCTTATTGCTTCAGGATAAATAGTTGGAAGGTGTTGGGCCAGCAATGCAAGCCCACCCATCGAACTAAATACTTGTAAGGCACTACAAATTGGTGGTTGTTGAAGAACCGAAGAATTCACCTCGCTGTTATATTTATCTTCATTATCTAAAGAAAATGGAGCAGGTGAGCACAATATTATTCTAACGCTTCGTACACACACTTACTTTTGCACTGGTAGATTTTCAAATGTACATAAGGCCAATCAGTGGTAGTTCCTTTAGACTCCATCAGTCTCAGAAGTTGACCCAAATTTACAGTAAGCGGCAGTGGTTGGTCGGAGAATGATTCGCACTTGATGATTCTTCCTTCGATCACCTCATTGGCGTTCGACGAACCAGCGGCGTACCTTTTCTTTTTCGATTGCGGCGTCGCCGTCATTTGGTTTTTGGCGTCTTTGGCACGTTTGTCTTTGGCGGTGACGCCGGCGGCCATGCTCATCTCCTGTTCTTCGACCGCGAACCAAGACTTGAATATGTCCTTTTTAGCCGCGAAATTCGATTTCTTGTTGAGAGACAGCTCCGATTTGTAGGACATTTTGAAGAATATGTGCTGCTCGAGGATTTCCAGCAGCGTCGTGTTCGTGCTGAGACACAGCATGGCGCGATTGTAGGTTTGCTTGAACGCTGGATGTGACGGTATGTAGCTTTGCATTAGTTTTGCGCTTTTGTACAAAGTTTCGTCGGCTTCGATGCTGACCGGTATCTTTTCGTTTTCGAGTAACAGTTGCAGTATTAATCTTCGCATGAAACCGGATATACCGTTGGATTGTAGATAGATTACGTCGCAAAGTACCCTCGCTAATCTAGCTTGATTTGCGGCATGGCACAAGCAACATTTCGATAAAAATTTCACGCACACTTCTTCTAAATGAACGTGGGCTTCACTTTGCAGATTGGATATTTTAGCGACTGGTTTTTTACATAACCATTTAAGGAGGTGAAGCCAAAATGAAGAACCATCTTCAGAACCTAACCAGTCTCTCATCATTTTCTCGTCGCTTAAGTCGGTAAAGAATTTCAGAATATTCGTCACGTTTTCGAGTCTAGCCATAGGCACTGTGGATTCGTTTTCTGATTGGCAGAATTCAAATATTGCACAATTTAACAGTTTAGGTAATCCGGAGTCTAATAATTGCTGAATAGATATGGGGGATTTGCTCACCAAGGCGATTGTTTCTAATTGCTCTTTGGTTAAGGTTAAATTCGACAGTTTACCTATCACTAAATGACTGTACCATTCCGAAGTACCTTCATACACGCCTTTATTGTCGTCAGTTAAACCTTCAGAATCTTTTCTGTCGTCGCTGATAGAAGCTTTGTGATCGGTCGATAAATTTGGTATCAACACTCCAATTTTCATCAATAACATCGGGAAAAATTCCGGAATTATGTAACAAATCGAACAAAGCAACGAATCCAAGGAATATTTAAGGCTTGCATTGTCCTCCGCTTGCGTCTTTAAAAGATAGATCGAGTTAAAAAGCTCCGCGGATACGAGAGATTTCAAATCGTATTCGACTTCAGATTGATTCGCCGTCCACAAAATGGATGCTATGCTCGAAAAGTAGGCGGCATTACAATTATTCGTATTTTGGGTCAGCACCGCTTCGTAAGTCGTCATCTCTAACCATTCCAAAATTATCTGAACTCGGTAAGATGTGTAAGTATCCTAAAACAGAACAGAAATGCATTTTAAAATGTACAAAGAAACTTTGGCTATAAATAGTTTATCTTATGCAACACTTACTTGATGTTCGCATATCTGAAACAGCAACTCGCAGGCCGATTGGTAACCAGAAATGTTAATTAATCTATCCTGCCAATTCACGTCGGATACCATCAAAGGTTCGATTCCGGATCTACTGTCCAGTAAAACTCTAATCGCGTCGAAACCATTCTCGGGGCTATGCAAAGCCAATTCTCTCAATACCTTTTCCAAACAAGGCAAGTAAACGGGCAGTATATGCGACGGCACCAACAACAAACCGCAACAAGTCGTCAACAAATTGGGAACCCGAGAAGCGCACTCGATTATCCGGCGCTTCGCCTCGTTGTCCGTCGTAAGGGTGAAGCAATGGTGCAACAATCTCAACCAGCCGAGGCTGTGTTTGCAATGCGACTCGTCCTCGGCGTCAGCGCCTTGCATCACGTTACCGCCGAAGGCGTAGTTGCCGAGCAGTCGGATTTGGATGAGACCGATGGTGCTCGCGTCGCGCGGCTTGTACAATCTAATCAGCACGCAATTCACGACCTTGGGCACCGGCAGGTGCATGCGGATGTACGTCAGGCCGCTCGTGGGCAACGGCAGGCAAACCGGTGACAAATTCGACGGTCCGTTAGCCGAAACTTCCAGGGCGACGTAGGAAGGGGACGTGGCTAAGCTTCCGGCGTGCGGTTGTAATTGTACTTCTCTTAGTAGAATGGCGCTCGGCAATTGTAGCATCAGTTCCGTGTGGTTTTCTTCCGGATAAAAATGATAGGACCATAAGGCCGCTCGGGCTCTTCTGTGCGTATAGCCTTGGATTAAAACGTCGGCGGATTGGGCTGTGCTGGATTCGCACGATATCGTACAGTAAGGAGCGAAGTTTATCAACGACATTTTATTTTCAAGAGAAGACTGCATCAATTTCTTCTGCGTGGATTGACCCGAAACGGCGGTTTTGGAATCGGGCGATGCGTTTACACCGCTGAAATGCTGCATTACTGTTGAAATTGTGCCTACTTTTGAAAGCGTACTAGGAGAGTTAGTACTATTCACGATACTGTTGCCTAGTATCGTTATACCACCTTGAAAATAAAAGAATAATTTAAGAACAATTTTAACAGAATAGCATAAAACGTTTACCTGCATCAAAGAACTGTTGGATGGCCTCTTCCGTATCAAGAATTTGCAATATATACCACAACAACGGCTCGCTGAGTTGCGGTTCTTGCGACAGGAACATTAGTAAAGGCCTTAGTAATAAATCTTTAGAAGAAGCCTTCCTGGCTAATAAGGCTAGCAAATGAAAGATGGCATCGCCGACGGTATTCGGTTCGCTTAAAGTCGAAAAAGCCACCTAAAATAACTCTTCGATTAGTTCCTGAACCATAAAATAAGCACGAAACTTACCTTTTGCGAAACGTTAGCGAGCATGCACAGCGATGAAGATTTGCACGCCGCCAAACAACGACATAATCTTATGACGGTCGGATGATGTTGAAGAACAACATCAGCAAAACACGGTATGACAGCGCTATGTGAGCGGCCGCTTTCCTGGTTAATTTGCTCCGCTTTACTTTCGTCCGTTTGAGATGTCGCTGCCGGTTCGGTATCCATCGCTTCCTAAAAACGAACCAAAAAACGGTTGGTAAAAGAAAAGTTATTTAACTATGCGATGCTTTTACCTGTTGATTCGGTAGAGGCGTTTGAACAAGTTTGCCCAACAATTTCAACATTAATATCAGCAGATCCTCGTAGGACACCTGCCTGTCTTGTTTGTTGGAATCGGAGCCCAACACGCTGGCAAATATGTCGCTAAATGTACTGGTCATGACGCCTTGCTTCTCCCCGAGGCTTATGCACTTTACTCGTTCTGAATTTATAATGTAACTGTATACTAGGGCAGCTAAAAACGCAAAGAAAATTAGTAGAATGAACCGATTTTTAAATGAATTATATTTTACGAGCAACATTTATAGTGTTTTAAGTTTTAAGATCTTGTTTGTTTACTAAAAGTTTACTAGTATCAGAAATAAATGAGAAGACATTAACGCCTAGACATCTTCAAAATTCATGCAGCAGGTCCATGCTTATATATTTTCGCTTAAACCTGATTGAAAAATGTATATATTTTGGTACAATGGGGTTAATAACTTGTAAACCCTAATGAGGGGATTACAGTTTAGGATTTACAAGTCTTCTCATTTATTTCTGTTAGTTCTATACTTACCAGTACTTTCCAAAGTGCTCATCGCGATGCTTAAATCCGAATTAGTAAAATCTAAATACAACATCGTTTGCAATAACTTGCATTGCGCATCTAAAGGTCCCAATCTGCAAGCGACGGAACCGGAAGGTTGAGTCAATTGGTAAGTAACTTTTAAGAGCGTCGATTTCAAGAGGTTTCCCAATTTGCATGTGGGGCTCACGACGTCGCATCGCATTTGTAATCTCACTAAAAACTCGTGTAGCGCTTTGCACAGCAACGGGCCAGCCTAATAAAAACGTAAAACTTATTGTTACACAAATTAGCCCTTTATTAGATTCAACTTACTAATATTTTTCCGTTGAAAACGGGGCCAGTGCCGGAGAGGAGGTTTAGGAAAAACTGCACGAAATTCGCGTGATTGACAATGGTGTTCGCCATGCCGGATAAATCGAACCATTTTTTGCTGTTGTTCATGTTGCAAACCAGCGTTAAAGTTTGCAGAGCGCTGCACCAAGTGGTCAAAGATAATCCGGGCGTCCAGGCCATCGCGCTGATTAGATAGTTAACGGAACTACAGCCGAGTGTTATTTGCGGAATGGTACCGGGAGCAAAGTGTTCGTATTTGTTGGATACGTTTAGCGTCAACCACAACTGCAAAATGTGTTCGATTCTCAGAGGGTCGTGGTTCTGGATATTTTCAAACAAGGAAGTGAAGCAATACGAGAGCATTTTTTGGTTATTCAACGATGATTCGGGCGGTAAATTTTCGGTAGAAACCGGCCAAGGGTTCAATTCGTTGTTGCTTTCCTTTTGGGAATTTTCGAATGATATATTTTGAAGTAACAATTGCGTGTTTTGTATTATCAGTTTCTTAATAGTTATTTCGGAATTCGATTGTACTCCTAATTCGAGTCTCAGGTCCATGGCACACGACAATCCGGAATTTGACAGTGATACCGGTTTAGGTCCTTTGCACGACACCGATTTAAGTTTCTGAGAATCGTCCAAGATTTCCTCGAAATCCGAATCTTCCGATTCGTACACAGATGGTAGCGGTGGAAAATTGTTGTTATTTAATATAGGAGGATTGGATTTTTTCAATAACAATGACTCGACCGCTTCCACATCTAGCTGATCTTTATAATTTTGAATAAGCGTACTCGAATTCGTCTGTATATTGGAAATATTGGAGGTCTCAGCCACTAAAGCGTCTACGTTGAAATTGTCAATAGCGTTCTCGGAATCGGGAGTAGACAAATCTAAAAATTTAAATAATAAATTGGCGCACAAGATCAAATAAACACAGGGTGATTCAATGTTGCGACACCTAAATTGAATCCAATACGTTTACTCTTACGATATGAAAAGTGTAACATACTTTCACCCTGTATGGGCAAATCAAACATACCATTTTGTGACCAATTCGTAGAAATAGTTGGATCTGTTTCCATTTCGATATCTTCGATTTTGACAGAGCTAAGTTCAATTGCATCTTGCAAAAAGCAAGCCAAAGCAAACGGTGCCCATGGAATTTTGCTAGAAATGCAGAAGTGAATTAGCTCGAGCAATTGATTTTCTTTCAAAAGTTGGCCCAATTGCAACTTTGCGAGCGACACTAATTTTGATATAACCTGAAATAATAAATCGAATGAAGCGGATAAACTCGGTACAAATTCGTTCTCGTTACCTTGAAACATAATAATAACATATCGGCGCTACTAGAATGATCCATTGATAAAACCAATTGTAAAAGAGCTTTTGCTACTATTAAACAGTGGTTATTATCTACAAACTGAGGTGTTTTTAATAACAAATTCGGCTTTTCCGGCGATTGGTCCTTTTTTTCTTTATTGTTCAGTTTGCCCTCGTCCTGTAATTTTTTCATATACTTCAACCTGGCTAATTTGTCGTGAACCAACATGCTTTTCAGTTTTTGCTGATAGATATTTTCAGGATGTACCACTATACTCGAATAGCTCTGAAAATGACAAGTTTTATTATCGATGAATGAAACTAATCGCTTTACTTACGGGTAACGTGTTACCAGAAGGTTGAGCTAATCTTTTACCATTCTTCTTTCTGCTATTCGCTTTGGAATTATCCACGTTTTTAGCACCGATCATTTCACCTAGCACCCAATTCCACCTGTTAGCCGAAGACGTGGACGTTTTGCATAAAGACAATTGCAGAGAGAGGTACATCAATTGCCAGGAGAGTAATGGTAGGTCAATTGTAGCGGCGAGAAGCGGCCTGCGGTTAGTCGATAGAGGACTTAGTGTATCATGTACGATTCTCAATGCCGCGTCTATTACAGCACTTTTCTCTGACGATTTTCGACTGAGGTACGAAAGTAAAATGAACAGACGATCTTGTGGAAATCTTAAAATGCACGAAGTGGAAAAATTTTCTGCTAACGTATCGGCCAGGAAATCGCCCCAGAACGGCGATTTCCCGCAATTTTTCTCCAAAAATATGGCAGCTAGTAATTGCAGTCTAGACGATTGGGTCATGCAAAGTCCTTTGAAAAATTGCTGGCACACTTCGTTCGACATTTCGTTCGTAGAATCGATCGATAGCAATACTTCGAGCAATCCCTCGGCTATTGAAGTTAGTTTATCGGTCGATATCTCCGAGTCGAGTTGATTTTCTTTGTAGCTTATGTTCCCTTCGATTCTCAACATAACACTCCGGATTATGTTCAATTGGTATTGATATCTGATAGTCTCTTGATAAGCTCCGAAAATCTTGCTGTGCTCGACGTTGTTAACGTTAGTACTTCTATCTTTTAAAATGTTCATGTACGTAACCAAATGAGCTGCATTTTTCATGTCGGATATAATAAAAGGTTGCAAAAGCTCTTTCAGTTTCGAACAAGCCAAGCTGTATCTGCAACTTATATCTTCGAAAAGCTTCGATAAGATTCCCAGCTGTTTGTCCAAATCGGTAGTGGTGGAAGTCTGGGCGACAGGTTGTTGAGGTTCTTCTGGCATCATCGAAATGTGACCGTAGAAGTAACCCAAAGGGATTCGACATCTAACCGTCGACATTCCATATCGCCCAACAACGGTTATCTAAAGAAAATAAATACAAGTTCCAGTAAAGTGCTGTATTTCATAGCCACAAATAAAAATCATTTCACAAACCTTCATGTATCTGCATAAGGGCGGAGGTTGTAAATCGGTTAGCAATAAATTTCTTGTACCGATATCCATAGCAACTACTAAACGAGTTTCATCGTAATCTTCTCCGTGTAACCATATATCAATGGTGAGGGTGACCAAATCCGAACAAGCGGGGATGAATACGTCCGTTAATAAAATCGGCTTTCCAAAATCTAAAGTTATGTGCCTTCTAGCTCCGGAATGCATTCGTTCCACTACAATAACTTGTTTTGGCGGAACAGTCAAAAGTTCTTGCCAGGGTAAACCGTTAACGTGACTATTTATTGTTTTTATTTCTTCTGATGAGTTTGTTGTGATTTTAACGGTCTCGTTTGGTACGGTAATCGAATTTTCCTGCACGGCAATTTTTGGAGTAATGTAAATATTTTCGGATATACCTGTTTAAAATAACAGTTTTAGTTCGGGTACATACACGAATTTGGGAATACTTACCAAAAACTGTTTTATCTTCCAGGTAACCGGATTCCTGTAGCATCTCTATTACCCACTTATTGTATCCAGGTTTGCCTTTGTTGACTTGGTCTTTCATCATTTTCAGCTTATCCATGATTTTCTCAACGTTTTCCTCTAAGTGTTCGTTGGGAGTCGACGAAGAAACATTTATAGGCATATTATTCAAATAGGAAGCTGGATTAACAGTAGAATCGGCTCTTTCTAATCTTGTACCTTCACTTGACCAAATACAAGAAAAATGTAGCGGTTGAGTTTCAATGAGACCTCTTATTACACGAAAAGAAGCGATATTTTTATATTTAAGTTTAGTTGTAGATGTTGAAAGAACGTCTTTTGGGCTAATATTTTCCTTGTTAAAGGAATAGCAAGCGGCATTAGAAACGCTAAGAGAAGACGGTTCTTGAGGGGATTGTCCTGCATTATTGGATGTGAGAAGATAAGTTGAACATCTGTCTCCTTTAACATACGGTGGTGGTTCGACATCAAACAATTCCGGTTCCATAGGTGTACCGTACAAGCCGTAACGGCTCCTTAATATTAAGTGATACGGATTTGTTCTGCTTAATAACACGTTCGCTATGAAATTCAGAAGAGATGTACATTTGCACGCTATCAGAGCCTCTTGATTTTTTGTCGATACTTTTAATAACAGAGAAAACATCCATTGTAGACCTGCCGCAGATTTGATTTGGGTTATCGAGTCCAAAATGGAGAAAATCGAATTTAGCACAATCGAATTGAATTGTTCGCCGCAATTTGGACTTATGTTTTCCGCTCCGCTAAAAAAATAAATAGTTTAATCATTGAAATTTCAACATGAGAAAATTGTAATTACCTGCAACAAGTAATTATTAATCTAACAACTTTGTGAGCAATGCTTCTTCCGCCGAGTAGTAAACACTGATGTAAAAGTGTGGTCAAATGTTCCTGCACTGTTGATATAAAGTCTAGTTGTTGGCTGGGCGCTGCGCCCAAATTGCTCCTGTTCCTGCTTAATCTTATGGATGCTATCCAATCTAGTATGTCCAATACGAGACCGATTTCTTCAGAATTAGTACTGGAAATCGAGGTTAGAAGCAAAGAATCAACAACTGTGTTAGATTCTAATAGCATATTCCCTTGGGTACGTTCCTTCGAATTGTCCGAATGTTTAATTGCGTGGAGACTTATGCTAAGTTCGTGTATAACGTCGCAACCCATGTAAAAATTGTTCATTCTAGATGGTAAAGCTAATTTATCAATACTTATGTTTGAAGATTTATCGGTGAATTTTTTAGCTTTATTTTTATTATCGTCGTCTTTGATGTTTACCGCCCGAATGTGAAGTAGTAAATTCCGGACTTTAGTTTTGCATAGTTTTGGACTTGTCAATGTAACAATACCGCTCTGTTCCGTTAAGTCCAAGTGCGAGGCTAAGTCAATAGGACCCGCGAGTATATCTGCGTTATGAGCTCTTAAATATTCTTGGGATGTTACGGGATTATCAACCCATTGCAGCATATCTATTGTTACCGTTTCATCGACTGCGAATTTGACATCTTTCTTATGCCCTATACCGTTCTTGTTCTGTCTGAGAAGAGTAATTTCTACATAAGGTGAACTGCTGCAAGGTTGCAGTGTGAAATGAACGTCAACGTGACCCAATATAGTTGAATTCGGTAGGGTGATTTCGAAAATATGTTCATCCCAAGTAGTGGTGTCTGTTAAAAGCCTCCACGTTTTGGAATTTTGTTCTCCTTCGCATTGCGGTTGTCTTCTCTGTCTCAAAGACTGTTGAAATTCGCTCCAACAAGGCGGCACCACCACGCAATAACCAGTTCGCAGGGGTTCGAAATCGCAAAGCGATTTTAAAGTTTTCAAATCGTGCAACGGGATAACGTCTGGAGGTTTTTGAAAACATTTCGGAAGATCGACGCCATCTAAAACATCAGTTGGTGGAGAGGTGACGCTGCTGCCGTCCACGTGCATTCCAAACACATCGTCATCGTCATGATCATCGCTAGATTCATTTTCCGTGTTGTTTAGAGCGTAAAAATGAAGAGAACCCTGTTCCGTGGAGACGCACAGCCTATCCAAACCTACAATGATTCAATAAGCATAAAGTAACGCTTCTATTTCGCGCAATAAATAACTTACTATTGACATAAGCAGCAGAAATGAATCCCTCACAATCGAGTTTAGCGTAACAAATTATTTTTAAACTAGATAAGTTAACTATTCTAACTAATCCATCGACGCAAACCATAACAGCGTTGCCTTCGGCGTCGCACGATATTTCAGATAAATCGCCGAATTTGTCGATTGTTGGTAATAAATTTATTTCTAACGGTTTCTCATTACTGGCTAATTCTCTAACTAATACTGCTTCATCTTTAATTTTAACCATTTTATCGGATGTATCGAGAGGATATATCACCAGGAAACTTTGCGAACTAATCGAACTTTTCAAAACGACGAGTACATGATTTTGATCATGTGTGGGTATTATATCTGCTACTTCTAGAAATTCACTGCTCCTGCATTGTGCCGGCAGTCTAACACATTGAATTGCTTTTGAATAACTAAGTTTTTTAGAGGATGTACTATTTTTAACCTGAAAAAAAATATTAAATAAGCATATAAGCGAGATAAAACATGAATGTGGAATTACCTCTGTTATATGGTCTGATATACTTAAATCACTATGTGCATTATTTAACGGTCCATTAGTAATTAAAGGATTGTTACTGGAGGAAGAATCTGGTTTATTTACACTGTTGTATTCGTCGAAAATAAGCACCTTCGGTCCATTATGGGATTTCTTCATTGTAACAGGTGGTGGCATAAAAACTTCATCACTCTCTCCTGGTATAAGAGTTTTATAAAATAACAAGGGATCTATATTATTGAATATTTCGGAGAAACTCTCTTGGGGTTCCTTTAGGATTTTTTCAACTTCCTCAAGTGGAACAAAGGATTGATCACATTGAACATTGTCTGAATCCGTTGTTTCCTCTGCATGTTTATTATAAGTAAAATCATAAACGACTAAATACAACATATAATCGGTTTTGCTAGTTTCTATTTGTTCTAGTTGGGACTGTTTCTGACAAGAATTTATGAGAGTCAATCCACAAATTACAGAGGGTCTAGACGGTTTAGATTTATTTGAGTTACTGCTTTTGTCCCCAACTATACAAATTGCCGTGACTTTTTTATCGACTACACTTTTTTCTAGAAGAAAACAATAATGAAATAAACATGAAAAACTATTATAAATAAACTTACTTAAGTCACTGCTAGGCCAACCGTGGCACTCTGCAAAATCTTGCGTATATTTATCCAAAATAACCGAATCTAAATGCGTCACATAGAAGATGTTAGCCCGTTTAACTTTTCCTGTTACATCGAACACTGATATCAAACCATCTGTGTTTGCTGTAGGCATATAATTGTACACCGTACTACGACCCAGAACTTTAACATTAGAACCGTTGTAAGTCGCATCCACAGCTGGACATGTTGCATATGTGACAGACAAAGGAACATTTTGGGTGTATTCGCCAACGACAAAAGGGCAATTTGGGGAGTGCCGCTCGTGTTCACTGCAAGGCTCGTCTGTACGTTCCCAAGAAACTAAACAAACGGAACACGTGAAACACATGGCACGATCATCACCCGCTGAATTAGGTTGGTGGTAGAAACCAGCTTGGGCCATTTGATCTGGTAGAGCCCACCTGAAATTAAGCGTGAATCACCAAAACGTTTAACTAGCAATATTGTTAAACGTACTTGTAATCCATATGAGGCCATTGTGAATAGGTTTCTCTTCGTCTCCACTCACTTGCCATCGATTTTCTGTCTGTTGCATTGACCTTTTCCCCTAGCAAATCCGACAATCGCTCTTGAACGGCCGATGCTATGCCTAATTCGGGAGTATGTTGGTTCTTTGCCAATAGGTTGCTTACAGTTGTTGATGTAGCATATCTCAAATCGTCTAAAGGAACGGTAAGGCAAACAGTATTCCACTGAAAAAAAGTAATTACATATTTTGAAAAATCGCCTACACTTAAAGATCTAGATGTTTATTTTAATAATACAATCTATTTATAAATCACTTTCAGTTTTAAATTATACGCATTAAACCTACTGCTCAAAGATGTGTTAGTAAACTGAACAGAAATAGATAAATAAACTTGTTTCGCGCTCCTTATTCTCTTATTAATTTGCCTTGAACTATTTTAAAACAATAAAATTATGGATTTTTTTTTATTTACCTTCTGTGCTTTAATGCCCTTTTTATGATGTTGTTGGGCATTTGTAATAACTTCTGTAAGTACATTTATAACTTCCTCTACACCATGGATATTGCTGGAAGAGAGGCTCTCTCGCAAAATAATGGCCTACAAAAAAAATAATTATAAATTGGGCGACATCAAAATAATGAATTAACGAAAAATTGAAAAATTAAATTACCTCAGAAAGGGGCAACTCTAGTATTACGTCTTCTATGCCATCATTGATATTCTTTTGAAGAATACTGTCAAGCAATAAAACACCATTGTAGTCAGACCTCACACCCAGTGCTTGTCCATCTGTGAATAATACTTTGTCCAAAGATGGAATGTACTTGCACTTAACATCCGAAAGATTTTGGGCTGAAAGAAACACCTTGGTATTTATTTTAGGAACGTGTATTTAATTTTTACCTGAGAGATAACTGGAGTGCAGAATTACGCCAGAATTCACATCGAGAACTTTCACTACTCCAGTATGTGTACAAATTAGGATGACGTTAAGGTAAGGATGATAAACTATTTCTTTAACATTTGTTTCTATATTTAAATATCCATCTTCATTAAGAATCCACTGCTCCTCAGCCATTTTGCTAAAAACATCTTGCGCCATGAAATATGACAACGACAACTACATCATTTGTCAGGTGTCACGAAAAAATGTGACAATATTTTAATATTCTATTGGTGGCATTACTGAAGTAGTTCAAACGTCCAACGTGTCTTTGGTTACGTATCTAAATAGCTACTTTAATTATTTTCTAAAAAAGAAGTTTTTATTAACCTATCAAAAAAATGTTATGGTTATATTAGCACTTAAAAATTACTAAATAAATAATTTAATCATGGCTGGGCAAATGTTAAATGTTAGCAAAACTTTTCAAAAGCTGTGTATTTCATCTAGGTGTAAATTAGTAGCTACAATCGTTAATCCTTTCAAAGAATGTGATGCTCAAATTATCACTTCAAATTCGACTAGGAACGCAAACTTTTTCAGCAAACGTATGTACTTTTCGCCTTATACCATACACATTTTCATCTTTCACTTGAGTATAAATATTAAAGACATATTAATTTATTTTCAGCTACGGCCCAACACTTGTGGAAGGGAATCACATCCGTCAGTAATGCTGGTAAGAAAAGAGGTCGTGGTAAAAACGTATCAAAGTCCAAAATAAAGGATTTAAACAGAGGCCAAGTCATCGGTCTCGGTAAAGCTAATATTATATGGCCCGGTTTGTCTGCTCCTATAATAAGAGGCAAAGAATTAGTTCAACAACAACAATTACCGGAGGATCCAGAAAGAGAAAAGAAACTCAGTCAACTCAGGGATCAAATGGGTATTGTCAAACGACAGAAATTAAGTCCTATAGAAAGGGGATGGTCTGGACATAAAATGCCTGGTAGAAGTATCGGGTCTCCCGATCCAATTGGCGAAGGTATTTGCTACATATTCTATTTGAGTTCAATATAGTGCTAACTCAATACTATTTTCTAGACACTTTTGAAGGGTTTGATACAAAAGTACTAGAACTGAAAACCGTATTTAATATGAAAGGAAATTTAGGAAGAAAAAGGAGGCAATCTGCTCTTGTTGTAACAGGTAACGGTAATGGTTTAGCAGGATTCGCTTTGGCCAAAGGAAGTGACGCCAGAATAGCATTGAGAAAAGCAAAGAATAGATCTGCTCAGAAGCTAATGCACGTAAAACTATTTAGAAACCATACAGGTAATAGATCTATTTTATATTTATTTATACTCATTATTGTTTGATTGAAGTTTGCCACGACTTTTTCACTCAATTCGATACGACAAAAATATTCGTTTATCAAAAGCCCGAAGGATATGGACTAATTTGCCACAGGGCTATAAAAACCATCTGCGAGGTTATTGGAATTAAAAACATGTATGCCAAAGTGGAAGGATCAACTAACGTAAATAAGATATTAAAAGCATTCTTCTTGGGACTACTAAAACAGGTAAATTATTACTTTTGTGCGAGTATAATTTTAAATCCGTGAGTTATTGCTTCTAATTTTTGTTGCAGAAAACACCGGAGGAAATTGCCGAAGAAAAAAAGCTTCACTTGGTTGAGCTTTGCAAGGAAAATAATTATTTCCCAAACGTGATAGCATCTCCGAAGGAATGTCGAAAGCCCGAAGAAATACCTAAAGATGAAGTGATGGATTACAAACAATATTGTTTTGATGGTAGAGTCGTTTTGCATAAGAAAAAGATGCCACCATTTTATTCTACATACAAATCGTACCAGATTTATCTGAAGAAACAAGAAAAACTGAAAAATCAATTCAAAGTTAAAACAAATTTAATAGCTGAATATGGGGAGATCAGAAGTTTTATGGCAGATAAATATCCGGAATGTACACAGTACAGGAGGGAGAAGAAATCTGAAGAAAATGAAACCGAAGCAAGTTAATTTGTTACATTTGTAAAAAAGGAATAAAAAATGTTAATATAGTTAATACACAACAACATAAATGTTTAATTTCAAATAAACCTACTTATAATATTAAAAGATTTAATTGCGATAAATACGAAAATTATAATCATGTATTAAAAATTAGGTAATTTGAAGCTAATGTTTAAAATCTAAATCACATAAATAATTAATGTATGAATTTCGTTTGACAAGTAACTGGTGGACTATTTTTTTAATAATCATACTTTACAATACATTGATATTATTCAAATTTTACTATAAAAATGCGTTGGAACAAAAAGATAAAAAATAGTAGTTATATCAATTGCAAGAAAAATGTTGAGTGTAAAATAAGTGATATTTACTTTTATAACCAATATGATTAATTGATATGCTCACTGACCTTTAAAAATAAAATTATAAATGTAATGCAAATGATTATTGATTAAATAATGAATCCAGTTGCTTGTTAAACTCGCAATGAGGAGATATTTTACAATACTTTAAACTTTAGTCATGCACTGAATTTTGAGAAAATAAATGAACAATTAAAATTAATAACATTTAAACAAAATCAAGAAAGTGACTCTTTTTTTTAAACAAAGCATTATGCTTTATGTCTTTAACGAATTAGTGCAGTACAGCGATACTTAACTGATTTTTTTCATTTTTCCCATTATTAAAGCCAAATTTTCCAAGTACGTTTCTTTTAGCACTTTGACTAGAAACCAATTGAGAGTGAAACTTATTTTTACTTTATTTAAAACAAGACAATATACTTAGGTAAGTAGTAAATCTAATTTGTGGCAGTTTACAGTATTATAAAATGCCTGAATCTAGTGAAATTTTAACAAAATTAAGTAACATTATTAGCAAAAATTGTTACTCGCTCTCAGTCTGCTGTTCAAATTTTTGCAATCGTCTTCGCCTAATTTCTTCTTCCTGACTAACTTGACTAGCATCCAAACTCGGCCCTTCCTTTGACGTCGTCGGTTTATCAAAAACATCGCTCGAAGAACCTTCGCCGTTTTCACTACTGGAATTGGACTGAACATTAGTAGTCGGTGCTACTTTAGCAACTCTTGGAGTTTCCGATTGCCCCTGAGAATTACTCCAACTAGCGTTATTCGTTGAAAATAAGTTCGGAGGAGGAGTAGTAGCATTAGAACTCGTCGTAGGAACTTGATTCGAAAGCAGAACAGTAGTACTGTATTGCTGCATCATAACAACTGCTGCATCCAAAAGCATCTATAAAAAAAAACATTAGGGAGTCATTCAATTAGTTTGAGTTGTATTATATTTACCTGAATATTCTTTAAACATAATATTCTAGCTTCGACGTTTTCTCTTTCGTTGCCTTCCATTCTTTGCAATTCCTCTGTGGATAACGAAGCGAAATTTTGCGGAGGCATGGGAGGCGGAGGCAAAAATGGCATAAACGGAAAAGGTGGAAAAACGAAAGGCGGCATGTTGGCCCCAGGTTGAGGCTGTGGCGGCGGCGCGCCATTTTGCTCACCGCCGTTTTCAGCAGGTCTAGGTTGTTGAGGGGCTTGATTATCCATATTCGGAGGCTGGAACATTTGAAACGGATTCTGTCCGGCGAAGAATGGATTCATGAAAGGGGCCGCTTGAGGCGGACGAGGCGGAGCCGCAGCCGCGGCAGGTCGAGTGTTGTTGTTTGTCGGATTTCTCAGGATGTTTAACCTGCATGTCGGGCAGGTCTGTTGACGTTGAAACCATGATCTGAGACAAGCCGTGTGGAAAATGTGGTTGCAGGGTAATTTTTTCGAGGCTGTGGTCATTTCTTCGCGGCAAATTATGCAAACATTGTCCGCGGCTTGAAGCTCTTCAGGAGAGGCATCCGGATATAGGGTGTTCATATTGTGGATAGCCCGTCTGGATAGTATGACATCGCTGAAGGCTTTTTTGAAATTTCGAATTGTATAATACATTGGGCGGAATGCAAACAGTGGTAGAGTATAAATCCTGTAAAATAAAATGGAAATTAATACCTATGATTATTAATTAATTAATTTGATTTCTTACCTAACCATGATAGCAACAAAGGCAAAGTATAAAATAACTTTGATGAGTCCCATTACTAATTCGGTGTATAATAAAAATACCGCTTTATTATCCCAAGGCGTTTCACTATTGAGGTCTACCGAGTGCAGACCATATTTTATAGCTATATTTATTACAACAGTAAGGAGAATGGCATATTCAAAACCAAAAACCAATTGTACCGATGCGCCCTTTGTTACAGTCGACAGATAGGCATGTTGAATAAAGTGAAGATCCAAACAACCCAGCAAAAGTAACAGGGACAAAATTCTCAAATGGAACAGCCAACTTATAACAGGACTTCGTTCCATCTAAAAAGAAAATTTCATAAATCTCAATGAAACAATTTTGAAGAATTGTGAAGAGATTAAAAAAGTGACTTCTGTTGAATACATAAATTGTAAGTTATCATACATTGCATATTTTTTATATCGACTGTTTTCGTTACTAATTTTTAAAGATAGTACCTACTATTGCAAAAAAACGTAGAAGCATAATTACATATAATGGGGTAATTATCTATAATTATCAGGACTCAACAGTTATACTTACATAGTCTACACGGTCTTCTGCAAGCCAATGGAAGGATTTTAAAAATAGGAGTAACGTAAACACAGCTACAAATTTGGGATTAAAGTCATCTCTGAATACGGTAAACGCAAGGCAAGTTTCTGTTACAGCATACCAAGATCTCTCCATAAGATGCTGAAATAACACCGTTAAATATAGAAGAATATGGAATGTAGTCTGTGAAGTCTATTACCTCAAATTCTGTAGTTCTTAACTGCCCGAAGAATATTTTCCTCATTATCTTCCCCGTGATCCAAACGCAAATGAATGCTTGAATATATATTACCTACAATGATAACATTAATGCTAATTGATCAATTTTGAGTTGAAATACTACTTACAGCCATGCTAGGATTAGATTTTGTAATATATACAACAGATGGATAAAACTGTTTCTTCTGATAATATGCATTGGCCACAACTAATAACGTTAAAGTTAAACTCAATAGTGATATACTCAGGGACCTCATGATGCTTCACATTTAAACACAGTAATTCTCAAAAATAATTTAAAAAACTTCCATATAACTATTTGTTTTTGATGACTGCAAGGGAAAACGTCAAAATGTCAAAGTTACGGATAGTTTTTGATAAATAAAAGTAAACCAATCGCTGACAGCTACGTCAACTCGTCCTTTTGACTTCTTCTTCTTCTTATTATTAGATATAAATGTATTTTTAATTAAAGCTATATTAAGAAAATATGAGCAATTTGAATAGATTACTGAGCAAACAAAAATTGATAAGTTATAGAAGTTGTGCTCAGTGCAACATTAAAAAAAATTATTGGAACTGCCGGTTACTTTAGTAAGAGACCAAAAATTAAAAAAATGTCATGTCAAGTGTCATATCCCACTTCAATCAATCTTTTACTGCCATATTGGTCTTGGTTTGTTTTTGTAAACTTACATTTTAAATGTCGAGTTTTTGCCGAATATTATTAATTTAGAAAAGATGGATGTTGACAGAAGTTCAGTTCTATTGGAGAATCAAAATAACGAACTCACAGAATTAGTCAATATCACCGAAATTTGTAGACTATGTGCTAATCAAAACGACAAACTCATAGGCATTTACAGTGAAGAGGGCGAAAGCAACAATTTGGCTATAAAAATGAACTCTTACTTACCCATAAAGGTGGATAAATCTGACGAATTACCTCTCCAGTGCTGCTGGCAATGCGCCTCTACTATTCTCGCTTGGCACGAATTAGTAGTAACAAGTATCGAAGCTGATAGAAGACTCAGAAATTCCCCAGTTGTGACTGAAAAGCCACCAGAACCTTCTGCAGAAATATCACAATTTGAGTAAGTATATTATTCATAAATATTTTTCGTTTGGAATTTTACAGTTTTACAATTATGATTTTTTAATATTAGACTACCTTCCTAAAATTTAAAATTCTAATCCTTCAGTAAAATTCTGGGTATCTATAGCGTGAGTTAATAAAATTACCTATCGTCTACCGAGACAATTTTAAAAATACATATTAGTTTTTATATCTCCTTCGCACTCTTTGCTGAAGTCTAAATTTTGTCCACAGGGAGGTAAATGAACCATGCAAGTTCGAAGTGTTGGATCAAAACCAACCGGTATTATTAGGAAAGACTGAAATTAGCGAATATGCAGATGCATACGGTCAATATATTTCCCTTCAACAAGATTACCTTCCGCTCGAAGAGATTTACGAAAGCCAATCGAAGGTTGAAATCGAAAAAACTGACATTGAATCTGAGCAAAAAGTGTTCAGTAGCGAGGAGAATAATGAAGAAGATGATGAAGAAGATGATGATGAAGATTACGTCGAAGAGAATGATGCAGATTCTTCCCATAAAGATGAAAAATCTTGTTACGGTTGCCAGGATTGCCAAATGGTATTTTTTACTGAAGACAAAATGTCTGAACACATACGAGAGCAACACCCTGAGAAGGCGAAAGAGGACAAAAAAGACAAGCAAAAGGAGAAGAAGACGCGGAAAAAGAATTCTAAAATCAATCAAGCGATGGTCAACGAAGCGAAAATTGTGGTAGATGGAAAGGTCTATTACAATTGCAAAGAGTGCGGAAGTTGTCTGTATTCTCCTTACACTTACATATGGCACATGAGAATACATACAGGGGAACGGCCGCACACCTGCCACAGATGCGGCAGGTGCTTTAGAGTTTCTCAGGGATTGGTGAGGCATCTGAAAGAAACTCACGAACGAATAAAGACTTTCCCATGTGATATTTGCGGAAGGATGTTCGGAACGAGGCGAAACGTGGAGGAACATCGTAGAATCCACACGAACGAGAGGCCTTACATGTGCGATTTATGCGGTAAATCGTTCAGACAGAAGGCCTCTCTGTACGTACACAATAGATCACATATGGACGTGTTTCCATTTAAATGCTCTTATTGTGATCAGGTTTTTAGAACAAAACCGCCTATGTTGGTTCACATGACGAAGCATACAGGTGAAAAACCTTACGCATGTGATATTTGCGGGAGGCGTTTTAGGATCAAGTACGAACTTAAAAGGCATAAACTTATACATTCGGATGAGAAACCATGGTCTTGTGAATTGTGTGGACTTAAATTTAAGCAAAAAAGATACTTAAAAAACCATAAAAAATTAAATCATGCTCTCAATTAATTTAATATTGTAAATATATACTGTACGCTAATTTTGTTTTTTATTTTATTTATATTTTGTAGTATAGGACGTTTTCGATTAGTTAAGATTAAGCCATTGCTAGTAGGCATATTAACGGCATAATTGTATATTTCTTGCAGATCGTTGAAATTAAAATCGAAAATAATTGACGGTAAAAAAGAAGATGTTAACAAAACAAACGACTCTGACAGAGAAACTGAAAGTAGCGAAGGTGAAATGAAACGAGTTCGCCGAAAGACCAGCGCATCGGACACACTTTTTACGTGTTCGAAATGCAAAAAGAGCTTTTCCAGAAAATACGACCTTCAAAGGCACATCACCCGAGTCCACCCTCATTCCGAAGCCGAACTCTCGAATAGACACAAAAACTTCGAGTTGTTAAACAAACACAAAGTATGCGATGACGGCGTAGTCTACTACAAATGCGACCTGTGCGACGTGAAATTAACGAAGAGTTCCTCGTTCGTGGATCACTATAATATCCATTTGAACAGAAAATTGCATTGCTGCCATTTGTGCGGGAAGAAATTTCGAACGAGCTCGCACGTGCACCGGCACATTAACGTCGTCCATTACGGCATGAAGAAATTCTCCTGCGAATTTTGCCACAACACGTTCTCCACCAATTCGGCTAAAAACGAGCACGTCAACACGCACACCAACAACAGGCCCTACATGTGCGCCTTGTGCGGGAAATCCTTCAAGCAGTCCTCTTCGTTGTACGTCCACAAGATGTTCCACGATCAAATTTACCGGTTCTCTTGCACGGTTTGCGACAAGAAATTCAAACGCGGCGGCGAATTGAAGAAGCACCAGGTGGTGCACACCTGCAGGAGAGACTACGATTGCGATGTTTGCCAGAAATCTTTCAGGTTGATTCAGGATTTGAAGAGGCACAAGAAAACGCACGTTTCCTACTCGTGCGAAGATTGTGGCGTCAATTTTGATCAGATAAAACTCTTGAAAAAGCATCGGAAAGATCATGAAAATAACTAATTTGCTATATTATGTGAAGGAAGTCTAATATGTGTATTCAATTTAATCTATTTGTAACGGCAAATTGATGTATTAAAAACTATTTTTGTTGCGTCTTGCAGAGATGAAAAGGGCGGATCAAAGCTAGAAAAATCCAGCCATTATGAAGCGGTTTCTCCTGAAGGAAGTTCGAGTAGTAGCGATGAGGAAATCCAGCCGGCTTCCGAATTCGAGAAAAGAAACCAAGAATATCTACGAGCAGTGGATTTGAACACAATCTCTTGCATCGCTTGCGACGTATCGTTCAAAACGAAGACGAAACTAAAACACCACATGGAATCCTTGCATAAACTAAAACCGACGAAAGTCCGAAGGAAAAAGGGCGAAATTAACGCGGAGTTTGTGTGTTCGGTCTGCAAAAAGGGATTTACCAGGAAATTCGACATGCAAAGACACATCGCCAACACGCATCCTAACTCCAAGAATTTACTGGAAACTTCCAGCAGAAAGAAAAACATGGAGTTCCTCAACAGGCACAAAGTTTTAGACGACGGCGCCGTTTACTACAAATGCGATTTGTGCGAGATGAAATTAACGAAAAGCTCTTCGTTCATGGACCATTACAACATACATTTAGATAGGAAATTGCATTGCTGTTATTTGTGCGGGAAAAAGTTTCGGCGCAGCTCCCATGTAACCAGGCACATCAACATCGTGCACCATGGAAGCAAAAAATTCGAGTGCGAATATTGCAACGAATTATTCGCCAGCAAATACGCGAGGAACGAGCATTTAAATACTCACACTAACTACAGACCGTATATGTGCGACGTTTGCGGAAAATCCTTTAAACAATCTGCGTCTCTGTACATCCATAAAATGTTCCATAATGATGAATTCCGCTTCTCGTGTAAAGTTTGTAGTAAGAAATTCAAGAGACTGGGAGAATTGAAAAAGCACGAAACAGTGCATACTGATAAAAGAGATTATTTTTGCGATATATGCCAAAAAGCCTTCAAATTGGGCCACGGTTTGAAAAGGCATCAAAAAATACACAATACTTAATATATTTGAAATTATACTACGTATTCTTTGTAACCAATTCGAAGATTTGTAATAAATATTTGTTAATATACTTTCAAACTAAAAACAAACGCAATAAGACTAAAATAACAACATAAAGTACGAGTATATCACAACTTAACGATTAATATAAAACTTTAACTTTCTGCTATAAAGTGAAATAAAGTTCTATGTATAAATAAAGAAATATGGATTATAGCGTAAATTACTAAATACGGAAATCTTAAAGTTTCTTTGATTAATCACTCAATCGTAGCAGTCGATTGGGTATTGGTTGATTCTCTTCCAAGACTACTACCGGGAGAATCTGCGTTTTCGTTTATAAGTCGTTGTCTTTCTCTGTACATTGAAACTCGTATATTTTCTAATTGATGGTACCTGCACAATTTCAGCACTGCGCATACCGTTAGACCTACCCAAGTAGCAAAAGATCCCCAAACACCGAACTGTGCTGTACCTAATTGGATGTAAAAATTCGCTGTGTTGATGTGATCTGCTTTGTCAATGTCCTGTCCAGCGGCCAATTCGCAACTAAAAATGATAAATAATAATACTTAATATGTATAATTTACTTTGTGAAGGACTTACGAAGGAAAACGTTGAGTCATATTTTGACACCATGCCATGAATCCTAAGGTTATCATGAGAGCAGCTATAATTGTCATACCACCAAGAATAATGCCGCTCAAGACATCGATAAATGCTGATAGAAAAGAACTATCTGATCCTCTGTATAGAAAGATAGATAATCTGCAAAACATCGAAATAATAAAATTGTGTGCATAGTCCAATTCGGACCCACAATGTAATTTGTTTATTAACAACAATCTGTTTTTTTTTAATTGAATAATAGCAATATATCGGACCCAACATTACATACCTATAAATTTGAATGGCCGATACCAATAAGAGAGCTATGCCAACAAAGATAGTGTAGTTACAGTAACATTGAGAAGCCCAGTGTACTAACAATTGCCCATCGGTTTCTTGCCATTCTCCAGTTGAAAAAAGTAAACAATGCCCCCTATGATAAAAAAATTGTCACTTATTAATTCATTGTTATGATAATCTATTTTATACTTGAAGTCATCTTGATGCCAACTCATGGGGACGACAATGCATAACGATAAAATGAACGCAATAACATATCCAGCGATTTGGCTAACTAATAAAATATTAGTCAAAGCCATTTTCACTTTACCAGCTTTTATTTATTTACATTTATTTGTGGACTGAAGTTGAATCACACCTCTAAATATTAAAACGTCAAGAACTTGTCATTGTCAAAAATGTCAAAATAAAATGCCTCTTACTTGAAAGCATTTTGGTTAACTTTTAAATCGGTTTTTTATTATCGTAAAACTTATAATAAATTAAATTCTAATAACTTCTGCCGCAGCCCTGTCACAAATGGACCGTGTATTTCCAGCTTCAATTTGAATTCTAACAAATGACCCAGCTACGAGTCCTGTAGATAATCTTCCGGGATTAATAACTAGACAATCATCGATGTTCTAAAATAAATAAAAATATTTTGTCTGTGATATTGCTATTTAAAAGAAATTACCTCGATGAAACTATTCAAAACTGACGGTAAAATCAAGATGTGAGGTTTGGCTTTGAAAACCCCGTATTTATCTAATAGAACATCATCAATTGGAACTCCTTCAGAAGGATGCAACGGATATATTTTCTTTTGATGTAATATATGCGAGGCCAATCTGAGAGGTCTCTTGATTGGTTTTATAATACTACTATTGTGACTGAAAATAAAACAAAATGATTAACAAATAAAATAAAAAAAAACAAACAAACTTACAAATAAAATTCGTATATACTTAAATGAGCTAAAATATCGACTGTAGTCGTCGCAATTCTCAACCCATCAATTTCTATTACTCCTGGATCAGACACAAACGAAACATTATCGTACTTTTCCTTGATGTGATAAGGCGGTGTAGGATACACGGGATGGTGGTGAATTTCCTTGTAACTCGGAACTATTACTAGATGTACATCAATATCCCTTACAGCGTTTATTATGTTGTCCATTAAATCTTCAAAAAACGAATCGTATGACTGATTCAAATCGCCGGTTTTCACATTATCATGCGTATCGTCCAGAAACGGCCCCAGTAGAATGAGCACGTGAGGCTTATATTCACGAACGTACTCTAAGAGATCATGTAAAGGTTCATACGAAAGATTTTCGTTAAAAGTAAAAGGACCTTTGGCCACTACTATTTGCGCCCCTCCTGTAAATTTATATGAAGATAAAAGAAATAATACCATATCAGTATGAGAGTAAATTACCAGTGGTTAATGGTGGCTCAATTGGTAAATTCAACTCGGCTTTTGTATAAAGGGTTTGGATACAGAATCGACAATCTACGTTGAACGTTCCCTTTGCTGCTACAACCTGTCCCGGGAAAATGGAAGAAACATACGTGTCTTTGGGAAAACTTACATTAAATTGCGCATTATTAGTCGTTTCAATGCTTCCTTGTAAAACTACCGATTGTAAATTTAATAGGTGCTCGGTGTCCGAATTTAACATTCCATATGTAGTAACAAGGTCCTAAAAATTTGTAACCTTTACGGGCTTATAATACAGATAATTAATTTTCAATTAGGAAAAGTAAGCTGTAACTTACACTAGTTTCTTGAAGCTTTTCTGTTGGTATTCTTAAGTCATTTGCATTTAGGATATCGTGTCCCAACTGATAGATCATTGTGTTCATTTGTGTTCCCGTTTTTAAAACTGTTTGGTACATGTATAAGATATTTTTCGGTATTTTATGATCATCTACTTCTTTTATCGATAACACAATATTCTCTCCTCTCATAAAGTCTACTTTCTCAGGACCGAAATGGCAGAGAACCGCTCGAGAATTGTCTCGTTTTTGAAACTTTTCGGAATAATTACTAAAATATAACAAAGTCATTTAGTTACAAAAAATCGCCCAGTTATACCCAATGACAAAAAAGTTCCCGGAAATTCTGATTTAAATTACCTGCACTTAGTATTTTTAACTATTTCAAGTTTCTGTATGTAGGTAACACTGTTCTTAATCAGCATGCAAAAAATTAGAGAGATTTCTCAATCAGTTTGGTTGTAGCAGCTGATTGAATCAATTCATCTCAGTAGTTCTCTGCGAATTTTGCAATGGACAAAAATAATGAACAAAGAGTTTGCCTCATATTTTGGGTTTTGAACGGAATTTGGTGGGCCGAATCGATGCAATTGCTTAAGGTGACTCTGTTTTACCGAAAACCCATATTTACGAATGATATAAAACTTTTAAAGACAGTCGGGAGATCACCAAAAACCTCCTTGTTCCGGATGGTCTTTGTTCTCTTCAACCAATGATAATATCGAGAAAATGAAGGAAATTGAGTTCAAGGAAGGAAAATCATCATGCTAGTGTTAGAGAAGTAGCACTCGACTTTAACATCTCTCGTGAAACCGCTCGTTTGATTTTGCTCAACCAATCAGACATGCCGAGAATTGAGGCTCGGCTCGTTCCAATAGAGATTAGTTTCTTCAAAAAAGATTCGTGTGAAGTACCATCGACCAGCCGTTTTACTCATCAGATTTAACCTCGTGCGACTTTTTTTTTGTTTCCCAAACTCAAATTGCCACTTCGGGGATCTCGTTTTGACTCTATAAGTGCCATCAAAGAAAATTCACAGAAAAAGCTAAAAGCCGTACCAAAAAGGGCTTATAAAAAGGCTTTGATGATTGAAAAACGCGTCTGACTATAGTGTATCGCTTCAAAAGGAGTATATTTTGGAGTAAAATTAGGAATTTTGCGTTTTATTCCAATTTTCCAGGTACTTTTTTGCCACTGTGTATGACAATGGATAGAGTAGTTGAGCCAATTATTTTTAAATTTTCAGGATTTTTGAAAAAATTATAGCAACTTTTAGCCAAAATTACGAGTTGAAACGATTCACATACATTCCTGATAGTTCGTCTTTGGATTCGCTGTGCGTATCCGGAGTTTCCGCCACATCTGCAACTACCGGCTTCTGAAACAAACATTCAAAAAATAAATTGTCATTCCCTTTTTAAATTTTGAAAATTAAAATTCAAGTAAAGTGCCAAAAACTTCATTATCTATGTAATTGTTTCAAGTTAAACATTAGATTAAACTAGATAGTTTCATTCTGATTCTTTAGAGGTTACATTTGTTATCCTAGACTTGTATTTTATACATTATTCTAATAATGTAATAATCTATTGTATTGTATTTTATTTACATTCTTTTTATCATCATGGAAGCTAACAAAACTGCTTAACTGTTTATTGATTTGATTTAAGTAAGAATAGTTTTCCTGGTTATGTATGTTGAATTCATTTAACACTGAATTTTTATGAATCAGGAATTAATTTTTAAAAGGGAAAGAAGAATAACGATAATGTAACGACTTTTTTCTTTATAATTTCAAAGACACAACAATGAAGAATGTACAAACGCTATCTTGATTTTTTCTTATGACATTGGAAAAGTAGAATGTCCACTTAGCAAAGATAAAAAAGTATCATACAAACACTAAACTTATTATGAAACTCGATCAGCTAACCAGAAGATAACAAAATAGTATCTTACATTGCAGTTCTGCGCTGATTTATCTTATTGAATAATAAATAACGTAAAAATCCAATTGAGCCACATGGGAAAGTGAAAAAAAAAACAATTATTTTATTTAGGAAGTTTTCTTTTGCCTGTATTAAACTTTATATTTAGATTGAATTGATGTATTAGTGTGCAAGTGGTTCAACAAAATAGAAGCAGTAATTAAAAAAAGGCCAACTGATCAATACTCTCGACTGCACAAGATTAATTAATTAAATTAAAAATGATTGTACTAAGCGTTCATAGTAGTTTACAATCAAAAAAAGATTCAAAAATATAGTTTTCAATCTTCAAAACGGAGTTAACCTGTTAGTTTGGAACAAAAAGCAGTAAATAATATAAAAGCGAACAAACAATCAGGCTCGTTCATTATTTATTAGTTAATAAAACCAGGTATGTAACAATATTTTACTATACAGAAAAAAAGGCATACAAAATAAGAATTATGGAATAGTGTGATATTGAGAGTTTTCGAAGTTCGAAGCCGATTCTAGAAGTTTAAGAGATCGCACGCCACTGGTTTATTGGATGCAGGAGCCCCTATAGACGAGTATGGATCTAGTCACGATTCAAAAAATGCGTGGACTAGCGCCACACGCGCCAACACAGGGTTCTGAACTCATTGCCCATCAATTACTAATTAAAATCACCCCAACGCTTCGTGAGAGATGATGGTTGAAATTTCCTTAATGAGTGTGGATCTAGTCACGAATAACGAACAAAACGTGCCACAAGACCCTCACCCATTAAAGAGATCCCAAATTATCCGCCCGCCCTCGTAACAAACCGAAAAAAAAAAGTTACCGACGCTTCTACCGACTCGAACAAAAAGAAAACACCGAAAGAAATGCGAATAAAAAAAGGTGCGACAAAAGCGGTATAGCCCCCGATTGCTTCGATTATTAGCAAAATAATTAACGATCTACGCGGGGTTAACGAAATTTAACCTTGCAAATGATTTCGTCTACAAACAAAATCTCAGTTAAAGGTTGTTTACACTACTTTTGTTCGCGAATCGGACCGCAAAAAAACGATAGCTAAATTACCGTCACTTTTCACAAAACATTCGCCCGGGAAAAACGGACAAGCGAATCAACAGGTTGGAAAAATGCCGGCGCATAAATTCGCACAAAATCGATCCAAAGTCCGAAAATAAAGCCCGAGCACATTGAACACCACACAAACAAAAGCCAAGCGTCTTCTACCGATCTAACAATGGCCGCTGAAGGATAGAATAGCCTTGAAAAGTTTCTGAGAAAAGTTTAAGTTTCTCTGCGCAACTGCGACGAATCGACTGACGATCGCATCGCCGTCTCTGTCCGACCGGGTCGATTAGACGGAGACGAACCGCGCTTTCGGCGAATGGTCATTCATGCGGGACGGGAAAGGTACAAAAAATTATGGCGGCGTTGCCAAATCAAAAATTTTTTGTTTAGTAACAAGTAGAAGTGCAAGAAATAAGAAATATAACATAATACTCATAACAAATGCAGTGCACGGAAATTCCCATGTAAATTTTCGCCAAACCGCGCAAAAATTAAAATTAATAATAAGAATGAACATGTATAAGAACTAGATGGATGCTAATAAATATTTACCCACTAAACCCAGCATTTAAGTGCTTAATAACCAAATTTCCGTTACAAATTAAAAAGTGTACTGTAATTTTCCAGAACAAACTTTTTAGCATAATCTAAAATTCTTTCAGGTAGGAATTTCAATTCGAACAATCTGGCAACACTGAATGGTGGTAAACTTTTATAAATCATAAGCCAACGTTCGTTTCTGACCGCAGGCGATTTTATTTTTTTTTTATTTTTTTTGTATACTCACCTTTGATTGTGGTGTTAGCGGAGCATTTTCGTGTTTACGAGGGGTTATTCTGTGTGATCTGGTATCGCTGTTAAGGAAATTATAAAATGACTGGCCGAAACGCTTAATTTTTTTTAATAAAAAAGGATACTTGTCGCCGGGTTTTTTCTTCCTATTCATCAATTCTTTTCTTTCCATTTTTTCCAAGTATTCGACTGTAGGGTTGGCTCCCTTTAAATTGGTTAGGGTAAACGCGAGCCATTGATCGCAAAAATCTCCAGATTTGATGTGATACAAATGGCACAAGTATTCACCTACAAACAGTCATGCATAATGTGAAGGCCATTTTTAAAATATGGAATATTTACACGTATCTAATGCTGCTTCGTCTATTATTATATTTAGTGCTTCGAATTCTGATCGAAGTTCTCGTCGAATATCCATTTTCCTCACAACAAAAAACACACAAAACCACAATGAACAAAACTTGCAACTTGCAAAACAAATGGACCTCGACAGTCGACAACGAAACGACAAATAATTGGCGCGAAACTGCCGTCAGGATAGCCAACATAAAATTTTGCCTCACGATTGATAGTTTACTCCGAAGTTAGCGTTAGGTCCAAACTGATTCCGAAAAAACAAAGAAGTCAAACATCAAACTTTGTACGACATAACCTCACTTGCCTGTAAAAATTATATTTTATTTACTTTCCAGAGCCCTTTTCATTCACATCAAAACAAAACGTAATGCTTTTAGCATGTAAGTTAATTCTAAATACTTCCACCAAGATTTTAAAACGCTTCAATTCTATCAACGTTAGTATGTCTCGCCCTTTCAAATGAATTTTAATTTTCAATTCAAACATTTCAGTTAGTTAAATTGTCTAACGAAGAACGAATTAAAACACTGAGAAAAATGGCTTTGGCAAAATCGAGAGAAAACCCCGTTATTATGAAATTGGACAGTCCTGAATTCAACTCGATATTCAACGATGAATTACGGGCTTTGATATCGTTATTTAAAGAATATGGATACGAGATTCGAATAGCCGGTGGGGCTGTGAGGGATCTGCTTTCAGGCAAGCGGCCTAAGGATTTGGACTTTGCTACTACAGCCACTCCGACACAAATGAAGGAAATGTTTACCACGGAAAACGTTAGGATGATTAATGCGAATGGCGAAAAACACGGTACGATCACTCCGCGGATAAACGATAAAGAGAATTTTGAAGTGACCACATTAAGAATCGATGTAGTAACGAATGGCAGGCATGCTGAAGTCCAGTTCACCACTGACTGGTTACTTGATGCATTGAGGAGGGATTTAACCATTAATTCAATGTTTTTGGGATTCGATGGAACTGTGTATGATTACTTCTTCGGTTTTGATGATCTTAAAAGTCGTAGGGTTGCCTTTGTTGGAAATGCAGACACTAGAATACAAGAAGATTATTTGAGGATATTAAGATATTTTAGGTATAAACAAGTTGTATAAAATTGTTATTATCCTTTTAAAGCTAAATTATATTCATTCATTTTAGATTTTATGGAAGAATTTGTGAAGACCCTAACAAACACGAGCCAGCTACTCTTAAATCAATTAGAGAAAATGCTCACGGTTTAGCTAACATATCAGGTGAAAGAATCTGGATGGAACTTAAACAAATTTTAGAGGGCAACTTTGCTGGTGATTTATTGATTACTATGTTAGAAAGTGGATTAACACCTTACATAGGTACATTTGTTTTTTATAATATTGTGTATATTTGCATTCTAAATATTTACATTTTTTAGGTTTACCTGAAAATTCAAATGTTCAAGAATTAAAGAAAGTATGGAAAGAAAGCGGCCATCTCAATTTAAATGCAATTACTCTTATTTCTTCACTGCTGAATGATGTTGACGAGGCCATAGCTCTCAACTTAAGACTTAAATTGTCCGCTTTTGAGAGAGATCTAGCAATTTATGTTGTAGAAAATAGAGGCCCTAAACTACATCCGAAGCCTCTAATGCCGTTCCAACAACAAATTTTAAAGTCCATATCTAAACCAGCCAATACCAAGAAAATGGCAGTTGAAGTTTTGAAATATAACAATTCACCTTATTGGGAAGAGTTAGAGAAATGGGAAATTCCTAAATTTCCTGTAAGTGGGAATTTATTAAAGGAAAAAGGAGTTGAACCTGGAAAAACAATGGGTAATGTAATGACGGAATTGAAGCACTTTTGGGCTGATAATGATTTTAACTTATGTCCAGAGGATTTAATGAAAGAATTACCTAGAATAATGGAAGCCTTAGCACAAAAAAAGAAAAAGAAATAAATGCTATTGTTCTGCTATGTTTCATAATGATTTTTCAAATATAATGGCAAAAACGATATAGGATGTTAATAAAGTTTAAACATTTATTTTAAGTTTGAAACATATATTTTTCCAATTTTTTCCAATTCCTTTCCTTTATAGATCAATACTGAATTTTGACAACAAAAAATATAATACATATTAACAATAAATATTACATAGGTTGAATGTTTTTACAATTGAGCAACAGGAACCTTTAAAATAAAATGTGTAAATGTTTATAATATTTAGAAATATTTTTCTATTTTAAAACCCCAGTTAAAACGCCCAACTAACAAAAAACAACTAAAAACCTCTACCGAAATAAATTTGTTATTTCCTAAGGAAATATATTGTAAATTTCGAAAAATTTAAAAGCTCATCGTGCAAGTTGAATAATAAGAGCGGAACACATTTCAAAAAATTCCATAGTATGATGTCCTGTTGCCTTAGAGTTTACAGGAACAATATTTTGAATAGGAGTTGCAATGGCGTCATTCATCAAACATCCCAGGTTGAATTCGCTTTCTTCATTGCTCAAGCTCTTGAAATCCAATAAGTAACTCTTGTAATCAACCTAAAACGAGCAGAAACAAATAATAGTATGTATGGAGAAATAAATAAATCCAACATACCTGATATAGCTGTAACGCCATCATAACATGACGATTTTGCAATTTGTTCTTATGTCTAACACGAATATGATATTGATTGATAACTTTCCATTCGTAATCTAAAGCCTTCATAGCTCTGTATACTTCCATCATAATGTCGTTGGGTTTGCTTTGTGAACGGATTCCTAAATGCCATTTAGCCCTCTTCACTAGAAAATAAAAATTTATTAAACCAATAGTCTTTATGTACATACAACTATATTACCTTTGGCCCTTTCCCCTACAGCAGATGTAGTTGTAGTAGGTGGCCAAGGTCTTTGAGGCGCTATCCTCTCAGGATGCGGTTTCATTGGACTCATTCCTGGGTCGTGAGGTGCCGGACTCGGACTTACTGGTGGCGGACTACCAGCTATATAAAAGTCCTTAATTTCGGCCTTGGCAGCTTCATCTGCTATGCGTTTGTTGTCTATAATAAGATGATATGCTATGGCCAATTGATCGTGAGGATCTCCGCTAAGTAAAGCACAGTGGACTTCCGGTTCTTGCACACCGAATTTATCGCAAACCTATAAAAGATTGTTTTTGTATTTTTGATATCTCATTAAGATTATTTGAGGGACATACCTCTTTTACGGCATCGGTATCGATAACAGAAGAATCCTGTTCAACAGGTGAAGGAAACAAATAAGCTGGACAATCTTTTTGGAACCAATCATGCTTTTTTATATCTTCGATTGATGCTCTTTTCATAGGATCAATTTGCAACATTTGGCACAGCAAATGGACTACAGATTTATTCAAATAATCCGGTATAGGAAATATGCCGGACTTAATTTTTCTGAAAAGACTTGGTACATGTTCATCATCGAAGGGTAATGTACCGCAAAGTAGGGCATAAAGAATTACTCCACATGACCATATATCTACTTCTGGTCCTGCATATAATTTACCGGAAATTACCTAAAACACATTCATTAAAAAACGCTCGTTTATAAATAGATGTGAATCTTTTACCTCTGGGGCTGCGTAATTTGGTGAACCGCAACTAGTTCGTAAAAATTCACCATCTGTCATCATGTTAGATAAACCGAAATCTGCAATTTTAACGTGCATATTGTGGTCTAATAACAAATTTTCAGGCTTCAAGTCACGGTGTACAATCATATGCCTGTGACAGTAATCGACTCCTGATATAATTTGCTGGAAGAAGCGCCTGGCTTCGTGCTCCTGCAACTTTCCGTGTTTTACAATGTATTCAAACAGTTCTCCTCCCGAAACGTATTCCATGATCATAAAAATATCAGTAGGGGTACTTATAACTTGGTACAATTTAATAATATGGGGATGACGAAACAGCTTAAGGTTTTGAATTTCCCTTCGGATTTTTCCCACGACATCCAAACTCTTTATTTTCTGCCTATTTAATATTTTAACAGCAACTTTATGGCCAGTAAGCTGATGCTCTCCTATCTTTACTTTACCAAAAGTGCCTACACCTAGAGTTTGGCCCAGAACATAATGGCCAATTTTAACTAGGGGCTGCACCCCTGGCTTTGATTCCGACATTTTCTGGCGCAGATTAAAAATTCCCCTTTAAAATTAATGTATGCAATAAGAATTAACGATAAATTAAACTTTTTATGATCACCATCACATTATTTTTATTTATTGACATTTATGCCATTTGTCACGTCAAATGTCAAAACAAACAACATGAAGCATGTCACGTAAAAAAATCTCGAAAAATGAGATGTGACCAAATAATTAATAAGAAGAAGACAGTCTCTTAATACTTGTGGAATACTTTCACACGTGCATTTTTACGAGAATTTCGTCAAATATGTATTGATTTATACAGAAATAAGATTATTTCACCAAGGAAAACAAAAAAATCAAAAATGAAATTTTTTTCTTTAATTTTTTAGACATACATTTTATCTTATCATCTATGCAACAGGATCATCTCCCTTAGTTGTCCTTGTGTAAATAAGTTGCGCTCTATGTTGTACAACTTGCTTGATAAGACCTGCAACAAACCGATATTCATTAATTTGTAATAATTCCTTTGCTAATGAACATCTTCGTACCTTTCTGTTGGAGCTCAATGAGAGCCCTACGTGCGAGAGACCCACGAACTTTCAAACGTTCAGATATAACTGAAGGAGTAATCAATTTATATGAGGGAACTTCCTTATATAATTTATCATAAGTTGATTTATCAAAAAGAACTTGATTGTTCAACTTGTCACGAACTTTTCCTTTGGACCACTTCTGCAAATACAAATAAATAGTAAAATATTGTGATTAATTAAGGAAAGTTTGCTAACGTACCTTCTTCTTGGCTTTGCCACCTCCAGACCCTTCCTTCTTTTTTTGAGTCTTCTGGGGCTGTTTGGACGAAGACTTCGCGTCCTTCTTCGGAGGCTAGAAAGCAAAAACTTCTTAGAACATACTTAATTTTCTTAAGCAAACTTATTTTTAATCCATGTTAAGATCAGACTCATTAAATCAGACTTTAGCAACCACGAAGATAGTCTTGAAAGTAAAATTATGCATCATGTACACATGGTTTGATTTTTTTTAAATAAAAAGATTTTACACCGAAATGAATGTATGCCGATAAATTCGATGTATGTGCAATGTGATGCAACAATTATCGGTTTTTTAAAACTTAAAAAACAATTTAAAATTAAAGAAAATAACTAATAAACTTGTTACCTACCATGTTGATTTCTGTAAAAGAAAAACGGAAACGTCAGAAGCGGAAATTACGGATTGACAGTGGCAAATGACATTTGACTTATTTGACATTTTTCTAGGTATATTTTGTTTTAAAAGTTGGTGGTTATTTATTGTAAACGTCATCGGTGTCAACATAAATCCGTCATTATTTATTTTTTTATTCATTCATTTCAGTTTTTGACACCCATCCCATTAGTATGGTTAATTGGTGGTGTATTCTATTAAATAAACAGCCGGTTCTGGCTGAAATATGCTCATAAAGTACGAACATTCCATTAGAAAACGAGCAATAAAACCCATATATAACTTTTTACTTTAACTTTCGATTTATTTCACATATTGGAGTCAAAATACAGAAGACACGTCGTCAATAAGTTTCTAAGTGCTCCGTAATAATTATGCATTTTTTCTTGGTTTGAGTAAAATTAAAGTAACAAAATGTTGCCTTTGTCTCACAAAGACAATTATCCATCATATTCGAGGGGATTCGGCTCCAGGATAAAAGAAAAAATTAATAGCTGGATTAGGTTAATTTTTTCCGACAGAAATTCAAGGAACTTATTTTTATTTTTACTGCTTAACTTATCTTTCGCCTTTGTTGAATTAATTTATGGCGTATGGAGTAATAGTTTAGGTAAATATTTTCGGGTATTTATTTATTTCAATATGTTTGTTGATTTAGATTACTTAATATCCTCGTTTATTTAAAGGTCTCATTTCGGATTCCTTCCATATGTTTTTTGATTGCACTGGACTCCTGGCTGGTTTAGTGGCGTCTGTAATAACGAAGTGGAAAGCTAATGACAAGTTCTCTTATGGATACGTAAGAGCTGAAATATTAGCAGGCTTCGTCAATGGATTATTTTTGTTATTCATTTCATTTTTCTTGATGTCCGAAGCTGTCGAAAGAGCCATCGAACCACCAGAGGTAACTATTAAGCACCTTCTTATTCTTAAATTTTTAATGTATTATTTCCAGGTGAAACACGAAAGGCTGTTTGTAGTCTCTGTTTTGGGATTGCTGGTGAACTTAGTTGGTATTTACGCCTTCCAACATGGTCACGGACATTCTCATGGCTCCCATGGGCACTCACACGGAGGGGCAGGTCACGGACATTCCCATTCCATGAACAATCACAACCACTCTCACGATGTGGATATCGATCATGGAAATTCCCAAATAATGAAAGGTGTCTTCCTTCACATTTTAGCTGATACATTAGGTAGTGTCGGAGTGATAATATCGACGGTACTTATGAATATGTTTGGCTGGATGATTGCAGATCCTCTTTGTTCACTGTTTATAGCTATACTTATAGCTTTAAGTGTATTAGCGCTAATTAAAGATTCTATGTTGATTTTAATGCAGAGGCAACCAGTAGCACTAGATAAAGTGCTTCCGCAATGTTACCAAAAAGTAGTGAGTTTAGCAGGAGTGTATTCGGTACAAGAGCCTCATTTTTGGACTGTATGTAGTGATTTTTATACTGGTGCTATTAAATTGGAAGTGTCAAAAACTGTGGATCCCAAATATGTTGTGTCTCATACGCAGATGATATTTGCTTCAGTAGGAGTTAGACAGTTGTATGTTCAATTGGACTATACACCAATGTGATACAATTCGTTTTTCATTAAATTTGTGAAAAAATAAAAAATTTAGGGAAATTGAAAATTGTTATTGATAATTTTATGTTCACATTATTTTATAAACTACTTAAAACTGTGTGGAAAATTATTATTAAGTTATACAAATATATTTCCTTTTTCTTTTATTTTTTTCTTACAATTTTGATAAACAACATTCACAATTTAAAATGTACATTTCTCCTTTAATTAGAATTTGTATATTTTCACAAAGCAGCTCATTTACAAGATGTGCATAAGAATAAGATCAATAAAAATTTTCCAAAAAGTTTACTGGGACCTTCTTTTAAAACAAAATACGGAAAAATTGTATATATGTTTATTGAAATTATTGAAAAATATACAAAAGGAAACTAAATATATATTTTTGTTTAAAACAATATAGATATTTCAATCTTTTTTAATACAAGAATATATCCTATACAATATTAACTAACCAAGATTAATCATTTAATAAGTATTATTGATAAGTTCTAACGTACTAACAAAAGCAGGTGTCTTCTATTTTATATATAACTTTTATATTAAATATCAACAAATTAAGAATTTAAATAAGTCTTAGAAAGCTCAATGACATGATTTTTTAAAGTTTAAAATGTTTCGTAATTGAAATGAATCGTATTGCACACAGACACAAACAGAAAACGTAAAAGGAATGATAATAACGCGTTATTAAATAATATTATAAGTTAAGTTTTTAATCTTATATACGATCAGCGAAGAAGCGAAATGTTATTCTTGATGCCTCTCCACCTAAAATAAAAAAAAATTATCATACATATACATTTAAAAAAATATTTTATCATAATTATCGTGGCGTTAAAAAGTACATAAAGGACAAGTAATTATGTGATAATTATAAGGTAAATTCTGTGTTGTTTTGCCTTATTAAAGTAAAAATGGTTTTAATGAAATAGAAACAAAGGCAAATAAATACCTTTTGCATTAATACTTCATTTGGTTTAAATATTGTTGCAACTGCTATTATCATCACAGTACAAAAACTGACACCCCATATTTGAACAAATGTTGGCGTTTCTTATATTCCGCACCTTAAAAAAGTAGAAAATATACTAAATAAAGTCTCAAGGATCTCTTAACACAATGTGCTGTAAAAAGAACATTCAACTACAAGCAATTAAAAAAAAAAAAAAAAAACAACGCAAAAATTATATCCTAAAATTATAAGTTGTTTTAATGGATATAATTTGATTTATAATTCAACTAATTCAAAATATAGAGTGTCAAAATATGCTTCTTTATAAAAAATGATCACATGAGTCGATGCTACAATTCAACAGAAACATGCAATATACTGTAATCAACACAGGCAGTAAATTTCACAATACCTTCTTCTTTCTTTTTTTGTTCTTTCGTTTTTTGTACTCTTCAATAAGCGAAGAAGCAATGCTAGATGATGATGGCAGGCAGTACTGGTTGAATGTTAGCAAAAAAGACAGTTAAGTGAGTTAGGAACATAAAATTTTTTTTTGAAAGTTCAATTTCAGTGTTAATGTTTCTGTATGTGTAACTTATACAACTATGTTACGTTAACAGAGAATTTTGGGATAAGGAAAATTTTTGCGAGGGTTTACAAAAAATTAATAAAAAAATACCAAACATTACCTCAATGAAAGCTGGCCCGTTCGTCGAGTTATTGCAATTTTGTGCCTAAAAAGGTAAGATTGATTACAATAATAGAAAACGTTCTTTTCACATTTTTTATCAACAGGAGAAATATTTTAGTAATAGTAAATACAGGTATTTTATTCACAATCATTAATTAATTAATAATAATCATTAGGCCTGTACTATAAAGAAAGTACATGTTAATCAGTTCAATTAGACATATGGAAACCTTTGGGATTAAAATTACATTAATTATAAATAAAATAACGTATATACTATTTAGAATGTGACTAACTTACTTTCAAGCATCCATTAATGTCGCCGTTTTTAGTCTGCTCCTCTCTAAGTTGTTCCCTTAAACTATTAACTTCCTACAAAACACAAAATATTAATTAGTTAATCGATTGACATCCGTCATTTTCGTCTTACTTCCGAAAGTTTCTCTATAGTTGCTAGTGAATTAGTAGAGTCTACGCCATTCTGCGTACCTCTTTGTGATTTCAACAGTTGGCATTCTTCTACCAACTTCCGCTTTTCTTCGATTTCTTTCGAAAGGCTGTTCTCGACGTTAACGAGTTTCGTCTGTAACTAAACACAAAACATTAATAAATTAAAATAATATGTAATTGTAATGTTCCAATAAACAACTTGACCATTTTAAATGTAATAAATACCGTCGGGTTCTGATTCCATTTCTATTTCGAATGCATTAACCTATAAGTGCGCAAAGCAATATTTATTGGGAATTAATTCGTAAGCGTGTTTTAATAAGCCTGCGTACTTGTATTAAATGTAAGCTTGTTCGTTTAACAATTACAGCCACTAACAACGATATTTACGTGGGACTTAACAGTTTCATTGTTATTTACAAGAATTCTAAAAGTATCACATTACTACAATTAGTTGTTAATATTACAATTGTGCTATGCTAATCTTAAAGTAATGGTGCTTTCATAATTCCTGTATGGTATTAATGACTGTTTAAAAAGCTAAAATTGAACAAAAAACGAGGTGATTGACATATTACGTTTTCGTACCTCGTCAATAATCGTCGGTAGAGATTTTTCAATACAATTGTAGGCAAATGCAACTCCTTGAATATCTAACGCTGGTGGGTCTACAGCATTCTATAGTATACATGCAAAAATGGCAATTGTCAATAAATAGGCATAACTAATAGTTTTTTATGAGCTGTTAAAAATAAAAAAGAACTCCATTTGAAAGAAGAAAAACAATTAGTTGAGCCCCTTTGTGTTCCCCTTGTGTAGATTAATTATTACCTGCGTTATGCGATTTTCTTTCAGACTGTCCAATTCCGCTTCTTTCGCAGCTAACTGACTTCTCCAAGTCATTTCTTCTTGTTCTACATGCTTTTGTAGCTTATTCAGCATACCTTCCTAAAAATAGGATTAGACATTTATTCAGTAATACTGCACTTCTCAACATCAAATTGAGCCCATGCATTTTCCCATTTGTTGTTTAAAAAGTGTAGTATACCTCAACAAAGGTAGCTTGGCATTTGGAATAATTAAGAAGTCGATGGAGTAAAATTTAAAAATAAGACAGAGAAGTAAGTAAGTGTTTAGTAAAATTTTGAATATCTTCAAAACTATTAGGTTTCGGTATAGGGAAGTAAACATGAACTTCCCGTATTTTTACCGCTGCAAAATTGCTTATTAGCCGCCACTGTATCAAAATTTATCACCTTAACTCTAACATTGTCCATCTTTCCTCTCAGTTTGTGAATCTTTGTGCATTGATTTTCAACTGCCCAGCTACGTTTGGTGTAATATAATCTTAATCCAGTTTATATTGTACTTACAGTGTCGTCGATAATGTTTTTGTAATGCAACAGCTGCGACTGCAACTTGGCGATTTCCGAACTCTTTTGAGGCGTCGAAGGCGGCGACGACACGGGCGTCACGGAGATTTGCTTGTTCTCTTCCCTAATACTATTGATAAAGTCACTAATTAGTGCGGCGTATTTCTCCTGCCAATCGGCTCCTTTTGCCGATTTGAGCTCCTCGATTTCGGGGAAGAGCCTTTGTAGGAATTGCTTCTGCGATTCTTGTTGCTTACTAAGAAGTTCTTCTTTTAGTCTCTAAAATGAAGAAGGAAATTTCAGGAAGAGCAAAAATTATTATATTAGAGTTTATCACCAACAATCACCAAATTATATTATAAATTAGGAAATATTGAAAATGGGATTATTTTATAACCGCTTACTCGATTCCTTCGAAATGGAAAGTGATGCAAGAAAATTTACTTACATTAATATCTAAGTCCGAAGTGATGGCAGTAGATGCTTTATTATCCCTGTTTTCCGCGGCTTTTAACGCCTCCATCACTTTCCAGTTCTTTTTGCGTAATTCCTGTATATTATCACACAAAATTAAAACGTCAAATTTACACAAACAAAACAGTTCAACATTCTTACGTCGTTTTTAGTTTTTTGTTCCTCCAGTTCCTTCTGCGCCAACGAATATTTCTTATTAGACGACTCCAACTCCGTTTTGTATTTCTTTTCGGTCTGTTGCAACTCTTCTATTCTAGATGACAATTCGTTTCTAGTAGACGATAATTCGTTACTCAAATTCAATATTTCAACTTCTTGATTGTTTTTTCCCTCCGACAAATGGCCCAAGTGGTATAGCTCTTCCTTAGCTTGTTGCAATTCGGATTTTAGCTAAACAGAAAAACATTCATTGCTTAAGGGCGCCAATTCGGGGTATTTTTAAATGGGAAAACATAGGTTCAGTAATTTTAGTAAGAATAAAATTTGGCTTGAATTTAAATTGAATTGATTTCGTTATACCTGCGATTTTTCGTTGTTAATCAGACGCAATTGCTCGTTCAACTGGTTCAGAGAGTGTTCTAATTTGCGTTGTTCTTCGAATTGTTTTTGCTTGGTCGAATTGAGATTGGCAATTTCGCGTTTCCACTCGGCCTCCTGCCTCAAGAGCATTTCAATTCGTCTTTCCGTTTCTTGGTGCGAATCCTACGCGAAAAAAATGATTTAGTGGCGTCTTTAAAGCGGAATTGAAGCTTACCTTGTAGCCTTTTTCTATGGTGTTCATCTGGATCATAAAGTGATGATCTTTCTCTGCAATCACTTGCTGCAAATGCTGATTTTGGTTGGTGATTTCTTCGAATTCCATTCGTAAAGTATTCAGACGACCGTCAGCCTAAAAAAAGTTGATATTATAACACTTAAAAAAAAGCTTATAATTACGTACCTCTTGCAATTGCGACATATTATTCACTTCATATTGCTTCAGTTGCAATTGCAGTTGATTATTATCGTCCAAAAGTTTGCGAGCTTTCATAATCTCCGTGTTGAGTTCGGTTTGCAATTGCTGGATTTTTTGAGCGTTGACTTGGAACCGATTATTGGTAGCTTGAATTTCGATTTGCTTTGCTTGGACAATTTCCTCTAGGCTTCGAATTTTTTGTTGAAGTTGTAACTGTAAATTGGAATTTGTATTAGAACGTACCATCTCACTTTAACCTATTAAATTCAAAAGGCTCATACATACCTTCTCTGTTTGTTGTTCGGATCGAATCTCTCGCAATTTCTGCTGGGCGCCTGCGAGCGCTTCTTGTTCTTCGGTCAATAACTTCTCTTTTTCTGATAGTTGCTTCTTCAGCTTCTGAATGGGATCAGATTTGCCCTGCGCATAAAATTGTCAATATGAGAGGAATGTAAAGAGATAAAAGTTAAATATATAACTGATAGTTAAATGGTATTTATAATAAGATTACCTCACTCCATTCATCGATGACAGCGGGCGCCTCGAGCTGCTTGTTGAGTAATAGATCAATGAGCAATTGAATCTCAGTCTTAGACAATTCAGCTTTACGCACCGAATTTATTAGTTCATCCCTTTCTGCAGCTGCATGAATTAACATTATTAAAATTAAATGGCGTACGAGCAAAGAATAAAGGAAGATACTCCTCTAATTTACAACAATCGTTAATAATGTACCTTTGTTGATCAGAAAAATGCTTAGTTTTTACTTACACAACTGCTGTTTGGTATTAAATTCACTTTTCTTTTTCTTCTTCTCTTTACCGACGTTGCCAACGGCAACAACCCCGTTAAGAGGAGGCGAAGCTGGGGTTACCTCGATTACAACCTTTCCTTCGGGAAGAGGTGCAACAGAAGCTGGTTCAGATTTGGGAGGATCCGCCGATACTGGTTTAGCGTTCTTTTTAGTTTTATTGCCACTGATGGGGGGAGAAACTTCTTGGACTTGCTTTTTTTCTTTAATTGGTTTAGGTTTTGCCACTTCCTCTTTCTATAATGAATGTATTTTTGATAAGTATACTTTTACGAAGAAATATCAGCATAAAACACATGAATTGTTATTTAGAAGTAATATTTTATTACATAAAGGTTAATGATTTTTCATGCAATTTGATCATCTCTTTCCAATCCATAATAAAGAGAAGAATTTATATGAATTGAAGAATCATAATAAAGCTAATAATATCTATAACTAGATCTCAGACAAGACATTTAACTACTTGCACATACAAACACACACACTTCAACACACTTACATTATTAGTCTTTAATAACTCAAAATCGTCTTTCGGGGGATTTTCCTCGAAATGATTAACAATCGATGTATTTAAATCAGGCCTTACAGGAGACTTCTCTCTTCTATTCACCAATATAGGACGAACTTTTTTATTTTTTTTAGGCTGAAATTCAAGCAAACACTCAATTTTCACATTCCGTTAATTGTCCATGGGACAATTAGTGCTTTGATTAGTTGTGTGGCTGAGAAAGTAGTTGCCAAATATTAATTTTTAATATGTAAATTTGTGGGATTCGTACGAGAGTAAAGAGATTTAAATATATTGTAATATTAAAATTGTTGATGTGTAAATGAAATTGCAATAGTATAGATTTGTGAACTTACTTTAGTTACTTCTTTAGCAAGGGGTATATCCAAAGTTTCTTTGATGGGAACTTCTTCAGTTTCTTCCTTAAACTCAACGTGAGGCTTGGAGGGCTGAGCACTTTCTTTATTTTCACTGTTCTCAACTTCATCCTTTTCAATTTTCTCTGCCTTCTCTTTGATCTAAAAAATTATATGCAAATAAAATAAATATTTGTATGTAAAGGTTTTTGATAAACAGCTTGTTTGGAAACAATTACAAGTATAAAGGTAGATGCAAAATTGTTTGCTATGCAGTGTGTCTAGTTTACTATATTAACGTCCAAACTTCAGGAGATGAGTAAATACAAGTAATTTTGAACAAGTTTGACACTAAATTTTGGATTTACGACCATTAAATATAATTACGTTCATTTCATAATTAAACCAATTATGAACAATAAACAATTAAACCAATTAAACCTTTTATTACACCCGGTACTGAACTTTTTTTAAAACTGATAAATACTTTTTTTATAGCAAATTTAATGCACTACGATATGTGATCAAAATTAATGCAACTACATAAATAAAAGTAATATTTCAGTCTTTTTGGAAAAAACCCTGAAATGTTAAATAAAAGAAAAACTATCAACTTTTCGAAAAAATGTTGTAGGACATTTTTGGTTCGAAATTACTCGTATAATCACCTCTTGAAGTTTGGCGGTTTTTATAATAGACACACTGTATAGGCTGTGAGTGCTCTAACCACTGTTATTTATCTAATTTTTCTTTGTTTAACCCATAAAATTGAGCATATTGCAAACAAAATTACACCTACCCATATAAAAATTCTAAGGCAATATGGAAAGGCCAAATTTAATAAATATTGAAGCAAGTTTTAAGGAAATTATTTAAAAAAGGAATAAGATTTGTTTAGTTTCTACATCATTACTGATATTTCTTGAGGCTAAATAGTTAAAGTTCTGCAATTTTTGTGAGAATATTAATTTATTGTTGTTAAGTATTAGAAAAACTTATTAATATTTTTAAAAACAAGTAAAATACAGATTCTTGGAACTTTTCTACATTTATTTACAAACCATTTAAAACAATAAATTAGTTCAAAATATTGACTTAAGAAAAATAGATTTGATAAGGATTATTGCATTAGGATATACTGTATCAATTCACTGTAAACATATTAACAAAAAATATAGTCCGCTTGATAAAAACTTTAATTAATTTTACAAACTTCATAAATTACGATTTAAATTGATGAATTGAATATCCTAATCGGGATTAAGCTGTAGTAGCAATAACAATATCAGAAATGATAAGTGATTGCATTTTAAGTATTTTATTTACAGAATTGTTACAATTAAAAAATTTGCAACATAGGGTATAGTATTAAAATCAAGGTTAAATAGGTCTTAAATGTGATTATAAAAATACCTTATTTCCTCTAAGGAGGTTGACTTTTGGTTCAGATCAGATGAGATTTCTTTAGACAGCAAATTAGACAAGGGACTTATTCATAATCTTCATTTGTGTAAAATTTTTGAAACTCAAAATTTGGTAAAAGTAATAATATTTTACTGCATCTTGTAATCCAACCAACAACGCAATCAGCTATTTATAAATGTGTATTTCCACCCAAACAATATAAAAGAGATTACACTAACAATAAGATAACAATTTGTCGCTGTCTGCAGATCTCTATGGATCTCATTTTATCCAATTTGTTAATTTGGTTCTAATACAATTTGGTACAACAATGTACAATCTATATCTATAATGTAACTACTATGTTCAAATAAGAAACACCCTCATTAAATCATTAAAAACCCTCCTTTTAAATACCACATCTGCATTATAATGAATTAAACTTTGCATTACTTACCTTCTTGGAAGCTTTCTTGCTCTTCTTGTCTTTAGTTTTAGACTTAGTACCTAATAAAGCATTAGTTTGTAGGCGTTGTTCCGCTAAGGCTTCCTCGTAACTTTTTTCTTTAATGCCGAATTTGTAAATTAGGAATAAGGAAAAAGAGGCAATGACAAACAATGCTGCAAATATTAGTAGATTTAAATCCATTTTTTTCTGAAACAAAAAAATATGTTTCCAGTTAAAGAAATACTTTTGTAGTTCAAATTGGAGTAGGTGTAAACAGAAAATTTCAATTTTACAAAGCACATAAACAATTAATATTTAAGTAATAATGGGAAGGTGTGCTCAGTTATAGGCCATAATATTAGGTAAATCTGTAAAAATGTAAGTAGATAATACGTTTATCTGTGCATATTAATCCTAATGAACAATTTAATTTAACATTTTGGATTAAATAAATACTTAGCCACGTAGCAATTATTGATACAGGAACTACCGGGATATTCGCATGAACTTTAACAAGAATAAAAACGATACTATTAACTTACCCTAAGACTGGTAAAGTAATAAATATAATCTATTCAAACGAAAACACAAATTTTGTAAATCTAAATCACAAATATAATTAAAAATAAGACACGAACTTTAATAAATGAACAAGTCGAGTCGACTTAGGCGAGTTCAGGGAACGGAGAAACTAGAAACTAGTTATAAAAATGATTATAAAAAAATGCCAGTGATTTTGGTGACTTTTGAAATTGGCTAACCTGACTGAAGCAGTTTTTTAGTGATAATTTTTTTTACTCGTACATCTAATTTGCTCCATTTTACTATAAATGTAATTTAAGAAAATTATACGAACTTTTTAGAAATCTACAATAATCGATTGTAAATTATTTAATTTAAAAAATAAAAAATAATCAACATTTTGGCATTTGACATGACATTTGACATGCAATAACAGTGACGTGACATATTGGTGTCGACATAACCTCGATCTCAAAAATCTAAACAAATGAGTTGTCAACAACGTATGCCACTAAAATGGTAAAACACAGGCCAAAGTGCGTAGTAAGATCATTAATTATATTTTAACTAACGAAATGATTGAATTATCGATGATTGAATTTAATTGATTTTTTAGGAAGAAATACGATTACAAAAATTTAAATGGCAAAGACAATGGAAGTGATAGTGGCGAGGAGACGGAGTTGTTTGTAGTTAATAAGCCACAGAGAATAGAATTTCCAACAATAGACAAAGCTGTAGAAGAAGGGGACACTTTGCAGGCTATAGCAATTAAATATCATTGTTCGGTACGATTTAAACCATAATAATCTCTCAAATATGTTTAATTAAATTATCTAATTTACAGGTAGCTCAATTGAAACGAATAAACAATTTCCTTAACGAGAATGAAATATTTGCTAAAAGAGTGATAAAAGTACCACACAGACCTTTTACTTCGGCCCTAGCTAGTGTTCATATTAGCGGTGATAGCTCACCCGATGTCAATGAAGCAGTTTCTACCAGTAATCTAATAGACATAGAATCTTTAAGTTCGAAATTAACAGAAACTTTGAATACTCCAAAAGAAGAGAATCAAGTTAACGAAATCATTTTTAATAGTCAAATTATACCAAATCAAGTCAGTGTAACAAATCCTCGGGTGCCTGAAGCAAGCTGTGATGAGAGAACTAATTTACTCGTAGAAGATGTTGGTACATCTACAGAAAGTGATCCAGTAAGTTTTTCTATTTCTGCACTGTAATTTCTGTACAGTCAAGACTAAGTTAATTGTGAGCAGAAGCTGGAGTATGTAAAAAATTATTGTTGTATGACATATTTAATGATATTTAAAATTAACTATAAATGTTATCATTTAAATTTGTCTAAAAATATTCAAAAGGTACAAAAATTGGCTAATTTTATGTTTTATTATTAATTTATAACAATAATAATCCAATATACTAATGAAATTTTAATTTACAGGTTATCTCCCTAATCAGTTGTAATGGAGCCGATGCAGACATATCATGGAAGGTCCTTCTAGCATGTATAGTAATTGTGATTGTTGCTCTACCAGTAGTATATGTATTTTATATAGCAGAACATCCGGAATCTTACCATCATCATCATCATACATCATGATGCTTAATTCAATATTTTCTCGAACTTTTAAATTAGATCTTATGTAGATTATTTATATTATAAGAGATGATTTTTATAGAGTATTTATGAGTATTATATTGAAATTATTAAGTATTTTTTCACAATCAATGTTGAATATAAATTTATAATACCAGATTATAGATTAGATATTCTGTAAACGAATCAAAATGTGCTTCCAAATAACATAATAATCTTGATAAACTATTTGTACTAGAAAACCAGACTGTTGGTTGTGATATTAAGATGTAAATGTAAATAGTATTTATTTTAATATATTGTTGAATCATCGATAAAAAAGAATAATTTGTTTCGAATGTTTACATTTATAAAGGATTTTATTGGTTTTTTAGACATTGTAAATTAGGTGCAGAGTTTTACGTTTCTAATTAAAATATAATATAATAAAATACTGTTGTAATCATTAACCACATTACATATGCACATAAGTGCAATATTGTAGAAAGAGTGAATATTGTGGGAATGCAACTTTCTCACTCTAACCATTATTATTTTAATAATCTTTGTTTGTTCAACTCATTGAATTGATTATATTGTAAACATATTTGCTAATATAAATTTCATGAATTTGAATTTTTTTATTTGAGCAAACTAAAAAAAACGAAAATATCCAATATTAAACTCATTAAACATTTGTGGGTTACCGCTATGACAATGTTTTGCGTATAATTTAGGGATTTACTTGCTGATAAAAATATGCCATCAATAATAAAATTAATCCGTTAATTCTAATATGTTTTTCTTTTGTCTCGGCCCCCATTTAGCGGTAGTTTAGCTCCATACGGTTGGGATTAATCAATTTGCACAATAAAATGGGCGTATAATCATTTTGCAAATAAGTAGGTAGTTTTTTTTTTGAACATATGCAACAACGCAACAGGTTTTTGTCTAAAAGCTAGATAAACATAACGTTACCCCAGATAGCTATTTCAGCATGTAACAAGCTTGTATTAACCTTGTCACGACAAGCGTTTGTAAACTTTCCATAAAGCTTTTAAAAAGCTTGTCACAACCATATTAAAAGGTATCGACACCGTTATGTAATGGTTACGACAAACTTATGAAAATCTTGCATCAATAATACAGAGTGACCCGCATAAGAACCGACACAAAGCAGGGACGTGTGGAAGATTCCAAAATGTTGTTTAATCCAATTTAACTTAATACAAAGTTACATTCCTGAGAAGTTATAGACCTTCAAAGTAGCGTTAGAAATGAAAAAATATATCTCAGTAATACTCAAACTTAAAACAACTGCATTTGTTGTACGTTATGAGTATGGTGTACTAAGAGCATTAATCGATCGATCAATTGATAGATATACAGGGTGTCCAAAAAGTATGGAAACGGTCGATTTTCAGGAAAATTAAGAACCGAATGAAAAATTGAAAAAACACGTATCCAATAAATTTATTCCAATAATCAATTAGTAAGTTCGGATAAATAAAGTAAGTGGTACTTACAGAGATTAGCGATTTCGTCAAACTTGTCAAAACGAGTCTAAATGTTTCTAAATGATTCTGGAGCGTTCTAGATTGATTTAGCCAGTTCTAAATGATTCTATACAGTTCTTGATGACCCTGGAGCGTTCTAAATGGTTCTAGATAGTTCTAAATGGTTCAAGACTGTTTAAATGTTTCTGGATCATACCAGATTGTTCTAGACAGTTCTAAATGATTCTGGAGCGTTCTAGATTGATCTAGACAGTTCTTGATGACACTGGAGCGTTCTAAATGGTTCTAGACAGTTCTAAATGGTTCACTTTAAATGTTTGTGGATCATTCCAGATTGTTCTAGACAATTCTAAATGATTCTGATGATAAATAATTTTTGCTTACCCGCGTAAGTTCAGTGAAAAGAATATAAAAATAGACTTTTAGTTTCACCACTATTTTGGACACCCTGTACATACTGACCGTAAGTAGGTGTTGGTTAATACCCTATCCCTTTTAGGTATTTCCTCGAAATTTTTATATCCCTTTACAAACATTTTGAGATAACAATCGAGTAGGATTTAGTTATAACAACAACGGGATTCTATATATTCCTGTAATTGCCGATAATTATACAGTTTACTAACAAATTTAGGTCGATCAGTTCGGAAGTGTGAAGGTTGATTGTAGTTAGATTTGAAAGTTATACTTTTTGGGAACTTTTATTGTCAGGTACTAGACTGTTGGTGGAGGTACAAATTTTAAGTTTCAATCGATTTTGTGGTTGTTTCATTTCTGTGGTAGTCATTTTTATAACAATGTGTTGCTAAGGCAGTTGCTATTAAAGCGCTTGACGAATTTATTAAATCCCATATCCTTATTTTTTAGATATCGGTTTAACAAGGATGAAAACTTTCTGGTTGTTCTGCATTTATTTTATCATCTTGGTGACACCTAAAGCCATATTAGTGGAAACAGCTGATTGTTCATTTTACGAAAACCTAGGGGAAAGAATGAGATGTATACAGGCGTACCATATAACTGGAAGGCAAGTAGCATGAATATTATTGTGTCGTAGAAAAATTTAATAGATTCTAAAAATATCGTATTTCTTTTAGATATGGTAAAAGAGGATATAATGTAGTTCCTGAACTGGAAATCAACCACCCGCAGGTGAATACTAAAACAATAAACCAGGAAGAAGAACAACTACTCAAAGAATTTTACAAGTTTTTGAAACAAAAGAATAAGTATTAACATTGTCGATTAGTTCAAAAGTATTGCACGTAGGACATTTGTCGTACCTGTAGGCACATTTACTGAAATTCATTTAATAAATCAATTGTAACATAGTTTAATATCCAGCTATAGAACCGTTGTAAATTCCTATAATCTATGTTTGTTAAGGGTTAACAATTAATTAATTAGATACTTGATACATCGAAAACAGCATTGTTACAGCAAACTTAAAACGGACTCTGAAACCAATTTATTCCAAATAGTCGCATTTGCTAAACCTCTGTTCGGTAATAATCATAAGTGGGATAGATGAAAGGATTGTATAGATGCATCAAAAATGCTTACGTTCCCGCAATTCTGTATCGACAGGCATTCATCTACCGGTGGTGATGCGTTACCATGGCTACTTGCGTTTTAGTACAGTCGACCGCAAAAGGATTAGTGAGCTGTAAATATGTAACAACATTTTAGATAAATGTCTTACGGAAACGCCGGAAGCTTCTTTTCTCTAAAAGAAGAGTAACTGCAATTATTGTACATACTTCTCTATGTGTTAACAAACAGGCGCAACTGAACATTGTTCCAAATGTTTAAGTTACGCGTAGAGATGTCTATGGTAGGAGCATTTATTTATCGAAACTGGCTCGAACAATGAAGCATTCTGTAGTCTCCTGATTACGGAAATCAAAGGGTGCGTCAAACAAGAAAACGGACAAAATGACGGACAGACAACAAGTCCCATCAGACAGAAACGGTTATCTATGACAAGCTTGATCTGTAACTTATCGTCCATGCTATTGCTATGCCGGGGCTGTTCGAACGCGTGATTCAATAAGACGGTAGTCTATTATATCTCCAGATGGTCCTAAATAACACCTCTGGGGTTCTGTTAGTATATCATGTTATTATGTACAACTTATACCTCTACCCAATTCAAAGGTGTTTAAATCGAATAATAATGTATGTATGTACATTCTCGGGAGTGAAAAATGTTTGTAAAAATATCGTCAGGAAAAATTAGTTATTATGCTTTCTTGCATAATTGCTGTATTAAGCTTATTTAAATTAACTGCCATTCTTCGGCGCTTCGCAAAATATGTTCGGCATGAAAAAAGTTTAGTTAAAAGTTTCGGCGAGTTTTAAATTCCGGTTTGCTAGAGGAATATAAAAGCTCGGTTATTAATCTGAAATCGATGAAATTAAAACAAGTTTCTTCGGCGGGCGACGTGATTTCGCTTTATTTCTTTTACAAATCATCGGTTTTTGCAGGCCGAACGTTCGTAATTAATCAAAGGATCTGTCAATTTGTTTCCTCGGCTCCAAAATGGAATTTAATTGAGCCTCTGCTCGTTTATCCAATATAACTCAAAATCCAATTGGGGCATTTTATTAAAATTGTTTACTTAACTGTACCTTAGATATTAGGTAGCTATACCTTCTGACAAAAGAGTACCCGGAAATCCTGATTTAAATTACTTGTACTTTATATTTTTAACTATTTCAAGCTTCTGTATGTAGGCAACTCTGTTCTTAATTAGCATGCAAAAAAGTTTGTCTCATATTTTGGGTTTTGAACGGAATTTCGTTTGCCGAATCGATGCAGATGCTTAAGGTGACTCTGTTTTATCGAAAACCCATATTTACGAATGATACAAAACTTTTAAAGACAGTCGTGAGATCGGTAAAGACTTTCGGACGGTTTTTGACCTCTTCAACCAATGATAATATCGAGAAAATAAAGGAAATTGAGTTCGAAAATCATCATACTAGTGTTAGAGAATGGTGTTAGATGATTGGAAAAGACGTCTGACTATGTGCATTGCTTCAAAAGGAGTATATGTTGAAGAACACTCGAGAGTTATTACAGTAGTATGTATAAAAACATGTATTAATATTTACAATGGAAGGCCCTCAAACATGATTGTAACCTAGTCCGTTTCTGGTGGAATTTCCGATTCAAAAACATCTCAAACTAATATCGAGGAAAGCGGGCAATCTAAGACGGCCGCAGTTCTATTTGCTATTTGTTTTTTTTATATACCTACATATATTTGTGTGCCTGCTTGAATACCCATCCAATAGTGAAGACTCCTCGGCTAACCGAGACTGTATGTACTTTAAAGATCGATACGTTTACACTAGAATAGCGTTGAACACATGCTACCTACTCTCGTGTATTAGGGCTACCTGGACTATTGAAATTGTCTCGATTTTTCCATGATAGGCACATATCTACCTTTAATATTCATGTTTTAGTAGGTTACCAAAGCAAATTGAATCAATTAATGCCAGTTCCTAATAACGGTCAGTTGTAGAATGAAAAAATGTCAATTATTGTTCTTGTAAAATGTGTCTAACAAAATCTCTATTATCAAATCTCTAATGTTTTAAATCATATGAAAGTATATGTATGAAAGTCAGTTCTAATTGATTTTAGACTTTTGTTAGATTAAACTTACTGTAGGTTTAAATTTAATGTTATCTAATAATAAATAAACAAAAAATATAGGTAATATTTAGGTACCTAAACATCATCAGATTATTAAATTTTTTATCCACTAAAAATTTTTGAATAAAATTATTACCCAATTGAACCTCTAACAATTAATTTCTTTGAACAGTAAATTATGGACTAGCCGTACAATTGGACTGAATTAATATTATTTTATTACATAGATATGTACCTATAATTGTTAGGACATCCTGTACAATACGTCAATGTAAGTTCCCTATCATTCACGCAACATCCTATTAGTAAATATAAACTTCCTTGTGTTTTACGAGTCATATTTTGAGAGGAATAATATCTAGAATATAGAATTTAGAATGTAGGTAGGCATAGAATGTGTGCCAACGGGACCAAGCCTCTTCTTATCCCCCTCCTTTTTCGACGAAGGACGAAATGATGAGGACGCGTTTTTTAATATCCTGAACGTCAGCGATGCTGCTTTGTTATTAGCTCGGCGAGATCCTTCTTCTTTTGTCGCCGTGACAAGTCTTGATTACATTTTCGTTGGTGCTGTTACTACTGCGATATCGTGACAACGATGGGGCTGTTTCAAACTATCGTTTATTGATAATCGCTCAATTTATTTCTATACAAACGCAACTGTCACCGAGAGATGCTTACCGGGAACGTGCGTTTTGAGCAAGAGTTTATTGCCAATGACTTGTTGATCTAATACAAATTTCTCCATAATATTTCAAAAATTTGTAAAATGGATATTAATCTAATTTCGAGTAGAGCAGAATAAACTAATCAATGGAAGACGTATTTGAAAAGTAGCGTTTATTTTATTAAAGTCGTTATGCACCTCTACACCAAAAATTATTCCCACCTCTATTAGACTTTTGTATTTCGAAATGTCATTAATGTCTATTTTGACAGTTTTTGTTTATGTATTATCGAAAGCTTCTTAGTCCAACTTATTCGGGTAAAATACGAAAAAAAAAATAGTTATTTATTTATCGTGCGTAGACTAGAGTGTGGATATCTTGTGTGGGATTAGTGCAGCATGCGGGTAACACATTTTTCGGTGCGGAATTTCGGTATTGGATTAAAATTCAGGTAAATCCCTACCACATTCCTAACATGATGACGCTATGAAACGTATAAAGTGATTAAATTTAAATGTTTACTATCTATTTTCCTCATTATATAACAGTACCTATACCTGCACCAAAAATTCAAAGCACTTTTATTAAATCGCCGGGCTCGGTTAAATTTAATACCGTGAAAAAACCAGGAATGCACAATATTTGACCCACAATGTTTGACCCCAATGCCGAGAGCTGGCGAAGCTTATTCAATTCAGTTAGAGCTTAATTGTTTATTGTATACCGTTGTTGGCAGCTTCGGCTGCTTCGCCTCTCTCTCGCTCGCACCCTCTGTTCTTTCTAGTGCTTGTTTTGTTAACTAACAAAATAGTTTAATCTTAGCAGGCTAGGCATGGGTAAAGCGATAATACGGCGAATAATGGCCAGAATGTTGCGAGATTGTTCGCATATTTGGGATGAATGTGTAGGAGGCAGGTTACGGGAATATTAGGGAATCTTTGCTGATTAGCGGTTTGGGGATACGTATACGAGGTGATTCCTTTTGCACTATTCTACATCTAGTGTACAGGGTGTCCCACGTCGAGTTAAAACTATTAGGCACCTTTGTGTAAAACACTTTTTTCAAAAATTAATTTGACCAATGCAGACCCTTATAAATTATTTTTTTATGGGGATCCCTTTGAAGATATGGAAACGGTTTCTGTAGGGTGGCTATTAGAAAGGTCAGAGGTACTTGAACCTGCGTTGAAAAACGTTTTATTTTATACAGGGTGTGTACAAAAAATGTGTAAAGTTGAACTTCAAAAATATCAAATTTTTTTTAAATGGAATCACCCATTTTTTCTATTTTAATGAAATCAGCGTTAAAAAATAAGGGAAGTTAATGTTTACTTCTCTATACTTAAACCTCTAATAGGTTTAAAGATATTAAATATTTTACATAAAACTTACTTTACTGCCTAATTCTTAAATAACTCGGTTTTACAAGTTGGTCATGTAATATCGTATAAGTAACACAATTAATAATCAATTAATCAAGAAGAATTTACATGGCCAACTTATAAAACCTATTTGTTTGTTCAACTCATAGAATTCAGCATAAATATGACAAAAAAAATTGCACTTACCCTGCTTATAGTAGTTATATTGTAAGTCTATTTCTAATACATCTAATATAACTAATCTTTTTGCAGAAATTGATGCACAGGCAATACGCAATGCGGGCAGCTTTTGGTAAGTGTTCAATAATTCTTACTAAAATACAAGTAATACTAGCACAAAACACTAAAATCATCAAAAAATATGAAGCAGGTGTTTTGTAATGTTTCTCATATATTTCTAACAATAAGTAATGTTCTATACTAAGATAAATTTCACTGCCAGAGTATACGAGTACCTTTAATTTGTATATTCATTTAAAAAATGTATGCAGGCTAGAGTGAATCAAAATTTGAAATCTTTATCTCGTCGTTTCATCATGAATATCTACTGAAAGTTTTAAATAATCTTTCGGCTTTGCGAACAAATTTGTCCACAGCAGCCATTCAAAAGAAACACTACTAAAGCATTTCATATACCTACTTATTATTAAATCTGGACAAATTTTACAATGAAATTCGTCCTCAACCAATGATAATACAGTTTTCCGGGCTTATTCTGTTGTATGTACGTGCCCAAAAAGAACAAACCAACGCATGCTTCTATGGGTATTACGTGCACACGAATTTTGAGAGGGAATTAATTCGAAAGATAATAGAAACTACCTACCCTACATCTACCGGCTACAATTTCGTAGATGTATTCAAACATGCCCGTTTTTTAATTCCATAACATCCGCTACACTTCATTTAGGAATTGCCGACTACACGAACACAGAAGTGTGTTAACTGTTTTTTTTTTTCATTTCAAATTCGGTTAGTTTCATTCGAAATAATATGCAGTTTGCCGAAGTACTTCAAAAAATAAATTTAAAACGGGTATACTAGATGAAAAACCTTTTTAGTGTCACGCCATTACGGTTCCGAACTTTTTTAGAGAGAATTATTTTTATGACTAGTGAGGTTTTAAATAATTTTACATTTTTATTAGATACTGAATGGGGAAGGGAAAAATTTATTAATCTAACGCACATGCAAACTGCCATTCAGTCCTAATTCACAGCGACAAAACAGACTAACATTAATTAAATAACAACAGCCGAAACGACCGAGAGAGACGTACAGGGATCGATACAATGTTTGCATTTTATATTTGCCTTTCGATTTGTGCTTCAATAAACAACAGTTTGGACACCTGCCGCAATTTTGAGATTTTTTTTCAACGTATTCACAATTGGGAATCGATATTGGAAGAGTATGCATTTGATGATAAATAATTTCTGCACATAGCCACCGTATTATTACACTACTACTGGTAATATTACAATTCCTGCAAACGTATCCACAATTAGATAGATTAATTTATTATGTAATTACTCAATAGATGATATAGGGATTGAGGGATTAAATGATTGAGTTTTGAGATAACTTCTAAAAATTTGTTATTTACATTTTCTGCGTACGATTTTACTTTATTTGTTAACTATTAACTATTCAGGTAACCTAAATCTTAAGTTATTGAAAGTTTTAATCAAGGTCCAATTAAATTAATAAAATGTATTTTGCGATATTGAATATTGGTATCATTACGAAGTCGAAGCGGAAGCAAAAGTCCCAGATACGAAATGTAAATAAAAAGGTTCTGTTTAATGCGAGAAAAGCTGCTCTCAAAAGGGAGTGATAAAAATATTGGCAGCATTTATTTTGCGTTGTCAGAAGAGCTCTTTTCAAAATAAATGCTTCGAATGTCTACTTTCTTATTGATACAAAGTAAATCCAATAAGAAAGCGACAGCTATTGCCTTTTCTTACAGTCGAGGCAGATTTTCCTTAAAAGAAAACTAAAAAGTAAAAGGAAGTCCGAAGAGTAATGAAAAGAAAAATATCCAATTATCTAAGTTTCAAACTGATCTTGTCTAGTTTTTTTTCGAGTCTTTTAGATTATTTCATGGAGATTAATGTTTATTAAAAAGATAAGGAAAAACATTTCGAACTCAAATAATTGGTGTAAAATTTATTATTCCTTTTGTTATTCCTGTAATACTACAAAACATTTCAAAAAGATTCAATATCCAATTATTTTATCTTATTCGAAGCACTAATCAATTAGGGCATCCCAGTTAGTGGATTGATAGATATTTGTTTTCATTTTCTAAACCTTTTGGAATTGTATTAAAAAGTCTAAATTGAATTGCATTATAAGCAGATTAACTAAAAGGACACGGATCAACAAGAACTGCGTTTTGCGATAAGGCCCTCGAACAATCCCTCAAGTTCTCATAATTCTATCATCACATTCAGGAATAACGTGAGCATTTACCGCTCGAAATTATCCTGGTCTAAACAGGCTGTATAATTAAATGCAATTTTGATAAGCCTACATTTCCTTTTAATTTCTCCAAAATTTGTTTGTAGTAGTTTTTTTTTTGATAGAATCATTGCTGATTATTCATTGACACGTTTTCTTATAAACAGGCTTTTCCCATATAGCCAAATTCGATTATCTCTTCTTCCTTCTTATATTACTTCCAAATCGAAGCAATTAAGATCGTTAAGTATCGGGGATTTGTTAGTTTGGGAAAGCCATCCACTCCTGGCTGTCTTTCTTATTAGTAAAGGCCATTTCGGGTCTCTTCCTTTAATGGCTATCATTACAGATATTGCCGTTAGTTAGGTGAAAGGCGGGGAGTCTTTTCATTAACGGAATAACGAAATGTTGGGGTGCGATAATGTAGAGAACACGGTAGTTTTTATCAAACGGAAGTTAAGATTTAGGCATCACGAATTAAATATTTGATTCTTTGATCCAATAAAGCTTTTGTAATAAATTTCATGGCCGTAACTCAGATTATATAATGCGAAATATTGGGATTTCCATAATTTTCTAATATTCGAGGGCGTTTAATTAGTAAAAAACCTCCTTCGGAACTTTATTTTCGATTGTATTATTTCTTATCTTCTGAAAACATGGACGCTCTTTTTGTTCTTTCAGGAATGAATTTCGATTGAAAGTACACTCATTTTACAGAGCCGGCTTTTAGAAAATAGAATTTATATGGTTTCACGTAAACGTTATTTTAACAGAAATAAAATTTAGTAGAATCGAGTACTTAGTAGAATGATCGGAAATGTCGGTACGTAAGTAGATTAAATTATAATGCCATTTTTTCATCTCCACCTTTCTTCTAAATATAGATGTTCTTTTAAACTTCACTACAAGTTGTCAAGACCTACTTTTATATCATTCTTTTCTCTTTGTAATTTTCGTATTACGAAAGAACGAAGTTCTGTTAGACATGTTGTCTCTAAGGAGATTTCAAAACCGGTGCCGTTTCAACTGAACAAATTAGGTAAAGGATTTTCTTTGAACTCAGTTAAATTGTTAGTTACATACAGGGTGTCCCAATAGTGCGGTAAAGCCCATTTACTCAGTTATTATAATAGATACGAAAAAATGATAAATAGGAAAAATGTTAAGCACCTTTAGGCGCACAATTTAAAATTATTTCGAAATATACAGGGTGGCCCATAAATCGATGCCATACCAAACATACCTTTTTTTAAAGGCAATGATATATTTTTTATTTCATATTCGATTTCAGCTCGTATTCACGAGTTTCTCAATATAAGATTTCATATGACTATACTGAGTATTTAAAAAGTTATGGCCATTTTTATGTTCAAATCGACATGATTTCAAGGCCCTGTATATCAGAATCTGTATCAGATAATGTGAATTTTTCTGTGTCAGCACTTTTTGAAAATGGTCTATTTTCACAAAAAATAGTTACATTCTGACAAAATTACAATTTGTATACAGGGTGGGTCAAAACGCAAACATAATAATTACTCGCTTAATTTAAATGTAACACCCTATATTAATAATATCCAATAGGAAGTCTATTTCTTACTGAATCTTTTTTATTAACATTTCCCTATACCTAACTGTCACCGTTTCTGAGATATTTTCAGTTTTATTAAAAAATGTCCAGTTTTTAATATTATAATTCCATTTTAATCTAATTACCAATGACGTCTTCGAACTTTTTTTGCCAAATAATAGTAGAAAATTAAATATCGATTAATGATTAATCAAATTTCATTAGCAGGTATCCTAAATTTTTAGTTATTCTATAATTTACAGTGACACGAGTTCAATAAGAAAAATTCGCATAGTTCGTAGATGATGACGTCATAGAGGTAACTAGATTAAATTAAAATTATAATAATTTCAAGTTTAATTTAAAAATTACCAAATATTTCGGGTAGGTAATGATCGTTAATTAATTGATATTACATTTTCTACTATTATTTTGCAAAAAAAGTTCGAAGACGTCATTGGTAATTAGATTAAAGTGGAATTATAATATTAAAAACTGGACATTTTTTAATAAAACTGAAAATATCTCAGAAACGGTGACAGTTAGGTATAGGGAAATGTTACGAAAAAAGATTCAGTAAGAAATAGACTTCCCATTGGATATTATTAATATAGGGTGTTCCATTTAAATTAAGCGAGTAATTATTATGTTTGCGTTTTGACCCACCCTGTATACAAATTGTAATTTTGTCAGAATGTAACTATTTTTTGTGAAAATAGACCATTTTCAAAAAGTGCTGACACAGAAAAATTCACATTATCTGATACAGATTCTGATATACAGGGCCTTGAAATCATGTCGATTTGAACATAAAAATGGCCATAACTTTTTAAATACTTAGTATAGTCATATGAAATCTTATATTGAGAAACTCGTGAATACGAGCTGAAATCGAATATGAAATAAAAAATATATCATTGCCTTTAAAAAAAGGTATGTTTGGTATGGCATCGATTTATGGGCCACCCTGTATATTTCGAAATAATTTTAAATTGTGCGCCTAAAGGTGCTTAACATTTTTCCTATTTATCATTTTTTCGTATCTATTATAATAACTGAGTAAATGGGCTTTACCGCACTATTGGGACACCCTGTATATTTAGGATAGTTAATCTAGCAATCGTTACAATTATCAATTTTTCTGGTAAAGTCAGTTTTTCATAAAGTATTTTTGTGGTCCATACATTAGGTATTCTCTTTTTATTACTGGAACTAGGTTATTTACAGAAAAAAATATTGATATTAATAATTGCTTCGTATGATATCTAAGCATGAATAAAAAACTATAATATGTTACATTGATAAATTTTTCTCCATTATAACTTCATTTGTATCACCTTGATATCCCCTATTAATTCACTCCCCTACAAAAATATCATTTGGAATAGAGTAGGTAGTTTAATTTGAACATGTTCTTCACCCAATTCGATATCTGTTTTCTTTTTTGAGATATGCTAAAGTGTTTCCATGTTAAATTCCAACCTCGTGTAAGACGAGAACAGTTTGCGCCAACCCTAATCTTCTGTATAAAATACTGGGTTTTCATTAAAAATTCTTCACGGACATTTATCCCAACAATTTGATAGTTTAATTACATATAACAACATGTAATTTTTCTTTTCGTGGATTTGCAGAGATTTATAGACAAATGTAATTAATTGTTAAAAGTTTTTCCATTGAGAAGTTAGACTCGATACGTCTTCTAACACTATTTAGCGATAAATTGTGTAGGTACTGATGTAACAATAAGTTGCTGATTCGAAAAGAAATTATCGACTCTTGTTTGAGCCTCTCCCCTAATATCCCCCTAAACATTTAGCATTTTGCGAAAATACCTGCAAACCGCTGGTAATTGTCACGTTTACAATTCAATCTCGAAAACCGAACGCTATGATTACAGAATAAATCGATTTGCGATAGAATATTATCCACCCCACCCATTCACATAATGTGGATTTGAACTTCATCTGAAATCAACAGAGTGAAGATATCGCTAAAGTGGCCAGCATCATTACCGACCTCTGCTCATAATTAACTTGCGTATTAGTTAACGTTAACGATAACGCAATCCTAAATGCGTAATAACCTTACATGTTGCTAATAATTAAAGGTTAATATGTTTGGTTTCAAATCTATTACCGATGTAGTTGAATGGTGGAGTACACGGTTCATGTAAAAGTATATAAATGTATACGAAAATTACTCACCAAACTCTGATATTTTTATCTGCCTTGCATAAATACAACCTATAGAGGTAGATAATTGAAAAAGTTTGATGGAGGTGCAAAATTGAAAATTGATTAGAGAAATTTTAAAACAAAGTTAGAAAAATCGAACAACCTTTTAAGAAGCAGAACATCATTAACAGGGCTGTTTGAAATCAAATTTACAATATGTTCTAATATGTAAAGGGTTCGACAATGTTGAAATCAGCGCATAAACGGCGTGCCAGGCATATTACACGTTTTAAGCACGACAGAATTTCGTTAAAAAGGTTTAAAAAAGCGTAAAGCGCAGCGAAGAGTTTCCTACAGCTTTTAATTTTGAAGGAATGCTTTAATTAAATTTTTATACTTGATGCTCACTTAACACCTATACCTTCTGGTTAAGCATTACCGGAGTTATTCGCCTGGAGGAATTCCAAACGATAAAAAAAATAATTCCAGAAAAATCGATTTTGGGTAGGACACGTATTTGGAATTCATCTACAATTTAGCAGAAAAAAATTTTATTATAAAAAGTTTATAGTAACTTATATCAGAATATAAAAGACCAGAAAATCCCATATTCTTTGCCAACCCCCTGGGAAAAAGCTCGAAATATATTTCCCGGAGTTAATCCAATTTCGCCCTTGAATTTAATTACGTGTACATGGTGAGCTAAATTATTACTTTTAATTTAAAAAAGGTGATGTTAATCGCTCATAGCATGAAATTTCATAAAGTTTCCTCCGGCGGTTTACCTGATGTAACATATAATATTTAATTTTATAATTTACAGTAGCGTACAGTCCATAAAAAACAAAAATTATTAATTAACTCTGTATTACATTAGGAAACACAATGTTTTAGGTAATATACTGTATAAAATGTGGATTTTCAGACAGTCTGCAGGGTTCTATAAGAAATCAGACGACAGTAATAATTAATTAAAGAAGAGTATAAAATTAATTGAATGTTAAATCGCGAGAGAATGGGAAAGAGTACGTCAAACTGATTCTTAATTAATCCGATGTCAACATGGGACTGCCGTATCTCCCGAACTCCCCGTTACTCTTCATGTCATCCATACTAATAACAGGGCGCGAATGACGTCGCAATTGAAATTTATGTTAGTTGAAAAGCCGGGAAACCGTGCACAACGTCGAACGTTATTCGATTTTCCGATTTTCCTCGGGAAATGGCGTTACTGATGACGAATGAAAGGAAAAATTGTGTCAAAGCGATTCGGTGGATGCGATGCAAATTTTACGTCCCGTGTATGACGCGAAATGCTCCTCTACACGCCGGGTCTTAATTCACTCGAATATACAAAACACAATTTACGTTTTGCGGATGTTACATTTAACAGCTGTCATTTATATTTTCTAGTGGGACGAATGTGCAAATGGGTATTAATGCAAATCTGATAGTTAAAATTTTAATACTGCTTAAATGTCTTTCGAATTTTAGGCTAGGTATATGCCTAGATATATGGGTAAGTGCATATTTGTTTGTAATATGACCAAACTTAATGAGCTGAACAAAGAAAGATTATTAAAATAATAGTGCTTAGAGTGAGAAATTTGTAATCTTACAATATCACTTTTCTTTTTTCCTTTATATGAGGCTAATGGAAAATAGTTTTTTGCATACATAGACCAAATAGGCACTTAACTGTATGTTCAATAATTCTAACAAATTATATAAAACATGCTGTAAAAGAGATTTTTTAAACCCTGGTTTCTTGGTAAGTACCTACCTTTGTACATTTTATTTTTGGTAGGTACAATATTTTGGGATATATTAAATACACATAATTTGTAAACTGTGTTCATAAGTATTTTATGTAAATTTGACAAATTAGAGAAAATTAGGTACTTTACAACATTAAAATACACCTATATTTACTTAAATATCTTGTTATGTGATCTACAAACAACATTCATGTGCCTATAGGTATACAAATTCAAACCAAATAAATTAACCGATTGATGTAAAGCAAACATTTTATTCTTGCAATTACCGGTTCAATTTCCATCAACATCCATTTTTCGATTATTTCGGCGAGTAGTAAACACACGGGAATTCGGAAATTCAGGAATTTATTCCTTTCATCGTCGAATTTCATTACGACGGTGCAACAAAAACAAAAAATCCGATTCATTATCGCACCGAGCCCGGTGGAATAAATCGAGCAGGATGGAAATTTCACGCCATTAATTCATCGGCTGGTATGTGAGCATCATCATCCACATGACTCCGCCGCTTCGCGCGCTTGCCTTTCGCCTCACAACTATTCCTCTTGTCTTTTTACAGCCCTTCAGGCTGGAGGTGCGATGAAATTTAGGTGGTTTCCGGAGCGATTCCGTTCGTAATGATAATAAAATGCGACTCGAATGTTTAAAGACGACGGTATTTTAGCCCAAACCAACGGGTAAAGAAATTGTTTTATTTACTACACATTAGGAACTTTTCGATGCCAGAAATCTGGGAATGAGACTTAACAGAGTACTAATATATTATTATAAGCTGTTAAAGCTGTAAGTCAATCCTAGTACCTAAATGTGTAACGTGAAATATCCATATTAAATCGGTCTATTTAAAGGGTAGAGAGTTTTTTAGTAACCAATAAAAAATTTGATTTTATTTTCTACAGACTTCTAGAGAATTTTTAGTGCTTTATTGGATATTCTATACTTGCAGGGTGTATCTGATGTGTATCTTTACTACTTTAGTACACTTTTAATAAACAATTAAAACTTATTTCGCCATTGATATTTCAGGAGATTAGGTGAAGGGAAATAAATATTTCAACAAAAACTAATAATTCCATTTAATTATCAAATAGCGATTTAACTCTATTATGGCCCACATCACAACAGGCAATGGGCGACGTGACAGCGCCGTATCAGCGTCACCGACGTCGTCGAACGCCATCTGTTAACGAAATTGATGCGGCGTTTAATGATCTTCATAAGTAACACTTAATTAACAACATGGCACCGAGGTCGGGACGGGAGGGTGGTTTGCATTAACGGGTGAGAGAATGCGGGTTGGTTGAGCGATCGACGCTGTTCCGGAAGAGCTGCTGGAGGTGGTACGCCCGATCACCTGGAAAGTTTACAAAATTTATTGCGCATTGAAATAAAAATGCATATTAGATCATTTGACTATGAGTGCAACACTATAAGAGAGACACTTTTTGATATAAACGCAACATGATTATATGAAATATAAAAATAATTTTCAATAGGTATTAGCTTTATTTATTAAATAAAATTAATCTTTTGACAACAAATATAGCCGAATTTAAGAGTAATTTCAATGAGCATGATAATAATGATAGCTGTTAATCACTGTAATTAATAATATAATATATTAATCTGTGCCTGTGTGACGATAAGACAATTGTTTTGCTACACTTTCATAATGATATTTACGGGATCGCCGAGTTGTACCACGGGATAGCAGGTAGGTCTAATCCTACTACCGAGTTGTACCACCGAATTTTCTAATGAGGCTTAACGACTTAAAAAATAAAGCCCGACAATAACCATTAACAATTTTATTATAAATTGGCTACAAAATTATAGTAAAATATAAAATATCAAATATAAAATATCTACACATAATCTACTTATACATACACATTTAAATGCTCTACTGCGGCAAATAGTAAAAACTTAGAGACTTTACAAAATCAAATTTATTAATTTTGTTTTCTTTAAATTCATTAATTTTTAATGTTATATAATCGAATTTCTTTCTTGTAACATACTTCAATTTTTTATTATTTTGTGATTCACTGGCAATCTTAATTTTAGTGAACGTCTCACTTTGTATACAGTGTTAGAAAATTTTTCGCGCATAATAGGGAAATCAATGTTAAATTCTTAGCCGGCTGAAATCCAATCTACCAGTGTACATTTCAATAGAACGTCGCGATCAATTCTAATAAATTTAATTGTTCTACTGGACCGCACGCCGCGATTTGTAGAGGTACAAAGTTATTTGTGTTAGGTATGAGGTACAAAATTATTTAGAAACTACAATTAATAGGTTTTTTGGGGATATTTCAAAAAAATGTGTGTATCGGTAGGTACAGTTTTGAAATAGCAACAAATCTTGTTAAAATAAGGAAAAATAAGGAAAAAATAATTCAATTTTCTTAAAATTACACCTCAGCTCAGTAATATGAGATGACATCTGTATGACAGGTTTGGCTATTGTTTAGCAGAAAGCGGTGGACTATTTTTTAGAGTTCTTTTATTTTCTATTTTAAAATAATCTTTAAGTTTATTTTTGGAGTATTCTTTTTATTATTTTCTTAGAATTTACTTTCTTTTCCAAGCCATTGTGGCAAAAAGACATATCTACATAATTCTATTTTATTATTAGTGATATTTTTTCAATAAATTATCGTTTAAAAATTATCAATTCTTTGTAATCGATTCGACGTTCACCCATCCGAACCCGTTTTGATACTGTCGAAGTGTTGAAACCGTCGAAATTATTTGATTTTTAATCTAACCAAGTCAAAGCGCGGTGTGAAGTCCAGTAGAACAATTAAATTTATTAGAATTGATCGCGACGTTCTATTAAAATGTACACTGGTAGATTGGATTTCAGCCGGCTAAGAATTTAACATTGATTTCCCTATTATGCGCGAAAAATTTTCCAACACGGTATTTATTAGCATGTCTGTGAAAAGAAATATATTTGGGTGAGGAGAATAAAAACTGTTTTTTTATCTAATATTTGGAATGCGAAAAAATCACCTACTTCGGTAGGTTCCAGAAAGTGTAGGCCGAAGAATAATTTCAAAAACTTACCAATTTCCGAATTTTTTTCTTTGCATTCATTAAAATTTTACGGTACCACGCTTGGCATAAATGCTATCCCGTGGTACAACTCGGCGATCCCGAGCATATTAAGGCCATTAGGGGTAATTACGTCGTGGTACAACTCGGTAGTCAATGTAATCCGGATAAAGAACGGTAAGGGATTAATTCAGGTAGTCGTGGTACAACTCGGTAGTCCCCGATATTTATTATGGAACGCAGGGTTCCTTACATTACCTCTTGCTTGATTAGTAATATTAATTATTAACTATTATTGTCATAGCACACGTGTTTTATGATGTATCTATACTAATTATACCTTAGGTGCAAATTTTGTACGCAATATTGTCTATCGGTGCAACAAGGACAACTTCCTTTAGTCTCATATAAAGTAGAAAGAAAGAGTGATATTGTGGAATTGCCACTTTCCCACTCTTACAACAGTTTATTTTACAGGGTATTTTATTATGTAGAGGGAAAACATTTTCGCCATTGACTACAGATTGATTGATTTTTAGTTGAATTTTCATGTAGAAGATGACATATCTGTAAACAAATGGTAGCATAAAATATGAACTTTTAATCAATACATTCACATCATTCGTTACCACTTTTACAGGTTAATTAAATTTTGCTTTGAAAATCAACTGATTAGAAAAATATTCCTCGCCTACTTCTAAATTTGCATCAAATTATGAACACTATTTTTGATTAAAACCTAACAAGGTGGAAATTAATTCGGAAGAACTATTGGATTATTAAGTAATTGGATGCATAGGTATACGATCTTACCGTTAAATTGTAAATTTAGGTAATAATTTTCATTCCCTTAGCGTATACTGAAATCTTATTTGCAATTTATGTCTAGCAAGTATTTTTAAGAGCCAATTAATTGAACCAATGATTTTACAGTAACATACCTAATTACTAAGTTGGCTGATTTTAACATTGATAATAAAAAAACCGATAATTAGAAAATTAAAAAAAAGTTAATTAGGAGCAGTACATTTTTCAAAAATCTGTAATATCTACAGGTATTATAAAAAGAACAAATTTTATAGAGTGAAGTATCTAGGCATAGTAAAATAATAATCGGTTCGAATGTTCGTGTCTATTTTTCAGGAACGATATTTTCGAGCAGCCTTTTACAATAACGAAAACAATATTCTCCCTGCACTTTTCTTAATAGTTTTCCCGTTCAATTTTCTATCCGCAGCCGGCATATCCGTAACAAATGGCACTATGAAATATGAACTCTTCAAAAACAAATCCGCATTTTATTCTGTTACCACTCATACAGATCGTTAAACTTTTCTCCAACTTCGAATTAATGTAGGTCAGGGAAAATGCCGGAAATGTAGGAAGCCATCGGAAAATCGCCATCTATCAACCAAAATACATCTAAACGGAGGAAATGCTTTTAAGATATTTTAACACCTCTTTTTTCGCTAGAAAAGAATAAAATTATTCAAAAATAATAAAGCGAACTTCCTTCATTAAATCGGCGATTCGTAAAAGACTTTACAAATTTACTCCAACTTCAATCACACTTTTATTCGCTCGCAAAAAAAACAATCTTATTTTTTTCCTTTTCTTACGTACTTACAGTTAGCAATTTTCTAGTGTAAATCGCGGAAAACGATTCTGGACACTTCGTATTCCTTGCCGGAAGTTAATGTAAAAAAACGGCTGGAAATTGAAATAAATACGAAGGCAACGTACGAAAAAATTCCATTGCACGCGGGGAAAGATAAACATGATATATTCTAGCAACTTCTGAAATTTATCTCTTGTCGGAAAGTAATATCAAGCGAAGTGAAAAATGTAGACACTGTAATAGGTATAGCGCGGCAACGGGATCCAGTTTATAAACTTTAAAAGTCGTGTTTTACTAACCTCTATAACTTATCATAGTCGCCTTTTCGTTTTTAGTAGGTATTTTTACGGGTATTAATAGTGATTTCTCATGTATGTAAAAGGTAAGGATCAGATTAAGGTAATTCGAATACTTAATTCTCTTTTATATGAGCAAGTTACCACCCTTCAAGGGAATGCCGTTATTCTTTATTGAAGTTTAACTGTTAAAAGCGCGTGAAAAAGTTATTCCATAACATTGTGTTATACTTAATAGTAACATTTTTTGGACATTTATTTTTAGTGCCATACAAGAAAAAATTGGTGTATGGGCAAAATTGGGCAGATCTAGAGATGTTCTTGCTTCGGGATCTGCACAATAGAAAAATAACCTGAAATATGAAGCTGCGATTAGTTTTAAAATGTAACTTTCATTCCTCTCGTACTTCACTTCGGCGAAATAAATTGAAAAATCCTACCTTCTCTATTTTAAAATAGCAGTTCAATCCGTCGCGCTTCCAATTGTGGCTCTTTAACGTATTGAATTCTGGATTCCTAGCATCCGTTTTTACTTCTTTTAGAAGGCAGTCGCGTGAAAACGACTGAAAGTTCACAGTCGGTTGGGCCTGATGATGGTTTCGTTTACGCCGTGAGAGATGTTGAATTTTTTATTGGAATCACGTACGTGCCCGATGGAGAATGGGCTTCTTTCTTAATATTAGAATTAACATAAAAATATGGAGTGATTTCTGGCATTCGATTCGAGATTGATGTTTATGGCACTAAGTAATTCTGCGAGGGAGAAATATGTATTTCCTTTGTAACGTTTATTATAAGTCTGGATTGGATTTATTTTAATTACTATATAAACCTTAAACTTTTATTACCTATGAAAAAACAAGACTCTTTTCGTTAACCTTCAAAGACAAACACTTAATTCGAATCCAATTTAAAAAAAAAAACTTGGGAAATTGGCAAGCACTTCCCAATTCGCGAGCAAACATTTCAATAAAGTTAAAGGAAATACCACTAGCGTTTTTCTCATCTTCGAAATTCGCAGAGCATTTTCCTCAAATGCATTTTCTTTAATCAAGTAGTTCTCTGTAGTAGTCGCTTTCCCACAAGCCCTTATCAGTTCTCCGTCCAGTTGTCGAAATACACCGGGCGTGAGAATGACAAGGGTCTGGAAGAAATCGCATTTCCGCTTCTTTATAGCCCAATCTCGGGCGGATCTGCCCATTTGCTCCGTGGATAAACAGGTGGTTAATTTTTGCCAACACTTCCTATAAGACAAATTAGTTTATTGCTACTAAACTTTTTATTATTATAGATGTTATTGTACTTATACATAAAAAGCACATACTTCCTACAAATAATAAAAAAAAAATCAGAATTACTATATACCTAATTTTATTATATGAGTTGATTATATCTTATACTTTCGTGTAGTTAGTAAATTTTTTTGTAGAAGACGGAACTGTACCTCAGTCGACATCATGTCTTTTTAGCAACACGATATTTCACTTAGGGTTGGGGAGGACATTCGGAAAGGATTAAAGTTAGCCAGCTTTGGTCTGTTAGTTCCGCGTTACTTTCTCGCAACTTTCACGAAGACCGGTTCCTCCGGTTTAGCTGCAAAGCGCTGTTGTCACGAAATGTTTGAGTAATAATTTCCCTTCTTATTGTTTATATGTGGTATATATACGCCCATCCTTTGTAATTAGCCTTGTCAAGGATTCCGTTGTGCAGTTTTGTGGAGCATCTAGTAGGAGTGCGCTGTAATTAGAATTCCAAATAGTCGACAACATTAAATTGTAATCCAAAGAATGAGATTAAACTGAATTCATTCAAAAATTTACTCGGCAAATAGAAAACATTTCTCATTACTGCAGGAATGCGCAGTCAGTTTCGTCGCCGGGAATTTAAGATTACATATTCGAAGTTTACTGCTAATTATAGAAAGCCCGAAAATTGTCAGGGCCGTTTCTGTCGAGATCTGAACGTACGACTGCCGCCGCTCATCGAAAAGTTAGTAACATCGCGGGGAACTGTTGCCAGAATTTCCTAACGTTCCGAGTAATACTTGAAGTAATACTTCGCTAGTCTAGCGTTTCATTCCCTGGATTTTAATACACTTTGGGATTTCGAGATTAACTCTCGAATTCCGTTTCTCGCTTCTAGACCGTCGTTTTTTATTCAAGCGCTCCGGAGCCGGGGAAACAATAAAGAATTCGAATAAGGCTAAACGATTATTTTTCATTTTTCCGCAGTAAGTTTAAAATTAAAAAAACGACAACTCGAATCGATATTCCGCATAAAAGGGGCCCTCGTTTATTAGCAATTTTAACACCTATTCACACAGTCCCGAACCCTTCCCGTAAAGTTGCCAACGAAGAGGCGTGAATTTCGCAGAGGCCGCCATAACTAAGTTTGAGGGTGGACCGACATGGAATTGGCAAACACCGGCATATGGAAAAGGGTCCTCTGATAAATCAAACTAAGTCATTATTTCGTTAGCCGGAGTACGTATAATATCCATACGGATTATGAGAAGTTTTCGAACAATATTGAATGAATAAATTCGAATGGCGCGACGGTCGTTTCGAATTTACTTAACTTAGTTAAAGGAGTCGGCAAAAATAAATTAAGTCCTCGAAAGTTATGTATAGAGTCAATTGCAGGTCGAGATAAAAAGGACAAAACGTTGGATAATTTATAATTTAATCAATTCCAGTTGCACACGAAATAGCTTTTAAAGAAACTTAAATTCCCAATTAAGGATCGCTTTACGTTTAGATTTAGAATAAATTTTAATGCAGACAATATTATCTAGGGAATTTTAGTAATTCAAACATATAGGTACACTTTTACTGTCAACTTAAAAGAAATCAGTGAAAATTCTGAAAAAACTACTGACTATTTTAAAGAATTCAAAACGTTGAAATCGAAAAGATTTGAGAATTTTTCTGACACCGAGCGTTTATTTTTCATCTTGAAAGTATGCTAATGAAATACTAATCTGTATAGGTGTAATTTTTTACCGTACCTACTTGTGGATGATGTTAAAACATGATGTAAATTCAATGCAGGAACACATAACTTAGAAACTATGCGATTTACGCATATGTAACAACAGCACATAAATATTTGTGTCACCGCAGAAGTTCCTAATCCCTATGCATTTATGATAATTCCTGACCACTTCTCGTTGCATATACAATTTTCAATCTCACTATGTCAAATTCACTAAATATACAACGCTTCATTAATCCAAACTAATTGATAAATCAGTAAACTAGGACAAAAAATCTATATTTGTGTAATATCCACTATTTATCTAAAAGAATAGAATATTTACAATATTTCTAAAAAAATGCTTCTATATATCAATCAAATTTTCAATTGGTACTTAAATTCCTTTTTAGATGCCCTTTCGAATGTAAATAATCTAATTATAACAACTATTGATATCTTTCTAATAGCTTATTAAATAGACAGTATCAAAAGTTACTAATAGAACAGATTTAGCGCTCTTAGATAAATGGAGAATACTCGTTTTTATAAACTACTCGATAGCAGGTTTACATCCATCACCGTGTGATTGGATTCAGTTTGTCGAATGCGTATTGTGTATCTAAAATTCACGATGTGTACCTTATACGTACATCTATCCGTTGAATAAAGCAATAGTTTGATTTTGAGCAATCGATTTATCAAATGCCGCCTGCAGCAGTTTCTTCCTCTAGTTGTAACTGAAACTTTCGTCGTCGAACTCCGAACGTGCGAGAGAATCTAATTATATTAGAGACGTCGATCTTGGGAGGAGAATCGGGGATTGGGTAGTTCGGGGAAATTTGATCAAAATTGTGGAAACATGAATTCCCTGGATTTCTCGCTCTTCGGCGTCGTTAACTAACGTTTTCCTGTAAGGATCGTATTAATGAAATCATTTAGCGTTCTTACACGATTTATATTTCAGTCGTATATAAGAGTAATAAAAATTGTGCTAGGGATGTTAAGATACCTACTATTTTAATGAAGATATTCAACTATAAATTAAAGACGTTTGTTTGTGATGAATGCAATTTGAAGTGAGCGTTATAAAAATTATTTCGAAAACGGTTGGTAGAGGAGCAGACATTTTTTATAGTTTGACTGAGCTATAGGAACAAACATTCAATGACAAAAGTATTAGGGAGTGAATTTAGACTAATTTTCAATTTCGGGAACTTTATATCTGTTGAAAGCAAAAGTTTCGTTCAATTAACGTCCTTCCCAATTTTTGACTGGCAAAGAAGGAAATAAGGAAAATCCATTGATCTCTATCTTGAAGTTTATTACAAGAATATTAATTATTAGACTCTCAAAAGCACAAATTGTGTTTATTAATAATTATACTTTCAATTTATCAGTATACATAATAGAGGATGTCCTTTAAGAAGTGTTATCTTCTCAAATTGATATAGCTATTCTATTGATTATAGGATTTCATTGCTTTAATTATATTATAAAAAACTAATCAAATATAGCATTTGGGAGCTGTTTTGCCTTCATTATATTTAAAAGCGGTGAATATAATATCAAAAGATTACACTTTCCGTTCGTTTCCGCCACGTAGAGCGGAATAACGTAAATTTATTTCTACATAGAATCTCATTGTAAACGAAAATTCGAATTTCACTGCAGCAGTCATGAAAAATACGGTAGACAGAATATAATCTACGATATCCTTTCGTCACCTACGTGCATATGCAACAAATAAATAAATTTGTCTAGATATGTATGTATATGTCATTCAGTCAACATTTGAAACTTGATAAGAACTGGTTAACAACATTATTTATTCATAAGTCAGAAATCATCGAATGCGTTCCTAATAATTCATAGCGGTATAATCAGTTATGCGAGCTATTGCTCGATCCAAATTGCATTATCACTATTGACAATGATGTTATTCACCACTTAACGTGTCAAATCACTGATGTATAAATCATGTTATAATCACATCAATATCGCTGAAATGTGTTCTGATACTAGAATTGTGGACCATTATTAAATAATATAAAAAATTAGGGCTTTTGGCTAACTTATAACAACCATAATACCATACCACAAACCACATAATACCATAACATATGTATATCATAATGGAACACAAAGGAAACTTTATGTTTAAAGTATCTTTTAATAGGTTTTGTTTTAATTGTAATTAATTTCATAATCAATGATTCTTGATCAATGATCTACTAATGTTACTAATGCATTAGTTACTAAATAAAATATGAAAAAACTAAAATTTGTTATTGTTACGGATTGTTTTGGAATTTTTATCTACCTTCCTTATACACTATTCCATAACTATTCCATAAATGCTCTGATGAAATGATGATAAAGAATCTGTATTGAATTTTTATCACAATATCACCATCCTACGTCCCTGCTTTAACTCGGATTTTAAAGAGACATGAGACGTGCACGAATGCCAGCCAACTTTGATACGATTGTTCGTCGTATTTATATGACACTTATAGCTGTTATAATTTCGCCGGCGGAGCCCAGATGAATTACAGCCGGCGCAGAGTCGACAGTCAACCAGCGGGTCTGAGCCATTCCGACGAAGAGTTTTGATAGTTTAGCACATTATTAAGATGTTGATAACGGCCACTTTGTTTTCGGAACAATGTTCCAATTTAAACTTGGGCTTACTACAGTTGGCGCGTGCAGGGGGCGCCGGGTATTACGATAATCCGCGGAAAACCTCGGGGGATTCGGGACTGCGCAACGTTTGGAGAAATTGATAATTACGGGATTTAAGTCTCTGACTGAAAATACCTACTATACGTTATTCAATATCAATTCGATTGAATGTTAATGTTAACGCTAAGTATATCGCATTCAAGCTGCAAGTGGTGCATAATAATTAAAGGGGGTGAGATACATTTTAGAGACATTTTGAATGCCTATAGTTATGAAAAATATATATTCTATATTCCTCATTTATCGGAAAATTAAGTAATTAATACAGACTTTTTAAACTTTCCATTTTTTTTAATGACCAAGATATGCAATCATGATGAAATGTGCCTAAAAAGTGGATGGAAAAAGGAATAATCTTCAAGTATACCAAGCGTAATAAAAGACAATTTAAAAAAATCCTTGATTTTCACAGTAGAGATTTCAAATGGACTACTTACCGGTACACTCACATTATATGACTTTGGAATTGAATAGTCCTAAGACCAAAAAAGGTCATTATATTTCGCTGTGGATATTTTTATTAATAAGATCTAGATTCCTACATTATATTGTAGATCCATTAGTTGTGTCGTTTTTGTATACGAGTGAATACAAATCAGAGGAACATAAGTTAGGCGTGGTAAAGAAGTTCAAAGGATATCTTTTGGAAGGAAACAAAACCAATTTACAAGTCGTTTTGACTATTTTACGTCTTTGCGTTATACGACCTCGTCCGTCCATTTTCACGCCCTTAGGGTCTCGAACGGCATTCTTTTGTTTGAGTAATGATGGCAACTCGATTTGTATGGGGAATTTGATCTCCGCGTCGTAATGGACTTTGCGTAAATGGTTCTTGGGGATGCTTAAGTGTATCGTGTCGTGCACCGGGCTTGTTTTATTCATGGAATACCACGTAAAATATGCGTTCAATTTCGAATCGGAAAAAACGGTTATTACTCACGCGAATCTCAAAAGAGTTTTCTTTAATTGCAATTCTTTTAAATAGGCGCGTATTCATCGGAGAAATTTCGTGTGTCATTTTGGGTTGTCGTAATCAATTGTAGATATGTTAATTGAGGGTCAAAGGAAACATCCTGTATACTCGCGGTACGCGTACTCAATTGCATATTTATGCTATTCTTAACGAAATATTACCATGTGACTTGTGAACTCAGACGATCACTGATTTTTTCCCTATAAATATTCAAATTTTCCGAATTTGCACATTTTTGTCGTAACGTCTCATTGACAGAGCTATAAATCGACAAAATCAAATTTGAAATTTTAATGGGTAGATTAAAGGAAGCGATAAAATTCGAAAACCATAGAAGTAAAGGCATTGATCCATATAATGTACGACACAATGCAAATAGTCGTTATACACTAAAAATTACAAGTTTTTTCTTTCCATTAACTGGACGATGAACTTATAGTATGCATTATAAAAGGTTTTATACCAATACTCTACACTTATTTTTAGGTTTAAATTGATCAAGTGCTTCAATTAAAAAATGACATCACGATATCTACTTAAATAGGGTGCTACAGTAAACATTTTAATCAAACGTACGCAAAGCAGACTTATACATGTATATTTAATAAACTTACTTTTTTTAAAGCGTTGACGAGATCTGTAGATTTAATCTGGAACAGAAAATTGTATTTAGATTAAATTTGCTCATTGTTATACTATGTAATTAAATATTTATACCAAATTTAATTAGAGTTGTAAATTAGATAGCGGCAAAAAATTTATTACCATCAGTTGCAAAAAAAGCAAATAGAAACTTAACCGAATTATATCATAACCAAAAACGGAACGAAGCGACATAAAGAACCTTAAGCGAATGGCATTGGAAATACACGAAGTGCAAAAATAAAAACTAAAAAAAGGGAAAAATTCTAGTCTCGGTGGAAAGCAATTTATTCACTGCTCTCCTGCTTCTTTGCGATACCATTTCCGTTGAAAAATTAAATGGACGCAAAGGCTGAAGAACCGAGGCCATAAAATTCCTAAAAATAAATTAGAAGAAAGGAGAACAACGTTGAAATGTGAGGGTTCGACTGCCGGTTTTCGGGGTGTTAAAATCAAGAAATTAACAGTATTGGGAAAAGATATATTATGGCTACGCTATCGTACTTTGGGTATCTACAGATTAAAAGAAAAGCAGTGACTCTTTAAGTTAAATGCTTTCGAACGAAAAAAAAAAGCAATTTACCTAAATGTTTACTAGGTACATAGATAAATACATGCTATTCTACCTATATATTATATATTATACCTACTTACGGTATAAATTATATCAAAATAAATATGAAAAATATGTTCTTATTGCGAAAAGTAGATGCAAATGGTTTATGTGTAAAGTGGAAATTATTATTTTCCGAAAATAAAAAATAACTCATGAAAAGAAACTTTATATGTAATTATTAAGTCAAATTTCAGGAATTGTAAAGGATATTATTCAGTAAGGAAGATAATCAATATTTTCCAATCTATTAGATTTTTTAAACATACTGATTCAGTCTAAAGACCTATTTAATGAATCACTTTAAACAATTTTAACTGCGTCTCCATAACAACTCATGTAAAGTTAAACATCAATTTTGAGAACTTTCAAGCACACGTTGACATTACATCTGGTTTATATTAAAAAAAACATGTTTTTTACAGAAACCATTTGCAGATTTACTAAACCCATAATAAAAGATGTATCATAGACATGACAAAACTTTGGAGTTTCGTTAATACAGGCATTTCATAATAGGATTAACTTAACGGGATTCATTACCATATTTTCCAAAATTTAGTCAACAGTAACCTTCCACATTTCTACGAATTCAATTTAACCTAATTGTCATAAAATTAAGAGCCACCCTAACGAATCCCGTTATGAAATGTGACGTTGTAGCCGAAAAACTAACAATTCCATTTCGCAGTAGATCCTCATAAACACGTGGCCATTTGATAAATCCGGGTCGACTTGTTTGCTTAGGTGACTATCCCATGGGGTTGTTAACCTAGAGGGACCATTGTTGTTTTTATACAATAGGAACTAATTTAAACTTCTAGCATTTAGATGCATAGGGTCATAGATTTCTCTTCGGTTGAAGCTTTAGTAGTGCTTATCGAAGGACAAGCACGTGCAAAAGAGCGTCAAAAATATTTTCTTAATATTCTTCTACATTTTATTTACTTGCTTAAAATTTAATAAGAAATTTACATTCAATAATTATCGAACACTCGAATTCATGGATCACAACTTACCAGCAAACAAACACAAACTTTACAAACAGTTCTATGTGAAGTCCCGGCCACGTGAACTCGTTGAAAACGGCTTAGATGCCAACATTGCATCGCAAAAGTATTTCCGTAGGTGACGAATCCGAAGAAACGGAGGGAACCTCGAAAATCGAACGCGAATGCTATTCTACTACCGCTCACTGCTCGCATTAAGTACATCGTCGCACGACGCCTTGGCGAAAGATAAAAGATAAATCGTTGTGGCCCACGGCCAGCTGGGGCACGACGACGCAACGGCCACTGCCACTGCCACTGGGAAGGAACGAAGGAAAAGAAATCACAGTCGTCGACGGACCGAAAGCGTTTTGTTTGCCGTAACTCATAGCGAATAAGGTACATCTGAACATCTGGAACCGTCGACTCGGGGCTGCTTTATTGTTCGGGAATCGGAGCGCGGTCGGGGTAGCAGGGGCGTAACGCTACGGAGGGTTTTAAAATTCAATTTCGTTCGATCCGAAATATTCAAATGATGCACGATTACCAACGATTTTATTATTATTAGACGTGTACTTAATCTTAAGTGTTTGCAAATCAATATCCTCGCATTACTATTCTTATCGTGCCCTCTATTAAATAGCCGTTCAAATATATAATAAATTCTTATCATTTATTTCGAGATTTTGTTATTTTAGTATAATAAAAGTTAAAAAAATAACGTTTAATTATCCTGTATTATTAATTTAAATAACAAATTGCAAGGAGCAACGTTAACTAGCAAAAGAATTACCCTATTTAAATTAATTTCTCTATAATAGTAGGAAATACTATTCACGGAATGATCTCGCTAATTTCAATTGGGCCGGTTCAATCTGGTAACCAATTTATAAAGCGGTCAACAGTAAAAAACAAATCGTAACAGCATTCAGTAATTATCTGGAAAACGTTGTCCCATTTCCATACAAACAACCTCATTATCTGTCAGATAAAGCCCTATGAGCTTTTATTCGGGTCCCGGCTGCAAGTAAGTTCGCTTGTGATGCCTCCAAAAACGGGCCCGGACCCGGTTTTCTTGTCAACATTTAGTGCCGTTCTGGTCGTTTAGCGTTCGTTTTGATTGTGTTGTGTGGTCAGGATGTTGCCATTTACAATTCACTTCCATTGTTTCTGTTTGGGAAACCGCGACCCGAGGGACAACGTAGTTGGCTATTCTGTCAACTTTGCGACTAACAACAGTTGTCGTTGTTGCGTTAAATCATTTCATTAATTTCGACTGATCGTTTTGTCCAATTCGCATCATAAAGTTTGGATTATAATTCTACCTCGAAATATTATTATTACTATTATTATATCTAACACCTTTCACTGAACGTACGAGTAAATAGGTATTTTGTTCCCTTGGGAATAATTTTCAATTTTTTTAATTATGCTGTTTTTAAGTAGTGAAGAAAAAATTATCCTTTTGTGTTTCCTTTTCAATAACATTTTAATAAGCCACTATGAAAATCATAAATTATTATGTTCCTATAAAATAAGGAATTATAAAACTATAGGAATTAAAGAGCCGTAGGCTAACATAGCAGGAAACTCACCCTTCTTGAATATCTGATTCCAATAAAACCGGATATTTTGAATCTTTCAGTAGATTCGAGTACTTGACCTCTGGCACATACGCATTTTCTCGAAAGCGTCTATACGTTTATAGTTCCATATCGAACCGATATCGTCTGATGAAACGGCTCTTTCACATCGAGTTTTTCATATAAGGATCATCATTTCTGAGAACCTTCATAAAGTTACATCACATTTTCAAACATTTTATCGAGCACTTACAAGCCATGAAATGTAGAGGTGGGTATAGGGTACAAATGCCATTAAGTAAAAAGTAGAGGTAAAGTATCCATTGGCCGGTAAATGTACCGATAAAATTGAAACTAAATACAAAATTCGCTAAACATAAAAATGCAACATATTTGCTTTAATGAAATACCTTTTGAGTGCTATTTGAATCAATTTAATCATCAAATGTTTCATGTTTAATCAAACGTCTAAAATAAGTTGGTTTGAATTATTAATTAAATTGTAATTTTCCTTAAAAATTAATGATAATTTTATTTATATTTACAATGATAGTAACCGCTGCATTGTGATCAGAGTATTAAATTTCTTAAATATACATAACTAGAATTATAAACATCAATATTTGTAGACACACAACTTTGATACGGTTGATAAACTAAATAAGTAGACTGAAATTAATAAACTATCGGTCCTTTGTACCTTAATACCTATTTATTCATTGATAATGCGTTTGCTCATATTACCCCAACAGAAAAATTTTCAAATAAGCGAATATCACACGAATAACATGAAAATCGGTTATTTTCTAGTATGTTTCACCGCCTCTATTCAGAAGAATGAAATTCCCAGTTCGAGTGAAGACCATATCACTTGCGCTATTATCCCGTGACTTATCATTTCCAAAGGGATGACCTCCTTATCAAGTCAACATTTCCGTTTCTTTTTTCTTGTTTTCCGAGATTTCTCGATTTTCCTAAAGCCATAGATGTGGTTTTTTTTCCGAAAAAGCTTAACTATTGACGTTTCTTTCCTTTCATGGCACCATCAATAAATGGTCGAGATTCTCTGCTTTATGTAAGATACTTATCGGTTTATTTAAGAAGTAGTACTTTTGTTATTGCGTGAAAGCACGTAGTTTCAACAATTTTCGTGATTTTTCTAACTATGCATTTTAAAAACACTTTTATTAAAATTTTGAATATTTATGCGCCAAAGTACGCCGCTGTCGGTAAGGACACTTCACCCTGTCGAAAGCAATTACATTTGAGGAAATGTATTCATAGTCATGAACTAATTTCAGTTCGCGTCGAGTCTAATGATGTGGGTCGTATGAATGAGAATAAAACCGGAGGTTTTTCTCAATCGGATTTACCTACTTTGCATCAGATATAACCTATTTTAGGTAGGTACTGATTAAACTCCATGGAGGTGCCCTAATTTAAAATTTTTCAAGCTCTGCCACTAAATCAGACAATAAATGTTATTAGGAAACGCAATTTCTAATTAAAAGGACTCAGTTTTTCTGATGACTAAATAACATTTAAAATCGGCTATTGCAACAAGTATAATTTAGATAAGTGGACACTCGTCAAAAGCATCTAAACAAATCGTTCGTTTTTTGAGCGATTCCCACAAGCTTTTTACTGTTATATATGTTACACGATCCTAAGCCCATTTAGCCGGCTTGGTGAGCTCGAGCAACTAGAAGTAACTTGAGATGGTTTCCGTTACGGCGATACCTCAAACACTTCACCGTTTTATCGAGTCTCCAAGAACGAACAATAGAGTTTCGCCATATCGCCGGTTCAAGCGATACTCGACCTAGATAAAAAAATCCCGCAGGAAGAGAGATCTTCTTCAAATAAGGACACGTCTCTACATGTAGTAGCTATATGCAAAATATCTGAGGATAAAAATATTTCTAAAAAGAATCTTGGCGTTATATTATGTAGTATGTTTTTAATTTGAAGTGTGATTTTTAAGAGTGTTTTCTTTACACTTTTCACGAGAATTTATACGACAGACAGATTCGAAATTTAATTTAAAAATGTTTATCTCAAATAAAAGAGTTAAACGAACACATGTAGGCTACAAAAAGGGAGATATTATACAGCTGGTGTTTATTTTCGTGACTAATACGTTTCTGGGAATACAAAAAAAATCAAAAAATTTCCTGCGGCTATATGTAACATCGCTTGTATTGGCTTGTGTGCCTGCTATTCAAACACTTGCGGAATATCGTCTAGATTAAAACGTTTCTTGGAATAAATTGTAACAGAAATTGTGTAACAAGAGTAGGCAGAACTCTTTGTAGGCAATTGATAGGTATTAATTAGTTAAACGAAGTGCTCGGTAATATTGGTCAACCAGTTTTGACCTTTATGGCATTGTGGAATATTGCTTAGAATACAATAGAGGGTTTTAATGCAATTTGTTACAAAACAATGCAGGAGTAGCCGATTTAGTATCTAAATGAATTTTGTATTGTTCTTGTGTTTTGGACTATTTATATGCGAATACACAAATTAGCATTAATGATGATATTCGGTTTGTATCGCATCTGCTGACGTATAAAACGTTATCAATACAAATAGTGTCCAAGAAGATAATTTTAGAAGGCTGACAGTGTACCTTATCCAGCCAAAGGTTCATCGCAAAAGTAAACAAAATGACTAAGTACATAGTAAAGTAACTTTGTTAGCATATTTGCGATTGCTTAGATAAGAAATTAAGTGTGCATAATACAGTTATTGTTTGTGATATAAACGTTAAATACCAACTCCACAAGAACCTTTTCCATTATGATCCATAAGTTTGTTGGTGGGACTTCTTCGATGTTCCTCGAATTAGTTTGGATGAATCAAAAGCGGTCTCATTGAATGATCCATCGAATTTTCCAACTAGTTTAACCGAATCAGTTTCATATCGATTAGCCGACATATCCATGCTTAACGCAGGAATTCTGAACGGCCTTTGTACTTTTACGCGTCAGTTGTAAATGGAAACTTTTTTTGAAAGCAAGAATTTTACATAGAAATTTGAAATTCGTTTCGAAATTTAACGTGCAAAAAAGTTCTTTTTGAACATATTAAGTAGCTGCATAAAAAAGTAGATGTTTCAGAATAATTAGATTTACAAATTATTGATTACATAAACAATTTTTTGTAAAAAAAAATTGAAACCATTAAAATTACCAGAGTTTACTCCTACTAACCTTTATTTTAAACCAAACAATATCGGTAATTTGCACATTCATTACCTCAAATAAAATAAAATTCTTTCTACCACTTTCTATCAATTATATATTTTTTAAATCGGAAGTTTCACTTAACAAAGCGAAATATTTTCTCATTTCGTTGCCGTTAGAAACAATAACGGAAGGGAAGTCGAGATAACTAACTACTTCAGCGTCCGCCGACGACTCTCATGAATGTTAAATTAATTAATTTTAATAGTTGTTGAAAATGAAGTTTTGTTTGCGAAATGGCGGATATGACTCTGGCTGTAACCCTAATTAGTAGATTAGTGTACGAACGTTTGTTGAAATGCATTCAAAAATTCATGTGAAAAAGATGAATTGTATGGGCACTGGAAACGCTTATGTTGTGTTATGATTTAAAGTTAAAATTGCATTTTCTTTATGTATTTTTTTTGAAGTATAGCCACAAAAACACTGGGCGGTTCTGGGTATTAAACTTAATTAATATTCAAATTGAGAATAAAATGGCCGATGTAAGTTGTTATTGATATTCCGTTTCTATGGAAACTTGTAACATAGCTACCACTTGGAAAGGGAAGTAATTCCAAAGACCCTCCTTCGGAAAATCAAAACTCGTATTGGTTAAGCACGTTATATACAAAACTCCATTAGGAAATTTTGGCATGTCATTTATTCAATAATAATCAAAAACAAAGGGGACTGCTTTCGAATAAGTAAGTAGTAAAGTTTTTTTAATGAAACAATGCAATTAGCCACAAAAGTAGGAACAGAAATAGCATAAACCTCCAGATCAATAAATAATCCAGTTCCAACAGTTAATTAAAAATATCCGATACCTACTTATTGGAAGCTAAAATGTGGGTATTAGGTATAAAGCGAGAATTACAGTTCGACTTTATTGATTAAAGACAAAAATAGCGAACAGAGATACCGATAACTGCTACATTTTTAATGGATTTCTGGCGTCGGTAGGTACTTCTATTGGATGCTGTATTGTTTTTGGTTTTTTTTATTTCCGAGGCAATTCTAATGAATTTATGAAGTTTCCGGATAATGGAAGGAATTAAAAATTAAAAGCCGTACAATTGGACCTTATTCACTTCTAACTGACAGGCTTGTATTTCGATTTGATGAAGAGCTTGAATTTTTTATACATTTCAGTTGTTTGTCTTATTTTCGAAAATGTAGGTTACCACAAACCATTTCCAAAAATAGCTTTTATTTGGATACAATTTGGTACACTCATACATACATATGTTATATGTGAGGATATTTGTATGTCTATTCTTTGTTCAAGATTCTGTGTTTTTTTATAAAAAGCTCAGATTTCGAGAACATTAAATTTGTTTTTGTTATTTACTTTAGTTCCGAAATTACCTTAACAATTATTCTATCTTAAACATGAAAATGAATAAAAATAATATTATACCTATAGAAAGCAGAGGTAATTCCCAACCATGTGTAGTTTTACTTAGTAAGGTTTTATCTCTGATCAAATAATGTTTCTCATACTGTTCTCTCAATCAAACTGTTTGCTGACATATAAGGCTTTCTACTTCTTCTTGGTGTAATGAAAAAATTGTTGGAATATATCATACCTCATAGAAAAAATATGTTAGTATGTATTTGTTCATTTAAATTGTATACATTTCCTAATATTTTCATAATAACTAAATTCTTATTCCATATAAAGATACGAGACCCTTGGCGTTGATATTTAAAATATTATCGACCTGGAAATGTGATTTCTTTGTAAATACGTTTCGAAATAAACCATAATATGCGGTTGTTTTAAAAAAATAAAGAAAATGGAGGGACATTTTAAGAAAAGCAAAATTTTGTCTCACGCTTATCGACGACCGGTTTCCTTTCGGCGTTTCCGGAATTTGCGTTAAGGGTTACGTCGCGCGTTTCGATAACAGCCCAACGGCCGTTTCGTGTTCGCCACTTATCAATTGTTTGTGTTTTATCAGTGTTTAGTTTAGAGTGTGGTTATCTGCAGTGGAATTTTCGTCTCTTGCCTCTCTCTCCGCCCGCCTAAGTATCTACGCCGGCGGATGTCGCTTGTTATGTTCAATTACACATTGGTGTTTATATTGTGGTTTCAATCGTACAGGGTTACACGATTATCTCTGAAATTTCTATAATAAACCAATGTTTCCAATAGAACTTTAGTGTGAAATGAGACGGTTCCCCTACATATCGACAGGAATAGCTGAAGCCGTCAAGGTCACATGCGCAATGGATAAAGTTCACGGAGATCAGTTAGTTTACGGCATAAAATAAAATCCAATGTTTACTTAATCGAGATATTTTAATAATTATTATTAATACTCGCCTATCTATTAATTATTTAAAACCGCATATATTAGAGCATATAGCATATTGTGTTATTATAGACAGAATTTTTGTACTATATTATAGGTAGAAAATTTAAATTTTCACAATTGTAAAACTCAAAATGTTAATATACCAGCTATAATAATGCATTAAGTTCAAATTGTATATTATTAGGAATGTAAAAACTAATGGACCTCACAATACTGTATACAAATATCTATGGATAATAATCTACGATTTATTTCAAGGAGGAATGCTAAAAATGTCTGTCTACACTAAACAACATAAAATAATTATGTGTATATCATTTGAAATTGTAAACGGTGACCCAAAATTTGATAAGTGGGGCTTTTAGACCGAATATTTAAGAAGAACTACAATAGTTACTGTAAAAAATTGTAAATTAATATGTGGTTAATAACGATAAGTAAGCAATTGATAGATATGCATACAATTTAATTAAATAATGATACTGTTAAAGAACTAATAATAGGACAAAGTCACGAAATAGTTTATGTGGCTATTAATTTTAGGCGCAAACATTTTTTGGAATTGGAAACTATTTTAATAGTCATACTATACTTACCAAATCGACGATACAAACTCCCTCATAATTGAACTTTTCCAAATCGACCATTAAAAATAAACACGAATAAGACAAATATTTAAAAAAGCATCCAACAAATTAAAATAAAATAGTTTTAGAGCATTTCTTATTTTACTCGCGAGAATTTAACACCACAATGACGCAGATAGGCACTATGTACAAAAATTAGCGCACAATTTATGACACAAAATCGACACGCATAGACAATTCTAATTCTTTAGAGTCCAAAGGCATACCTAGAAACGAAACGATACAGAAAATCCCACGCGGATATAACTCACGCTCCCGCTCGAAACTTATAATGAAAATGAAAACTTCCTCATTGGCAACGAAACCATACACCACACACACACACACACACTCACACACACATTCACAAGCCGGTCCAGATGCGTGCAACGTGTATTATTTAGTATTTTACAATGTTGCCACTGTTGGCACAAATTATTTGTAATTGTAGTAACTTTGTTGAAGTTTCCTAGATTTGTGATCTGTTATCTGTTATACTTGTGGTGTAAATATAAAAGGAAAGTTTGATGATAAACTTTTTTCTTGGAAAATTATGGATTTATAATATTGAAAAATTAACTTAAAATGAGCGTTTCAAACAAATAAATGCTCTAAATATTTGTACGTATTATTGAATTTTCCGATTTTAGCTCAAAATCGATAGGCTTTACACATTTATCGTACAAATTATAATATAGATAGTATTGGAGATAGTATTAAAAACTAAATATACTTTAAAGAATTTTCAATGTAAATTAAATTTTGCAACAATGTAGTAAGTATAGCGGTGTAATTTAGGTGTATTAAAGATTTTTTTATAATTACACTAATATTCCCATAATCCCTAGATTTAAAATTCCATCAAGAGTTGGACGGTAAATCCATCATACTTGGTTTTACTCAAAAAACAAATTTTTAAAAAGAAGTATTTAATATCTAATCATTCAAATTTGAAAAGAGTTTAGATCCCGCTCTTGAAAATCGTGACACTCAGTTTTCAGAAAAGGAACTGAAAAAGCGGTAATTACTATTTGAGGTTAACTCTAAATTCCCATTTTACTTTGCAAAGTTGATAGAGAACATTACAACTTTGTGTAGCAGCATTTTTTATCCCTTCTCTAATTCTCTAATTTTCTTCTTTTTTATATTATACAAATAGCCGTTGACCAAGGATGATTATTCTTCGCATAAAAAAACAAAATAAACTAAATAATTTATAAAAATTAACAAAGACCGTCAGAATATAATTTAATTCCATTTAATAATAGTGCCAGAGTTAAAGCAAACCTAAAACAGAATTGTAAATATACATAACCAATAATGTATAAATATTTTGAATTCATTATAGCAAATACCCGTATTTCCTGTAAATCATTAATATGTAAAGTCTTGCGACTAAATTCAAATTTTATTTAATGGAAATTCCTGGATTTGCATAGAATTGAGTTCATGGTAAAATGTTTCCTACTATTCATTAGATCTTTGTCATTGCATTTTCATACCGGTACAAGGTAAAAGTGGAAACCTCCTTTATTGCTACTTTCTTCATTCCCATGTTTTGTTACTAAGTTTAACCTTTCTATAAATACTTTATAAATGTTTAAATGCAATATTTAAATAATAAAAGGACGCTTATCTTCAAAGTTGCAATAACTTTGTGGAATTTTGCTTATCAAAGCGTGGGAAGAAATAAGGTCAGCAGTTCGTGGAATTATAAAATATAAAGAATGATTAAAAACGGTGCCCGGCTACTAACAAAATTAATCTTTTCAGTTTTACTATAGGTGCTTAGTTGATTTAAAATCGCCACATTCAAATTATAATTACATAATAAATAATATGAGTTTCGGAAACAAAAAGTTTACCATTGCCCCTAAAAACGCAGGTATTATACATATACCTAGGTAAATTTGGAGCATTCGCAAATAAAGTGGTACAAGACAAAAGACAAAGGATTGCGGGAGTTTTGGCTGCATTAAATTATGCTTTGTACAGATTCATAGCTTTGAGCTACTGCATTTCATGTTATTTCATTTTTAAGTGCGGTTGAACTCGTTGAATATCAGACAGCTTTTTGTGCTTTTTCCGTTTAAACTAAATTATATTATATAAGCTTTGTACTAATAGATAATTAAATAGGTGCAGCGTTTAAAATTTCTCAATTATAAAGTTATTACATTCTCGAAATTTGATGTGCTGTTCACCGTGATCTATCTCTATCACTACTTTCTCACGTTGTCTTATAGTGATATAAGATTCTACCACAAATCATTCTCCAACTCCGTGAATAAGCTTGGATATATTGTAAAGAACTACCTATATTTATTGGTCATATCGAATGATCCAAAATGTATTAGCTAAGCAAGCAGGCTCAGTTTGTTTAATTATTATAAGTAAAAGATAACATATATTTTATAAATATTATTTTATTTCATAATCGTCGCCACTTAAGGAATATTGCAACAAAAAATGATAAAATCCATCGTTCAATGCGCCAGGTTACAATAAAAAGCAACGTAGCGAAAAATCCCCCGAACAACAAAACTACTTTCCTAAAGTGGCTGAATATATTGTCGTGTTTCCTCGCCCTTTGCCTATTTAAATGAACTCCCTTCCTGCAACAAGCAACTAGGTACCTTCTTATGCGCCTCAATTTATCAAGCACCGTAAACCCGGTTTTATCTCGCCCGAAAACATGTATTTCTCTTTCCCATTTCGTCTTGCAGGTTCTCCTCAAAGGGCAGTTAAGGGCGTAAACACCTAGAGCATTATGTATTCATCACCTTGATGTAAATATCCCAAAATGGAGAATAATGATCCGGGTTAGAGCTCGACGGCCCGACGTCTATACAATACGGAATTGAGGTTAAGATCTCTGTATAATTTATTAGTGTAAATTTATTGTGATACCCGGCTTTATTTGTAATACAATTTCTCTACGTTAATGTTTATATTGGACTTAGAATATTGGCTATTATAGCTCAATTGGAATATAACATTACGAATATGAGTAGGTACCTACTAAGAAATTATTAATAGAAAGAAAAAATATTAATTATGTACCTACCTATTATTTTTTTATGTTACATAAAAGTGATTATGCTTTGACACTTGTATTTTTCCAATTATACCTACATATTTTACTATATAGTTTCAATAATTATGATGATATTAACTATTTTCATGAATCTTAAATTGTGGCTTATAAAATATTATTATGAATACCGGTAAAATGATCAAATATATCCATTGTCCTATAATTATTTTTTAATGTTCCGATCACATTGAGATAAAATAAGCCCTTCCTGTATAATTATAATAATTTTTATATAAAAGAGTACTTATCTAGTACCTACTAAGTCTGATGTTATTTTGTTTAATATTTACTTGATAGTAAAATTTCTGTAGGTCTTTACAGAATGTTGCTTTTAGTGTTAAGTGCAATTTTTTGTACTACCTTGTCTACGGTAAGTAAAAGATTAATACATTTTTAATACCAACTTCCTACAAATTTTCTATTGAAAATTCCCTGAAGTTTAAAAATATTTGTAGGCACTGGATATTCCCGACGGTATGGCGACTGATATGATGAAAGAAGTTACAGGTTGCATAGATAAAACTAAAATCGATTTCGAACTTTTGCTAAAACTAAAGGAAGGAGTTTTCGAGGACAATCCGAAAGTTAAGGAATTTTTGGTGTGCTTGTATAAAAACTTGGGAGGTTTCAACGGAAATAACGAATTGCAAACTGATTTTATAAAACAGAAAATGCAAATGGTATCAGGCGAGTCCAAGATTGTCGATGAAATTGTGAAAAAGTGTGTAATACAGAAGAAGACGCCCGAGGAAACAGCTTTCGAATGTTCTAAGTGCGTGTATAATGCGTTGCCCGAAGAGGAGAAAAAATCTATGAAGGAAACTTGAACTTTGTATTGAATACTTCTCTGTTTGTGAATAAATTTTGAGGTTTCTTGAGTTAATTAAGTTTTTAATTAGTTAGGTGTATTTTAATACGTCTCAAATTCCCTTTATTACTTTGCTTCGAAGTTAAACGAACAACATTTCAGAATAAGCTAGCACTGGAATTAACGAATCCACATTTTTGTAACATGACTTCCGTTTATTATTCGGCATCGTATGTAATTATATAACGTAATTATTATTCATTTCGGCCCACATTCCGTTGCTTGATGTCATCGACGTCTGAAAATTGGAATCGGCGCCGCGATGCCATGCCATCAGAGTCGCCCTTGACTCAGACTTCGACCCCTCTCAATTAGCTCACCACACCCTTATACCAAGCCTACTATCTGTACACGGAATTTATTTGCCGTTTCTAAACTCCAGTTACCTCGAGAATTTGGACATTTACATAAATGATATTTGTGTTTAGGTTGGTATAATTTACGGAATTAATTCTGAAAGTATTTTGAAGAATTTCAAAAATTTAGAGTATAATATACATAACATTTTTGTTTTTCACATATGAAATTTATGAGAGTGGATTTATTATTGAGGTAATATTGTAATTTCGTATTTTATCTACATACATATATCCATTTATTTTTGTATAGTGTAGGTAATGAAATTGCATACACATATCATGCAGGTATACTTAAAAAAAACATTGCGAAAGAAAACTGAAAGCAATTTTCACCAAATCCAAACTCATTATTATTCGATAAAGAAATTTGTTTTTCCAATTTTTATCAAAAATTACAGCACCGGAGTAACATTTTATTGGCGCTCTTAGACTATATCATATTCCTGCCTCCTGAAAATACTCAATATGTCTGCATACCTGATGTTATGGGTCCATTTCCTCTATTTCCCGAACGGTTTCTTCCAATTTCTCTTATTATTTCGTTCTGGAAACTCGCCTCTGGATGCTGGGTATTCGAGCCTGGAACAACGGAGGAAATCTAATTGAAATTTTTATTTGTTATAGGGAGACCCGTGCACCACGGGTGTGACGAATATGTTTCGTGGGATGTTTTTAAAAGATTATATCGTATACCTGTTCCTTACATTACTCTTATCCATTCGGATAGCAAAAATATACTAGTAAAAATTTGTAGACATATTTAGAAGTGATTAAACCCAATTATTTATCGAGTATAATGTTCGATATTATATTCCTTCTATCATAAAATTATTGATGAAGTGAAATACATTTTGATATCAGCGGAAACGGACCAGTTATTTCAGGCATTTTGAATAATTTGCAGCGGCCAATGTAAGGCTACTAAATACGTGCGATGAATAATAAACTAACCACTCCTTTTAAATATTAATGAAAGCATTTCCTAAAGTACCTATGTAAATTGTAAAATCTGACGGAAGAAAATTTTGAATATTTATCATTTGTATTTAGTATTTCCGAATAGTGACGGATATAATCCAATATTCCAAATTTTAAATTTTTATTCCTATTACATAATACCACAATAAAACGCAATACAAATTCCAACTACATCTATATAAAGTACCAAATCATTGTAATTGCTTGCCCGCAGACACAATAGTCTGCAATAGAATCCAAAATAAATCCAATAATTCCATTGTTTTGCTTCAAGCAAAACTCCAGAGTCGAATTTAGCAGTTATGGACAACGTCCAGTGCCCTTGATATACCACCATTTTAATTCCAAATATACTTTTAAAAATGTTTAGTACACCAACAACATACATTGCTCGAATAAAAAATAAATTAACAATCCTATTACGGTATTAGTAACCAAGGATCAAAGGGATACACATGGTTACAAAGGGTAATCCATCTCTGAATTGTCTTACCGCTACTGTTCAAAGCATCTCCGAAGAGTCCCAAGTTCTATACTAGAGGGCCTACGGACATTAAGGCAACTAAACAATTGATTTTGCCGCGACCGATCGTCGGGGGGATGTACACGGGGGCTGGTGGCGCTTCGACGAGAGAGGGATGAGCGTAGGTGGGTTGGTTGATTGATGGGATTTCGAGGTTTCGGTATTTTCGAGAAGGTTTGTAGTGTAAATGTGGTTAGGTTTACTTTGGTGGAATAATTTATACTCTAGTTGAGGGCGATGTCGATGGTAAAGGGGCGATAAAGCTAGGATTAACTGGATACTTAATTTTTGCTAGTCATTAAGTTGGTTGAAGTCGATGGAAATTGGGGAATTTCGCTTAGGTTTGTACGAGAATCCGTGACCAACGAATTCAAAAGCAAACATTGACGTTAGGGCTAGTTTATCTTAGGGATTATTGGCTGTATTGTAAATAAAGTCGAGACTCAGTTAAATCGCGCTGAAATTTAAAATAGTAGAGAATTTCTTATATTAAAACAAAGAGGAGTATTCGTTAAAAAAGTAACTATCAAAAATCTACTTGACCACTTCCAATTACTGAACGACAATCTTCCGCTAATAAAACACGCGATAAAAGAAGTATTACAGTAGATTTCAAAAAATCGGTTTCCAATATTTTCAACCAACCATAAAAATCATTACCTACTCGTTGGAGAAATCGATCCACTCAGAGTAAAATGTCGCCATACCATTCCTCTTATTGCCTTTTTCCACATTTCTACCAAACAACCGAAATAACTTAATCAAACGCACACATCTCCCAACCAATTTGAAGGTTATCAACTGCGACAAACTCCCCAATCTAACGACCGGAACAAAGCGGGTAGCAGAAGAAAGAAAACGAAAAATAAAAGCGAATGAAGTGTATCGCAACTAGACGTGCCCTTTATTCAATTAAACATCAATCAGAATTAGAACGATTACTGTAGGACTAACAGAAGCACCGTCTAACGTTCAAAGACGTTTAATAGGGTTAGAGGGCGCAGGTGCGGCGTTTTTTTGCGCGATTATTTTGCGAGGTAATGCGATTGTCGGGAGTGTTAGAGACGATTTTGCTCGTCTAAAAAAGGTAGAAATTGGATTGGAGTGGAAAAAAATGAGATTTTCTCCTGAAAATTGCAAGAACAATATTAACAATCTCGTACATCCTAATTTAGAAAAGTCGTTTCATAGTATCCATATCCATTAAATTGTAATATGAAGCAAATTTCGGTAAATATATGTAAAAGTGCAGTATATAGTTTAATCGTGTACATTAGATCAAAAGCTGTACTTAACTTTATGCAAAAACTAGGAAAAAAATTCAAAGAGAGAATGTCTTATCGTTCCTACATTATCTACCTATTGTTTAAGATATCAAAGAACTCGTCGAGTTTTACTACCGGTCGCTGTATCTTTTGTTTCATCCTACTTATTTTCCCGCTGCAGGCAGAAGGAATAGAGGAATATACGGGAAAATTTTTAATACCACTGGAAATTCTTCATTTCGCTAATGCAACTTCCCTAGAGACACTGTTTCAGTATTGTTGAGAGGGACGATTTAAATCGTTCTTTGTTGAAAAAAGGAAAACAAAATGGTAATTACATGTTTCTACCTATAGACAAATCGAACTGTAACTGATGACAGGAACAATACACCTTAATAGATGCATTGTTGTCATCTGAATTAAAGCGTGTTTTTAGTGTATTTTAAATATGAAAATTGATATTGTCGACTAATTTAGTTTTTTTCTAAAATTAGGATTATCAGTATACAATTTAAAGTATATGTATAGCAAGGTTTGTTGATCTTTAGCATGAAACGCACAGTTTCAGTCGAAAATTTATTGAACGTGGCTAAAGCAAAAGAAAGTTTTAATTATTTGCGTTTATTATTTATTTGCAATTCATTAAGGCGTTAATTGTAAAACTTGGCGTGGAAAACGTTCGAGAAATTGCCCTTTACTCTCAGTACGCATCCCATTTCGTTAAGCGATCCTTCAGCGCCATTCCACAGAGCAATATACAAAATGTCGCATTGCTGACATTTCACAGTAATAACTTTTAAAAGGTCAAATTTTATAGTTCAAAAGAGGCTTTATTATTTTCTTATGATGATTGCTGTTTATGTGAGCAATTTTCGCTCTTTTTTTTTCCTTTATGTAGACGTTTTAGTATGTATCTATAATATATTATAGGGCGAATTCCTTCGACCCCGCGTCGTAACTTTCCCAACTTACTGTCTATCAAAAAGTCGTTTGCAAGGCGAAATTGACTGTTCAAAATTCTCTTTAAACTAAACATTGTTTGTCTTGACAAAACCTTATGACAGCGAAACGGCGCGAAATACTTGGGAAAACTTTTAGTTATCTCGCCTTCTCTCTCGCCTCCGGTATAATCTGATTTTCACGTAAATTTTACGCTGAATAGTTGGTTTTCCGTAGTTCCGCCCGAAGATATTAAACGAACTTCGGCAAAATTTGATAGGTTGGAAGTTTATTGGGTTTATTTCGTCATATCAGGTAGTTGTGTTGCCACAGAGGCGTTCACTCTGCCTATACACACACACACACACACATAAAATCCAATTTAAAATTAATATATCATTCGCATTATTACATTTTATGAAATGATTTGGCATCGAATAATATTATATAAAAACTGATTTATCTATAATCTCTTGATATTCAATTTCAACTCAAACAATTCTTACACCGTCTGTCTCTCAGTCAATATGCAGTTGCATTAGCATGCATCAAGCGTACTCCGATCGCTTAAACAAACCGAAAACTTAACGTTATAAAAAAACCGCAAAACGTTACACATCGCTTTTATCGTCGGAGTAATCAATTTAAATGTATGACCGCAGGGCCGAAACGTGTGAGGGCATGTCATTGATCTGGTCCCGCGGCCGTACGTACGACGCCGACCCAACGACGACGACGGAGGCCCGACGTCAGTGGGATGAGGACGAGGATGATTCAGGAGGGACGTCGTCATGGCGACGCCGATGGCATAGCCGTCATCTGCGTATGCTATGCACGTCTTTACTTACCTGTATTCTTCGGTAAAGTTTAATCGTTGCGCCTGTAATGGACAACGGGGATTCGAGCCTGAATAAAAACTCCCTACCGTATACCGGTCGCTATATTGATAAATGACGAGATTAATGGCGACTTTGGGGCGTTGACGAAAAAATTTAATAAACAAGTCGAGATGATTCTAATAATGAAAATAATATTAACTTCGAAGATTCAAAGTTTGAATACTATTTATCCCAATTTTTCTCTTCCAAATGTATTTAAATAATCTCTTCTCCATAATTTTATTGTTAAAAGTACCTCTTCAATTTCTTCCAAAACACACGGAATCCCATATATATATAGCTGTAACCCTTGACAGGGGATATAGACTGATTGGCGAGAGAAATTAAAAAAAAGTTTCTGGGGCATTGGGAGGTAGATGGGGAGACGTTAAAAAATTCGCCGATTACGAAAATCTATCTCTTTTCTCCAGCTAAATTCGTTTTTTTCCGTAATTCGATTTTGAAAGTGAATAAAAGTGAAATTTTTGACACATTTCCAAATAAATTACTTGATGGACGTTGCCCGTTCGTTTGGTTTAAACGGAACTACACCGAAATGAGAGATTTTTTTCGTTATTTAGACAATTTCGTCGTTTTTAATGGACGAGAATAAAAGAAAATGCAATAATACGCAAAAATGTACGTTTCTTGGTCATTTGTACTTACCAAAAACGGAGAAACGATCGAATTACTTTTAAAAAAACTACACTAATGACAGCGGCGATGAACAAATTTCAAACTGTCAAAGTTGTCATTTCCGTTACTACGGGATACGTTGACATTTAATTTGATGTACAGGGTGTTTTTTCGTTAAGGAAATCGGAAAAATTGATATACGGGGCGTTTTTTAACATTAAATGAAAAATTATTTTCAATTGAATTGAAATATAGTACAGGGTGACTCGTATTTAAGGAAATGTTAATTATACATAAACCGAGCGAGCGAAGCGAGCGAGGATCCGGCTATATAACTGCCTTTGCGTAGAACGCCGATAGGCGTTCGAGCTGCGGGTCTATGCGGCAGAGCCCATCGTTAACTAGAGCGATTTAGTCGAGCTCGCGCAGCGAGCGAGACCTTAGTTATTTAACAGCCTTTGCGTAGGAGGCCGTCAGGCCTCCGAGCTGCGGGTCTATTCGGCAGAGCCCATCATTAATTATAGCGATTTAGTCGAGCTCGCGCAGCGAGCGAGACCTTAGTTATTTAACAGCCTTTGCGTAGGAGGCCGTTAGGCCTTCGAGCTGCGGGTCTATTCGGCAGAGCCCATCGTTAACTATAGCGATTTAGTCGAGCTCGCGCAGCGAGCGAGACCTTAGTTATTTAACAGCCTTTGCGTAGGAGGCCGTTAGGCCTCCGAGCTGCGGGTCTATTCGGCAGAGCCCATCGTTAACTATAGCGATTTAGTCGAGCTCGCGCAGCGAGCGAGACCTTAGTTATTTAACAGCCTTTGCGTAGGAGGCCGTTAGGCCTCCGAGCTGCGGGTCTATTCGGCAGAGCCCATCGTTAACTATAGCGATTTAGTCGAGCTCGCGCAGCGAGCGAGACCTTAGTTATTTAACAGCCTTTGCGTAGGAGGCCGTTAGGCCTCCGAGCTGCCGGTCTATTCGGCAGAGCCCATCATTAATTATAGCGATTTAGTCGAGCTCGCGCAGCGAGCGAGACCTTAGTTATTTAACAGCCTTTGCGTAGGAGGCCGTCAGGCCTCCGAGCTGCGGGTCTATCCGGCAGAGCCCATCGTTAACTATAGCGATTTAGTCGAGCTCGCGCAGCGAGCGAGACCTTAGTTATTTAACAGCCTTTGCGTAGGAGGCCGTTAGGCCTCCGAGCTGCCGGTCTATTCGGCAGAGCCCATCATTAATTATAGCGATTTAGTCGAGCTCGCGCAGCGAGCGAGACCTTAGTTATTTAACAGCCTTTGCGTAGGAGGCCGTCAGGCCTCCGAGCTGCGGGTCTATTCGGCAGAGCCCATCGTTAACTATAGCGATTTAGTCGAGCTCGCGCAGCGAGCGAGACCTTAGTTATTTAACAGCCTTTGCGTAGGAGGCCGTTAGGCCTCCGAGCTGCCGGTCTATTCGGCAGAGCCCATCATTAATTATAGCGATTTAGTCGAGCTCGCGCAGCGAGCGAGACCTTAGTTATTTAACAGCCTTTGCGTAGGAGGCCGTCAGGCCTCCGAGCTGCGGGTCTATGCGGCAGAGCCCATCGTTTTTCACAGCGATTTAGTCGAGCTCGCGCAGCGAGCGAGACCTTGGATATTTAAAAAATTGATATACGAAGTGTGATTAATTTCCAAACGAAAATTCAATCGCACCGAGCTCGCGAAGCTAACGAGGATCCGGCTAGGAAACTGTCTTGCGGCGAAGCCGCCACCGTAAGAAAGGGGGGTTGAAAGGGGGCACAGCCCCCTTTCCGAGCGTTTAGCGAGTAATTCTATATATTTTTTAAATCATTTGCAATACTTATGTACTCATGTATCTTCTAAATGTATAAAAAGCAATTCAAAAATTTGCCATATCACTGTTATATTAGAATAAAATGGATCGAGGGTATGGATTTCTACTATATGACACTGACACCCTCGCCCTTTAAATAAACCCTTCTAATGGCAAAACAACGTACGCATGGCATACATTTCCAGTTCGAATTCTCCAGAGTCATAAATATCTATCGAGTGCTTTTTGAAATTCAAACTGTATGTTTCGACTGTATCTCTGGTTTCGATCATGATTGATTGAACGAAATTCGTCGTTCTGAGTACTTCCTGATTTCTGCTCGTATGTAAGTAGATGTACTGAATTAGCTGGATTTTTTACTATAATATCTCGATTTTATCGTTCTACAGTTTTTCTAATTTCTGTTTGACTGCCATTCTGCGAATTGTAAGAAGAAATCCTATCGTTTAAAAATAAGCGATCAATTTCTCGAGTCATCTCGAAAAGTTTCCTGAGAGGTTTTCACTTTGCAACCCAACAGCCAAATCCATTATCCAATTTTCTTACAAACAACTAGTCAATCAATAACATAACGGCCCGTTTTTATTCGATTCGTTTCGCATCCGCTCAATTGGTTTCCATTAATCTCACATATATAGCACAAAAATTATCTCTAAGTGTATTAAAACACATGCGGGATGTCGGAAGGTCGGACCCTCCGGGAATAGAAGAAGGAAAAAACTGGGATCAATTCGTGAAATATATCGAAGTGACAAATGAGCGGAAATTAGATTGCCGTTAGATAGAAAATGAATTTCCTAACGAATTTCGTTTGAGTTCGTACATTATCGTGGTTAAGTTTGATGGTAAATATTTCTCAAAACTCTCAGAATTTAATGCATTATGTGGTAAGTGGATGTTAGACAATTATTTACTTCTCAAAGGAGATACTAAAATTAACAAGAGTTAAATTAAATCCTATCAAGAAAACGTTTAGTCAATCATTCTCCCACACTTTTGAAAAAAAATAATTTTCTGCAGTGTTGTTAAAGTTGTTTCTAATCAATAAAGATTGGAAATTGATTACTCTCTTATTCTGTCGAATGCAAACTTTTAATCGTCAATAATAATATGATTACCTTTTCAATTCGTATTTTAAAAATATAGAAATGTTATTTATGGTTTTATAGGTACTCTACGGGTTGAAATTTTTAATCAACACAAATAACACGATTACCTATTTCCAATTCGTGTTTTAAAAGGTATAATAATGTTACTTATCGATTGCAGGTAGAGCAGAAAAAAACATTTCGCTTTTTTTCAATTCCAATATTTGAAACAATATTCGAAATTCGCAACAGCGATATAGCTTATTTCAGGAATCATTTTACGGTAATGTAACAAAGAACAAAATTCAATTACGCAATATTCAGTTTGCATTTTTCATTGCATTTTCACAATAGCCGAAACGAAACTGTTTACGTATTTTAACATTTAAACGAGAAAAATATTAAAAAATCAGAACAATAGGTTCAAACATTCAACCAACAAGCATCATTTTTTTACAAGTTATATTGGTATAGGTACGAAATGTGTAGATGCTGTTAAAATCGAAATGGCACATGCTAAGAGTAAGTAACATTCGTCTTATATTCTACTCTAGTTCCCGCTTATCTCGAATAGGTCGTCAACTAAGCGAAGATTTATTCCTCGGCATACCCGGATAATGTACATGCCATTGTGCGCACTTCACTATTTTTATTCCTTTCCAGCTTTTATTGAATTTACCTGACTCGGATAGAAATGGACGGTTTAACTTCGAATTTCCAACAATTCCGGATGTTCGGGATTATTTAGGATCTGGAGATTTCGCCTAAAGTGTTACACTATTGGAATATGCGGCTTGCGAAAGCGACCTCTAGTGGTCAATAAGGATTTACCGACGTGAAAGAAGATGGAATCTAAACGACGCCATCAGAAGTCCATTATGGACAATTTAACAAATTGAGATATACTCTCATTACAAGCATTTGCATGGAAAATGTACTAGCGAAGCTTAATAGCGTTACTGTCACTGTTAAAAGGAGACGGTAAGTTTGGAAAGCAAAAAAGACCTTTCTTGTACGTTTTAATTATAATTACATCTGCGACCCTCGAAATCCTTTTCTTTACTTCTTCAGTAATCGGTCCTTAATTCATTTTCCGCGACCGACACACCTCGGCTTAATCGTTCGAGACTCGAGAGCAGATGTTTTTCGGATTTGGTGCCTCATTTGCTAATGCCCCTTGAATAATTGCGCAGGAGATAGAAATAGGAACAGTCACGTGTACGCTTAATTGAGTGCGTCACTGCCGGTTTAGCGGGAAAACGAAGATGGAGGAAAAAGACGAGGAGACAACGACGTCGTTTTGATGTTTTAAGTACGGTAGAGCGTTCGGGCGCTTCGAATAGGGGACCGGATATAAGGCGAATGTAAGTGGAGTATGGAAGGAACGAAATCAGAATTTATGATTTAATAAAAAATGTTTTCGACTACGCGATGAAAATTATTATAATGGATTATTCGATTTTGCAAATTATATACCTGAATAAATTTCTCACGTGATTAATTGATAATAAGAACATTTATTTTATACACAAATTACTATCACGAAAATTTTTTAGTGTTTGTAAAGAATCGATTAGCAACAAAGTTTCCTCCAGTTTCTATGCGAGCAGATTTTGCATTATATTTATAAAAAGTATTAAGTATTATAGGCATGAATATTTTGAACAAAATATACCTATACATGAAACATTGTAAAGCAGCTTTTAAAAGTTTAGTTGGAACTTTTTAAATTGCTATTCAACTTAAAAGCCAAGCGTATTATCGATATCCTTAAAATGTCAAACAATATATTGTTTCAACTGCTATTAACGTAAAATTTGCCTATACATTTTGAATCGCCAACATACTATTGAAATTCATGAGTTGAAATTAAATTACATAATAAAAAGGTTATCTATAATATATTTTACCAGCATAGAGATTCGTTTTAGTGTGCAATTCGATTTTAAGCATGAATTTATAGAGAATGAAGCGTGAAAGAGCACTGAAAATAATCTAATTACGTTCTTTTATTTAAAGTGCAAATTGGTTAACACTGATAAAAATTAAAGTGATGTGTCGATTTAATTACAAGTTTCACTAAAAAATGAATGGGAAAATCAACATTAACGTTTATTGTTACTTAAATTTGCAAGAAGAATTTTGTTAGGTATTATAAGACGTAATTGTATGAACATTTAGTCTCTATTAAATACATTAATAAAAAATAAATAGAAATTATATTACCTCGACTTATCGTGTAAAAATCTTTTAATGTACTTATGAAATACGTCGAGAGAAGTTTTTCCGGGCGCGTATAAAAATATTCAAATTTAACAGCCTGTTTACTTTCTCATTAGGCTTCACATTTTAAGCAAATTCATACGAAAATTTTAAAATTCCGCTCTCTTTAAAGAGCGGAGGGCTATTTAATTCTCAAGACCTTTCGCGAAACTCCCCTACCCTTTTCACGTCAACGACTATATGTACTCTCAGTAATTAAGTGACATTTAAAAAATATTTTAAAAACGAAATCGTAAAACTGCCGTAGGCAAATGACGTTAACTTTTAAGTACTTACCGCCGTAAAGCGGAAAAGTCATTAATCTCGCTAACATTTCCTCGTATGAACCGTTAAAGTGAGATATGGGCCCATCTATGTGAGGCCGATACGGACCCCTTATAATACCAGAAGTTAGAATTGGAAATTGAGTTAGCAGACGGGTCACGTTCGTTGAGGTTAAAGGTAAATTATACTAAGCGAGAACGTCGAGCTGGACTGGACCACTCTTTTTGAATAATGTTAAATTAATTGTGAGAGATCCACTTGCATTCATTTAGAATTCCGAATTTGGAACGAAGCTGCAGAGTAGTGAAATATTTCTATAATATTCCCACACCACGTTCCTATATTCAAGTAAAGTCGAAAAAACAATGATTTTTTATGCGGTGTTGTTTGAAGAAAGTTTCTAAATCGATGGAGTATATTTCAGTTTATACAGAATGTTGTTTTCCATAGTAATTAAGTTATTTTAAGAAAATTTCGTATCTACATACAATTTTATATCCAATTCCAAATTTGTTAATCGAATATAATCTACGATGGAATATAAAATTTTTAAAATTGAAAACTGTAATTAGTAAATCTGGAACAGGTGCCCTGTATTGAATTTACATTTTAATAGAACATCGAAGAATTTATTTAACCCATGAATTTTAAAAGGGGAATTATAAATTTTTACGTAAAACTTGAAGCGAAATTTTGGCGAACGAATTTTCAATGAGTATTCTGCAGTTAGCCAATATTTTGGCGGAGGTAATTTCATATTCATCCACATATTTAGATAGTATAAAAGCAGTCTGTTGTCGAGCTTGTGAACGTATATTTTACGTTTATTGTGCTTTTGTAAGCGTTTACACGACGTCAAATACATTCACTGATATTCAACAGGCACTTATCAAAGTTAAAACGACGCCTCGACTGGTAATCTCCAGCTAACTGATTACAACCTAATTAATTTACATTTCTATTCTGCAAATTGGATTCGGGGACTCTTATCTCGCACGAAACCAAGGCATCACCAACCCCAGTGTACATAGCAGAATTTAAAATTATGCTCTTAAATTTTCGACGTTAAAATTGCGGTCTCGAGAGTGCGGACGATCTTAATTGGATTTTGGAATTTTATCGAATGTGGGAAAGTGTGCCAGAAGAGGATGTCCCGTTTAATGGAAATATTGCCCTAAAATGTTTACCTAAATTTCTCCCTAAAACTCCTGCGCCCAAAAGTCACTTAGTAAAATTTCGAACAAACTAAACAATATTATTCGATAAATAATTCCCACGACATTTGCTGCTTACGTATTTTATCGCATTTCCAATACTCCCGTATTACGTGTGTAGGTTTTAGCGGAATTCGCGAGAAGTGCCTCAGTGAAGTAAAGGACATTTCTCGAACTCTGCCACATCTTTATAACTAGGAAATGCTTTTAACAACTCTCGTCGAAGTAACACCACTTAAGACCGAAAACCTTTGTTAGAAGAGGCCATAACGGGCTAGAAAACGTTTGTCGTCACTTATACTTTTTCTTGTTTTAAGACTTTCACAGATAGTTTCTTTACAGATTCGCCTAAAAAATTTACCAGTCGTTAATTGAAATTTTCAATTTTTCAGAGATTTGTTTTCTATAATTTCTCCCATGTCTCACTAACAGCTAGTGGTACAATATCGTAAAATAAACATAGTATACATATATTTACCAAGATAAAGATAAAATTTTCTTTCACTCTTGTATAAAAAAGTTAAAAAGGAAATATCCCCAATTAAATGCGAAATAGCTTCGCAAATTCACTTATCGAGAAATTTATTTGGCGGCTGCATCGTCGTGTTGTGGTGTGAGTACAGTTGTTTTGTTGGCACTCCTGACTCCCGCCAGAGCGGAAGTTCAGCAGCCATTTTATCAGATCCTGCGGCCAGGTGATAATGACTCTAATGACTACCCCCGAAACGACTTCGGGCCTTTATTATGTGCTCTCTCCGCTATTTTCCATCCACTTTTCACTTGTACTACAATAATTTATGACCATTGAGTCTCTTATCTGCAGTGTTAAAAGTTTACTCGCCGCTTTTGATGTGGCACAAATATGCTTTAGGATGATTTTTTTTGCAAGATAATATGGTAAAATGTGAGCCTTTTTGCTTTAAAAAGAGTTGAAATATTTAGCATTAATTTAAATTAATGTGTCTTTAATATTAAACAGAAATTTAGGATAGAAATAGTAGTTGGATATTCGGACAAATAGGAATACTTATTACCATTTATTATAATTCTTAATAAATTATTACTCATTACTGAACGCGATAATTCCTGTTAACTACTTTAATTCTCCAATAAACTCCGTTTTAATAATGAATTATTGCGTTTTAATTAATTATAATAAGCGAGTTTGTGAACTGTGTACCGTATACAACCACTTCCATTCAAACTTTAACAATAAATCCGCATTTGGCGCTTTCATTTCACCAAAAGTTGGAAACACCCAGATATTTATTAATAGGGGTAATTCGTTACGTTTTCCGTATTAATAGCAATTGAACTTTTTCGAAGCAATTAAAATCCTGCAATCCGCAGGAAGTTTCGAAATTACTAAAAAAAATAATACAGTCCCAAAAAAGTAGTAAGTTCAATGAAATTTTAATAATCTAGATACCTACAACCTTAATATACCTTCAGAAATTTGAAGAATTCTTGAGGACGTCGATATTTTTTACGCAAATTTAGTTATACACAACCCAATTTCTCACGTCTTACAAACACCATTATACAGGCTGACGGAAGGTAAATCAAATTTATGAAGTTTCTGAACTCGTCTCAAACTTTCTTTTGTCCATTATCATTTCTTTCCTCGTTCACGTTCACATCGCAGCCGAATAGAAGAATGACAAATTGCCAGAGATGCGAAATGACAGCAACAATTTGCGATATAACCCTGTAGAGGGTGAATACATGAATGAAAGTGTCGGTAATGCAAAGATCCGCGATCCAGGGATTACGGATAAGCCGCCTTATGTCAGAATAGATGGAATATACGAAAAATAGGAAATATATAGAACGGGGACAACCTATCATTTTGCGGAAATGTTCCGGCACGTCGAACGCTTCATATTTTTCTAACAGTTTCAATATATTCAGAATAAACTGTCCACTTCAGAGAGAAATGGGTTGAATCAATATTTACAAATCTAACGATGCATATAATTAGCTACAATAATTCAAATTATTTCTATAATCACCAGGTTTAATTTTTGCGACATATTTTTATAATTTTACGCCCAACAATTTTTATTTCAAACTCGTTTTCTACAGATTAAATAAGCGGAAGCAAATAATGAAAAAGAGCTCGTTAGATATTCAAGGAAGGTCTCTTTTTGATCTAAAATGGTCCTTATTGACTGCTCCACGCTCGCCTGACATTAAATTAATTAAAAGTGGTCCCTGCTGTACTTACAAGACCTTGTTGTTGGAGCGGCTTTTTTACTTCGAATCACGCGGTATAGAAGCATTATTAGAATAAATGGGAGCTTAATTAAGTAGAAATATAATGCAGAATCATTTATTACAGTAATGGCTGAGAGGGTCGTATTGAAAGACACATACTTACGCTTCGTAAAATAATTATTACACAGCTATGACTAAAATTTAATAATATTTATAAATTTCCAAGTCACAATAAATAGTGTATTTATCTTAATTAATACGTTTTAAAAGAGGTAACTACTTAATAAAATTAAATAGCGGTTGAAGCGAGATTTTTTGCACAAGATTCGAGATTGCGAATTTTTGCTTTAATCTAGAAGTTTCGTAAGTTGGGAGTTCTCAGACCGACTCTATACCGTATTCTGTTGCTCCTGGCTTTCCAGTAATGCCATTTTCCTCTATCTAAAGTCAGCCGTCTTGAGTTCCTGAACCATTATTAATTTTATCGCAGTCAATAAAACGAAACAAAAAGTCGACACTGGAATTTCCGCATTAAATTATTATTAAAGCAGGAAGAAATTTAATAATCCGTAGCCCGAAGGGGTTTGTAACATGTTAACTTTTAATTATCTGTGCTTTGGAACGATGAACCTTATTCATAAATTCAAATTAAAGTGTTAATTTTCACTTTTGAATTATACACAAACATTTTTCATAAAATTGATCCTGGAAGAGCTTGAGTGATGAATTATAGTATAGCTACACTTTTTTAAATCATTTCATAATTATTTCAATTAAAATAAATTGCGTGCAACGTGAAGCTTACATTAAAAATAATTAACAATAAACACTATAAAATTTCATCACAATAATATGAAAATAAATAATACATATAATAAAACTTTTTATGCAACTGAATTTAGTTAAAAATTTCAATTTAGAAATGAAAATATTTGTCTAAACGTTTTTGCCAATTCTTAAAAAATGATTTTACTAAGCTACTTCGATGCAAAAGTTAAACAAATACTCACCATATGCTTGAACGACATTTGTCACATGTTCAACATCAATACAGTGAAAAATCGAATCACCAACGTGCCAAAGAAGATCTTCCGCCTCCACATCAAAGTTCCCAACGAAATGCACCGAAAACACCCTCAAAATCAATCAAAAAATCCCTCACAAAAACTCCTGCAGTCCTCACAAATCAGAAAACAGTACATTTTTGAGATGAATTGGCACATCAGAAAGACACGTTTGGCGAGAACCGCCAACTACAACAAGCGCTCCGACACGCCGCCCCCGGTATTTATACGGAGTAGAGGGGATGGAAACTGTCGGAAACTGCGCGTCTCTAGGCAACCTAGGATCATAATCATATCGTACCTTTACCGCCATCCTACCCCCGCCGCTTCGATCCCCTACCGCCCCCCGAATCGGGTCGGTGGCGGCCGGGAGGCGGCGGGGGTGGAATTGCTCTTTTACTAGTGGCTTTCTGGTAATCAGAATGACCTGATATTGATAACAGCCCGACTAGTCGAATTCGATGAGATGGGTTTTTAGGGATGTATTATATTTTTAAAGATGATTTTATTTTCCAATAATACATGGAAGATTTAATAATAAATTGTTTATATTAAAAATGCAGATGATGCGGTAATAAATATAGGAATAGATAAAATAATAAATTATCAAAGCATGTATACTACGTTTACCATAATAAGGATATGACGTCACAAGCTGATATATTGAATACACTATACAAATGTAAATCGAACGCTCATTGATAGTTTGAACGTGATTATTATTTCCATCAATGCATAATGTAAATACGTATAGAATATATTCGTATATACAATAATTATATACGTCATACTGACACGTTATTTCTTCGTGTAGTCCAATAAATAAACTAACATTAGGGATGCTATTAATCTGTTTAGATATGGGGAATATTTTTTTAATTAAAGCAACACGAATCCTCTAAGCATTCGCGTTCCGATGAGGCAAAATGTTTCGCAAAAGCTCCAACGATAAACTTCATTGTTTCCGCGGGATAAAAGGGACGGGTATCTTGTTTGAAATGCCATTCTAGTTCATTTAAAACTCGGCTCGGCATAACATCGGACCCCGAAAAAGTTTTTCTGGCTATTGCGAAACTCCATTTTCGGATAATAATTGTCGAAATATTTTGAATGCTGGCGGTTGCGCCGCGCTAAATAGGTAATGCGAGGATGTATCTATTTAACAAAGAGATAGCTGATTATTACGGCCAGGGAGTTTCGATAAACAATGTCGTGGATATCACAAAATGTTATCCAACAGCGACGTGTTGTGATATTCTCTAATTGGATACTCCCGGGTACAAAACCGTTCTTCCAATACGTGTTGACGCTGTTGACGCTCCGTTATGAAACAGAATAAATTAATCGAAATATGTGAATAATGATAATTAAAAGATATCTGATGAAAATTGAACGCCTTGGAGTCGAGAACCCGTGGAGAAAGAGAAAACTAATTCGCATGGAAGATCCAGAAACGATTTAGAAGAGGAAACCGAGGAGCTGCTGAAATGCTTGTGAGCATCGCGGAACGGCACTCGCTCTGTCGACATTTCCACAAACTAAACTTCTCCGAAAAGAATACTGCAGACTAAACGGAAGTATAGGGAGCAGGAAATACACTTGCGCGCAGGAACTTGGCTTTGATGCAATATTTGAAGAATATGAAAATTTGTATTTACTGTAATACCTCAGATTCATCTTTTTGTAAACTTAATTTAAATGATAATTAATGCTAGATACAATATTGAATAAGTTTTATAATATAGTAGGTAATTAACACAGGTACATTTTTCCAAAGTCAGAATAAGTTGTAAAAGTGCCTCTTTGTATAAATTTGTAGGTATTATGATTTATAGTTCAACAAAGACATGCAACTTCCATTAGTCTCATATAAAGAAAAAGGAAGAGTGATATTATGCGGGATTGTATCAACTTTCCCACTTTAACTACTGTTATTTTAATAATCGTTCTTTCTTTAAATCGTAGAATTGAATGAATTGCAAACAAAGCACTTACCTATAGATTTCTATTATGATGTGCGCGTATTTTTACCGAATACCTACATATATCAATTTTACATTAGATTAGGTCAATCTATTATTAAATCCACCCTCTTGATCCCAATATGGATCCGATGCATTTACCGCGGTTTGCCTTCGATATATTTTTATAGAAATTCGACAGTTCTTAGGTTTATCCCCAGTGACTGTGTCATATGTCAACATTATTAGCGCCCCGAGGGGTTTTCAACAAATCTGCTCTACTATATTTTACTGTTAGTCCTAATGGGCTCAGTATTTTACTATTTTCCCAAACGAAAATTTCTGATCGAGTGGTTCCAATATCGGAAATTCGATTGGAATATTTAAAGGAAATGGATCGGATTTAATATTAAATATAGCAATCCGTCATAAATAAATTTATATGAAGTTAATGAATTTAAAGATGTTAATGGTTTCGATAAATTTTTTTAATCAGTTTTAAAAGGACTATAAAATGACGTGAAAAAGTACAATATTAAATGTAATGTTCGTAGGTTTAAAACGGATCCTGTGCATTATCTACATCACAAAGCTGATATGTGGGAATATGTGCTTGCAATCAGTAAACACCGTAATACGTGCTGACGAAGGTTTAACCAAATTTGATACCTCTTCATCTTCAATAGTGTAAGCGATACGCAATTAGTGCATTACAAGTTTGAATAATTTTAATTTAGCAAGCATTATATGTTACATAGCAGATTTGTTTTCAACATGATTTATTAATTAGTACCTACTTTAATTAATAATCACCTCAAGGAAGCTACTCCTAAAATTCTGTAATTTTTATGCACTATTCTCATGTTAGTGTTTAAATAGCATTTTTGTATAGGTATAGAAAAAAAACTAAAAGAAAATATATGTATGACTTTTACTGGGAACCGCTTCCCCTATATCAACCACAGTTTATAGGAACTCCCTCTCTAATACGAACATTCAATATTATGTAGGTTTCGGAAATAAAAAACAATGAAAATGCTGAATACTTCAGTGTAGAGTCCTACAGAATACCACGTTCTGCCGATTTTAGAGGTTTCAATAGCTGCTCTCAACGATGATACCATCGTTAATGGTGATTGTTGTTTGCAACAAGAGTTATTCAATATGATATTTACCTACCTACCTAACTGATATGTAATTTTGTAAACGTTAATTGAATATTACTTATTCCAATGGGTTTCTGAATAAACTCTTTTAATTTAATATTATTTTTAATAATAAATATATACAAAAAACAAAATCCTGTTACTTTTTAAATAACAAAACTTGTGTTTAACAGAAATAAAATACTACAAGCTTAGTTAAACCTCTACGTATACAATTGAATTAATTTCTTTTTTTAATAACATACATATTGTCGCATATTTCACGTTCCTCGGTCATACGAGGGAAGTGTAAAATGGCCGTGATTTATTAAAACCCTGTTAACTAGGAGGTAGAAATTATAATTAAGCGGTAAATAATTGATGTTGCATGTGTGTGATGCTCTGTGCACCACGAAATGGGACAATTTCGGATTATGACGAGCTAATTTCGCACATTCAAAAATTAAAATCGACTAATATTGGAAATTCCCTCCGTTCGATGATTTAATTTCGCGGTTACAATGTTTACATGCAATAGAAATTTTAATCGACAGGAGTCTATAATTATGTAAGTTGTGTAGGTAACAAAACGATTTAAATACTTTCTAAGAATGACCTACAAATTTGGAATGTAAAATGTAATACCCGCTTCTACATTCATCTTTATAACTCGTGATATTTTTAATATTTTTAAAATTCATTTACCTAATATTCTAAAAAAGGTGGACTCGAATAAGCTTATTTTCATTTTCCTTCTGTAATCAAGGTTAAATTCCTTTGCTCAGATTTAGGGGAAAATCCCACCGTGCAGGATCCGACAATTATTATCCTGCAGTGAAGAAGTACCGGGAGCATTTCCATTTCCATATGAGCTCCGCAGGAATGCCAATGTACGGTAAGTGTTGGGTCAGTAACGCGGATTATCCGGCATTCCATTCCTATTCACTGCGAAACGGTATGCGGGGCCGCTGTTTTAGGCTATTGATAGATTACCAGTTGGTATTATTGTTTAATAGGGATGTTGAAATACTTGATACTGTTAACCAACCCATCATACAAAAACTGACTATAATTAAGTTAATTTAACATTGTAATTATCTTCAGTTTTGATGAAATTTTGTGTTGGGATGTGTGCAAATTCAAGCTTTGTCAAGTATTAGATATCAATTTTATCAGGACATTATAATATATTCTAGTAGTAGTAAATACGCATGGAATAGAGGTAGGTCAAGTTTGGTAAAGGAAATGACCTGTCGATGACATAGAGTAGGCCTGACGTGATTTATACACCATCTGTTCTCGAAACGATGTGGTCACGAATTCACAGTTATAACTGATGCCTAATTAATACAATGTACAAATATGAAATTGAATTCAAATTTTGGAATTGTTACGAACATGACTGGTATCTAAGCTCGATACCGAAAACATAAATTCATAAGGTTTTGTTAGATAATGGTGCTTTATCAATTTTGCGCATTTTCTGCTTAATTAACAATTTAATCCTATACATAAAAATTTGTATTTCGAGCGAGAAAAATGCAGCGACAAATATATCACTTGTCATCAGTACTATATGAAACAGGCGAGTTAAAACCAAACAAATAATGACCGTTGGTAATTTTTCAAAGTGACACGGCTATCGCTTATATGTGTAGCCCTCTGACACCGAAATATACTTTAGTTGCAAATGAATTGTTTACACAGGCATAATCTACGCCTAACTCGTTCGCCCGTACCCCGACGTTCACCGCCCGGAATATTTGTAAACATTATTTTATTTAACTCAACAGTTACCAGCAGCATTTTTTTCCAAAAAGCTGTACGCAGACATTTTCCGCATTCCGTCCTATCTTTCGTTTCCCTTCGATCATCAAAAAGTTTATTTGTACAGGAAACCAAACCAAAGATTCAAATCACTGTAATTTGTTTCCGGGTGAACAGATGAGCACTTAATAAATTAGCATTAAAATTCTGTGTAACAACCAAAGCAAGTATTTTATTACAATTGACTTTATAAATGAAACATTGAATAATCGGGGATGTAGGAAAAGTTATTTGATTAATTTAAAAATCGACTGGTTTAGTGTAAATCTAGTAACATAATGTAGAAAAAACTACATTCAGGTAATTTCAGTATAAATATTGAAAAATTTGAGCATTATATAAATAAAATGATGAATTATTATTAATTAGTTAGTAGGTACTAATAATTGAAATAATGAACGTTTTTGCAAAAAAATCCCTATTTTACTTTTTGTCGGAGCACACAGGAATAATGTGCATACACCAAAATTTAGAAAGAAAATTTACCGGAATTCGAGCCGATCGATTCGAAATTCTAAACTATTCATACAACCATGAAACTTTAAAGCGACAATCATAAATTACTGCTTGCACTAATAAATTTTGCAGCTTGATGCACTGCACGTAGGCTCAGCCGGTGGGCGGGCGTCTTGACCAACCCCAAGTCACAAATACATGTTTGGAAATGTTTAATGTTATCCTTTGAGAAAATGGCGGATTTTGGTGGGCAACGTAAAAAAACAAAAAAGAAAAAAGAAATCGGCGGCGGCAGGTGAACGAGGGGCGGACGCGGTATCGAGTATTGGCCGTGTCACAGCCAATGCTAGAGGCGGCGCGGAAGCCGCCACCTGACTAGTTGAAGAACACTGGACCGGCTTTAGTTTCTTATATTTCAAAGAGTTCATTAGCAGCCGATCGTCAATTATGTAAGTCAGTGTGTTAATTTATTTTCATATTGATTAAATTGAATTAGGACACAATATTTTATTGTAGATTACTACAGGTGATGCAAAATAAATAAATTAATAAATGGCAAGGTTCTACATTCGAACTAAAAATTAGATACTTGATGGATATGCGTAACTATTATTGGCAGGTATAATAAGAATGAGTTAATTACTCAACGTCTATTAATAAATTTAATATCGTTTTTTTTTTTTTTGTTTGAGTTTTTAAAGTAAAAGCCTTGCCTTCTTTAAAGTTTAATAACATGTCATTCTCTAATTCAAGTGTTACTAACAATTAAGCATTGCTTATTCTTGTTATTGCATATTATGGAAACTACAAATACGCTCCTGTAAATCTCTTTCTGGAAAGGCAAAGAAATTTGACTTGGAAGGTAGGAGGCGGCGTGTTTCGCCTTTCAGCCAATGCCGCCGGCCGGCAGACACTTTTCCTTAGTATTTGTCCGTATTTTTGTTGTTTTTGCCTTGCCCGGAACCCTTTGGGGCCTCGTTGATCTCTTTTGGTCAGGTAGCACATATTCCGATGAGAGATTTATGACTTTCGCTATTCGAATGCACTGCCGGAGGAACTTTTTTACGACTTCATGGTTGTCGGTTTATCGATTGAAGTTGAATAACGATTTTGAATAAAATTCGCCCAAAAATTAACTATACAAGTTTCTTTGAAATGAAGGTTTAACGGGACGATTAACTAGTTCAGTAGGTATAAGGTAGAGTAAATAAGAGTGGCATTTAGGTTGCAAGATCTATTGAGAATTGAATGTGAAAATAGAGAGATAATATACAGAGACGCAAGACTAACCAAATCCTTAGAATAGGAGCCGAAAAGGCGCCTTCATATAAGAACTTATTTTTATTCAATAGATTCACAATTCAGTCTTCAGGCTTCATTCGATTATAGTCTTAAAAATTAAGTTCATTGTACATTACGAATCAATTTTAACAATTACACAGATACATTGTTAAGATAAGAAAGACATATCGATTTGTGTTTGCGCCGAAAAATATAAAATATTAGCATCCGAAAAAATAAAATACACAGGTACAGTGAGTAGTTTATTGCGTTTCTTTCCGAGCCTGTTTCGCTCACTTTGTATATATCCTTGCGGAGTTTTCACTTCCAGCTCGCGAGTATTGGAAGTTTTATGGCGAGAGCGCATGAAATATTTCTCGTTTTATTATAGGTAGTACAAGAATTATGGTTTATCTGTACATATAAAAAAGACGAGGTGTATCCTTACATTCGTAAAACGAAACCGTAAACATATGTCATATATTAGCGGTTAAACCTATATGTAACATATGAAGGTGTTCGCTAATCTGCTTTATTGATCCAATTGATTGATATTGAAATGTATTCACTATTTTTATTTGTACGTATATAATAAAAATTTCCAGTATCTAGTATATAGGCACGTGTGCATCCAGTAAATTGTGCACTGACGAAAAGCGCATCCGCTATTTCAGGAATTCAGAAGATCTGAAGAGTAGCCAATTCCAGACTGGTTGCCGATATTTCCGCAATGTTAAATATTTGAATTATTGTTGTACATCATAGATAAGCGCGTAATTGGTTCGGCCAGATGTATTTGCGGTCAGTAGCGAGTCTATTGACCTGCCACTGCCAAACGGTTTTTGTTGATATATGTTACAGTCAGTAACCATATTAAAAACCATCTAAGCGTAAGAAAGATAAAGTGTTTCTCAATTTTTCCCTTCGATTCTGAAAAATTCCATCTCTAATGATGCGCGAAACCTCGTCGAAGGGCGGGAATAATATTCGAGCCCTTGACTCGGATTTTTCATGTGTCAATGGGACGGCATGAATTGGATGATTTATCTTATAAAAGATTCGTTTATTCCAGCTATATTGAGTTTATTGGCTTTTTTAAGTTGTTAAGAGATTAAAAATATCCTATATTATTAAAAAAATATTGCGGGAAGCACGATCTGGAAAGATGAAAACGGTAAATGGATATTTATACGACAATATCACGTTTAAGGGCACGTTCGAACTTGACTTTTTTTCTCTTCCTTCCTTATTTCATCTACAATATTACCTCATCATAAAACAAAATTAGATTGACTTCAACGTGCATGAATAATTTTTAAAACAGTTTAGGACAAAGGTAATCCTTTTATTTTCCTTTCCTAAATATAGATTAAAATCATGCTTCATTAATTTGAAAACGGAAAATGATTTTTTCATAAGAATATCATACCTACTTACCAAATTAGGTCGAAATTTTTCATTAACGGGCCAAAGTAAATTATGATAAAAAATATTTGCCAATCAATGTTATCAGCTCAAAAGGTACGTCGTAAACACTTCTCTTTTTCTTTTGCCCGCTTTCCTGTTGCCCATAAAAATGTTTACGAGTAGAAAATTAGTACGGGCAAGCCATAAATTAATTCAACAGATTTAATTAATACGTCATATAGCAGTTTATCGTCTTGGAGAGGTTAATGTATGATGGAAGGAGGTTGAAATGGAAAATTCGCTACAGGCCGCAGTGTTAACGCGAAATCGTTTCCAGCGGGGGTTGGAATTAATTTAAAATTAAGGGTGGTTATTAAATTTGATCAAGAAAATTATGACATGCAAAAGAAGACACTACATTCGCTACCTACAAAATTGTAGAATGTTGGTGTAATGGTGTATATTGAAGGAATGGAGGAATAGAATAAAATGCTGTGGATAATCCAAGAAATAACGTTCCTCCAGGCATTCCGAAAGTTTCTGTTGTTTTAAACACAACACCGCCGCCGCTAGTAAACCACAATTCGAATGTATGGGTTTTCGGTAATTACTTTTATGCGTACCCCCTTGCCCTTCTGACAGGGCAAGAAGTCGATAGGGCGGGCTGGAAAAGGGGCTTTCTGGGGTAAAACATTTCGAACGGGATGAAGTAGTTTCTAACTTTAGAATTCAAAGGGAACGATCCGGAAGGGTCAATAACGAGAACTAGAATAAGACGAATAACTTATGCACAAATTAATATTGCGGAAGCAGTTGGTACGAATATTAAACCAAACACTGTGGGCTATACCCAAACTTCATAAATTGATACCTATATTATCAACAAAACCATCGAAACGTTTCACACGTTTCGATTGAGTTTTCTTTTTGCGTGGAAAACTATATAAAAAGAGACAACTCCTAGAAACAACACTCTAGACTCTATACAACGAGCAAACTTGTGTAACTCCTGCAAAAGGCGAAGCATGGCATATTTATGAGACCGGCTTGATCCTCGAGAATTCAATCAGATAAGAAATCCTCGGAAAACAATAAAACAGCGAGGATAAAGGTGGGGAAGTATTGAGGTGTCACTCTTTACGAGGGACATACCGCACGAGATTATGGGCTGGATCTCTCCGGACTAAAGCAAGCTTCTCATCCACCTTTTATTACTCCATTTTCCGACCAGTAGGTAATGGGAAAGGGATACATACGTGCATACACATATGTATGTAGCTGTTGTACTCTATTTTTATATTTTAAAATTTTTCGCTTTACATACTATCTGAAGAGCTAAAAACAAATAGTACATAGTACTGCTCAAATTCAACAGTGTTTCGTTCAATAGAATATTCAATTGAAACGGTCCAAAAAACCAAAGTCTATTCAAATTCTAACATCGAATCCGATGAAAAAATAAAAAAAAACGCGATCACTGAAAATTGCGGCAAGAGAACTCGTGAATTCAAGCATGTTCTGGCCGACACTTATATTGTGTCCGGCACAGTCCTGTTCCTTGAATTTTTAAACAACGTTCCGTCCAAGCCGAGCATTATTGCACCCTCTGGGGAATTGTTTTTCGCATTTTCGACGGGTTCTATTCAGCTCGGCGACAAGTGCATCAATATATTAAAGCGGAAGGTCGGTGCAAATATACAAAAAAAATGTCATCGAAAAAATCCGACATCCATTTAAACTTTATCGCATGCAAATATTACGTGGGCATCAAAACACGTTCTCGTCAATTTGTGTAGAAATAGGTACTAAACGGGGTTACCTGGCAGGTTGCATTTGATTACAATAAGTGGTGTTACAAGTTATGGCAGTCTACAGGTACATAATGTACGATGGGGCCATAATCCAAACGTGGAGTTCCCCAGAGGCGTCTAAATTATTATACTTCCCACCGACTGCTGGAAAAGGGAGCGATGAGAAAGGGAACAGTCACGAGCAAAGATAGTATGTATTTGACGATTATACAGAGGTGTTTCGTCAATGTACGCCTGGCTATTGTACGCATTAAATTTTTTAACAACCATATCTTAATTAACTTCCTGTCAATTCGTTTCCTTAGTTTCGTTGACACATCGAGTTTGGTCATCAACAGTGTAATTTTTTAAAAGCGATCGATAGCTAATTCGATAGCCGTATAACAATAGCATTAGGCGAAAAATAAATCTGTCAATCTGGAAACTTTTAATTGGACAGGAGGTCTGAGAGCCGGGAAAAGTCTTCCGAGTCGGCTGACGCGGTTCAGAGTATAAGAAAAGAAGGACACAGGTGGTGGGACATGATAAATGATCGGTAGCTCCCTCTAGTGGGATAAGGACTCCGTCATTGATATTTATTACGAAAATAAATAACAATAAGTGTATTCTTATTCGGTTCATAGCTGAATCTGGTTTATGGATTTTTAAGAAGACGAAAAGCACCCTCGACGAACTAAGTTTTCCTCATAAAGAATTGAGATTTGCTTAGTGCTGGGGTTTGGAGATTCTCTTTTGAGATTTATTCCCGCTTATTATCTAAGTAGAGACGTACGGAACTTGTAATCCTACACGTAATAATATGTACTTATTTGATTTAATAAATAAAAAAAAATTGTAAAATTTTCAAATTTTCTGGAACGAATACCAAATCGAATTACTGAAGATGTAGAGCAATGAAATAGCAGTAAAACGGAATGCATCACATGAAGTATCTGGCAATAAAGATAACATCCCACCCCGTCGTTATTTTTTTTCCATTTCAACATGGGAAATCAGCGCCACCATTAAAAAATCACCCCGAATTTCCTTCATTGTACATCTGCAATCGTAAAAATGTTCTCTGCACGCTTCTCCGACGTTTTTACGTCGCAAACCGCCAATACTTAAATGATATTTCTCCGCGCCAGTAAAACTAATTAGAAGTGAATTGTCATAAAAATTCCTGTAAACATAAACAAGGAACGCGGACATTATTTCCCGAGAAAGCCATTTTGACCAAAGCGAAATTGTTTTTTTATTGATATACGGAGCTGTACTATGTCACGTGCTCTTCGGTTGTGGAAATAAAATGGCAATAAAAATGGGTGACGGCAGTTCATTTTCATATTGGATCTGTCCTTTTCGAATATAATGAATTTTTAAAATTTAATTCGTCGATATACCGTGTAAAATAGGAACGAATTCACTTTACACTCGAGAATAATTGCCTCTAATAAATAATTTCTAATTCTTGTAGGTATCTCTTATTTGTTTTTTATTGAGACACTATTTAAATAATGGGTAAATCTACCAGGTTGAATTGTATAATGCAAGGTAACATATTTTTTAAACAGTAAAGTCTAGTCTAGACTTTCTTATCGAATTCCACTTGGATATTCGGAAGGTTGAATTTTCTGTTGAAAAATACCATTATTATAAAATCACGTACAAGCATCCCGATCGGATCAGGTAAACGATAGACACATTTCTGGAAATTCTTCCGATTCATCGACCACGACAATACCAGAAATCGGTTGGACGTCCGCCAACGTTTGTCGTTCCATAACAGTCGTAAAAAATAATCGCTTTAAAAATAATTCTTTTATTTTATTGTTCTTTATTGTGAACAATAGTTAGCTGAAAATGACATCAATTTGGTAAAACATTAAATTAAAAATAATGTCCACCTACAGTTTTTATAAATCTTGGAATATTTTGATACTTGGATAAAATCATTTGCAATAGAAGTAATAACCATTCCAACTCTTGTTAAAACAGAATAGGTCATTGAAATGCAAGAAGTTTGTGGTAATATTGACAAATTACTGGACAATATTAGTTCTTAATTATATTTTGTTATTATGCGTATAATATCATGATTTTTACAGATTTTGCGGGTCTATAAACTAAGACAAAAACAATTCATAAACCTACCCCCCACATTCCAATTGAAAATATTCTGCAACCATTATACCGCTATTGTTTTTTATTAGCTATAAAATTTCGTTTAAAATTAGTAAACTAGTTAACAAAAAAAATTCAATTTTAAAATGAACGATTTCGTTTCGATTATTTCGAAAATGCAATAAAACAACGCAATACTGTCGAGAGTTTAATATGCATAATTAAATTTTTTTTCGTCGTATAAAATCGAAAAGCATTTCCCTAGGCTATCGATATAGCGATTTCATTTATAACAATTAGATAATGGGGTTCAAAAATGTAAATGCATTTATTCAACTGTACGTTCGACAAATAATGTTATTAAGCATTTACCAAAACAAATTTAAAATAATGCTATTACTTTTTTAACTTCCAGCTTCATGTACTTAGTGTAAAAATTTCTATTAAGAAATAAGCTATTGAACTTTCTTGATGGGTACTCTGCTAATTACAATTTTCTTTTATAAACTTAAAACTTTGAACTTCTTTGTAGGTAATAATTAAATCTTAAGTTAGCTTAGTTTATTTTTTTTAAATAATTTCCAATAAAGGGTTAAAGTTAACTTTATTCCATTCATTCATATACACAAGTATGACTGATATACCTACTGTAAGTACTAGGTGTGATAGTACCTACCTTTTTGCATTGAAAATCGTATTGTATATTTATTAATAAACAATTTATCCTCTGGCCACGTGTCCTTGACCGCGAATATTAAATTCGTTCTGAACATGATAACTGCTTCGAGGGGCGGTAGTTAAGGGGGTGGTTTAAGAGCGTTCGTGCACAACCGTCGTGTCAAACACACCACTTACTGCTGCATACGCCGCCGGTGCATTAGTCAAATGTAGTGGTTACGTGATCGGGTTTGTAACTAGGGCCAAGTCGAGTCTTTGCTTCAGTTTAACGTTTTCTTTTTAATAAAAAAATATATAGAAATTTTCTCCAGTATTTCGATACACGAATTTAATTCTCTTACTGCGAAAGGTTCGCATAACATAACAACATTTTAGGCTGCTGTTCACGTAATTTCTAGAATCGAACGGCGAGATTAAGTCGAGAATTTATTGCCGAATCAAATCTGTCGAAATTATTAAACGTTGTGTACTAATATCGAGTAAAGCATGTGAGCAGGAATAAATTTAAAATCTTATTACTATGCACAATTAAACTAGCTCGGAGCGCGTGCAATAGAAATCACGAATTCATTATTTTAATTAAAACGTTCGACGAGAAACCCCATATCAGTCCAATTTCGATTCCATATATTAGTTCAAATTGAAGCAGATCATTAACCCAAGAGCAGTCGCATTTCCCGGCTCTACATTAATTAATTGATAGTATTTATGTCAATATCAAATTATATTTCGAAGAACATACACGAAGCGTGCATATACTACTCGTATACAAATAATATAGTTACGGAGGACACGAGCATGATAAAATGTGATACCCGAAGCTCCTTTAATTATCCATACCTTAGTAATAGATTCATTTATTGCCACTGATGCACATCAGGAAAACGTATAATTAATCTAGTTAAATATTTAGTTTTTAATGATAGTTTTTTAACACCCTCTAAACAATTCATAAATATTTAAACTAAAATCTTATACACGGTGCTTCATTCGCGATTGCAACATGGGCATTTCTATGAGTTTAACAAAGAAGGTTATTAAAATAACAATTGTCAGAGTGAAAAGTTGCAATGACATAATGTCACTCTTTCTTTTTCCTTTATAAGTGTCTAATTGTAGTTGTCATTGTTGCACCCATAGCCTATGTTGCAATGAAAAATGGAGCAATCTGTATATCTACCTAAATATTCTAAATTTTTTCATCAATTAAATGAGGGGGTGCGAAAGAAGGATACAAACAAAACTGTTATAAATCACGTCAGATTAATTAAATGAAAAAAAATTTAAATGCGAAACAAAGACCCACGTCTGTGAAATCCCTGTAGGCAGGTGCATAATGTACATTTGAGAAACAATGGCGGTGTACATAAATCGATCGAAATGAAACGACCCCTAATTAGAGCACGCTATGATTGCCATGGCCGCCTAAGAGAGTCGCGAACGGTGGCTTATTGGCCTCCACTCCAATAATTGCCCAGGAACAAGAGTAAATTTTACAAATTTATGCCCGAAACCATTATTGCTTAATCTTAAATTAAGGGAATTTGTGTTGGACTGTAATTAGTTTTGAATTTCATAAACGGGGTGAGTGTTTGGTGCGCTCTTAGGAGGTAATTTATTTTCCGAGTTTTAGCATAAGAAAAACCGGGAATTGCTCGGCACTCGCATAGTAGATTAGCAATTTGAATTATGTACTAACTAAAAATGAATTTTATTAATCAATGGCATACATTCAGTTTAAAATGAAGTTTTTTTACACCGTTTGATTTAATAGGGTTATTTGTACCGGTTAATTTTCTGATATATGTAATAACAATACAATTCTTTAATTGTAGTTTATAGGAAATTAAATAATCCCCGACGAAATAAAATATTTTCATAGTTGTTTTCATGACAGTAACACTAAGGTAAGCTGTATAACCAATTTGCGTTATGACTGGTCGTATCTCTCCGCTTTTCCGCCGTGGAAATTCTCTCGAACGTGCGGGGTTCGCCGGCCAGAACTACGAGTACTAAAATATTGATGACACACGTTATATATGCAACATCGGTACGAGTTATAAAACTCCCTTCTATTGGCCATATCTTAACATTACGCGGCCTGCTCGCACGCAGCTTTTCCACTGGGAAAAACTATTTTCCCCGGCTCCTTCGGCGCGGTAGCCTCTTATCTTCGATGTCCGATGCAGGGGCGGGGTTGTTTCTTACGCTTTTCTTCTTTATTCTATTTTTTAACTGCTTTTTGTATCTATCGGCACCTACGTTAGTATTAATTAAAGAGAAACTAATGTATGATGCATATTTCTGCATAAAAATGCATAAGCCAGGGCTTTAGCAATTTTTACGAAAAACAATACGTATCTCTTCGCTATTTTTTAATCCATCTGGAAATTCATTATTTTTCTCCGCTCCTTAAAACAATCGCACAAAATGAATTTTCTTTAATGAAACACAATGGCACGGCGTTTTTTCCAACGTATACTACGGTTAATCCGATGGGAGAGTTTAATATTTACAAAGGTCGCCACATGACTGCTCTTCGCCCATTTATGAAAAAATACAATGGATTAAAAATGTAGACGAAAAATCGCGTATAACTGCACTACCGAGTATAAAAGTTTCCGGTATATACGTAAATATGCATGTGTGTGCATATTTCAACAAAAATGCAGAGGCGTACTTTTATTAACTTAATCTAATCAAAAATGATTCTAACGCAATTTGGTTTTTATTCATAATAAAAATTTTCCAACTTGTTCCATTTTTTTCGGTCCCAATTCAGCGCGTCTCTTTCAGCATTTTCCTAATTAAAAAGCTTCTCATTAAACATACTGTGATATGGACAACATATTTAAAAAATGCTAAATAGATCTTTTTTTATTGGTAAAAAGGATCGTTCAATTAACTAAACCAAATCAATTTTTAGATTTAACAAATATTAAAGATAAATTAACATAACAAAATCTACAGATATTAATAATAATAAGGTCGTTTTATCATAATATGTAGTCTAATCCTAGTAAAAAAATAATTGCACAATTCATATCAACAGGTTTCATAAACAAAAAGTAATAATAACCGTTTTTAACGAGAAAAGCACGCCCGCTCCCTTCTTTCATATAAACCGGGCGTAAATCTGGTCCGAATTAACTGGAATTGTTCTGGACTTGAGATTTTTCCAGTTTACAGTCGGTGGATAGGTTCCAATTATATTCGGTAGCTCATTTCGTCCAAACAATGGGCGACAATGATGATGAGAAATTTCAAGTTTCGGTAGAGTGCTATTCGGCTTAATGCGTTTCGTGGCCGGAGATTGGAATCGTTTTCTGGAAGGAAAAAATTATTTGCCAAACAAAAGGCAGATTATTTACGTTGAACGTAATGATGTTTCGAATGTACCTACGCACTGGAAATTTTTATGCAAACGGAGGTGGAGAAAAGATGAGAAAAAAACATCCATCAAATTCATTGGGGTAAGTACATAATCTGAAAAATCGCATCAAAATAATTCCATAAAATTCAGCAAGTCGGGAAGAATGCGGCATTATTTTTTCGGTAAAACCGAAAAGGAGCTTCCATTCCATTCCTTTACGCCTAAGCAGGTAGAGTGGTGTATCCGGAGTTTATAAAAAGGGATAAGGGAGGGCGAAGTTAAAAATGAGGCCGATTACGGACTCCAGGGCGAACTTACACACCCTCACACACATATATTTCCTCGTCTTTCTTCCTTCTTATACGTCCTGGCTCCCTTACATCCAGCCCGAGGTATTTTATTTTTCAATTTTGGAATATCGGCAATTTTTGAGGGTTGCTCGTGCGTTACCCTTAATATTGGATTAAGGGTCTATAGTTTTTTCGTAAATTGTTACGTTATTTTGCGGGGGTTTCGAGGTCGCACTTTAATTATTTAAAATTATAGCTGTGTGGACAGAGTGACCTTTTGATAAAAAATGGAGTTCCCTCCCTACCTGTTTCAAAAACAATAGAATTAATATCTATTGTAGGTATCTAATTTTTTGTACATTTTAATATCATAAATTCAACTATAATATAAATCAGTATGTAGTAAATAAGCTTTAATACGAGAAGCGTACAATCAAAAAACATCCACTCTACAAGATTGCAAATAAAATATTAATTTAAAATAATTTTATTGGTGTTACTATTACCTACAGTACCTATATAGGTTACGATATTTAATCCAGAAGTTGTGCGCGTAAATCACATCTTCGTATAACTTCTTCCAATATTTCAGCAAAAATGTACATATTTACATTCGGAGAATCTTCTCGGCCAAGAAGCGGCGGAAAAGCGGAAAAGCTACTAGTCTTACCCACATATAATTCACCATCCACTTGTAATGCAGACACCGGCCCATCCATTACCAAGCCAAATTGTAAATCCATCTTTGAAAGAAGGTTTCAGTGGCGTGTGGTCGAATGGTTGAATAGCGAACGATTTGGTCTATAACCCTCTGAAGAACATTTGGTAGTATACAATACCTATAAACATTAGGCAGAAATTTCTGGTTTGTGAAATTTGATTCATGATTTGTGTTAATATAAGACACAATAATGAATAGATTTAAACAAAATATTTAAATTCTATGTGTGTATTACGAGTACACTGATGGTAATATTAGGAATGATCTTAGTGGTGTTTTTGTATTGTAATTATTATAGCATAGGGAAAACCCGCTTTGATTTTTCTGCGCGCACTGAAAAAAACGATCTCTTGTATGAAGAAAAAAAAATCTCTTAAAATATATTTATTTCCTATAAGTAAAATAGTCTTAAATTAAATAAAGTGTTCTTGTACAAAGAAAATGTCCGATTTTTTCGTTTCTTAAATTAAGAAAATTATTCTCTTGATTACAAATTATTTGAAATAAGAGATTTTTTCTTACAACAACAGTAGGAACTCTTATATAAAGTGCGGAACTACAACTAAGAATCTTTGGGTTTGATTTGAGATTTCCCGCTCTCATCATAAAATATTGGAAATTGGTAATTAATATCGGAGTGCGCCGTGTGAAATCGGGTCGTATATGGTAGTGGAAAATAGTTTGCTAGCGTTGAGCTTGAGTCGTTGAGTTAAGCTGTAGAGCGTTGTGTTTTTTCGTTTGACCGGCCGACATCGTTTTGGTTTTTGAGGGTTAAGTGTCTACACTATCTACCAAATTCAACAAATTGCAAAATGTAAGTATACCTATACTTTTATGTAAATTGTTTTTATATTTTACAAATTAATCTAGGAATTTAAGATTAATAAGGATTGATTAGTACCTACTAGTATTTAGGTAGATAGTAAATATGCATTTTTTGTTTGTTTTAGAATAATGGATTTATACAGAGGACCCAATTTCGAGCACTGCAATCGTTGCAGCAAAGAGACTCTAAGTAAGGAACAGAAAATCAGTCGTACTGAGGATAAATGCATCAGGGTTCCAAGGTTGCCGCTGGTAGAATATCTATAATATATTGAAATTACACGAGCTGGATCATTTGTCTTCATTATTAGATGGTTAGTAAATATTTTTCGACATTTTGTTGTATTGAGACACTATTATCATTATCATTTTAATGGAGGGTTTGGTTTTTGATTGCATTTGTTCAGGTATTTTCAATTTAAGATATTATTATTAGAATATAGTCAAATGTTTTCATTGCAAATTAATTTTTCGCATCTTAAAAATGGCGTCTCTTCTTAATGTTATTTCCTTATTCCAAGTAAATGAAAATTGGTTATATTCTTCTGTTAAGAGATTTGCACTTGAGAAAAAAAATGATTCCTTGTTATTAAAACATTATTGAATTGACAAAAATCTTTTCTCTTACGACAGAGATTTTGTTACTTGATTAAAGAAACTTCTACTTCGTTTAAATAGTATTAATCATTGGAGTTATTACACCCAAATTCATTATATGTATTATAATTAAACTTTCCTATTTTTGTGATTTTCGCAGTATTTTAGGCTTTATATAAGTTGATTTATAAGTTCATATTTTGTGATTTTCTATTAAGCTAGTTTTAGTTGGTTAGTTGTGTTTTGTTTTTTTTTGTTTAATATATATTGTTTTTTCCTTCTAATAGGAACTTTTTTTGAAAACCTACGCTACCCCCACCCTGTAAAAATCCTCACAAGGAAGAGCCTCTGTTAAGAACATTGGCTCTTGGCTTAAGTTAATAAATCTCTTGATCCAAGTAATATTGGCAATAATACAAGAGTTAATGAAGTCCCAAGAAGCAAACGATTCCTTTAATACAAGAAAAACGTACTTAATTCAAGAGTACCTGGGTTTAATATTACATAACATGTGTTTAATGTAAGTAAATATGCTCTTGGCTCAAGTTGTCTTCCCAAAAAGGAAGAAATCGGAGTTTCTTGTATTAAAATGTGGGGTTCTTGATTTAAGAGTATTCGGTCAAGAGAATAATTAGGTTAAATTAAGAACCCATGGGGGTTGGACTATACCAAGAGCATCGTTTCGTTAAATGAAATGCATATTACCTTAAATCAAGAGATCCTTTTTTTCAGTGCGCCTATGTATGAAAACCCCGGAATAAAAGAACCGAAACGAAGTTCGTACAAGAAACAAGAGACTGTATTATTGATAAAAATGAGCGCCGCAAATTGTTTTATACGAGTGCTCTGTGACAATGGCGGGAAAACTCGAGACTGTCTTATCGTAAATAATGTACGATGGGTTGACTATTGTTCGTGGTTTGGAGGAAATTTGTGAATGCAATCTTCTTGGTATGTTTTTCGTAATAGGTACGCTATATACTTGTTGAGTAAATGTATGTATACATGCGTTATGCTCATCCTTTTAATGGATTCTGTGGCTCTAGAAGGTTCATACTATGATAATACCACTATAGTTTTCTGTAGTATCTTTAGTTGTAGCAATATGAACTCTTATCAAATTCCTGTTGATAAAACTTCCAGTTCCTCTCTGATGCTATCATCCAATATTAGTGGTCCAAACAATTCATTATAGTATGTACCTATGGAATGTAAATTAAGCATATTATACACGCCGCTGATAGGACGAAAGCGCGTAACAGGTACGCTCGTTTCACAGTATCTGATTTCTGTATCAACAATAAACACGTCAACAAGCGCTGGAAGCGGCGGCGGTCGTAGTGCCGGGGACCGAACGGGGAACGGCATCCGGCCTCCGCCGACCGCCTCGTCAACGCCGCCACTATCTCAGCCACAGCCACCTCCGCTGCTGCTTCCGGTCTTTACACCGTAACTCCTAAAACATTCGATATACAACGCGAACCTGAAAAGCCCGCTGTAATGACGTCTTTTGTCGGCGAGATGAGGAAGAAAGCCGCCAAACAGGTGGTTTCGGATTGATAAAACTTTCCTAACTGGTGTGTAACGCCGTTTTGTATAAAATAGTTATCTGATTTTCGAAAGTTTATTGCTCATACCATTGAAACCAATGACTCAAAATGAGATATGTATGTGGAATTATTATTATTGTTATCTATTTTGGTTTCCGTTACATTTTGCCAAGTTTTGTAGAGACGTGTTAACCAAACGGGGAAAGCATTACGAGGATTGCATTTTACTTAATGTGTAAATCAAATTGGACAATTTTTAATCACTTCCACCAAAATTTTCAAAATCTATAATTTTTTTCTAGACATTGCGAGAGAATATTGTCCTTAATTAGATTCTTTTTATCTGATCTTATTAGGGGAAAAAATATATGGTCTTGTATTTTTACCAAAAAATCGTTTCCACCATTATTCAATATTATAGTATGAACGAGAACACTCGTTTTATTTATAGAGCAATCTTCAACCTAATTCTAACATTATTCTTGAATTGTCGCTCTGTTTTCAAACATACCTAATCGTTTAACACAAAGGCTCCACATGCGTGTTAAAACTTTTAGTTATTAAAACTGCTGTACATAATTATCCATTTAACCAATTTAAGAATGAGTATGGCTACAGTGGAAATTTTTCTATGTAAATATTTCTATGAATTAATTACTCGGACTAGTTTTATGCACTGATCAAATGCTCATTGGGATCATACCTTGTTAATTAGCCCAAATAACCTTTGAACGCCTTATCATAGAAATATGCAGTTTTCGCAGATATGTTTTATTTTGTTATAGTCACACAGAACTTAAGGCTAAAAGAATGTGTCTCATTTGATAAAATTTGGTTAATGTGAATCGAAAAGAGGGGATTTTTATAAAGGACTCTTTTGAGACGATACATTATAATTTATGTGTCACTGTAACAAAAGTAATAACAAAATAAAAGATATTTGCGAAAACAGCAAGTTTTCATGATTAGTAGTTTGAAAACTATAAGCTTAAATTTTCATTGGTATATACACCCGGTATAATGTTAGGGGAGTTGTGAACATTAAGGTTCGTCAAGAAAGTAACTAGAATGAATTTGTCACCATTGACATACATATTTTGATTAAAATGAAAATTAATGTAACCGAGCAAGATATAAGAAAGCAAAAAACTTATTTATTTAGGGTGAGTCTCGAAATTATTATCCTTGTTATGCTTCTGGTTCCCGAAACTTCTCATTAAAAAACGAATTTATAATAATTACCGGTGAAAAAGAAAGTAATTAAAAAAATCTGCGATTCCTCATCTTTTTGTATAAACGAACCCATTTTAACAAAACTTATTAATGCACCCTGCATACATTGACAGTATCGTTACAGCTGGAAATTTTCTACCCTACCAGCTCGTCGCGTTTCCCGACTTCCTGCTTTTGCACATTAGAGGCGCGAAACTGCTCGGAGGATGGAAACGTTGAATAATAGTTGTCTTTGCGAATAATTAGAACGGGCCCGCGGCTTCAACGGCCCATCAACGGGCCTGACAGCCCAGGGACTTCGTCGGCCACCGCTCTCGCCGCCTCCCTCACGTTCCTAGTCGACGTCTAGATCTATCTGCGCTGTCTCTATTATGTCTACCGTCGTTGATATATACTCGGCCCGCTGGGAATTTGCGAAATACTATCCAGTGCCGGATTTATTGGACGTGTGCATTGTAGTTGCGTTTATCTACTAAGCACTGGTACACTATGCAAACTTTCGGTCGTTGCATTTCGACGTTTGGTCTGCGGTATATCAATCGTTCTATTGGTGGTAATTAGATAAGGAATGGTCCTGCAACTATTAGTTTTGTTTTGTAATTGTACACTTAAAGGAACAGTATGATACATTTGGATTACTAGGTTATTCAGAGCCGGAGCTGTAGTTGGTATTTCTATTAGGTATTTGGTGATGCAATTCAATAGGAGTTATAAGTATTAAATGTTTTTGAAGGAATTCTATGAGCACAAACTAAAATAAATCTTTCACATCTTGTAACACAAAGATTGTCGCTTAATTAAGGTGTAGTTAATTTATATGTAACAAGCGATTCTACAAAGGAGCAGATTTTTTCTCGTCTCAACGATCAATATTTTCATTAACTAATTTTTTTTGAATGTTTCTTGCGTGCCGTCCCTTCCCGCTTTCTAATACAAAGCCCAATTATATCTCAAACGTTGTGTAGAAGAAGCGTTTTCCATTACTGAAAAGAGCATTTCGCATTCCGAACAGTTTTCGTAATTGTTTTCCAGGAAACCGCAATGGCCATCTTTTTAATTTGAACAACCGTTGGTTTCTGATGATGCACAGCCTACTTCAATTCACTTCCGCCATTGTCATGCATATCGCGTTCATCGTCGGCATTGTTCTTCATTAATTGTTTTTTTTTTACTTTTTTCTTTTTTTTGATTTTTAGTAAGGCAGTCGCTGGTACTGAACGGTTTTGAAAGATATTAGAGATGGGAGAATTCAGAACAAACCAATTACATTAGAAATATAACCTGCTTAATTAATTATCTATAGCAGCACTAACTTCTATTTTCACTTAAATTAAACAAAAAATTACCTATCATTTTATTTAAGATTTATGGGTGTATTCTATACATGCATATAGTGGTAATGCTAATATCTCTTGCGTTATTAGGCCCGTTAATAAAATAGTTGTCAAAAGTCCTTTTTTGGAAAAGCCGTTCTTATCCACCTCTAAATTCCGAAAGCGTTCTGTCCCCATGAATTTATGATATTGCTGTTTAAAAGGGGGGCGTTTTAATAGCCGGCGGCGGGTAGTGGGTGTCTATTTGTTTTCTCTGGAATGAAGAAATATGCGGAGGACAATGTGTAATTGAAATTATAATTCGGAATAGCAGCGAGAGAAACGGCGGGAAAAGTTATTAATTCTTTTGAGAGCGTCGCGGCGCGCGGGCGAACAAAGTGCGTTCGAAAAACGGAATTGCAGACGAGCCGGGCCGCTCCGGGGTGGATTCGTTGTGAAAGAGAAACGCGTAAATGCGTTGCTTTTTGTATTTTTTTAGACGTTTTTTTTTACAAGTTTCGCTGTGTTATTGGGTTAGGTCAAGATGTAGGTACTTTATTTGCTATCTAATTTTTGAGACACAATTATTATTATTACCAAAAACCATTTAACTGATGTCGTCGTTCTTACACAACACCGTTTTCTGTAGCTCTTATTTACCCAATGATTATAATTTTAATTTCCTTTTAGATTATCGCGAATTCGTATTTCTTACAGCTCTTATTCAATCCTTAGAAAATGCAATGGGATTTGTATACAAAAAGACCAAAACCTGTTACCGACTTTACTTCGTTTTACATTGTTTCGCTAAAAATGGAATTTACCAAGTTTGATTCTTATAATTTTAAACATTCGGAATGACATAATTACTTAAATTTCAACTTTACTTTTTTACTATCTATAGATTTTAGTGTGTAATTATATTTTTATTTGATGTAGCAAGAAAATATTCTACCTTCTATAGCGTTGTAATCCTTAAACAGGAGTTAAGCTTTGTAACTTTGGAAAGTGGGTAATTCCCTTTTGAATTCCAATGGGATTAAAATATTATACCCGTGTCTGGATTCAGCAAAATACGCCAGGTGCAAACGTTCTCAAGTACTTGAATCAAAATTCGTAAATAAGGACATTAGTTTGTGATAAAAAGTTCCTTGTATAAACGAAACTTGTTATAGGCGAGTGAGTATTTTTTTAATGAATCTCGCATAAAAAATAATATCGATATCGATTACATATCACTTGCCCAGCCGGCATTATGCACACATCATGGTTTTTAATCAAAACGCTCTTCTTGAGACAGTCGTCAAAAAATAAAGAATTGTCTTTAATCTTCAGTTGGGATAGCCAGTGGCGGAATGAATGAATAGATTCTTTTCTGTTATTCCTCTTATTTTTCTTTGACGCCTTTCGAGCGCGTCCTGCGATTTGATACTGTCTTATTAACATTCTAACGAAAAATCCTTTCGTATTATAACGAAAAGGATTTCACAATAAGCATATTTTTACGAACGTACGTAAAAAATCTGAATGTAGGTACCTAATAATTTATAATTTTTTTCAGGTATGTATTTCGCAATTCTAAGACTAACAGTATCACTAACGTTTATTTGGAATATTACTGTCGGTACCCAAGAATTTTTAGAGGTAAGAATTAAGAATAATTTCATAATCGTTTAATACACGCAATCGTCCTCCAATATAATCTTGTAAAGCTTAATTTTATATATTTGGATAATCCGGAATTCAAATTGGGGTATAATAATTTATTCCTCTCCCCGTCTCGCCCCCATTTGCTAGTACGAAAGTTACCCGCTTTAACTTTCCCGAAACAAAATAAGAAGTATTTGTCAGAATGTTTATGCAAAAATAAGAAGGCGAGAGAGAAGAACATCTGTTGCTAAAAATGCTCCGGCATATTAATTTCGATGTATATATATGTATATTCGGTCGTTCCGTTGGCGGGGGCGGATGGCGAGAAGGCGGAAAATGGACCGCCGGCGCCGATACGAGGCCTGCAGCTTTTTATTTTCCTATTACACAACGTCTAAATTATTGTTTTACTTAAGACTCGGCTGTTTAATAATTGATAAGGTTTCTCTGGGGGCCCCGCGGAGCCTGCCGAAGAAAAGACCATCACGCCGCCGCCGCACAAAATAAACAACCGTGGGGATTCGCTCTTTGGGGGGCACGTGTACAACTACCAAGGTACATCGAAATCATTATAACTTTATACGAGATGGCTCTTCTCATGTTTTAATTAACCATATTTTTATCATTTATGTACCTACCTATACCTACTAAAATTTTGTAATATTTACAATATTTCACACTATTTCATTCATTTCATACAAAACTAATTTCACTTACTATAAATTTATTATTGCAAGTTCTAATTTCATATTTTACCGTCCTTACAAAAGGAGCTATTTGGGAAATTTCATCATATATGCATAGGAATAAACATTTGATAAACTAAAATCAAATTCTAGTTTAAAATGTTTAATAAAAACCGAAAAATTAACGTATAAAATTTTAATTTGAAGCAAAAATTCGAGAAAATAATTTCTCAATTCGAACGTAGAGCTTTTAGCGTAAATTCGAAACTTTCACCGATCTTGAATATTTAATCAAAGCTAATGAGCCTCTCTGAACCGCCGCGCAAAGAGTTAAGCGCAAGGAGTCGCAACTTGTAATCGAGTGGTGATTTTATTTACTTATTTACTTTCAAAGTATATGTGGAAAGTAATAGAAACTTTTTAACAACAATCGTTGCTTTAGTATTACCAACCTAGACCCGATTTTCCGAAAGAACTTAATGAATGGCTCGCTTACGTGCAAGGTCATAGAAACGACTTTAGAATTATCAGAAATATAGTTAAAAGAAGAAAAGCAGAATCAGATTATTACGATGAACGAGAATCAGAAGAGAATAAGGTAAATTCTCAATTTTAGTTAACACATTATACAGTCATTGCACTTTTCACGTTTTCCTAGCTCTTGAGCGACCTAGAAGGAGAAGATGAAACGCCCCAAAACGATATTTACCCTCGCGATAACATAGAAAAATTAGATAAGAGCGCCGTTTCAACTGCGAAAAGTCGCACTAACAAGGCCAAACGGAAATTAAGCAAACCTGCTAGAACTCGAAGAGAATCTGACGAAAATTCGTTTTTCGAACACACCAATACCATCAATGTAGATCCAAAAGGCAAAGTCGGCGAAATCAAACGGTCCGAAGTGAAGTATCCCGACCAATTCGTGAATCGGCCCAAAGACGACGATAAACGTGAGATAGAAATTCATATATTAAACGACGGTAAATTACTGAAATCGTTAAAAGACGAGAAATCCATCGTACTAAACATCGAAAACAATGACGATAATCATCCCACTGCTGCAGCTGCAAACGATAACATCGTCGATTCGCATGCTGAGGTCGTCAATTCGCCCGAAAGAAGCGTAGATAACGACAAAGAAGCCGCTTCTAATTTCAGGAATTTATTCACGGCCAACGAAAATTTAAATACCGACAGCAGCGTTGCCAGAGAAGCTTTGGGTAAAACCTCTTTATTGTATCACGTCACCCTGCCCAGCCCGAATTTTATGGCTCCTCAAGACACCTACGACAACACCAGTACGTTAGAGAATCATTTCCAGCACAATCATTTTAGAGATATGAGCAGGTATTGGAGTGACGTAGAAAAAAATCAACTACAGCAAGGTTAATTATATTTTCTATAATTTAAAAGTTAAATTAAATGCTTTTATGAACTTCAACAGGTATAGAATTCGCCCAGGAAGCGGGGAACTTGCGGAAACAAAATCAAAAAAGCAACAACGATGGTTTTGAAACTGCTCGAACGATTATAATCGAGCATGTTGCAAACAATCCAAGCTCCAACAATCAAAAAGATAGTAGATTTGATATGAAACGGAATTCAAATAATGTCCTTCCTACACGTGCACCTCAAGAACAATTCGAACAACCACTCAAAGAATTAGATTACACTATGAAGAGTAATATCGATGAGGTCGAAGTTGTTCACAATAATGTAAAGAAGAACAATCACATTATAATAATCACTGAGAAAGATACGAATGAACAAGATAAATTAAGAGACCAACGCCCTGTGCCTTCAAGTTCAAATAAAATCGACGAAAACATTAATAATCTTATATCAATAACCATTGTTGTTCCTCGTAAGGATGAGGAACCTAAGGAAGAAACTAAGAATCATGACACATCAACGAAACTTGCTGATTTTGGAAAAATTGAACGAACCACTATGGAGCAAAACATTGATCAGAAAAATATACAACTCGATCTTAATCCAGAAACAACTACAGAAGAAGCCCATAAAACACAATTTAGTGGTCAATTATGTGAAGAAGGCCAATGTCACAACGATAGAGAACTAAGACTGCAAAAGTTTCGTCAACGCGAAGATGACAGGCGGTTTTATGGATCACAAGAGGAAAAACCATTCCCTTTATTACGAAAAGAAGTTATTGTTCCTTACGAAGTGAACAATCCAAGATATTTATCCAGGCAGAGCTCTTCGGATTTTGTGAAATTCCCATTAAACGCCGATTCCATTTGTCAAGGTCCTAATTGTTTCAAAGACAAATCTTGCCAAGGTCCAAATTGCAAAACAGGAACCGTGAAGTACAAACGAAGGCGAGGCAAGCGAAGGCACAAACACAGACCCGAATTCGATCATTCCGATTATATACAAACCTACAAATCGAGGCAGCTAAAAGAGGTCAATTACGTTTACGACGCCGATTTGGAAGCTCCGAGTCCAGAAACAGTTTCCTCCGAAAGATCGAAACGATTAGGTTTAAACAAAGATGTCGGGGCCGAAGGTGATTACGGCGATGAAGAAGACTCGGCGTCAGTGCGAAGTAACGTCACCACTAAGTTGATAAAAAAAGTCGACGACGTCTTCGCAAATCCCCATACAACATGCGAACCCGACGATGAGGACTATTATTATGACGAAATCGATGATAAAAATAAAAATTCCAACACCAACAATCACGATGTACCACATTCCAACGTCGATACGGTGAGTGTAGGAAAACGACTGCACAAAAAAACCAAAAATCCATCGAAAGTTAATAATCGAAATAAAGGCGAACCCGAAGTCATACAGAGCCAAATCCGAGAACCCAGAGACATAGACCAACTACCGAAATTCGTCATAAACGACGAAATCAACGAAGAAAACCTACGAAAGAGATCGTTGGCTAATCAAAAAGAACAGCAAAACAAATTCCCCTTATCGTCCAAAAGTTTCTTTGCCAGCAACAACGTGAAGCGAAGGGACTCCGGCGATTCTGACCTCGTCAACGACAAAACATCCGCACCTTCGGGCTCGGACAAATCGGTTACCATCGGCGACGCAATGGCTGCAGGTGCTAGCGTGGCTGCTGATAAAGAAGCGGCTGCCATCGGCGATGCTTTGGGCCAAACGGAGCTCTCTGTAAGCGCCGTAACGGACGAGTGCCTGACCAGTACTCACGTAAGCGTGGGACCTGTTTGTGAAACGGACAACTTTACGAAAATTAAAGTTACCACGATGCTAAATCTCGCTGCTGCTGGCGAAAACCAAGGCGATTTAGTAAGTTTTTTGTGCGAATCCAATCGAATGTTGAGTAAATATTTATTTTAGAACAATTCTCTGCCATCGTTGAGCGAACAATATCAAAATCTAGAAGACATTCTTGTTGGGCGTTTGCCTCTTTCTATCGTAGATTCAGTGTTCAAACATATGAAAATACATCCGACTTTCAAGCAACGGTTTTTTAGAGGCATGAAGAAGAAAAATTTACCGGTAAAATGTCCATTTTACAAATATTCTTGCTAATTTACGTCGTTATAGGTTAGTTTCAAAAACCTACCGGAGATAAGTAGCAAAGAGAGTAACAAACTGATTAGATTGATGTCCAAAATAATCAATCGATTACAATGGACCACCACGTGCCAAACGTTGCCGAACAAACTCAAACGTTATTTGAAAACCATTACTTCGACCAAAGTGGACGATCGCTTGACCAAAACCAAAACTATGGAAGAAATCGACCAAGCCGAGAACCAAAATCAGACTAGCTTTATTTTCCATTCGAGCACAGGCGTGGATAATATAGAGGAAAAAGTTAGAATTCTCAAGAACATGTTGATCAAGTATCAACATTTACCCGAAAGTTGTAAACCTCGAGCTGAGCCAGTGAAGGAATACATCGAAAACCATTTGGATATGTTAACTCACGCAATGTCCAGTAATATGGATCCTTCTCACAGAGAGGACGGTACACTACTAATTAATTAGTTACGATATTCTATACAATAATTGGGTGTTATTGGCTGTAGGAGTTAAGGATTCCTCCAGTGATGTTTCTCACCACGAAGCGTCTAAAAGGAATGAAAAAGGGGACGATTCCGATTTGATTGAACACGAATTAGAAAGTTTAGGTTTAGGAAAACACCCGAAATTCAGGCCTAACTTCGATTTGGAATCGCTACTTAAAAATTCCGATAAAACCAGCGAACAAGGTTCTCAGGAAGGTAAATAAGTGTAAGCGTTGTTTTTTTTTTGGTAATTTCCCACGCCTTTCTAATTTTAATGTTTTAATGTAATTCATTTAGGTAAAATAGCGGCGAAGAAAACAAATAAAAGAGCCGCTATTAGAGAGACATCGGAAGAATACGATAAGTTATTAGAAGCTGTTAAGAAAGAAAGGATTAAAAGAGAGGGGAAGAAAAGAATTGCAGAAGCTTTCGGTAAGCTCAGCATCGACGATTATAAGGGAACTAATACGGAAAATATAATTGATGAAATTTTTGAAAATCCCTTAGTTTATTCATTTTAATTTAATTTTTAATACTAATTATATATTATTCCATATTATATAATATATTTTTATATTCTATATTCAGTAAAATATTATACGTAAGTAATATAAATTATATATTTTTATGTAGGTATTAGTGAGGGGCAACATTATGGAATAAATATTCATTTTTTCGGGAATAGGAGACTTTAGAGACAAATCCTGAAATAGGTCGATTTTTATTTTTAAATAGTTATTTTGTGGCATATATATTCTATTAGTGACGTCATCCATGTGGGCGTGATGACGTAATCAATGATTTTTTAACTAAGAATAGGGGTCATGTGATAGCTCATTTGAAAGGTTATTCAATCTTCTATTTAGTGATAAAAACAATAACATATTTATTGATAAAGGGTGGCCAAAAATATTTAATTTAAGTGTTTAAGAGCCAGGTGGATAGTAATTTGAATATTTAATTTAAGCGACAAGCAATTTTTATTTGCTAAATTTGTACAAAAAAACATTTTTTTTGCTTTATGACAGTATACTAAAATGTATTTTGTATAAAAAATTACATGTTTCTTGTTGTGAAAATTAATTTCATTTACAAATCTTGGGCAATCCTGTAAGGTATAATAATTATCATTAATATTTATTAATAAAATGAAACGAAAGTTAATAATAACAAAACTAATTACATAATCGATGAATATTTAACCAAATAGTAGGCTACTGGTGGGCTACTGTATAAGTCTGTGAAAATGGATATGTCTATTAATTGGGATCTTGACAAAATTGAAAATTCAACCTGTAAGCTAACAGACAAATTTTAGAAAGTTATAGTAGAAATTTTAGAAATTAATAATATATTATAATATAATAGTTACATACAGGTTGCTCCATTTTTGATCGCAACATAGGTTATATAGGCGATGGGTGCAATAAAGACAACTTTATGAAAGAGTGACATTTGTGTCATTGTAACTTTTCACTCTGACAACTGTCATTTTAATAATCTTTCTTTGTTCCACTCATAGAAATGACCATGTTGCAATCGGAAATGGAGCAAGGTGTATTTAGGTATGTACCTATACAAGTGTTCGAAATTATTTTACTTATTTTTTAGTTGATCCATTACCGATATTTAAATTTTTGAATTATACATTGGCAAAAAAAATCCTAAAAATAAGTATTCCAATATTATTGATGAATTATACCTTTGTAGGAAGGCAAATTTACATGTTATTTAATTCCAATTTCTATATAACTAACATAGCTATATTACAATGTACATATATTTTTGTTTCGGTAAGTATAGTGCAGTAGTAATACAGTATTTAACAATATTATTGTTTACAATATACCTATTGTTTAGGGATATCTAATAGAGCATGCCCTATATCTTGAATAGTTAATTTTTAATTTTGCGATTGCATAAAAATTTATCAAAGGCTTTTTATATTACTAACAAATTTAATGTTTTTTTAGTACTGCATTATGGTATTTGGAATGATAATATTTTTATATGCAAGTGTTGTCATAAGCGAACGTATGGAATTATATTTCAATTGCCTTAATTTTTCATCGAAGCAATTGCAAAGCAGAATTTTTAGAACATCATACAAATTACAAGTAATTGTAATAATTGGCTTTCTAATATTTGTATGGATCTTTAAAGAATTAATCACGATTAATTGGTCATCCAATTTGACTAGAGTTTGCATATATAACAATCTTGGTATAATTGGTTTATTTATTGACTATGTGCAAGGTTTAATATTTCTATCAACATTTTGGACTATTTACATTAGTCTTACTTTTATACCTTATTTTTTTGGAAATTGTTTTTTTCAATTAATAATGCTAAATGAAAGAATAAAACAAATAAATGGACGTTATCGTCCCGAAGTGGATTTAGTAGACAATTTACCCTATCAAGTCATGATCAAGAAGAGATTGAAATTTTGTATAGTCAATTTTCAGAAACTATTAAGGTAATTTAAATAATCATTTAAATTCGTATTACTAGTCGATAAAACTTTGTATTTTTTCCTCAAATATGATTTATTTCTGCCAGATTGGTATATTTCATCGATTACGAAATAATTTCTATTTTAGAGCAAAAAATACATTTAGAAGGAATAGTACAGTGCCTTTACTAACGGTTCATTTACTTGGTACGATATGCTGTATATCATTTTATGTAATGTGGTACGAAGTAAGTAAAAATGTGTATTTAAAAACTTATCTTTCTAATCTTTCAAAAACTGATTGCAGATCAGTTATTACTGATTAAGCATTACAATCATGGTATAAAAATACATGGTGTTACTAAACCGTCCTGCACATCCGAAAGGGGGCAATTCTTTGGCTTATTTCATTACTAAAAGTTTATATTAACCTAGGTCCGCAAACGCTTCGTTGCCGATCTAAAAACCTGTTTTTTTTTAATTCGGAGGGATATAACTTTTTCGGGGAGGGTTTTTTAAAAAATTGTATACCAAGTACACACCTTAATTTTCACCACAGAATCGCCCCTTAAATTTTTTAGGTGTCATTTAGATACATCCTGTATATATTCTAGAATTTCTATTTTAGGAATACAATACTAATTTTTGGTTAGCACTTTCATTATCAATAGGTTCAATATACATTTCTCTGTACAATTTTGAGGTAATGCAACTCGTGGAATCAGAAGTAAGTTATTCATTTGATTTTTAATGGTACAAATCTTTTAAAATTTAATTTTTAGTATAATAAAATTAATGAAAATATTGAAAATTTACCATGGTATACATTTGACAAAAAAAATAAAAACAATTATTATACATTTTTAATGTCTACATCAAACGGGTTGACGTTGTCTGAACATGTAAATCTAGTTTTGAACAGAAGAGCAATTTCTATGGTGAGTTCACACTATTTTAATATCTTATTAAATACTTAAATTTTTGAAAAGTAAACTTTTTAATCCATGTTTCTTCCTTATTCTAAAGTGTTATTTTTTTTGTAGTACTTGGGATTATCCTATAAATTTTTGGGATTTTTTCAGCAACTTTATGCAACACGGAATACATAAGAGAAGTAAGTACCAAAATATTATTATTCCTTTCACTTAATGAGATCAATACCTTAAACCAAAAACCGTTTATTGCAAAAATTTTTGAGGTTTTGAGATTTTCTATGCATTATACACCATCTATACTCTATGGTGCATTTCAGTTTGGAATATGGTCATTTCTATGAGTTGAACAAAGAAAGATTATGAAAATGACAGTTGTTTGAGTGGAAAGTTGCAATGACACAATGGGGTCGATTCTGTTTGCAAATAGCAATATGGCTATTGGCTATTTTGTAAAGATATTGTTATGTTAGCAATGTCCTAAGAAATAACCTATTCTTTTCGTATAATTTAAACAATATGATCTGTCATTAGTTAAGATATCTTGTTATAAACCTTGCTATTTGAACAATGTCATTTTTGTACTTGCTATTTGATAGCAATATGGCTAATCCGATCTTTTTTCCTTACTATAGGAACTAACAGTTTACATTTTTTGCAAATACGAGATACAAGTAACCCCTTTAATTTGCTAAATGAAAAATTTATAAAACATAAATAAGGCTACAGCTTTAAATTTAATTCAACAGTTATCAGAAGTTCTAGAAAACCATTCCGAAGAGATAAAAATAAAAATAATTACTTATATTTTTTTGGGTTTTAAATTTTTTAATTTTTTTAACTATTACTATTACTATTACTTCCATTTGTTCCTTGCTTATTTTCTTTGTTCGTCTTTTTATCATTTTATAAAAACCCTCTCTGCTTCCACCGCAGAAACACTTGAAAAGCTGCCTTCAATGGTGTCAATTGTAATCGTAAAATAATAAATATTAGGGAGGATTCTTCTTTTTTCGGTTATATTGAGATAATTACAGTGTTGTCAGCTCTATTTTTCACTAATGACAGCATGTTTTTAGCAATATGGTAAAGCGTTAAAAATATAACCAATATTGCTAAACTAATCGAAACAGAATAAGAAAATTTTTGGCAATATTGTTATAACTTGAACATATAACAACATGGTTGTCATAACAATATACATAACAAGATCTGAACAGAATCGACCTGAATATCACTCTAATTTTTTTCTTTATAAGTGTCTAATGGAAGTTGCCTTTTTCGCTCATTTTTTATCCTCATTTCTCTCTAGATCAAGTGGATCAAGTGCTTCTTTTGTAGTATTTGGGATTTTCCTATAGATTGTTTGGACTATTTCACTTTATGCAAAACAGAAGAATAATTAATAAAATTTCATTAAAATTGTTTCTTTTTCTAAATTTTAAACCATTAAATATTTTTGGCATAAATTTTAAAATTTGCGTTTTTTTCCTGGATTATGTACCTACCCCACATATATTCCTAAATAAATTAGGATACATATCTTAATAGTTGCTTATAATAAATTCCTAATAACATATTACGTATTCCGGCGGGCTCATATTTATTAATATTCTTAAACAAATGTCAGTTAATGATGGTCATTAGAATAACCATTTAATCAATCAATTAACTACAATAGTGTAATTATGGATACATAAATGCAGTTACTGGTTTATTTTCATGTGGCATTAAAACGAAGATGGATCCCTGCAATAATTGGAACTTTGACAAAATGGAACATTTAACTGGTAATTAGTCCAAATTATAACTAAATGTAGATCTATTATGAAGAAATTCATAACAATTTTTCATTTACAGGTGATCCATTGCCAATACTAAAAACGTTGAATTATACATTGGCAAGAAAGATTCTAAAACTCAGTATTTTGTTATTATTGATGAATTACATTTGTATAGCATGGCATTTGCATCTATTACTTTATTCAAATAACAATACAACTAAGCTAGGACAAGTTAGATGCACATTTATCTTTGGTTCTGTAAGTATAACTAGTAGATATAACAATCGGTAAAAACAGTCTTATTATTATATAGTGATGGGCAAATGTGTGGAACTAATATTAAGTAAATATATCTGGAATATCGATAGTGAAGATATCGAGTGAAGTTCAGAGGGTAGGTATTACATTGAATTGCGTATTTGTTGTCAATTTTTTTAACTATTTTGAGCTTCTGATGTAACCGGAAGTAATGTCAATTTTAAAATTTGTAATGAAACACTACGTATCTTATGTTAGATCCGAATAAAGAATTTTATTATGATTACAAAAATATAGGGTTCGATATTCCCAATGCCAAAGCCAACAGAGATATTTACAAAGAGGTATCTAAACAAAGCAAACAGCTAATGATATCTAGTAGTCCATCTAAATCATTATAGTGACTGTAAATATCAGGACTAGTAAGTAGTATTTAAATTTGAATATAAAATATCGAAATTAAGTGAAATATAAAGAATAGGAATATAAATTCCATTAATGGTATCATCACACCAAATCATCATCACGCTTTTATCAGTTACTTTCTTGTAAATGTCTCGGTTGTCATTGACATTAGGAATATCGAACTCTATATTTTTCTACTCGTTATGATATTCTTTATTCGGAACTTAAATAATATATAGGGTGTTTCATTACAAAATTTTAATTTGACCGGACTTCCGGCTAAACGGGAAGTCAAAAATGGTTTAAAACAACAAATACGCAATTTACTGTAATACCTACGTTTCGAATTTCACCTCGATACCTCTAACAATTCCAGAGATATAGGTATTTACTTGGTTCCACACATTTGCCCATCACTTTAGGAATATGCAAGTATATTTAGTCATAACTCATAATTTTATTTCTATTTTTTTTTGATTCCAGTATTGCATTATTGTATTTGGTATATCAGGCCTTTTATATGTAAGCATCATCATGACGGAAGGGATGAAATTTTATTTCAGTTCACTTAATTGTTGTTCGAAGCGATTGCAGAACAGAATTTCCAGAACATCAAATCGTTTGGAAAAAATCGTAATAGTTGGTATTCTAACAATAGTATGGGTGCTTAAAGAATCCTTTACAATAAATTGGGAATCAAAAATAATGAAAGATTGCTTTCATTGTAATTTTTGTTCTGGTGGAATCATTCGTCACTTTTTATTTATTATAATCCCCTGTTTAAACGTATTAACCTTATGTACTAGTTACATTGGTTTCAGTATTATACCTTATTTTGCTGCAAATTATTATTTTCAATGGGCCATGCTAAACGAAAGAATACAACAAATAAATGGACGCTATCGTCCCGGAGTAGATTTAATAGAAAATTTACAGTATCAAAAAATGATCAAAAAGAGAATACGATTTTGTTTAATTTATTTCCAGAAGCTCTCCGGGTGAGTATAGAACAAAATTCTTATCTACTTTTTTTTACATTAATTACTGGCGTGTATGTATTTTCAAATTAGAAAATATGTATGCACAAATATAATACAAAATATTGATACTTACTACCGATTTTCAAATACATGGAATATTTTGGTTCTAAAATTTATTTACCCTTTTTAGGGCGATAATTTTATTTAAAAGAAATAATGCCCCAATTTTAGCTTCATTGCATTTACTTGGCTCAGTTCTTGTTATAAACTCCTGTTTCCTTTGGTATCAAGTAAGTGAATTTACCTAGCTATTTAATTGTATGTATATGTATAGTCTGTCAGTTTGTTGAGCTTTAGTTTATCCAATCGCATTCAGTAGATACATCAATTTTAATATTTATTGAGGATTTACCCTAACAATTCTAATTCAAATTGCCAGTTGCTTAAAAAAATTAAAATTATGATATAATTTTGTTTTTAGGAATATGGTTCTAATTTTTGGTTCCTACTTTCACTAACAATCAGCGTTTTATATAACTGCATTTTAAATTCTGAACTTCTACAACTCGTTGAAACAGAGGTAAGTAATTTTCTATTGAGAATTATGTCAAATGTGCCCTCTTTTCATTTCAGTACGACAGAATATTCGTCAATCTTGTAAATTTGCCTTGGTACACATTTGATAAAATTAACAGAAAAACTTATTTTATGTTTCTGACCTCGGTGACTGACGGATTGAGTCTATCACATTATCAAACTGTAGCCCTCAATCGAAAAATGATTTCAACTGTAAGTTTTTTATGACTCTGTAATCAAATGCTTTTATTTAATATAATCGATACAATTTAATGAATTCCAATAATACAGGGTATAACTGTACACGAGGTCACTGGAAAAGGTGTGGGTATTTGGCACTATTCTAAGCATTTTAAGGGGAACTGATGGTCGCTGATGCCAAGTAACGCCGAGGACATGTAGCACCCGTACAGCTGGCAGAAGATTTAAGCTTGCTCAATGGTATTTGCAGCGCGTCAACGCTGACGCTGACAAAATGCTTACAATAGTGCAAAATAATCAAACCTTTTCCAGTGACCTCATGTACAGTTACACCCTGTATAGTAGATAAAGGTTTTTGTTTGTTGTTAATTATTTTACACTCATAACAAATGACGTCCATAAATACCTGAAACTATTTTTTTGTAGTATTTTGCATTTTGCTATAGAATGTGTGGAGTTTTTCGACAACTTTACCAGAAGCAGGCATGAAATGGCCATAATAATTAAGTAATAGCAAGTTTAAATTATCTCTATAACATACTCGCATGGACCTACGTCCAAACATATGTTATAGATATTTAAAACAATTAAATTTCGACACATTTTAACACAAGTGTAATGTAAATGACCACTTTAGTTATTGAAAAATAAAGTACCTACCTAAACTAAATAATATTTATTTATTATTTCATTGTTGATTTTCACAAAATCTTAGTGATTTTTTCTACTTTTACGTAATTTTACTCATCGTTATTTAAAAATCATCTCTTAGGAATTTGAGATGAATATATAATAAATAAATAACTCCCAGAGATACGCAAAACCCTGCACTATCGAGATTGATTAGTTCGAGGTTTGCTCTCAAATAAATATTACCAACACCTTTACATCGATATTAGGTACCATAAAGCAGCCACCCAAGAAATTTCATTGAAAAATGCGGATGGATACATTTAATATTTAAAATTACCTCCAATATATTAAAGCAGGCAATCCTTTCACCTCCATTTACGTTCGCTCGAAAGCCGAAACAGCCACTAATGGCCCAAATGCGCACTTAGACGGCGGTAATCGACCAACAAATCTTCGGCGTTTCCTTGTAAATCAAAACGGCGAATAATTGCAAAGTGGCTGGGCTCTTTTTAATCGCAAATAGTGATAGCAATAATTGTGAGGTAGAACAAACACCTGCGCGTCATCTTTGATCTATTCAAACAAGTTACTTCGTTTCGACTACAATTTCGTTGAAATTTTGTTTCAAAAAAACAATTTTTAGAAAATTATTTTTAATCCGACTACGCAGAAAAATCTTACATTTACCCACACTGTATAATTCACTATTTAACTCATTAATATTTATAAGAATAAGTAACGCAAGTTGATGAACATTAATTAAGGTAATACCCATCAATAATTAATATCTATCATAAATCGTTAAAGTATACCTACCTAATAGATTAAAATTATAATAAAATGGTAAATCATTATTTGTTTAGAATAAAAGCACATTTTATGGAGGAGTTGGAGTTCTTAATAAATATAATTCATAAAGCCTAAACGAGTTATAATTCTACCGGTATAATTCGTCATTCTTTAATAAAATTACATCCAGATATTTATGCAAGTATTAGATACAACAAAGTGATCCTCTTAACTTCAAATATGACGTTCAGACAAGGGAGTTTGAGACAAAAGACTTAAATAACGCGACCATAACCGAATAATCTCCAGGAATGCTTTTAACTCGCTTGGAAATTTTCCAGAAACGGGAAACCAGGCAAAACGTGGATTTATCCACTTTAGTTCATTTTCTAAAAATAATACCCGAGTCTCCGCGAACACCTGGGACCCTCCACTTCCACCGCGTCCCCATAAAGATATTTCTAAGAGGTGCGCTACCGCAAATACTTTGTTGCTTATCCATCCAACTTTTATTACTTTACCTTTAGGTAAACTTTTTCGTTGGAGAATTCCTGTATTTTTTTAAATATATAGAGAAGCAAATGGATTGACAACTATTTAATTATTATTTAAATTGACATTAATATATGCAAGAAAATTCAAAAAAGTTAATGTTAAAAAAGGGACCGAGCATGGTCCATTATCTTTATGTTCAATTTTGTTTATTTAATATTCCATAAAAATATGTAATATCTGCAATTTTTATATTTTCGCTGAATCATTACTTTCTAATTGAATGCTATACCTACCTCTTTGACCTTTTCCACATGTTCCGCAAGTTTCCACATCAGAGGCTCCTCTCTCCAAGGATTTGGAAGTTCCGTGATACAATTATAGGGAGTTAAAAGATTTATATCTAATACCTATTCCGATCCTTTGAGAAATATATCCGCGATGCGAAAATAATAAATGAAATGTCTCGTTTTGACTTATTGTTTTCGATTAGACGAAAAATCCGTTTGTAATCTAAAATATTTGTTTTTTATTTTAACCAAGGACAATTGTAATTTTCCTCCCTCCTCCACTGGCTGTTATCGGCCTCTCTTTTAACCGTCATCGTTGGCGTTCCTAAAAAGTTTCATTCGTTTCGAATTTAGGAAAACTGATGAGACAATCATCATTTCATTGTATGAAACGAAAACAATTTTCCGCGGTCGGTTTTAGTCGAAAATACGGCGGGTAAAAGGTGCCGTGTTTTTTTAACGAAACTGCTCGCTGATGTGCCACGCAGATACAACTTGTTTTACAAATATAATACGAACTTTATGTTGAACTGAAAATGGTGGTAACCGTGAAAACTACTGATAGCGCATGTTTTGTGGAATATTGTATAATGGCACAAATATAGGTAGTACGTAGCTAATTTATCTCGACAGGAAAGACACAGGCGTACGTTATTGAATAAAATATTTATTACCAGTTTTCTCTATATTGTTACATACAAATATATTTTTATTGTAAACATCATCATTAAATAAATGCCAACTCTGAGAATTGAATTAATGAATTTACTCTCAATACTCCTTCCACGTATTAAACCAGTTCTTGTTGCAAATTGGTAGATAAATTGATTTTGGTTATTACATCAACGACTTTAGTTTCAATTCGAACAAGAAGGTCTTATTACTTATAACAATTTACATTCACATTGTAAACTGCATCGAAAATTGGAGCTGCTTGAGATTTACTTTGGGACAAAGAGAGGGAAATGAAAGCTGAAAGCGTTCTATTGTCAGAACCAGTATTGAAATTTCGGCTACGTAAACACTGCGTTTGGAATCCTCCCGCCATCTACATTTTATGTTGTGCAGGAAACTTTGATCGTGCTCAGAAGTTGGTATCCTGTCAACTCATCATCCAAGCAGAAGTTTTACAAATTTTTATGAACCTTTAAGTTCAAGAGAACAGAGTTGAAAGTTACCTTTTTGTTACTAATTATTATTGTATACTTTAATAAACTCATTAATATACGCTGTATTAAAAGTAAAAGCTTTTGTGATCCATTTGACAACTTTGTTAACGTTATATTTCAGAAAATTGAATACTGCTCAATCGGAGCCTATTAATGGAAATAGAGATAGGCCGAAATTGACGGAGACAACGAGGACATTGGCCTGCAATTTGCCGTTCACTGATTAATCGGTTGCTGTTATTAATATGTATTTACATGCATCCAGTTCCATCCCATATGGATGGACGGTTGATGTCTGTTTTTGACGTGAGCCGGTAAAGAGGTACAGTATTAGATCCATTAAATTCGTTAACAAATCCTACTCCAATTTGCATTTAATAAATTTTCTCTCGATTCAACCAATGCATTAATAAATAATTGATTACGGACCTATTAAAGTTATTGCTTAAAATAGGAACATTATTCTTTTTCCTCGTATGTATAAGTATGTACATATTTGACAACATCGCTGGAACGATGTATCTTCCTCCGAATTCCAATATCCAATAGCCTCCGTCCAAGAAGCTGATTGACAGATGAGCTCTCGTGTATCTTCACATGCCCTCCGGCGCCGTTCGGAACTTCCCCGAAGGCTCAACAATTGTAATTAATCTTGGAGAAAATCGATTTCGGCCGGACCGCTTTTTCCGCCAAAATCGTTCGTTAACTCGTTGTAAAATTTGTTTGTTTTTTGCCGCCAACATTTTTTCACTTTTCTGCACTTTTGGTTGGGTTTGTCGATCAGTCCGTAGTGAAAGGTATGGGAAATATTTTCGAATGGGTCTTTAATCTTCAGTTGCCCGGACGTCTGTTTGTTTCCGGAAAATTCATAAATTTTGGGGCAACTAGCAAAAGCTGTATTCGGTTTAAATGTAAATGTTAAATGGTATAGGTAGCGTTTTTATTTCATATTGATTTTTTGTCAAAACGACAAAAATTACTTGTTTTTAGACTAATTTGATAGAATATACAGTTAATTTACAATATCAAGTCCATAAATAAATATTATATAACTTTTCACACTACAAAAATTTAATTAAAATTAAATATTTACAATGAATACAAAATTGAAATATTTCGGTAGAATCTTCGTAAAAAGTGTTCATTCCAATGTGTGAGTGTAAGTTTTAATTAACATTGCATAATTTAGGTGCCTTTTAAATTGGAATAGAACGGAATTTATTAATATAAATAATTCGATTTGTTCGATTGAATAATAAACCATCATGCTGCCTGACTCTCTCTTTGAACTGCAGTTATTCAAAATATGCTTGTATGGTATATATGTATGTATTCATAAAAAATGTGTGTGTATTTTTGGTATGTAATAGCGTTTGTCGACTTCGACATTTAGCCCTTTGAGTTTGTATACCTCATATTCAAAATCATATCATGTTTATGGTATACATTTTAATTGTAACAAATATTGTCGCATTGTGCAACAAGCCCACATTGTATTTTAATTAATTGATACGTTATTCGTTAATATTGTACGTAAATAAATCGTGTTGAAACGCTGAATCCCCGATTATAGACGACAATGAACTTACCGCTACGTAAAAACCTGAAAAATGAAGACGTCAAACAGTATTTCAAAATCGCATACGATTTTGAACACCCGCATTGGAAACTTTCACCCGTCTATTTTAATCTCGCGAGCATTTACAGTGCGACAGAAATACCTAAAGACGTGACCTGCGCGACCTAATAATTTAGTTGAAATCGAAAACACGTTCATTTTTTAGGGGTTGGAAATCACATAATTATGCTACAAAAGCCATTAACTGTGTAACCTAATTTATGATAGAAAATCTTAAATAAAATAGATCGGAAGATAGGAAAAACACATTCATTATTTTCATATGCTTAGGGGAGTTATGATTTTTTCTTTAAAATTCAATTCTCTTTTTATAAAATAAGATATCCCCTATATAGGGATTCACTTTGTATGTTCTTCCAACATTTTCCGGAAAGCCTTGTACGTTATTAACACAAAAACTAGATTTCTCTGCGCTGACGTAATTAGCCAATCAGTTGAATATTGATGTTGTGACTGCACGAGTTATGTATGTGCAGTTCGACTGCTAAATGCCTTTAGTATGTATAAATACTGAATACCGAGAAGAGAGTCATACAGAAACTACAAGTGAGCATTCGTACGAATAGCAAAGAATGTACATCAAAGTTTGGTCTTTGTTAATTTTCATTGCTGCGTGTTTGCAAATCGTCAAATGTAGAACAAACGGTAGTGGTAAGTACACATTTTTCATATTTTTGGAAAAACTTGATGTAAATTGTAGTTGAAATTTCATAGATAGATATTTCCACAACTAACAGGCATTGTATGTTAAATGTAGATATATGCAGACTACCAGAAGATAGAGGTCGATGCAGAGCATTAATTAATAGGTGGAGATACAATATGCGTACCGGTCAGTGTAATCAATTCAAATTCGGTGGATGTGGAGGCAATGAAAATAATTTCGCCTCTAAAGAAAGTTGTTTAGATGCGTGTGCAGGTACGTTAGATATTGATATTAGAGATATGTTACTCTAGTCAAAAATGTAAATATGTAGAATTCTTCAAGATGAGCTTAAACTATTTTTTAATTCACCATAAGTTTTGTGGATTTAAAATAATTTATGGTGATGGTGATGATTTGTTCGAATTAGAAATTATTATTTTTTAACAATTTTTAAGCTCCTTCCTTTTTAGTGATGGTTTAAATTTTCCTTTTTTACTTTATAGCTTTATCATTATTTCCAGTGAGCTAAAAATATGTTTAATGTACCTATAATTTAATATTTTAGACTGTTAAGCCAAATCTAATTTTGAACAATATAGTTTACTTTTCTACAAAATGTATGCAAATATTTGCAAACAATTAGTAATATGGGTAACATTAAATATTGTGTATTGTAAATAGGTTAAATCCAATCCTACAATAGGTAGGACCCACCATTGTAACAAAATGTAGAGCTAAAACAAACTAAGCTGATAAATTATATTTGAATAGTAGCTATTAAAGCCAAATAGGTGCAATAATTATTTTAATTATGTTATTATACATAGTATTATACTAATTTAATGTGCCTATGTGTTTAATTTTTTCATTTTTTTCTACCGAAGTGATTGGTTAAAGAAGAAGCAAATGTATGAATTAAATGACACCTACTTATTATTTTTTTGCAGGTATATAGCATAAAACCAGTTACTTATAGATTTTAGATAAGTGTAAACCCGCACTAATTTGAAGTTGCTGAAATTTACCTAAAAGTATTATTTTCTTGTAATGTTTTTAAAAGTTTTTGTATGTACCCACTTAATATATGTTTTAAATACAAAGTATTACATAGTTAAAACAGTAGTTTATATATTTAAAAATCCAAATACAAATCGCCCCAGTTATGGTGATGTTACATGGCTACTTTTTATTTTTTAAAGGTGACCTCTTTCCTCCTCCCAATCCCGAAACCCCACGGGTGCAGTTATTTTTTTGCATATATCAATTCGTGTATACCGCTGGCTCATTTTATTTCAATCAATATACATATTGGAATTCCCGCGAATAACAAATAACACACATATTGTCAGATATGTTTTGTCGAATATCGAAACAGTTGAACATCGTTCATAATCCTAGATTAATATCGCGGCATCGGAGCGGTATGGGGGCAGGTTCGGGGACGGAAGGGGTACGTCGATAATTTTTTTCTCAATTGCAACAACGAACGACCATAGGCAGATCGGTAGGCGAGCGGGCATGGGGAAGAGGGGCACATCTGATCCTGACATGGCGACCGCTCGTTAATCACATTTCATTTCAGCACCGGTGGTTTTATGTTGGTAACAGGCCCCCGAAATCCACACACTAGACGGGCTTCAAATAACGCGAAAACTTCCTCGAATATACTGCACTACTCAAATTTTGGTAATGGTAAACTGATTAATCTGATGTAAAGCCTTAACACCTTCAACTTTACCCAAAATACCAATAATTAAATAATCGTCTTGGAATCCGTATAAGCTATCAAAATAAGGAGAACTTTTAAGTATTTTTTACCAATATTGCATGATTTGGTCATGTTTATTTCGGGCATTGTATTTCTGAACCGGCAACTCACTCTGCAGGTCAAACAAATTAAGAAAGAATGAATAATTACTGCGATAATTAAAATTAGATTGAGTTAAATTAAGAATCGGTTTTTGAATTAATGAGTGGTGCTCTTGTAAAAGAAAATTACTAACAGTGGAACATAATTTAATTACGTTGCAAATTTGCGATGTTAACTAAAAAGTTTTATTGCTTTAAAAAACTTTTATAATCTTCTAACATAATTTTATCTATTAAAAATTAACGGCACTAGTATATGCTATTATATTTACATAAAAATAAGTAAATATACAGTAATCGTAAGCATTATTCCCAAAAATTAAAAAACATCACAAAAAAATTCAATCAATTTTCTTATTGACCTCATTCTCTATCGGCAAGGTATTTTTCTTAAAGTAAGCCTTTTTAGCCACGCGCTTCAAACTATCCTCCATAGCGGGTCCAGACTCCTTTAACATTTTGGAGAAGAAACTCTCTGGATTTTGCAGCAGGATATACGGTTGATCGAATTCAATGACTTCTCCGGCGTCCATAACCAATACTCGATCCGAGTCCATGATGGTATTAAGTCGATGAGCAATCGTAAGAACTGTGCAGTCTTTGAATCTCTCGCGAATAGTTTTTTGAATAAGTGCGTCAGTTCTGAAAAATAAAGTGTCTCAGCAAGCGAGATTGGTAAAATATGGCAATGATTTACTGCGGATCGACGTTGGCTGTTGCCTCATCCATGACTAAGACCCTATTATTCTTTACTATGGCTCTAGCTAGGCAAATCAATTGCCTTTGACCGGCGCTAAGATTCGATCCACCCTCGCTGATTATCACATTTAGATCAGGAAAGGCCGCCTTCAATTCAACCTAGAAGTTACAATGTCACTATAATAAATGAAAATGCGATTATATATGTATGTAAAATTACTTACATACTCTAACGCATTCCATAAATCTTCATCCGAATGCCTTTCGAAGGGATCCAAATTGTATCTCAGGGAAGCTGAGAATAACACCGGTTCCTGTGGAATTATCGAAATATTTGATCTTAAATCGTTTAGACCGATTTTGCTTGTATCAACGTCGTCTATACAAATCGTACCGTCTATAGGCGCTAGTCTAAATATCGAAGAAATTAACGTTGATTTACCAGCACCTGTCCTTCCTACTATACCAACCTGAAATGATGTTAGAAAACAATCCTATTGAGAAATGTAAGAAAACTACCAACCTTTTCGGAGGGTTCAATACATATGTTTATATTTTTTAATACAGGCGGCAATTCCATAGCGTACCTAAGGTAAGTATTCTTGAACGTTATTCTTCCTTTAACCGGCCAATCTCTCGGCGGTTTGTTACCTACTGTTTCGAAGGGACCTTCTCTATCTAGTTTCGTATATTGCATAATTCGTTCGACGCTAATCATATTACTTGCCGCATTGGCGCTTTGCCTAACACCGAACTGCAACATACCTGTTAAAATCAAACTTTGGGATATTACCAGGCCGACATTACCGCTAAGAAATTGTCCTGAAAAGCCATTTAAGGATTAATTTTAGTACAACATCCGAAGACTACATTGTTACCGTTGTTGAACAGTACGAATTGATAGGTAAGCAATGCTAGGAAAGTAGTACTTATCATATCGAGATAAAAACCGAACGAAACGCTACTGATTATGAACAGAAAGCAAGTGCTCGTGTGTTGATTTTGTAGCACATCGAATTCTTTGGTAACCATTTGTTGAGCATTCGCCGATCTGATTGTAGGTATTCCGCAAAGAGTAGCCGATAGATGAGAGAACACAGGTGCTTTAGCTACAAACGGATAAATAATTAATTAATACCAAAAAAAGGTTTAGATTGTCAAATAAATAATCTTACTTGTTCCTTCTAATCGTTTAATAGCTTGCGATGTTTTCAAATATATCACTCTAAACCAACAAAAGACTGTTCCAAGAACGATGGTTGGAATGACCATCCACGGAATAACACTAAAGACCATTGCTAATATACCGATCAGCAATAGGAACACTTGTACTGCTTCAATTAAAGAGCGCGGTAGAAGTTCATCCATAGCGCCCATATCTTTCGAAAATCGGCTCAAAATTCGACCTGTAACATGATTGTAACAAAACTTCTGACTTAGTATCTAGTAAAATTATTTACTTACCCGATGGATTCGTATCGAAGAATCTCATGGGTGCTCGCAAGACGTTCGTGAACATCTTATTGTGCAGTACCTTCGACGCTTTCATGCAAATGATGTAATACAAAAACGATCTTAACGTCAGGAATATCACCGAGCTAAATATGAAAATGGTGTAAATCCACATGTAGTACTCCTTGGGTTTGATATCCACGTCGGGTAGATTTGTCGCGTCCAGAGTGTGATTGACGGTTCCGTTAAAGGTACGATTGCTCGAAGTTATGTTTTCTTCGAAAATTCTGATTCGTTCTTTTTCCACGTTAGTCCTAAAATAAATAGTAAAATGTTGTTTGTTTGATTGAGTTTAATAGATTATATCAAACCAATGTGTTAGCCACAAATCGGCTGCGTTTGAAGCTATTTGAGCGATGATGAACATTGATAGGGTGAAGAGTAGTAAAAACCATCCACCACCGTCTTTCCAATAGGCCATGTACGTTTCGGTTTTAATGTCGCCTTTTTCAATTAATTCATCCTTTTCTTGCATGTCATCGCCAAATTTAGACTATAAAATGATTGTTTTATTTGTTTAATATTCGGGGCAAATGCAAGCATGATGTAATGTACAAGGTGTCCACTTTTCAATACATTTGCCCGGTGTTTCAGTTATTATTGAAGATAAAAGGATGCGCTTTTCACATTCCTGTCATACTTTTTTATGAAACATATGATGTGACATTATCAGAATTATCATAGTTTACTTAGATTTTGGTTATTCAGGGCAAAATTGCAAATATGCCCTTTTCAGGCACTTTATATATTTCGCTTATTATTTATCGTATCAACATCTTATAAAATAGCGAAATATTCGAAATTTTTGGCGTAAAATTTTATATTAAATGGTATAGTGTGAACAGGTAGGCCGTATGATAAGCTTTGAAAATTTGTAACAAGAAATATATTTCAAATAAAAAAAAACAAATAAATCCTAACTAAATATGTGAATGAAAACCGCATTCTTTTATCTTCAATAATAACTGAGATACCGGGCAAGAGTATCGAAATGTGGACACCCTGTGCGTACTTACTTCAAGAGATAAGTTAGATTGGAAGGGGTCTTGTTTTTTAGAATCTATTTGGACTTCATCGATTTTTTCTTTGCCTTCCGTTTTTAATAATTCATTCTTGGCATTTTTTTCAGCTTCTTGTTGTATGATGTTCAAATCTTTCAGAGACAATTGGTCGAACTCTCCAATCTTCTCGATTCTTCCCTACAGAACAGAAACACAGTTAGAACTTGCTCCTTAAACACCACGAAATCTACTTGCGTTATTCACAGTTATAATCAAATCGGCTTGTTTCATAAATTGCAATTGATGCGTTACCAACACTCTCGTTTTGCCGCTCAAGTACCTAATAAAACATTCCTCGAAAAGGTGTCTAGCGACTTTCGTATCCACCGCCGATAGAGGATCGTCAAATAGGTATATGTCTGCTTCGCTGTACACAGCCCTCGCCAAATTCACTCTGGCCCTTTGACCTCCGCTCAACGACACTCCTCTTTCTCCCACCAATGTTTTATCACCAAAGGGAAATTGCTCAATGTCTTTGATCAACGAGCACACTTTTACCACTTCACGATACCTAAAATATTGATAAATCTTTTATAAGGGACTACTAAATGATGTGTTAGGATATAAAGAAGAAAGTGTGTGAGATGAGAACCTTTCCCTGTCGTAAGGCTTCCCGAACAAAATGTTGTTCCGCACGCTGGAGACGAACAGCCAAGGTTCTTGCGATGCGAAAGCGATCCTCCCGTTGGTGGTCATTGTGCCCGATTTTGTAGTCAACTCTCTAAGCAGCAACTGTAATATGCTGCTTTTGCCGGCACCGACGTTACCAACAACACAGCATAACTTGCCCGGTTCGATTCGGAAGGTCAGATCAATGAGAGTAGGAGCGATTGAGTCCGGCATCCAGCTGGCCGTGACGCCATTAAGTTTTACTTCGCCCACCTCTTCCTCACTTGTGATGAGGTTCTCGGTATCCACTTCCTCTAACAGCAGGAATTTTTCAATTCTGTAGTGACCGGGTGGTTAGTTTAAAATATACACATATGCACGAGACGAAGATATTTATTACCTTGCTAGTGATACTTTGGTGTCGGCGTAAAAGGATAGACACCAGGGGAAGCATATGCAAACCGTGAGTTGTACAGTGTTGAATAATTGTGCCATGGAAAATATGACGTCTCCTCTTATGCTCTTACCTAACAATACAACCGTCATTACAGAAACGTACAAACATAATCGTTCCGAAAATACGGCCATCGACGATATCATTCCGAAGATAAAAGACGATTTCTTGATGTAATTTACTTCGAACCTGCACATAGATAATTAGGTCTATGTTTATATAATTAACTAGGAAACGATTCTGGTATACTACCGTACTTTCTAGACAGTGTCACCATTTTTTCGAAGGGTTTCTCCCAAGCATACATCTTGATCACCTGTATACCCGACGTAATTTCGTTCATCAGCTTCACTCGTCTGTCGGTTTTGATAGCTATTTGGTACCGGAATTTTCCCTGTAGATTCGACAGGAAAGCTTAAATATTTCAAAAAGGTTTTTAGCTCGGTAGGATGTTACGTTTAGGATTGTTACGCAAAACAGCAGTTACCTTGTATCGGTATGGATTCCAAGATGATAGCGCCCATTCCGGCGGCGGCGGCGACGATTCCGACGCTCCGATACATAACGTAGAAGGAAACGAGGACGTTGATGGGCGTCACCCACATATAGTGCAAAAACAGTGACACCAACTCGAACCGTTGGACGTCGTTCGACATGAGATTGACCAGCTGGCCTATGGCTGTTTGGCCGAGCGACTTGTGGTTCAACTTCAGCGTCTGCAGTTTAATTATTTACAAGTTGGTGAAATTGGGTTTGTGGACGAGTTTCTTACTTTTCGGTACATCAGCGAGCAGACGGCTACTCTCGCCCGCATTCCCACCCTTTGGGCCGACATCTCCGAGCCGTGATAGCAAACGACTATTATGAAGGCGACGACGATCATCGACGTCGCCCAGAACCAACCCATTATGGCATCGGCGTCTTTTCCATGATCGAAATAATTTATGTATTCAGCCAATACTGCTGGTAGTATCATTCTGACAATTATAACACAAGACATTTGAAATAGTATAACAATACAGAGTAAGGAAAAAGTGGACTAGAATTATTTTAATTCCTATTCTTCTATAATAAAGTACAATAAAAAAGTTGCTGGAGTACTCGTCAATAATTTGAGATCAATATTTAAAGTAATAATGTGTATATTGTGCTACATAATTAACTTGGGAAAATTTCATTACTCACTTCATAATGTTGTGTTGAAAGAATAGAACAATTCCTGATAGTGAGTACGGTTTGACGAACGTATAGAAAATCGCACGTTTTAAGTTGGGTTTGTTTTTCTTTAATTCTTTTTCCCAATTCCTAGAAAATAAATTGTTAATTTTATTCAAATAATAATTTTGTTAAATAGATTAGGTACTCACATTTGCAATTTATCTCCCCACATTTCAGAGTAATCCGATTTCGAAGCATTGTATATGTCCTTTAGCTGTATGTCGTTTTTATAACCGAAATAATAGAAAGGCAAAAACCACCTGTAAATATTTTTTATTTCATTTAAAATTATTTTCCAATTGTGGATTAAAAATGTGCATTATCGAAAAAATATTTCAGATATGGAAAATGTCCTATAATATCGTGGTGAATAACAAATATTGTTAACTGACTGTTAAATTATATCAGACTGACAGTTATCAGATTGATAAGCCCAAATTGGTGAATATGGGCGTAAAAAACGGAACACATTGTATAACTTATTAATTTATTTTCTGTATTATCGACTATGTAATTATTGATAAGAGCTAGCTATTATAAAATAAAATACTTTAAACAACAAGTAATTTAATTAAATTCATATTTTGTAAGAATTTTTTTTAAACAACCGTTATATTACAGATTTCTTATTAATAATATTTTTAAACAACATACATATTATCTGAGCTACTTCGATATAACTATACAAGCAAAATGAAAAACTTACCAATAAAAGATTTTGGAAAAGACATTAGCCCTCTCCTCGGGAGATACTTTGATGTGCTTCTTTGTCTGATCCATTCCTTACCCAAGTAAGGACACCAACACTCGCTACTGGACAAAATAATTAAAACTAACCAAATATCGAAGCTTGTTTGTTAAGCTAGTCAACAAATCAAATTTTTCCTATAAAGAATAAATATTTCTTATGGCAGAGTATTTGGATAAATTGGTTAATTTAGATTGAAATGTTATATTATAATTTTGACACTATTTGATCTAACGAAATGTTACCGCTTGTTAACTCTTTAGATCTGATCGTTTTCTCACTATGAATTTATTGTGTCTGCTCTCCTGATTCCTCTGCAAATTTCGTTATCTGTTGAAGATATTTAAAATATTACAAAAGGTGGTATTAGTTTGGCTAGGTCGACATTGTTCACTGCTGTAACTGTATTTATGGCCAACAACGAAAGATTGTGCTATGTATATTTAGAGTGTGTTTAGCATAATGATTATTATGCTTTAGAGTTTAGAGGGACGTACGTTATTTAAATTTTGTTCGTATATTCTCTCTTTTAAATCAGTATTAATATTATTAAATTTTATTTGATATTATTTATATTATTATATATGATTTGATATTTTATGATTACAGATTATTTAATTATTAACTTCGCTCAGGCACCAAATACATTTTACCTTTAAAAAGGAATATATTTTGCATTCAAGAAATGATACTTACATAATTTTGAATGGCGATATTTTTCCGACATTCCGAAATCTTTAACGAATGTACATAAAAACATTGCCTGTCTAAGTTAAAGCAAACAAATCCTATATTGAAAGTAATTTTTCCAAAATACCGTCAAAGCAGCAACTGCCGTGGCAGCATTTTCTGTATCACTCATGATTTCAAATTAGCTGGCATAGGTTGAACCAAGTGAACCTCAAATAGTCTAATTCAAATAAAAAACTGATAGTGCGTTTATGATAAAAATGCGTTTATGATAAGTAAATTATACATATCAGTAAGTAACTATTGTAACAGCATTTTATGTACAACCAAACTTGTTAGGCTAATATTAACAAATTATGTACATATAATTAAAAAGTACCATACGCATCAGGAACTGTACGTATATCCCAAAGGTTTTTGTTACATTTTGTAATATTTTTTGTTGTAATAATAATAACAGGTATACGTGTAAAAGGAAGCCAAAACTATCTTAAAAAGTGTGTTAGATTATTATTTTCTAGACGTAAAATACGGTACAATAGAAGTTAATATTTAAATCTGTTTATGACCATAAACCATTTCAAATATTTATTGTACTCAAAATGATCAGAATCATCATACACTTTTTTAAGGAATTTCATTGTTATATTTTCCTTTTAACCTTGATTTTATTTAATTAAACACAATTAAACCAAGTGCTACTTATTGTTAACATTATTATCTGTTAAAGTACCTACGATCAATGTGAAATTACCTACATATGTCTGTGAAAATACGATAAGGTAGACTGGGGCAAATGTAAAAATGGGATAAATTTAATATTTTTACCTATTATGTTAATGTTTATTATTATTTTTATAGTTCTTTTGTGCATTAGACAGGGTTTGTTCCTTATTTTTTCTTTATTATTTTGTAGCTCTGTTATTTTTTGAAATAAATAAATAAACAGCATATCAAATTTTAGAGGAACCAAATATGTATTTACAATTGCCCAATATGTTTTTCTATATAATTGTATTGTCTCTATAGAACCGTTTGTTACATTTACCCTGTACCATGTGCTAAATGTAACATATTGTCAACATTTTAAAAAATATGTAAAATCGTTTTCTTCCTTTTTCAAAAAAGCTTTTTAATACCTCGATTCATTAGTTTAGGAAGTTGTGAGTTTAATGTGGTATCAGCATTTCTAATAAGAGAAAAAATAAAGCCACATTTTAGGATTTAATTTGAACTATTCAAATTTTACAACCGATTTGCCCCAGTCTACCTTATAAACTTAATAGTTCTTTACTAATAATAATTGTATATGAGCAATTTATTTCATTTTATTTACAATATCGGATCGGAAACAGAAGGTATTATGTACGTGCAGAAAGGGCAATAAGTTCCTACTCCTGCTCCTTCCTAGATTAGATATTAAACGAGTTCTATGACACGTTCACAACTTATCATTTTGATCAAAAATCCTAAGAGGTCGTAGCCAATGTTGTTAATAAATTGAGAAAAATATTTGAACTGTCAATGTTCTTAATGGTCTTAATAATGTATTCTTTAACGTTAAATTCTCAAAATACTGCGAACAGCTGCAGGGCATGTTTGAGTTTTAAAGAAGTAAAACCTTTATGCCGCCCCCAGATTCAAATGTTTTATAATCTTCTAACATAATTTTATCTATTAAAAATTAACGACACTAGTATATGTTATTATATTTACATAAAAATAAGTAAATGTACAGTAATCGTATGTTGGCATTGTTCCTTGAAATTAAGAAACATCACAAAAAATTCAATCAATTTTCTTATTGACCTCATTGTGTATCGGCAGGGTGTTTTTCTTCAAGTAAGCCTTTTTAGCCACGCGCTTCAAACTATCCTCCATAGCGGGTCCAGACTCCTTTAACATTTTTGAGAAAAAACTCTCTGGATTTTGCAGCAGGATGTACGGTTGATCAAATTCAATGACTTCTCCGGCGTCCATAACCAATACTCGATCCGAGTCCATGATGGTATTAAGTCGATGAGCAATCGTAAGAACTGTGCAGTCTTTGAATCTCTCGCGAATAGTTTTTTGAATAAGTGCGTCAGTTCTGAAAAATAAAGTGTCTCAGCAAGCGAGATTGGTAAAATATGGCAATGATTTACTGCGGATCGACGTTGGCTGTTGCCTCATCCATGACTAAGACCCTATTGTTCTTTACTATGGCTCTAGCTAGGCAAATCAATTGCCTTTGACCGGCGCTAAGATTCGATCCACCCTCGCTGATTATCACATTTAGATCAGGAAAGGCCGACTTCAATTCAACCTAGAAGTTACAATGTCACTATAATAAATGAAAATGTGAATATATATGTATGTAAAATTACTTACATACTCTAACGCATTCCATAAATCTTCATCCGAATGCCTTTCGAAGGGATCCAAATTGTATCTCAGGGAAGCTGAGAATAGCACGGGTTCCTGTGGAATTATCGAAATATTTGATCTTAAATCGTTTAGACCGATTTTGCTTGTATCAACGTCGTCTATACAAATCGTACCGTCTATAGGCGCTAGTCTAAATATCGAAGAAATTAACGTTGATTTACCAGCACCTGTCCTTCCTACTATACCAACCTGAAATTATGTTAGGAAACAATCAAATTGAGAAATGTAAGAAAACTACCAACCTTTTCGGAGGGTTCAATACATATGTTAATATTTTTTAATACAGGCGGCAGTTCCATAGCGTATCTAAGGCAAGTATTCTTGAAAGTTATTCTTCCTTTAATGGGCCAATCTCTCGGCGGTTTGTTACCTACTGTTTCGAAGGGACCTTCTCTATCTAGTTTCGTATATTGCATAATTCGTTCGACGCTAATCATATTACTGGCCGCATCGGCGCTTTGCCTAACTCCAAACTGCAACATACCTGTTAAAATCAAACTTTGGGAAACTACCAGGCCGATATTACCGCTAAGAAACTGTCCTGAAAAGCGATATAAGGATTAATTTTAGTGCAACATCCGAAGGTTAGAAATTGTTACCGTTGTTGAACAGTACGAATTGATAGGTAAGCAATGCTAGGAAAGTGATACTTATCATATCGAGATAAAAACCGAACGAAACACTACTAATTAGGAATAGGAACCAAGTGCTTGTGTGTTGATTTTGTAGCACATCGAATTCTTTGGTAACCATTTGTTGAGCATTCGCCGATCTGATTGTAGGTATTCCGCAAAGAGTAGCCGATAGATGAGAGAACACAGGTGCTTTAGCTACAAACGGATAAATAAATAAATATTACCAAAAAAAAAGGTTTAGATTGTCAAATAAATAATTTTACTTGTTCCCTCTAATCGTTTAATGCCTTGCGCCGTCTTCAAATATACAACTCTAAACCAATAAAAAACTGTTCCAAGAACGATGGTTGGAATGACCATCCACGGAATAACACTAAAGACCATTGCTAATATACCGATCAGCAATAGGAACACTTGAATAGCTTCAATTAAAGAGCGCGGTAGAAGTTCATCCATAGCGCCCATATCTTTCGAAAATCGGCTCAAAATTCGACCTGTAACATGATTGTAACCAAACTTCTGACTTAGTATCTAGAAAAATTATTTACTTACCCGATGGATTCGTATCGAAGAATCTCATGGGTGCTCGCAAGACGTTCGTGAACATCTTATTGTGCAGTACCTTCGACGCTTTCATGCAAATGATGTAATACAAAAACGATCTTAACGTCAGGAATATCACCGAGCTAAATATGAAAATGGTGTAAATCCACATGTAGTACTCCTTGGGTTTGATATCCACGTCGGGTAGATTTGTCGCGTCCAGAGTGTGATTGACGGTTCCGTTAAAGGTACGATTGCTCGAAGTTATGTTTTTCTCGAAAATTCTGATTCGTTCTTTTTCCACGTTAGTCCTAAAATAAATAGTAAAATGTTGTTTGTTTGATTGAGTTTAATAGATTATATCAAACCAATTTGTTAGCCACAAATCGGCTGCGTTTGAAGCTATTTGAGCGATGATGAACATTGATAGGGTGAAGAGTAGAAAAAACCATCCACCACCGTCTTTCCAATAGGCCATGTACGTTTTGGTTTTAATAACGCCTTTTTCAATTAATTCGTCCTTTTCTTGCGTTTCATCGCCAAATTTAGACTATAAAATAATTGTTTTATTTGTTTAATATTCGGGGAAAATGCAAGCATGATGTAATGTACAAGGTGTCCACTTTTCAATACATTTGCCCGGTGTTTCAGTTATTATTGAAGATTGTCAAAATTATCGTAGCTAAATTAGATTGTTTTATACAGAATTTTGACAATATATATTTTTTTGGATGATTTAATTCCGCTTTTCTATCATTCCTTGTTAATATTAAATTAGGTTTTGCAGGTATTAACCTTTATCTACTTTGTGTATTTATTTTTAAAAGTTGGGAACAATTCTTGGATATGACGACAGTTGTGTCGTGCATTGATATTTGTTTTGCACCTACTGTATTTCAAATAGAAAAAACAAATAAAACCTAACTAAATATGTGAATGTGAACCCTATACTTACTACAAGAGATATATTAGATTGGAAGGGGTCATGTTTTTTAGTATCTATTTCGACTTCATCGATTTTTTCCTTGCCTTCCGTTTTTATTAATTCATTCTTGCCATTTTTTTCAGCTTCTTGTTGTATGATGTTCAAATCTTTCAGTGACAATTGGTCGAACTCTCCAATCTTCTCGATTCTTCCCTACAGAACAGAAACGCAGTTAGAACTTGCTCCTTAAACACCACAAAAATTTACTTGCGTTATTCACAGTTATAATCAAATCGGCTTGTTTCATGAATTGCAATTGATGCGTGACCAAAACTCTGGTTTTGCCGCTCAAGTATTTTATGAAACATTCCTGGAAAAGGTGTCTAGCGACTTTCGTATCCACCGCCGATAGAGGATCGTCAAATAGGTATATGTCTGCTTCGCTGTACACAGCCCTCGCCAAATTCACTCTGGCTCTTTGGCCGCCGCTCAACGACACTCCTCTTTCTCCCACCAATGTTTTATCACCAAAGGGAAATTGCTGAAAGTCTTTGATCAACGAGCACACTTTTACCACTTCACGATACCTAAAATATTGATAAATCTTTTATAAGGGACAACTAAATGGTGTGTTAGGATATAAAGAAGAAAGTGTATGAGATGAGAACCTTTCCCTGTCGTAAGGCTTTCCGAACAAAATGTTGTTCCGCACGCTGGAGACGAACAGCCAAGGTTCTTGCGAGGCGAAGGCGATCCTCCCGTTGGTGGTCATTGTGCCCGATTTTACAGTCAATTCTCTAAGCAGCAACTGTAAAATGCTGCTTTTGCCGGCCCCAACATTACCAACAACACAGCATAACGTGCCCGGCTCGATTCGGAAGGTGAGATCAATGAGAGTAGGGGCGATTGAGTCTAGCTTCCAGCTGGCCGTGACACCATTAAGTTTTACTTCGCCCACCTCTCCCTCACTTGTGATGAGCTTCTCGGCATCAACTTCCTCTAACAGCAGGAATTTTTCAATTCTGTAGTGACCGTGTGGTTAGTTTAAAATATGTAGATTAACATATGTACGAGAAGAAGATATTTATTACCTTGCTAGTGATACTTTGGCGTCGGCGTAATAGGATAGACACCAGGGTAAGTTTATGCAAATCGTGAGTTTTACAGTGTTGAATAATTGCGCGATCGAAAATATGACGTCTCCTCTTATGCTCTTACCTAACAATACAACCGTCATTACAGTAACGTACAAACATAATCGTTCCGCAAATACGGCCATCGACGATATCATTCCGAATATATAAGACGATTTCCTAATGTAGTTTACTTCTAACCTGTACATAGATAATTAGGTCTATGTTTATATAATTAACTAGGAAACGATTCTGGTATACTACCGTACTTTCTAGACAGTGTCACCATTTTTTCGAAGGGCTTTTCCCAAGCATACATCTTGATTACCTGTATACCCGACGTAATTTCGTTCATCAGCTTCACTCGTCTGTCCGTTTTGATAGCTATTTGGTACCGGAATTTTCCCTGTAGATTCGACAGGAAAGCTTAAATATTTCAAAAAGGTTTTTAGCTCGGTAGGATGTTACGTTTCGAGGTAAAACAGCAGTTACCTTGTATCGGTATGGATTCCAAGATGATAGCGCCCATTCCGGCGGCGGCGGCGACGATTCCGACGCTTTGGTACATAACGTAGAAGGAAACGAGAACGTTGATGGGCGTCACCCACATGTAGTGCAAAAACAGTGACACCAAATCGAACCGTTGGACGTCGTTCGACATGAGATTGACCACCTGGCCGATGGCCGTTTGGCCGAGCGACTTGTGGTTCAACTTCAGCACCTGTAGTTTGATTATTTACAAGTTGGTGAAATTGGGTTTCTGGGCGAGTTTCTTACTTTTCGGTACATCAGCGAGCAGACGGCCACTCTCGCCCGCATTCCCACCCTTTGGGCCGACAACGATGACCCGTGAGAGCAAACTACGATTATGAAGGCGACGATGATAATCGATGTCGCCCTGAACCAACCCGTTATGGCATCGGCGTTATTTCCATGATTAAAATAATTTATGTATTCAGCCAATACTACTGGTAGTATCATTCTGAAAATTGTAACATACGATACTTAAAATAGTATAACAATACAGGGTGGTCCAGAACTCGCGTCCCGCCGAGGAAAGGATTGTGGAAACGACAATTGAGATGCCAAAAGTGCAGCTGAAGACATGAAAAAGCTTTTATTTTGATAATTAAAGTGAATTAAAATCGACCAATCCCAGTTATAGTTCGAATCAAAGGAAAGGACGTGAATGAGCTTTACCAATTTGACATTATAGAAAGATTCTTTATCCTTGTCATTTTTAAAGTTAAATAATTTGTATATTGTGATACTTGTGAAAATTATTTAAAAAAAATTGAAAATTACTCACTTCATGATGTTGTATTGAAAGAATAGAACAATTCCTGATAGTGAGTACGGTTTGACAAACGTATAGAAAATCGCACGTTTTAAGTTGGGTTTGTTTTTCTTTAATTCTTTTTCCCAATTCCTAGAAAATCAATTTTTATTTTCAAATAATAATTTTGTTAACTAGATTAGGTACTCACATTTGCAATTTATCTCCCCACATTTCAGAGTGATCCGATTTCGAAGCATTGTATATGTCCTTTAGCTGTATGTCGTTTTTATAACCGAAATAATAGAAAGGCAAAAACCACCTGTAAATATTTTTTATTTCATTTAAAATTATTTTCCAATTGTGGATTAAAAATGTGCATTATCGAAAAAATATTTCAGATATGGAAAATATACTAGGATTTAAAACAAAAATAAATATAACCATAAATATATTTGTAGTAGTATGCATACTACTCGTATTCGTATTTCTGGGGGTACCTAAGTATTTTTTTCATTCTAACGGCCATATTCACCAATGGCTGTTATATCACTAACAGAGAGGTAAGTTCTTATGAATCTGTTAACGTCATATTTTGACATTCACCAATGTCAGGTAATACTTTACAGTCAGATAAAAGTAACGCAGCAAAATCGAACTGATACTTCAATCCAAATGTCGAAATTTTTAAAGTTTTTACGACTATTAAATTTAATAGGGACACATTTTAATTTAAACCTAATAAATTGAGTAGTTAAATAGAATAGAGTTTCCCGAATTGTTCAATTCCACTTCCGACGTTATTGATAGAGATATTAAATAGATAGAAATATTCCTAAATATAGAATTAATTAGTCAATAGAGGTTCAGATTTTGGCCGAAATTGATGAATATGAGCGTAAAAAACGGAACACATGATACACATTGTACCTATAACTTATTACAAATTTTCTGTATCTATTATTATACCGAGCATCCAAGTCCGAGCACTGCTATCAATAGAAAGAGAGAATTAGTCGAACTGAGGAGAGGCGCGGCTTCGACGCGACGAATCGGGGGCGAATGCAGCGCTCGACCTTGGCCGCTTGGTATATCGACAATGTAAATATTGATAAGAGCTAGTTATTAAATAAAATACTTTAAACAAAAAGTTATTTAATTAATTTCATATTTTCTGAGAAAATTTTTATTGACATGCCAAAATTATCAAAATGTGTAATTCATTTGCAAATTTTCGTTACAACATATGTTACAGAGATTTCTTAATAATTATCTTGAACTACATACACTATAATTAGGTATTATAACCTGTATAAGTTATACAATAGTCCAAATGGTTTAATTACATTCCTTCCATTAATTTTGCCTAGCTTTCATAGATTTAGTACAGGGTATTTTAACAAATTACCTACATTTTCCGTATAATTTAAAGTCATGAACCGATTTGTTCTAGGTTTATCAAAATTATCTGGGCTATTTCAATACAACTGTACAAGCAAAATGAAAAACTTACCAATAAAAAATTTTGGAAAACACATTAGCCTTCTCCTCGGGAGAAACTTTGATGTGCTTCTTAGTCTGATCCATTCTTTACCAAAGTAAGAACTAGAGTGCACTCACGATTGGACAAAATAGTTCAAAATAATAGAAAACTTTAAAGTTAGCGGATCAAAGCTTGTTTTTTATGATAGTCAATAAACCAAAATTTTCCTGTAAATTGCTAAAAGAAAAGTTCAAATGGAACAGGTATGTTCAGAGTATTTGGATAAATTGGTTAATTTAGATTGAAATGTTAAAAAAAATTTATAATTTTGACTCTATTTGATCCAATGAAGTGTTACCGCTTGTTAACGCTTTAGATCTGATCGTTTTCTCACTATGAATTTATTGCGTCTGCTGATTCCTTTGCAAATTTCGTTATCTGTTGAAGATAGTTAAAATATTACGATAATAGTAGTATTAGTTTGTCTATCTACATCCATCCAACAAAAAAAATCAACTAAAACAAAGTTAGTTGCGTGATCAACGCGTGATCACCAAGCATATTTGCAACTATTGGGTGAAATAAACAAGCCTCCTTAACGCTGGCCAATCAGTATCAGACTTAACTGCAATCGATATTGATGCATGTCGATAGGTCGACATTGTACACTGCTGTAACTGTATCTAGGGCCAATAATGTTATATTGGCTATGTACATTTAGAGTGTGTTTTGCACAATAATTATTAAGGCGCGGTTACACGTATCAAGTAGCTGAAGCAAGTTACTAATGCCCCATTTCTAGACTAGGCGATAACTGAAAGTTAACTCCAACTATTCAATAAACTTCAGTTAACCTTCGGAATTGGCTTTCTCGGCTCTAAATCCAATTTTATATATGCAAAAACTATACGTTAACCTCTCCAGTTCGGTTATCTTCTCAATAGTAAGTGATAGTTAAACATGAAAGGTCGAGAAACCGAGCATAAATCAAGTAGTTAACTAAATTTAGTTACTTGTATGGTGTGGACTTTCATTTTTAAGGTTTTTAAAGTTACATTTTACTCTAAATACGCGTCTCGAGTCCCTAGTTATTCCATAGCAACCATAGAGAAAGAAAGATGTCTATGGTCTACCATAGAGAAAGAAAGATGTCTTTTATTTTGTCTATGATAGCAACAATGTAAATCTGTCAAGTTAAAGACGCGACTTTAGAGTCACTCTAAAGTTTAAGAGGGGCGCTGAATACGTTCCTTGGTCTTCTGTATGTGTACGTGCAAAAAGATCAATGAGTTCCTGATCCTGCTCCTTCCTAGACTAGATATTAATATTAACCAAGCGCTTCTTTAGCACGTTCACATCATATCATTTTGATCCAAAATCCTAAGAGGTCGTAACTATTGTTGTTAATAAAGTAGAAGAAAAAAATTGATTTGTCAATGTCAATGTTAACTGTCAAGAGTGTCAATCAGCTGAGTTTTAAAATTAATATAAGTAATAAATAATGAATTCTTTAACGTTAAATTCTCAAAATATTGCGAACTGCTGCAGAGCATGTTTGAGTTTTAACGAAGTACAACCTTTATGCCGCCCCCAGATTCAATTGATTTATGAAAAAATTACGGATCTGAAGGTATTAAGGCAAATACTAATATGTATGTCGTCTCATACTGAATACTGTTTATGTTTTAGCTGAATATTGGTGAAAAACTGTCTCAAAATATGTGTTTAAAATGTTGCAATATGTTAGAGAATATATCACAATTTGCTGAAACTTGTAAAGTAAGCGATAAGTATTTAAAGTCATTAACAGAAGAGACTAATAAAGACATTGATAGCGATAGTACATTTAGTGAAATTAAATCTGAAGAGCAAAACAATTTAAAAATTGCAACAAGTAGTGCATTAAATACAGTTAATTCCTGTGAAATAAGTAATGAAAATTTCATTGAAAAGGATACGCTAAAATTGCACGAAGAAATACTTATGGAACGTAAACTATTCGAATGCGATGACTGTCATAAAAAATTTAACCAAAAGTCTACATTATGCAGACATTATTTAACTCATACAGGTAACATCGTTTATTACAGTTGATTCATTTTGTTATATCCATAAAAATTATGTTATAGGTAAGATGCCATTTGGTTGTAGTATTTGCTGTAAAAAGGCCAAAAGAAAGCAACAAATAGAAAATCACATACAAAAACATCATCCAGATGTTTCCCCGATGGATTATGACAAAGTTGTCACTAAGAGTGATGTTATGGCAACAGATCAGCACACAAATAAAGTCCTGTTAGATATAGAATCTACAAGCAATTTGAAAATTAATGATTCTGAATCAACTATAAACGATTTAAAATCGGATGATAAAAAAATTTCTTCTGTAAAGGATGAGAATATCGAATGTAATACTAAAGTAGCGACTGAAGATAATACTGCAATTAAAAAGAAAAGGTACCACAATACAACAAATATTCTGAATTTAAAGAAATTACTTACAAATTACATTTTAGGATAGAACTATGCTTGTGCAGTTTATGCGGAAAGCAGTTCAAAAGGCTGGAGTACCTCAGAAACCACATGGCCACTCACATGAATGTTAAACCATTTTCGTGCAGCACTTGCGGTGCAGGATTTACACAGAGGCAAGCCTTAAACAGGCATTATTTAGTCCATACTAAAGAAAAACCTCACAAGGTAAATTACTTGTGTTGGGTGGATAACATTATAAACTGCACGATTTACTTGTAGTGTACCCACTGCGACAAGACATTTGCCCGCAAAGAGAAATTGAACGATCACATTCGATGTCACGAAGAAGGCGTACCGCCGCACTTGTGTTTCCACTGCGGCAGGCGATTTAAGGACAGAGAGTACCTCCGGAAGCACTTGACTTATTTTTTAATGGGCGGAAAAAATCGATGGAAATCAGAGGCAAAAAGGTAGCAATTCGCTACTGTAAAATTGGCTGCAGACGTGGAATTTTCAGCAGATATAGCCTCATGTCTTGTCTTAGTATACACCAAGTAGCAACATCCCCAACCGATTGCAAGTAGTCGAACCACCACGTTGAATAAGATCGTGTTCAAAAACGCGACATTTTGAGGAAAATTCGCGTTCTTTGAGGCGTTCTAAGAGACTGATTTTTCTTATGAGCAACTCCTGGTGTTAGGGAATGATACTTGAAAGATTTGGTACTCAGGGGTTATAATAATAATAATAAGTATTATTAATAAGTAAGTATGATGCTACCTACAGATACCTAGGGAGAAAGAGAAGACATGAGGCTATCTCTATTGAAAATTTCAATTAATGGCAAATTTTACAGGGCTTGAAAAATGTGAGTCTCTAATTTTGATAACAGTGCGTTTGTTACTGATAGATTATTTTTCTAAATTGAGTATTTCTTGTTACAGCTTATGTCCAGAATGCGGCAAGGAATTTCATTCTGTAGCTTATTTAAAAACTCACATAAACGTAATCCACGCTGGTATTAAACCATATACATGCGACATATGCGATAAGTCGTTTACAGTTAGCGCGGGGTTAGATTATCACATGAAAATTCACAAGTAAGTCGTTGAAGTAACATATTTTCAAACTTATTTTTTGATAATTTTTTAGAGGTCTCAAACCATTTCAGTGCTCGCATTCGGATTGCAGTAAAACGTTTCGCACTAATTACGCCAAGAAAGTACATGAAAGGATGCACGGTACTGAACGGGCATTTAAATGCGACGTGTGCAATAAGGGATTCGTACGAAGCAGCCATCTTAAGAGACATGTAAAACTTCACAGGGAAGAATCCGGATCGGTTGCAGTTAATGCTTCATTGTCGCTTCCATACGGCGTAAACTTGGATATGGATAGGTAAAAACAGTTATTTTATTGATACAAAATATATATATCCTAGTATGAAACATAAATAAATAAATATCCATCCAATACATTGTATTGATTGTCAGTAAGTTCATGAGTCTGGTGATTTTTTATTTTTTCATGTTTAGATTTATTGTAACAGAATTATTTTATCCTCCTAAACCAATAATTGTTAACGGCCTGTTTCCAGTACAAGAATTTTCGAAATCATACAATGTATATGGTACATAAATAGCCAAAGCCAAAAACACGCTTTGTAAAATTAACAACATCATTAACAACATTGTCACTAATTTCCAAATAATGTACAGTTTGATAAGAATGAAAATAATTACAGTCCAAGCAATCATTTTTTTAGTAATGTAATTAGCTTCGTCATAATCTTCCTGATTAATTTCAAGTTCTGTAACAGAAAAAAATAACTAAAAAATATAAGCTACTTACGTTCATTCTTTTAAGTATCTAAGTTTTAAAAAATAAAATCTCTCTGAAAAATTTAATAAAAATTGTGTTCAACATTTTTACATCACGTATTATTAATTGATAAAAACATTAAATACATTAGCAGCAACATTCCTATAGTCATTTTTAACATGTATAGTTTGGAAATTAACATGACGGGCACCATTACTTGAGCTTTCATTCGATTTTCCATTCCTATTTTCATTTGAGGCATATTCATTTCTGTCGATGTATTGTTATTTTTGGACCATGTCGAATGATTAGTAGAATTTGTGATATTTTCGGATTTGTACATTATTCTTGGAGACATTATTTCCTTCGAACTAACTGAAACAAAACCGGATTTGTTCAATTCCGTTAGAAATGTTCAGTTTTAATGGTAATAGATTCGATTAAAAAGTCACAATTTGATGACGAATGTTTATTCTCACCATAAGAAAGTACGATTTTAACCAAAAAGATTACTGAGCAATCCAGATTTTCTTCTTAGACATAACCTTGCCAGATTTCTCGCTAATCGTGGAATGGCAAAGGCAATTACAAGTAACACAGCTTTGGCCACAAATAAATTTGTATAAATCATTCCGAGCAACACTGATATTTTCATTAATTTTGTAATTAATATTATTGGAATAAAGAAAAGGTATCTTTCTTTTTTACTTCTGGGTATTATGTAATTACCTAAAAATTAATTACAATTGTAAAGCAATTAAAAGCAGTTTGTCAGCTCATGAATTTGTTAGTCGGTAAATTGCAAAAAATGTATCAAGTTTAAAAAGGTGTTATTATAACAATAATAAATCAATGAGAACTTACCCGAACAATCCTATAATTCTAGACAATAAGTTTTTACTAGCTGGATTGTCGCAATTTCTTATAGTATTGTAATATATAGTGGGCCACAGTATTACAGACCACAAGATGATCTTAATGGTATTCATACCAACTAAAAATATAAGACCCAGGGTGATTTTAATTTTGAACAACTTGAAAAATATAATTTTTTTAATTTTTTTCAACACTTCTTTGTCTTTAAGGGCTAGTTCGTGACCTCTAGTTTCTAAAACAAAGAGAATAAAGAAATGTGTACGTTATCGAATATATAATTTATAATAACAACTTTTTAACTTAATTATCTTCCTTACCTCGAGATATAACACTAAAAAACTATCAAAACTATGGGAACACAATTTTAATATTGACAAAGAATTTATATTATTTTAAAGGAAGTTAGTTGTTCACACTATTAGGGGATATGTTCATGGCTTATCAAAAAATTCGATTTATAACGGATTATACTATTAGCTGATTTATGGAAACAATTACTCACTACTTTTATCAAATAATAATTACCTTCATCAAAATATTCATCTGTGATTAAAGCCCTTTTAGATGAAAAAACTTCCTCAGGAAAAACATAATTCCATCCATCGTCATCGAAAAAATCATCAATTTTCCTCCGCAAGAATTTGTACAATTTTATGAAGTCGTTATCACTTTGCTTGTACGTTAAAGTGGTATCCCGTCTATTAATGTTTACTCTCGTCGAATTAAGCTGTTTTTCTTGAGCCGAACCGAAATTCAAATCACTTACGAATTTAATTACGTAGTACTTAACACAATCGTATAAATTTTTGGATACTTGGCAATTGTCGTAACATTCGTTTACGTATTCATCCACTTCTTGTGCGAATGATTTCAGACTAATAATTAAGATTATAGTTATGCTGGAGATATAACGCATATTTAATTCACCTTTACTAAAAAATATATTGATATTGACGTCGCTTTGATAATGTTAGCCTTTTTATACTTCCATTAAGTCCTTAAGTGATGGGTTTACCGATTAAAGTCATTAGTCGTCTTTGAATTCACCTACATTTCATACTATCGCTAATTTGTAGTTATTAATTAAAGTAGATCTAATTATTGGCGAGAGTATTTTGATGGATCTAACAGTAATCGTCGTTTCATAAAATGTATGGCTTAAGTGTGTTAAATGTGGTAAAATTATGTTAAATGGACTATTAGAATTAATTAGTTTATATTCTCATTAACAGTAAAAAATTGTAATTTTATAGTTTCTTGAATTTTGTATTTGCTTATATTCGGAATGTAGAAAAATCAATTGGCGTTTGCTTAAAACTTAAATAAGCATACAAATATTTCTGGTAAGTGAGTACACTTCAAATTAATTACTCAGACTCTGACTAGAAATACTGATACGTTTTTTTATAATTTTTTTCTAATTGTTGCATCACTATCATAAAGAGTACCTTTAGAGCGTTTTCACACGGTGCGATATATTGAAGCAAATTATTGTTGCAATATTGCAGTGCTGTTAAAATACTTGTATAAAAAATGCAAAGCAATATTGCAACAATAAATTGCTGCAATATATCGCACCGTGTGAAAACGCTTTTATTGAGTGATATAAAGATGAAGGAAAAATTAAAACTAAAATCAAAACATCCTAAATTTATACTTATGTTTATAAACACATTCACACATACAAGTAGATTTCAATTTCAGTAACTTGATACTTACTATGCACATCTCGTTTGATAAATCGGTAAAAATGATAACGAATTATCAAATGGGTGTGAGTTACTAATACAAAGAGAGAATATATTTTTTGAAAAAAAAACATAAGAACTTAGTTACTAAGCATTATTTTCGAATTTGGAATAGAAAATTTCGTTGTAAATTTTTACAATATCGTATATTTTTTTGATTGAAAACCAACCACTGTAAAACAATTCAATCCTTAACCACATTTAGCCTAAACATATGATAAATAATTTTTAAACTCTGTAAAATGTACATAAAAATATTAGAAGCTGTTTTGACCACGTCCTACACTCTATCTATAGCCATCCTACAAACACATTTCTTAGTTTTTTACTAATTACCTACTTTTTACAATTCCCTTACAATTCCTTTACATATATTTTCATCACAGAAAAAATTATTCAACTGTCGATAAGGCAACTAATTAATCAAACATACAAAGGCATATTTCACTTTATTAATATCCACATATTAAAAAAGAGTAGCTTTATTGAAGAGAGTAAAAGACGTACAAAAAATTTCAATTCATTCTGTGATATCGTAGTGTAGGAAATGACAAACATTCTTCGCTTTGTTATGCGCTACAACAAAAATTATAAAAAAAACACTGAAAAGACGAACTAAATTAAATATTCAGTAGAAACGAGACATTTAAAACTGAAATTAATCTATTCATTTTGAAGTCTGCTTCCAGCGAAATAAATAAATATTAAATTTATCCATTTATACGCTGCATTTCACATTCCTTATTTAAACTTTAAACACACTAGAAAATATTCATATACACTAATTTGGTTAGTACCAAATGAAGCTTTAAATTAAAAAAACTATTAATTGACAAATAATCGTATTAATACAACTATATAAAACTTTGAAATCTATCGATAAATTCTGTGGTCAATGGGACGGCTATTTTACGAACATCAAGTCGATTATTCGAATATAAAAGTTTGCTAATAGCTCCATTTGTTTGCTGGTTTTCATTTCTGATTATTTTATTCTCTTTGAAGTTCTCTTGAATTTTAATCTGAGATATGTATCTAATCTAAAAAAGCTTAAGTAAAATATAATTACAAATAGAATTCTGAAGAAAATTAGTTTTCATTCGAGAGAAATGTTTGTCAACTTTTACTTCCAAACGCAAATCACATGTCTGTTAAACATATTTCAGTATTTCATACATGAAATTTAAAATGTTTATTAACTGATATGTCTAGGATTTGCTAGAAATGAAAAAATCAACAAAATATTCGTCTCAAACATTTCACAAGAATAGAACGTGATGACAACACAATGAATTTTTATTCTCAAATAAACTCGCTTAAGACGTACTAAGACTATACTAAATTTTTATATTACAAAATTGTATATGATTAAAAAACGTCGTTTGGACGACATCCAGTTTTCTAAAGACGTTATAAAATATTTCAATATGGAAGTATTAAAAACAATTAGGATTACAATTTTTTAAATATGCTGTTGGCAGCTTCATTTGCGTGGTCTTGGTAATTTGATATGCTGCCTAGAAGATCTACTTTTTAATCATATTCCGGTAATATGCGTGTAAAAGATTTCTCTTCATTGACAGTAAGCTTACTCCTCTACGGCCGCTACTTCCTATAAATAAATAAAAAAACATTTATTTAGAAAACATATAGCAAGTTTTTTTAATTATTTTACAATACATAGAAAATAAATAAAGCAAATATACACTTACCGCTGCCGCAGAAGTTTTGTCGCCTTCTTCCTTTACGGCTTCGCATGGAAGTTCTTGTGGAACCTGAAAAAATATTTTCAAATTGTAATGCCACAATAACAACTATACATTAAACATTGAATTTTCCTCTAGAATCGTAATACAAAGTTTACATAAAATGCCCCTTCGGCTTCTAAGTCACCTAAAACGTTTAAAGCACACAAAACAAAATGCTTCTCCTAGTTATAGTAACAAAAATTTTGTTAATCACAAATCTTCTTCATGCAAAATGTTTATATCAAAATTGTTAGTGAACAGGGCCACACTATACATTGCGGGTCAAAAGTCTCCCTCTCGATTAATATAGATTTGAAATGTTTAAAATATTAAAAAATCAAGGTTATTTAAGAGAATATAGCGAAGCAACATTTATTATGGCTTCTATTAAATTTAATACATTCTTGCGGTGAAAATAAGTAAAATACAATCGCATAAAAGCTCCTTTAAGCTCCTATAAAAAGTTGTATTTTATATTTCACAGCCAGACTGTCTAAAATTTTTAAATATCTCTTCGTACTGGATTATATTTTATCTGGATATTGGGAAATTTTTGTTCTCGCAGTGTTTATTTATATTTTTAAAGCGTACATTTTAAAGTATTTATATTTTGCAAGCAATGTTTCTAAAACTATTGCCATCAGCTGCTTACGTGCTGATCTGCTTATTACATTATTTTTTTGTAAAACCTGCGATCTATACAAGAATTTAAATTTAACAAACAAATTTTGATAACTCGACTACAATAAAAATATAACATTTCGGGTAAAGGAGATTAGGTATTAGTAGCATAAAGACGAGGGTTAAGCACATTTTCAACAGGGTGCAATTCCGGACAATAACGAACCAAACTAGATTATATTAACAAGGCCATAAAAACACTATAGAAACATTCTAATTAGGCATAAAGTTACAGGAAAAAAAACGTCATCAGCGGATATTTTATAAACAAAAAAATCACAAAACCAAACGAAATAGCTAAAACAAACAGCAATTAGGAGTAAAATATCCGTTAAAAAACGTTCTACAAACTTCCAACTACAAGTTAATCTCGCGAAGATCGTCCAACAATATAAACATCTTCGGAAACAAAAGGGACACGAGGACAAAATATAGAAGAGAACTAGGTTTTAATCACCTGTTTGAGTGGCGCAGCTTCGCCCAACAAATTGGAGCTACCATTCGTAGTCGGAGATACTTCGCCCGGCGATAGTAATCCATTAACATTGCCGTTCGTTAGGACCGGGGGTTCGGTTGGGGGATGAGGATTAGAATCAGAGGCGACATTGTCAGTTGCCAAGGAAATAATCTCGGTCGCCAAAAGAACGGGCTCGGTGGGTAAGGAGGCGGGTTCGATTGCCGGCGGGACGCTTTGATCCGTCGACTGTACAGTTTCGTTTGGCGAAGTTTCGGCTGCTTCGGGTTTAGTTTCAATGGGTTCGGTAGCAGCGACGACGGGAACCGCGTCAGACGCCGAGGGCGCTTTATTATTAGCCGAATCGGACGGTAAATCGGTAGCTATGGGTTCCGGTACGGAATCTACGGGGGGCAAAGAAATGGGTTCCGTGAAATTTTCAGAAATCGGTTCCGGGAGCGACGGCAACGATTCGGTAGAGATGTCTTGCAGCGATTCGGCTTGATCGGCGAGGCCGGCCGAAGGCGGTGGAAGATCTGTGGGAGACGGAAGATCGGCGGGCGCCTCTTCCAAATTATTGGCATTCGAAGGCGCCGGAGGCAATTCCGACTTGGATTCCTCCGCAAAGTCGATCGGAAGATCGTTTAGTTGCGGAGGAGGCAAAGAATCGATGGATTCCGACTCTTCGGACAAATTTAACGATTGGTTGGATTCGGGTTGTTGGATGTTTCGTGGTTTAGCGTCTTCGAATACCAACTCGACTGTGGCAACTTGTGGTCCTGCAGAAGTTACCGTGTTAAAATCGCCTTCGGATGGCTTGGGTTTTTGATTGAAATCTGAAGCAAACGATTCTCGACATATCAACTCCGAATCGTTCGAGTCGACTGGATTCTCCTCTACGAAGAACGCGATATTTTCAGGAATTTTCTTGACTTCAATAGAAGGATTTTGAGCGTCTGACGAATCAGTGTTTGGCAACGTTTCGTTTAAATCAGTCTTACTTTGTAAGTCTTTCGGATCGGCATTTTGTTCGGTTTCGTTTCGAGGAAGCGGCTTTAAACTCAATTCGATCGTGCTTTGTTCCGGAAGAGGAACTTCGATTCCCAAAGGAATGGAATTGTCAGAAGTTTCAGTTGATACGACAGAAATGATTTCTTGGATCAACGAATGATCTGCAGGTTTATTGTCGCGCTTCTCGGATTCTAGAAGAGATATATCAGACACTGGGTCGAGAACCTGCGATTGTAATACTACAGTTTCGGTTTTAATTGGTGTTTCTTTAATTTCAGACTTGACCTCTGGCGAATTATCAGACTTTGTAAGGCTAGGGCCTAATTCAGACTTGGGTTGTTGTGAGAGTGGAAGATCGAGCAGATCGGCGATGGATTTCTCGCTATCGGCGTATTCAAGGACTGGAGCATTATTTGCTTCATCTGTTATTTTCAAGTTCTCGGTTTCTTTCAAAGATGTATTTACTGGAGCGGAGGTTTCCAGTAAATCAATTGTTTGGGTATTTAAAATATCGGCCTTGGTGGATTCAGCGAAAGCTGTCAGCGAGGATGGAGGATTAGATGAGGGTAATGGAGGAGGAACCTCTTCGTTACGCACCTCTTTCGTTTCCTCAACGGGCGTTTTAACGGAAATCGATTCTATCGGAACGGATTCTACAGTTTCCGTATTTTTAGTTTCTTCGATTTTTGTTTCCTCGATTTTCACTTCTTCTTTGGATTCTTCAGGTTTGTTTTCCTCTTTCTTGCTTTCTTCGCTTTTGGTTTCTTCGGTAGAGACTGCCGACGGACTTTCAGCTATTTCTTCTTTAGAAGCTTCGCCGTTGAGAACGGGAGCAGCTTCCGCCTGAGGCTCCGCATTTTCGGTTTTCGGAGATTCGGATGAAGGTGATTTGGCATCTTCAGCGTTCTGAAACAAGAGGAATCTTTAAATTAAAATACATGTACCATCATTTGCAACAAAAACTTTGTTAATTATAAAATGCACGCTTAAATCCAATTTGTGTGACTGTAAATAATGTTAATAATATTTTTACAAAGGTTCCGAATGAAATTAAAATGCCCAACCTTGTTATTGTAACTGACGTGTTTAAAAAATCGTCTTCCATCTTAATCAAATCGAATCTTGACCTCAGTAAATTGAATAATCTAATGTATCAGACAAGACAGACCGACAGACACCAAATAAATTTATAAACGTACTGTTTGCATACGTTAATCAGTACTTTTATTTATTACATCCGCACCAATTTGTTGTTTATTCTTTTCTTGGAGCTATTAGAAATGGTAGGTGTTCACCTAAATACTTTCAATTTACAATTAATATTCAACCATAGTAAACAAACTGGAATGTGATTAAATAAAAAACATACTAATAAAGTGTAGGTTGTTTAGCTTTATGCGTTGCAATTGCAATGCTATTTTAAATCGAAACAGGACATCGACAATTGAGATACTAATGATGCTTCACTATTTTAATCAGGACCTATATTTAGATTCAGAATGAAGTTGGAAAAAACAAGAGGAAATAAATAACACCCATTATAAATTTAGAATTGTACGAGGTTGTTGATATTTAATGCCCTGTAGGAAATTAATATTTTTTGACATTAGTTTGAATTAAATAAAAATTAGCGAGTTTGATTTTACTAGTTTCAAAAATTGTAATGGTCTTGTTAGAAATGAACAACATATTAAGTCTTAAAATTAGTTTAAGTAAAAAAATAAAATTTCATCAAAAGTTAGTCAAAAAAATTAAAGTTAGATTAATGTTTTTAGTACTGGTAGCAAGAAAATAACACCAAAAAAATTATTCGAATTAGATGAAAATAAAGGAAACTGTCAATACAAAAATTTTAAATACCCTGCCGTCTATTTCAAATCTTCCATTATAAACATTGACCACAACTTTTACCAAAAGAGCGATCACTAGCGATACGAAACCGTAATATATCACCGACAAACCGTTTTTAGTTAAAGTTACCTGAGACTCCATCGCATAAATTTTTTACAACAAACTTCCGCACTTTTTATTCAAACTAAATAGCAACAGCAGCACTCGCTTGGTAGAGTTTAATTTATTTCGAAATGTCCACAACGAACTTCTCTTGTGCTATTCGAAATTAGCAATTTGGTAGGCGCGTACGTGAGTCGGTTGTATTTATAGTCCCGTCTTAGGCTTGGTTCGGCAACGACATCGACGTCGTCGTCTTATAATCGACTTGGTACGGTACCCCTACACCCCATTTCTCTACACTCTACTCCATGTGTTTCCTTTCCTTTCCCACTCGATCGCTCGTTGGCGAGACGAGACCAAAATTAGAGGTTGTCCCAAATAAAAAACACTAATACTCATAGTTCAACTATTCAACAACCACACATACCAACAAGGCGTTCCATGTGTTTTATTATTATTACATTGGAGGTAGTTCAATTTCTACGAGACTACACAAATAGGACGATATTGCAATAGAAGAAAAATTAGGAAAAAAATATTTTTTAATCAGGTAATTAAGTTAGTTGTGAAATCCATTATTTTCCTTGTTTCGTAGTTTTGTTGCAAAGAAATTACTGTAAGTTTCTGGTGCTATTAATTCACTTAGGACCTCTGGCCTTCAAAAAATAATCAAAAGTATCATTCAAAAAGTTCCTTTTAGCAAAAATTAACTATGAATATAACGCGATATTAGTAGTTTTTATTAAGCAAACTTATTGGTAATCTAATTCTGCCTGATCAGATTAGATTGTTACGGGAATTATGGTTGGTCTTTCATCTCTGAAACTGTTGTAGTTTTTATTTTCGTCTTTTTGTATCGTCTTGTAAAAGTATGATACAAGATCTCACATGTAACGAGAGGACTCAACGTTGGGCTTCTCGTATTGTATATTTGCGTTTCGCTTCGGTAGATAATCAGATAGCAAGCCAAGTCTCTCAATTCGAACACCCTAACTCGCGTTGACTGCAGCTCAATCATACCAACAGATGGCTGAAATTGGATGATTTCGATTCTTTTTTTTAAATGGTAATGAACTTTCGAATGAAACAAACGCAACGAAAAATAATCACAGCAGTAGCGCACAAAAACAAATATTCGAAATATCCTTCCCACAGTATCAAAATACTGGTACCTAATGAAAATATGTGTAAAGCTCATAATTTTATCATCTGAAATTAAAGTATAAAAAATCGTTGGAAAGCATTCACATTTTTACCAGGAAAAGAATGAGAAACATCAATTAGAAAATAAATGAGTAAACATTGAGATAGTTAAAACTGAACATTTTTATAGACAACTCGCCCGTAAGAGATATTGAAAATAAAAAACAAGTAAACAAACATATCAATATCTTCAAACCATTAATATCAAATACAACGTTATCGAATTTCTGCAACGTATCAAATTCTGCAGAAACGAATGACGAACCCATTCACGAACGCAGATATGCTAAAGGAGTTTAAAAATACAATTCCTGCAATACAGGGTGACATAACAAAAATGAATTCAGATTAAAAATTAAATCCATTTACTCTCAGTGCCCCGAAACAAGAAAAAATACTCAGTTTTTACATTCGCCATACATACAATTTGAGTTAATCGAAGTGTTGGGAGTGCTTTAACCCCACTAGTACCTTTAATTTATTAATAGTACTTAAAATGTAATGACCGACTCCAATGCTTAAGTGACATTACATTCTATAATTATAGTGTTGTAGCCGTTGTATTTTAACCGTGGTGCATTTCATGCATAACGTTTATTAGCTTACTACCGCTCTAAGCTATTTCATGAAGCATTTTAGAAAAATATTTTTGAAATAAACCTTTTTCAGACATCTCTTGTTATTTGAGTAAATTATTATTGCCTGTTAAATGCAATGTACTGTCGGAAGGTATTGAGTGTAATTAAAAAAAATTAAAAAAAAACAATTAAACTCTCTTTAAGTGGGTAGAATAGCGTCGTAACGAAATAGAGGCGTTTCTCTAAGGTTAGGTGCTTTCTACGAACAGTATTCACTTCCTGCGGAGCAAATATCATTCATAAATTTTGCATACAATTAATTTTGTTAGTCTCCAGATTCGATTTCCATGTCATTTGAATATTTATTTGACAGTTAACAGTCCCATTCAAGAATATACCATGTGGCTATAAAAATTCCAATAGGTTGGCATTAGGTGTGTCTTATCTAGCAAAATCTGATAAAATGTTTTTATCGACATTAAACGAAATTTCAAATATTCAAATCCAGATCGGTATTTATCGCTGAATGCTTCATCAGTATTTGCAGTATTCAATATCAAAGTACTCGTACATCAAAAAAAAAATAAATAAAAACAATTACAAATACAAATAAAGTGTCTCGTTGCAAATTTCTTTGTTAGGTATTAAATAGTAAACAGAGAAAGCAATTTTTTTATTTGATTATAGGAACGCTCGTTGAACTTGAACCCACACATTTCGTCGGATATTATACGCGCAGTGAGTATTTTCGAGATACCTCGAAATAGAACATCAAATAATGGAATGACACGACTACAATAAATATGTGTACGATGTTATTTCCGTTGTGTCATCGTGGCCCTGGCAATGGCATTTGCCGTTCAGAACCTTAACTATACACAAGAAGTGAATTTTGTATTTTTTTAATGTTCAAGAAAATTAAAGAAAACAGAAATTTTACAAATTATTAAAAATGTATGAATTTTATGAAGGTCTGGAGTCATAAAAATAGTCTCCCTGTATAATATATTTAATACCTCTATCAAATAATGCGGATCAAGAAAAATTGTTTTAATCAAGCTAAGATACAGTCATGGATTTATTTCCGTTCACTTCACACGTATGGATGCACACAAGCTGTGAAGGATTAAATTTCTTCCTGCTAATTCAAATACCAACCAACGATAAGGAAGAAATTTATATCGATATTTGTTGAAAATCGTAAATAAAATGTGGCCAATGATCCAGCGCACATTACAATAATTCTATATTTAGATAAAAAAAATAAAGATGGGCACAAATAAACCGTTCAAAAAGTCATGCCAGTTTCATAAAAAAGGCGGTTCAACAAGTTTTTTGTTGCCACAGGCAAGCTGAACGAACAAGACGGGCTAGTTGAAGCACAGTAGAGCAGCTTTATTAATTAAATGATAAAACATTCTAAGCGAACCAACGGGAGCGACAAAATTAAGCTGCTTAAAAAGATACCAGTACAATTTTCAAAAGTCCCCGGTTCCTTAGAAATTCCTCATTTTATTTTTGTCTATTGACGAGATCAATACATTACGAATTAGGATAGGTCGCGTAGATTTTTATTATTCTGGTTAGCGCTTGAAACATTTTAGACCTTCATTATTCGCCTACCTCCTACATGAAAACAACTCGGAGATGTTATTTTTAAAACGGCAATTGACGTCGTATCAACGAGACTCGTTGCATTAGCGTGTGTGTAAGGTCTTTTCCATCTAGCTATTAAGAGGTGTGCTTGGAGTTGATGTACTTGAGTAAAAATATTTGCTGCTTCGCAATGTTGTCGTCTACTCCTAATAATTTTATTCCACTATTCTCTAATACCTTTGCTACTTAAAATATTCATGCAACATCTGATTGCATCAATCGGATCGCATATCAAAGATTTAATAATAACACTTTGATAAATAGGTGAAAATTTTGACACATAAGTATCCTTAATACGGTTCTGACATGTTTTTATATAGAGATCGTTCTCCTGATGGTTAATGCTTAATTCATAGTTACCGTTATAGTTTTTTGTTGATTCGGTTTGTAGATTGCCTAGATAGATCATTTTACTATGCAATGCAATTTTGAACAAAGAACATTTAAGATTGAAGCACGGTTCAATAAACATCAGTTATAAAGGTTTATTATGAACTATTCAATGCTCACAGCCTCAAAAAATTTTACTTATTGAAATTGAGTTTTTTTGCTCAAATGTACCGAACTTTGTAATTGTTGTTATGGATAAATGAAATTATCGTTAAAATAACACTTCATAGAGCTACAGCTTTGGAATTAAATAATTTTTACTCCATTAATTTATTGGCGGAAAATTTATTGGCGATTGGAAAAAGTTCCAAAAATAAGGTTCGCTGGAATTTTATCCTTTTTCCAATCACCCATTCAATTATAAAACTGTTTCTATATGTCTGCCTAAAAAAGAATCATTTTAATTTGACACAAAATTCGGCGATCCCATATGACGTGTATGAATTTGATTCGATTGAATTAAATGAAGATAAAAAATGGCACTTCCTCGTGGGTCTCGCCACGACCAACACACCGGCACCGGTACTATTAAATTAATATTAGCGTTTCGTGTCTACTCGATGAGTCACTTTATATAGAAGGGACACTCCCCATTTTCAGTACACGCTTTTTACGCTTCGGTTGACGGTCGGTCAAATCGAGATCGTCTGACATTATTTTCTATATGAAATTCATTTTGAATGCACCCGTACGAATGCAGACAAGGGCAAGTGGCCAAATTGCATCGCTAATTGGTAAATTGCTAATTAAATTTCGCAAGCTAGCCAATAGGCTGCTGATTCAGTGTTGATACTGAGAATAATATGAGTGAGCATTACTGTTAAATCGGAAATTGCAATAATTGTTTAATTGTCAATTACTTTAAGTCATTTTATGGGAAATTTGTTGGAAATAAACTAAACCTACGTTTTTTTCACGGTAAACTGTAGAACACTGTTGCTAAATACGAAAATTACGAATTTGCTACAATTGCATATTTTTTCGAATAATTGCACCATTTTTAGTTAATTTTGTTTACCACAATTTTATATATTATACTAAAATGTAATATGGTTGTAAGTATGCAATTTATCCATTTGCGATGTCCACCCACTAACAAAATCTTTCTTCAACCACGAAGACACGAATAGAATAAATTATAGTGTCTACTTAATACCTATTGTATGATAATTTGCTATTCAAATACATGTACTTATTACATTATATTTTTGCATAAAGCTCACTTGTGTACATTACTTACTGTAATTTAATTGATTAAAAGTGGTCTTACCCGTAGCAAACAACACTAATTTACCATTATTATTAATTTCTTCGTTCATTAAAAACGTTATTTAAAAATCTGACATTAAATATAAAAAAAAAGTTTTTTTTTTAATATAACGGATTGCGAGCTATATAAAATGTCTTGATGCCATATGGCTAAATTTTTAACGGTTATGAGCTGCGAATTACTCATAAAATATAAAATGTTTAGGTGAAATGTAAGAAATTTATGAAGAATCCGTTAAGTATATATAAATTAACACTTTCGTCGGTATTTCTAAGCATCAATTTTGCAGCGTAATTTGAGGTTGACTAAAGTAAACAAAATAAAATGATAATAAATTATTTGTAGTACATAAATTCTAAATACCATTGATAATTCTATATTATAAGCCGTCTATTTTCTAGCGGTAAAATAATTTAATACAGCAAATTTACGAAAAGCCGGTTGACGGTAAAAGGGAAAACCGGCCTCTCGGTTATTCCGCTTCCTCATGCATCCAGAAATTAGTGACTTTCTGGATGCTGCCCGTGCTTGTACTTCGGTAACCATGACGACCGCCGTTTGTATTCCGTATAAATCGATCGATGAAGCGACTGCACACGGATAATAATACAATTATGTATTATTCAGGCAACTACCACCTTTATTAGATACTGTTGGCAAACCAGAAAATTTGCTATTCACCTTCTTAATCGAATTAACGCACCTACCCCACGAGAAGAGGTTGTTTTATTAGAAATTAACTAGGAATTAATCGTCCCTTTATCGTTATTGCTAGAGGATGAAATTTCAATTAGAGCTTAAGAGATTTAGTCGTTTTTTATCAAGAAAATTAGTCTCGTTACATTTAATTTGCACGATATGTATTTTAGATGCAATAAATTCAATGGCCGATGACCGATCAAAGAAAATATTTTAAACCTAAAAACACAATTCTTTGTTCATCCCAAAGCAAACAAGTTATTGTTACAGAAGTTTCTTTTGTCGAGTCTTTTGAGTGCGTGTTTAATATCCTACCGACTTTATAACGTATTTTTTTCAAAGAGCTATTTTTCCTAAGTAGAGCAGAAAGGATGCAAATGTTCAAAGAGAATGGCTCTTTCGAAAAAAAGTACCATTGTTTCGCTTTGCGGAATTTACCGCAGCAGTTGCATTAAAAATTACTACATTTTAGGCATTTAAAGGCTATCTTGAAAAATGGCACTTTTACCAGAAAATTATTTTTTAAGAACCCCTACAGGAAGCATGCCTCAGTTCTACAGTGAACACACTCTTTTATCCCTTTATTTGTACTGAACAGTATATAGCATTCATTTTCTTATATTTATTTTTTTAGGGTTAATTTTAGAATAAAGGAATCCTTATACCCACCCGTTTTTACGTTAATATAAATAATTCTACGTAGACTACCCACCGAGATTATCAAAAAATTGGTCAGAACAAATAGGAATAATAAATAAAAATTTCCACTGTCTATACCAGAACAATATTGTATACCACTCGTAAAGAATGAAATATTACTGGCAGGGAACTAAAATTCTGGACAAAAATATGTGTCCTTATGAAGTCGGTTGGAATATTAAACTTTACTTATCAAGAACTATGGAATTCGAAAACAAATTCCTATTAAAATCGAATAAAATAATATGTACCGTACAGGTGTGGACTATGAAAACAAAATACACATGCACACAAAGATAAACCTTGGAAAGGAATGAAAGTAGATGATAAAAAAAAGGAACATGTTGAACTTGTCGATAGTTTTGTAGTTTTAATTATTTAATTCGAAATACACGATGGTATTTTATCGAAAAGTAAAAACGGCATAATGGCGAATGTTTCAAATATTTTCATCTCTTTATTCTGCGAAAAAAATACGTGTAATAGAAATCTACACAAATTTCGCACGATTCGTTGGTCCACCACTGTATTCGATCATCACGATCATCATTCGAGAGCATTTAAATTTTCCCAAAATAAAGACAGGTTAATCGCGATAGCATACATTACAAAAATCACCGACGAATCTATTCTGTAATTCTAAAACGCTTTACATGTCACACATCGGCGAATAATAACATTCGTCCACAACAGTTCCACATCCTGCCAACGAGTGGCCGAACGTGATGTCCATTTCATTTCCTCTTATATCCGTCGCTCGTTGAATTTAAATCCCCTATGGGAAGCGAAACGCAAATATAACTGAATTGCGATCATTCAAAAATCGAATGTCACTGTTATCGACATTTATACCGCATAATTTAAAACATTGCTAAAGAGAAATGAAGTTAAAAAAATATATATATAAATACCTCTTCCGCGATCTCTTTCACCTCGCCATTCTTTTCGCCGTCCTTCGATTTCGATTTGTCTTTCTTCGAGAACGATAAACTCCTAAACGACCATTTCTTTTTCTTCTTTTCTTTTAGTTTTTTCGTTTCCGGCGTCGCCTCTCCTTCTTTAACTAAAATCGAAAATCGTAACGAAATCAGTAAAAACGAATAATAATGCATAAAACAATGTTTATAGAGATACATAAACAGAAGGCAAACAGAATATGTTGCGTAGAAACCATCCTTATTTATTTAAGTTTCAGTATCCCAAAAATTTTATCTCCAAGAAGGCATCAAATAAACACCTTCATCGAATAACATAAATATTTGTTATGGAATGTTTTGTATTCAAATGAGAATAGGCATATTATCGCATTGTGCGCTTAAATTTGAAGAATATTTACCTTCCGTCGATTCCGGTGATTTTTCAGATACTCCAGATTCGTTTAAGTTCTCGCCCGCTGTATCGGAATCCGGCGTTTTTAATTCTTCCGAATCGGACACGCCGTTTTCTTTAACTTCTTTCGACTCCGCAACTTCCGCGGGATTTTCTTTGCTTTCTATCGATTTTTCCACGGTAATATCTTTTGCGTTTTCATCTTTTTCCTGTAACAATAGCATAATTCCAATGCATTAACTCATTCGGCTAGAACGTGTTAAGAAAATAAGTCAGTAAATAACAAATCGAGCACACTCTGATATGCATACAAGCATATACATATAATTTTAACAAGGATGTCGCCATTTCTGGGTGTTAACCACCGCGTCAATGACAAACACATTTTAGTGTAATTGAAATATGGTGAAAAGGATAAACATCCTCGAATTCAAGTGCCCTATAGTGAGCAGAACAACAAAAACCTCGCCCGAATGGAATTCAACTGGGAAATTAGCTGTAATTAAACGTTAAGAGAGAGGTTAAAGGACTTTTAAATATAATGGAATCGTTTTCATTTCAGTGAAACGAGTTAAAATATTTTAGTATATAAAGTGAAGAAATTGAGCAGTTACTCAGTTGGATCACATAAAGCAAACATATACATTGTGAAAATTCATAAAACTTGCTACATTTCGCTTAAATAAAGCTTGTTATTTGTATGCATAAATTTGATAAAACACATTTTCCCTGTATAATATGAGGCCCGCATGAAACCAGTTCGGAGTTTTGGAATAGTTTTCAGCGTATCTGTATTTAAGTGTAGAAACCCTATAATTAACAACCGCTTTTGGAATATTTAAAACACTTGTTTACGATTTAAATATACAAAATACGTGTATGTTATAAAGTGAGAACCGGAAAACATGTGTACCAGAGATAATATAAGAGTTATTTTTTTTAAATTACCAACTGAAAGAATGTTCATTAGCATGATATTATTCTAGCATGAAAATATTACGTCAGTAAAATTTAATGTTGGGTTTAAATGTTTTGAAAAAAAAAAACAAAATTGGTTTGCTATTTTATATGGCCATTATTTTTTAAACACTGATTGTGAGTTATGATTGCCATACTTTGATACAGATTAAATTCGAAAACTTTGAAATATTGTTCTTTTATAGTCGAATACTAGTTAATACACCCATCATTATTCTGTCAATCTAATTGGATTAATTACACACATCGCGATGTCGCGTCTCCGTCGATTTAATTAATTTTTTTAACCGTATTGTTTCACTCGCAACCGTTTGAAGAGGTCGATGTTCCATTGTCAAATAGCAGCTGGAATAAGACGAATTTTATATTGTCAAATAAAAGATAGCAAAGGTATAATAACCTATTGTAAAAGACGATTAATATCCGTTTCAAATGCTAGTTGAAGATACGAAAAAATAAAATTTGTATGCTCATAATGGACACTAATTTATTGAAAGTGCCGTTTGTGTGAACATCAATAAAATGTATGATTTGAATTAACTATAAAAAAATAGATTGCTGTACTTTACAGGTTTATAGGTATGTCCGTCCTTAAAGAGGAAATCCGGTATAGCCATGAGGATAACGGATATTACTTTGTTTTAGAGGAATTGCGCTCGAAAAATTCAACTGAAACTTCGTGAACCGAACGACCCGACCAATCATATTTCCATTAGACTTGCTCAAAAATACTACTTATTCTAAATTTTTGAACGTCTCACAAAAGAAATTTATTTCCCTACATTTCTGAAAATACTCTTTTCTACGTGCATGTTAACTTTCTCCCTACTTTAACTGACTTTTTCTCTCAACTTTTGCGGTACCGACAAGAAAACAGATTAACACAACGAATAAAACTTACCGTTACTTCTACATCTACTTCAGTATGAGGTACCGTTCCATTTGTCGCCGTTTTAACATCCACATCGCCAATTTTGACTAATCTTCCTTCTCCTTCGGCAATCGACTCGCCCTCGTTCGTCTTGCTAGGACTACTAGTAATATCTACAGATCGTTTCGACTGTCTTGCACCCATGACGTATTATTAATTACTGAAACAATATAAGAAGTCGCTTAAATTCCATGAAATACGAGTGCATTACTGCAATTGTTGCAAAACACCAGCAGAATGTTACATGCAACTAGATTTAATAAAGAGAAAATAACAATGATGTTTAGAAACAAACGTTTACTAGTTAGGTTAGTTGATGAAAAGCGAAATTAAATAACTTGTTTATTCGTAGATAAACTTTAAAAACATTACATTTACACTAAATTTTGGTATTATAATTCGACAATTTAAAAAAAAATGCATTTAAATAGTGCGCACGTTTAAAATTGGAAAACAATTTGTTATAATTTAATACTCAACAAGATAAGGTATGAATCATACAATTTCGCAGAATCCAATTAAGATCTATCTAAAGAAATATGATTCAAAAAAAGATTCAATTCAATCTTAACTAATTTAATTTTAGGATTATTTCCAAAAATATAAGTTAATCTTTAGAAGTCAATATTAATAAGAGACTGTTCTAAATAAACATAAATTATATTAAGAGACTTACAAATCTTTCACTATCTTGAAAAAGGTAATTAACTACTGTACGGATTCGGAAACCGCCGAATATTTTCAACAATAATTGATTGGCTGTGTTGCAATCGGTATTAATTTTCAAATGAATAAGGCATGAATACGTATCTACCTATTTTTCCAAATGTAATGTAAAAGTAATCGATTTAAATGTTTCATAAAATAGCAATTAGAAAAATGATATAAAATACGTTGCATTATTAATTTCGAAAAAATTTAATTTGCACTTATTCTACATGGTGGACACTTTCAAAGCAATGCAGAAAAGCTTAACATTCCTAGTGATTATTTTCAATGAATTAATTGTCCATTCCAAGAATATTAAAGTAATGTGTAATGTTGGAAATATGCTTTAAACAGCTTTTGAACTGTCCACAGGCTAAAAAAATCTAGAAATCTATCATGCACTCTAAAATGATGAAAAAGTTCGTTGGGATTTGCGTAAATCTGTATACAAAACTCTATTGTATACATTAAAATAAATACCTCCCTCAACAAATTTCAGCCCTTAAAATCGCAAGAGTAAAAAGAAATCAATTCGATATCCAGCAACAATTTAATATTGTACTTGTAAGCACCCATTTTAAAATGTTGCAATGAAAACTCTAAAAAAAATATTACAATATTGGTTACCTTACTAAAATTTAATTGCATATCGTCGAAATTAATTCTAATTGACAAGTATGTATTGGCTATTTTCTGTTATAAATCCAAAATCAAATATTCAACTTTAAAACTATACGGCACTTTCTAATCTATATGATTTTTGCAGCACTGATGACAATTATTAAGCAAATATGTCTGTCATTATAAAAAATTTTGATACACTAAACGCTGACATGCATTAAAACGTACACCATTGGCTGTTAAACTTATACCTCTTATAAACTATTATTTAAGTCATAATTGAGTTTATGGGGGTTTCACATCGTTTAATTATCTCTTTAATTGAATCAAATGGAATACATAGGGGTGAGTAACGTTTTCCTCAGTTTCAATGTCATATTATTTAAATTGATAGCTATTGTTAAATGTTTTATTCTAAAGTCTGTACAATCGAGATGAACATTTTTTGCTATAGACGCATTCCTTTGTATCATTTATATTTCACACAAAGGTCAATTTAATGAATAATGACGGCGGATGTGGCGGCTCTGGGATGTTTTACAAATTTTAAATTGATACTTTTTTCTGCTTCTTGGATCTTAATTGTTCGATCTTAATAGGGTTTACTTTACTACAAAATATAGTAGTTTAACTAGATTTGGGTGATTCACAGAACAAAGTTAATCTCATATCATCATAATGACTTTTTGTATGCAATCAAGAATATTGTAGTCACTTCAAATTCAATAGTTTATCAGTGGACTTCCTCGTCCGACATGTCGCGTCCAAACGATTAGATAAAGTAAAAGCGTTTTTAATGCTGTATAGAATATGAACTTATTTTTAAAACACAAAAAGAAATATTTAAAAAAAATAATATAAAGAACAAAATTTATAAAAAAAACTATCATAAGTAAATAAGTATATGAAACACGAATAATGCATAATTGATGTGAGCCGGTATCATTACAAACAATAGATGTAGATAATGCCTATTTACATAATTAATGTTTAATTGCCCTTTATTATCCAAAGGAAAAACAAATTTATTATTTAACTATTCATTGAACTAACCTAGCTGTAATAAATTATCTATTGAATAGGTCAGTCGTCCAAACACTTTTATCAATTTTATCACTTTTATATACTTCAAAATTCATATTAATTTATGTATAAAATTTGATAACTTTTTATTGCCTAATATGCTTACAGTACCTAGATAAGGCTCTAATTATTAAAAAAAATTAAAGCAGAATTTTTTGCATAACTTTGATAGATACTTAATATGAAATGTGGATAAAATGTAAGCATGAAGGAAATGATAGTCCCTTAATGACATAATTATTTTGCATACAGCGGTCATTCGCTTTATTTTGTATGATAATTAGCTCGATGTCAGTTCAGCTTTATTTGATATATTACCCAATAGAGTTTATAATAATAAGAGATTGTAAATAATATGGCTGGCAAATTTAAATAGATCATATAGTTAGTAAAATTATACATGTATGATTGTCCTACATTTTATCATTTTTGAGCTTATTCACTTACGATTGTTAATAAAAAATAATAATCTAAATCTATGATCATACAAGGTAGAATACTGTATCAATTGCAGGATAATACGTAGTTACAGTAAATATTTTACGCACGTTTCGTATTAAAATTTTAATTAAAAATTTTTGAAATAATAAAACCATAAAATTTAATAGAATACGTTGAAATAGTATTATTTTTTTAATTTAATGTTAGTGTTAAGTCTTCATTCGATAAGCGTATATCGAGAGATGCGCAATATATTACAAACAAAGAAAACTTACTTGAAATATGTACAATGTAAATTCTCTATAATATGAAACATACACGAATACCAAAACGAAACCAACGAAAAACACTTAAACTACAATTACAAAAAGCGTATCAACAAAAGAATTCTCCTTGTCCTAAGCACTTATTATACTGGATATGAATTAACGCTTAAAAACCGCCGCGCCGGTTCCAAACTCAAACAAATAAGTATTCTAAAAGTTCGGTCGGTTGGTTGGTTAGCGATGGAATTGTGAATCGTAGCGTGGCAGCGATGATACCGACATGCGGACACGGACATAAAGCGGGAGGGCCTAAGCACCAAGCCGAAAATACACAAAAAAATAACGGGGGAAGAACCTAACTGTGTCAACTCAACTTCAAACCAAAACTCAAGTACCCGATTAGAGATGGGAGTGAATTTATGAGTTTCAAGTGATTAAAAACTTTGGAAAGCAAGGAATCCCCTAATCAAAAATGATGTGATATGATAGCGGACACAGCCAGTTGGAAGTCTTTATCACTTATAAAAAAAATATTGCCAACTACGCTCCAAACTGCAACATGGGACTGAATGAAAGAAGTTGAATGAAGAATGAAGGAAATTAGAAACAAAGAAAACGTAAACTATTCTGGGTGAAACAAAATAAAATTTCTCAAGACATACAACCACTTGATAGATGGATGATCTAACTTTCAATCAAAATCAACCTGTCAATAAAAAGTAAATAATATTAAAGAACAGTAGCAGTTTTAGATATACATTAGAAGAATTTAAATAAATTTGTTAAATTCTCATACAATTTGTTGAAATTGAATAGCAAAAAGGCATTCGATTCCACTGGACGTTTTTAAATAACACAACAGTACAAGTATGCCATCTCTATAGTAGCAAATTGTTATTGTTTCAAAACCGAAATCACTGACGCAACGGTTACATTAAATCGCCATTAAATTGAACCGTCGTTCTCGAACGAATGCCGTGGATTTGTGTCGGATTTACCACGACTTGATAATGTGTTACTCGATAAGTAGGTACTAAAAAATGCTTACGATGAGCAATTCTCGAAATGACATCAACGTGGAAGTATGCGAAATATTTAGGTTGCAATTGTAAATTAAATGCATTTTACTCATCCATACCCTACACCATACTAGACTTGAGGTTCACTTTTTCAGGTAAATCCAAAATATGAAGGGTTTTTCGATATCCCCTTAGTTATTAGAAAAGCCTTGTATTTTTCGGTAAAGAAATACGCAAATTTTAATAATTTATTTAATAATTTAATAATACATCCCTATAGTAAGATATTGGAATTCTGACACAATTATTTAGGTTGTTACCAACACTACAATTTTTCTGTACTCATATAAGATTAAAAAATAATCAATTTGGAAAATGACAAACAGTTTACATAAACCTAAGATAAAATTATACGAGTGATTGATTATTGTTCAAAGATGTATTAAAACTCTTGATTTGCTCATATTACAGAGCAAAATCCAGTTAACTGACTTTGTAATTTTATTAATAAAAAAACTAAAAATAAACTCGACAGTTTATCATCATCTGCTCCAGATATTTATGTTAAACTCTTGTTTTTAAACAATTAAATGTCGATATCTGTATACAATTTTTCAAGAGATTAACCAGTAGTCCGTCTTTGTTTCCAATGTCAGTGACACCGCCTTGTCAAGGTCAATACTTTTTTAGTAGTAGTACTACTACTTACTACAAATTATTAACTCGTTAAATATCCGTGAAAGGTAGATGATAAAGATAAGGAATATGAAATAAGTTTCCTAATCAATTAGGTTTTAAAGTTAATGCCGTATATAAAATATACTTGATTTATTTCAGTTTTTGTAAAAAAAATAAAATAATCGTTTAACAAAAATTTAGTTATATGGGCAAATAAATTCTACACAATTGAAACGACCCTCTACAATTAATTTCTTATAAAATATTTACACCCAATTATTACTTCTCTTCAATTTATTATTACATAAATAACCAATCCTCCGTTTTGAAGCACTTGCAGAAGTTCTTGGACTACGTGGTGAAAAAGGGTTTCGATGCAAAGGTCTTCTGGTTATCGTTTTATAACGTGAATCGTCATCGATATCGAGCCATTGTGCACTTTCAATCGGTACTGGCACTGATGCTGGTGCTTGTGCTTGTGATGGTGCTTGTGCAGGTGCCTGTGCTGGTTCTTTCACTTTAATTTCTCGTAATTCGTCGAAGCTTTCGAATTGCTTAGGTGGAGAACGCCACGCGTGTCTCGTCACCGGAACCTGAATGTTAGGCATCTGTTCTTTACTCTTTTCGATAAAGGCGGTAGTGACAAATTTTGTAGGTTCCGGTTCTACACTGGCTTCGCTGAAACTAGAAGATTTTGACCTTCTACGCCTTCTAGTTTTAACATTTCTCGTATCGATCTGATGATAAGTGTCCGCTAAGCTCGTGCTCGGCATCGATGAAGATGGTCCGAAAATGTGCGAAACATTGGCGCATTTTGAATTTCTTTTAGAACGTACATTGGCAGATGAAATGGAGGAAGCGCGTTCCGAAATGGATTTTATTGTTTCCAGTTTTTCTTTCGACGTTTCCGGTACATTCAAACCAACACACATGTCTGTTGGAACATTTAAGGAAGCTAATACTACAAGTTCGTTATCACCGTCAAGATCTAGATGTGAATATTTAGGAATAATGCCAGTTCCCGCTTGAGAGGATCGTGGACAACAACTGTCTTTTCTTCTGACTGCAACCATGTAATGTTCGAAAATTTCACCACCCTGTACGAATTCGGTGTCCAATAAATCGTTTTGTTCGTATTCTTCATTTGAGTCACCTGGCCCTTCGAAGGGTTGTAAAGGAAATTCGGGAATGTTGTGTAAAAACCTGGTGTTTTCCCTCTTCTGAATTATCCAACGAAATAAGAAGCAAAGGAAGATCATACATCCAACAGAACATAACAGGAACATAATCGTGATAGCGAAATTTCTCAGACCATGATTTTGCTGTAAGCAATCTCTTTCATCAAAACCGTCAGAACAATCGTAAATAAAATCGCATATTTGTGATAAACTGAAGCACTTATTTTCTAGGGGACACTTAATTTCATGAGGACATAAACTGCTACAATTCAGTTCATCTTCGCCTGAATTGCAGTCCAAAATACCGTCACATCGTTTTAGTATGTCGTAGCATTGATTCGAAAATCTATTGCAAATAGCTGCTGTAGAATTGCATGGACTGCAACCTTGTAAATCGGAGCGATCGTTGCAAATAAATCCATTATCGCTGCACAATTGAGTTGAATTGTAGCACCCACTGTTATCTAAACATTGATAATCAAAATTGGTGCATTTGTCACTACTGCGGCTAAGAAATCGTATCCAAATTCTTAAATAAATATTTACGGCTTCTACTACAACGGTTATATTTTGTTTGTTTGAATTTAAAACCACCGGGTGATTTATCTTATCGTTGCACAAATCAAACAGAACGTTTTCATTATCAGTAATTTTAAAACAACAGCGATTAAACGACCAGCAATCTTCGAGATTCAAGTCCAGAATTCTAATGGTTGTAACGGAATCATTTGGGGGAGAGATAATCCAAGTACAATTTTTCCTGAATAAGTCTACAGTGCCGAATTTTATCTCACCTTCTGGTCCGAAAACATATTCGGTACCGCAAATACTTGCAGTGATTATTTTCATACACAAAAAAGTTACGACAAAACTATATACTGTCATTACTGACGCACATTACGTTAGTCTGACAGATCTAATTTATTTACCCAAGTCAGCATTTTTCCAACCAATTACTAAAGAAACCAGTATGGCCTAATTGTAAGATTTTGACAAAGATGTAACTAGAAATGTAACTAGGAAGAAATCCTTATTGTCAAACACTTGTCATACTTAATAAGAAACAAAAATATACAATAAAGCACACAATAACAAACAACATTTTTAAGCCAATATTTCTATAATGAACATACACATTCAGTTAGAACAAATTTAAATAAATCAAACTAAATTAATAATAATTGTATTTACATACCTTCCTAATTTACTTTGTGTTAAGACTCACAGCCCCTAGAAATAAAAAATGAATTAGAAAATATAAATTTGGAACAGTGATAGTTATAAAAGTGGCGGTTTTAGTTTTTTGGTCTTTTTGGTCTTTAGTTTACTATAACATCTAAAATAGTCTGGAAATTTTTATTCCTTACTACAGAATAATAAAATTAAGAACCATATGATGCTAGAGCCAGGTAAGTCTGAGAAACAACTGAAATAATTATATTAAGTATGTTATGCCATTAGGCTTATTTGATTGGTTTCTTGTTTAATATCAGCTGGAATATTAACGAAAAGCTTGTAAGACTGAACTTAGCTAGTTCGACCTTACATGAAGGCTGTCAATTATCCATAGGCAAATAAATAAGTCATTTTCTGAGAAAGGCGATAAGTCTGACATAAAAACCAGGTTCATCCAGTTAACGATTTTACTTATACAGAACCAGCAAATCAATAAGTATCCAAAGAATGTAGAATATTTACATACATATTGTTATTAAATATAATATATCGTTGGAAAGATAAGCTGACGATTCTTTATCAGAAAATAAACTTATTATTTATCCATTCTTTCATTACAGAGAGACAAAACAGTGCATGCCTTTCATAAACAATTCTTATCGAAAATCGACTCTTTCGATAAACCAAAGAAAGAATTTTGTTGTATTAAAGCAAACGAAAAAATGAAGATAATAAATTAATTACTAAGGAAATTTAAGAATTTTCAAGGATGAGTAGTAATGCTTCATTAGCCATCTGCCATCTCGAATTACCCTCGTACATACATACATACATAGATACGATTTAATTGCAGAATAAAAATACTTCAATTACGTTTATACTCAGTGTAATTTAAATATCTACATATTAGTTTTCCATTCACAGATAGTAAAGGCATAATAATAGAGTATGATCACGAAATTTCGTTAAATAATGGGTTGGTATAAAAAACTCGAGAGAATATAAATTTTTACCTAATTAAAAAACATTTTCACGCAATCACAATTCCTTTGAATTACTCTCTACAGTCACTTTCGAGGAAATTTTAATTAAAAAGGACTTATTTAGCAATATTTTAGAGCAGATCGTAAGAAAAATTTAATATTAAAGAAAAACTCAATCTAATTTCTTTACCAGACTATAGTTAATGTATATACTGTTAAAATTAAAACAAAATGTAACTGATACAATTTCAAAAATAAATCGGCTCTTTTGATAGGTACTGACCAACGTCCCCCGAATTTTTCTTAGGCTCGCAAACAAAATTTCGCATCAACAGGACCTTGCGAATAAAAATAGAGGCGCTTAAATGCAACTTGCAAGTTTGAAACACGTCGTAAACATTCGATTTGATGGGGGAGAATGAGTGCATGACGTGCTCTCGCACATGTCTTTCGGCACGCATCTAAAAATAATCCCTAAGGCCCTAGGGCAAGGCCTTTTTGTTCTCTAACGTCCTCGATGAGTCTGATCGAAATCAGACGGATATATGAGTTGATGGAACGAGGGTTGATTGACAACGATATTCTACATGGGTGTAGGTATTGTTAGCATACATAATTTATGTAAACAATATGGATTTGGAATTAAATCGATTTAGATAAAATTGTCGTACAAAATTTCATTTTTTTTTTCTCATACAGAGTAAAGTAATTTGTAATAATGGTGGCAAAATATCAATGTTCATTTGATAACCTAAGATAAAATTTAATCAGCCAGTACATTAAAAGGACTTGGGTTTTTTCAAGCAAATGATTCATTTTATTCTACAAATAAAAACTTGTAACTATACCTATACTCTTTAAATCAAAGTTATATTGACAATGAGTAATTCGTTCTTGGAAATATTACTTTTACTTCAACAATTTGTTTTCTAGTAAAATGGTTAGTTTTATAAATATTATCTGCCCTACACTTGTAAATATGTATTTTTTAGTGTAAACATAAAAGGTACATTACCTATTTAGATAAGACACTTCCTTTCAACAATGAAAAAGTCATTTTCTTGTTGGTATGGTCAAGAATTTTAAAATTAACTTGTGTGCGGTTATCATTTATGCGGTTATATTATTCGATGATGAATGATTCATGCACTTTGTTATTTTATAAATGTATTATAAATAGGAACAATAATTGTATTTAAGAATACAAAAAAACGGACCTGGCGCAGAGAATTCCTGTTTACCTTTCAAGGTCAAAGATGTTTAAAGCGATCTAGAAGAGAAGACACGACCGACCAATGATTTTATTGAGAATGTCTACGTAGTAAATTTAAATATGTCTGGTTTATGTCTGTTTGAATATCAAATTGAGTTTAAAGAACTCGAAATTTGATTATTTGAACACCGCGCGCTTCTAGAATAAAAAACTGCTTTGTATTTGATACCAGAAATAGGTAGGCCACGAATTAAAATCGAGCAGCCATTATTGAAGATTAGAACAATTTTAGTTCTTATTAGAATACAAAATAACCAGTTATTAATAAAATAAAAATAACAGTTAATAGAATAGTTACAAAACAATGTAAAATGCATATTAAGACATGAAGAAAGTTAGTATGTTTGTAAAAATTGTGCTGATAAATATTAAGCCTAAACGCCACTCGTGAACTGACGGCCTTTGCAATTTGCAACACAAGGTCATATAATATATGATACACGATACGCCAGGTGCATACAGCATTGCAAAAATAAACAAAAACCAATTCCAGTCAAGTAAGTATTATTACCTACCATTTGTAGTTATTACAGTAAGAAAAACGTACATAAAGTATTGTTTTTAAACGTAAAACACTAATTTAAAACTAAAGCGGCTTTTGCTCTTTGACTTTATAACGGTCTCGAGCTTGATAAAGGTTAATCGTTTGATTGCAATGTTTCTGAAATAAAATTATTAATTCAAAAAAAATTTATGACGATAGAAATGTAAAACCCAAGTGCCAGTACGAACCTGGCTAAATAATACTAGGTATCTAATTACCCAATTATTTTTGGATGCAATGCGGTATGTATTTAATTGTGTTCCTTCATGCCAATGTAGCTAAACGAAATGTCAGATAAATGAATCATCTGTTTGTTTAGAGTCCTTCCTGTACTACAAAATTTTTGCAAGTAATTTTACTATCAAGTGGTAACTAAGTTATTGAAAAAAAAAACTTGTATATAAAGTACTTAAAGGTATTATTTTTTTTTTAATTTAACGTGTAAAAAATATATCGGTAAATTGTGCGTCTCATTCACGTAAATAATTTTAATTAATAATGAAAGTAAATTACCCAAAGGTGATTCACTTCTTTTGTTCGCACTTGTCAAAGTAACCAAACTGTCACTGTCACGAATAAAACGAATTTAATTGATCGGAAATTGGCAAAAATAGCGTAAATCTAATAATTTTTGCGAACGTTTCAACAGCCAACCGGTTTCTTTCGATTTATAACCAAAAACAAATTCGACCGGCTCCCTAACTGTTAACTGTCCTTTGTAAAATAACACGACAGTCTACCTTTCGGAAAGTCTGAAACTATGGTGAAACAGCCGTTTAAATTCAACGAAATCGATTCATAAGTTAATTCCAAGTAAAGTTTTATTGATAATTTGATATAAAACTTACCTTTACACCAGATGTATGCGGTATAAAATAATCAGGAATTCACACTACAAACACGCACGTACTTGCAACTTTTTACAAACTAAAACGCGCACGATCAGGATTCAAGATGGCGAAGGCCCCTCCGTACTCCAGCGTTCAAACACGAGCTGTCATTGGTGGATTTGATTTGGGACGCTTTATTACCAACTTGCAAAAATTATAACCTAGGGTAACATTCCACATTGCCGCGTCCTAAAGAATATCATGAAACCTCGTTAAAATATACTTTTAATTAATTTTATTTTAAATTACCCCAAAAGACTCTTGCTTTGAGCTAAACTTTATGTTTTATGTCAAAGTCTTCAGTTTTGTGTGCTTAATTAACATTTTTCTTTGACAGATTACGATATGTACAGGCCTACTAATTATATTTTTTATTATCTATTTTTGTTTATCTCGACAAATTATTTATAACCCCTGTTTGTAAACCATTATTTAAATTAATTGGTTATTAAAATTTTGACAAAAACTTTGCAATTATAATATAAACATTCATCAGCGCTGAATTCTGTGTAAAAGTACATTTGCACTTGAATAAATTTTAAGGAATGAAATCTGGCAACGCAGCCTTTAGCGTAAATGCGTTCTTGGTTGACTCAAAACGATGACCAAGGGTGTGGTTGAATTCAATTTAAAATACTTGATTTAGCCTTGATGTAGCGATGAAAAATCCTCTTAAATATTGATGTATTTTAGAAGTTTTAGAATTATATTATCTGTTTGCTACAGTTTGTAATCGCTTTCAATATTTTGGTAACATTCTAACATAAGAAAATTTCATTCGCTTTAAATGTGTGTTAATTTGTGTCTAATATATTTCTAACGTTGAAATAGATGAATATGAATAATTAAATATTTAATATTCTTTTTTATTTATGGTTTGACATATAACAAATTTTAAACAGATAGAAAAAGCGACATCTATTGAGCTTAACCGTTACTATTTTAGGTACTAGTGACATCTGCATGATATCCATAACAGTTGAGTTTTTTCAAAAATGTAAACTTAAGCGGTTGTATTTAAATTCATAAACGAACTAGCGTTATGTAAAAAATTTTGAATCATCTTCTTTTTATCGCCTTTATTCGCATTATCTTCTTTTCCAATCGAAGAAGACGATGCTTCCGAAGCAGCAGACTTAACCTTCTTCTTCGTTATCCAAATATTAACAGCGAATTTGAGTTCTATCTTGAGTGCTTCCCAATACGTTAGCTGGTAATTAATGAAAATATACATTTACCGATTCTTTACAGCTTCAACCAATAGTCTACTTACATGCTCTTCTACCGATATGTTTCTGATATTCCACAAAAACTCGACCACCCCAAGAAATATTGCTATGGAAACCCCAACTGCTAATACCAAGAAGATACCCATAGTTCTTGCCAGATCTAAATCATTTTCGTTTTCATCTTTATCCTTATTTCTTATCTATAAAAAATCATAGTGTATCTCAGTAACAGTAAAATTTGAAGTTTGTATTTATGGGGTTGAGGTGTTTACTATTAAGTACTTCTAAAATTTTGTTTAGTAATATCCTAATGCAATAAATTGATATTATCTGCTTACTATATCACAGGAAGTTTCATTTCGATTTTTCTTCCACCATTTCAGCTTCAGTTCATTGAGTACACCAGTTTCTTGAAGTTCTAGAATGGCCTTGTCAATGGCTCCTCTATAAGGTGCATCTGCAATATTACTTTTATAGTATACATTTCCAATAATCATTATTAAACTGACTCATGGGCATCGCTATGCCGTAACTTTTGGTATCCAACCATCCACCGATTTGCTTCAAATCGCAATTCGTCTCAACGTAGTACTCGATTAGAGTGGATTCCATCAAAAACGCGTACCACCCTTTCTTATCCTGTCGAACTCTGCTCACGCCGTCCTCGTTGCTCTTCTCGAAAACCTTCGGACTTTGCATTTTCATGTTCAAATACATTTTTTGATACGTCGATATGTTAGAGTCCTAGAATAAACGAGATCCCTGTTCTTCTTGATTTCTAATTAATGAGCGCTTACCCTAAAGAATTGCATGGTAGATCCACCTTCCATACACCCGTATTTAATCTTATTCTGTTTCGACAAGTCTTCGGCGTCTTTGATGGGCGGCTCTAAATTAGCTTTTGTTAAAAATGCCGTTAAATTCGCAATGTAAGAGTTGGTGATTATAAGAGCGAAGAACCACCACATTGCTAATGCAAACTTCGACGAAATACCCCTAATAATTCAAAAGAATTAGTAAACGAATTATATAAAAAGATTTAACGTTTACTTTGGTAAAATATCACAACCTTGGTTCATAATTGTCCCTAAAGTAGCCCAATGGCAATTCTTTAAAGTCCAAATGTTTTCCAACTCTTGCGGATTATCGTCGCATGGATGCGGATTTTCCCAATCTCCTGGAGTCATTCTGCACACAAAGTAAAGAATAATGGAAAGAACTAAATACATAGTAGCCGAATAAATCCACACCGATGTATGGAATGGCTCTAAAAAGGCGAATATTCGGGCTTCTTCTTTTTCCGGGTACGTGTGGAGGATGCTTATTCCTAAAAACAACTATATTGGTCGAACGAAGGTATATACATAAAAAATAAGTTTACCCAGCGTCATGAAAGGCATGCTAAAATCTACGACGCTCTGTCGTTGAAGATTTATTGTCGAATCACATAAAGCTAAATGAGCCCTCTACAATAAATGCTTAGTAATAATCTTCCAGGTTATATCTTATATCGTATTACCCTTTCCAAAAGGTCTCCTATTAGTCCAATCCATCGTTTCTTATCGGGCTTGTACTCCCCGAAAAGGTTGCCCTCGGTGAGGTGCAATTCGAAAGTAAAATCTATGATTTTAGCGATTTGCGTCATTAAATCCTTCGTGTACCCTTCGTATCTGTCGTTGCCTGTCAGAACTTCTCCGTTGGTATTAGCCACTTCCATCAAAAATGGCCTCACAATTCTGAAAAGCATACTTATAACCTAAGACGATTTGCCGATATACACAATGATAAAGAGTACCCGGAAAATTGGAATAAAACGTAAAGTTCCTAATTTTCTTTAATTTTTCTTGAATCCCCTTCAAAATATGCTCCTTTTGAAGCAATACACATAGTCAGACGCCTTTTACAATCATTGAAACATTTTTATAGGCCCTTTTTGGTACAGCTTTTAGCTTTTTCATTGAATTGATGGCCTTTATGGAGTCAAAACAGGATTCTCGAAAAGACAATTTGAGTTTGGGAAACAAAAAAATCTCGCACGATGCTATATTCCAAATTCGCAGAGCACTATTGAGATGAACTGATTGAATCAGCTGCTACAACCAAACTGATTGAGAAATCTATCTAATTTTTTCCATGCTAATTAATGTTACTTAACAGTGTTACCTGCACACAGAAACTTAAAATAGATAATAATATTAAGTGTAGGTAATTTAAATCAGAATTTCCGGGTACTTTTTTGTCAGAAGTTATCTGGGATCGTGACCCATCAAAATAGCCCAAAGACAAAATCGCCCAAGACAAAATAGCCCAGACACAAAATAACCTGAGACAAAACAGTTCCAGCAAAACTAAGAGCAACATTTTGTCTTTGACCTATTTTGTCTTGGGCTACTTTGACCATCTGGAATATATTTTATTTTACCTTGTACCAACTATCACTTTAATTTTTTTCAAATTAGACGTAGCCGCCAAGTCTGTTTCTTCTGATGTTCTTGCTAATATTACGGTTTCGTTTAAAGCTTGGTAAGTGGCAATGAGTTGATCATCGTCTAAGGTATATGCGTAAATTCGGAAATCGATCCTGTTGCCGTATTCGTCGAATTTTATCGGACCAGTGATGGTAGGTAAATCATCTAACTAAAATCATACCAAATGTTATACACTTTGTTAAAACAGTACTGTACTCTTAAAATATTTTTGAAGTTAAACATTTTTTACTTACGTATTTTATAGTATTTATTATTGTAGGTCCATTGGAGAAAAGATCCTCCGCGAAGCAATTCACTTTGCTTTCGGGTAGGTACGGTAATTTTTTCAAAGCAGCCGAAAGATAAGTGAGAGCATCATGAAAAAGAACCGTTTCCGTCTGAAAGTGTAAGTAAAATGTCGACGAAATTCGATAAAAACGTAAAAATTTTTACTTTGATCATGTTTGGTTTGAGATCGAGGGCTGTTCTGTAAAATTCAAATGCGGTTAAGCTCCATTTACGAAGGGCACTCGACAATTCCTCGGATTTGGGATCAAATATTCTTATAATTGTAATATTTGCAGTTATATTTAATGACGAATAATCCACGGTGTGTGCATCCTAAAATGTGAAAGTGAAATACATAAATTATTCTTTCTAGTTATTTTACTACTCACCAATGATGTGAGGAAATAATTAAATCCTATATCTAACATATCCAAACTCTTGGCTTGCGATAAAATTGGTAGAATATTTTCCGTTTTACAATCTATTATGATATTATTTTCAGTAGTGTTTCTGTATTTCTTAAAAATTGGTCTAAAAGTTTTTAGTGAAGATAAGGAATTATTTGATTTAAATTAAAAGTTTACCTATAATCCGGTCCATTCGTCAAATGTTGTACTCTAATAAAATCTTGTGAATCAGTGTTTTTCACATTTTGCAACTTCAAAACCTCCTGTAACTTAACCAGACCTTCTTCCTCTTCATAAAATATTAATATGCCCATCCACTTTAAACTCTTTATGATGTCAGCTATACCTAATTAAATAAGTAAATACTTATTCGAGAAAATTTAGTGTTACTTTGAGAATAGTCTCTTTACATTATGTATTTAGTTTATTTTTCTCACCTTTGCCCAACCTATCGGCATCTGGATGAAAATTCAGGAATATAGGCGATTCTTCGTAACTCGATTTTCTCCAAGAAGTAAGTATGTAAGGAAGATTGAGACTTTTACAAGTGGATTCGATTATCGGAGAAGTAGCACAGGTCGGTTGACCCATGATAGCCATTATACCATCATCAATGAGATTGCATACTAAAAAAATTTGAAATATTTTCTCGAAAAATTCTCATTTTTTTCTCTACTTATTTCTCAACTTACTAGTTTTTGACGTGTCGAATATATCCGTACTGGAAACAAGTTGCACTTTGCTCGAGAGCGATATAGGGGTTTCTTTTTCTATGATATTGTTTCTTATTATGGTATCGTTCAAAGATAGCTCAGATTGTGTTGGTATTTCATTAAACAGCACACCTGTAATGAATGTAGAATATTAAAAGAAAAACTTGCTAACTTTAATAAAGTTTTTATATAGGAAATAACTCGTGTTTGTAGACGCGACATCTTTTAACTTGCTTCTATTTTAATCTAACGTAGGTACGTATTATTAAAAGCATATGTAGTTATTTATGTCACAGCTGTTAATGCTCTACTATTTGCCTAATTTTGTGTTAATTTAATCGTTCCTTTTTAATTTTCACTCCATATGTAAAAGGAGTTATCAATATTCACTTAAATATTATTAATTCAAATAAATAATTGAAATTCCTTACCTATTGTAAACAGTTTTCTAGCAGAGCAAGATTTATGTAAAGTTGATATAACCACTAAATAAATTATCAATTTAAACTGAAAATTAAAGCACGCCATATTTACATGAATAATCTTTTAAAAAGGGTGTTTACAGCATAAAGTGAACTATACAAATGCGGCAATTCCTACTTGGTAAATTGCCAGATTCCTATTATATTTATAAAGTCTGGAGACATTAGAACTACCAACGTTATAATTTGTGAATTTTAAGCGTTTACCTGCTGAGTAATTAAAACCAATTTGAACGAGATTTGAAAATTTCTACTTTAAAATTTCTACTAAATTTCACCTGTAGATACAAATATTTTTTGTTTGCTTTTTTATAAGTAAAATTAGCTCTTGCAGTTTTAATAAAAGAAAGATGCAGGAGACGATAAATGGACAATTAATGGATAAATTAGTAATTTTGCATCTTTTTAATTCATTTCCATGGAAGATTTTAATCTCTTTACTCTCAGTAACTCGTTAACTAGAGCTTCTTTGGTCCCAACATACCTTTGACTAGTTCTTGAACTAAAAACTTGCGCAGTACACTTTCGAAATGAAATTTTTTCTTTTGCACAGTCACTGACTAATTTCAGTTCTGAAATATTTAAGGCGGAAAAGCAATATTATATTGTAAATTAAATTTGTATTTAACATTGAAACAAATTATGCATTAATCATGAGTAGGTACAGATAAATATAGATACTTCTAATTATTTTTACATAGGTAAATTACAACGATTTTCTACAAAAAAACAATCACACTTGAAAGTTATTCATGCATATTAAATTACAGAGGTTTAGGTAACTAAGTTAACACACATGAAAATAAAAGAAGCGAAATTCTAGTAACTAATAGTTGAAGTTTCAATTGACAATATTTAAATTAGATCCTGCGCTATGCAGGATGCTGTTTATGATACTTTTGTTCCCATTTTTATTTTCAGCGCTTTTATCGCTTTGTTGCGAAGACCCCTCTTCCGAAAGCAATGGTTTCACCCTCTTCTTCGTAATAAGTATGTTGCATGCGAATTTCAATTCCAACATAAAGGCTTGCTTGTAGGTAATCTACAAACGGCGGAGAAAAACATATATATTAAAAAGTAAGAGAATTTTTTCGAATCTTACATGTTCTTCGACTGATATATTTCTGCAATTCCATAAAAATTCGATCAAAGCAAAAACGCACGCCATCGCTATGCCGACACCGAGAACTAAGAAAACACCTCCTAAATTCGCTATGCCCAGTTTATTAGCGTCCTCCTCTTCTCCCGATTTTTGCTGTAAAAATTCGTTGTTTACTAAAAATAATTAAGTAAGAATTAATAATGTTACATTGTCACAAGAGGCTTCCTTTCTCTTGGTTTTCCACCACTTAGTTTTCAGATCGCCGAGCTCCCCGGACTCCTGCATAACAAGCACAGCTTTATTGATTGCACTTCTATACGGCGAATCTGAAATAAGCGCTATTACTAAGTAACCATTCGCTGTAATTATTCACGTTTTACTCATCGGCATGGCAATCCCGTAGCTTTTACTGTCGAGCTTTTCGCCGATTTGTTTCAAGTCGCATTTAGTTTCGATTTCGTATTCAATTTGAGTGGATTCCATCAGGAAGGCGTATTGAGCCAATTTGGTAGTTTGTACCCGGAGAACACCGTCAGCGTTGCTATCTTCGTAAACACTTGGTTTGGTTTGTTGGATGCTCAGCCACATTCTAAACAAATATAATCAGATTTGGTATAGTTTTTATTATGTTTGTACCTTTGGTAGGTGGAAAAGTTGGAGTTTCTAAAAAAGGATTCGGTTGAGCCGCCCTTTACCAAGCCGTATTTAATCTTGGTCTGCTTGGATAGAGCTTCTGCGCTGTCTATAGCCGGTTCTAAATTAGCTTTGGTCAAAAAGGCTGCCAGATTCGCCGTGTAGGAACTCGTCATAATCAACGAGAAGAACCACCACATCCCGACTGCCATTCTCGACGATATTCCTCTAAAATAAATAACAATATTTGCGTTCAACAGTTGTGTTATAGTAGAAATAACTCACTTGGGTAAAATATCACAACCTTGTGTCATAATCGATCCAAGGGTAAGCCATAGCGAATTTTTAATGTCCCAAATATTCTCCAGCTCTTCGGGATCGTCCTCGCATGGATGAGGGTTTTCCCAATCGCCGGGCGTCAATCTAAAAAAATATTCATCGTAACGAAATTTTATTGTTTGCTTGCTTTACCTGGATATGAAAAATAGAACGATGGAGATGACGAGGTACAATGTCCCAGTGTACAGCCAAACCCTAGTTGAAAAGGGCTCCAAGAATTTGAACATGTCAATGGGCTTTTCTGTTTGAGATTTGTGCAGTATAGCGATGCCTGAAATAAATATTATTTACACACAAAAGAGTTAGTTTAAGGTAAAATCGATTTTAAGGAGTGGGGAAGAATTTTAACTTCTCTGAGAGGTCAAAAAGTGGTTTGGAAAATGCTTTTAAGAAACTATTGTAGTATTAAAGTATTTACCTAGTGTCATAAAAGGCATACTAAAATCAACGACTTCTCTTCTCTCTGGAGTTATCGTGAAATCACAAACAGCAAGGTGAGCTCTCTAAAACCGAAAAATATTCTATTGCCCTAATTCAACATAAAATGGCTAACGTTTATCCAGACAGCAGGATTTCTACTTTTACCTTTTCCAAGAGCTCCCCTATCAAACCGTTCCATCGCTTCTCTTTATAATCGTAATTTCCGTACTTATCTGTGATTTCGAACTGAAAATTGAAACCGATGAATTTCGCGATTCCCGCAATTAAATCCATTGAATAGCCTTCGTAACGGTTGTTACCCGTTAGGATTTCTCCTTCGTAAGAGGGCTGGCGCAGCATTAAATAGGGCTCGCCAATCCTGAAACACCACCAAATTCTCCTAGTATTTTTATTGAGATTGTAAAGGAACGAAGGAAATTAGAAAATAATATGAGACAGGCAAAAAACAAGGAGTTAGTTATGGGAAGGACATTTCACCAAATAAATTATGTTCTCTAACTTTGAGAGTTTAAAATTCAAATAGCAGAGTGAAATCAGAATCTGTAGATATTTGATAATTAATTATAAACTTTTGCTGTGCAATGCTTTATTAGTCACTTAACGAAGTGCCTAATTTCATATTTCTTCAACTTACTTTGATGCGACTATAACGGTAATTTTTTGCAAATTCGAAACGGCTGCGTCGAAAGTTTGGTTGTAATTTCTGTGCAATTCCATAGACTCGTTACCGGCATGCCACGTTGCTATGACCGAATCATCTATTATATCGACGACGTGAATGTTAAAATCGGTTCTGCCACCTTCGTCGTTAAATTTCAACGGTCCTGTGAGAGTCATCGAAGGGGTGTTCTAGACGATGATGTTTTTTTATTAAAATATGAAGTAAATCGTACTTCACTTACTTACTATTAACATGTACTTTCGCAGTGTAAACCCATCATCAGATGTTTCGGTGCCGTTGCAAGCCAGTGGTTTTATATTTATTCCAGGTTTGATGGTCATCGCGTTTACTGTATCGGTTAGAAGGAGAATCGCATCGTGGAATAAAACTGTTTCAGTCTGTACATCAGAAAAGAGCAGATTGTTGGATATACTTAAATTAGAAGTACCCACATACCTTTATCGAATAAGGATCTAACGGTACTCTTCTGTTATGATTTTCAAATTCTGTAAGTTCCCATCTGTGCACAGTGTTTAAAAAATCGTCACTTTTTGGATCGTGCAGCCTTATTGTTGTTATATTTGCTGTAGTGTTTAAATTGGAAAAATCTAAAGTATGAGCGTCCTAAAATATTACTAATTTCTATATGCACTGTATTAGATACCTTAATTTTGGATTAACATTTTACTACTTATTAATGTAATGCAATAACTTACCAAGGAAGTAATAAAGTAGCGATTATGCAACCCTAACATACCAACACTGTTGGCTTGAGTCAAAATTGGTAATATTTTATCTACCTCACAATCTAAAATTATATTATCTTCAGTAGTATTATGGATCTTTTTTAGCAGTGGTCTATAAAAATTTAATGGTAATTATTAAAATGCAATAAAACAAAATTTATTCTTACCTATAATCTGGACCTGGACCCAGTTGCATAACTACAATATTATTCTTCTTCGAATCAGGATTTATCTCTTGAAGCTTCAGAATTTCCTGCATCCGTATCAAACCCTCCTCGTTCTCATAAATGATTATGAAACTGGGCCATTGCAGACTTCTCACAATTTCCGCCAGACCTAAAAATGATTGAAAAAATAGGCTAGATTCAAACATTTCCGAGTAAATCACCTTTAGCGAAAAGTTCAGCTTCCGGAAAGAAGTTTATCATCGCCCTTACTTCTTCCGGATTTCGTTTCGCAGGAGAGGGAGCCTTCCAAGATGTGGTTATAAAAGGTACTTCAAAAAAAGTACAGGTGGATTCTAATATAGGAGTAGTTCTACTGGAATCGGAATAAACAGCCACTACCCCCAAATCTGAATCTAACAGAGTGCACACTAAAGAAATAATGGAAATAATTTACTGAGATATTGACTAGATTAGAATAGTCTTACGTGTTTGACTGGCCTCGAAATTATCAGAAGGTGATACTTTTAATATTTTAGTGGAAAAATAGGCCCTTTGATCGAACATGTTCTTCTTGTATATTGTGCTATTTAAGGGTATATTAATTTGGGAGGCCAACTCTTGCAAAAGTACACCTAAAAATAATAGTTGTAATTCCACTTGCCCTTCTAATAAATCACTTGCTTATTAATATCGCAAGCAATTAACCTAAAATTACACCGAAATTGTAAAACTTACCTATGGTAACGACCGCCTTGGAACCTTCATTATAATGCAATTGATAAAAAATCAAGCAAAACAAGAAACGTAAACATGTTTCCACTCTCATTTTGAATACATTTATTTGAATCAGATGAAGATGACTTTAAGCGAACAGAAAACAGAGAAATATATTTTTTTCTGGGTATTGCCAAAATTGGACGCGTGCCAAGTATTAATTCCTAGCAGCAGCAAAAATAGACCGAACATTTTCAATTAGGTACGATGCGTATAGTTAACCTATTAAAATTAATTGGATTGCATTATTCCTAAAATAATTGGGTTATCTCAATTAGTTCTCGAGTAGCAACTTCCTTTAAAGTTACAAATTTTGGACTATTATTCTGAAAAGAAACGACTATAGGAATAGGAAGGAGGGAAATACAAATTATCAATCAAATTATCTTAAAATCATATCTAATATAATTTTATTGATAAGATTTAAATTGGAGTATAAGATTTTATTTTATTACATTAAACCAATAAATTCCTCGCGACATATACGTTTATACAAACATAATTATATCAACGAGTAGACCTACATAATAACTAGTAATTTGTTAAGGTAAGAAACTTTACTACTTTACATTTACTATACTCTAGTTTAGTATTCTTATTAGAATTAGGATTGCACGTTAATTTTTAGAAAAGTTTTCCATAAAACACACTTTGTGTATCATACACATATCTTACTCTATAATAAATTAATCTGTAATGCCCTGTTAATATGAAAGGTAAATAATTATTCGAATAATAAGGTTCTAAATAAAATATTCATGAAGGCATTTTTGTAAAATAGATAAAATTTCATGCAATTCGTCAAAACATCCTATTGTTTTATAAAAACCGATTTATTTTTAATGCGCTGATATCATTATTTAGTTTATCTAAATGTAATCTTAAAAACTCTCAGCAATAATCAGCATGAATCATTAGGTATCTTTGATTGATAGAAAAATCTTAGAAAAAACTATATTGAGCCCCAACTCTTTGTTTTAATTGTAATGATCTCAATAAGTAATAATTCAATATCTAATACTTTTAGGTCATGAAATAATTAATAAAAAAGTATGAGGCGAAGATATTCATACGAAGAAGTTCCACTGATTGACGAAAATGATAATAATAAGTAAGAAAAATATTTCATATTGTAAAGCTTTTCACGTAAATTTATGTGGCTTTGTACATATGTACCTATCGAATTAACTGAATGTTGTTAAAAATTTGAAAATGGTTTGTTGATCAAACTTTCCAATAAATTTTTCTCATAATTTTAATCGAGGGGTTACCTTTTTTGACAACATTCAGCAAACAAATTACAGTTTTATGTATTTTTATAAACCAAAAATATGCATTTTTTAGCCAAGAAGTACGTTACAACTGGAATTTATTTAAGAGTGTGCCGAGAGAAACGGTATCGACCTCTCTGGAGCAATCAGAATATATCAATATATCCATAAAATGCCTAAAAGTAATCACGGTCATATTTACTTTTATAGTAGTATTAGTATCCGCAGTTTTTTCCAAAGGATCCTTGCTGTTCATGACATCCCAAATAAAACCGGGCATAAAGAGACCATATTGCAATAAATATTTAGGTAAGCAGTTTATCCATAAAACCATGAGAAATACTGTTTTCAAATTCAAATATATTCATCAGATACTCGAGAGGAATACACTGTTAACCACCCAATAGAAGAGCGAACTGTCTGGATATGGCTACTAATATTCTCGTACATAATTCCCGAATTGGGAACATTGATAAGATCCCTCAGAATAATCAGCTTCAAGACCTGGGAGTATCCAAAAAAGTCAGAATTCATAATATTGGGAGTTACGGAAATTTTACCAACCATCGGGTCTTGTTTGCTGGCCTTTGTCGTGTTTCCAGAAATGGATGTCGTTAAAGCAGCTATGTTAACTAACGGAGTCTGCTTGGTACCAGCTTTAGTAGGTAAGATTTCGACATAATTAAATGCAATGAAATAATTGAATTTTTTATTACAATTTGCTTCTTTCGGATATCTAGTGCTGACGGTTCCTCCTTCGGCAAAATATCATTACTTCCTAGATCTTATGGCCATAATATATCAAATATCAGCTATGGTGGTGTGGCCCTTAGTAGAAGGCAAACTAGTCCTTTACGTCATACCAGTCTCTCTCTTGTTCATTTCTGTCGGTTGGTGGGAGAATTTCACATCGGAAAAATCCCGATTCGAAATTATCAGGAAGTTGGCGAAGAGTAAAAAGGATTTCAAGAACGATTTCTATTACATGTACGCCGTAATTGTGCCGATAAAATGCTTGATTTTCTTCGTTATCGCGCTAACGATCACCTGGATAAGAGAAGGGGACGCGCAATTTTTATTTACCAAATTTTGGGATGCCTTCAGCGATCACACTTACAACATTACGCAGGTAAGCTCGCTTTGAATTAATGTAAAATCGATACAGATCGACAGGGGCGGCTGAAAATGTGAAGACTAATTTATTTTTTTAACTGTAATAAATTATTTTCAGGTTGAACCGATAGTGGGTTCCTTTAACACTTCATATACAGATGCCATAGCTTCCATAGTACCTATTATAAAGGAAACATCATTTTGGACACCACTGGTCGTTTTCTTCATTAACATCTCCACGACTTACGTTTGCTACGCGTTCTGCAAATTCGCTTGCAAAATAATGATACAAACTGTTAGTTGCGCCATACCTATAAACCTGGCAGTACCCGCTTTAGTCACTGTGCTGGTTTCGATTTGCGGAAAGTACCATGAAGACGTTTGCTCCTACGCAGATTCCATTCCTGAGTACTTGTTTTTTAACGTGCCGCCCGTGGAGGATCTGGAGAATTTCTTTTGGAAAAACTTGATTTGGGTGTTGTGGCTGCTTTCGCAAACGTGGATCACTAAGCACATTTGGGCCAACGAGCACGACAAACTGATGGCGACTGAAAATTTATTTTTCAAGCCGATGTTCGATGCATTCCTGATAGATCAATCGATAGCCATGAACAGAAGGAGGCACCAAGTTAGTTTAAGAAAATTGGTGGACAAACATGGTAAAATAAAGAAATGTTAGAAGTTACCTAAGTTAATCGTATATTATTTTGTAGATCATGAAAATTTGGAGGTTGATAGCGATAAAATTACAAGAATATACGCTTGCGGTACAATGTGGCACGAGACTAAAGAAGAGATGGTGGAGTTTTTAAAATCGATATTGAGAATGGACGAAGATCAATCTGCTCACAGGCTTGTTCGAGAATATTTGGAATACAATTTACCGGATTATTATGAATTTGAAAGTAAGTATTATCGAAGATTGATTGATTCGACCCTTTTTAACTTTAAAAGTTTCTTAAACGCCTTGTTTAACCAAGTTTATAATCATAATAACTAATAACCAGTGTAGAGTTAAGAAGAGTTCTATAGTTAAGAAAAAAAACTTAATCCTTTTAAGTTTTCATATCCTAAGGAGTTCCTTAAGACTTGCGAAGCTGGGAATTTAGGGGTATGATATAGTCGAAGTTGTGAGTTTTTCTGATATCTTTTCAACCATATGTAACTCCGATTATTAAAAAACTTGATATGGAAAGTGCCATTTTTGGATTCAAGGATTAACTAGATAATACCTAATAATAACTAGATATTAATAATATTATAATATATTAGATATTAATATTAATATTAACTAGATAATAACATTGATAATACCACCATATGCCAAATGCTCACCATTTTTAAGTTTAATTTTTTTCGATACATTTTGGTAAAACGGTCAGAGGTATTATCTTTGATATATCTATTAATAATGTAACTATGTAGAAGTTCGAACTTTGGTATTGAAAATGTTCAGACACAATACTAAATGAAACTAAACTGTGTTTTCATGGTCTTGAATTATCTTGACAGATTGTTTATCCTCGAATTATCCCTTCATAAACCTTTGTTAAACCATGTTTAATTTAATTGAATTTCATTCTAGCGCATATTTTCTTCGATGACGCTTTTATACGAAAATCCGCACAGGATAACGACCCGGATGTGAACCAGTACGTTTTGGATCTTGTCAATTCAGTCAGCGATGCAGCGAGTAAAGTTCACAAGGTAAACGTAAAAATTAAGGCTCCTGTCCTTTATTCGACACCCTATGGCGGAAGATTGGAATGGACTCTTCCCGGCCGAACTAAAATGATCGCTCATTTGAAAGACGCGGCCAAAATACGCAGGAAAAAAAGATGGTCTCAAGTTATGTACATGTACTATCTGCTAGGCTACAGGTATGTACGATATAATAAACTGTTCTAATACTGGTATTCAAAACGTTAATGTTATAACAGAATTATGGATAACGATAAATACACTCCAGAAAATATTAAAAATTTGTGTAAGAACACCTACATACTCGCTTTGGACGGTGACATAGACTTTCAACCTCAATCCGTTCAACTTCTGGTGGATTACATGAAGAAAAATCCAGCTTTGGGTGAGTGTAAGTGAATAATAAATTGTCGCTCTTACCGGCTGGTTTTCAAAAATTAGGAGCCGCTTGTGGTCGAATCCATCCTGTAGGATCCGGTGCTATGGCTTGGTATCAAATTTTCGAATACGCAGTAGGGCACTGGCTTCAGAAGGCCACCGAGCACGTAATAGGCTGCGTACTTTGCAGTCCAGGTTGTTTTTCGTTATTCAGAGCGGGAGCTCTGATGGATGAAAACGTCATGGCCAAATACACAACGGAATCTAGCGAAGCAAGGCATTATGTACAGTACGATCAAGGTAAGGAACTTGGCAAAGAACTAATAAAGAAGAGAAACATTTCAAAATTACTATTACTTTTAGGAGAGGATCGTTGGCTATGCACGTTGTTATTGCAAAGAGGGTACCGCGTAGAATATTCGGCGGCTTCAGATGCTTACACTCATTGCCCAGAAGGTTTCAACGAGTTTTATAACCAAAGACGACGGTGGATGCCATCAACTACTGCGAACATCATGGATTTACTATTGGATTATAAGCATATCGTCAAGATCAACAACAATATTTCTAGACTTTACATTTTATATCAGGTTATTATAACATATATTTTTATCTTTAGTATTCTATTTTATTTAAATATACATAGGTAGTATTGATGATAGGCACAGCCATCGGGCCCGGAACAATTTTCCTTATGTTAGTTGGAGCTTTCGTGGCAGCTTTCAAAATTTCGCAATACTACAGCTTGCTATTAAACATTGTGCCATTATTATTATTTATTATCGTTTGCGCAACTTGCAAATCTGATACACAGGTAACTAAGCTTTCATAATATTTTTCGTAAACTAATACATGCTGATTTTAGCTCTTTTTCGCCGGAATAATAAGCGCCTTATACGGTTTGATAATGATGACGGTGTTCGTCGGTATAATGATTCAAATAGAAAGCGACGGTTGGCTGGCCCCCTCGTCTCTCTTCCTTTTAGCTACAGCAGGCGAATTCATAATCAGTGCCTTAATGCACCCCCAAGAATTTTATTGTTTAAAGTACGGAATAATCTACTACGTTACTGTACCCAGCATGTACATGCTGTTAGTCATTTATTCCGTGTTTAATATGAACAATGTGTCGTGGGGCACTCGTGAAGTTACTGTGGCAAAACAGGTATATAAACCTTCCTATGCTTACTAAGTTATTTTTCTAACATCCGTACTGCTAATTACAGGACGAAGAAGAGAAAGAGGAGGAAGAGGATGATGTGAAAGAAGCAGCACCGCAACAAAACGGCCTATTATCATTCCTAGGAAGTGATAATCACAATACCGGATCGATGGAATTCTCCTTCGGAGGACTCTTCAAATTAATGTGTTGTACATTCGATGGAAAAAGTCAAGAAAAAGAAATACTGCGCAATATTCAATTATCCCTACAACAGCTGCAAAAAAAATTAGACGACATAGAAAATAACGATGTACCAGAAAGACGAAGAACTACCAAAAACACGGAACATTTCGTTGGAAGGAGAGCATCTCGGTAAATTTAACAACAAATACATTAAATTTTGTAAAATATCGCCCTACAATGTACCTTTAGAGCTTCTGCTAAGCCGACGATGCAAAAGGTTTTGGAATCAGATGCGGGCAATAACGAAGATGATGATGATGACTCCATTTATACTGCATCCGAGGAACTGGAAGGTAACAAGTGGTACTACACAGGGGAGCTAATAAACAGTCGTGTAGATTTTATTAATAAAGAGGAAAAGAAATTTTGGGAGAGATTCATAATGATGTACTTAGAACCAAAGGCGGAAACGAAAAGTCAAAAAGTGAGTGAATTATAAAAAAACCGCATTGTTTTTACCGTTTAAATTTTAGACAAAACTAGCAAAAGATTTAAAAGATCTAAGGGATAAAATGGTGTTAACATTTTTCATGTTAAATTCACTATTCGTATTGGTGATTTTTCTACTCAACATCCAACAAGACATAATTCATCTTGATTGGCCAATCGCTCCGAAAGTAAATTTCACCTACATTCACGACGAAAACGAGGTAATTTATTATTATTTCACATTAAATAATCGGTCACAAACGTTATAATTTTAGATTATAATACAAAAAACCTACCTCGAACTTCAACCGATCGGATTCGTTTTTCTGATCGCCTTCGCCGGTCTAATGTTCGTTCAATTCATAGCGATGTTTATCCATCGTTTCGGAACTTTCAGTCAAATCATGTCCAACACGATAATAAATTTCAACTTTCTCAGACGAGATAAGGATAATAACACAAACGAAGAAAAACTTTTAGAGAGCAATCCTGTTAAAATAATTAAAGAAATGATCAGGTAAATTCAAATTCGTTACTAAGTGCTGTTCAAAATACCTAAATATGCCGGTTATTCAAACCAATTTTGAAGCATGATGAACAGGAACGAAATAAGATTGAAATCTTGCATTTTTATTTTATTAGTCACTATTCCCGTTTTAGTTTTGACTGGAACTAGTAACAGTTTCTAGTCAAAGTAACTGTTACAGATGGAGTACTGTTACTACTATTTTGTGACTACACAAACAATACTCCATCTGTAACAGTTACTTCGACTAGTAAGTGTACTATGGTAATATTGTTGTATTTCAACAAAATAATAATGAAAATGTGTAGATTGCAAGGAATTGACGAAGATTACGATGACGAAGAGGATGTTCCAGTCGGTAGACGCAACACCACTTACTTTTATGCCATGAAGAGAGAAAAGAAAGCAAAACCTGTAATTTACGATTTGGATCAAGCTTTCTACAAACGGTTGAGCCGCATTGCCTCAGAAAATTACAAAGGCATGTAACAACTGATTTTATATTACTTACAATTTATTTTTTTATCGTGGATTAATACCTATCGCATTATTTGAAATCGTTAATTTAAGCCGTATTTGGTATTTTTTAGGTTCAGAACATATTCCGAGAAAGAGTATTGCTCTAATAGAAAACAGAAGAAAAACGGTGAACATTAGAAAATCTCAACTTCCTTCATTCAACAGAAATATCAGAACAAGCAGAGAAGAATCCTTTACGGGGCTACAACTCGAAGGTGATCCTATAGATTCCACAGAAATAAATGCTTAGTAGTTATTTAGGTAGAGAATGTATTATACTCATAGTTTACATTTTTTATTTTAAAAAAATATTAAATTTTGCTGTTCAATTTCTTCCATACAAAAGACTAAAACACCAAAACTAACTTAAGAACAGGGCGAGCCAATACTTTTATACATACGTCTGATACCCAAAAACTATACTCTCCGCAATTGTATGTATAATAAAAAAAACAATTTAATTCATATTCGCCTAGGTACAATCAAAATTATAAGAAATACCTATAACGTTAAAAATACCTAATGAAAATGAGTAGTACTAAAATAAAATCACAGCTAAATTAGATACAATTGATTAGATAATAAAGATTCTATAAAATAAATTAGAGCGATTTATAAATAAAGCAAAACAATTAAATATCATCACGGTTTCAAGAACGAGCTGAAAGGAAAATGAATTTTCTTTATCAATTAAGTTCAATAGATTCGAAATCACATACCTGTTCTTTCTTCCTCTTCGTCACTGGTATAAGATGACATAGTTACAGCACCTCGAGTAGATGTTGCCTGCATTAAATCCTGATTAGGGGCGTTTCGACTTTCGTATAAAAGTATATTCAATGTCTCCTCGTATATTCTGGCCTCGGGACATTCGACCTTGGTGTGCTTTTTATCAGTGGCATATACTATAGAAGTACAACATACCTCAGAAACCTAAAAATAATCTTATTAATACTAGTATTACGTATTTATTTTATTTTACCTTTTTGCCATGTCCGTAGAAAACCCAACAACAAATCTCGCTAGTACTAATAACATCCTTCAGAAATAAAACCCTGTTGCTGTACCACAAGCTCAATTTATCGAACAGTTCGATGTTTTTCAATAAATTATCATCAGAAGCTGTCGTGTATGAATACTTATTGTTATGTCTATTAATAAGCAACTTTATAGCAGGTTTAGTAGTGGAACTAATTAAGTCTTCCTCTTCTTTTTGAGATGTTATTAATGGTACTTTACAAATTGGTTCTGCTCTCTCTTTCTTGGTAAGAGCTTTGTTGCACGATTCCGCTAATTCAGCTATACAATAATATTTCGCTTCTGCCAGGAGCTCCGCTATTTCTTTGGTAGAATCGGGAAGAGAAACACTGCCGTCTCTAAGAAAATTCAATATGGTACCGAAATGCTTCCCGCATCTATCAATGAGAATCCAACCTGTGAATTAAAGGTAACAAAACAGTGGGAATACATGTTAACAAGGTTCATACCGTCCGAATCCGATAGGACTTCCATCCTGCCACTGAACATGGCCCTGAGCATGGTGTCTTGCTTCGTAAGAGTACCAATAGTTGTGTAGTGCAAGCAACCTCCAACGTTGAGCTTTACATATTGCGAAGGATTACCTTTGATAGTAGTTTTTCCAGACATATTCGATTCGGATATTTGCATTTAGATTCTATATCCTAATTTTAGATCTGTGGTAAAATTTAGATTTGATATTTAATTTTCCTATGTCAGTCCGAATTTAAAGAAATGCAAACATTGCAGAATGTTTCAGACGTTTACAAGCGAATATGCATTTTATAACTTAAACTATACAGTAAAAAATAATTAAAAAACGATTTATAAAATGAAAAATTAAACTATGAGAAATGACAGTCAAACATTAACAACTGTCAATGTCAGTTTTGTCAAATATTGATATTTATTATTCTTCTTCTCTTTAATTGACTCGACGTTTAATCTATTTTGACAGTATAGAAAGTTCAAGAGAAATGTAAATATAAAACACGAATGAATATTAGGAAAGAATTAAGAATGGTTATTTTGTAAATGGGAATGAATGCTCATGGTTTAGGGTCAATAATTATTGCGTTAATTTGCATTAAGTACGTTTTCTACAATAATTTCAATGACCACATTTTACTACCAAAGTAGTTAATTTGAACTCGGTACATGCAGATCTAAACACTGTTTTTATCAAAATGGGTAAATATTAATATATCCAAAAGCTTATACATATATTTTTTGCAATATATTTTTATAGTATTGAAATATTTTAGTTGATATTAGTGGAAATATAAATATATCTCGAGAGCAATATAATGAAGTCTGTCGTACCTGCATCACTAATAGTGGTTTAGTAGATTTATTCGAGAACAAGCACAACGAGTTGGTATTTAGTGAATTATTTAAAATGTTTTCCTTGCTTGATGTAAGTTTGTAAAATCGTGTGTATAAAAAATAATTATTACATTTTTAGCTGGATCCAACGGATAACATGCCAAAGAAGATATGTAGCACTTGCGCTGAAATAGTAGTGCAATTTTATTTATTTAAAGAGCGTATACATCAGTCGCAAATTATTTTAAAAGATACATTACATAGTATAAAAATTAAAGCCGAAGTAAAAGAAGAAAATGAAATTCTTATCGATCAAGTAGACAATGATAGTGTGCTCGATTACCCCGCTGAAAACAATACAGATTCTGATATTGATGCAATAGCAGAAGAAAAAAATATAACATGTAGTTTTTGCAATTCAAAATTCTCCTCCTATTCCAGCTACACAAAGCATAGGAAAAAAGAAGCGGAGTTACGAAGAAAAAGGGAACCTTGTATAATATGCAATAAAGTGATAAGTACTTATAAACTTAAAGATCATTTAAATTCGCACACAAAAGAGGCACCTTACGAGTGTAATGAATGCGGAGAAAAATATAGATTTAGATCGAGTTTAAGTCGTCACAAATTCATACACCAAGAGAAAAAACCACACATGTGCCACTTATGCGGTAAAGGTTTTATTCAGGCACCCACATTAACAGACCACATCAGAACACATTATAAAGAAAAATCATTCATTTGCAACATATGTGGCAAAACATTCATAACGAAACATTCATTGACTAATCACATTTACACGCACAAAAAAGACGATACAAATACGAATGATTTGTGCAATTTACTCAGTAACAGTGATGCATCACAAAACACTGGAAATCGCCTAACCAGCCATCGAGAAAAAACCCATTTGTGTAGTAAGTGCGGGAAGAAGTTTTCAACGAAATCTCTTTTGAATCAACATCAAAAGCTTCATTCCGATATTAAACCTCACCAATGCAACGTTTGCAATAAGAGCTTTTCCTTAAAAAACAGCCTAATAAAGCATCACCATATTCACGGGGGCGAAAAGTTGCACGCTTGCGTTGTATGCAATAAAAGATTTTCGCAAAAAGGGCATTTAACTTACCATATGAGAACTCATAGCGGCGAAAAGCCGTATAGTTGTACATATTGCCAAAAAGCATTTAGGTAATATAATTTCTAAGCAATTTCACAATTTTCACCATTTACTTTTTTTTATTTATTTTAGCCATTCGGGATCCTATAAAGTTCATATTAGAATACACACTGGCGATCGACCTTACACCTGTGACTTATGCAAAAAGGGATTTTATGATTCGAGCAGTATGAAGAAACATAGAAAAATACATGATAAATCTATTGAATAAAAATAATTTTAGTAAAACGTTTACCATTACACCACCATTACATCAGACTTATCGAAAAAACAAAAACGCCTTTATAAAAAAAGTTATATATTAATTAATTTTAGTGCACCTATTGTAGCAATTGATATTATCAAGAGAAAGAACATGTATTATCTATTTCTATCAAAACAATCGCATTCTAATATATTGATCACTTATAAACAACGATAATCAAAATGAAATCTTGTTTACGAATCAAGTATTTTCTAACAAAATTCATTTTTTTTATGGAAGCAAAGTAATTTTCAAAATCGTGACAATTCGAACAACTTTTAATCATAAACAAGATTTCCAGATTTGAATTAATGAACACCAGTTGGTAGAAAACAATTCAAACAGAACACTTGAAATTGATAAGTATCTAATCGAAGAAATAAGCCCACAATAAATAAAAATTAACTGTACACACATACTTCAACTATATTCGCTATTAAACGTAAAAAAATTAATCGATCAAATATGTTTAGTTTTTATTAGAGAGGTGTATAAAAACACTTTTCCTACGTAGCTAAACAGCCAAGTAAAAAAATATATAAATCTATAATTAATATGAGACAACGATATAAGACTGATATTGTTACACAAGAACGCTAATAACAAATGCAAGGCAGCTAATTGAAGTAGGGCAGTTGGCTGTTAAAATATCTTCAACAGATGAATTTGTACTCTTCGGATTATGACACTCGAGTACAACATCGAACCTCCATAATAAATTAGAACAAATTTTAATAATGAAATAGGAACACACGAAAGCAAACCGATAGTTTAATAATATGACCTTGCGTTTAGGGATAATCATGAACTTAAGGTTAGTATAAAAAACCTTTCCTTTTAAATCCAAGATTATGAGTACCCTAATAATAAATATAATTTTCACTCTACCACAAATTATAATAAGCACAAGTCAATACCAATTCGCTTTCTGAAATATGTCTAATAAAAACGCCCGATTTATTGTTGCGTTGTTAAAAGCGTTTCATATTAATTAATAAACTATCCATTGTAAAAATTATTAAAAACCAAAATGAATATCAATTATTTACTTTTACATCTAGAACAACCTCTCATTGAAAATAAAAAAATGTACACCAAAATAGGCACATTAAAAATTGCTTTCAATTAGACCGCTGTTTAATACACAAAAATTCAAGCTCAAATAAAAAATATATATAAATAAGATAATGTATGTTTAAATGGTAACAAATTAACAATTATCTATACGAAAAGGTATCAAATTTGCAGTAAAATTAACGTTATTTACCTACAGCAGTATTTTATTAACTTCTTTAAACATCATCCTTTTATGTATGTATTTGCTTTGCTTTTGTACAATGTTTTTTTTTAATAATCAATACATCTCGAGTTACCAATAAACTATTATAAAAAATATTGTCTATCTATAAGTATAGTTTTTTGTAATAACGCTGCCAGCAGCATTAAATGTGAAATTAAAAAAATAATATCTTTTATTTAGGCTTACATTCTACTCCATAACTAATCAACTAAACTAAAACATTTATGGTTATTAAGTTGTTTCATAAAGGATTGGTTGAAAGAAAATATGACACCTTTCCGTTTAAATTATAATAAAAAACAAAATTGAACTAATAAATTTGTTTTCCTATCAAAAAAACCTATTGTTTTAGAAAAAGACAAACGCTATACTATACTTGCGGCATTCCACTACTACTAACGTCCATCATTTCGTCCGCATTTTGCACCATATTGTACGCGTTCGCGCCGAATGGATTGTGGTGATGGGCGTGGGGATGGTGCGGTGGTCCCGGATGAACGTGCTGGTGATTCGCGTGCGAATTCGATGCCCCCACGTAACTGTTCGGATCTAATACGTTACTACTGTGTTGAGTAGGAACAAAATTGAAATGTGACCTATATGAACCGGATTTGCGAGGAGATCGAGCCTTTACTATGGTTGGCTTGTATATTTCTTCCAACACCGACGGTGCTATATAAGTAAATCCCTATAAACAAATATCAATTTCAATGTAACAAACACTCGATTGTGCTCGTATGTAATCTACCTGAAATATTAAATTGGCACTTTCGCTAAGGGTGGATTCGTCTGGCGAATCCACTGGGGTTTGCTTTGTAAATCTTGTATCAAATTGAGAGACATCATCGTCACTCGTCTAAAACAAATCATTAGTAAATGATGCTTTTCGTCAATATCACATTGAAGATTAACTCACAAGGCTGGGCTTAAATGGAGGTTCGTATTTCCTTCGTAAAACATCTTCCCATACAATATGCTTGAAAAATTGATGACGTTTAACAGCAACAGCATCTTCTGGGGCAGCGCCCAATCTCGCTGTTACTTGTCTCTTTAAAAGCTTACGAACTAAATCTCGAGCATCGGTTGTTAAATAAGGAGGTAAATTCAGCTTGCCTTTTAATATTTTCTCTATTGTCTTTTTTCTATTCTCAGCGCTGAACGGTGGCTGCAAATATAATGTATTACGTCAAACTCTACATTAAAATATAGTTTAAATTAGTAATACTTACAGCACCAGTGAGCATATCATACATAAGGGCTCCCAATGACCACCAATCAACCTCTTTACCATGTCCGTGTCTAGTTAAAATTTCTGGGGCCCTAGACAAATAAATATTTTAAAATCATCGCAAGCCTCGAAAGGTTGATTGTTGCAATACATCATAAGATAAAGCACCCATTTTAATGTTTACTTACATGTACTCAATAGTACCGCAGAAGGTGTGAGTGAGAATTCCTTCATTAATATGCTCTTTACACAACCCAAAGTCTGTCAATTTAACATGTCCATGAGCATCTAATAAAATATTTTCAGGCTTAAGGTCTCTATAAATAATTCCTTGTCCATGTAAATGTTCTAAGGCCAGAATGATTTCAGACAAATAAAAACTGAAAAACATCGGTACATTTTCAACCAGTTTAACAACAAGTTAATTTTATTACCAAGCAGTATCTTCTAAAAAGATTCCTTCTCTTTCTAAATGCATAAACAGTTCCCCTCCACTAAGATATTCTAAAATTAAGTACAATTTTCCACCAGTTTGGAAGGCATACTTCAAATCTACTATAAATGGATGCTGAAAATAATTACATTATAACGATTTTAAATCGAATAGATATATTATGTTTGTTCTGTCGATAGGCATATCACATATCAATTACATTAGGATATTCTTATAAAACAGAAATAGTTAATCAAATATTTGTAAGATCTATAGAAAATCAAATCAGGAAGTCTAATATCACATTTTAAATAGTTTTTGTTACCTTAACTTCTTCTAATATATTTCTTTCTGCCTTTGTGTGAGCAGTATCTTTTTGATTTCTAACTATGGAAGCCTTACGGAGTACTTTCATCGCAAATACCGTATTTGCATCTTGTCCGGTAATTTTTCTAACTTGGAATACTTTGCCATAACCACCTTTTCCCAACACTTTACGTAATTCAAAGTCCTGCGGGCCAGTTTTTTCTTGTCCGGGATTAACATTCTGCTCAGTCAGATGAACTGTTTCAGTGTCATCGTTCCTAAAAGCAAAGCAGTCATTAAAGATATGTTAAAAAGCTGCTAAGAACAATGAAGATAATTGTAATACATTAGATTGGTCGTTGTAAATAAATTTTGTAAATGTATGTTGATTAATTAACACAAAATAGATATATTAAGAGTAACAATGACTGGTCGACGATTTATATGTATGTAAAAGAGTCTATTGTAACAGTAATAGCAGTTTTAACAGTGTATACTAGTGTAATTTGATTGAAATAATGATACTTACTCAACAATAGCATTAATGTTGGGATTTTGGTCATATTCATCCTAAAAAAGAAAAGAAATCCATTTAATATTACATAATTACAAAATAAATCTTTGGAATATTTCGGTTTGGCTTTCACATATCACCAAATCAGATGCATCTGTTGCACAGATATGCTTTCTAAATAATCAAGGTGTGACGTTTTGAAAAAAAAAATAAAAAAAAATCACGTTAAATTACTTTACAAAATACTCGTACACGAACCACAGATTAATGAACTAAATTGAAAACATCGCTTTACCTCTTCGATTTCGATTGCATCGTCTGAATCATCTACTTCTACTGGCTCGACATCGTGCAGTTCCAAATCAAAAACACCAGCCATTTTTGCGAAAACTATTCAAACTTACATCTAGAATATCGATTATAAGGCGAGAATTATTAAAAATCTGTACAAATTATTGCGAAATCGGATATTAATTACGAGAGTTTTTAAAATTTTGTGCTTGCACGACACTATAAATTAAGGTTATGTCCAGTCATTGACACCAACATTAATTGTCAATTATCCCTGCTCGAACAATACCAACTAATAAATAGTAAATTACTGATGGTGCCTTTTATTAATTTAGTATACAGTACTTTATGAACGAATTTATTTTTCAAAATAAGTTTTCTGTTTTCACATACATAAAGTTACCATTAAGAATCACTTAAGTATACGCTATGAATACGTTAATAACATTACTTTCACATATTTTAATTTAGTCCCTTATAAAGGGTATCCTGACATTGATTGATGAGGAAATATACTAAAAAAATAAATCAAAATATCCTATTACACGGAAATTGGATGAAGAAATCAAATTTAAATTCTATGTGTAAACAAGTAAACACTTACTTTCCTAATTTGACACGTTTTAAGAGGGTTGGTAGCAGAAAATAAAGTACTTGGTAATCGATGTTACAAATAATCTTTCATTCCTTACTTTTACCGTTCCCTCAGTTGAAAGTTAATCAATTTATTAATTTTATTATGAGGTATTTTTACTTATTTCCTTTCCTTATCTAAATAATTTTCTAGTGTATTGTTCATTTTTTATATCTGTAACATGTATAACAAATGACACAACTAAATTAACGAAAAATAAAAGTACAAATATTTAAAACAAAATTACTTAATTTATTAGAACTACACAAATAGCCTGCAGTATAAACGATTACAGTTTTCTACTTTATTTACAATAATTTACATGTGATTCCTTTCTCTTTGTATTCTCAGACTATATGCTTTTGATACTAAATTCCACGAATCCATATACCTATCCATGCACATCGCAACACATTTCTGAAAAACACAATATTATAAATAATAGAAGCCGCTGAAATCTTACGTTAAAAATTATAAGAAAAATTAAGCAACTAAATTAGAGAATTTGTGTATTTTTTAATGTACCTATTGATGGAATATAAAATGGGGAATATAAAAGGAGTAAATAATTTGTAAACTTACTTGTTCTGAACTATCCAGAGATGTTCCCGGTTTTGAAATGCATTTTTTGAAACATTTTTCAGTCATTTTCTAAAAATAATAACGTTTATAACAAAATAACCACAAAGCCTCCTCTTAGGTAACTTACAGTAAGAAGCTCTTGAGCATTCGCCACAGCTATTTGCTGTTTAACTTGATCCATCAACTCGTCCTTCTGAGCTCCCGTTAATGCTGATAAGTTTTCCATTTCGTTTCTTTTAAAAAACTGTTGATATATCCTTTACGCTCATAAATTCAGGGAAAGAAATGTGATTTCATAAAAAAATTTTAGGTTAGGTTGATAAAATTCACCAATAAATTGACGTTTGATTTGACGTTTTTGACTTTGACTTAGTAAGGTGACAGTCTCAAAAATATTATTTTAATGATTTTTTATTTACTGTTTTAGGACTATATAAATTACAATCAGTATGAAATTATTAAAAATTTAATTCATTAAATATTTCAGTTTTTTTATGTTGTTGCAAAAAGATATAATAATGCCCGGACGAACTGAATTATTTCGGAACCTCCCAATTTCGATTCCCCGTATACTCTATCCACAAATGTTATCGGAACTTCTCCTATTTTGTAGCCAAACTGTCTTGCTCTTATGATCATTTCCATTTGGAAGACATATCCTTTAGACACGCAGCTTTTAATTAGTTTTTCTAAAACATCCTTCTTGTAGAGCCTATATGATCCTGTAAGGTCCGATGCACCAGGTCTTAACAACAACTGCGTCAAAAAATTTGCTCCTCGGGATACCAATTTTCTCTTGAAATCCCATCCATAAACTCCTCCACTTTTGACATATCGTGTTCCGGAGACTATGTCACAATTATCGGACTTCTGTTTCTCTATAAATTCCGCAATAGATTTTGGCTGAAAAAAATAATCGATGAAATATTTCGGTAATCAAAATAGTGGAAATATACCCACATGGTGACTAAGATCTGCATCCATTATAATTATGAAATTTCCAGTAGCATGGTTGATACCGTGAATATAAGCAGTTCCGAGACCCAGTTTCTTTGCTCTTGGTCTTAACACAATTTTATCTTCACCGTAAATTTTCTGAAGTTGTTCAGCTGCTTCTAAAGTACCATCTGGACTACCATCATCGATCACAATAATCTCGTAGTTATAATTGCTGTAAATTTAATAGTTAATATTTCATGCAGGTTAAACTACTATTAGCCTTACCTCTTGTTCATGTATTTCACTATAAGGTAAATGATAATTGGTAAGTTCTGCACTTCATTGTAAGTAGGTAGCAAAATTGAATATTTGTTTGTTGATTCGTCTGCTTTTTGCTTCGACATATTCTTGCACTTGTGAACTCACAGCTTGCTAAGATATAAAAGATAAGTTTAAAAGTTCCAGCTTACTATTTCCAGCAAATTATTAGAGGTAGACGTCAAGATAAACAAATAATCACAGTAATGTATTCAAAAAACGAAGAAAACCTCTTTATAAGCTCTACTTTTATAGAAATAACGCCTTTTATTTATTTATTATTTATTTATTATTTTAATTGCCATGTGACATCTTTCGTTGTCAATATTGTCAAATGTGTCAATGTCAATAATAGTTCAAGTATACCAGATAAACAACAATAAAATTAGTTTACTAAATAAATATTTTAAAATATACATATTTACTTGTAAAAAATAACAATATGGTAAAAATTTCAAAAGTAGTAGTTTGTGGAATGAAAGGAGTAGGAAAAACTACGATTTTAGAACAAGCCATATATGGCCATGTTAATGAAAAATTAGTAAGGATTATTTTTTATCCATTTAATTTATTTAAATAGCCAATTATTTTATTATATCACGACTAGCATGGTGGTTTGTTTTCTACAGGATTTACATCCTACGATTGAAGATATATATGTTGCTAACATCGAATCTGATAAGGGCACAAAAGAAAAATTGAGACTCTACGATACCGCTGGAATAGAACATTCACAAATTTCTACAGCAAATGGAATGACGAATCAACAATTGCCTAGGCATTATTTACTTATCGCTGATGGATACATTTTGGTGTATGATACTGTCAAAAGCACATCCTTCGATGTGCTCGTTTCTATTAAGAAGGATATAGATAAAAATAAAGATAAAAAAGAAGTAAGCATATGTTATATTTTAGTACAGCTAAAAAAATTTAAATTCATTGCATTTTTATTCTAAATTGGTTTTATTTTTAGGTCACCTTAATAGTGATAGGCAATACATTTAAAGAGGACGAAAACTCTGATTCTATTGCGTCAAAAGTCAATCATTGGTGTGGTAGAGAAAAAATTAAACATTTTACAGTTAACGCTTTGAAAAGACAGACTTTATTCGAGCCTTTCATCTATATTACTAGCAAGTTGACTCCACCTCCTAACAAAAGTAGTTTCACACCATTGTCAATGGGTAGAAAGGTTATAAAAGATTCGTAATTTGCAAAGCAATTTTACATTTTTAAGTTAGATCTGATAGTTTTATTTGTATATGTTTATAGTTAAGTGAGTGGCCGGGGTTTGTGAAAATAGGAATCTCTTGTTTGGAAATTAATTGTAACTCATGTTTCAGTATTAAGTATTCTATATTGTTTATGTTTACATTCACCACTATGTAATATAAAGTTTTCATAAAGAAAGTTTTAAAATCTTGAGAAGGAATATTATTATGTATAAGTATTATACAAGTATATTTGATCCGCGTACGAGCAACCGGCCCTATAAGTATTATTTTTTTTCACATAATAATCAGTTGAATAGCTGTACAGTAATATTATTTAAAATAAAAAGAAGAATCAAGAATCTGAACTGTCAAAAATCAAGATTGTTGATTTGACAGTTGTAGTTAGTTGTTATGTCTACCATTGACATTGCTATACAAACTAAATTATTTGATATTTTAGTTTCTCAAAAAAAAACTAAGACCTAAATGGTTTCGTATTTGAGTTGTTAAAAAATAATACGTCGTATAATGTCAGTCGAAGAAGAAATAGAACTGAAAGATTTAATTGCTCAAACTCTTAAGGAAAATGGAACATTGGCTAAAATTAAGGTAGATATGCCTATATTTAATGCAAATGAGTTTATTTTTGAATAAGGTTTTTAATTACTTTCTGTTAGTTAAATTTTTGATTTCAATACGTAATATTTATTGAATATTTCCGGTTTATATTAAAAAAATACATATTATGTTTTAAACCTAATGAGGTAACCTAACGAATTTTACGTTATATTTCTCTTCATTTTAAGGCTCAATTACGTGCCAGTGTTTTCCTTGCGCTAGATGAAGATGAAGAAGTAAGTTCTTATTTACTTTGGTTATAAACTTAGTTAACTAATTTAATAATTTCATTCTAGTTAAGCAAACAAAAGCCTTTTCTAAACAACAAAATTAAGAGTTTCCTAGAAAGCGACGAGGGCAAAGCCATGTTCTACATCGTTCACGAATTTCTACAGTATTTCAATTTATATTTCACGCTAGCTGTCTACGAACCCGAGTCCTACATCGATTGCAATTATCAGCCGGAAGAAAAGCAAAGACTGCTGCAACAGTTGGGTTTGGCAGGCGATGTTGAAAATGGCAACGAAGAACCTCTATTGTACCAATTGCTCAAACTTGCTCAAACATCTAAAAAGAATTTACAAGTCAAAATTGACATTAATGGAAGTTTACAACACCAAGAAATCGATTCTCATCTAATCTGCGATGAATCTGAAATAAGTTCATGTGAGTAATTTGTTATAGAACTTGCTGTACATTCGTAAAATTCATTATTCAGCGCTAATTGTTAATAAACATATTAATTAATTATCGTTTTTCAGTAAAGGAAGATATTTTGGACATTACCGAAGATAGAGTGAAAAAGTTGAAAGTCAATAATGGATTGGTTGAAAAACAATTAAACACTACCTTTGATGTTCACAGCCCATTTTGTTTGAAAGACAACCCCAAGGATAGCATTTGTAATAATAGTCATTGCGCTCAAGTTTTAGATTCTTCCAACGATCCGGATACAGGGAAAAGTATTAATGATACATTTGATGACGCCAGTTCCTTACTAGATGATTTAGATTTGGTCAATCAAAATATTAAAGTTCCTGATGTTAAGAGAAACGGTATAGAACCCGTTGATGCGATTAAGGAGAAGAATAGCGACAAATCAAAATCAACTTCATTAAAATCAAAAACTAATTTCAATTCTGATCTCCCCCCTATAAGTAAGAGAGTTAACGACATATTGCCGTCCTTGTATAATAAAAAAGATAAGTCAAATAATCGGGAAATAGACAAATTTTTCGATACAGATGTCGAGTATGAAGAAGATTTTGACATGTCTTCAAAATCTGAACAGTGTAATCTCAGTTTATTAGAAGAGTTAGAGCAATCGAACAAAAGTAATAATGAAAAGACTGCTTTAGGTAAGAAAGAGGAAAAACCTAAAAGTTCTCCTAGAATTCTTGCCTGTACCAAACAACTCATAAATTCGCAAAAAAACAAAAAATCAAATGATTCTCTTGAAATTAATGGAGGTGAAAATATAGAAAATGCGTCTGAGTCCTTCTAGATGTTATATTGAGAGACGTGTTGTTTGGTAACAAAAATTGTCATTTTCATTAGAATTGCAAGGTTTTAAAGTAAATTATTTGTAGCCTATTTTTTTTTATTTTTTCTTGTTGCCATATTGGTAATTTATAATTTAACAGTCAATTTACAATGCTTAAATTTCTCCTTTTACCTCTGATTGGCCTTTAAGTTTATCCTGGAATTTTCTCACAGTTTTGAAAATGTTTATAAAAAACGTTGTGTAAAAAAAAGTAATTTTATCCACTTTTTTAAAAACTAAGAATTATTGTTATTGTGGATTATAAACTGTTGAGCACATTTTGTAAACGTTGCGTATTTTGTAACAAAAATTAACTTAACTCTAAAAAGTGTTTTCGTTATTATGAATTGTGTATTATTAAACAAGTTGCCATATAAAAGAGTTGTGGTTTTAGGCCTAAATGTGCAGTTTTCGAAAGGCTATCGGGCATTATTAAATTTATACGTCAATAAAAAAATACTCTCACTGCGATCAAAAAAATGGAAAAAATATTTTCAGTAACTAATTCAAAACAGAAACAGTTGATGAATATTACAAAGAGATCGTTGGTTATTGTTTCTAGAAGTATGTATTGCTTTACATTCCTCATACTGAGAATAAGTTAATTTATTTTTAGTTTTTAGACAATACATTTTGTACTTACGTTGTGTAAAAATATTAAAAAGTTGTGCCTTATGAAGTTGTGATTTTCCTAAAAATATTTCAATAAATCATAAACTTTTACGTTTGATTTTTACTAAAATAACATTTACTTCAGCAATAAAATTACATATTAAAATAACATTTATAATACCTTAGCATTTTTAATAGACAAAAAATACAAATTCATTTTTATTACGTAATTACAAGTCGCTTAATTATAAATTGATTAAATTTTAATCAGGGATTATTTCGGTTACCAAAAAAATAAAAACTTGTGATGCTTAAAAATTGCGAAAGCGAGACTTTCACGTTCTGTGAGTTTTTAAATGTCTAACTAAATGCGCTTTTTGTGAAAATCTTTTGTTACACACCTCACATAAATAAGCCTTCTCTCCTGTGTGAATAAGCATATGCTGATAAAGTTGGCCTTTTGTCGAAAAGGCCTTACCGCATTGATCACAATGGTAATTCTTCTCTCCTGTATGTATTTTCGTATGCGTATTGAGATTACTTGAACTTGCAAACCTTCAAAAAAGAGAATACAAAAATGTTTTAGAAAATGCTATACTTAATAAATTTATCATTTGTATACAAGGTGTTCATGTTGAAGAGGTCTAAACCTTGCCTCCTTCATGAAGTACATTTTCACATTGACCTCTTAAACCAGAACCACCATCCATATTTAATTACCTTTTAGGGCAATAAGTACAGCCGTACGGCCTTTCAGATGTATGAATTGCTATCGTATGTTTTGTTAGTTGTTGTGCCGTTGCGAATGCTTTATTGCAAGCAGCACATATGTGATTTTTCTCTCCCGTATGCGTTCTCATGTGGGTATGTAGGTGCCCACCATTTATGAACCTCTTTTCACAAAGATGGCATATATAAGGTCTTTCTCCAGTGTGAATTCGAATGTGATGGACTAAACCCGGTTTTGTTCGAAATACTTTGCCGCAAGTATTGCATTCGTGCTGTTTAATCTTTTTCGTGGATTTCGTTTTGCTTAACGCTTTTATGTTCTAAAAATTATGATTAATACGTTAAAAAAACAACTTTGGAGTAAGTGTGAATGTAATATCGAATACTTGTGCTTACTATTTGTAAACAAATTAAAACTTTTCCAACTTACTACTTTTTCATCTTCTACTTTATTATCTGCATATTCTGGTTTGAGATGCACTAAATCAGTTTTGTCAATTTCGTAGAAAGGTTGCTCTGCATTCGTGTCTATTTCTACTGTTTGCAAAATTTGAGTATCTGGTGATTCAATACTGTTGTTGTGTATCTCGTCCAATTGTAAAGTTTGATGAGATTCCATTGGTAGGTGACTTGGATCACCGTCATTATTTTCTCTATATGTCTCTTGCCCATTAGAATTATCAACTTTTTTTATTTCCATAAAACCAGATAGATCAGGTGCTGTAGGTAAGCTGAATTGTTCAAAACATTGCCGTAATTTCGCATCAGAAGATTCACATTGTGTTTTAAATTGAAACGCTATATTTAATTTAGATATACATTTTTGGCATATATAAGGAGGCAAACCATCACCTTGCAATACCTAAATATCAACAGATAAATAATTAAACGATGAAACACTTAGAAAAGCTTTGAAAAATACCTGTACAGCGGCACAAGCCATTATTAAAATTGAAAAATGCGGAGGCTTAATGGGATCGAATATTGGCATTAATTTAGGACCTTTCTCCAAGCATATTCGACATATATTATTTATATTCATTGTTAAATAATAATTTAATAAGTCGTTAGAATGGTTTTGCATATTTTTGTTATTGTAGGCCGCCATGTTTACTTAAAGAATATCTTCTTTTTTTAAATATTTTTAAAATTCCAAGTGACGTTTCCTTTTTTGGCCTTTTGTATTTCATGGTATGTAACCCTCCTTAGCTACAAATATAGAAAATTTTAAACTTATTTTTAGCAAGTTTCTACAATTTTTTTATTATTTTTGTTATCAGGACGAAGAATTTATGAGTTAAATATTTTATTAACTTTGAATATTACAATTTTGGTTTATATAATAGTAGCTGGATACTATTATCGTCATAGGGCATAAGGGTAATTAATAGTAAAGAAGATAAATTTGACGTACATTTATAAATAATTATTTAATATTTACTGTATTAATTTAAAAAAATAGATTTGATAAGTTTTGATAACGATTTTAGTTTAAAAACTGCAGTGTAACAGTGTTTAACCCCACTATATTAACAATTAAATTTGTTTTCTGATTGAAGTGTTTTCATCCATAGCTGCAGACGTAAGTATAAAACTTATTAACTCGGTTATTTTTTTTTACATTAGAATCTTGACTGCCTTCTAATTTAAGCCTCTGAACTAAAATTTGAATTTGATATTGACATGTAATAGTATATTTTAGTCTCTAAATTTCTCATTTGAGAAATCTGTCATATAGAAAAAACTTTAAAACTTCACTCTTCGACATTCTTTTACTTAAATTGTTTTCTGAGTATTCCGGGTTTTGAACAATTTTGATTTTTAACAATGCTTCAGTCTAGTTCATTTTGTAAGGAAAACTTAATCAATTCAGTTTAACTTCTTCAGCTTAACTCTGTATGTTGCCAAATCAATATTTCTCTTTGTTAAATTTTATTAAAAGATATAAATACATATAAAATTGTTAAATACAAAAAAAACTAAAAATAATAAACTGAGTTTCACAAATAAATTTAATATCATAAGTACATTATTTTAATTATTTTTGGTATTGATATATTCTTTTCAGATGGAGTTTTTAAAACAATATTCACCTGATATTACGGATACTAAGTGAGTTATTTCGATAATCTCGTGCAGTAATTAGATATAGGAAATATTGAGAAACGTTTGTCAAAAGGTTATCAAAATTGTATATAATTCTAAAATCGCCTTTTCATTATCAAAATAGTATTACAAAACAATATGGTATTACCTATTTCTATGTATGTAATTCTCAATATTTACATTACAAAATAAAAAATATCACAAATAAGACTATAATAGAGATATTACGAGTATATGAAAATTAAAAATTGCTACATTTGGATACAGAAATGCACTCTTATAAAATTCCATTTCTTGAAAATTAAACCTAATTTTTGTCGACAGATTTTTATAAACAATGAACTACAGAAAACTTCGAGTTGTATTAAAACCATTCGACTCTTTAGTACGTCGATTTAAGCATTCAAATTCAAGCAAATCAGTATTAAGGTAAACTTTACTTAACGTGAGATCTACTAACAAATAACCTTTAGTTTTATCCAAATGCAGCAATCCTGTTAATTTATTTGTTTGTTTACGAAAGGCACTATTTTTCAGCGGAAAACTCAACCTGCCGCCTTCAGAGAGAAACAAAGCCCCAATTTTGGGCGTACTGGAGAAGTATTTCGATAAAACCAAAGATGGAAAAGTGCTGGAAATATCATCGGGTAGCGGTCAACATGTTGCTTACTTTGCACCGAATTTCCCCAAACTCACATTCTACCCGTCGGAGTACGAAGAATCTCTGATGGACAGCATTAGAGCGTACGCCGCCGAAGCGCCTGCGAAAAACATTAAAGATCCGGTTAGTATAGACGTAGCGGAGGATTGGACTAAATGGAACGTTCCCAACGATTTCGATTACGCTATCAACATCAATATGATACACATCGCGCCGTATCCCTGCACCATCGGATTGTTCAAAAATATGGGCCAAGTCCTAAAACCGGGGGGATTGTTGGTCACTTACGGGCCCTATGCAAATAACGGTGTGTTGGAGCCCCAGTCGAACAGGGATTTCGATAAACTTTTGAAAGCAAGGTTTCCGGGTGCCGGTGTACGGGATATACAAGATCTGATTAAACTGGCGCAAGAGCATGGTATCAGGCTCAAGAGCATGGAAGATATGCCGGCTAATAACAAATGTCTAATTTGGGAAAAAATTCAATAAAGCATTATAAAGAGACTATTTAGAAATCGAATATTTAATACCTTTTGAAGCACTAAAAACTTTTGACAGAAAACAATGGTAAATTTACAAGGACTTCGGCCTTTCCCATTCTTCCCTCGAAACCCCTACCCTCTCCCAAGCTCCATTTTTCATTTTCAATTAGCAATTCAAGTGTCCTCCACCCTATTTTTTCAACGCCCATTGTAAATAATAGCGCTTACTCTTACTTTTTATTTTACGTCAAACATATGAGTGTCTCCCCTTGGTAAATCTTGTCCTGAACTTTATCGCTGCTCGTCGATTTCTCCGCGGGCAAGGACAAACACGAAGCGACAAAGGTAAGAATCGTGGCCGAAATGGCCAGCCAAATGCCAATGCCCAACGAGCAATCGCCCGGGTAGAATGCGGACGCATCTCTGCCGCAGAGCTTTTGCACTCTTTCGCTGCCCCAAGCCATGGGATGTAGCATAACGCCTATTATATAGAAAATACCTACAAATTTAATGTAAATATAATGCTGTAGTAGATGCGTTAACGTAGAATTACCCGCAATGGCTTGACCAGCTCCGGATATGGTGAATATACTCTTCTTAAAAATACTTTGAAAACAACAACTTAACATTCCTGTACAAACCGTGAGAGACATTATGCCCAAACCTGATGGATAATATTTTGTAGATTATGTATCTGTAAAGGTAGTTTTCTCACCTAAGGTTAAAAAAACAGTAGCAGCCTTCCAAGTCGTTGGGAAAATGTAAGATTCCGTAGCCATTCCTCTCAACGCCAACAATGTACACACAGGGTGTTCTAATTTAATCGGTTTACTACATTTTGCGTATACGCCCACACTAGGTCTGCAACAATAAAATGTTAATAAGAGCATTCACTACACAACAGAGAATATTTCCAAGTCGTTACGATTTCCTTACCTATAAACAATTTTTTCCTTGTCAAAGTACACGGTTTCTGTTGCTGCTACCAGCCATGAGGGACTCAAGAAAGCGCTCAACATCAACAATGTAGCCAATAAGGTAAGAAGCATCCACAAGAGACTACGGGCTGTTACAATTAGATATATCATTGTATCTATAACACATATGTAGTTGGAATTAACTTTTCAACTTCTAAAAAAAAAAAAACAATATGAACGTATTACAGTTTCCGAGATCCCTGTACAAAACAACAAAAAAAAATCAACCTGTATAATTCTGATACTTCCGTAATTTTTGATAAATTGAATTACTGCATGCTGCTAACTATGAAAATAACACTCATTGGGGATAAACCGTTTTAAAATTATTAAAATAAAAATGAACACTTTGTATAGTAAAAAAATAATAGGTTAGTTCCAAATTGACTAGAACCAGTCACATGATTAAGATGCAATTGTTCATTGATTATAATCAGTTTCTGATGACCTAATAAAAGATTAACATTTTTCTACATGTCAATGTCTCTATGATAAGGAAAAAATATGAGCAGCTTAACAGACATCGATTCGAAAGAAACGATCGATAACCCAGAGGATATCACCGAAAAATTCTACAGAATCGCCGCTAAGTATACGTTCAATACTACCAAACCGATACCCTATAAAGAAACCGATGATGTAAGTACAGAATTTAAAATTACTTAATAATGTTATGAAAATTTGATTAAAATTAAAGATAGTTAATAAAGCATAGTTAATTATCAACTATTTGAATTAAATTTAAAAATTCCCTTAATAACTAGTAAGAAAACGATCTTATGGAATGTTTTACTACCATACACAGTTGACTTTGAGAAATATAAATCTTGAAGAATTCTTTGTATACCTTCCTGTATCTATACTTAGGGTGGAATAATCAGTTGTACGGAAGTGTCCGCAGACAGACCACCCAACTTGTTTTTCCTATTTAAAAGGCAAAAGGGCAAAGCCACCGTACTTATTTTGGATAAAGTTATGTACAGAAATCTCTTTCTGGAATCAAACACACTCAAAGTACTGCAGGAAACTTTGGAAGGATACAAATACCTGAAGACGTTAAAGTAAGTCACCCGCATTGATGTTAATTTTTGATGCCAAACAACAATAAAATGTATCAACAGATTGGAATTTTGCGGTCTAACGGGCGAGGAAATTAGAATGATCGATAAAATGCTAAAACAATTCGATTGTGTCGACGAAATCAGCGTCAATGGTAACCCAAACAAGGATCAGAATTTCTGCAGGCTGTTGAAACACAAGGTGAAGTGGCTGTCGCTCAAATTGTGCGGCATAACTCCCCACGGTAATAAAAATATTAGCAGATATGTTATATGCTAGTTAAAGCCCAGTGTATAAAGCGTTAGATAAAATTTCAAAAACCACCAAAAAATTCGATTGATTCCTCAATAAATCAATAATTATCAACCAGTTTGATGTTCAGGGGCCAGAAGGATATGCAAGGAGCTGCGCCAGCCGGACGAAAACCCCCTGACGCACCTCAACCTGGCCTCGAATTTGCTCTTCGACGAAGGCGTCGTGTTTATCGCGAAAATGCTGAGGATAAATAGGAAAATAATATCGTTGAATTTGGCCGATAACAAAATCAGAAAGGATGGGCTCTTGGAACTGCTGGTGCCTTTGCAGCGATTCGAACTGACGCATTTCGAAACGGTAACTAGGAGGTACTTCAAGTTCGATTACCAGAAAAGATTAATTGAACCTTCACAGGTAAAGTGGGCATTTTTTTTAAATTCTAGTAAAATTTTATACAAATAAAACTGATTTATTTTTATATGCGATTTCACTTATTTTTATGTGAAAATAAGGAACTTACAATGCTTTCAATTTTAGGCAGATGATAGAAGCAACAGGTATTATGGAAAGCACAAAATACAGCGGTTCGGATCGGATCCAAATAATACTCAAAAACCGCGTAATAAATGTTTACTATTTTTTTTATATTTATATTTATAGCCTATTTTACAGAAACCATTTTGAAAGGATCGTTGAAGACGAAAGCGCCGGCAAGAGCAGCAGAACTTCCTCAACACCCTTTCATACAAGACACTTTCGAAGACATTGAAAACGTTTATTGCCTCGGTAACAACATCCTGATAAATTTGAATTTGTCTTGTAAGTAAAAAGATATTGATCACAAAACAAGGTATGTAAATACATATATTTTTTTTAGATAATAATCTAAACGACGACGTTGCTCCTAATATCATAGACATGCTTAAATATCAATTGAATCAACTGGATTCGACAGATTGCAGTAAGATGGGTTTAATACGTTTAACGCTTACAGGAAATAACATTTCACGAGATTATTTGCTTAAAATTAAGGCGTGCTTACAAGACAAACCCTGCCTGAGCTCATAATTTTAAAACAATTACAGCTTGACGCAAACATCTACAGGCATAACCTGCGCAATTTTAAGTGATAAATACATGGTGGCAACCATTGCGCAGCTTATTTTAATAAGTACATAACTGTACAATGTTTTATAAATAATGTAATACTTGGAATTAATAAAGAGAATTGTAATTATTATAGTGGAAGACGGGTTTTACTATATTAAATGTTATTTGAAAAAAAATGTAGGTTTTATAAAGATTTATAAAGTAGAGAGTTAGAGGGGTATAGGGTAGAAATTATTAATTGTTTATTATTAATAAACAGAAAACTAATATTTGATATTGACACATCTTTGGCAGATTTTATTAAAAAATATTCAAGTTTTATTTAAACTTAAATATTTTAATTATAGTAATAGATTTGTAGCTAGCTTAGCTAGCTGAAAACATTGATTGCCTGACTGGAACTTGTATCAACATGATATGAATAATAATTTAATTCAATAACAGTAGGTATATCAAATTGATGACAATACATATCAATTCATATAAAATAATTTAAAAAATAAAACTAGCTTAGTCTACTCGTTTCATTACAAAATTATTAACATTTATGTTTAATTAACTCTGGAATAATATGCAATAAATTAATAAAATGTTAATCCCAATAAACTAAAAAAATATTGTTAATAAGTACCTGTTGCAGTAATCAAATTGTTTGAAACTTTGATTGTAGTTATATAGCGGAACTTCACTTATTTGATTACTAATGAATTATTAATCCATTATAATCGTTATTCTTTATTCTACACAGCCAATTGTGCAACCACACCCCTCGATGACATCTCATCAGCTGATGCCGACACAACAAACAGGCACATAAATAAATACAGGGGCGCTGTGTATACACATGAAGTTTGACACTTATTGGATGAGGTTATTTTAATCTTCTTTTAATATATAATGGTGGCCTCTGTCAGAGGAATCAATCAAATAGCTTCTACTCTTCTTTTTTAAGTTACACCCTGTATAAGAAGCGTTTCATTTCCAGTGGAATTCCCATAGAGAAAGAAAGATTTTATTTTGTCTATGGGAATTCCATTCTTTCAAAATACCAAAATAGTAAAGAGTAGTAAATATAGTAAATTCTTGACAAGGTCGCTAAATTCATCACTCATTGGTTGTCTCTTCGTGTATTTATTTATTAAAATAGCATTTGTTCTCGACAGATCGACAAGGTCACAAAAAATCCAGAAGCGTAACTTATTATTTAATGTGAAATTGTTTTAATACACAGTTTTAGAAACTGAAATTTTTAATGTACATTATGAACATCCAAATAATGTTCAACAATCTCCACCAATCTTTTTAAATACGGCTTACGGTCTTTAACGTTAATATCAAATTTTTCCATGCCCTTACTCGATTCAACTTCGAAATCCGGAGCATCGTCTGCCTCGACAAATAGCAGCTCCAAAAGGGACGAAGCTACGTTGAAACCGTAGAAAGAGTATTTTTCCCAATGCTCCCACATCGTCGCCACGGGGAATATTTCATCGGCATTACTGCCTAATTTTGAAAGGAACGAGGATAGTTCCTTGTGATAGTAATTTAGGATATAGTCCAGTTGGTCCAATTCCACTTTGGATGCGCCACAGTACAAATATGATGATATATCTATAATGGGTGAGAACATGAAGGAAATTTGGAAGTCTATTATCACCACATTTGTTGGGTTTTCATCGTCATTGTCCTAAAAATAAGATTGTTTAAAACTGTTTACAATATCAACCTATGAATATGAAAAATAAAAATACCTTATACTCAAAAAGGAAGTTTCCATTATGACAATCAGCGTGTGTAACAACTCTTTCTTCAGGCATGTCTTTGATGAGATCCGTAAGCATATTGGGTACACCTCTTTCCACGAGTTTTTCATACCTTTTTGCGAGATCACTTCTATCCATTTCTTTTAAATTCGCAATTATCTTATCCACTGTACTTTTGTACATAGGTTCAAACATAGCAATTTGTTCCACGAACCAATTTGTGAAGCTCTCATCGAATGGTGCCATGACTTCGGGTTTCTGTTCTCTTAGCGCTAACGATATAGCGTGGAATTTGGCGTAATTTTTCATTACCAATTTTATGTGGTTCATATTCATAGGTATTTTTTTGTTGTGCAATTTGTATCCCTTTTTCATCAAATTCTCTTGTACTATAACTTCAGTTTGGTCGGTCACGATGGTTTTGTAGCATTTGGGAAGCGCCTCAAACGGCTCATCTACGAGTTTTTCCATTTGGAATTCATTAAAGAGTGGCACGACTTCCTTGTAAAAGGCTACTTCTCTTTTACACAGAACTTCCCCGAACTTTCGCATTTCCGGACCACTTTTGCTCACTTTGGCGATCATGTAGAGTTCCTTTCCATTTTGGTTTGGCTCGTTTAACGTAATTTTAGCGAAATTAATATCAGACATGTAACCGTCACCTTTTTCTTTCATTCCCTCCAATTTCACTGAACATTCTTCAGTACCTACGGCTTCTTTGAACCAATTTATCAATTCAACACTTTTATCATCCATCATATCGGCGTGTATTCTACTCTATCTCTCGTTACACTGCGATCAATTCTGCTAATACAAGTGTTTGCAACTCCAAGGTTATCAAATCATTATAGGAATTAATTGTACATAATATTTCATTGATAGACCAGGAATTATACGTAAAAAATTCGCAGGTAATAACAACGTTGGCAGCAATTAGCGTAGAAGTTATTGCTTGGAGGTTTTCTAATGTATTTAAGAAATAAGTTGGTATAAAAAGAATAGCTATTAGTAAATATGTATCTTCATGTTTAAACAGTGCGCTCGATGATATCGATCCACCAATATTCAGTAGTACATACGGTAGTATATTGGGTGGAGATGTCTTGAAAAGTAGTTTGAAAGGAGAATTTATTCATATGCTTCATTTATGACCCAGTTATGCAAAATGTACTATAGAGAGAATCTATTGATAGTGCAGATTGTAGCATTCTTTTCAATTGATGTAATCAAAACTAAACAAATTGTTGGCAATAATGTTTGACCGTGATCTACATGTTATGAGATTACCTCGTATTTAAATAGGAAGTTTCTATTGTGGCATTCGGAACATATGTGATGACTTTTTCCGGTTAAGAATCATTGAAACAGCCTAAATATCTAGTGATCTCGTGTTTCTATACACTTTTAACGCTAAGGATACAGTGTATAATTTAGCTTAATTTCTGGTCACGAATTTTATATTTCTCGATCTGTATTTGTATTCTGTATAATAGACGCCCTCTGGAAAATTTCCTTAAAATTAGATTTTAAGTAAGGTCCTTGAGCAATTAATGTTGATTGAAGAGATCTAATTATAGCTTTAATAACAGTAACGTTTAACAAAAATTTGTTTTTTAATTGGTTGTACGGTTAAAAATAACAATTATTGAAGCAGTAAAAAAGCTATAGATTTGTTAAAAATTTGATAAATTTTTTCCCTTTATCAGATTATTTGTACGGTAATAAATTTTTGGGAAATTATATTTATGAGTAAAGATAATACACACTTTTATAAAATAAGATAAATTTTTAAGTAAATTCACCAGATATATGAGACAAAACCACTCAAAAATTTAAGTACCTACATACATATACCTACATAACATCTTAAATTACTTAATACAAAAAAAACTTAAAACAACGTTAAAAAATACATCAATTCGATCCATTTGTCTTGTCATTTTCGATTTCCGCTTCGTATCGCTTCTTGTATAGCCCCTGCGGATCGTATTTTTTAGCCAGCCTTTCCCATTCTTTCTCCTTTTTGGCCATCAAATGTCTGATCACTTTCTCAGCGGTATCCTTTTGTTTCTCATTGCATTTCGTGCATCCTGAAGAGAGAGCGTCAGGAAGTGTCCCTGAAACCAATATTTTAAATAACATAATGATATGGCGAGTATACCTCACCAAATGTAGCTCGGCACTTAAATTGCATTAGATGCGTAAACGGGGAAGAAATATAAATATAAAAAGTTAATGAAAGACCGAATCTCTCATCATCTGAGAATTGCAGGAAGATACAAATTTTGAAACAGTGGCGGCGAATACGTTGTTCTCTTAAATTTTACGGGGTTGTAATTAAACGAAATTTTGGAAAATAAACATTGTATGAATAGGATGCCTTTGTCTTTAAATATGTGTTTTACAACTGCAGTACCCGTCTTTGTGCATGTTAATTTGATAAATAAATTATGGAATTATTCTTTAATTTTAAATCTTTAGTGATAAATGTTCCAGAAATAATAAATTTAAATCAAAAATTAATTTTCAACTCTATAATATAAAACGTTTTGAAAAAAAACTAAAAAAAATATTTAAATCTCTCTAAAAATATAGATACATATAATAACATTCAACTTGCGCATCTTCAATTGATGAGTATCAATGGAGCTACCTGTTAACACTCTTTCCCTTTTTAAAGGCTAGAGTTCTCTACTCACAAAATATTGTTTCGTGTTTCGAGAATAGGCAATCTCCGTGAACCTTAGGTCGGTTTTTACCTCGGTAAAAACAGTATAAGGCCTTAATTTTAATCACAATTCGAAATATCTGTAAATTTGTTAATAATACCAATTGAAGGGTACAGGGGAAGAACTACAATAGTCCATCCAAAAGATTTTCCAAATAAATTAAAATATAAGTTTACTTATTCGTTAGAAAGTGAAATTAAAGATATCTTTTGGCTGGTGTTTTGCGGACATCAGCAATTTTTACCATTTAACGATTTCATTATCTGATACTTAGTAACTACAAAATGCTATAAAAATAAACTATGAACTTAGTTTTGCAAAAAAATGGACTATTGTCGTTTTTCCCCTGTAGCCTTAAATTATATTAGAAATAGAATCTTCTACTTTCTTATTAATTTTATTAAGTAAGTGTTGCATCATTCCAACTTACTTTTCAGTTCTCGTCCCTCGGCCGTGCACGGTCCCTCGTCCAGCATGCATTTGATGTAATTGGTCAGCACCCTCTCGTTTTTCAGAATCTTATCCACGTCTACGTTATCGTATTTGGTGGTGTACTTGTTCTGGCCATTGGCCACGGCGAAGACGATCGCCAAAAGCGACAACGACAACAACGATACGGTCGCGTTTCTCATTGCGGGCGGGAAAGTCAAGGCGGATTACCGGAGCACCAGGTGGACTTTTGATTTTATAAAAACCGCTTAAGAAATCGGAAAAAGAAAGTAAGAGTGTCTCCAATCACGTGATTTTCCCCGTCGAATTGCAACTGTGACTAATCGCCGACGACCTGGTTTTCTTGCTGCTAATCTACGAGGAGACGTCTGAGAATTCGTTTTTAATCCAGATGGATTCGTTCGGCCTTTATTGGCTCCGAATTAAATAGATAAGTTAGGAACAGTTACGAATTTTCATAAAGGAGATTTTAATATTCGTGGTTTGCGAAAAAGAAAGTTTACTTCCTACATGTTATACTTTCTTATAGATTGCATCTACTAACACCTACATCTTTTACAACTAGGTATAAATGTTTTTCTCAAAAATTTTCAATACCTAGAATACATTAAAAACTAGAAATTTGCAACGTTTCCTCGTACTATTATTATAAAATAATGAATTTCTCTTGTACTTCTTCATTTGAAAGTGGGTGTTTTATTTCTTGGTATTTCGTTCGTTAATACCCAGAATTCAATCACCTTACTTTAGACCATTGCAATAAAACTTACGCATTAATAGAATGAAATATTATCCAAATATAAAATATCATTCAGATACAAATATGAAATTATATGATACCTACTTGGTTTGATACATATTCATATTGCGTTTTTAAGCAGAAAAATCATTTAATTTAGTATACACCTGGTAATACATATTCGGTAAATCTCTTGGAACTGGTTAAGGTGTCGTTCTTGGGAATTACGTTATTACACAAATGTAAACATGCAAATAATGCCTGCATAACCAATATGACCGGTATGTTACGTAAATGAAACGTGCATGTGAATGACTTTGACATCTATTTGAAATTGAATGGTTATGGCAGAACAATGAATCGTTGAAGAATGTTTCCCTCGTATTGTAGTAGTATATTTTTTCATTTAAGATATTTAATTATTTACCTAGTTTATTATTCACATTTTGATTTATATAGTGAAAGTGGGAACGTCAAAATAAAAAATACCTTTTCTAAAATAAATAGATGATTTTAATAACTCACATATCACATTTTACTCGCATTGATACTTAGATACATTTAAGTAGGTACCGGTAGTAAAAATTAAATAATATATTCAGTTCAATCAGTTCAAGTTATAGCTGGAATTAATATTGAATTTTATATATTGTTTATATTATTTTTATAGGTATGTGTAATTTTTATACCTAAAGAGAATTTAAAAATAATTAATTATCGAAACAAAACATACATTTTATGTATTTATCCTATATTTCTTTCATATACTTACCTACTGATTTAAAAAATATAACCTGGTAAGAAACTCGAAAAAAAAAACAATTCCACGTTACGTAAAAATTAATTCATCCAAATAATAAATATGATAACTGTCGCCTATAAATATATTAGACTGAGCTATTTCTCGAATCCACAGTCTTAAAAAAAGTAATAATTAACGATTAATTAACAATTTAAACTCACCCTCTATAGTCTGTACGTTATAATGAAAAATGATACATGACAAATGATGAACAAGCCAGAAAATGCCAAATGCTATAGAAAAGTAATTGCCTGAAGTGCTAAATCAATATGAAAACTTGTGCATCGCTTCACAGTAAATCTGAAAATAAATAATGATATACATAAAATATTATTTATTTTTTATGTATACAGGGTGTTTCACAACTATGGAATTATTCAGTCAACGAAAGAAGACATTTGTGTATAAGAACCCATGTCCAAGAATTGTCTTACAAAAAATGTTTTATAGAATTAATAAATTTTATTTTAATTTATCTTTAAAAATAATGCTACAATTGTTCAAAATGTCGTCCTATATAGAACTTCAACACAGCTTCTGGAAACTTTAAAGATCCTTTTGAACTACTCCAAATGGCGAAGTAATTCGTGCAATTAGATCTTGTTCTGTTTCCACTGGTGGTTTCATGTTATTTTAGACAAATAAATTAACTTAAAATGTATTAAAACTCGACAAAACAAATACAAATAGTTTTACAAATCTGTCATCTTAAAGACATTTCCGAAGACATTTCCGGACATGGGTTCTTATACTCATATGTCTTCTTTCGTTGCACTGAATAATTCCTAGAAGTTTTATCCCATAGTTCTGCGAGACACCCTGTATAGGTGGAGAAATGGTCGCTTCATAGGACGCGATCCATTTTTCTGTATAAAGAGGTTACGTTTGTTTCCGGATTTACTGTAATCTTATCATTTATACGATATGAATCGATTATTAATTTTGTTAAATTCTTATGGATTATTGCTAATACGCTACGATTGACTGATGTTTTAGCGTTTCAATACTTTTTATTTAGTTTGTATTACAAGTTATGTCATGGAATTTTTATATTTAATAAATTAAAAGTTGATACGAATTTTAATCAATAATTAAACATACTTTTTTGTCATTAATTATCGTATGCACTGCTAATTGGTAAGGATAAAAAATCAGTCAATTATTATTGTTCTAAGCTCTATAAACTAAAATTAATATGAATGGCACGTATTATAGAACTAATAAGCGTTTGCAGATGACTTCTTCGTGTGGTTAGTTCGTGTTTGATCATGTTCATGTTTCGAGCTAGCATTTCCCTCCTTAGCTGGGATCATCCACCGAGAATTCGATTAATCATTCGAAATTTGTAGCCTGCCATATCCCACAATGATTTTTCAAAAGATTTCACCATCTTTATCTAAAAGCATAAAAGTCATTAAAAAATTATGCGAAAATACTTCCTAAGGGTTTTTCTAAATTAATGAGAGTGTGTTTGTTTGTTGAAAAATGTTTCAGAGAATACACTTTACTAGAATGTTTTACATTCGTTTGATAAAATGGAATTAATTTCATACTAATTATCCGGTAGAGCTATTAAAACAATTATTATTTTTAGGAAGTGTTTAATGTTTTTTGCTTGATCAAAAACAATTACGACCTTGGAAAAATGATATTAATACGTAATGAGAGAAAAAAAAACAATTCAATTGAATAATAGGATTATTAAGCAAAGCTATTTTTATGAATTTCTACTAAAAATGAGATACTGAATTACTACAATATAATTCATTTACCGTTTTGGCGATGGCATTTTATGATGAACGTGCTAATTAATTAAAGCATGCTTGTATTCAAAAACTAATTTCTATTCCAAAAGCTAATTAGACACTGAATTAGGAGCCACTCAACCCAACATTCAATTCAAACCTACGATTCGAGCGCCAAAACAAACCCGTTTATTCAAAGGGGCTTCGTGAAACTTTTGACCACAACATCGGCGATTTGAGCCCCCGTCTCGATGGCTCTATTACCAACAGCAACGATTCCTCTCAAGAGATTCTCGCCCAGCCTGGTTCCCGAACTTACCGTCGCCGTGAAACCGGCCCCGATCCCGTTAGCGAACGGTTCCACCTTGTCCAACACCCTGTTGGGTATGGTGGGCAAAGGGGGCAGGTTGAACAAAACGCCCGGCGTCGCGGGTTTCTTTTGGGACGCGACGCCGTCGTCGTCGCCGCCGCCGAATCTGTCGAAGAAGGAGGATCTGGCCGTGGTGGAGGTGGTGGTGGTGGTAGTCGTAGGGCGGTACTCGAAGCTGTTGTAGGTGTCGAGGAATACCTTGACGTAGACGTCCTGGGGATCCCAGGCTGCTGCAAGTTGAGCCCATACCTTGGGGTATTCTTTCATGAGACGTTTTATCGCCCTGATCGTGACGGCCTTCTGCTTGTCGGTGCATCGGATGCAGTTCGTTCGTATGGCGTCTGGGAGGATTCCTTAAAATTGATTGTAAAATTTGTTAAATATCTACTTATAATAAATTTTGTTTCATATATTTTTCTTTTGATTTTCAGTCAGTCAGCGTCTATAAATTTTTGACAATTTAAAAAATACCTTCATACAATAAATGGGATTTACAATTAAAATCCGCTTTAAGAGCAATTATGTTATCTGTCGATTTCGTTAACTCAAAAAACCTCTGGAGTAAGTAATCAATTTTTGAGTATTAATAATTGTTCATTAATGTGTTTTTTTAAATAACAGTAGACCTACCTAAATAGCAACAGAAATAGATAATAAAATATTTTAAATACGCAACAATACTTTAATGAATCCTTGTAATTTATTACATAATGTAACAATAAAAGTAGTTCAAATTAACTATTAACTTATTATACAGGGTATTTTAATAACATGCTAATACTGAAGAGGGTGATTCTTGGGCCCATTTTAAGAAAAAAACTTCATATGAGCCTATGTCCTAACGTCTTAACTTTTGAGATATAGGTTGTTAAAGTTTAAAAAAAAATCAACTTTTTACTGTCATTTCCATACCATTTTAAATATTTTTATGAAATTTGATTTACGGTGTTTATGCATTAAAGAGCATTTTTGACCTAAAAAGCATTTCCAAACAGTGGCGTCCGTACTGGACTTATACCAAATATTTTTAAGGGTAAAAGTGGTACGCTATTGCTTTTTCTTAAAATAAAAAATATTTTTGGAGGCCCCGTTCAATTTAGAAAAAAATTTATTTCTTAATTTTTTTGGTACGACTCACTGGTTCACATAAAAAAAATAAATGCATTTATTTGTACCCTATACCGCTGCATTAGTCGCTCATATAAAATGGGCCCAAAAACCATCCCCTTTAGTATTAGCATGTTATTAAAAAACACCCGGTATAAATACATAATTTGTCGGTGCATTCGTTTTAAAAAATCTTCTAGTTCAACACCAGAATTCTAAATCTATTAGAAAACGTGACCCATTTCTTACAATATTCGCAATTTCCTTGTAACAATAATCTATGTAGGTAATTGTTTTTTGAAATGGTTCTTAACGATTTCGAAAAATTCCCGTTTGAAGAATTCCGAATAGGTTTTTGATTGCGGATATTGAGAATGTCATAAATAGAAAGTCGCCCAAAACTCGACCTCGATATCTACAAACTGCATGCATTTTATACCTTTACTTATTGTTTGCTTTACACACAATGTAATGACATTATTGAGGTAGGTAAAAGGCGGCTGGCTACATGTAAAAATACACCATCTTATAAACGGTAAATTGTATCTACAAGTATTAAGTACTGTTAATATAATAAGAGGATATCCATTATCCCTCAAGCATTCATATATTTATTCATTTGCTTCGTTGGTTTTTTAATCATTAATCATCAGCTCATTAGAATTTTCCAGTGACTTAATAGCATCTGGTCTTTGTATGAAATTTAACAAAATAGCAATCATCAAGAGTCACACTGCATAAATAATTCAACGCACGGTTAACAGGTTACCTTGATTCTTGGAAACAAGGTTAACTTAAGATTAAAAATACATATAAAAAACGAAACGCATTATCTGCACGTAGGAATCCAAGATATTTGTCCGCAAATGGGTTGGTTGTGTTGGAGAACTCGTCAGTAGAAATTAATCGCACAAGAATTAATTGGATGTTTTTCTCAGCGGAGAAACCTACCTTATCGAAGTAGGTACGTTTTATTGACATCAGTAGATATTTTAATAAAAGAAAACTTTAAATACATGTAGGTATGTAGGATAGAAGTTATAGAAAAGTAGATATGTATGTATGTATGTATTTAATTTCCTCAGTAGTTCAAATATTCGTTCGAATCTAGGTTTTTTTACTGTAGTTACATGAGGTTAATTAACAATTTTGAAGACATTTGGAATCTAACAAGCCATAATTTCCTAATTTCTATGAGGAAACTCTAATTCTTCTTAAAACTACTAGAATAGTAATAAATCTTGTTTGGGAATGTATAATATTGCTATATTCTTTTCTAAACTAAAATTTCATAAACTTCTCATTTTATTCGTTAATGGTTTGATGCAATTTGAACCACTAATATCGTCTTTACATCACGCTCAGTCGTCTAAACGTTGAATTAAATAGTTACGTAAATATGCTACAACTTCATTGCAATCGGACTACATTGTTATTTTTCGTCGTGTGAGAATTGATGTTCCTACAAAATAACATTGGAATAGGTGCAACCGTATTTACGAAATTTCCTCAATAATTTTAGAGAGAATGAAATCAGAATAAAGAAAAAATTTAATTTGGATTGCTGTGTCGCAAGGTTTTACGCCGTCAATAGCAAACTAAGACATTTACACATTTACACATTTACCTAGAAGAAGTAACTAAAGGGTAGAAAGTTAAAGAAATTAACACTAACAAAATTACATAGTAATTAGTTTACAAAGAGGCTATAGCTAATAGATAAATATTTAATTTTTTTATTAGACACATTTATGGTTTCAATAGAGACTAATAGAAAGTGTATGGAAAAATGAAGAAAGGGATAACAAAAGAAAAAATGACTTAAAGAAGGGAGAAACCAAAAGCAAAAAATATGGAAAAGAACCGTGAGACAAGTCTACTAGACTATTACGTTTAATCTATTTGTAAATACTGGTATAATGTAGTTTTTTAGATTATATCTAATTGACATCTTTATTATAATTATGTTTTTGTAGAGAACGTTCGGCATATTAGTCGAACAAGTTAATTATGATAATAGTTTGACGCAGGTAAATTAATCTGGTAGATTTTTCAGAAATAATTCGTGCAAGGGAAAAACCAAATTGTTGATTATAAGCAATTAGCAATAATTTATTTTAAACTCGATTGAGGAAGAGTTAAGATTGTCGTGACTGAATTGCATAATTTACTAATGAATAATTGTGGTAGTTACAGTTAAATTACTATAGAACTGTTATTTTAATACCTACATAATTATATTAATGATATTACTGGTATATTGTAGGTACTTGCAGTTAGAACAATGATATAGACATAGATCTAGACATGTTCTAAAATTCCTAGTACCTAATTTAAAATATTTATAGCTCGGTTCTGGATAATTTACATACCTCAATCATTTTCTAATAATTTAAAAAAACATCAAATATCAATAACATTAATTGTATTAAAAAATTGGCAAATCAACTTACTTTTAAACTCAGCCCCATCGGGTGGACAAGGAGCTTGATTCAACATACATTTCAAATAATAATTAACCATCCTCCTGTTGTTAAGCAACATTTCGATATCCACATGATCGTACTTGGTTTTGTAGTATTCAATAGGACCATTCGTACTTGTCGCAGGACTAGCAACTACTTTCAGGGATTTACCGGTCGCGCCAATCGAGCTTTTCACTTCGGGGCTGGATTTGGCGTCCGTCGCCTCGGAAATGGATTTTTTGGCGAGCGTATCGACTTTTTCCTGGTCGTCGGCGGTGGCAACGTTACACAACGCGACCAAAATAGCGGGAAGTAGCCACAGGAAGCGCGGCATGGCGGTTTTTTGTCTTTAGAAAGCGATCGGAGCGCTGATCGCTCGGTTGGTTTGCTTATGACTGAACTGGTAAATGGTTTCTTGAAGTACCTACCTAATTGAAGACGGTGAGAGCGTTAAAGAGCGAGGTCGAAGTGGAGGAACGAAATTGCGGACGGACTGACCTGAAGATTTTGACGGTTTTGAGGAAGCAATTATATCTGAATTCAATGGGTAATATTTTATAGCTTCCCCTTTTTAGTAATACACCCCCTATGGACTTAGATATTTAAAAAGTACTAGGTGAACTCAACCAAATTGTAGCTCAGGCTCAGGCTCAGACTGAAGATTTATTTACTACCTACTTAATAAAGAATTTGCATCAAGAACATAATAGAAGAGGTAAGAAATAAAAAATAAATAGTTTAATGTTCGTTAACATTTATTTATACTGTCACAACAAATTTTTAAACATTTGAGAACATTTAACACAATTATTTTGAACATTTTGTCAACATTGATATAACTATTCAGGTATTTAAATAAAACAGGCAGGTATAACTCAATGGTGTTACATAGAGACCAGATTATGATGAATAAAATTAATTTGGTTTTCATATTTATGAACTAGTTTGGATAGTTTTTTTGCACATTATTTATTTATTATCAAATCCCCAATTTTTGACATATATTTTAAATACGAGTTTTTTGTAGCTAAGCCATTACCATATAATAAAATTTTCAAAAATTTCTCTCTTAAAAAAAATCACTTGGTTGTGACCTTAATTCATTGGAAAATATGCCGTTTCATTTTTTTATGACTATTAAAAGTTTTCTAAAATTAACAAAATGTATAAAAAAGTTTAATTAATTCATTCGTTTACATTTCTCTTATCTACTTTCAAAGCCATCCTCACAGCTTCTTTCTTTTAGAAAAATTTGTGTACCTATATATCTTTAGATAATATATATGTAGTTAAATGTATACCACTCTTCTCTCAAAAATAAATGATTTAAAAAAGATATGCTTTCTTCCTATGTACAGTACAAAAATACTCGTAGAATTTAGAATTGATAAAATTTTGATTTATCAATAAATTAGTAAAATATATTACCTACGTTAGCAAAATACGTATAGGGCATCTGTAGGTTTCTATTTTTCTATAAATTTTAAAATTGTATAAAAATAATTGAGTGTGAACGTTAAAGAAAATGTAAAACTGTACTTGCTATTTTGATTTAACACACAGGTACATCCAGTAAATTCAGGCATGCAATATATAGAATTTTAAATATTTTCTTAGTACATACAGTAGATTCTCGATTATTGAGCCTAATGTGGAATATCAGGCCATGCAAGATAACAAACAAGCTGGATAGGCCGGAGTTCTATGAACTTAGTAGTATTTATTTTTTACCAATCAATACCAGATGATAATGTATTGATCAAGATTTACTGTTATAATGTTTTTTCTTGCTTCTTATGGAGTACTTAGCCTTTCATTGATTTCAAGACACGCAGAAAATTAACGCGACCGAGAAGTGTAAACAACACATTAACTAAGTAAATAGCAGGCCTTATTCATATGAAAAGTATCTCAGACGTGAATAATTTTTCATTGATAAAAGCTCAATATAAAAGTCAAGCTTACAATTTTTAATTTTTAAAAAGAATATAATCCAGATTCTACTGTACATGTACAGTGTTTAATAGTTTTTAGTATTAGTCACAAGTAAATATCCCACTCTCTAAAATGAAAGCTTATTTTATTTAAAAGAAAAAGTAGGGGATTACCTAAGCAGCACAGAAGCATTTGCTTTTTCAATTAATTGCAGGTATACTTCAAATAATGATTTGGAGATCACCAGTTAGCCTATCATCATATTCACCTGCAAAACTTTTATGCAGGAGTCTCTTTTGGCTCGCTACAGTTGGATTGTAATAGGTAATCGTTCATTTTAGAATTGTAGGTTATCCACATACACTTACCTAGTTTCTAAATATGTTTTACATATAGTATAATACGGCTATGCTCTTTTACTTTGATTGCCAACAGCTGATGCATCGGTAGAAACTTGTATGTTTTTTATGACTCCAAGAGATTCGTGCAGAAAATTATTATAATGTCAATCTCAAAATTAAAAATGTGTAACGAGTAAAAGAACTTAGCCTGTGTATTAAACAAATTTGATCTATGTATTTGTTTCATTACACCTACTTTAACAATAACTACATTTTTAAAAGTAATCAAAAAATGTGTTTTATATTAACATTACCAATAAAATTTAAGCAATTTTAATATAATACTTTATTTTGATTATTATCTACTCGAATTGACTCTAGAAACAACATAGATAGGATAACACCACATCAAACAAAGGTACATGCATACATTTGGACCAAACGACATTTAATTAGGAGGCGTTTGGCCCATGAATACTAAGGGATAAGGTGCCGATTCCGTTTCAGTGGCAACGGACGGTTCTATAATATAGGACGAATAATCCATGAATTCCGTACTTCTCAGCAACCAGTAGGAAGTCATTGTACCTTTCCCCTTTAATTCTACTTCACCTCTGATTTCCAAATCGAACGTTCCGAACGATTCGAGGATGTTTTTCGTCGACTCGCTAACATGAATTTTCTGAGCTGAGGAAATAAATTTACGAATGTTCAAACTTCTTGCTAAATCTGCTTAAAACTAAAACCACTTGATAGAGAATTTTTGGAATAAATATTATACATATACTCTACATTGTATTAATCAATTTTCGTTGGATTCCACTTACGCTTCCCACTGCTTTCCATTCTGCTAGCCGTGTTGACGGTATCGCCGAAGAGGCAGTAATGCGGCATAACTTGGCCTACAATTCCCGCACACACCGATCCCGAATGGATGCCAATCCTCACCTGGAGCTGGAATTCTGGAATCTGCTTGAACGTGAAGACCTTGACTTTGTTCAGAATGGCCAGAGCCATCAGCGCTATTTCTTTGGCGTGGTTGTCGCCGTTCCTGTGCGGAAGGCCGGAGACCACCATATAGGCGTCTCCTATTGTTTCCACCTAAAGTAAATCAACAATTCGAGATAGCGTTAAGGCAATCGATGATGGAACAAAAATAGCTCAAAATAGCTCAAAGACAAAATAGCCCAATGAGTAAAGGACTAATGATTATAGTGATAACTGGAATGTGCTATGAAGCGTACATTCGAATTAAAAGTGAGCTTTACCTTGTATACGTTGTAGCGTGTTATTATTTCATCAAAAGTGCTGTATAATTCGTTCAAGAGATCGACCACCTAAAGGAAGATAAAATTTTATGGTAAACAAAGCTGTTAAAAACGAGTTTGTTAAATATTTTAGTAGATGAAACCTTTTCATTCTGCTGTAAAATGTACCTATACGTGGACAAAAATAATCAATTTAAACGTGGACAGGCCTTAGTTTATAAAAAATTAGGTTTTGAAATTCCCACAATAGATACCTGCAAATTGTTATCATAAAGAAACGAATTCTAAATATCAGTAAAAACTAGGAATATTTTGAAACGACCTGCTTACTTGCATGGGAGTTGCTCTGGCGCAGAAGCTGGTGAAACCAACGATATCGCTAAAATAAATGGTGACGCATTCGAATTGCTCCGGTTTGACTATTTGACCCAACATTAATTGATTCGCCACCGGCCTTGGTAGCACTTGGTACAACAACTCTTCGGATCGTTTCTTCTCCTGGCTCAGTTCTTCGGTTTTTTCGTTTACCAACGCTTCCAAATTGTTTGCATATTGTTCCATGCGTATTAACAAATCGTCTATAATATTTTCGCCAAAAACCCTAAAATCTCTGACAATTAACGAATTTATTAATTTTTATCGGTTTGGTCACTTCTCTTCACAGTTGCCTGTATTTTCAAACATTAGCCGAACAAATGGCTTACCTCATGAAGTTGTACAAGTGGTTTTGTATTTGCGGAAAGGTCGGTCTGTCATCCGGCATGTCGCTCCAGGAAATCTGCATTAGCTCGGTGAGTTTTTCCGGGCAATCGAGCACCTGCACGATTGGTCGAAATGGAGGACTTTCTCTCATTGCAACTCTCAATATAATGTCTACCAAATATCAAAATGATAAATAAATAAAGTAATAGATGAAATGTTAATTGAGTAGATTACCTGCAATAGGAATGTTAAATACTTCCCTGGCTACCTGAAATGGTCCTTCTCGAGAAATGATCTCTTCAAGTATTATTCCAAAACTGTATACGTCTCCTTTTTGATTCGGCTCTGGAATTAAGTCCGCAGTTATCGGTATTAATTCTGGAGCAACCCACATCAACTCTAGAATATAAAATATTATTGGAATGATATTCTATTGTTAATATTGATAATCTTACTTCTAAAATATTCATTGTCCCTTACAATTTCAGTAGGTGTGGTTAGAATGTTTAATCCAAAGTCAGATAGTTTAAGAACAAATCTTCCGTCGATCAAACAATTGCATGATCGCAAATTTCCATGAACAGAAATCTCGGATTGATGGAGATAGATCATGCCCTAAATCAAACAATGTTTTATTTATTAATATTATTAATTAATATCTTTATATGTACTTCAATCATCTTCACCTTAACTATATCATTTACCAAAGACATTCGAAAATTCCATTCCAATTTCAAATCTTTATTTTCCAACACATCTTTCAAGCTACCTCTTGGACAATATTCGCTTATAATGAAAGGATTCGCACAGTCCAGGCAAACTCCTACAAATCTCACTGTATTTTCATGATTAATTTCTTTAACCTGCAATTAATTTCTTCTTAATAAGCAACGAAAACTGGAATTCGAATAAAATGAGGCTTACTTGTCCAATTTCTGTTAAAAACTTTTTATTAATGTCGATTCTTTTGTTCTGCGCCATCTTTATTGCCACCTTATTACCTCTGTACATCCTCACACTGGTTAACTGCGACAGATCAGTGGAAGACACCGAGGGTCTGTTACTGGAGATGCGATATGGCTAGAAAATAGTTATCTATGAAACTAAATAATATATGTAAGGGCTTGAGTATTTGGATAATTTCATTTACTTCTGATGATGTTTGCCCGCTCAAAGTTGGAACTGGGTACAATTCTTCTAGCTGGATCCTCCAAGATGTCTCGTTTAAACTTCTCCTGCTCCTCCTTAATACATAATATTGATTAGATATGCTGTATATTTTTTAGAAATTTTGTTGTTAAAGGCGATTTATCTTACCTGAACATACAGAATATTACAATACCAAAGAATGCTAATATAGCGCCGATAACGATACTTCCGTGAATAAATACGTAATACTCTGTGAGCAGCATGAAAGAATATTAAGTATGTACTCATTACTTCTATTAAATAGTTAAGTATACACCGAAGGTTTATAAAATTTACCGGGATAGAGTGGTGAAGGTGAGAAACAAGGAAATCAAGATTGTGCGTTGTAAATGTTAGAATCCATTTGCAACTTCATAACCGGAAGCAGAATCCCAAAAAAACTAAATAACTTCTATAACATACCTAAATGTTTACATTTCGGATCGTTACCCATGAATCCGCATTTCGGTACATCAGGAGGCGCCTCCATCCTGTTACCTGGCCAATGTATGTAAGAAACTGGAATGTATTCTTTGGACGAACCTTTGTAGTGACCAACCACATCAAATTTACCAGTCAAAGGATTCAAATCTAATATCGAGTAATCGGCATCCCGATCGCCGTTGCTGTCGATTCGCACTTGCCCAGTGATACCTACAGAATAAGTGAAGAAAGTGTAAAGGCAAGAAAGAAACTTTTCTGTAAAGAACCTTTCTTCGCCAAAAGAAATGAATTTCGAAGCTTAAAGTTTTAATGCTATTTTCATATGTTTGTAAGGTTTTATATAACATTGAAGATAAACTCTCCTCTATTAATTCGATGAAAATCCTTTCTTTTTTTCTATTAACTAGTAGATACATGGCTAAGGCTTTAATAAAACTTTTATTCATACATACGTACCGGAGAAAGTCCTATTCCACATTCTTTCTGTTATTCTTTTGCCATCTCGAATATCATTACCATCGTGTAGAGTTTCGTTTAGAGCCATCCCCAATAAATAAACGCCATCGTAAAACGCACCAATTACAAAATTGATCTACAATCGCAATAAATGGTATGAATGAATACAAAATTGAGTAGGCATAGATTACTTGGCAAATAATAATTAAGAAGTTGGATGGGTCTTAGAAAAAGTAAAAGAAGGGATAGAGGGGATCGATATTTTATATGCCAAGTTACCTTTGGTGAGGTATAAATGAATAAATGATAGACTTTCTAGAGGATTTCAAGGAATAACACCTACCTCTTCGTTTTCGCTAATAGTATAGTTATAATCTTCATACGATTTTTGTTTAACTTTGTCGGCGAATTCTTGAAATTTATCACTGGTTGGTTGAAGTAACGATACCTTTAACAAAGCCTCGTAAGCCTTTCTGGCGTTCGTGTCGTTTTCGTCGCCGATTTTCCAATCGTGATCGCCCCAGTAAGAACCCTATAATAAATAATTTAGTTTCCCATACCCATAAGTAATTAATTGAGAAATCTCCGCCATATTTGATCGATACTTACTTGGAAAATTTCAACATCTAGGAATATGTAATCTCCATTCGTCATATCTAAACTGTGAGCGGTCAACATAAATTCCCTTACTAGAGGTCCTCGTACGCACAAGATAATAACTAAAACGTTATAGGTAATTTAGTTAAATATATTTTTTATTATTTATTATAATATTTTTTTATTATAATTATTTTTCTAAAATTGTAACACCCTGTAGCTCGAAAACTAGGTTTAGGTTTAGGAGATATATTGATATAAACTTTTCTTCTTAAAATCACCCAAATATTCACATCCTGAAGTATCGGCAGTCAATTAATTAACACCCTATATGTATAGTAATATATTTGCAGTTTGATACTTTTAAGAGTTCAATGTTCTTGTGTATAAATTATAAAATAGTATATAATTATTGCTTTGCATTCTTCATTAAAACTGTTTATTCTTCATAAATAAACGACAAATAAATAAAATACATAAATAAATAATATTAATTGAAACTTACCTCTTGAATACATACTAGCATCTTTCAAATAATCGACAATATTTTCATCCTCGCTGCCGTCTAAATCTTTTACGTATGTTAGTAAAGAACTTTTTCTTAAACCATGTTCCAGGACTTTTCCTTAAAATTGAAATATTCCTTGTTGAATTAACAATAAATGCGGTAGATATCAAACGAACATAGTGTGACGAGGTGGCCGAGTGGTTAAGGCGTTGGACTGCTAATCCAATGGGCTCTGCCCGCGTGGGTTCGAATCCCATCCTCGTCGAAAATGCTTTTTCAATTATTTTTTTTTTGTTTACGATAAATTATTTTTTTTAATCAAAATGCTCATAATTTTTTAATTATTATAATTAATTAGTCGCTTAAATTTTGTTTTTTTTTTCGTATTCAGCGCTATTCAACCCGTAAGAGATTACATATTTACCGTCAACAATGTCCATAGTTACTCCATAACAACAATGTGAAACTGTAAAAATAAAGACGCGCCTATAACTTTAAGAAAAAAGGGCTGAATACAGATGTATTTTTAGAAATTGATTTTCGAAAATTTGAAAGTTTGTACTCAAAATAATTCGTAATTTCGAAAAAGGTTTATCATGTATAATAAGCGTTATAAAAAGGATAAAAAATAAGATTTATATATCTTTAAAATTTAAATATGATTAAAAAGGAAAAAAAAGTGCCCCGGGTGAGGATCGAACTCACGACCTTAAGATTATGAGACTTACGCGCTGCCTACTGCGCTACCGAGGCGCTGAAGAAAGTAGCACAAACTCTAATACTTAAGATTTAAGATTCTAATTTTATATTTATTTTTTCGATACCGAATTTCACTTATTGTCTTATTGTTAGATTAATTATAATAAAAACAAATTGGGTTACTTATGCGCTCTACTAATTAAATTTATTACTTACCTTCAACGATGACATTTCAAATACATAAAAAAATCGTGGAAAAAATATAGTGTTCAACTCCTGATATATATCAGCTTTCTCAATTGTACCTAATAGACTAACTTGTCCAACTATTACCTTTTTTAAATAAACATTATAAAAGGAAATAAGAAAGGACTTACCCACTGTGAGAGAAAACAAATCCGATCTATCGAAAATTAAAGCGATATGTTTCCATGAAAACTGCTTGAAAATGCTTTCAAATACATTGGTTAGTCGACATTGGCAATATGACATCCGTGTCAGAGTCGGATATTTACTTTTATCTGCGAATATTCCCTTAAAATTTAAAACAAAATATTAAATATGACCATAGACCTAGTTAATAGGTCTATGAATATGACCCATATGTCTGTTTATTCTTATACGAACAGTGGTGGTGCGAGTCACATTTAAACAAGGGTAGTAAACAAATTCGTTTGCAATATGTTCAAAGAGTTGAAGAAAGAAATATTATTAAAATAACAGTGGTTAGAGTAAGCGAGTTGCAATACCACAATATCGCTCTTTCTTCTTCCTTTATATGAGACTTATGGAAGTTGTCTTTGTTGCACCTGTAGACCATATTGCGCAAAAATTTGCAATTACCCATAGGAATGTATTTTTTGCCAAAATCAGTCTTTTAAAATTATCTAAGATCTAAGATAGGTACTTTTATCTGAGGAGCAATGTACAGGGTGTTCTCGAACTTATGGCACTAAATTCTAGGGCACTAAATCGGTCTCAAACTATGCGAACTACCACCCCTAGAATTTATTTCCATAAGTTTGAGAACACCCTGTATACATATACTATAAGGGAAGTAATAACCTAAATAAAAAGCCAGGAATTGCCCTAAAAGGGTGTATTAAATGAGACTATATACTCATAAAGGTATGTACAACAGCGACAGAGTTAATTGCCAAAAAAATAAACATCATTAGGTAAAAAATTAAATTGAGAGCATCATCCTGTATACTATACTTAGGTAGGTAAACCATTTTAAAGTATCATCCAATCTTAAAGAAACGCCTCTATTTCATCCACCTACTTATTGAAATTAACCTTAAACACCGAAACTCAATTATACCGACGGCAGAAATGCAATAGTCACGAAATTGAGTCATTATACCATCGGTAGCTCCAAAACATTTAACTTCATTAAGTGAATCTCTCAATTGTCAATACTAATCTAGCATGGAAAGTGCGTGATTGCGACTGATCGTCCTCATCCAATAATGACATATTTATTTTATGAGCTCAATCACGGGAAATTCTCCATAAGGAAATTCCAATGATTTCGCTAATGCTTTTTTTAACAAGGGCAATAAAAGAACAACGATTCCTTTTTTTACAATCTACCGTTCCTTGCTGGAATAAATTACTACAATTGAATACTAAATGCTAAATATAACTCTAATTCTAATTGCTAAATAAATATAAAAGAGCGAACTCTATAAATACGTAAATCTGATGATGATACCTATTTTGTTGAGTACCTAATTGTAAAATAGAGGCTAATGGGGCCATTTGAATGGACAATTAAAAGTGTTATTACAACGAATTAAAACTTGATTAAACAAACTGTCTGGAATATCAAATAACAAAAATGGAAATCTTGTACTTACTGCTGTAGTGTTCTTAGCTTTCATAACGTTGTAGCGTTTTAACATTCTGGATGTCACTGATATTTGGCCTTCTGATTGGGGCTTAAATAAATAGAAATAAACAACTAACACTTTGTTTAATTTTTGTAATGAGAATATTTAAAATAATTTGTGAAAATAAAGTTTCCCAGAAAAAAACATCGAGTCCCTTTCCATTCCTCAATGTTAAATAAATGAAAATGAAAAATTAAATTTAGAATACATCGAAGAACAGGAAACAAACTTGAAATTACCTGATCTCCCATTCCGGTAATGATAGGAATATTCCAGTAGGCGGACAATCTGGCCACCGGCTCTAAAGCAAACAAACATGCCGGTCCTACGAATGCAATAACGTCAGATAGGAAGTGCATATCAGCGGCTAGTCCCGGAGCAAGGGTTCCACTGCATGTAGGATAACTAAAACAAAAAAAAAAAACAAAAATAGGGGACACCCGGGTTTGAACCGGGGACCTCTCGATCTGCAGTCGAATGCTCTACCACTGAGCTATATCCCCGTTGGTCGTTCGGATATAGTCGTTCAATAAAAAGACTGTAGTTTATTTTGCTGTAGTTACGAGGGGAATCCGATATAAAGTGCGAACCGCATGTAATTAATAAATTCATTTTCTCAGTAAATATTTGCATAAATAAAAAACGCTGAAATAGGTCCATTGTTGTTTTTTAAATTAAATTTAGTAACTTCAAATTTTCACCCCTAACTGAAACCCCCTCAGTATGAGACTTATCACCCCTAATTTTTCAAATTAGAAGGGTAGGCTTGTAACACTTCATTTGAAAGGCATTTTTAATACCATAATTTAACATTTTTTTAGATGCTTTTAAGTAATTAAAGTGTAAATAGTCAATAATAAAAACACAAATAATAATAATTTTTATTGACAAAATACTCGATTAGTACCTTGAAACTTTTATATATCTAAATTAAGTAAATAACGCTATTCCTACGTGCCTATTTGTTTTAATTAAACGTACTACATTATGTAGGTATGTCTACAACTCTAATACATATAGCAATAGAGAATATACCTCCAATAAATACCTATAAATTAGGCGTCTAAGTGCGTAATTATCTTAGATTGTTTTACCAAATTATCTGCACGTATGCTCGTAAAACAATCGCATTGATGATGGCGCATTAGCACACTGTTGAGTGGATATAAACAGGATTAACATGAGTGACAAGCGATGGGAACGAACGAGGACAAGCTTGATTCTAGCCTTTCTAGGATTAATTAAGGTACGTGCTAATTTGGCGACGTTCATTAGACTCTTGTCCAGTATACGCTTCGCTTGCGTTCGCTTATTTTCAATGGCATGTGTCGATTTTGTACGTGTATTTCACTTCTGGGGCGTTCGTCACAGGTACAGTCAATTTAACATGGGAGATCAAAGTAGAGGGCTAGAGAGCTTGGAGATAAACATCAGTAGATATTCATAAACTCACAAAAAATTATCTTTGGGTGTCAAGCTAGCAGCGTTGTTAGTTTATTTGTGAATTTTTTCACTGTATACTTAAGGGTTGAAGAAAAAGGGTAAAGTACTTTTGGGTCATGCACAAAATTTGATGAAATTAATTAAATTATTGAGGTAGATATAGTTGCTACAGTACAGATATTAATTATTACAGTGGTAAAAGAGGCTAAAACTTGCTTAAAAATGTGGCTTTGTTATATGAAACTCTGAGGGGCACAATTAAATTCATGTCTAATCAAATGTAAAATTATCTAGCGTCGCATTTTCAACATTTTAGAAATTATTTAATCTAATTTATTCATGTCGATGGGATTCTGGTTCTTTTGAGATTTTTCTAAATGTTGGTACATTTCGAGAAAATAATTAAAATTAATTAACTCCCACGAATTTTAATAAACATGAATTTTCACCCAGTAAACTATAAACCTATTGCCAATCAGCATCGAATAAATCATAATTTGAAATCATCTTACTGATATCATTTTTTAATACAGTTTTTCCCGACCGAATTTTCGAGAGATTGAAATAAAAAAAAACATATGCAATATTTTGTTTTTCCAATTTACCTGCTCTGAACTTTGGTCAACTTGATCTTGTGTTGCGAAAGGAACTTCCTGTTGATTTCAGCCAGAGCCATGTCGATTGCGGGGCCGCATCGCTCCAGATCGAAGGGGTAATTCATTTGGGACGCCATCAGGACGCCCACTTTGTAATATTTGAATCCATCCTCCGTGGGATTCGCCGAGCCCAATGTGCACACCTCGTACGACGAGGAAATGCACAAGAACCCCACGACCCATTCCCAAATATTCATGGCCTGGAAAATAGAAAACGCGATGCGACCGAAATTGGTAATAGTAATAGAGAAAAAAAATCGTTATGTTTTGTGGGTTACTTTTGTACAATGCAGAAAATTTAATTTCTGCAGAATTTGAAGTAGGTAATACAGAAACATTTCCGAATATTTACTCGCTTACTAAATTAGTTCGTTGTATACTATAATTGGACGTGAAAATGTTAATTGGCGATTTAATTAAATTAGTGCTTCGCCGTTACTGTTTCAAGTATTTTACAGCTAGTTCGCTACGATTTGAGGAAATGTAGCTACTTTTGTTTTTAAACTAATAATGTGATCATAATTGTACGAAATGGAAAATTGGAAATGAAAAATCCTGTGGATATTTATGGAATTTACTCATTTTCCTTCGCTTTACAATTTCTATATTTGAGCATCATTTGTTATGTAAGTATGTAAGTAATTATACCTTTTATACCTAGCATTCACCTATTTACAAAGAGAATGTATTTTTCAGATTTTATTCACCCTTCTTCTTACAGAATTTATTTGCAACAATGCATCTACAACAGACGCATGATTTTAAACCTAAAAAAAACCTACCTACCTAAATGTTTATTTTAGGAAATATAAGCCATTCTGATTTCATAGTAATTTTAATTTTTGTTATCTACGAATGTACTATTTAAAATCGAGTTTCCTTTATACTATCTTAAAATAAAAACAAATGTCCTTTTCCATGCGGGATGGAAAAAAATGAAAAGCAATATGAAAATTACACAAAATCACCTACTCGACAGTTTTTTCTCGTTAAGCTGGCGTTTATGTAAGAAATCTATTTCACCGGAACAAAATAAGTCCTCAATTTACGGCTCGTTAAGTTCTCGTAACGCCGTTTAAAGTTCCTAATAGCACCTACAGGTGCGTTGATGTTCCTCCATTCGGTCTTCTCAACATTGAATAATACATGAGACGGCTAAACGTTCGACGCTTTAATTAAAATTCTGCTATTATTGTAGGAGCATTTGCTCACAAGTTGCACATGATGTACTTAAGAGAATATAAATAAAAGACTCTCGGGATCATTGCTAATTCTTAGATAAATTGGCTAGTCTGATTTTTCAGAGCCAGATCAATTAGTTCTTTAATTAAAGTAATGGAATCATTACAATAGGGATTTTCGTTAATCTTGATAAGAGCCAATTTGTTATTGTCTATTTTATTATTAAAAATTTGTTTATGAATATTTTACTCATTTTAAATGATCAAAATTCTGACCTTTGCGTTAATGATAAATTATTTATTCTTCCAATAATATACAATATTTTATTATCAAGTTAATTTTAATTTAAATTAATTGTTATTCTAAATAAATTGAAATATCCTGCGATAACGATTTTGTTCTTTGATGGTTGAAATTTTAGTGAAAATTTCATAAAAATGTTCATAAAAAAGTTCATAAAAATGAATTTTGTACATCCAATAAATAAAATATTTCACTTATTTTTGAAGAAGGGAGAAAGGGAGAAAATGTGAGAAAATGAAACATCTCACCCATCCTATCAAACATTACCGTTCCTTGTTCTAAGATATACATTTTTTACCGAAATTATATTATATTTCTTTCTATATTTTCTATATTTATATTTCGAAGATTATATTTTTTATGACTATAAGCCTATTTAAAAACGTTATACATTAGAAACTTTTTAAGAATTTTTTTTAATTTCAGGAATAGGAATTATAAATTGGTGAGTATCTTTCTTCTTCGTGCGCGAAAAAGTCTTTAATTTGCATTGAAAAAATTCATATTATTATTAAAAAAAATAGTAATTATAATACTTAAGTATCAGTGCTGAAATAAACCACTAAAAATGTAGAGAAAATTGTTAATTAAAATAATTTTCTGTTGAAGTAACTATAAATTTAATTTAATATCTCCAATAATAGAATAATTGTAGGTATAGCGAATTATTCACAAAATTACCTTAAACTTTATAATGTAAGTTTTAAATTTTTAATTAATTCTGCCATGCATGTGTATTTTTTCATATACGAATTAACAAACACAAAGTTTTTAATCCGAATTAAATTAAAAAGTTTTGTTCAACCAGAATTAAAACGCATATTTAATTTTAAATTGTAGCCTTTGGGTAATTGCGAAATTAGGTAAATTTGAACTAACCGAAAAAAAAAAATACAGCATAAACCAGGAATTAAACTCACCTTAACCTTAACCTCTCGTTAACCGACAGCTTCGAAGAACAAACTGTTCCGACCGAAATCTGATTCACTTTTGCTGCGTTTCCGCTTCCTCATCCAATAAATGATTCCAGATTCGCCGGATAACGGATTTCCAGAGGTGGGATACGTTTAAACGCACGAGCAATGCAGTTGCCTATTTCAAGGCCAATTGCCACAGTGGGGCTACTTCCGAGTTTGATAAAAATATTAGCGGAGGCGTATTGAACTGATCGTCTTTAAGTTGAACCACTGTATTGTATTTCTACTAAATGCTACTACATATTTATAATGCCAACAAAAAATATGCAACTGCAGCCCCTCTACCACACTTTTTTTGTCAACTATTGATAATTATTACGACAGTGGTAGAAAATAAAGGGTTTTTCGGTTGTTGATACTAATTTTCCTTATTCATAGATACTGTTTAAAAAGATTGTTTATCATCATAATGGTAAGCTATAGATTTGAAAGGTAAGTAAGGTAAGAAGGCATGTTTTATACTGTTTGAGGTGTCAATAAACGTATAAAAATATTCAAGAATTGTGTTCTTATTTTCATTAAATGGTGAATTTGATACATTATATTATTATTATCATTTTTTTGTTGATAACTTGCTCTAATTGAAAATATAATACGTGCCAAATTCGATGAAGATTTAAATAATTTTGGAGTTAAGTAAGTTTGATTTTCAGTTAGCTCTTTATACAGGCTATAACTTGTTTTGTGTGGCATTTTGGATATAAGTACCGGTAGGTATAGATAAAAAGGCGTCCAAATGACCCCAGAACATTCATGTGGTAAAATTAATAATCCTTTTTGTTACACCTTGTATATTATTTTACACGTTATTTATTTTTTGTACGTTATTTTAATATGAAGATTTAGATAAATATCAAATATGTTTTTACAGAAAATAAGAAGTTCATCTGAAATTGCTGGGAGTATTTCGGTGAGAAAGAAAATGAGATATTATTTGCTGTTTAAAATCCGTAAAGGATCAGTTGCAATATTCTACTCTGTCGCTGATAATACAGTGTCGCATACTTATTTCATTCATGGTTGTGATGACAACCGTCATCTACATACACGTGAAAAATGGAAAATGAAATATTCGCCGACGGAAACGGCATTAAGCGTCATCAGGCCGATGCATTCTCATTACTTCCGGACGAACACTTATCGAAATAGCCCCGATTTCCGGCACTTTTTTCAAATACCTTATAACGCGCAACGAAATGGAAAACTGGAAATGAAAAAATCAAAAAGTCGGAGAATTTTTTGGAACACAATAATAGATTTTTGGCCGGAAATTGTGTAAAATATTTTGCAAGTTATTACCTTCATGACTCGTTATTAATAAGCACCATTAAAAATGGGAGGTTATTTTAATACCCTTAATAACATCTAATTTTATCAGATTGTAATTATTAACCACTCTGTACTGATGAAAACTGGTGTAAAGTGGTCTTTTGTCAAATGGCAATTTATCGGTATATCGGGAAATCGGGCGTTAGTTAGCACTACGTTAGTTAGTTAACAATTTATTAGTAATAGTTGGAAAATTAGGTAAGGTATGGAGGAAAGTGGGTAACATACTATCGGTTTCGAAACGAGCATCATTGTGCATAGCATTAACTTCCTATTTATACATGCATGGCTGGACGCTGAGCGACTATTTCGCGCTTGTTACATTCGACACTTCGTATGAAACATGTCTTTTGTGTGTCGAATACGCTCCAAGAACCATATTTTACAATATATTTCGAATGTATCCTCATTGCGCCATCTCTTCGTAATAATCCTTCAAAAATTGCATCTACATAAAATTGAGGATCTTATAGTAAAACGGTACTTACATTCTAAAGTACCTATTTAATAGGTACCACTTCGATTGAGTATATCACTATTTATTTTTAATCCGAGTTTTCCATGTAAGGGAAAGAAGAGGAACTTATTAATCTTTTCACCAGGAATTTAACACTATTCATTTGATTAAATAAAAAATCTAATTAAAAAAGTTAAGTTATATGCGAAATCCAAAAATTTCCCAAAATATTAAAATGTTTATTCTATTTAAATGTTTGTAAGTTATTTTTTTTAATAAATGGTGTTTTAAAATAAGGCGTTTAAACTTACCCGAAACAAAATACAAGAAATACACAGAAATTTTAACCGCCAATAATTGGCGATTTTCAACCAGCGCGTAGCAACGCTAAAGTAGTTCTGCTGTGTTTCTTTTTTAAATAAAATGTTTCCAGACATGCCAGGTAACAACACGGCTGTCCAGAATTTCGTTATACGTTAAAGCGCAAGCATAATTATCTGAAACCCAATAGGTATTCGAAAATTAGGCATTAGGCAGTAGGCATTCGAAATTATTTAATGTTTATTGCTGTTTAAAATAAAACACAAATTAAACGTAAATAAATAGTTATATAATTTATTTATAGTATATTACAATTTAAAATACTGCCTAGTTTTCTACAAATACAATACTTACACGTAGGACTTTAAATACTAAATTTAAATATAAAATTATGTACAAATTATATTTCTTCCAGGTCATCATTGCTACAAGCCTGAAAAAAAAAACTTGTTAATTACTATTTTTTGTCTGTTTATAAGCCATAAATGTTTCATTAAGTTAACAGCGAAACGTAAATATAGAGAGTATGTAGGCGTAATTAAGAGAAATATTTATCATTGCATTAGGGCCGGATTGTAGATAATCTTAGTTTATGCAATTATTCTCAACATCAATAATAAAATGAACTCATTTGATTAAATGCACTACGTAAGTATATGGATGTTAAATTTCATACATGGCGTTTAAAATAATACATTAATTATGTTATAATCAGGCGCTATGACCTTTGGAATGGCAATAAATCTCACGTTCAAAATTGTTAAATTACCTACTAATAATAATTGAATTCAATTACCCATAGTTTCTTGTTGGATTTCTACTTTATATGTCGGGTTATCGTAGGCGGATTGACTAACCCTGGACGGTGGAGTGATGGCAGCCTTATTTTGATTGTGTCGTCGTATTAAAATGAGCAATAACACCAATGTGCTCATAATAGCAATAGCTGCCAATATGGCAACGATGACTAGAGGTCCGTAATAATCGCCCTTTGATTCCAAGTGCTCCGCCCTAGCGAGCTTATCTGCAACAAATAAATATACCAATTAATTCAATAGTGAATCGAAGGTAGAATGATCAAGTGGTTTTTCAGAGTTTTACGTTATAAGTCAAAAAATAGGCGTTATTTCTCGGCTATGTACATTTCATAAATGGAATGCATCAATTGTCAACAATTTAAAAGTCAGGAAATTATGTATTATTCACCGGATTTGCTTAGGAAATTTAAATCTCATGTTGGTATAGGACACTTTTAACTTTATAAAATCAGGAAAATAAAAAAGTAGTTACCTTGCTGCGTAGATGCTCCTAAAACAGGAACTGTCCGAGGTTTCGTGATAAAGTCTTGCACGTTACTAGTTTTGATTTTGCCATTAGTTAGGTAAACTTCCAGCCACAGCCTGTACCTAGTACCAGGTTTCAAATTTTTGATGATCGTCTTGGTTGGAGAATCCCTCTTCGCTATTTTGAACAAACTCTCATCCTCCTTGCCGGAGTCGCTTTGGTAGATCGCCCTGTAGATATTAACGTACTTATCCTCCGGATAGGGAACGCCGTTCCAAATTATTTCGACGCTTTGCGATTTGATCGAGGATATTTCCAAAGTAACGTTGAATCCGTAAGTGTCTACCTCGTTAGCAGTGGTGAAGTGAAGCATATGCTCCGCGTGGAGTTCAGTAAGTTGTCCGGGAAACGGTATGAAGAAAATGCCGATTTCGTACTTGGTATTCGGCTTGAGCTTCTCTAAAGTGTAGCTGGTGACGGCCCTGTAGATCAGCGGCGTCGCCGCGTAGATTTTCCCGTCGATTTCCCGGTATCTCAGCTGCACGCCGTCGATGAACCTCAGCTCGTTGTCGTCGAATTTCCTCCACACCACCGTCACCCAGGTGGAATTGATGTCGGTGATGGCGAGGTCCGGCTCGATGGGTATCATTGGGGGTAAGGTGGTCGTCGGTGTCGCTTCCCTGGGCGTTTTGATCTTGTAGATTCTACTGCTGTGCGTGGTATGTATGTCGCGCAGTGTTATGGTTATTTTGATTTTGTATTCGGTGTTGGGTTGCAAATCCTGCAGGTCGAATTCTAATGACGGTGTGGCGATCAAGTCATTAGGCGGCGCAAATACTTGCAGCATCCACGAGTCCAAATCATCGTCGCTTAAAAAAATTAAAAAAAATTGATAAATACAGAAAAAAGTCTAACGAAATTGAAGTATAAGGCAACAGGTGCCTAGAGGAGCATGTGAGACGACAAATAGTAAAATTTAGCGACTGCTATTTGACCAGGGTTTTCGGTGGTATTTCCACTGCCATATTTCCAAATCCGGAAGATCTCTAATGTAAGATTAGGTAGGAGAAATTTAACAGCTAACTACGACGACTACAATATGGAATCATTATGATTTTTGAAGTAGTAACTACCGATAAGTTCTAAATCATTATTTTTGCGACAAGCACTAGGTACTTTTTATAAAAAATTACTTTTCTTTGTACAATTAAATATAACAATTTTTTTCCTCTCCTCAGCCCCATCCAGAGACACAATGTATATCTACATACGAACAATAATGCACTCGATACAAAAATATATAAATGAACGAAAAAATACATGTGAAATATTTGTGGAAACACAACATACCAAACATACGTTCTAAAGATATTATAGAAAAATGATTAGAAGATAAAAATTTTTGAATAATCGGAATAACATAATTGAAAATTTAACTCCACTGATAGTCAAGGAAACATGAATTACTTCCACTACATTTCCACCACATTGACCCAATTCGGCATGCTCTCAAGATAAGACCTTACATCCAATCAACCGCTTAATGAACACTACAATCAATAGTTAATTCGAGATTAAATAGAGACATTTTTTGAGCATCTACTTACTTCTTTTTGTTGGTATATCTTACTTCTACTCGTCCGTGTAAATTTACTATAACAGGAGGCACCATGAAAGCCAGGCGGACAGTATGAGGATCGATTGCTTCCAAGGTGTGAACGAGAATGTCGTCATCAGGTTGTTGGTATCCCGGGAACTGACCTGGAAATCCGTTGATTCCTACGAATTAAAATGATTTTAGGAACACCAACTTTAAATCAAATAATTCCACAATGATGGTGATTTATAATTAACATTATTTAACTAGTCTTTGTTTCCACTTTGTATAGCATTTTTACAAATATGTAGGTACATTTCCTGATAAAAATAATGCATAATTTTAAACAGCAGTCGAACAATCATTGTTTTTCTTTAAATTTTTAATATTTGTTTAACTAACCTGGTCGTGACACGTTGATTTTACTAGGCAATGGTATATTTTGTTGTCCCAAGAAAGGTCTATCAACATGAGGAATATTACTAAATACTTGTCCATTAGGTAAAGAATTTTTATGAAACTCGTTCAATATATGTTCTAGAGATAATCCAGGCGGAAGATTTTCATTGTGTCCGCCTTGCGGGATGACATAGGGAACTAAATGTATATTCGACTTATCCGCATTGGATATGGAATTAGGCGCCGGTTTGGATGCAGCGGGGAAATCGTGGATCTCTAAAACCGACCCCGAAGGATAGTTACTAAGTTCCGGATGACGGTTTATGAATTGCAGAAGTTCCTCCGGATTACCGTGGCCGTGAATTTCGATTTCCGAATGAACCTCGGGAGCAGAGGAAGTCGTTTCGACTGCCAAATTTGGCTGAGTTACGAAGATAGCAGGCTTTTTGTTTTTGGATTTAATCGAAGGTTTTTTGCCGCTATTATTGTTATTTGAGATATTGTGATAGAACGGATTTTCCTGCGATGATATTTTCGATGGTTCGTTTTCGTAAACTGCTAGAGGTCCTAGCGTTTTAGATGGAGGTTTCGAGGAGAATGGTCCGTTGTATGGAGTTTTCGTAATGTTTTTTTTGTCTTTATCCGCTACGTTGTCGTCCGTCACTGAAATAAGACCGTAAAATCTGTCAGTAGCTTTCAGATGAGTCTGTACCAAAAGCCAATCCACAATCTACCACAAACCTACGCTATTTACAATTGTCAGTGCGTTTCACCAATAAACGTCTACAATCTAAGAACAACAACAAAGCTGTAAATACCATTGCCGCATTTAAGGTTAGTAAAACATATGTATAAGTAATATAAATCTAAATAATTAATGCAGGAGCTATTTTTGGCCCTACTGGTTGATTTTGTCACAATTAGAACAGAGTGGAAAATTTAATATTACTACATTACTTTTTAACTGCTAATTCATATTTAAAATGAACGTTTGTAATCCAAAAATTAACGTAGAAATGTTAAAATATTTACATATACAATGCCCTGACATTAGTGAAAACGAATTGATCAAAATAGTTTTAATTATTTATCTAAATCAAAAATAATCCGCGCGTGTATTAAAATTTTTTTGGAGGTACAAATGAATGTTAATGCTACAAACCAATCAGTTCAACTATATTTCATAGATAGTACCAATTTATTGTAGAAATAGATTATGAAATGAACTATACTAATTCCAAATAAATATTTTATTGGAAGATGGAATAAATACTGGGATAGACACGAATTTTTTAAATTATTTTCTATGTTGAGAGTACTGTTTTAATTATAGTAGGTACCTAACATACAGTGCCTTAACTAATATTTACTGTGCATTGAATTGTAAATTTAGATACCTAATAATAACACAAAATCTTCTAAATTTGAAAAAAACTCTCTTTCGATTTTGTTGGATTCAACATGAGCCAATACAAATCAAAATATAAGTAAAGTTTCATATAATATTCCCACGAAATAAAGACACTTTAATTAACTCACCATACAAAACCATACAATAAATACTTACAGCAGTTTACATTCATAAAAATTGTATATTCTAAAGGCTATTACCAAGCTGTTATTTACAGTAATATACTCATATATATGTTTACCAAAATATTTACCTTGATTTTGATCGTTATGACCGCAAACCCAGTACTTGCAGCAATCATCATCCGGTAGATGATCGATCCTAGCCATGCTTGGTGGACAGGGCAGATTAGGTGGAGGGTGAGCAGTCACCGGAGGACAAGCATTTTGGCACTCGACTTTACCCATTTCGCAGTAACACCTCTTCTCGCAACCGGTGACGTTTATAGGCAATTGCTCCCAATTCTTGTAAACGACCCCTTCGTAGTCGCAGGAACCATTATTCTTGCATTTGACGCTACTGGGGCAACAACGAGGCGGTTTCGGTACGAAATCCAGCGGTACCGTTTCCCATTCTATGCAGTTCGGATCGATAATATCTACACCGAAGTAGGTCGGGCATTGCATTTTCAAGCATTTCATTCCGTCGATTTCGCACACGCACAAAGATTCGCAATCATCGTTATATTCGTCGCCTATGTTGAAGAACTTATCCTTGTACTTGCAACCAGTTGCGCTGGATTTGTCTTTCACCGACTCTTTGGGGTTTCCTTCGAAGTTTTGGATGTTAGTTATCTCGTCAGAATTTTCTAGTTTCAGGTATCTAGCGGGGTTTTCTAACGTTACGAATCCGCCCATTACTTTGTGTTTTATCCAATTGGTTTTGTCGTCGCTGACTTCCACAACGACCGAACTTTCCTGTGGATCTATGCTCGGATCGAATTTCAAAGAAACCGCCGTCGAATTTACGTATCTCGCCGATGTTACTCTCCTCACTTTTTCGTCTTCTTTCTCGGATTCATTATCTTCCAGGGTTACGTCGCACAGCATCTTCTTGCAGCACGTGTCCGACGTATCGGGCACCTCGACGCACCTGTCGTTGGGCTTTGTAACCGGGGGACACCTGGAAATATATCAAATCAATCTAAATCTATTGTCTATTTTTTTCTCATTTACGTACCTTGGTTTACATGACATATTACCACCGGATTCGCAAGTACAAATTTCGCTGCACCCTTCCTTGTAGATGTCTCCCCTATTAAATGTTTCATTTTTATACGAGCAGTGCTCAGTTGGTTCTGTTTCTGGCGAGCAAAAAGTTATTAGTATAAACAAGAAAAAGATAAATGATAAAATAGTACCTGTATCTCCAGCGCATACTAAAACCGAGCAGCACATGTCGTCTGTGGACTGCGCGAAACACAGGGGATCGTTGATTTTCTTGCCTTTTCTGATGAAAGGTTGGGCACATCTGTCGGTACAGTTCATGGTACCGTTTAGACAAGTGCATATGGAATCGCATCCATTTTCTATTTTATAGCCGTGTTCGTATGTCAGCCCTCCTTGCTGGCAGGCTCCAGCTAATCCAAAAATTAGATTAAATTAATTAAGAGTTTTAGTGGCAATTAGCGATGGAAAAGATATCGCAGAAATTTCAGAGCATCGTATTTACGAAAATAACTTTGTTCAGTAAGTAATCTTTAAGCATCTTCAGTAGATGCATTTTTTAATTTCTTCATTCAACATTTTAACTCTACCATATACAGCACTTAAACAACACCTAGTAAAGATGCACCTAGAGTTCCATTTAATTTATTAAGGAATTTAAATGCGTTTAGTTACCATTAGAAACGTTCTTTAACTCGGTCTTGGGGGCCAAGATCTTCGGTTGCACGACATCCATATCGAAATTATCGTCATCGTTGATGGTAACATCGCTGAGATCGGTATCGATCGACGATGCATTGTGCAAGACGTTTTCCCCGTCGTGCTTCGACATGGTGAAATTCAACGCCCTGCCCTTGGGCTCTTCGACGGGGCCGGTAGCGTTCTTGTCGGATATCTCATTGCTTGCAGTCGAAGTTTCGGGAAATAGCGGCTCCACCGACGGCAGCGGGGTGGGTTGGAATCCCATGTCGGAGTCTTCGGCCAGCATGCTCATGGCTTGAGGTCGCTCGGGGGGCTTGGAGGTGTGCGCGGTTAAATCTTGCATCGTCCGTGGTTGGTAAACATCTGTAAGCACCTGATTAATTAGTACATTTATTAACAGGTGGGTGAAGAAGTTGTGCGAGTAGCACATCTAAACCGATATGTAGGTGTACCAGATTGTATTGAAATGCGAGACGCAATACCGAAAGACTGATTGAGATGACTAAAATGAATCTATTTCAATACATTTTGAAATTCAATTCAGGGTATATCATTTGTTAGATACAAACTCCGCATGAAATAAAGATTTTGGGATTGTCATTAAATAGTAAACCTGCAGAGGATATAACTGACTGATTGAGTCCAAGTACACTAGAAATGGAAACGAAAGAAGAAAGTATTACATTGTGTACGAAATTTCGCGTTTCCAATTTTTTTTCGTATGCCATATGCTATGGGGCTATTGAAAGCTGTAATTACTCTATTTTTCAATCGTATATTATTAGTTTTATTATGAACAAATTTGCCAACTTACAGGAACCAGAGCGAAAAAATAACGTCTGATGCTAATTGCTGTTTATGTTGAAGAAGATATATTTACTTAAAGTAACTTTGGACCTAATTTATCGATCAGGGATAGGTAATATAAATTCAATAACGCTGCAATAATTTAAATAAATTTATTCAGTAACTTTTTCTATATTTTTATGGTCGTATTTATATAACAGGTAATTACAAAGTATTCTCCAGATCCTCATAACAACGTTACTAAAAAGCAACCAAAATTTTACGTTCTAAAATTTTGAATCAACAAGACTTAGGTACAGAATGGTAGAGGTCATTTTTTAGAATCGACCCAGTATAATGGTTTTTGTTTCGAAGAAATTAAAAACCGCCCGCCCCACGTAACTGCCATGGATTTTTTTTTATAAATTCCAAGTGGATTCCAACGATGATGACATTATATATCACGAAGCCGTTTGGTATGCAACAGTTGGTTATTGATTCATCCTAACAGAGTTTCGGTCGAATCCCTCATAATTCGAAATACTATTAATTAACTATTGTTAAACCCTTATAACGATGCATAAACGTCTCTCTTTTGTACTTCGGTTATGAACGATAGAATATAGAAATGACCAAAAATTATGGTGCAAGCGACGTCCCACACCTCGTAGGTACCAATGGCTCGTCTAGTCGAAGAAGCAACCTGTTGCAATGCGGATAAACAACGCCCGAGTGACGTGAAGAAAAACAAGATGTAGAAGAATACTCTGCCCCGAAGGCGGAGGTATTAACCTTCATCTAAACCGTGATCTCGTAGTTTTTTACGCGAACAAAAACCGAATCATCCTCCATTCGCTATAGCTATTTCGGCCGAATACTCGGCACTTCTTAGTCTGTCTATCCAATGAAAATCGTTTATTTTCTAACGAAACCGGTTTCTTGATTTTTCTCGGTTACGTTAGGCACTTCTGACGTTCAAAAAGTTATGGTAGGTACTATTGCATAATCCTTATACAGACAATATAATAAATATAATAGTTACTTTTCATATAAAATCCACGATATTTTTGTGATATATACAAAGTCAATAATTTTATTATGTTCAGTGAGAACTGTTAAAATATTATGTGGAGTTATTAATACCATCGGTTCCTTTCAAGCAGACTGCTCGTCGCTTTCTTTTACTGGTTTTTGAATCTGGGCTAATGAATTATCGAGCAGATTTTTGACATCGTTTTAGTTTATTTGGTGTTTCTTTAACCGACATTTTTTAAGAAGATTCGATTGCAGTTTTAAAGTTATTTAATCTGATTTAAGAATAATGAAGATTCTTATAAGATTTTTATCCGAGTGAGAAATGATTTTCTAGTAATTATTTCGAAAACCGATAGATGTTATTAATTAGACTGGTTTTTTTCAAGTTAATTGCAATGAAATGAAAAGTCCTTCCAGCATTGTAGCATTTAATATAATTATTATTTTGATTAGTTTCGCTTCAGCGGCAACAATTAATTTGATATAAATCACTTTGTTTTTCCATTTAATAGATCTTGTTATGAAGAATACAATTTATTACATGTACCCATAACTACCTATAATTGTTATAATATAATTAATATTTTTCATTATTAAGAAATTTTCAAATTTAAATTTAATTTTTTACTTTAAATTTGCTGTAACTACTTAATGTGAATCAAACATTTGCATAAATATTCAATTTTAAGAGAAAGCAGCAATAAATAGAATTTCTGGTATTCATTCGCGATAATCGCGATTACTTATTACTATGCATTTAACTTGAGAATAAAAACATCAAATTTTCTCTTGTTTGATTTCTTTTAAATGGAATTATCACCAGATAATTATCCTATTGCATTAAATTGACAACTTTCTTGCAAATTTAAACGACGTGGTTTATGATAAGAGAAGTCAAGGAACTTTGCCTTTGTTAATAAAGTTGATACCGTTTCGAAAGGTATTTGTAGTAGCGAGCTATTAACCTTTACTTTAATTGAATAGGCGCTGGATAAATCATACTTTCTTTTCTTTTTTGTTAGAGTAATTAGTTGGTTAATAATATCTAATTAATCTACTTAAGTTACCTGCAAAAGAGGAGAGTAGGTAGCCGAAACGTGTGAAAACTCCATCTAAAAACATTATATTCTAATGTGATTAGATCGTGTAGGAAACGAAGAATTAGTCAAAAAATATTATACGTAAATGCATGAAAAAACTCAATTGAGTTAAATTAGTAGACCACAACGCGTGGACAATTACGAGGTATAGCTGCACAAAAATATTTAAAAAAAAACCATAATTTATTCACTCGTACAAGTGACAACTTGCGGAAATGAGGATAACACATGTAGGTAAAGGTATTTCCTACTAAGTAATAATTAATTTCAACGAGTTGAACGGCCATTTAAACGTATATCGTGTAGATACATTGAATCACATTATTTATACATATGATTCGCAATTTTCTTCTTTATTTTTTCCTCATCAATTGCTGTAGATACAAAACAATTCGTACACTATTCACAAGTAGATTATAATCATAATTATCATTATACGGCTATGCACTTAATTGCCTCAAAATTATACTATTATTTTCCAATTATTCAATACCTGTTGAAACGCTTTTACTCATAATTACCTATTTAAATCCTACGCTTGTTGTGGATATAGGCAATTATTATGCCCGAAATACGGTAGGAGTAAAATTACATACAGTTTTCAAATTATTGCTACAAAGTACACAATTTTAAAAGAGCACTCGAGAATTCGAAACAACGTTTATCTATGAAATCTTCCATGGTTTATTTTACGTTCGTTGAGTAACTTCGAGTAGCGCGAAGAATGTACCACATTCATTCAAAACAATGGAGTTGATGCAAGAAAAATAGCATCTTAAGCGGCATTTGGTGTGGTAATGATATTTCCATAATTGCACGTTGCAAGAGTAGATGAGCTACAATTAAAAAATAATCATAAATTTTCATAGACACCGCCAGAAAATTTTTTTCGAAATCCAAATAGCATACATATAATTCTAATCACGAGCCTATAGCTTTTTATACCTTTTTTTGTACTATTTTCCACATTATACTAATATAGTGTCGACATATAATAATTCTATACCTAAGTATATGTAGTATTAAGTACAAAATAATAATGAACTAACTGCATTAATTTTTCATAATGTTCTGTTATTGCAAACTCCTAGTATTAATAAGGTTTGCTCTTATATAAAAATATTCAAGATAGATTGTAGAAATATTGTTGAAACATAGGCGGAAAGAGTAACCTACACATTTCATTTTAAGTCTTTTCATTGTGAAAAAAACCTTTACGTAGGTATGTAGGTGTACCTTGGCAGCGTTCTTTTATAGCATTTTATCGCAATTATGGGTCTATTCTCAGGGGCGATAACCTTGCTACTTCTACAATTCATTAAAAATTATGTCCTAATAAACTACAAATAAAAAACAATACTTAAATTAGATCAGGATAGAAAATAACCGTTTTCAAGATTAAGAAAGCGATTATACCTAGAATTATTGTAAATTACAACATTTAAATTACTCGTTCTGTTTTAGCTATTCTTTCTCATTGCTGGAATAGAAAATTAACGTTAACAGGCCTATTGTTTTTGTATCATTTTTCGTCTTTCACTAAATTTCATTGTTATTCTTGGATTCTTCGGCGTAATATTAAAACATCCTTTCTTTTAACCTTCGTGAGGTTATTAGCATTCGGAATACGTACGTACAATGAGACAAGTCACTGAAAGAACCGCTTACTTTCTATATAATGTGGTGTTGGAAATTTCACCAGACCGGATTGGCCGTTTTCCATTAGTTAAATATTTTCATTAATCAATACAACCACTTTATTTTATGGCTGCATTGAAACTATTCAAATCTAAATCAGAATGCGATTGGCATTTCCAATAAATAAGCGCACGCAAAATGTTCTGAACAATCACCGTAAGTTAAAGTGTTTGAAAAATTGAACTTTTGCTAAGGTTAGAGGTTACTTACCTTTAATGTCAGCCTTGGAATTGGCTCGTCCATTTGTTATGCTCGAGAACACACTAATTTCCCTATTTGTTTACTCTCCGCAAGTTTAATTTAAATTAAAACTGTAGGTATACACATCATCAAGTCTGAATTAGAATATTTCAGCTCAGAATAATTAGACATTAATAGAGCACTAATTGAAATAAAATACTACCAGGCAGAACTTTAAATCCATATTGATACTTCTTTATGAACGGTGTGATATTTACATGCAGCCACATGTGGCAAAAATGCAAACTTTAACAACACCAATTTATTGAATACTTTGTTGACTACTGTTATCTACATAAAAAAACGAATTGAATTAAGTAGCAAAGGGTGCGCATTCGCAAGTCTGACACCCAAACTCATCGAATTTGTACAGTACGCAATAGTTGGTACAAAAGGCCTCTGGACATTTGTACACGCACGTCGGAGAGCGCGGACAATCTTCCGTGGAGCACTCTTCTTCTTCCCTTAATTGGCACCTTTCGGGCGGATCGCATTGGACGTTCTTGCAGAGATCGTCGAGACATTCGCAAGTCCTGCAACCGTCATCACCGATCTGGTAGTTTGTGCAATTATTGTCGGTGCATAAGAGCGACGGGCAAACGCGCTTGCATATAGGAAACGGTTTACAGAGCCCTACGAAGCAGTAGACACTCCTAAAGACGCAAACTTTATTAGGCGGACATTTGTCAGTATTGCAAGGTTCCTGGCCTGCAAATATTTGGTGTTAGTTATAAAGAAAAGCAAATGTGTGACACAATCGAATAATTAGATAATGAAGATGAAGACGATGGTGATTTATTTCGCTTACTTGGTGGTATATGAACGCAGCCTGGTCGTTCTGGACAAGGCTCTTTAATGCAACGAATTACATTGTCCTGGCATATTTGTCCTTTTGGACAAACGATTCGCACTTTTACCTCATCAATTTAAAACAACAAAGTTCCAATAAAATTTAGAGTAAATTAAGGACTTTGGTAATCTCTCACAGGACATTCAGACAAATAAAAAAAACAGTATTTACCCCTAAAAACTACCCTTAATAACAAAACACGACAAAAGTTCTTTTTTTAATCGTATAGGTATAGGTACAGAATAATTTTAGAATTTTTTTGAATTAAACTTTTTCGAAAAAATAAAATTTCCTTAAGGGAAGTGAATGAACATGAACATGAAGAACATTTTTTTGTAAGAAAATAAAAAACTTTAAACTACCCCTGTTGAAAAAGGGCATGGGGTGAGTAAAAACTTCATAAAGCAACGTTCTATGTATTGTAGAAAATTTTTTAACGTTGGTTAAAAATTTATATTTTCCTTATAAAAATTCAACTTCATTATAAACTTTCAACCCCTATAGTGCTAAATGCCAGAGGGGTACATGTGTGATATCTTCTGTTTTATGATCACCCACCCGCCCTCTACCGTCCCTAAAAAATTCGTTTGGGTAGGAGTTTTTTTTTTGAAAATCGCCAATATTCATAGACTAAAAGGGGAAAGTCGATACTGATATGTATCGGGTAATTTAATGGTATCGATTAGGTATTGATTGCGTATGTGCGCCTTCAGTCGTGTTGGTTATTCGGTAGAAAATTGAAAAATAATTAGACTTGAAGTTGAAAATTGGATTTTTTCGTTTTTCCATATTTCCGACGTTTTGAATATTTTACAACGAAGGTTATAAAGAATACTGGATGGTAGTTAATTAGCGACTTTCGGTACCTTTTTTTGCATATTATTCAATTACTATTCAGACCAGTTGTAGGTAATTACTAGTGCAAATCAGAGAATAAAATTATTAAAAAGACAGTAGAATTTAAAATAAATCGCTCAAATATGATGAATTGCAAATGAACGTGATACAAGTGGTAAATAGAACGTCTATAACAGTTAAGATAAAATGGTCAATAATTTCCCTATCGGAAAATGGTAAACACAAAAAAAGGTAATTCACAGAAATTTTTAAATAACATTTTTTGGTATTAAATTGGAGCGAAATGAAAACATTCAGGATTTTTAATTTGTCACTAGACTACAATAAACACCCGCGAAATCCATTGTAAAAATAAATATAATATGCCAAAAAGTGGATATCGAATGTAAAATCGGAAAGCAAAAGCGCGAAGACCCATGATTAGCAAGATAAATCTTTATAATACGATTTCTTGTTTAGATACGCGAGCTTTTACCACCACTTATCGAAATCGCCTTTGACGATTTCACCGTTCTCGTCAACGCTAATAAAATATTCGACTTAACACTAAATTTTAACACACGTTATATTGATACTAATTTTATTATCAATGAAATTTGTATAAATAAATGAATACTAATATTTATATTAAAATACCTGCAATGAGCGTCCAATTCAACCAAATTATACAAATGTAAAGGATTCTCGTCATGTTAAGAGTTCTGAATGTTATAATTCTAGTGACAAATCTGAATTTGTATTTGTAGCATTTTTTTGAATATTTTCCATATTTTTAATGTAAGAATAAAAATAATTTTACATAATTATCAGCTAATAGTAATTTCTAAATATTTATATACCGAGCGGTCATCTTGAAACCCTGCATTCGTCCGCCGATTTTTCGCGCCGAAGCCGCGCCTCTCCTCAGTTCGACTGATTCTCTCTTTCTACTGATTGCAGCGCTCGAACTTGGACGCTCGGTATATTTAAAAAATGCCTTCCTCTATACGATTATTTTATGTAAAATCTGTTTTTTCTCAAATAACTCATATACCTAATGATGTATATTTAAACAGGCTTTGAAAAACAGAATATTTCCAAGGCACATTTCATTATTTTTAACTGATAATTTAAAATGCGTAATACTGAAAAAAACATTAAAAGGCCTGCCTTTAAGACCTATTTTTTATATTACGTCCATATCAATACATAAAAAGTGCCGTTTTCCATTAGTTAAATAATTTCATTAATCAATACAACCACTTTATTTTATGGCTGCATTGAAACTATTCAAATCTAAATCAGAATAGGTACGATTGGCATTTCCAATAAATAAGCGCAAGCAAAATGTTCTGAACAATCACAGTAAGTTAAAGTGTTTGAAAAATTGAACGTTTGCTAAGGTTAGAGGTTACTTTTACCTTTAATATACGTCAGTCTTGGAAATTGCTCGTCTAATTGTTATGCTAATTTAAATTAAAACTGTAGGTATTGTTACTCCTTTATGAACGGTGTGATATACATTTTTCGAAGATTCAATTTATTAGAGATGTTATGCAGCGACATGTGGCAAAAATGCAAACTTTAACACCAATTTATTGAATACTTTGTTGACTACTGTTATCTACATAAAAAACGAATTGAATTAAGTAGGAACGCATCTCGCTTGCAGAGGACAAGGCGCTTTCTTGCATATCACTTCTTCCACGATGCAAGTGTCGCCGCATTGGCAGTCCACAAGAGCGCAGGGATCGTCGCACTCGCAAGTTTGACACCCGAACTCATCGTATTTGTAATATCTGCAGAATTCGGCGCAACTGACCAGCGGACATTCGATCGGCGGGCATATTGACACGCACGTCGGCACGGGCGGGCAGGGCGCCTTGATGCACTCGACATCCATTAATTCGCACCTTTGGCCCGGATCGCATTGGACGTTCTTGCAGGGATCGTCGAGACATTCGCAGGTCCTGCAACCGTACTCATCGATCTTGTAGTTTTTGCAGTTATTGTCGATGCACAAGTACAGCGGGCAGATGTGCTTGCACGTAGGAATCGGCGGACAGGGCGTTGTGAAGCATTGGACTTGCTCTAAGACGCACTGTTCGCCCAATTTGCATTGGTGATTCAAGCAAGGATCTTCGCCGCATTCGCAGGTCTGGCAGCCGTTTTTGTCGTACTTATAGTAACCACTTTCGCAAGCTCTGCATTTGACTAACGGACATACTACTTCTAAAATAATTCACCCGTTAAAACATATCTGGTGATTTGTTTAGACACCGTTTTTACTTACTCTTCTTCGGTGGACAACAAACTTTTTGACCGTTGTCTTTCGTTTCGCCACCTAGACTGTTCGTGCATTGATAAGGTGCAGGGCACGTTATGCCAGTTTTATCACCGCAAATAACCGGTTGGCCGGTATATTCTATCGTTAGTGGATCACCGTATTTGCAAACTTTTGGTTCGCACACTGCTTGTGGCGGACAAGGATCCGTAATGCAATAGACTTGGTGCACTTTGCAAACTGTATCAGGCGGACATAGGACAGTACTGCAAGGATTCTCGCCTGCAAATATTTTGGTTAGTTAAAAAGAAAAGCGATTGGGTGACACAATCGGATAATTAGATGATGAAAATGAAGAGGATAGTGATTTATTTCGCTTACTTGGTGGTATAGGAACGCAGCCGGGTCGTTCTGGACAAGGCGCTTTAATGCAACGAATTACATTGTCCTGGCACATTTGTCCTTTTGGACAAACGATTCCATCGCACGGACTTTTACCTGATCAATTTAAAACAACAAAGTTCCAATAAAATTTAGCGTTGATTAAGGATTTTGGTGAACTTTGATGAAATTGATTATTGGAATCGAGGATTTTATGAACAAACTTATGAAACATATGAAACAAAGTAGTCAAATAAACATTCTTAGTGTTCCCTTTCCCTTCCAAACTTCACACTTTCCAACCGTTTTTTTACGAATTTACTTAATTTCTACCAGAAAAGATTGCAACATCTCATTCCAGTTAGATACCTCGTTATGTAATCTCTACTAATTCGGTCTGTATCTGTAGGTGATGTTCTGTTTTTCTGGTTGGACGACTTCGGGGCAACCTTGAACATTCAGGTAACTCTATTGCCTCAATATAATATGTTGGCGGGTAAAAATCCGCTGGCACGTAATAATAACCATGACGTGTAAAAGTCATATGGAAATACTAATGAATCACTCGATGCGAACGTAATGAATGCTGTCGAAAGGGGAAAGTCGATACCGATATGTATCGGGTAATGGTATCGATTAGGTATTGATTGCGTATGTGCGCTTTCAGTCGTGTTGGATATTCGGTAGATAATTAAAAAATAATTAGAACTGCAGTTGAAAATTTGATAATTTTTCGTTTTTCCATATTTCCGACGTTTTGAATATTGCACAACGAAGTTATCAAGAATACTGGATGATAGTTAATTAGCGACTTTCGATATCTTTTTGCGTACTGTTCAATTATTATTTAGGCCAGTCGTGATTAGTGATTGTTAATGCTAATCAGAGAATAAAATTATTGAAAAAAACCGTAAATTTAATATAAATCGCTCAAATATGATGAATTGCAAATAAACGTGATACAAGCGGTAAATAGAACGTCTATAACAGTTAAGATAAAATGGTCATTAATTTCCCTATCGGAAAATGACTTTTTAAAAAATGGCAATTCACAGAATTTTTTTAAATAACATTTTTTGGTCATTAACTTGGAGCGAAAATTAAATCATTCAGGATTTTTAATTTGTCAGCAGACTACTAAAAACACGCCTAATCGATTGTAAAAATAAATATGCGAAGAAATCGAAATCGAATGTAAAATCGGAAAGCAAAAGCGCGAAGACTCCCCGGAGATTAGCAAGATAAATCTGTATAATGCAATTTCTTGTTTAGATACGCGAGTTTTTACCATGACAGATCGAAATCGCCTTCGACGATTTCACCTTTCTCTTCAACGCTAATAAAATATTCGATTTAACACTAAATTTTGCAAATTATATTGATACTAATTTTATTATCAATGAAATGTGTATAAATAAACGAATACTAATATTTATAAATACCTGCAATGAGCTTCCAATTCAACAAAATTATACAAATGTAAAGGATTCTCGTCATCTTGCGAGTTCTGAATGTAATAATTCGAGTGGCAAATCTGAATTTGTATTTATAGCAATTTCACATGAAGGATTTTCCATATTTTTAATATAAAAATAACATTAAATTTACATAATTATCAGCTAATAACAACAAATATTTATTTATATTTAAAAAATTCCTTCCTATATATATGATTATTTTATGTGCAATCCGTATTTGCTCAAATAACTCATATAATGCATATTTAAAGAGGCTTTGAAAAACAGAATATTTGCAAGGCACATTTCATTATTTATAACTGATAATTTAAAATGCATAATACTGAAAAGAGCCTGCCTTCAAGACCTGTCTTCTTTATTACGCCCAAATCAATACATAGAAAGTGCTAAAAGTATGATAAAATCTTTTATATACTCAAATAGTAAGAGTTGCAATAAAATTTCCTTTTTAAAAGCGTCTTTATTCTTTACATGAACGAAATATTAAACAGTTGTGTTATTTTTTATACGTGCAATTCAGTGAGTATTTGATTATTCGTAAGTATCTATCAATTTCTAACCATTAAATTATAATAAATACTAATTTATTTGAACAGGTATATTCTTAGGTACAAAAATTCCAAATAAATGTTACATCATTACTAATGCTTAAATTTTGCACATGGCAAATATTATGTCAGTTATATTTCGAAGGTTCTTTACTGTGTGAAAAATGAATCTTAAAAAATAGGAAAGGATATTTTCGAAGTGAGATCATGCCGAGAAGATGATTAAACATTTTTGAAAGCTCTTTTATTGTGTGCATATCTACATCTTTGTAAGTAAGCATATAACAAAGCTAGATGGATGAAGAAATGTAAAAATGTTAATATACTTTTGTTATTGAAAAGTGTTGAACAGGAAGAACACGTAATATCCAAAACTATAAAGGACTTAAATTAAGAACGTAAAGGAATGTGGACTGTTTACATTACATGTACATATGTAAGGGTATTTATTAGTTACATCTGTATATTTAATGTTTCTATTTCATTCAATTTAAGTTTTTCTATCAGTTTCTAATTTTCTTAGTATATTACGTTTTTATAATCAAATCAAATCCTATTTTACTATATAACAACAGCATATTATCAATATATTACGATGGTAATAATAACCCAACTCACGCTTTTGAAATGAATAGTATTCGTTTCATCTGCTGAAACATGTAGTATTCAACTTAAAGAATAATAATAAATTTTTATAAAATGGAATATCCACTTGAATCACCTACATACATATTCATAATTAATTAGCACATTCAATTTACGACCGGCGATTACTGAAAAGAAACAGTATAGGAAATATGTACCCTAATTATACGTCCTAGATACGTGGAAGAAAAGGTATATAATCTTCTGATAACCGACCAAAAAATATTGCTTACGTTGTAGCGCTACTTTTTACAATAGTATTCGCTACATAGCTGGTAAAATGCAACTCTCACCGTTATCATAGGAAGACGTCGAAGCGCAATTTCCACCGGTACTCCCTGGCGGACAATTTTCAGTCCTAACTCCGTACACCAACACCGCCACTAAACCAACAAACACCACCGGAGATCGGCGAGTCATAGCGCAATTGGCACTAACAACCAAAAGGAAACGAGAGGAAAAAAAACTATAAAACGTCCGAAACCGATCACATTACTGAGTGAAATTCGTTTATTGGAGAAAATCGAAGTGGAATGAACGTCTAGCGGTCAGCGGTCACCGTTCTCTCTCGTGCTTGCTAGCCTCCGGTACTGCCTGATGCATCGGCGTACTGGCCTTCGACTACCCACGAGTGGGGCACAAAAGACAGGTAGAAGCGGTACCGAAGTCTTCAGAACGATTGTAGTGCAGAAGGTATCTAATAATATTAACCGTGGTACCTACTACTAGATAAAAATAGAGTGCGCTTTTCAAATTTCTGTTGTATTGGCTTTTATTGACTTTTATTGTATCTACTTGTTCTTTAAGTTTAGATCCGGTTGACCTCTATTTCATTTTACGATGGCTATTTGGTTATTTGAGTCTCTAGGTTTTTTGTGTTTTCTCTGTGGTTTTTTGGTAAAACCTTGATAAAACATCCTATCGACTAATGAAGTAACATATTCTAGAAAATTGTCGAATTTACATGTAACATCTAGAAAAAACACCTTTTAATATCGATTAATTCAGTAAAATATTCTAAAAAATCGTCGTTTCGGAAATCGAAAATCGATAAAAAACCTTAAATTCAATTAACAATTCACAAACAATTTAGGAATGCAAGAATTCCAGCAATTACCTAATATTATATTCACGTTCTAGTCAACTATAGCATTAGACATGTCTCTCAAACATAAATATTCATAATACTTATATTTGGAATTGTTGCTGAACCAAACCTAGTACCCACTTCAAATTTCATTTAATGAACCTCCAACAACCTCCAATACTATCGCCTTGTATTACCGTACGCAGCGAGCAATCCCCTTCGAAACTCTCCGTTCTTGTTTCTCCCTCCCGGCCGCCGAATCGGCTACGAAGGATGGATACGTAGAACGTTGGATGCGAAGAAGTAGCCGAAGGGTCGCCTTCATGCATGCGTTCGTTCGTCGAAGAACGCGAAGTGCTCCTCAGGGCCGCGATGGCGTCCTACACGTCTCGAAGAGGACGAATTTCTCCGTCTGCGAAGACGGGCTCCGAGAGCATTTCGATTTGGGCGCTCGCGCGGCGCTCGTTTCCATTTTACCGCTACGCGATGGCGACGCCGGGAAAATGGAACGCGATTCCGAGAGATTGCGAGTGAGTACCGATATGTTTATTCCGCCTTTAGTAGGTGTGATTTGTCTATATTAAGTTAAGATTCGACACAATATCACGTCTATATTCTGAACTTTAAATTGTAAATAACGCTTTCTTAATTCGACTGTGGAGCATAATTATAGCAGCATCATATATTTTCGAATATTTGAAGGAAACTTATTTATCAAATTTGTATTTTTGCATAATAAAATACCACAGCAATACAAAAACAATTAGTGTACTTAATTTGGTAATATTTTTTGCCAAATTACAGTGTGCAAAGTTGAAAGTGTAAAAAATGGAGCTCTAATAATGAGTATAAAGCACCCATAAACTCGAATTACTTCAAAAATTCTCAAATTGATGTTTTCCACCAATTTATTTATTATTTCAGGCTTCTAGGTATCCAGACTTCCTCTAATGCATCTCCTAGTTCTCTATTGTCGCATATTATTTGTTATTGGCATAAACTCTTCTGACTAGAATTCCCCAAAGATTTCAATGGAATTTATGTTGAGGAAATAATTTGCCATTCTAATAAATCAATTACTTGGTCCCAAATCCGCCTTAGAGATTCTCGTTCAACGTGGATGCTGTGGAATATTCATTTAACTTTCTTATGTTCGTCTAAAAACGTTAACAAGTGATTCACCAGAACACCCAAGTACTTTCTACTGTTCATTAGAGTGGATAGACAAACACCACATTTGTGAAATGTGCCCCGAATCATGAGTATAATGTGATTTCTTTCTCAATTCGCACTCAAATCCAATTAAACTCATCAAAACCCATCCCAACCATCCAAGTTGGTATTTTATTTAATTCTATGTACTTTATTTTATCCCTTATTTTACCACGCGAAATATACGTGGACTATAATAAAGTCCCACAGTCTAGTATATAATCAATAGGAAATAAAAGCATGACTTCATACAAAGAAATGAATAAAAAAATGCGACCCGGCAACATACAGTTTATAAACATAACGAATGAAGGATGATCTGACTTACAAATACGAATAAATCCCCTGGATAAAGGTATAGATTCTTAGGAAATAAGGAAAAATATCGTTAATGTTTTAGAAATAAGAAAATGGAATATACCTTGAGCTGTAGCGATCCAAAAGTAAACAATTAACGTAATATAATTAACGGTTAACAGATTCATGTTCTTGAATGATAATCAAGACCAAACTAACTGCTGTAAAATCCCACTGTATTACTCGTTTATATATTTTTTTCCAATCGTTTATTACCAGTTGCTTAATGATTGAAAAATATACGTTCGTCGAAATGAGATAAAACAAATGTTATTTGTTTTTGAATCAGGTAATTAAATAGAGAATTCTAAAAAGCTAGGAGGCAAAAGATCCAGATAGAGAACAACACCAAAAAAAATGTTCGCTGAAGGATATAATAAAGATAAATAAAAAATAATAGGGAACTCTAATTAGATTTCAGTAAAAATTAGCCTCCTTCTTCAACGTTTTCTTCTTTTTCTTCTTCTTCGGATTCCTCGTCCAATTGAATATTAGCAGCTGTTTCGTCGTAGTCCTCCATCGACATTCTGTTTATGAAATCTTCGTAATGAATTACACCGTTACCTCTTAAGTCTGCTCTTGCAGCGAACGATTCCATTTCTTCTTCATTAAACGGTTCGCCCACTTTCATCAATAATTTCTTTAAGGTCTCTAGCGAAACCGTGCCCTTGCCTTTAACGTCGAATATCTGTCAAAGAAGCCAAAGGGCTTGACTTTTGTAATAAACCTACGTTTTATAATACGAGATGATCTATTTAGGATAAAAAATCCGCGTGAGCTAAAACTTTTACCTTAAAAGCTTTTAAAATGTCATCCTCCTCTCCAGTCTGCGTTTTGTGCCATAGCACATACAGGAACTGATAAAAAGTGATGGTTCCCTCTTTGAACGGATCAATGTCGTTCATCATCGCCTCTATTTCAGCTTTCAAAGGGTTGAAATTCAATTGTCTCATTAGCGAGCCCAGATCGGCGGTGTGCATCCGATCCGGTTCTACAGAGTCTTTGCTTTTTTTCGTTTTGATTTTGTATTTTTTGAATATTTCCTTTATGGCGAGCACTCGCGCTTCGGTGAATTTTCCTTCGACGAATTCTTCGAAGTTGACTGAGACGCTGCGTCGTGAAGGATCCATTTTTTAGAGTATTTAACTGTGGAATATTCAATTAGGCAAGTTGTGCGTCAGAATAATAGACGTTTCTTTGAACCTAGTCATAATCAATCTATAATAATAAGTTTTTCTGGCATTTTATTTTTTTTAATTTTTATTGGGTAGTAGAGTACTGCAAGAATTGCTTTCTTCATTGCTTTTTTGCAAGCCTGAATTTAAAACAGTAGTGTACCCAAACCAACCCAAAAGTTTAAAATTTCTCAAATTTATTGATGAGAAAATCACCCAATTCAATAAACTCTTTCGGCACAAAAAACTATTCCCTATAATGAAAGCGCCCTCAATATAGGTATAGAAACACAAGAATTTTCAAAGTAAAAACGATGAAAACGGTAATATGTAGGTATGTAGTGTATATGTTATGGATAAAGCTAGATAAACGACTAAACCTAAATCTCATTTTACTCTAACATATACACGTGAAGTTACAATTAACCATTGTTTTAAAATACATTCTCCTTATTATCTAAAGAACTATCGAAATTTTTACTAATTTAACGAAACAAAACATAATGAAATCAATAAATTTTCAGTTTTCATCTTCTTTTTTTATTATGCCACTTGCTTACAGCCATCCAGCCATTAAATTTGCCGGTCTATAAATAACCGTCATACTACAGACAACCCTTAAAAGGAAAAAGAAGATTGAAGTTTACTGTTCTGTGATAACTGTCAGAAATGTCACGTGTTGATTTGATGCTGTCAGTTGTCGGTTGTCGTATAAATGCCAAAATTGAAATGTCAACTTGGCCTTAGTTTTGATTTGATAAAAATTATTGTTTAAAAAGATTTAATAAACAAATTGGCACTATTATGTTATTCAGGTTTACGTTTACAATTATTCTGTGACAAACGCAAATAAAATTAACATGATTATTCGGAACTTTGCCAATACAATGAAGTAAGTTGAAATATATTGTTATATTATTTCAATTCAAAAACGAATACTAATTTGGAATATAAATGCTGACAATACGTTCAACAAATCCTATTAATTACCATAAAAATTTAATTTCTGTTTACATTTAATAACTTTCCTTTAAACCATTTATTCTTACAATCTCCTGCTTGTCTTTCGTGTTCACTGTAGTACAGTTTAATATGCTTCGTAAAATCCAATATATTTTTTACCGTAAGATACTCAATAGACCTTCGCTTGTTATATTAAATTTTCCATGTTGCATAGATAAAATGGGATGTATCGGCAGCAAAGCAGACATCAACGATCGCCATCCGAACATATTCCAAGTAACCAACGTAAACGACCAAGGCAGACGAATCAAGTCGGGCAAGCTTCAAGTCACCAATACGGACCTGGTGTTCCATCAGCGCGGCCGGAAACCCACCAAATGGCCGCTGCGATCGCTCAGGAAGTACGGATTCGACATGGACATCTTCAGTTTCGAGTGCGGAAGGCGCTCTCCCACCGGACACGGAATATATGCATTCAAATGCAGAAAAGCCGAGGCATTGTTCAACGTCGTACAACAACGTATAACAGGTAAAACATATAAACATATAAATAGTTTAATATCCAATTCTTACTCGCTTAAGTCCTGAGTATACTCGGGTGGATATTGTATGCAAGAATGGCCACAGATAACCCTGACATAACTCGGGCAAGCTGTACCTGCAGAAAAGATCACTCACGAATGTACTCGGGACAAAAACAACTTTAGAGTTATCTGTATGATCTGTAAATAAAATTCATTTATAGCTTACTGAAGGGGTTAATGTAATAATAAACATTTTCTTGCATAGGAAACATAACAGACGAAGCGAACGGTGAATTTGCAACAGGCAACGGTCAAGTCCATATATCCAGAAGGCCTAATTCAGCAGCTCTGTTTCATGCACAAACCGACGGTTACCTCAATCCTGTATCATTATCATCGACCTCTAGGACTGCCGCAGAATCTAAACGTCCGGACTCGGTGAGCAGCAACGAACCGCTAAGTCCTAATTTATCGTCGCCCCCCGTGGTGGATCTTCTTTGCAACGAACAGAACAGAATCGGTTCTACGTCAGATGCTACATACACAAACAGCTCGGCGATGGAAAATACGTTTAGTTTACCTCAGTACGTTAATTTAGGAGCTGGCGAGGTGGCTGTAGATCCGATGAGGTAATTATATTCATACATACATATAAATCGAGTGTATATGATACATTACTTTTTCAGTACATCACATGTGTATATGAACGTTGACGTTCCTACATACATGAAGAAAGATTCGGAAGACGATCATTGTTACGCTAATGTCGATTCCGAGCGATTAGAAGGCCTCAGAACCGCATCGGATATGATACAGGCTCAACCACCTCTAACGCCTGCCGCTCCATATCCTTTTTCCAATGATCGATTTGTTGTCGATCGTGTGAATTACGCAGAACTAGATTTAAACCAAAGTGGTAAAGCGACTTTAGAGGTAAGTGTAGCTTTCGTTTATTTCCATCGAATCGATTAAATAAATAAACGATTGTTTGTAGTTTCAAGCAGAACCCTCGGAGTCTAGCAATGCCAAAGAGAAATATGTGACTATCGATTTTCAAAAGACGACGGCACTGTCGCTGTCGAAGAATCCATCGATGGCGATAGAAGAGGGCTCAAGGAAAACGAGACACAATTCGGCGATTGATTATCGTAGTTCGATTAGCGATTGATTCGATTAATCGATAGATGAGGGAAAGTCTTTCAACGAAAAAAAGAAGCAACAATTTATTGAAACGGAATCGAAAATTTTTTATGAATAGTAGTGATATACCTTACAATGGAAGAGTTGTAGTATAACGAGTCAAAATTTATAGCGTTTGGTTATTATACAGGGTGTTATACAGGGTAACTTTAAAATAAATCATTAGATTAACTATTGTAAACTATCGTTTAATGCTCTTGGTACAGACATAACGTATACCAAATTTAGTTGTTTTAAGTTTGAATTTTACAGGTGTATTAATTTTTTTGTATTTGTAACTTCACTTTGAAGGCCTATAACTCAGGAATGTAGCTTTGCAAAAAGTTAAGTTGGGTTAAGCAACGTATTTTGGGCTTCCCTACACACCTCTATTCTGTGTCGGTTTTTATGCGGGACACCCTGTATATTGGCAGCTATAATGAATTTATTGATAATCCTCAATTACTTATCAAATAAATATTAAAATTTATAACTCGATTAAATAGCTATTTGTTATCAATCTTTCAGCTTGTGAGATAATCTGAGGTACCTACTTGAAGGTAAAAAACAACTACATAATCTCATATGAGGACTTTTTCTTATAAATTTTGACATATGTTATACAATCGAACTTTTTCGATAGGTAATAAATAAACTTTTGAAAATTGCACAACCCCGTCCGTGTATAGGCAGTTTGTAAAAAGCATAGTACGCATTCGAAAATGCCAAAATGATTTTTTTCGGAGTTTATCCGAATTAACTCAATATTTTTTCACATAGTTTTTATGTAAATGATAATCTGTGTATTTTTTCCTATTCATTTGCTAAAGACCTTTTGCGCTGTTTAATTGTGTCTTCTTTTTTTAATTTAGAATACTTATATTTAAGTTTAATTCCAAATTCATATTTAAACTTCTAACGCATTATGTTACAATCCATTGAAACACTACATTATTTTATTATTATTATTCACGTTTTCATTATTTTTTAAAGTCTCGTTTGCGAGAAGTATTGAAGATTTAAAGTGACGGCGTCGATGTAAATTGAAAATTTTCCAAATTTAGGTTGAAAAAACTTGTGTTAAGTCCAAACGATATTGTTCAAGAGTTAATATTCTCGATCTTTTTTCTCTACGTGCCATGATTATTGTGTTTTTATGTAGGTTACAGGATGTTGTATAAGTAAAACGAAAACCGGCTGATGTACATATATCTTTAATGTATTAGCAAATAGATGTCTGCAATAAATTGCAGGAAAAAAATCCCTATAACTGCGCGAAAAAATGTCCTATAATTATGTAACTTCCTGGTCTAAATTTTAATAATGAATTTATAAATTGTAATTTAGTCGGATTTTGTTTTATAAGCAATCCAGTACCTTCATTATAAAAACCTATATTATTGTTCTAGTCTTCCATACCAATGTTCATGTTATGCCTAAATAGCTACATGTTAAGCATGCATACAGAATAGTTTACTGTATCCATATAAATATGACTGTCAATCATTCTATATGTATTTTTTATGGTTAAGTTTAATATTAGATCGTTTAGATTTTATTACTGTATTTTATTCGTGACTCTTCTCTGGCTTATAATGTATTTTTAAAATATTTTTTATAGTTGTGCTTCATGGCCAAATAAAGAGATTATTATTAATTATAGGTAAGCTACATTTTAGAGTTGGTTTTTATTAATTAGAAAAATAACCGTACCAAAAGATTGATATATCGGATAATTTAGTGATTTATTATTATTTTTTTATAGAGTTTAGAGGCTTGGAATTTTGTACAAATGTAATTAAACCAAAAAAATGACATGTGTTTAGAAAATTAAATTATATATTTGTGTATTTTTTCGAAACTCATAAAATAAATAATATATATGAAATAATCGATGATTTATTAATTAAAACAACGTCTTATAAAAATACTGTTGTATTTAGAATTGCTTATAAAATACAAGAACTTGGAATTTCCTATGAAATGAATAAATTACAACGACACAAATTAATTATCTAAAAAAATTAAAATAAGCGCCTAGTTAAAAATATGGGTAAAATTTCGCAAGTTTATCGAAAATCAGTCGCTTTTAAAGGCGTTTTTAAAATTCTCCGCTTCTTCAAAATTTACGATTTATAATAGGTTCCAAAAACTCCCCACAACAATCTTCAATTCAAACATTTCCTACAATTACGTTAAAAAAATCGGCCAAGTTTATCGAAAACTCGCGAGTTCTTAAAAAAATTGAAACATTTATTTGATACAATGAATTCCCCACAGCAAGCGACAGCTACACCTACAGCGCACATTACGCCGTCTTCTTCAGCTGCTCGGCGATGGCGTCCAAGAAGTCCTGGGTGTTCAGGTACATGCCTTCCTTCAGGTTGGCCAAACCGTGGATGGAGGCGGCCAGATCCTTGGTCATTTTCCCGGACTCCACGGTGTCGATGCACGCGCGCTCCACCCGATCGGCGAATTTCATCAACTCGGGCGTATCGTCCAACTTGCCGCGATGCGACAAGCCTCGAGTCCACGCGAAAATCGACGCTATAGGATTGGTCGACGTTGGATTGCCCTTTTGGTGCTCCCTGAAACAAACATTCCCATTCATATCATTACCCAAAGACAATACAGCCTGAGATATAACAGTTTCATCGAGTACCATCCTCACTCAACTCCAAGAGATCAAACCCGTTGGAGAAAGGGGTCACGATCACGTTCAAAAACTTGAAATATTTCAAATCTAATTTACCTGTAATGACGAGTGACTGTTCCGTGAGCCGCCTCCGATTCCATGGTCTTGCCATCGGGGCACATCAACACCGACGTCATCATACCCAACGATCCGTAACCCTGAGCGACGATATCAGATTGGACGTCTCCATCGTAGTTCTTGCACGCCCATACGAATCCTCCGGAAGACTTAATGGCCTGGGCGACCATGTCGTCGATGAGCCGGTGTTCGTACCAGATTTTCTTCGCCTCGAACTGGGGCTTGTACGTTCTGAAAGTCGGGAATCGCAAGGTTAAATACTGTCGCTTCTACGTTGTATTCGTAGCTTACTTTTCGTACACCTCCTGGAAGATGTCCTTGAAGCGGCCGTCGTACTTCTTGAGGATGGTGTTCTTCGTCGACAAGTAGAGCGGCCAGCCCTTCTGCAGCGCCACCTGGAAGGAGGAGTGCGCGAACGCCGTGATGCTTTCGTCGGTGTTGTACATTGCCAACGCGACGCCGCCGCCTTTGTAGGCGAACACGTCCAGGCGCTTCGTGGCGCCGCTGTCGGGGACGTACTCCAAGAAAACCTGCGAGAACCGCGTTATAGAACTGCTTAGTTTCCCTGGTTTTTTTACTCACTTTTCCTGGTTTGTCGATCACCAAATCGACGGCTTTGTACTGATCGCCGTGCGCGTGTCTGCCGATGATCATCGGCCGCGTCCAGCCGGGGATCAATCGAGGAATGTTTTTGCACAGAATGGGCTCCCTGAAGACGGTTCCTCCGAGGATGTTCCTGATGGTGCCGTTCGGAGACAGCCACATTTTCTTTAGTTTAAACTCTGAAAGAGGACCGAATGATTCATGCTGATAAAATGTTTGTTATGAGTTATGAATATGAGAAAGTTTTGTTTAGAAATGAAGCTTATCAATGCAAAATAAGGAATTATCTTGATTCGTTCTACAAAAATAATAATTATACCTTCTACTCTTTGCTCATCGGGTGTAATAGTTGCACATTTTATTCCTACGTTGTGCTTCAAAATGGCTTGGGCGGCATCAATGGTAACTTGGTCATTCGTTTGGTCCCTGCACAATTGGTCGATTGTTAAAGTAGAAAATAGTGTATGGAAAGTTTCTAATAACTTACCTGTAGGGAAGACCTAAATCGTAGTAGAGACATTCCACATCAACGTATGGAAGAATCAACGATTCCTTTATTTTATGCCATATGATCCTCGTCATTTCATCACCATCCATTTCCACCACCGGGTTCTTGGCCCGTATTCGTTTAGTGCCATCTAAAAATATTATTTATGAATAAAACTAATATTAATAATAATTTAAACGTTAGAAAATCCTACTTTTTTATTATCAGCTAATCTATTAATATATTTAATTGGTTATTACTGTTGAATTGTGAATCAAATTTTGCAAACAACCCCTAGGGCCAATCAATTAGTTTTTATTATTTATGAATTGTAATGCAGTATCTAAATAAAGTTCCATAACTTTCACAACATTGGGCTAAATAACTAAATTTAGATCGCAATCGAATCTGGCAAATATTTACCGGGAATTGCATAATAATGTTTTCGCTTGTACTGCTGATGATCGAAGATCAAAGTTTCGCTCAATTCAAAGTTCTAATTTACCTAATTAATAGTAAAAATTTTAGTGATAATCCAAAGAACGGCTGACCCGAGAGTCTTCACCTCGGACTGGTTTTTTTTTTCGATAAAATTCCATCACGATTTATTCCCATACTTCGGTCAAAATACTCTTAAAATATTCAATGAACATTTAAATCAGCATAAAATATGTATTTGAATAGTCTGATTCCTTGTAGTTTTGCGTCGCTGTCGCGGTTTATTGTAATTATCAAAATAGAAAAAAACTATAAAATTTTTCGTTAAAATAACGAGCTGTTTAGGTAATTTAACGGCTCAAAACGATTGATTTTCAGTTAATAATGTTTAATGTTACTTAATTATTTTAATAAGCTACTTTTTAAGCTAGTAAAATAAGGTATTTCAAGAGGAAAGTTTATTTTATAGATTTATTTTTAGAGCATTTTATTTTATTTTTAAGGCAATATGAGTATATTTTATATATTATTATAGATTTAATGAATATTTTGTAAGGAAAAATTGTTTACAAATAAGGAAGACATTTTGGAGAAATAGCGTCAAGCCCTGCAGTTTGTTTAAAAACTAGTATTTTAACAAAAAACGCAATATTTCTACATATTTCTTATCAAGTAGTCAAGAGGTAAAAAATATCAATTAGGACGATTTTTAGGTCAATTTTTTTCAACGCCTGTAATTTCCTGTTAATGAGAGCCCAACTTATGAAATGTAGTGATAAATAAAAAATATATTTCGTTACTGCACGTTACTCTATTACTATGTAATCAGTAAAAACTTATTATCTTATCATTTTCAAGTACATTTATTATTTATTCATCTAATATCGTCGATTGTTTTTGGAATTTTCATTATTTGTTCAAACATCGAAATGAAGCAATAAATTTAATAAAAAGTTTCTGGTACTAAATTATAGATTTTTTTTATAATTTTTGCTAATAAATAAGTATAAAATATTGATTTGATGTATAGATTTAATGAAAATAATCGATTTTTTTGGAATCTCGGGTTTTTTGCGAAATTTGTTTATAGCTATTTTGCAAATCAAAGTTGAAAATATTTATCACTATCAGTGTAATTTTTGCAGTGTAGCTTTCAATTCACCTGTTTCTTCCTAAGCAATCCAATGAATAAAATTAACATTTTGCCGATAATTAACTTTAACAATAACCGGACACGTTGATCGTTGAATAATAAAACAAAGCGCCTTCTCCTACAAAAGCAATATACCTATACGAGGGAATATCTAAATATACATTTCGTAAAAATTACGAGGGAACTTTTAAAAGTAATAAAAATGCCAAAAATTTTTCAAAGTTATTAACTCATCAACAAACTTTAATAAGTAATCAATGACCCTGAATACAAGCATTTTAAGCATAATAAATAATAAAAAGCCAAATCTAGCGCTTGTTAAGAAATTTTTAACAGACGAATTAATTGCCTGTTAACTTCAACTATACATGAAAATTCTTAGAAGTTCAATCGTTATTATTAACGTAATTATTCGCTAAAATGTAACCATTCATTTAATATAACTCTCCGTTAAATTTAAACGAACCACGCGCCGCCAATTAAGCCCCCAATAAACCAGTTAAAAAAATACTTACAGCTTCTGTTCTGCACGGGGGCCACGCTGGATAAACAACCGTTCGAAACGGAAGTTTTGATAAGATTTTTGCAAATTTTCGTCGCCGTACCGGCCATTCTAACCTCACTTATCTAACGATTCGATAATGTTTTACGACTGCACTCGACGCCAATGCGCTAGATATGCTCCTGTTAAGTGCACGCCTGCAACGAACGCAACGAAATAGTGGCGAAAGAAAGTGGAATTGAGACTTGAGAGGTTCAATTCGAGCCTGCGATCGTGCGTGTGAATTGAATAGGCTAGACGGAGCGAGAGGCGAATAGGAAGGACGGACGATTTTGGGAGAGGATTCGCTTTTGACGACCAGTTGTTTGTCGGGTTTACGATCAGAAACGTTTACACGAGTTTGCTAAACAATCGTTATTGTCTAGTGGTTGAACTAATTGTTAATTCAAAGCGCAGATTGCACGCGACAAGTTGACATAGTTGGCTAAGGTCTTACCTCTGAAGAAGAAACATAGAAGACTCCTAAATGCTTGAAGAGACCTTAAGTCAAAAACCACAAGTATCAGCGAAATTGAGACTAATGCAAAGTTCCCTTGGTTGGTATTAGCAGTTGAAGTGCAGGTTGCACAAGGGGAGCTAATATAGCTAAGGTCTTACCTCTGAAGGAGAAACCTAAAAGACTATTAAATGCCTGAAGACCTTAAATCAAAGACCACAATTATTATAAGCAAAATAAAAACTAATGCATAGTTACTTGCCCTTTTAGAATGGTAACAAGTTAATGAGAAAATTAGGAGAACCTACTTTTCTATAGATGGTCACAAAATATAATAACTTCCTGCTTAGATCATCTACTCAAATAATATCTATGAATTAGACTGAATATCTTTTTTGAACAAGTCCTTCATATTTAAGTTATGAACAATCTTGGGACACTAAGATTCTCTTCTTAACGGACACTTAAAAACTCTGCTTTGAGATGCATATACCTCACAATCAGATTGAAATTAAGATGTATCTAACATCCTAAAACCTATGGCATGGAGAATATACAATGCACCACTAAAAAGTTGAGCAATAATACATCCACAAATTACTAAAATGTTCGAACTTACTATTTGAACAATTCTGAGTAGGTACCTAAAGTTTCAAAGGATTTAGTAAATTTTACAGGAGAGCTATTTTAAATTACTATAAAAATACTGAAATTGACCTAAATTTCTTCAGTAAGTAGTTATTTGAAGCTTCTTGTTAAACTTTCACATTCTACCACCTTGTTGATTTCAACGAAAGGAACCTGTTGGTACTGATAACATAATTTTGACAAAAAAAATCGACATATCAACTTAAAGCATCTATCCACAGAATTAGTTTTATGAATATTTTAAGTTCAATCGGTAAAACAGTCATACATTTACTCTTAGAAAGTAACATTCAGTAAATCCGAAAGGGTATTTGCGAAGGCGGTATAAGAAATCGATGTTACCGTGTAAACTTGGACGTTCCATAATCGAATGCACTCTGAACATTCAACGTGCGCAAACGGTATTATTTATTCGAAAATATTGTGCATTGGTGCATTCGATTCACAAACAGTTAAAACAGAAACGTAAGGAAAGTTTTCCATATCGAAAGATTTCGCTATCGCAGAATGATGCGCTCAATGATTCTGGTTTAGAAAACATAAACAAATTTCAGTAAAACCTAGTTGCTTTGTTATATGAATATTGTTTAATATAGGGGGAAATATAAATCTTAATTCGCAAGGGTCTTATTGAATTTATAATAAATTTCGAATATTATGTATAAAGTTTATTATTTTATGATGAACATGGTGTAGCTATTAGCTATTATGAAAGGTAGGTAAACTGGCTTTATGAAAAGTAGGTAATATTCAGTCCTGCATTGTAAGGAAAAGGTCAAAGAAACCTAAATAGGGTCTCAGGTACCTGTACTTACAGTCAGGTTTAAAATGGTGAATGTTTCAAATCTAATCCCCCTTGTATTTTTCAAATTTCTAGAACTCGAAATGTTTCTCCTATTGGATACTTATAGGACAAAGCTATATTTCTTCTGTAAGAGAATCCACATGATGTTGCCTACAATATTTATCATCATAATCTCACAAAGTTCGTAAAAAATAACCAGGGATGTATTAAAACAATTGAATTTGATGATGGTTCTGAGAAAGCGAAACGTCTGAAAAGGAAAAAAATGATTTTTCAAGCGTATTAAAAGTGACATTTTATACAAAAATAAACAACAAAAAATCTAACAAAAATAAAAAATAAAAAAAATGAATATTTAAAATTTGTTTGCACGATTAGTTTAACATCCTTCCAATTGTACAACCATTTCTCCATTTAACAATACCTATCTAGTATCTCTTAGAGTTTCCAAATCATACTTTCCAAGATCCCCATGCTGTTCATTCTTATCCTATAGACACACTGTACACTTAAAGACCTACCCTAAAGGTATATGCATGTGTACTGTGGTCCATAATCAGGGCTCATTTTTAAAGACTTTGGATCCTCCTAAAGCCTTGTTTAACATAACATCGTTTGGACAGTAAAGTTAGAGGCCCTTTAAAGAGAATTGCTGCTGAATGCGGTCCTGTAAACATAAGTAGGAAACGAGCGATAACGCAGCGTGTCTAAGTTTCAGGAAAACCGTGTAAACGTTGCCCAGCTGAAACCACCGTTCTCGTTTCAGCTGTTTCTGTACCCGGCGCGGCCTCGTCGAGTCGGACTCCCAGCCAACGGCCAACAAACCACGACTACGGTTCAGTTCCAATTTCGCTATTGTGTCGAACGTCGAAAACGTGCTCGAGGTGTATAAAATTACCGGCGTTCGACCCATCGGCAAAGCAAAATTCAGCGAAGGGGCAATTACACCGCTTGGAAGAAGGAAAAATTTTCAGCAGGACAGCGGAATTTGCGCGCACTTGTCGAGTACGTTTGCCTCATTGTTTATGTGTGAAAAATGTTTTGATGTCGTTGATCTAGGACGGGATATTTTTAATAAGTTTTGGGTAAAGTATCTTGCAGGTGTAATTGGTCGAGATCAGCTGTAAATTAAAGCACAGGACAGTTTTGTTTGGTGATTAGATTCAGTAGTTAAATTGTTTAATTAAAAATATTACCTTTTTGAATTCCTGCTTATCTAATTCATAGATAAGAGTTTTTATTTGTAATAACTTTTATTACTATTTTACATTTTTTGGTATACGCTAGAAAATATCCAAATTCGATTTATTTTGTGGAAAATATAAAACAAAATATGCAATGTGATTCTAGCAGGATATTGCAAAGTAAGATAAATCCTTTTTTATAGACAATTTAGAACTTTTGTCTCTTCTAGTAAAATAAATTAAGGACATTTATAGTATTATTATGAGTTATTAATCTTTTTTTTTAATATCCCCTACAATATTTATAATAGATCTACTATATTACTCTTGGATCACCCTGTATGTTTACAGATTTAGAAACATCCTATATTGATGTGTAGGTGTCTTACAGTGTGGCTTTTTCAGCATATTTGAATGCAATAAATACCCAAAAAATTAATTTACAAAAATTACACAATTTTTTAATAATATTTGTAAGTAATAAAAAAATCGTAGTCTCGAATGTTCAAAGGGAAAATCTCATTTCTTTTAATCTAGATTAGAAAAATTAATCCTCTTCAAATGATTGTTTATTACAAATCTTTAAACAAGCAAGTTCCTAATTGTATAAGCAATTACAGAAAGACGAGCAGAAAGGTAAATATTTTTCAAAAAATCTCGGTAATTTACGTTGCATAATATTTTAAGCCACAAGTAATTTATTGTCTGCCTTAAAATTAATCTATCCTAATGTTTCATTAAAACCCTTTTGAATTGATATGGCATTTAGGGAAGTTCCAATGAAATACAAACGCTTATCAAAGGTTAGTAAATATTCACCGAGGATATTATATTTCTCTAACAATAAATTTAGAAAGTTGACTTACCTATTTTCAATGACATTACGATTAAAGTATTTAATAAAGTTATTAAATATTCGTTTGGTGCATCATATTAAGTAAAGTTCTTGCAGGCTCGTATTTTTTCATAAATTATTATTCATAAATTACGAGAAAAAGATCAAATAATACTCCGTAATAATACAGTTTTACTTAATTGGAGTATATTGGTCTGCGTATATACATTTGACGTAGAAATGTACGATTAAAATAAATAAAAGTCTACATTAAACATTGCAAATAATTGGTAATAATAGAAAAACACAATTATTTCGAATATTCCGCGATCTGTCCTGTAGATTGACATTGTTCATAAAATAAATAAAAATATTTTCAACTGGTATATTACTCAATTGACAGTTTTAAAATGATAACAAAAAATAACGATAAAATTACTGAACTTTTGATCTTTTTCTCGGATGTATTGTAATACAGGTCCTGATTGTCCAATTTTTTACTGCACTTATTCCAGTTATTCCTGTTGTATAACATTGATATACACATTTTTTATTAGATAGAAAGGTGAAAAATAAAACCATTTATTTTTAATGTGACTTTTTAAAAATTTATTAAACCATTATTTTTTATTTAAATTTGACATTAGAAAATATGTCGTAGAAATTTAACAGATTACAAATTGCTGTAATTACTTTGAAATTTGTTTTTCATTTTAGCTATTTCTATAAATACTCCTGTTTTAAATAATTTATAAATTTTCTGTTAATTGTTGGTGACAAATTATCAAATCCTGTCCTGAACAAATTCTTATATTTTTAGTAATTTAAACTAAACTGCAAATTAGTCGTTAATTCCGAGACGTATATTTAAGTCACTTAAAAGCGAGAGTTTTCAGTGTTTTCTCATCCAATTAATTAAATTTTAAAGTACACGTGATACTTACAATAATAAACCAAATCGCAAAAAACGTATATGTAAATTTTAATTACCTATTTATTGCACTAACATGTGGATAATTAATTATCGAATTTATTTTTCTCTTTCAACCAATTACAATTTTTCCATTACCCATGCATTAAAAACTCAGCTACCTCGAAGTTCCAAAATAACTTTTTTTTGGTTTTTTACAGATTCATGTTGAGCAATAATCAAACAGCACGATGACGATACGCATTCTGAGCCTCAATAGTTCGAAGAAACAAGTAAACAGTGTCACCCGTGTCCTCACGAACTGGCGAAAATTACCAAGGAATGCCAAACAATGGAACCAAGCCGGTCGAAAACAATTTTCCACCGGCCAGAAGTTCCACAAAGAAGCTAAACAAGTCGCTGAAATTCGGGGTACCCCCTACTCGAATTTGACTATCGGAATACCGAAAGAAGTCTGGCAAAATGAGAAAAGGTGAGGGATAGTTTTACACATCAAGTCAAAATATATCTGTACGGAATTTTATTGTGAAAATTCCCTTTTTCTTCTTCAGGGTGTCAGTATCTCCTGCCGTGGCAGACGTTCTGTCGAAAAAAGGTTTCAGCGTGAACATCGAAGAAAATGCTGGAGTTTTGTCGAAATTCAGAAACGAAGACTACGAAAAGGCTGGAGCTAAAATCGTCGATGCTCAAAACGCTTTTGCAGCAGGTAATCATTTCCTTCGGCGTGCTTTTGTTAGCAGAAGATTATAATTTATGACATTTCCAGACATTGTCTTAAAAGTGAGACAACCGTTGGACCAAGAAGTTGAAAAATTCCGGGAAAACTCCACTCTCATTTCCTTCCTGTTCCCCGGAATGAACGGAAAACTCGTCGATAGATTGGCCGATAGAAAAATCAATGCATTTGGTAAGCATTAAGATAAATTCATTCGAACCTAACTAACTCAAATCTTTCAGCAATGGACTGCATCCCCCGAATTACTAGAGCCCAAGTCTTCGACGCGCTCAGCTCAATGGCCAATATATCCGGTTACAGGGCAGTAGTCGAAGCCGCCAATCACTTCCCCAGATTCTTCTCAGGTTAGTACAAATCCACTGAAAACTTACAGAATGTTCCACTTGCTTACTCGCAGGACAAATCACCGCCGCTGGGAAAGTACCGCCCGCGAAAATCCTAATTATAGGAGGCGGCGTTGCCGGTTTAGCCGCCATCGGACAAGCCAAAAGCATGGGGGCTATCGTCAGAGCTTTCGATACAAGATCCGCCGTTAAAGAACAAGTCGAATCTTTGGGAGCTGAATTCCTAACAATCAACATTAAAGTGAGTTGTTCTCGTCATCTTAGTAGTCCATTAGTAAATTGAAATATTCACTTTAAGGAAGAAGGAGGAACGTCGGGTGGATACAGCAAGGAAATGTCGAAGGAATTCATCGAAGCCGAGCACGCTTTGTTCGCCAAGCAATGCAAAGAAGTGGATGTCATCATATCGACTGCTTTAATACCGGGGAAAAAAGCGCCAGTTTTGATATTGAAGGTAAATTGTGCTCATCATTTGGGTATATAAAATTAACGACATTGTAACAGGAACACATCGAATCGATGAAACCCGGCAGCGTCGTCGTGGATTTGGCGGCAGAAATGGGTGGAAACATCGAAACGACCAAGCCCGGCCAAATTTACAGTTACAACGATGTCGTGCACGTTGGTATTACGGATTTCCCCAGCATGTTGCCCACGCAGAGTTCCACGCTCTACGCCAACAACATTTCCAAGTTTCTACTATCGATGGGTAAGCCTTATTATCTATCCACGTTCGGTAGGCAACATGTAATGGTGCTTGTGTAGGTGAAAAGAACCATTTCAACATCAACTTAGAAGACGAAGTGGTCAGAGGAAGCATCGTTTTGGAGAAAGGAAAATTGATGTGGCCGCCGCCGCCCCCCAAAGTAGCCCCCGTCGTCGCCGCTTCGCCTTCGCAAAAAGACGCGGAAACCATAAAGGCCGTTATCAAAGAAATATCTCCGTTCAGAACGCACCTAAACAACTCCTTGATGTTAACCGCAGGTATTTATTCAACCTGGTTAACCAACGATTCGTGATTGATCGAGCTAATAATTCCTACAGGTGTCGGTTCGCTGGTAGGATTAGGCGTGATCTCGCCAAACCCGGAATTCACTTCCATGCTGACTGTACTGGGTTTGTCGGGCATCATCGGATATCATACAGTGTGGGGCGTTCAGCCTGCGTTGCACTCGCCCCTAATGTCGGTAACTAACGCTATATCCGGAATAACAGCAGTAGGAGGATTGTTGTTGATGAACGGCGGTTATTATCCTACAAATTCTGTCGAGGTAAATTCCTCTACAACTGTTGATGGAATGAGCTAACTTCATTAATTTGCAGGCGTTAGCAGCAGCTGCGGCGTTTATTTCCTTTATTAACGTTTTTGGTGGATTCTTGGTTACCAAGAGGATGCTGGATATGTTCAGAAGGTAAAGTGCTTTAATACTAGACTTTTTTACTTGAAAACGAAGACAGTACATAAATTCTTCTTTTGGCTTTACAGGCCAGGCGATCCGAAGGAGTACAATTCGCTGTACGCGATTCCTGCAGCAGCTTTCCTGGGAGGTTACGGATGGGCCACCATGAACGGTCTAGCCGAGGTCCACCAAGCTGCCTATTTGGCTGCCTCGCTGTGCTGCGTCGGCGCTTTGGCCGGTCTTAGCTCACAGACTACATCGAGAATAGGAAATAACTTAGGAATTGTAAGTACATAAATCCAAATTACAAGACACTCTGATCAATGCACCTGGTTAACTCTAAATTTCCCTGGTCAATGCAAATGATGTCTTAATTTGCTATTGGTATTTTTCAGATAGGTGTGACTGGTGGAATAGCCGCTACCCTAGGACAAATAGCGCCTTCCAACGAAGTGCTGGCTCAAATGGCAGCCTGCGTTATAGCTGGCGGTGGTATCGGCACGTTGATAGCCAAAAGAATACAAATTACCGATTTACCTCAACTCGTCGCCGGTTTTCACAGGTAAAATATACCGTGTTTCTTTAATTTCCTGATACAATAAGCATCGCATGCTCATTAGTAATCGTTTTGTGTTATAGTTTGGTAGGTTTGGCGGCTGTATTGACGTGCATCTCGACGTTCATGCACGATTTTCCGACGTTTGCGACGGATCCCGCCGCTGATGTAGTCAAAACTGCTCTATTCTTAGGCACTTACATAGGAGGAGTAACATTCAGGTAAATTTTGAGCCTTCCTAATTCTACACTAAAGAGATGCGAGATCATTAAAATCTCACCTAATGTCTATAGTATTTTTTTTAAACCTCTAATCTTTATTCTTCTTCAGTGGATCTTTAATCGCCTATGGCAAACTACAAGGCGTATTATCATCGAATCCTCTCCTTCTGCCCGGCCGCCACGCTTTGAATTCTAGTCTTTTATTAGCTAACGTGGGTGCAGGTGCTTACTTGTTCTATGATCCATCGCTGATGGGAGGTCTCGGTGCTCTTGGTACCACCGCCGCATTGTCTTCGGTAATGGGCGTTACTTTGACTGCCGCCATCGGAGGTAAGAATGTTTGACAAATTAATTGAATTGGCACTAAAACACGATTCTTTAATTCACAGGTGCAGACATGCCTGTAGTTATTACTGTGTTAAACAGCTACTCGGGTTGGGCTCTTTGCGCCGAAGGATTCATGCTCAACAACAATCTGATGACTATTGTAGGCGCTTTGATAGGTTCTTCTGGTGCCATATTGTCGTACATCATGTGCAAAGTTAGTATATTAAGTAGAAATCGTTTGATTAATCGAATTATACCAAATATTCCTTCCCTATTCGCCTAATGACTGAACATTCTGGGTTTCTAAAAGGCATTCAGATCCTGGAATGCGGCTAATTGACAGAATCAATTCTAATAAAACGTATGTAGACAATCCATTATAGTCCTGCAGCGTTTCTAAAGCGTGATCTGATTCAAGTATTCACAGACTATAACCTTTTTCTGTTTTTTGTAGGCAATGAACAGATCTCTTCCTAACGTCATCCTCGGCGGTTACGGAACATCCAGCACGGGTACCGGTAAGCCGATGGAAATCACCGGTACTCACACCGAAATCAACATAGACACCGCCACGGAGGCCATTAAAAACGCCCGGAACATCATCATAGTGCCCGGATACGGCTTGTGCGTGGCCAAAGCGCAATACCCCATCGCCGAAATGGTCAGCAAGTTGAAAGAGGCCGGAAAGAATGTTCGATTTGCTATACATCCAGTGGCAGGTATAACTCGAAATTATTAAATCTATGAATTTGGCGTGGATGCGATATTAAAATATTTGTCTACAGGTCGCATGCCGGGTCAGCTCAACGTACTTCTAGCAGAAGCGGGAGTCCCTTATGACGATGTGCTCGAGATGGACGAAATCAACGAAGATTTTCCAGAAACAGATCTCGTTTTGGTCATTGGAGCCAACGATACGGTTAACAGCGCCGCTATCGAAGATCCCAACTCGCCCATAGCAGGTAAATATGGAATTGGAATATTTTTTTCAGTAGGTTTTTTATTGAAACTGTTTTTACAGGTATGCCCGTATTGAATGTCTGGAAGGCGGAACAGGTGATAGTTATGAAGAGGTCGCTGGGAGTCGGTTATGCTGCTGTGGATAATCCAGTTTTCTATAAACCTAATACTTCGATGCTGCTGGGAGATGCAAAGAAAACTTGTGATCTACTGCTGGCTAAGGTCGCTGCGAATTAGGTTGGGTTTAAATAATTTTTTATGTGTAAGGCTTTTTTGTATCGGATTGAATGGAATTTTATGCTAGGCTTTTAAATCGATTTTATTGTTTTTATTGTTTACCGATATGGTAGCTTCCGGATAGTTTATTTATTATCTCGGAATTTAATTTTAATAGTTTTATTCGTCCATGTGCAATTTTTGCTAGGAACCTTTGTTTACTGGGTCACATTCCTACTTCTTTATTTTCTTTGCTGCTTTATTCTTTTATATGATCGATTTTCTTTCGTTTTATTTGTGTGAATGTTTAGATAATAATGAAAGATTTTTTAAGTAATTAATTTTTGTGGATAAATAATTTTGTGTTACCAATAGATCAATCGTTTACTGTTAAGTCAACTCGTTATGGTTCAATTCCACCGCTCTCCCCGAGTGTTTTTAGTATCATTTAAATCTTATTACTTAACTTAAGCTATACTTAAACTAGAAGAATGACCGGTGAAAAAACCTTTTAATGTAACACAATGACTCTATACTAGCAATGAATAATGGTCAATATCCGCTGACCTAATTGTAGGTAATAATTTTTAAAAGTGATATTATTTGAGACTTTTAATACAATTTGTAGTCTTTATTGTCTATATTTTGTAAAATGTATATAGGTAATGCTGCGAAATTTAATAGCCCGATTTTTACAGATTTTAGTTTTGATATATGAAATTTTTCATGTTCCACATTGTAGTTTTCGCAAAGATGTCGCGTCGCCAATTTGAATATTCAAATGGCGTGATTTCTTTTTGTGTAAATGATTATTAAATGAATAAAATTTTGTAATTTAAACAAATTTTATTAATTGTCCCTATCATTTAGTTAAAATGTAAATAGGTAAAGGCGCGGTGTAGTTAATGTTGCGCAAAAATACGCCTTATATAGGAATGTTATCGTTTAAAATCTAATGTAAGGCGAAAGATTCAAGCACTTTTTTACGCATTTATTTAGTTTACAATTCTTATACAAATATTAACTACAAAAAAATGAATTCCTTTACAATAAAACCATATTATGAATTGTAAAAAATTTCATTATCTAATATTTCAGGCTAGAAAAATTTTGATATTTCCTTTTCATTAAAGAAAATCAAAAGTAATGGGAAATCAAAAACTCAACTATGTGCAGGACTACTACTAGTGCATCAAATAATTATCGATTTTATAATGTATTTTTTATACATACGCAACATACAAAAATTCAGTTCGGAATAATTTCATTTTACAAAATTGTTAATCACTCATTCTAATCCTTGCACATTATTTTTGTTAGCTTATTCCGATGTAAAAAGTATAAGAGAAACGTGAAAGATTATAATGGATAAAAAAATATAACAAATTCCTAACGAGGGACGCACGCGCTAAATTTCAATGGAACAAGTAATTTTTCATAATTTTCAAAATTAGCATGTTTGGTATTAATTTAACATTATCATAAAACACGAACAACAATAGTTGATAACTTAAGGTAAACAAAAAAACTTGGAAAAGCACTTAATAAAAAAGACAAACTAGGTAATAAACAAAGTTGTATCTCTTAACACTACAATTTAGTTAGTGCCGCAAATAAAACACAAAAATATTGGAATAGAAATAGTGAAAATTACTTGCTTGAGAATTTTATAACGCCGTACGATTATTTAAATATTAAAAGAACCAATAAACAAAACTATCTAACGTTAAAAACGGGAAAGACACACGGAAAAATTATATATTTATATATATTTTCTATTATATACGTAACAAATGGGCGACTTAAATTAAAATAATTGTATTGTGTATTCCTCGTTTCCAAGTATTCTAAGGAAACAAAATAAGTTTGAATAATTTTAAATTTTTCTTTCTAAAAAATATGTTAATAAATATATAGAATACAAGGTTCACTTTAGCTAAATGGAAAGTTAAGATTAGGCTAAGAGATATTGGTGTCTTCTATATGCAAAATTTTAATGAAACAAAAAAATATGTAAAGAATAAATTTGTAAATCAAATCGAAACGGTTTTGAAATAACTATACATACAGACGGATATTACTATAATAATAAAACTGGTAGCTGTGCTACTGTACAGAAGAGATGACATATACGACCAACCCCGATTTCGTTCTGAAACACAAATTACCAGTAAAACAATTAGACTTCGTTATTAAGAAATGAAAGGGGATATCGATGCTCACCAAAATAATATGAATGAGACAATGTTTCAGCAACATCCCGATTTAGTCGTTTCAACAGGACGACTTTGATCGAATCTAACTTTGTTTCCTTGATCCGCGGCCGCGGTCGGCGGCCCTAATCGATTTTTAATTTCCGCCGCCATCGTCATAAAGGCCTGCTCTACGTTGGTGGCGTTCTTCGCCGACGTCTCCAAAAACGGTACGCCCAACTGATCCGCGTATTCCTACAAATCCCAACAAATTAACAAACATTGTTACTCGTTGTTAATCTAACGACAAAATCACCTTGGCCGTATTGAAATCGACAACTTTCTTAGTCGTAAGATCACTTTTATTTCCTACAAGTAATTTATTGACGTTGTCGCATGCGTAACGGTCGATTTCCTCCAACCATTGTTTCACGTTGTTGAACGAGTCCTGATCTGTGCAATCGTACACGACGATGATTCCGTGCGCGCCCCTGTAGTAACTCGATGTTATAGTTCTAAATCTTTCCTGTCCGGCGGTATCCCACTGGAAAAATAATAACAATCGTACAGGGTGTCTACAGGACATAGCTTAGGAGGGTACTACTTGGTCAATTAAGTTGAAAATGATTTGTACGCTTTTTTAAGTCAATACGTTTAGATACCGAGTTTACTAACTGGTGGATTGAAAGAGGAGGTCCTGTTTCCTGGCCTCCGAGATGGCCAGACCTAACACCACAGGACTATTATATTTGGGGATATATGAACAGTTTCAGTTTTGCAAAATAATACACCTGTCTAATCTAGTATCTAAATAATATACTTGGTCGACGAAATATGTAGGTAGACCGCAAATATTATGGTAGACCACATACTAGACGGGCACCCAAAAATGTATATACAGGTAGATACAAAAATTTTTTGCAGTATAAGCTGAGTGCGACAAAGACAACTTCCATTAGACTCATATCAAGGAAAAAGAAATGTGATATTGTTGGATTGCAACTTTTCTCACTCTAACCACGGTTATTTTAATAATGTTTCTTTGTTCAACTCATAGAATTCACCATATTGCAAACAAACTTGCTTTTATCCATGTGTTTGATGAAACGTGTACAGTTTCTACGAATCGCAATTAACCTATTAATTAATTTTCTATGTGATAATAATACTTACAATTTGCAATTTAATTGTTTTTCCATCTAAGTCGATTGTTCTGATTTTCTGCAATAACAGTCTTGTAAGTACAAACTAATAATAATTGTCGATAAATACTTACAAAATCTACTCCAATAGTACTAATATAACTCTCCGTGTAAGTATCATCCTAAAAAAAGTCAAAATTTAAATACGAAAATATTACTAACAGAATTAATGTTTAAATCACTTTAATATGCCTAAATTACTGGATAAATATCGGTTAATAAAAGTATTAATCAACTTGAATGAAACTGTTAATCCATACAAGGAACTATTTCGATGATAAGAAAATGTTATTAATCACAATCTGGCAATAAATCAATGCGATTTTCTGGCACCAAATTTACACTTACCGCAAATCTCAATAGCAAACACGATTTTCCTACTCCAGAATCGCCGATAAGAAGCAGCTTGAATAAGTAATCACTGTAAAGAAAAATAAAACAATGTAATGATTATTTGCAATTTATCTGAGGAATTTGTTTAAGGAAAAGAAAGTTCTTTTGCTTGTTATCTACCATACTTCTATTGAATATAAATTAACATCGAACAGAACAGAAAAATAACAGCAAACATATAAAATAAACTTTCATTGATTTTTTGACCATTTCATTATCTGAATTTTATTTAACTAAAATTGAAAGAATTTTTTATCCTATTCTAACCTGTAGGACAGAGCCTGTAGTGGTTCGAATGTTAAATGCCTGACAAATTTATGATTAAAATCTATTTCTGGTTTATTCCACCAACAAGTTATTATAAATACTAATTAATGCAAGTAAATTTTAGTAGTAAATTCCATGTAAAAATTCTACAAGCTCACAAAAGTCCAAGGTTTAATACCCAATAAACAAATTTATAAGAAATATTACAAAACGAATCATTTGAAACGCATACAAATCCAAATTCCCGACTTGGAATGTTTACATAATGTATTTCTAAAGAGACAAAGAAATTTATTAAAAACTGAAATATCCTATCCATATCTTTGTTTCCAGGTCAGGCAAAGATTAAATTCATACAAACGCAAAATATCGACAAAACGATCGAAACAAATAAACAAAAATCTCTTTAAAAAACCTGACTCATGTCATAAGATGACGTTCCACTTGTAATCATGGTAAATGGTGGGTGGACATATCCTTTACTTTTTCACTATTCCATTATGGTTCTACCTGTTTTACAAAAAAATTGATCATAAAAGGAAAACGTATGCATTCCGTATTACTTTCAACCTGCTAACGATTCGTTTGCTACGCTATTCTAATAAAGAAAATTTCCTTCATTGTCAAAATGGAACGGCGAAAATGATAAATAAATCGATACTTACTACTCAGGATTCATTTTCTACGATTTTATTATTGTACACGTTCAATAAAAAAACTAGTATTCGAAACAATGCACACCCTAAAAATAGTTCAATAAACCTTTAATGAGGGAATATTGTTCACAAATTCAACAAATTTACGACGACGTATTTCTCTAAACCTCAATCCCTACGACTTGATTCATTTGACTGACGTGACGTAAGTGACGTATTGCCAAAGTGGCAGCGCAATCGACAGTGACAGATTTCAATGGCGCGTAATTTGAATTTCACGTAGACATTTTCATTTACCTATAATAATTATAGAGTGTGTGCTTAAAAAAATGCTTGTAATTTTCCTAGAATGCATAAAATTAACTCGGATGTAATAATAGTGGATTAGATAATTTCAAGAACATTTGCAAGTATGCAACGTAGTTTGCACTTTTCGGTATTGTGTGTTGCCTATCTTATGTAGTGTAACTTTAGAAAAGAAATGTTATAATGCATTTTGAATAAATTAAGGTTCGATAATCAACTAAAATATTAAATATATTTAACAAGTACGTTCCTTGAAGTAATACATTATAAAAACAAGGTTAAATTAATTTAAAGACGATCCAGCAATTCTTGAGTGCTGATTTCAAATGTTGGTGAATCATTCATGCTCTGCACTTGTGCAGGTTCTGATATTTTTTCTTCAGGTTCTGGTTCTGGTGTTTTTTCCTTCGCAATAACTTTGTTAATGCTAGGTATGTTGTTCAACTCATAACCAGTATGACTGAGTTTGCTATCAGTAACTTTAGTACGCTTAGGTAAAATAATATCATCATTATCATCATCAGAATACATGTTACTATTTGTTACTGTGGATGTACTGGGCAAAGGCTCCTTGCTCTTTACTTTATTTACAGTTTTTTCTTCGTCTGTATTGTAATCAGAGTTCTCAGATTCAGACACATCATTTCTAACTAATGGAACCGATTTGGTTTTTACAACTCTTTCGGAATTTACTGTGGGCCTTCCCGCTTTAAACGCTTGCAACGTTTGATTCAAATGCTGTATTTTTCTCTTCTTCTCGTTCAAAACAAGTGTAAAATGGCTGTAAAGCTCTTCTTCTTCCTGTATTTTTTTGGCTACCAGTTCCTTTAATTTGTTTTCTAAATTATTGTTATCTAAAAAGTTGTTTTACATTAGTAAAATTCATTTCAAAAGAACTAAGTGAAAATAAAAGAGGAATAGGCAGATCACCAAAGATGATGGATAGATGACACGAAATAGATCGGGGGAAAAGAAAAGATGAGAACTGCAAGAGATAGAAGGAAATGGAAGCAACTGGAACAGGCCTACATCCAGCAGTGGATAAATATAGGCTGTGCAGAAGAAGTGCAAAGAAAGATACATATGAGATTAAGGGGTAATAAGCAGCATATCCTCTTTAATAACGAATTAATTACCTTCTCTTAACTTATCTCTTTCCTTGGTAAGATTATCATTTTCTAACCTAAGTCGCTCACCTTCGGATGAATATATTTCAAGTAGTTCAACAAAATCAATGTTTACCTAGAAATAGGTACATAGATAGGAAATTGAAAGTTAAAATAGTTAAAAAGTTATCACCTTACGAAGTTTAGCTGAGAAGTATACAAAATTACTCCTCTGAGTTTTAATATAACAAGAAAATTCACCATCGGTGAATCTGAATTCGACGTTTTTTGGGGTTTCGAAAAAATAAGTTTTCAATTTCGAAAAGTATTCCTCTTTGGAAACATCAAACGGTTCGGCTTTTTTATTTAAATCCTCTTTGGTCACCTAAAAATTAATTAGTAATTCAGTAATTAATATCGATAAAGAAAACCTGGAATTATTACATCAGTTAGCCAAGCATCTTGATTTTCCAATATTTTTAATGTAAAATGATCATCCTCCAGTTGAATATCTAAGCTAAACACTTGATTCGATTTATTATTTCTTATAGTTTTGAAGAAATTCACCATATTTTTTGGTGAAAAATCGGAAAAATTGGAAAAATGTACACACAAACATAAACAATTGTGCCTATCTAATTTATTCTTTAAATTTAATCTTTTACTTATAAGCTTTTCAACCACCGTGACAAAATAGTTCATTTGTACCATATATTTAATAATTTATAATTTAAAAGAAGAAAAAGATAGGTTAAATATCATCAAGAAAGACCTTTTTGAACATTTAAATTACTAAATTCTAAATTTATTTGTTAGCTGAAGTCAAAAGAATAGTGAACTATAGTGAATTGGTAAGTTCATAACGCCTTTAAACTTCTTCTTTATTAATCTAACAATTCTATAACCAGGTTTTAATTGCTTTAAATTAAATAGCATATTGCATGGTATTACACAAGATTTTAACTGTAAAACCTTAATATATTGTCAGAATAATTGTTATATGATTAACTACAGTGTAGTGTAATTAATAACTACGAATAAATATAAAATAAGTATTAATTTTCAATTTATTTTCAGCGTACGATGGATTCTATAAAACCGACCAGCCAAGAGTACGATTTTTGTATGAGAGATCCCAAATGCATCAGAAATGTGTGCATTTTGGCTCATGTCGATCATGGCAAGACAACAGTGGCCGATTCCCTTTTAGCAACCAATCGTTTAGTAAGCAAACGAATGGCAGGTTTTCTACGTTATCTAGACGATAGACCTGATGAACAGGAGCGAGGGATAACAATGAAAAGCAGTGCCGTATCTCTCTTGAATTTAGTCTATGATGAAGGTGAATGTAAAAATAAGAAGATTCTATTGAATTTAATAGATACACCGGGCCACATAGACTTTTCAACGGAAGTAGGAGCTGCTTTAAGAGTTTCGGACGGTGCTATAATTTTAGTCGATCTTGTTGAGGGAGTTTGTGTACAAACCAGGGAAGCCATTAAAAATGCATTCGAAGAGCACGCTACAATGATATTGATTTTAAATAAATTCGACCGACTGGTGGTTGAATTGCGAAAAAGTATCGATGAAATATTCCAGACCATTCTAAGGATAATAGAAGGTTGTAACGCAATAGTAGCGGAACTCTACCAGTACGAATACACGAATAATGAAATTGATATTGAAGATACAGGTCTTCTATTTAACCCGGACTGTGGTAATGTAATTTTTGCAAGTGCTGTAGATGGTTGGGGATTTACTACAGAGCAAATTGCTCGAACGTTTGTTAACTTAGTTAAAAACGAGACTGTTGAATCCTTAAACAAAAAAATGTGGAATTTCGATTATTTTATTGATTCTAAAAAAGAAATTAAATCAGGTGCTATAGAAAAAAAGAAAACCAATTTATTCACGCAGTTCTGTTTAAAAACTGTAGTACACATTTATGAGACTTTAGTAATTAATATGGAAAAAGATAAAGTAAATACAATCATAGAAAAATTGAATATAGCATCGGTAACTAGAGATATGACGCACAATGACCCTAAAGTACAAGTTAGAGCAATACTTCAAGCTTGGAAGCCATTATCAACGATAATACTGCTACAATGTTTAAAAAAAATTCCATCGCCTTGCAAAATAGAAAAAACTAAAATCGATTACTTACTAAATGTAAATAAATTTTGCGAAAACCAGTATTACTACGGATGTGTAGAAAAGTTGTTACCATATTTTGAAAACATATCAACCAGTCCAGACACTCCTACGATAGTCTACGTATCGAAAATGTTTTGTGTTAATAAAAAAAATCTCTCACAGTTCAAGCCGAAGCCGTTCGTTCCAAGGCCTAGAAATTCCCCGGCACCAGCCAAGTTAGATGATAATTCGAATATCGGGTCGAATGAATCCGGAGATGATAAATCTGAAGCCACCAATAACGGACTACAAGATGACATAGCTGTGATAGCTCTAGCTAGAGTTTTCTGCGGTACACTTCGAGTCGGTCAAGAAATATACACTCTAACCGGCTCTTACTTACCAGATGAAGTAAAAATAAAGGAAAATGCCGAAGAGTTCATCAAAAATTGCCCCAACGCCAACAAAGTAGTCGTTAAAGAATTGTACATGCTTTTTGGCAGAGAATTAACGTTAGTAGACTCCGTTCCGGCTGGTAATTTTTGTGGAATAGGCGGTCTGGAGTCTTGCGTTTTGCGTACCGCCACTTTATCATCCGATTTAAGCGTAGTTCCGTTAGTGGAAAGAGGACGAATGGATCCCGTGGTTCGTCATGCCATAGAACCAGCAAATCCTAGGGAATTGCCCATTCTTCGACAAGGATTGAAACTTTTACTGCAAAGCGATTCCTGCGTAGAAGTTATAATTCAGGAGACCGGCGAATTGGTCCTGCTTACAGCGGGTGATGTGCATTTGGGCAAATGTATAGAAGATTTAAAGAATAAATTCGCTCCAATCGAAGTCCATGTATCACGTCCGATGGTCTCTTTGCGAGAAACAATCGTGTGTAATCAAACAGATTATGATTTCAACAAAGATCAAGCAAATACAGTACATTTAGATGCTCAAAATATAAAGTTGTCTGTGTTGGCGACACCCGTCCCTTTGAATATAATGGAAGCTATAAGGAGCAGTCATGATTTACTAAGAACTGTGGAATGTCATCAGCACAAGAGTTTCATCGACATAGCTAAACAATGCACTATTACCAACGATAATCGGGTTAGAGAGAAAGTATTCAAGAGCGAAACCAACAAGAAAGCCTTATTTCACGCAAAGGATCAATTAAAATCCGCTTTCGAATCTGCATCAGCTTCTTGGAGAGGATTAGATGAAAAATTGTGGAGCGTCGGCGCTTCGTCCGATTGCCTGAATATTCTCATCAACGACACTCCGAATTACGACCAAAATATTTTTCTAGAACTCGACGGTCGCGACACGAGAGCATTATTCGATCATTGCGTCGTTAAAGCGTTCAATGGTTTATGCAAAGCGGGCCCTTTGTGCGAAGAACCTTTGACCCATTGCGCTTTTGTCATTAAAAACTTCGAGTTAACCGCAGACATCGGTCCGGAGGATATCACGCCGCAAACGACCTCTACCATCGAGTCCGGCATTCGCGACACCTTCAGAAGAGCCTTTGAGAAACGAGACCAGCGATTGATGGAGCCGCTCTACGTGACGGAAATTCAAGTGAACACGAATATACTCGGAAAAGTTTACACGGTCGTGAGCAAACGGCACGGGAAAATCATCGAAGACGTTTGCATGGACGATCTGGAGAAGGTGTTTCTGGTCAAAGCTCAAATTCCTGTGATAGAAAGCGAAAACTTCGCCAACGAAATGAGGAAAACCACGTCCGGTCAGGCTAATCCGACGTTGAGGTTCAGCCACTACGAAGTCATCGATGGGGACCCGTTTTATGAACCTGTGGAGGATGAGGACGAGGAAGAGGAAGGCGTTAACGTCGAGTCGGCTTTGAGGGCGAACAAATTGATTAAGGATGTAAGAAGAAGAAAAGGATTACATGTCGAAGACGAAGTTGTTATACACGCCGAAAAACAAAGGACTCTAAAGAAATAATACAATTTGTTAACATAGGCCCGTATTTAGCCCTCCTTTTTAAGGCTAATTAATCGTTTAAAGAGCCTCTTTAAGTTGATAGTTGTATATTGTTAAGTAACTGTGAACTTTGTTTAATTATAAGTTAAAGAGACTCTTTAAATGATTGATTAGCGTTAAAAAAGAGCCAAATATGGGCCATAGTATTTAAGTGTAAATGAATAATAAATTGTTATTTTTATTTAGATATTCATTTTATTTAATTTGTTTAACTTCGTTTAAACTTCTATTCCTTGATATTAAAACGACATGACAAAAATTAAAATATACTTAAAAAAACCAAATTTGTATTATTTTTTAATACTTGTTTAAAAGATTGATTTTTGCCGATATTTCGAAAATGAAAAACTCATAAAAGTGCTATAAACTATAAAAAAGAAGAAAAGAAAGTTTTGTTTGTCAAAAATTTGTTTTTTTTAAGCTGAATATCCTTAGTAGTTACAGTCTCAAATAAAGTAGAAGAAGAGCACGTTTTTTGAGGTTACAAATATGTAAATAAAAGCATTTCATATTTTCTGGATTAAGTACAAATAGTTAATATATATTTACTAAAAAGTATGGAAGAAATGGAGACAAATAATTATTTTGAAAGTTACGAAGACCTAGAGGTAAGGGAACGATATTGTTCAATATATTTTATACTTTAACAACAGACTTTCCAATATTTTTTCCTTTTAACATGTCAACGAAAGCTACAGCCATATTTTCGAACCCTTCAGTAACTTGCTCACGGTACTTCAATTTTCCTTCGTTTATCCATTTTACATTCTGAATTATCCCTTCGTTCCATCTGTCCAACCATCTCAGTACTAAAAATCCCTCCATTACCAACTGCTTAGAGATAACCGATTTGAAAATGGATTTCGCTAAAAGCAAGTAATGAATTAGAATATTACATTATACCCCCACAATCTTAACAAATAAGAAATAACATGTTTATAGCGGAGCTATTGTCATACCAGGGTATAATCGAATGGTACCAAATACAATTTTTTTATCAAAATCTCTCTATTTATTTACCTCTAACTTGTTCGTTGTATCCAGATATGGCTCCACACACTGAAACTCTTCCATATTTGTTCATTTGCAGAATTACACTGCTGCTCACAGCTCCTCCTACCTAATGTATGTTGACCAATTTTATTTTTTTTATATCTTGGTTTAAATAGTGTAACTTACATTATCGAAGTAGCAATCAATACCCTCAGGGGCATATTCCCTCAATTTTTCGTCCACATTGTCCGTTTTGTAATTGATGAAATAATCAAAACCTAATTCATTCACCAACCATGCTCCCTTATCATCTGATCCTGCTATTCCTATTACTTTGCAACCCTTAATTTTGGCTATTTGACCTACCAGACTGCCCACTCCTCCTGCTGCTCCAGAAACAACCACAGTTTCGCCAGATTTTGGTTTGCATAGTTCAAGAAAACCGAAATACGCAGAGTTCCTATTGTAAGGTCAATGTGTAGAATTTTGTTAAAATAAGCGATATTTTTCATTACCCCACCATTCCTGCGGCGCCAAGCGACACCGACAATGGTAAGCTCAAGGCTTGCTTGACGACAGGTTGCGGCGCTTTTCCTCTGCCTACTATTCCTAATATTTCCCCGTTAGAAATAGTGTGCGTTCTCCACCCAAATTGCCCGATTAGGTAACAACCGACAGGAAATTTGGGGTGTTTGCTTTCGATTACTCTAAAAAATATATAACCAATTCAGACAATTGTGCAATCCATTTGAAGTATGGGAGTAATGCAAAAACATGAAATACATAGTTTGATCATATGATTTGTTATGATGCAAAGTTCAAGTAAGGAAAAAATAACTGGTGGTTTTTGTTAGCTGTAAATTTGCAATATTACTTAGCTACTTGAGACCCTATGAAGGGTTCTCCCAACGGTAAAGACGGTTCGTAAGCCCTCATGTAAGGGTCGACACTCAAATAAACTGCTTCAGCGAGAAACTCTACAATAACACAAATGATTATTTTACTTACATACCTACATAAGTGAATTAATCCAGTTCATTCCTTACCTCCATTTCTGATAGGTCTTAATTCCTCTTCAATAAGCCTGAAATCCGTTTCTTTGGGATAGCCATCGAAGTGCTTCTCTAATATAAATACCTTAGCTTTCACCATTTTCGATTCAGGCAATAATTGAAATCAAAATCACATTGCACAATGAATCAATCAATTAATTACAAATCAATTTGATTATCTATCGATAGTTAGAGACGATAAGAGGATCTTCAAGTGGTCTATGCTTAGATTAAATAGCTGCTATTGTAAAAATATACTTAATTACTTTATATGCCTGGATTTTTTGTAAGTGATAAATTTTACTTTGTATAGATTCATAAATTAATGCTGGAGGATTCCGCTCGAAATTTAGCTTACAAAGATGCCATATTTAACAACAAACAAGAATTCCTTGGCAAGACAGTGCTCGATGTTGGAGCTGGTACTGGAATACTATCAGTCTTCTGCGCTCAGGCGGGAGCTAAAACCGTTTACGCAGTCGAAGCTAGTGATACTTATAAAATAGCCGAAGAAGTAGCCAAAGAGAATAAATTCGGTGACGTTATAAAAGTAACCTTCAGTCCTGCGCCATCATCAACCCATTTGACGCAATGCTGTTTCAGGTTATCCATTCGAAAGTAGAAAACGTTACTTTACCCGAAAAAGTTGATATAATCGTATCCGAATGGATGGGGTTTTATTTGCTTCACGAAGGTATGCTAGATTCCGTCATCGCGGCCAGAGACAAATTCTTAAAAGTTGGCGGTTTAATGTTCCCTGAATCAGCTACGTTATTTGCAACACCCTGTAGGTAAGACTAAGCAATCTTCCCAACAAAGAACCGAGCAGTTTAATTACATGCTCCATTTCTTAGTGTACCTTCGATGTACTCGTTTTGGGAGGACGTAAACGGCGTCTCGATGACCCACGTCGGCCCCAAATTGCGCGCAAAAACCTGCCAGAAACCCGTTTGCGAACGGACGCATCCAGACTGTCTTCTCTCCGACGCCGATAACGTACTCTGGCTGGATTTGAGGGAAGTCACCATGGAGGAATTGAACAAAATCGAAGTCAGGCACTTGGCTGTAGCGAACAAAAAGGGAAGATACGAAGGTAAAGAAAACGTCTTTTCCCTTAAAGGGATTTAACTGAATTAACCCTTTTTAAGCAATATCTGTACTTCCATTAAAGGTATATGCCTGTGGTTTTCGTGCACCTTCCCATCCACCACCGTCGAACCTGTGACGCTTTCCACTGAACCGGACGAGCCGTTGACCCATTGGAAGCAGACCACCATCGTGTTGCCGTCTAGCTTAGAAGTGGAAGAAGGTTCTCCCATAGCGTACGATTTGCTTCTGAAGCGATCTGATGAGAACGCTCGACGGTACATCATAGAGGTCACTATGCTGGATCCCTCCGAAGTGGAACACCCCGAGTATTGCCTTTGCCATTTGACTAAGTGCATTTTAGTGAGAGCCGTGCTCGATAAATACGAAAAGGGCGATATGGAATGTGCTGAGAATAAATAATGTTTAGTAATAGAATTTGTTTTTTTTTGTGTTTCTGATGTAGTTCTGTGATAATTTCGGGACAAAGTTGAGAAAATTTAATAGAATATAGCAGCCACCATTTATTTAAATGCAGTAAATCGATTATAGTGTCTTAATGTTATCTTAATTGGCTTATTTGCTAGAGTATTCAGTACCCGCTGTTAATTAGCTTCATTAATAGCGCTTGAATTAATGAATGAAAACAATAGACATATACTTGGGTTTCTTATTTAATGCTTTTATACAGGGTGGCCCATTGAAAAGGAAAAAGAGGTATTTTCGGGTAGAAAAAATGATTTTTGGAAAGTCCGTAAAACACGTCAATTTTTATATCGAGGGGGACATCCTTTAATGTAAAAACTAAATCATATTATTCCACCCCTTTGCCCAACAAACCCAACCCTTAAAATTAAATAGGGAATGTGGGTACTGTAATACATCATTAAAAAGGTTATTTTTTTCTGAAAATAACTAAAAAAAATTATTAAAATCCGTCGATGGTTTATACGTCAAAAGATATAAACATTGACGTGTCTCAGCGATTTTCCAAAAATCTATTTTTTCTAACCGAAATCATCTCTGTTTCCTTTTCAATAGTCAACCCTGTATGAATAACCCTTGCTGTTCTTTGTTACTGTATTATCTAAAATATGAAGACAACTACTTGTTTTATACAATTATATTATTATCTAATAATTCAGAATAAACAAAGGAACTTAATATGTTATGCTCGGGAATATTTTTCTACCAAAGCATTCCAAACTTCCGGATATCTCTCTCGAATGACGTTAGCCATTTTTCTGGCATTAGACCTCTGTTTCGGGTCACAGGCTCTGCAATTGTTGCCTATTATTTCAGGAAGCGCCCCTAAAAATATACCAAAATTTAATCTAATAGTTAACTTATATCTTTGGCTAAAACTTAGCGAATAATGTATTTTTTTCAAAGTCATGCCCTTAATTAAAACACTTGAATAATAACTCTCAGTTGAATCCCAAGTACAAGTGTAATAATAGTATTGAAGAACAATTTGAATACAAAAAACTACGGTCCTGGAATATTGATCTACATATTAATTTCGATAAACTTTTGGTACCTTTAATTTGGTTTCCCAGTACGTCGCAGGGTCCTTTTTCCAGGGCGCACAGCAACTGCCTTTCCATGTAATTTCTTCCAGTCAGAGCGCCGCGGGGCCCGCCTTGACCGTTAACTCCGCAAAAAACCGCAAGAACGAAAAAAACGGTCGTTAAATTATTCATATTAAGATTGAGAGAATGCTATTCGAACTGTACTGAAACTGAAACACCAGATACCGGCACAGAAGTTTATATGTACGGTATTCTTGTAGATACTTTCTCCCTAGAGAGACCGAGAGAATGAATGACATTTCTTTCAGATTATTATCTTTAAGGTCATCCGTTGAGCAATACGAAGAAGTGAATAATTTTGAAATAACCGTGCACTTCAGATAAGAGGTCTTTAAACTGCATTTTCTCGGATTTATTACTTCCGTGATTCATGGATACATATACCTAAATTTAAATATTTTGGACTAAATTTGTTGCATGGCTTTTTAGTTCAAATTAATGTCAATAAATTGATGACAATGATCTTCTGGAAATATCGATTGTTAACGGTAATTAAATTTAAAAATACTGGATAATTTGGGTTTGTTGCAATTGTAAACTGTCGTAGCAACGGTATGAAAGAGTCAAATAAAAGAGCATTGGTCGAATCACATCGATTAAGCTATTTGAGATTCGAGAACAAAGGGAAACGGACGTTTGTCGATCAAACTACAAGCGGTTTTATTTTATTAGAAAAAAACAGGTGTGTTAATGTCGTGCCCATGGTTTATAAATAATTCGTGTTATTTTTTTAGTTTTTTTTGGAACTCCCTCGAAGCTAAATAAATTAGCAAAAATGTCTGTGTCTCCGATAGCTCTTAGGGCGGTAAGTAAATAATAAATAATTTGCAAAATTTCACCTTATTTTAATAATTGACTCGGTGATTATAAATTTAATTTTTACGAATAAACATTGATAGGGCCAATGTTTCTATATTGTGTTGCCCTCTTGATTTAATTTAAGTGGTATTGTTCAAAATAATTCGCTTTAAATACAAACATACGTACTTAAATTGTTTTCATCGAGCCAATAATATAATTATGTATTCAAGATATTTACATGTACTCTTTACGATAAAAAAGTTTAATGTCCGATTTTCGTTACTTTTTAATGACTTTTTTAGTTACCTCTAATTAGTATATTGCACAGATGCACAATTATACTAAATATGCGATAATAAATCATTTTTAACGCTTTCTACTGTGCATCCTCTATGACAATATCCTATTGTTCGCTTGCATTTTTAAACGGAAAACCTTCAAAACGCATTATTTCAAACAAAGAAACTGATTTCAGTAGATGCATGTAAAATCTTCATTTTTTGCGAAATATACACTTTAACCAATGCCGCTGCTTAACGAGAAATAAATGATGAGAAAATGATAATAGATTGAAATTACCAATGCACATTATAATGGCCAAATTAATTATTTAGTCAGACAATTATCTGTCAGAATATAATCATATTAAATTAGTTAACCAGACAATACGTTTTAATTTTTGAGGAAGCAAAATTGATATTTGGGAGGATTTATATACTACACCCTCAATTTCTCTCAAGATCACAATTTTCACCATATTTCACACAAATTTTTCATCTCTGTAACACTTGTAATTTAAGACTCATTCAATGTCTATCGGCTTATCAACAATCTTCGGCTTATTATCAATTTTTTTGGATTCAAAAGATAAATCAAATTTAGATAACATGAATTTGTCTAATATAAACCTTCAAATATAAACAAGTTTTTGTATATTACTTGAATTATTTTGTTTTGGTCATTGTTATTAGACAGTTGCAAGTTTTAAAAAAATGGCTTCTAATAAACCTGAAGTTAAATCTAAAGTTATACCTGATGCTACCGTAACAACCGTGGTGGATTCCACTCAGCGTGGAGACACACGAGACGGGAATATTTTGTCGGAAATAGTGCGAGTAAGTCGTTAAAACAATTTTCCCGATTAACAATAAATTTTCCTGACGAGAAGTGTCTCGAAATTCCTCTAGAATTAGCAGGTATTCGAGATAACGTGCAATAAAACGTTCTTGTAAGTACGTGTTTTCTTGTCTATATCGAAATATACGATATGTTATCAATATACTAGAGATATAATAAGTTTCATTATTGCCAAAAGCGTTATAGAATGAATTTTTTGTTCTTTACACTAACAATTTATCAAAATGCCAGAAGGGGTAAACGAAATAAGCGGTAGTCAGAACCTTTTGATTCTGGTAAGAATTTTAATTTTATTTGCAATTCTCTAAAAGGGTTTAAAATTTATATATTTGTAATAGAAGTTTAATACAGAAAATTCAGAAACATTTGGAATATTTTGTTCTTTTTTTCCAAATTAAGTCCTCTTCTGAATACCAACAACTGCAACATTTTACATCATCCAATGTTAAGATCATTATGCTAGGAATATTTCCACATTTTTTGGTAACACGTCCCCTCTACAAAGATTTTCTGTTTATATTTCGCAGGGTACTTTTTTCCGAAAATTCCATAGAATAATGAATATTAGTAGTTACATACCATACATATTATACCTATGTATAGACACACATACATTGTATAAGTTGTTATTGGTGTAAAACTCTACTGATTTCTATGTAACTATGTTTCAGAAAACTTTGGACGTAAATAAATATGCCACGAAGAAAACCATCGCTCAAGGGCTTTTGGACGTTGCTTTGTTGACCGCCAATGCCTCCCAATTGAAATACATCCTTCAAGTCGGAGAAAAACACGAATTCTACGCTCTAATGTTATCTCTAATCTCGATCTCCATAGTACTCCAGGTAAATAAACTTAAGAGATTTTCGATTTAAATATTCCAAATGACGTGCTGTACTTAGTTTAAAAACGAAACATCAGTTTAGTTTTATTTCGCAGATTCTTGTCGGTATACTTTGTCTCAGCTTGCACCTTCTGAGAGATTGCCGGCTACACGACGAAGAGTACCACAAAACGGCATATTTTTTCAATCATCTTACCACCGTTTTCGCTTTCGTTATTACCGTTTTGAATTTGCTTATTTCTTGCTTCGATCCCTCAATTGCCAAATACGCCGTATTTGAGACCCCCGACTTATCCACTTTAGATATAAATAAATAACTTATTCATAATATTTACTATTACACGTGAAACTACACGTATGTAAAATTAATTTATCTATCTAAATTACCTGGTCTCGAACATAAAAATTCCATGTTGAGGTAATGCTCTAATGAATATGTAATTTTATTTTATCTATTAAAATTAATTTTGCCTCAATTAAAATGTCTAATATACTTTTACTTGAACTATTGACGCACTGTCCCTATACAGAGTGATTAAAATTATAAAATTAATGTTAATAATGGTTTATTAAAGTATACTAATTAATTATCTTTCGACTGAAAACTCTTGATTTAATAATTCAGGTTAAAATATAGCTAATCTTTTTTTTGGAAGTTACCTCTCTATAAATTTATTTCAATAAGGAGGATTCAATTTTGGAGAATATAATCTGCGTTAAAATGACAATTACACTGATTTTAGATAATAACTAATAAAATAATATGAAAAGTATGAATAGGGATAGAGGATAAATAATTAATACCGGTTGATTACCTTTTTCATTAAGTACACCTTATAAGTACATACATGCGCACTTTCCTCTTAATGTAATTACAATATGCTAAATTATTCTAAATCAATTGACCAATTAATTTTTATAATTTTATTTGCAGTTTATCGTGGCCTTGCTTTTCGTAATTATAGGAGGTTTGAACATAAACAAATCGAAAGATCACCGAGCTGCTATTATTTTGAACGACGTTATTTTGATTTTTATTTTTTTAATTTCCATATTAAACATTATCATTTCTGGCTTTGGTCTGGATTACTCCAATAGACCCCTTCAATTGATCAATGTCAGTTAATTAGACACACTTTACAACGTGTCCGATAAATTAGAAAGATCCAATTTACTTATAGTTTAAGTAGCTTTTTAGTTTTTTTTAATCTAGTTCATGTTTAAATCCCTATCTATACATACACCCTGTTTGTTCCTCCTGGCGGATTAATGTCATTACTGATAAGATGATTTATAGATTAGATAAGAAAATTATTACATATCATTATGTAAATTGACTAGTAAGCTCGACAGAATCTCTTTGATCTTTTGACAGAATGGTTTGTTTGTAATCATTTTTGTCTACAGGTGACTGCGGCGTTGCTCTCAGTACTGGTGGCAGTTCTGAGAGATTCAAATGATGGTAAACTGAGCAATTTAGCCTGGTTTTTGCATCAGATATCCTTGGCTTTCGTAACAGGAACGTTGTTTAGTGATATAATAAAAATGAATTTTGGCCTCGATCCTGCTGTACACGTAAATAGTACAGCAGGAATTCGATTAATCCAGATAGATCGAACGAGTAATTTTTCCAATTAGAAACTCCCACGTTTTTTACCTTCAATTTTCCTTGTAAGGGGTCCAAATCAGCGTATTTTTTGTTCATTATTTTTGGTTCTTTAATTTATTTATTACATTTTCGTTTATTTTATTTTATTTTAATTTATTTTTGTTTTTATGTTTTTTCAAAAAGATCGTTCAAGCCTGCCTTTGTGTTATCCTGGGCGTTACATTGAACATAAACAAAGATGTTCACCAAGAGAACGCCAATAAGGCCAATAACATCGTCATGTGCATCAATATCCTCATAATGGCAGTCAATGTAGTCATAAATACGTTCGATATGAAAGATCCAGATAATTCTACTGGCAGCACGACGATTTCTACTACTATGAGTCCTACTACACCGAGTTGAAACGGGTTCCTTCACCAAAATATAGACATTTAAAGCTTTTGTATAGGTTAAGTATTTTTATATTTTAGATATAATAATTCTTTTGAGTCCGTTTATTTAATTTACAGCAGACATCATTTATCTAAAAAGGATAAAAAAATGAAAGGCTCAATTTAAAATAAAAAGTATTTTGCAAAAAAGTTATTGAGCAATCAAACTTTAGAAACCTTATTTTTTTTTTAATTATAATCAAAATTATACTTTTATTGCTTTAACAATGTGTAAAGAGTGTATTTTGTCACTTTTATTTTACAAATTCACTTTTCACTAGGCTTTATCGGGTTTCTTCCAGATTTGTGAGAGATGTTCTGAATAAATCAACTAACTCATATACAATAATTATAATGAAGTATTATTTAAGTTGTACTTTTTAAATTAACAAATTAAAAATGATATTGGTGTAAGTTGTAATGTTGTTTCGTAAATGATTGTTCGTTTATTAGTTTCTGTAAATTATTTTTTTTGTGTTTTATACTCGTTGAAAAAAGTAATGTTACCTTTAGAGATTATACTTTAGTTCCCTAAAAATAGCTATTGTTCAATAAATAATACAATTAAAATGTTAAGTCAATATTATTACGTACATTAATAATATTATGATCAATATTATTAATCATAAAAATGATTACGAAAATGTGTGGGTATGAATATTGTAATTAACTTATAAATAAACAAGTATTTTACTAGTTTTATTTAAAACAATTCAAAAATTATCCAATCTCATAAATCTTTAAATTTTAAGCAGGAAATTAGCCAATTTTGAAGAAATAAACCTATTTAGGTAGATATTAAAAAAAATAAACGTAGGTATTCAAATCGGAATATGCCATATTTCGAGAACACATTTACTTACAATAGGTACATACAATTGATCTTTGTACTTACTACATTCGACCCAATCATTGAGCGATATTATGTCGAGTTAACTTTGTGATAAAATTAAATTCCCTCTACAGAAAAGCGATTACACTCGTCGTTATCACATTTCATTTGCCTTGGACAATATTATCAGTGTGCGCCATTTTGCTGGTATCGTTAGGTGCAATTAAGTGCATTCCAAAGTAAGTTTTTTTAAATGGTTTATTATCCAATATTTTACTTAAATGTATATCCGAACAAAAATAGAATTTTGAGTCATCCTAAACCCATTCCTCAGTAAGCGGTAAGCAAGTATCGAATTGCGTAAGTAATATTGTGTTGAGCTTTGAGTTTAGAAGTTCTCATATAAAGGTATGTTTGTTTTGATATTATGAGGAATAGGATAAATTTGAAATATGTAGAAAGGTGTTTATGAAAATAATATACAAAACTTTTTTATTAATTCATTTATGTTTGCAATTAAGAATTAAACAAACTACCTAATCATTATTTTAGATGGCGGCGATAAACCCCGGAAAAAATCCCGAAGAAGTTGTTTCGCAACTAAGAAACACTTTCAACAGCGGACGAACGAAGCCGGTCGAATACAGAATTCAACAGCTAAAAGAATTGCACCGGTTGTTGGACGAAAATTCGTCGGAAATATGGCAAGCCATGAAGCAGGACTTGGGGAAATCGAAGCAAGAGGCCTTCGTGTTAGAAATCGATTTCATGCGCTTCGAAATCCAACGATACCTCCAAAACCTAAGCGACTGGGTCAAGCCCGAGAAAGTCCCCAGAGATTTGCTGAACATGATGGACAAGGCTTACATTATTCGAGAACCTTACGGCGTCGCTCTCATTATAGGTAAAGCATATATTCTCTGTGGCGTTTCATTTAATACCATCACTAGTTCATTCCATGTTTTAGGGACAACCATTCATAATAAAGAACTTCACCGGTTTGTTCATGAACATTTCGTTTAGGAGCTTGGAACTATCCCATCCAAGTGGTTCTGGGGCCGATGATAGGAGCAATAGCTGCGGGAAATTGCGTTCTAATCAAACCATCCGAGCTCTCCCCTGCTACCGCCAAGATCCTGGAGGACCTTCTGCCGAAATACTTAGACAGCGACGCTTATAAAGTCTTCAACGGCGGCATCCCGGAAACTAGCGAACTGTTGAAGCAGAGGTTCGATTACATCTTCTACACCGGCTCCAGCGCTGTAGGAAAAATCGTCCACGCGGCTGCAGCTAAATATTTAACACCAACAACTTTAGAACTCGGTGGTAATTTAAACTCATCCTCTATCCTAAACGCAATTATTCTACCGAAATAACTCTATTTGTAGGTAAAAGCCCGGTGTATTTAGACAGTTCGGCGAACATCGAAGTGGCGGCTAGAAGAATCTTATGGGGGAAGGTGGTTAACTCTGGTCAAACGTGCATAGCACCCGATTATGTAATGTGCACGAAGCAAGTCGAAGAGAAGTTTCTATCCGCCAGCAGGAAAGTGTTGAAAGAGTTCTTCGGGGAGAATCCGCAGGCATCGCCGGATTACGCGAGAATCGTCAACGAGCGGCACTTCGATAGAATACAAGGGCTATTAGAAAAATGCACGGTGGCTATAGGTGGGGATTCGGACAGAAAAGACAAGTACATTTCACCGACGATTCTTACGGGCGTGTCTCCCGAAAATCGCGTGATGCAGGAAGAGATATTCGGGCCGGTGTTGCCGATAATCAACGTTGATAACGCGTACGAAGCTATTGCAGTCATAAACAAAATGGAGAAACCTCTAGCGATGTATTTGTTTAGTGAAAATCAAAAAATTATTGACGAGATATTAACAAATACGTCAGCGGGAGGTGTATGCATTAATGACACCATTCTTCATGCTTCACCTTTCACTCTTCCTTTCGGAGGAGTCGGCAATAGCGGGATGGGCGCTTATCATGGAAAATCCACCTTTGAAACGTTTTCTCATAGAAAATCGGTTTTGCATAAGGATATGGGCGCGTTGGGAGAGAAACTAGGTTCTATTAGGTATCCTCCGTATTCGGACAGAAAATTGAACCTTATGAAAACCGCTTTAACGCCGCCAAAACTTCGTTTTCCCACAAAACATCTCGGTAAAATTATCACGTTTTTTATTGGTCTTATTGTTGCGCAATTCTACAGAAAATATAACATATTCTAAATATTAGGTACTACAACAAAATAAATTTCGATCGTTCAAACATGTTGATATTCTATTTTTAATAGCAAGGGTCTGTAAAAATTTATAAACAAATGTATGTTAATGTATTCAAATATTTCAAAAAATATACATATTTTTAAAAAGTTTAAGTAATTATTATTAAGAGCATATCCTTTGGTTACTGGCAAATGTAATGATTGTACCTGGAGTAGTAGAATCATTCGAAAGTAATAAGGAAAAAAATATAAATTCAGACAATTACACTCTTTATTCTAAATAAATAAAATTGTTTCAAATAACATTTAACTTCTATTGGACTTATTCAATTATTTATAAACTTAATAGTACAACATTCAATAATTACATTTAATCACAAAACAAATATAAGAAATTAGCAAATTAGCAATCTTATCAAATCTTAATTATAAAAATAAAATATATACAAATCACATTATATTCGTTCATTCTTAAATATAATATTACAGTATATTATAAATATTTTTATTTCAATTTATATTTTTATTTACATCAACTAAAAAAATTATAAAACTTGAATATAATTTATAAAACCGTTATTTTTCGAGATGACTTTTGCATATCAATGTAAAAGCAAATAATCAAATTATAATTCGAATAATTATTCATCAATTAAAAGAAATTATGCAAGAACAACGTTGTTTTAAACCTAACAGTAAGGTAATTAATAAACTTATAAGTAGGCTACATTTATTTAGTATTAGAATAGTTTTTAATAATAAACAAAATATCCCTACACCATTTTCAGATATAGTTCAGAAAATGCATCAGAAAATAATATACTGTAAAAAAAATTCAACATAATATTCAAGTAGGTGTAAATTCTAAATTCAATGCTGAAGTTTATCGAGAGATATAATTGAATTTTGCAATGGAAAGCTTAAGATAATTTTTCTGAACTATTATTTGAATTTCTGTAGCACATATGTTGCACAAAATTCACAAATTAACAATTTCTTTCATTCAATGACCATTAGGTATTATTTATTTTACATTCAAGAACTTATATATGTACTATAGAACGCCATTTATACCAATATTATGATAATAATCTTTTAAAAATTAGTCAAACGTTCCAATTACAAAATAAATGACTGAAAATCTATTACACATTTGTTTTAGAACTTAACAAGTAAAATGTATGTCCCCTACAAAACTAGTCTATACAAAATTACGGTCCATGTTTAGTCTTCTTTCGTCATGACGCCTGTTTACGAGCTCCAGGAGTTTTGGATCATGCACAGGTTATTTCTTGTTTCGCAGCCTTTAGAGCTAATAAAATGTTTTACAGTATAAAATTTGCCCATTCATAAAATTAACTAATTGTTTAGTTAGTTATTATTAATAAAATAAAAACGTACCTTCTCGTTCCCGCCTTCTAATCTTTTTTCTTCTTCGTTCAACAGCTGCAAGTTCTGCTTTAACATCAGCGTATGTTTTTCTTAATTCCGTAAGTTTCTGTTGTAAAACAGCTATCCTCTGTCCGCTATCTAAAGTAGGATCTGAAATTTACATTTTTATATTTAAAATGTCTTTAGTTTTGTATTAAAGAAGTCTTACCAAATTCGACGTAAAAGTTATATTTTGAAGGTCTCGGAGATCGCGATGATATATTATAAGGGACCGCAGTGCTTTCTGCGTTAGAGTACTCAGAGGTATCATCGCTATCGCTATTATGCCTCGATCTTGTTTTTTTGGCCTTTTTACTCGGAAGTGGCATAGTATCTTCAGAGTTTCTCAACGATTTTCTTCGTTTTTTGCAAGAAGCCGGTTTCTTCATTTCGCTCAACATTTGAGTATCTGAATAAGACCACAAAAAATTTATAATTCGATAAACAGTTACAGAAGAGATTGCAGGAGAGATCAATTGATGTATTTTAAAGGGTTCATCAGGGATGATGCTTCCTTAAAATGTTACAGAATTTGTTTACCCGATGGATGATTTAAAAAATTATTAGTTCATTTCATAGGTAATTTCAATTTAATTTTAAAACTTTTTCTATTCTTTGTCGTTTTGATGAAAAACTCTAAAAAATAAAGTCATCGACATATTTTAGGCTCTCCTACAAGCCCCTGACCTTTGTCCCTTTATAAGGGACCCTTTATAATAAAATTCACAATACCTTCTTCACTATACGGCGACACTTTAGTAGACCTTTGTCTGGGATATTCTGTTTCGACATCGTTTGATTTGCCGCTTTCGTTATCGCCCAATGTAGGAGACAATCCTCCAGTATCCCTAAAAAAAGATTAATTTATTAGTACCCAGATTGCATAGGAAAGATTTGCTAACACATGCTAATTGCACAAAATTGATAATACAAAATTGCTAATGCATACAGGGCAGCACATAAGTATGGGAAAGCTCAATACATCTGTTATTAAGTAATGTATCAAAAGTAACATTTTCTTATTAAACATTCACTATACCTAAATTTAATACTTTTAAATAATCCATTCGAAAAAGTATTAACTTTAGGTACTTTAGGGAATGTTTAATAAGAGAATGAACTTGCAATGAATGAACATTGCAACTTTTGTAATGAAGTTTTTTATATTCTAGAATAACTGATAAATATATTGAGCTTTTCCATACCTTGTATTTTACAGGAGAGGCATTTTAAGTTTGGTTTACTGTTAAAATACTGTATTTGACCCAAATTGCTCCAGCAAATAGTTGTTTAAAGTTTGCTTTAATGTTAATTCTATTAAATTAAAACTTCTAATGGTATATTCTACCATCTTGTAGATCTCAACGAAATGAAGGAATGAACCTAATGGTACTGATAACTCAATTTTGCCAAAAAATCGACCAAAGAATTCAATCCTCATGATAACTCAATTTTGCCAAAAAATCGAAAAAACTCCATCTTACCCTCTAGGCGACAAATTGCTGATGCTACTCTCCGGCGTCGTAGGAGGCGTATTGTCCAAGACGGTGGAATTTTGCGACCTACGTTCTCTAGCTACCGCCTGCTGCGATTCGGCGTTCGAAGCAACCGTCAGCTTCTTCTGTTCCAACAGCAAACCTTTGCTGTTGCTGGTGCTAGGCGCGCTGGCGAAAGGCATTTCCAGTACACTTTTCATGACGGTTTCCTGAACCGGAGGCGGATCGTTGGCGGGCGCCGGGCTCCTGGGAATCTCCTCCTCGCAGAGCAGGAGCGAATGGAGGTGCGGATCGGGATCTTCTTCTTTAGGGGTTTCTTCCGCGGGTTTCGTATCGCTCTTCGACGCCTCGTTCTTAGTAGAAGGCGGGGTGATTCGGTGTTCGTCCTGTGAAACGCCAGTATGATACTTTTAATGATCGCAAAGCGTTTGGATAAATACCTCTTTGAATTCGAAATTGCGCTCCTCCTGCGATTGGGAATCGTCGGTGGTTTGGCTCTGATTGAATACGTTGCTGCTGTCGCTTTCTTTGGCATCGGGTTTATTGTCCAACGAAGTCGCTTGGGAATCATCGTCCGATCTGGCTATGACCAATTGCTCGGAATCGCTGCTGTCGGTTTCGCTTTCTTCGATGTAAGCTCTGCTCAGCACCTTTTTCCTCTTCTTCGATTCCAATAAATCCAATTTGGGAGGAGTCGACGATTTTTTCACCGGTTCTTCTATGGGAGGCGAAGGAATCTCGTCCTCGTCATCGTCCTCTTCATCGTCTTCTTCTTCCGATTTCTGTTCGATTTTAGTTTCTTTGGGAGGTTGCTTTTCCTCATTAGCAGGTTTGGGTTCTTCTTTCGCTTCTTCTTTCTTCAGAGTTACCTGACAATTTAATTTTATTGAAACGATACAAGAAAGTAAAGTGGAGTTCTTACGTTTTCTGATTTGGTTTCCGGCTTGATCGGCTCTTTGTCTTCGATTTCCCTTTTCGGGGAAGCTTTAGTGGTGCTTTCCTTTTTGATGGAATTAAATTTCTGCAGAATGGAATCGGCGATTTTGGTTCCGGTTTTAATGCTACTCAGTTCCTTGGCGGTCTCTTCTAGCTTCACATCTAAAGAGACAGGAGGTTGAGAAACTATCGATTCGAGCAATGCGCTATCAGTTTCTTGAAGGGCCGGTGAAATTTGCTGCTTGTCGCTGGATGTTGATTTTTCTGCGTCTGAAGAGCTGCTCGATGGTTTTGTCTGAAAATATACAAAATTAATTATGATTTATTAATAACTAGGAATAATCTCACTTCTTCGTTAGCACCGTCTATCTTCAGCGTTTCTTGAATCTCTTTGTTAAAGGCAGATTCGCAAACGTTGATGCCCAAAATTCCGGACATTGTGGGTATCGGATCGTCTCTCTTTTTTACCAACAAATTCGATGGCTTAACGGCCAACACGTCGCTACTATCATCATCTGTGCTCGAGCTTTGTGCGATAAAGGTTAGAATTTGTTCTTTAATAGCATCGTCCTCGTCGCTGTCTTTAGTCTTTCCTTCGGCAGTTTTACCCAACGACGAGAATTCCATATCTAATGAGCTCGATTCGGGAGTGGTTTTCAAGAAATTGTTGTCACTAAACGGCTTGGCCCTCGCCAATTTTTCTGGAGACGTGGTGAATATTTGCGAAGACGATTCGCAATCGGACAATTCCATATCGCCGCTGTAATCATCCGAAGCATCGGCCGGTAAATCTCTAAATAAGCTCAACGTTTCTTCGCAAATGTTCCGAACGACTTTTTCTTTTTTCTCGACGTTTTTATCGACCGTTTTTACTAGATTGAAACTCGGCGATTCTACCAGCTTATCGAACGGATCTTCGTCATCTTTGGCGGGCGATAGAGGAATTACAGTTTCCTCTTCTTCTTCGTCATCGGAATCGATGTTGTCTTGCTTCCTTATCGGCACGTTGAGTTTCTTCATTTTGAGCGATTTGTCTACATCGTCGAAAATTCGCGGGACCAATCGTTTCTTCTCGTCGCCGAGCTTCGGCCTGTTTTCAAACTCGAACGGCTCGGGTTCCTTGAATTCATAAACATCTTCGGAGCTCGAGGATTTCTCCAAAATCTTCTCTTTCTTCTCGGCGGGCTCGTCAGCGACGTGAGCCGATTTTTCCAAAGGCGGAAGATTGGAAGATTCGTCTGAAGAGGTTACGTCTTCCTTATCATCCACGGAATCCAACGCCGGCAGCTTGATGGCTTTCGAGATGCCTTTCAATTCAGATCGTATTTGATTGAGATCGAAGTCTCGACCTTTAGGCGGATTACCATCGTCCTCACTATCATCGGCGGATTTATCGGACGTTTTTTTCATTCTTCGCGATCTCGTCCTTTCGTAATCGTCTTTCGAAGGCCCACCATCTTTACGTTTATCAAGCTTACTCTACGAGTGAATCCGATTACTTAATTGTGGAATAAAAAGTGTCGAGATACTCACCAATGTAGATGCTCTGGGTGGCCGCCTGTTGTAGGTTTTAGTTTCAGGCTCGTTTTCAGATTTTGAACGACTTCTAGTCCTCGATACTTCCGAATCGCTTCCAGTTCCTTCGCTTTCAGAATCCGAATGCATAGAAGCATCAGTTTGTGCTGATATCCTACGTAATCGCCTGGACGAATCTAAAAAGCGAAGTAAATTGAACATTTTTGGATAAAATTTATCCTCATAATTCTCACCTTGACGTAATCTCGCCGCGGATCTGGTGGCTGGAGTAGCGGGACTCTTGGTCCTGCTTCCCGAAGAAGTAACACTCGAAGGCGTCGTCGATCTGGGCATTTCTGTGGTGGACGATCGAGCGGATACTGAAGTTAATCTCGCCCGCTTCGCCATCGGTTTCGAAGGCGAATTTTTCGAACTAGTGCTCGATGATCCGCTCGGTTGTTTGGATCGTTTTGCTTTTTTGGTGGCACTTAAATTCTCGGCTATCCTTTGTGGCTGTATCCATTCGTCGTATCTAGATAGGAATGTTCGTTATGCATTGTGTTAATGTAAACTGTTACAGCTTCTTACCTTGCATTCCATCCTGCGTAATGGACTAAATACACTTGGCCTGATTGGTCGTTATCGATTTCTATAACTTTAGCTTCGTAAGTGACTTTAGACTCGTTTGATGAGCCATAGTACACTTTTAATTTATCACCAACGTTGATATTGGGAACATTGGAAGGTTGCTTTTCGGGCGGAGCTTCTAAGATCGGTGGTTTTTCATCGGCAAGGCGCTTTTTACCTTTCTTGTCTTCCTCTTTAATCAAGACAGATGAAATGGGTTTCTTGTTGTTTTTAAGGGGAATTGTTTTAATGTCTTTAGATGATTTTGGTTCTATTTTCTTTTCGGAAGACGTTTGAGGTGTTTCTTTTTGTTTCGATTGCGTTTTAGAACGGGTATTTTGAACCTTTTCCTCCTCTTCCTTTCGTGATTGTTCTTCAAATTTCTCAGTCAAGTTTTTTACTTTTTCACTAACAATTTTACCTTTTTTTTCTTTTTCTTTTTCTTTTTCCTTTTCCTTTTCTTTTTCTTTTACAACTTTAATTTCCACTTTTTCTCTCTTTGGACGAGGAGTATCTTTACTAGCTTCAGATTGTTCAGTCGTATCGCTAGAATTTGTATCGCTAACTTCAGCCGAAGCTGAAGCCAATGCTCTCTTCTTCTCAATCCTCTTCGACTTAACAACTGGTTCTTGAGAAGCTTCTTTTGGGACCACTTCTTTCTTTTCTTCGGGAAAAAATTCATCTTTTTCAGAAGCAGGAGCCGGGCTACTAATAGGAGTGTTCCTGTCCCTATCTCTTATCAAACTCCTGCCCTTATTTTTCTTCGCAGTACCTGTGTGATTCAACATAGTCACTCCTAATGTTCGATAGAACGTTTCGTAACTCGACAAACACTTCTTATAGACCGCCTTGACTTGATTGAAAATGTTCTGGTTACCCGGAAGATGCAATCTAAGCGCGGCTGATCTCCATTTATTTTGATTCGTCACACGATTATAGCCGCCCATTTTCTGGACAATGCGGAAGAGCCTGTGCAAATCAATGTCTTGATTGGCAATGGCAGGCGTTTTGTTTAGTGGTGTTCCAGCTTCGTCCATAAATTTGTACAATTGCGCCACAAAACGATCTTTTTCTTCACTCGGTTCATCGTCAGAACTCTAAAAATGCACCACTTTAAAAATGAAATGTGATTTAATTTGTTGTACTTACATCACTGTAGTTTTCTTCACTTTCGCTATCGACATTGTGGGAATGAAACAATGAACTTTTTTCCCAATGAGGAGGTAGCTCATTGTGATCCAAAAATCTTATTGCCTTCTGTATAGCTTCACTTAGCACACCAGTATCGATCTTTTCAGCCATTTCTCTGTTGAATTCTGTTACTTCCTTTTTAGGTACTGTGTAGCTATAAAATATTTTTTTATAAAACTGCAATAGTGACAATCTATTTACTTACTATCTTCCGTCTTTGAAAGACCTTATCAAATATTCATCCTTCATGTTAATGCGGACAGTCGGTTGAGCTGATGGAATGACAACAAGTCCAGGAAACCAATTATCTTTGCTCCGTTTCTTCTCTGTTGTTTCAACGCTCACAACTCGTTTAAGATCTAGAAGGTAGGCTTCTAAATCTGGTTCATTTTCTTCTTCGGCTTCTCCGTCACTGCTGTCTTCTCTGCATCAATAGATAAAAATAATTTAGAGAAAAATGCAGAAACCAATACACTTACTTGAGTTGCCTGTTTCTTCTGCCCCTCCTGCCACCAACAACAGGATTTCCAAAGTGCTCGGGATGGGTTAAGGGCAACTGATCCAAAGTTTCGCTTTCATTGAAATGCCTTCCGCTCTTCAGGCATAATGCTGTGCGTCTCAGGGTTGTTATATCTCCGTCATCGAATACTATACATAAAGCAAATGAGTTAAATGCATTGTGGAATGTGTGTATATTAATAATAACTTACCAACTGTATACTGACTGCAATCTTGTATTTTTGTAATGGTGGCCTCTACTAATTCTTTTCTATCGGGGTGCTTTGCCTGAACGAGCTGCCCGACTCGAAGGGTGCCTTTTATCTGTTCATCGGTTAACGTTGCACTTCCCAAGCCCATTTTATAGGTTACCTAATCGAAAACAGTCATGAGACTAGAGATGAAATTCATTTTTTTACAGCGAGTACTAACCTTACACTTGACCAAACGAACGACTTTGCTAACTTTTGCCTCGCAAAAAGCACCCTTGTATTTAGCACTAACTGCTGTGCCAACAGATAGGTAGGGTGGGTCGTCTGTTTGCTGGAAATATTGTTTATTATTGTAGAAAAATCGTGTACACAACAATGAGAACAAATGACTTACCATGTTAATTAAAATTTCTTTCCCTCGACGATATAAAAGTTTTTAGCAAACTTGCCTCTACAAATTCGCATGGACGTTGGGTTTATTAATTTTTTTTTTAGGACAAGTTCAGATGAAAGTGTAAACAACCTCAAAAGTGTGTTAAAACTAGCCGAGATTCCCAAATTTACTTGCCCAAACGAATTTATACCAGCACTTTTACGCGAGTTAATATGCACTGAGTTTAATTTAAAATATAACTTCTATTTTTACTCAGTAAATAGGAAAAAATTGTAGAATATTCAAGCAGCGGCTCTCGATGTGACATTTTGTATTTGTTACTATGCTTCAATGTTGCCAAATTACTTCTAGTAACAATGAGCTTGAAGGAGAAGGACAATGTCAAGAAAAAATGGCAACGTGGTTTTAAAATACTATTGCGCAATTGCTTTAATATACAACAGGTTAAAAAACTTAATAAACCTTACAGTTTGATAATAATACGTTTCTTCGATTTCATTAACAGATTTTCTTTTAAATTTGTTTTAATTTTGGATTAGTTATACTTATAACTACAAATAAAAAGGATGCTATAAAAAAGAAGAATTACTTTTATTTATGACAGTGACAGTTTCAACCTTGACATTGACAGATGTCACAAAATTCAATTGTCTCATAAGATGACACTTTTGATATTTATTGCTAATTATTTTTAATTAAGTCCATTTATGGATAAATAATTGCAAATGTAAAAATTGCAAGTGAGAGTGTACATATGGCAGCTACCCAAATGATTTGTACATTTTTTTATGTGAGTATTTCATTTATTTACAAAATACGTGTTTTTTGTGAACATAAGCTAATTGCTATTTCAACTAAATATAATCAAACTGGTGTTTATTCTCAACATAAGTCACGTTTATTTTAATGTATTTGACTTGTTCTTTTTAATTTGAACTTATTTATTTTGCCTTAAGGGGAATAGATAGATTGTAACAACCCTGAAGAAATAGCATTATCCTCGAATAGTTAATACCACTGAGTCAAAATTTATATTTTTCCAATAAATTTTTAATGATATATGTTTTAGCAAAGAGTTAAGACTTTAATCTTAATAAATACTTTAATGTTCATTCATTACTAATAACTGCTATTCATAGACAATATACTAATAAAATTGTTGATATTAAAATACAATTGCTTCAATTCCTAATAGTAGGATAATATAAAAAATATTTAAAATGGGAAGCTTTCGCATGCTCTTTGCAATTATTTAATTGTACACTCAATAAAAGTTAATTGCATTGTCAGCAGAATGCTGCAAATAAAAATAATTATACAACTGTTATAGAAAAAATAATGTAGAAACATCACATTTTATGTGGGTAATTATAATAGGATAAATATAGGTACTATATGGATATTGCCAAGCTGCTTTTTTATATTTTAATTTTGTTAATTTTTGGTTGTAAATATTTTCCATGAATTTTTCCTTAGTATTAGAATTTTCATTGATTTTGAGTTACACTTTCGTGCTAAATTATAATACTGCACCTTACAAGTTGATAACACGAGTATAATATTAATTATGAAAACTGATTCACAAATCACTTTTGGGTATTTTCATAATTTTATTTTTTATACCATATGGTATAAATATACATATAAATATCACATGTTTAATGGATAGGAGAACTATGTGAGATATACGGTTTTTATCCAAAACATATAGTATGAATAGAAATAATTCGTTACAACTCAAAGCAGTCTTCAGTTGCTGAAAATATTCAATATTTTAGGAAATATAGCCCTTCTAAATTTAAAATTTTGATATCTTCATGGGAGGAACAACAATTATTATTTAAATTTTCTATTTACTCTGGTTTATTTGTTTAACAAATCAAATATATTACAAATAGAGCCTTGTTCTTGCTCCAAATCTTCATTCATACCTATTAATTACCGTAGTATTATTTACATCGTGCTTATTTAAACCTATTTAAACCTATCGTTACTCGACAGCTATATTCTATCGCCAGTTTTCTTTCTAAATCGTTTATCGTACAGCACCATATTGTCCGTTTTTTCCTCTTGTCAGTTACGACCACACAAACATAGAGCCAATTTCCCATAACGGCTCCAAAAGAGATAATGAAGGCATGCAATACGGCGTTCGCGTTTCCCCCATTGTCCCACTGTCAGAGTCCATATCAACGGCAGTTATCGAAGACGGTCACGCGAAAATTGTTCCCATTTATCATAGCGACGTTGCCTATAATGATCTGCACTATTTAACTATCGATTAGTTCATTTGAATGAGGTGTTTTTGTTACTAGAAATGGGATAAGGATTCGCCTATATAATTATTGTAAGAAAAAGAGTATATTTTTTGAGAGATAGATATTGGGTTTTGTGAAAGGAGAGTTAAAAAAGAGGCGTGATTCCTGTAGGATTGGTGCATAAGAGAGGAAAAATAGCAAAAAGCAAGGATAGAGAATAATAAAAAACTGTAACGATCCGATGGGGGATTAATCCACCCCAATATACCTATGCATTTTTAATAAACTTTGCTGCATTTGCAATGCGTGCGTCTGTATACAATTCGAGTTATTACCAAAAACTAATCGGTTGTTTGTGTACAAACAAGCAAACATATGAAGATTCTTAGCACATGTGTAGAAAGTTAGATAAATCGATAGGAGCGACAACACCGTAGGCCCGCGAGGGTTGTTTCTTGTTTGTATACATGTTCGATTTCGAGGGTTGTTCCGCCGGCCGGTCGACGCTTGCGCCGCGCCGCCCGTTCTTATATGCGACAATGCGTCCACGCAATTTTAATTTACCATTATCATTACTGTCGCGATAAAGTCGTTGCGAGCGGTAATTGTTCCTTAAGCTCGGGCCTCCTACGTTAAACGGCTATGCGTACGTGAAAATAGACGGGCTCGTTTGTTGTTTGTGTTGGGTGTACTTATTTTTTTCTGTCGTTTTTCGAGAACGTGTGCCTTCGGCGATTATGCGTCGCTGCGACGTCGTCGGGAAAATCGTCGGATTTTCGCATGCCGTTGCCAAAGTTTGTTTTTCCGCCGATGTTTTGATTTCGTAAATGCGGTTGTTGTGACATATCATGATGGTGGAAAAAGTCGAAGGATTTCTGATGTACCGCAAGCCAGTCTATAGGATTTTTCAATATTTAGAAACGTAAGTTATTTGTAGCGAATTTTTGTGAAAACAGCTGTTACGACAATTTTTTTTAAATATATTTACCGAAAGAAAACTTGTAGGAAGTCTATTTTTCGCGACAAATAAAACACCTTTGTATAATCGCTAGATTTACGCGATAAGTAAATGAACTTTCTTCATATTTCTAATTGTTTATTTTATAAGTTTATTGATTTATTAATTGTTTATTCTTCCATTGTCTCCCATTACAAAGCGCATGCATTTAATTGTGAATTTAAATCCTGAGTTATCTTAATTACTGAAAATTATAAAAAAATATTTGTATTTTGAACTAACGATTTGTGAAGAAAAAATAGGAATAACGATTGCCAAAACTATTGATAGTACTGCCAAAACTAGTCGATTCACAAAAATTTCTGTCCACAAATTGAGTGCTTATTATTCATTTATTTATTCCATTTTGAAACTGAAACCTAAGATCCAATATTATCTAGTACATATCAACAATCAAAACATCGTTAATTTAATAATAATTAATAATCATGTTTGATTTCCATTGAAGTGATTAATTACATATAATTAATTAACGTTGTTCATTACCACATTATTTTTGTAAATGGAGTGTGTTAAAAAAAGGATCAATTAATCAAATACGAGATCATATTTTATTAATTTATTTATTTATTCATCTGTTTATTTTGTGGGAAAATGATTGTGTTCGTATTAAAAAAAATGAAATTTAAATTAATATAACTGCTAAATTCTCGCGTTCTCTAGGTACTTATATAAGTAGGTGGATTTGGATTTTCGCAATTATTTCAATTATCTTCTACACAAATTCACTACGATTATCTTGTATAGTTAAATGGTAAAAGTACACTCCCTGTATGCGCTTTTTTCGTATTTCATTGTCGTACGTATTTGGTATTTCCGGTTGAGCTTTTTAAATTAGCTAAATCAAACGACACATTGTCTAGCAGTCACAATGAAATTCAACGTTACTAAAATGATGTAACGTTCGATGGACGGCGTACGCATGATAATGTGATAATGCATTTATGCTGCACGATATGATGTTCATTGACCTACGGTTTTACCCGATTCACGTTTTCAAAATAATTAAAATTCTACCACTTTGCGCCACAGCAGAAGCTTTTCCTTTGCGGGAACTTTCGCCGGTAAGTTCGTTATGTTATCCCGAAGCAATGGCATATGTAAAACTGCCCGGCAAATCTTGAAGTATCGGACAGTAGGGTAGTAGAAGTGTGGAAGTGTGGTGTCGAGATTTTACCGGGCAGATCTAGATATGCCCTTGCTTTGGGATATGGCCATAACAGCTATACCAACAATAAAAGGGACATTTTGCCTTATGCGTATTATTAGCACAGATAACCAGGATGTACGTTATGCGAACATTTACCTTCAAAAATAATTCCCAATTGATGTTAATTATTCGTAACATCTACATCCATTGGTTCTCGTCATCATGACAACACGGGAATTGCTAGCGCCCTATCTATTAGCATTTCGCCCGATCCGTGCGTTCCTCAATTGCTTCAATTAATCGTAATCGCCCAAACGAGTGGCTACAATCGTTTTGCGTCTACTTGTGTGCGAGTGGTCCCCGTCTCTTCTGACAACACAAGACGATTCACGTATGTAAGTAGGTATTCAAATTTTCAGGTCTTAAAATACAGCACTTGGTTACGTCCGATACGAGGACTAGACGAAAAAATAGGTATAGCTTGTATTGTTTATCTACAAGCTTTAGTGAATTAGAGATATGTTAGAGGTATCTACTATTTCGCATCTAAATAAGTGCAAATTTGTTTGCAATATTGCCAATTATATGATTTGACTAAGATTAGACCAAAAAACATGCAATCCCATGCAATATCATTGTTTCATTGCCTTTAGATGAGATAATGGAAGTTTGTTGCACCCATAGAAGATATTGCGAAGAAATTTGCACTTATCTGCATAATGTAACATTGTCAAAAACATGTAAATCAATTATTGTCAATTACACTAACTATTTAATTGGGAGTATCAACGTTCAATAGGTTCATAATGCTTTCTGATACCTACATTCAAACGATAAAAATGTTTTTGGACAAATAAAAAAAGTACCTGAGTATATTTTATGCCAAATAACGTCAGAATTTGTTTTTTTAATAATTTTGAAAGTGCATTTTCTTGCATTTTTAAAAAGTCTGTTTTCTTCACACCTATATTTACTATTTTAGGAATTGCTTTTATTTATTAATCAATATTCAAACATAATGCACCCTTTACGTCCTTGGTTCTTCTTCGATTGATCAAATATAAATTGTAAATAATACTTATGTATATTATTATTTCTTCTTACAATCATCGGTAAATATTGAAACCTCGATAAGTTGTATTTGGTATTACTAGAGTCGATTATTGGCAAACACTATTATTGATATTAAACTTATTGAAGTGAATCGTCTGTAGTGTTAATTTCCTATTGAATTTTACGATAAATATCCTTTCGTGACACCTAATCTACCTACTTCGTTAATGCAACTAATACCCAACCTATTTGTAGATATTATTTTATTATTCCGAATGCCGTGTTGCGCGTGGCAATCGCTTAAATATAAATAACCACTGCGACTGCTAATCATCTGTTTTGGTACACATGGAATGCCGTCGTCTTATCAAATTTCAGAAGATTATTAATATCAAAACCTACGAGAACGAAGTTATCTTCAAACAGCTGTGGTCTAATAGTAAATCCAAACTAAAAATGTACAAGAACATACAAATATTTGTAGGGCAATTTGAATTGTCTCCGTGAAAGCTAGAGGTGGTTTTAAAGGAAGTGTGGATTTTGAAATTTACAGATAAAAAAAGGTGTTTTGTTTGCATTGCTGTTGTTACATTATTGTTAGGATCAAGAAAATAAACTGTATAGGTTTAAAGTGAAACTTCTGAGGTAGGGTAAATAATCATTTTTTTGTGGTTGAATTTCATTTGGTGGCTTAAGTTTCTCACCAATTTTCTTCCTCAAAACCACGCATCATTTTCCTTACTCTCCAAAAAAAAACTACTTTTCTCCCGGTGCAGCAATACACCTGTTGATTGGCTCCTTTTAATAGGGCATTGTTTCTAATTGATCTCCAGATGTGGTTCCATCAGGACACCTTCAGGACGTCCGCTGAAGAACTTGAGAAAGACCTGCGTCATCCCACTTTAAAATTGAATCAAGTCGAGTATTTCGCACCGCCTTTGGCGTATAAACATCGGCTCATTCTCGGTGATTTCACTTTTTAGATTTAGTCACAAACGATCGTTTCGCGCGATCGAGTCATTAGCGGATTCTGTTGTTTCGTTCCGTCGATTATTCCATAGCGGACGTGTTAAATGAAAACGATCGTGCCGTGTCTTAATCGTCCTGATCAGGACGATAAACGACGAGGTAGCGCGAAGGATTGCAGTTCAATTTTTCTGTTGTGTTAGTTTGTATTTTAGTGATTTCGATGTGTAGGAGCGTTCCGTTTGCATTTGAATTCTGTATTTTTCTTGTATTTGTCGGAATTGCACGTGGGTAGCGGTTCTAGGATACTTAATAGTAAACTCGTTGGGTAGGATAAATGCTTATGAAGGAGTGGTCGGAATCATTTTGATTATTTTTTTTAAACACCTTACAATTTTTAATACACCTTTGATCTATTGAAGTTAATATTTTGAGAACCCTTTTATAAGATATGTTCAAAAAACTATACGAGATATAACATTAGTGCAAAATTATTAAAAATCAGATTTTGAGACGTGTAAATTTGAACTTTTCGCTCGAATTTTTAGTTTACATTAGTCACATCTTTAAATTTTAAATGCCTATTTCTTTACTACCAGATGTAACAAAGACGTTATTTATTTTTAAATATCTTAGTTTAAGTTTATATTATGGTACTCCCATAGTAAGATGTTGTGACTTGATCTGCATCTGTTTAAATTCATAGACCCCCATATGAAGATTCAAAGAAAAAAAATAAACGATCGTAAGAACCTAAAATATTTCTTGAAGGGTTGTACGCGCTTCATAGAATTATTTTCAAACCTTGACGATTTAAATTCGAAATTGAGGATACATTTCTGTGTAGAAGTATTTTTCAATTTAAGTAATCTATGGGAGCCACTTTAATGAATTTGTAAATTAAGTAATTATTAACTATACCTATTATTTAGCTATTTATTAGTTGACCTTCGTAATACAAATCCTTCATTTGTTCCTCTTTTTGTATTCATAATTAAGCGTATCGTTGTTGATGTTGAATATTTTTACAGAAATGTAGATTTTACATAATATCATTGTAGTACTTCCTACAAATAGCACAATTAAAGATTCAAATCGCATTCTTTCCTAAATGCGATAAAATCTAATCAAAAATTTTGACACGCTTTCAAACGCTTGTAAAAATCTAATTTTTTATAAAATAATCTGATAATAAATAAAAGCAGGTAGGTACCGTTGTCCTTAGTTCCTTGTACGTTGGATGTTTTATTAAAATATTCATACTTGTTTCCACTTGTAAAATCGCGAATAATAACAGTTTTACCACCCACGAAATTTTTGATCGGCCATATTTAGAGTTTGGGCGGTTTATTCTTAATTTGGCGAGTGGAATGAATAATGGATTAGGTACCGTTTGGAATTGAAATCATTTTTTTAACAAGCTGAATTACCAATTTTTATAACTACAGTTTGAACAAAAATAAAATCCGTAAAAGTTGTGCTAAATCGGCCTGAAGAATGTCATTAGAGATATTGCATAATTTGATATTTAAAGCATATTACTTTCATAAATACTAGAACTTAAATTAAACGTCCCATTTTATTTGTGGAACATCATGCATTTGCGTTCATGACACTCGCGTTTAATCGTCCTGTATGTTGTGATTCATGCGGTTGAATTTCATTGAACTTTTAATATGCAATTTTTAAGAAAGACCACCGTCGAATATGTTTAACATTCGTTATAAATTGTCTAATGATTTAAGAAATTTCATTATTGGGCTTTATGTTTTCGGGAAAGTCTTAATCACCCTATTTTTTAAATCGTGAGAACGTATAATAACTTATTTTGTTATACAGACTGCTATTGTTAATCTTTAGATATTTTTCATTTCTATAAAATGAGTCAATGAATTCCTTTCATACTCTGAATCGAGGCGTTTAATTTTGCATTCGTGAAAATTTAAAGCGATTCAAAAGTAAATGCAACTTAATTTCTGGATATTACCTATCGAATTTTTAATTTTTTTTTGAATTCATCGTAAATTGTTTAGGCAGATATCTACTTGCATTCGATAGCTATGGAATGAAAAACCTAAATACATTTAATGGCATGTTGGCTCAATAGAATTTACGTTGCAACGAATATTTGAAATTACTATTAACTAAATGAACACTCCTGGAATTTCAGTTGTGTAATTTCCCCTTTCTTGTTATTTTTCAGAAAAATCAGTTCATGATATATGGTCAGTTAACTGTAAAATAACCCGACCTTCAATTATCACTTGAAGTATACGATGACGGAAATAATTTACTCATTATTTCTTAATAGTTGTTGTTTTTCTGCCATATTTGTACAAAACTCGCCATGCTTGAATATACAGTTGTCGTTAGTACGAAGTAGGTATATTAATAATTATAGAAATTAAAATTACTGGAATGTAATTGGTAACATAATTGTGGTACTTACGGCCATCCAGCAATATACTATGTTACCTATAATTGCTAAGAAAAACTTTCAATTGAAAGAGAAAAAAAAGTGAGCCCCTAACTAAGTTTACTTCAGTGCAAATAAACCTTTTTAATACAATAGAACGATAATATCTACTTCAAATTTGGGTGAACCAATTCACAAACTTATTAAAAAAATAGATATGTAAAAGTTAATTCTTTTAAACATAATGGATTCTTAAAAAATTTACAAACGGTGTTGCATGAGTTAATTAACACTTAAGCAATAATACAGAAATACTACTGAAAGTTTGCATTTCGTAAACAGGAGTGAGTTTGGATTTTGGCAAATCCGCGAACATTAACCTTTGATCTATTTTAAAACCACCTAATATCTGGCAAGTGCCGTCTAAATTAAAAAAAGACTATTCTGTGGGTTTTATCATGTTTACTTGTAAACCTAAATTTTCGGTTTTCTTGCTCCTCATCCGGATTCCTACTCCCTTTCCACCTTCCGCATTCTATTACCATCTAATTAATTTGCATTAAATATACATTCTGCGTGTATTTATCTCCATATGAAGATTTTTATTGTCTAAAATTTTGCTGTTTATTTAATATGTAATAGGTAGTTGCTAATAAGTAACGTTTAATTACACTCTTAAAACTATTAATTATCCACGTAATTAATTAGATAGCATTGCATACCAATGATAGCTATTATCTCGCAATTGCTTTTGTATGCGATTAAACAATAGTTAATATGACGCCAATTTATCGATAGAGATTCGAAAATGAATGGTAGTGTATTATACAAATCTTGAAAATTGTGTATAGTTAAAGAATATTTTTCAGCCAAGCGAGTAGGTAATTGGTATTTTTTTTGGTAATTTTTTTGGATTTAAGTCTATCAAGTAAATATCCATCAGAAAGTTAATTATAATCTTAAATAATTAATAGGACGTATTGCAAAGGCCTTGTATAAAAATGTTTTCAATTTTGAATATTTTTGTATTTTTAAAACGCGCGCAATATTTGGTAGGAGGAATTTTCGAAAATATTCTAAAAGTATTTTAATTGCGGCTGCTCTGATATCTCTGATACAAAAAAAATCACGAAAACAAAACATTTTATTATTTAAATTTGTCTACCATATCTAAACCGTGATTTTCTAGACATTTTCCTAATTGCGATCATCCTTCTTAAAAATTGGTAACCAACTAACGAATTTTCCACCAAGTTATTTTTCAATATATTCCTCTAATAATACTAGTATGTAGTTAATTTCTGTTATGTTACATAAATTATTACTGGTAGTTTTCTTCATTAAAATACATAATTTGATTAATGTAAAGTATTATAGAGGCTTACTTTCCTATCGATTGACCTAACTGAACAAACCACATGGGCATATTCTACCTAGGTTGACACTGCCAATTTCGCTACTCTCGTTCAATTAAAATAAAATTTAAAATGCGCCGATCGAGGAAAAAACGTTCATAATTTAGACTAGAAAAAAACGGAAATGCTGGACTTGGTGAAACGCGTCGGTGCCGTCGCCGGCGCCGGTCCGCCTTACGTGAATTTGCGGAAAAAGGACAAGCCTTCGAAAAAGGCGGGCGTTCTGTCGCGACCGCGCAGCTTATTGTGCACCAGGAACACCGAGGATCTATACGGAAATGGCATGCAGAGGCAGAGCAACACTTGGAAGTTCCATCGCCCCAGGTCCACCACTTCTCTCAGGTAGACATGAGACGTTCTCATCCCACTCACGATCCATATCTAAATGCGAAATGTTTTAATTGTTTTTAACCCAGGTATATTTAAGTTATGGATCATCGTTTTCAATTTCCCACAATCGTGTCCTTCGCAAATTCGATAAATAATTAAAATTTATTGAAATATAAATATCGACATCCTTTCTCGAGCGCAACCTTGCGTAGAGGAGTTCGTCGTGACCGCCGGAGCGGCTCGTTTAGAGGGAAAGGTGTACTTGATACCCTACCCAGGTGATAGGCTTCGTTTTTAGTAGACTCGCTGGCGTTGTTCACGTAGGTGTACATTATAGCGTTACATCATTTCTTCCACCAGGTGGATATTATTCAAATGCCTTTTATTACGCAGTTAGTTGCGTTAGTTACGTTTTTTTTCTCTCGATTATGATCGATTAATAAATTTAGTTTGTGTGCTGGTTTAAACTAGGATACTATATTTAACACCCGTTACTTATGCAAACCGGGTGTATATTTACCTCAAATGCCCAATGAAAATAGTTTATTTTAAGATATTATTTCGAATAACTTGCCTTATTTCATCAAGATAGGTATTCATTTGCGAGGCACGCAGATAATTTACCTTAATTCCATCATTTTTGCATATTTTGATTGTATACGAGTAGGTAGGTAAGCAATTTTCGTTTCTATTATGCATGTTGCTGTGTAATTATGCATAATGTGGCAAATAGACCTTGATATTTTTGTCATTATTAACGACATTTTAGCACGGATTGAATTATTATTACTTGGTGAAACGTTAAATACAATTTATAAATAGTATACAATTAATCATTATTATCATTATTAACTAATAAATGGATTATAATCGCTCAAAGTAGTGGCATTCTATTCCGTTTGCCATTCACTTGGAAGTTGAGCGGGTAAATATCGGTTCTCGCCAAGCTCGTTTCACTAAGTTTAAGGTGAACGCTTTATTACGCAATTTTTGTTATTTAATTCGTTCTCGCATTGCATAAATCTATTTGATTGTTTCAGTGATGTATCCGCAGCGACCCCCGTGACTCAAGGCTCGCCGATCAGGTGCGCCTTATCTAGAAACAACATGGAAAGTCCGAAGAAGTCCCCGCAGAACAGTCCAGCGACCGGCGACAAGGCCACCGTAAAAGTAAGTACAATTTCGACAATACTATTATTAATTATTCCAATTAATTTTTTCTTCGTTACCGTCGTTCTGTTACTTGTGCTAGAAATGGGCGAAATTTTTATCGGTATAAGTTATACGCTTTCTATTATCGTTAAACTATTGTAATCTCATAATTCAATAGAGTGTATTCAATAAAGCGATGTTAACGACGGTATATTAATATTATTTACGGTTTATTAACTGGAAGGAACAAATTTTTATGCCAGAGAAAAATAGAAAGCACTAAAAGAAATTTCGTATAAAAATATTAGCATATTTTACACAGAAGTTAGGAGCTACATGCTGTAGAATAACAAAAACTAAGAAATTTATAGATGAAATTAGCTAACATGTAGATAATACGTAGGTGTAAAATAATTACACAACTGGGTTAAGTTACATAAAATATTAAAATTACATACATTAGCAATATGCAAATCGTATCTTTTAGTGTACTCTGGACATTAGAAATATTTCTGCATATGTTAACAAAAATATTTACCAAATTATTATCATATAGCACTTACCATTTTGCCACATTTTATTTCTTTTCCGGTCTTCATTGAATATTTAAATGATCACTTCTATACTTCTTCACTTGTAAAAACATTATTTTATTTTGAGCTTTAGATATATCGGTGTTCCTTTTTAAGGTGCATTTACCCAATGGCGGATTTAACGTCGTCAGGTATGGCGATAATGTCGAAATTAAAGGCATTATTCAAACGGTAACCGAGAGATTATCGACAGGAGAGAGATATTATAATGGACTTTATGCAATGAGATTATCCAGGCCGCCCTCAACTGAAGTAAGTTTAATTTTATTCATTTGTAGATAGGCATACTGCTCATTATTTTATGCCAATACGGCTGCAAATTAAAATGTTTTATAACATTTTAGATGCATTGGTTACATCAGGACACTACTATGCAACAAATTCACGAAAAATACCTAAAAAAGCATCCTAACTCAGAATGGAGGTATGATCTCCGAATAAGATATTTACCCACTAGTCTTAGGGAACTGTACGATAAGGACAAAGTAACTTTCCATTACTATTTCGATCAAGTAAGTTATTACAAATTTCATCTAATTTGTAACAAAAACTATGGTAATTTATGTTTTTAGGTGAGAAGTGATTACCATCTAGAATTACATAAAAAAATAGATCAAGACACGGCCATCCAGCTGTGTTGCTTAGAAATTAGGAAATACTTCAAAGACATGCCTCAAAACGTTCTGGAGAAGAAATCTAGTTTCGAATATTTAGAAAGGGAAGGAATGCAAAAGTTCATACCGAACAGCGTGCTGGAAAAAATGAAATCGAAGTCGCTAAGGAAGAACATTCAGATGCAGTTCAAGAAGTTCGCCCAACTGTCCGACGTCGAAAGCATGTTCAAATATTTGGAAATATTGAAATGCCACACTAATTACGATCAGGAAAGGTTCAGGGTTGATTTCGGAGCTAGTTTTACCGTGCCAGTCGAATTAGTCATTGGTAAGTTCTTTAATTATTCGTAGAATAAGGATATAAGGTAGAAACCAGATGGTCCTACGATCTAGGTGGTTACGGGGCTGCAAAGACCCGCCCGCGAACAACATCAACAACAACATGTCATATTTTTCTCTTCAAGTTTTATTCATGTCGCTTTTTTTATTTTATAACGTAGGTCCGGATATCGGTATATCTCATACCAACGGACAAGTTTCGACGACTAAGAAGATCGCGGATTTCGATCAAATCCAAGCCATCCAAACTCTAGTCAGCGATTGCGAGGAGCACACCAAGGCGACCTTGCAACTCAAAGTGGCCGGTACTCAGGAAGTGTTGTTCTTCACATGTACCAATTTGGACGTGGCCGAAAGTTTGGCGGATTTGATCGACGGTTATTGCAGACTACATTCCAATACATCGGCCTCCATATGGAACAAGAAAGGTACTTCTTTTCGACTTTTGAAAAGTGCACGTTTCTGTTGCCGGACGAATTCCAAGAAACGATCATTAGGGCTCTATGATAGACCAATTTTTGTAACAAACAATGTACCACTGTTAAGTTAGAGACGCGTTTTTATTCATAATTACTGTCTAAAAGTTAGTCTACCATTGCAGACCTTATAATCTTTTGAATCATCAGTAATTAATTCTTATTAATTATTTCTGTATCAAATATTTTTATTACAACTTCAATGTTAGAGGGTTAATCAACCCATGGCTGCACTTGGAATGGTAAAGATAATACTCAATACAAAATCTATTGCAATATGATTTTTTCTATGGAATAGTCCAGTCATTGTTAGATCTAATTAAAACGAAAAAAATTAGCTAAATGTCTTCGCTTATAATTCATAAGTGGCTCTATCTCGGTGTTCTTCTAGATTTTCTACTATAGAATAGACATAAATTTATACTTATTTTCTTCCTTTGCAAGCTACTGTTTGGAAACAGTTTCCTTGTCCGTGTAAAGGTTAGTAGCGATGCGATAGCTGCACGAAATGTCGATTACACTAACAAATAAACGATGCATTGACTGTTGGTTTTTTCATTACAGATTCGAAAGATTTGAATCCGGTAAAACCTCACAGGTCGAGTAAAGATAGCTATTCGAACCCGACGGGCACCATGCTGTCGGAGGATTACGCGGAGATCGTGGAAGAAGGCGATTACTCAATACCAGCCGGTAAAACATCAGTAAAACCACGTTAATATTTCCCTTACGTTACGATTTTTTTTAGTCAAGAATTACGAATTGAATCGCAACCAAATAGAACTGCAGGAGATACTGGGCGAAGGCCAGTTCGGCGACGTCCACAAAGGAATCGTGAAAACTAAAGACAACCTCCTTATACCTGTAGCAGTCAAAACGTGCAAAGGAGACGCCGACGCCGCTACTACAGAAAAGTTTTTAGAAGAAGCGTGTAAGTAGACATCAGAAAGCGTACGTTTCGAAATTAATCACACCTAAAATCCACCAGACATTATGCAAAAATTCGACCATCAGCACATCATAAAACTCATCGGCGTGTGTTCGGAATCTCCCGTTTGGATCGTGATGGAGCTCGCGAAGATGGGCGAATTGCGCTCCTATCTCCAAAAGAACAAGAACCGCTTGGACTTGGCCACGCTCCTGCTCTACGCCTACCAATTGTCCACGGCTCTGAGCTACTTGGAATCGAAGAAGTACGTTCACCGAGACATAGCCGCCAGGAACGTGCTCGTCAGCACCGACAAGTGCGTCAAACTGGCCGATTTCGGCCTTTCGAGATGGATGGGCGACGATCAGAGCTACTACAAGGCGTCGAAGGGAAAGCTGCCGATCAAATGGATGAGTCCGGAGAGCATCAATTTCAGGAGATTCACGACCGCCAGCGACGTGTGGATGTTCGGTAAGTAAATTCAATCCTTCGTGCTAAACTCGACTAACGGTTTCTTTGTTGTAAGGCGTGTGCATTTGGGAGATTCTAATGTTAGGCGTTAAGCCATTCCAAGGCGTGAAGAACAACGACGTGATTGGTAAAATCGAGAACGGCGAGCGGTTGGCTTTGCCGCCCGATTGCCCGCCTCGCCTCTACTCGCTCATGTCCCAATGTTGGGCGTACGAGCCGAGCAAGAGGCCGAGCTTTAAGGACATCAAGGAAATCCTTCAAGAGATCCTCTACGAGGAGAAGAGCGTCCAGCAGGACACGCTGAGAAGGGAGAACAGGAAAATGGCCGCGATGTCTTGGGGACCAACGGACGATTTCATTCCGCCGAAGCCCAACCGACACCCCATGCAAGGTACGTTTTAATTGTAACACTGAAAAAAGAGTCAATTTCATAATAAAGAGTTAAAGTGTACTGTAACAAAAGGAAGATTTAAAATAAAGTGTCCTTTAATCTTATTTCTAAATACTAATTTAATGCTTATAATACGTGTAAAAGGTTCTTTTAGGAAAAGTTTTCCTAAAGACTTCTGGTCTTCTAATATAATCGATTTCCTCTTTATCAGACGAGCTTGAACATGAAGTTTCAAAACTATTCTCAAAATACATCTGACAAAGCTTGGAAGAAATAAAACTTGGCAGTACAGACTTTAGCACGTTAATGTCCAAAAATCGGCACTTTAACTTTCAATACTTAAAGGTTCCTTTAAGTTGATTATGAAATCAATGATTTCTATTAAAGGATCCCTTATGTTTTATTATAAAATCGGTCGTAACAACAGTTGAAAATTAATTAAAATTATTATTATCACCAGGTGTAGATCCGTTGACGTTCCAAAGCGACGGCCCGCCCGGTTTGATCCCCCAAACGTACATCATAGCTCAAAATCCGGAAGTCCTGGCTCACCTAATGAAAGAGAACGAAACGAGAGGCTGCAATCCGGCTGGCTACACGACACCGGCCTCGGTATTTAACACTGTAGCAGTTAACTTCGAAAAGAAAGATTGTTCCGATCCCATCCTAATCACGAAACCCATCCCGATGCAAAACCTCCAGAAACTCGATCCGGAGGTGTTCGAAAATTCGAAGGGCGCCGACAAGAAGACCGGCACGCTCGAACGGACCCCGTCCCGTTCGAGCGCCGGCAGCGCCACCCCGAAAATGGGCTCTCTGGAAAGGCGAAGCGCCGAGAGCTCGGATTCGCCGAGGTTCGGCAATTCGTTGGAGCGCAGCGCAACGCCCCACAGCGCTTCGGGCGTGTTCAGCCCGAAATTGGGTTCGTTAGAGCGCAAATCTCGAACGTCCTCGCCCAATTTGGGATCGTTGGAGCGCCAAAGCAAGCTGCCGCCCTCGAAAATGGGATCTTTGGATCGGAGTATCGTTACCTCTCACACCCCACCGCTCGTCCCTGTACAATCCCAAGCGGGCGGTTACGACGTAGATAGCATTCCGCCCTACCATCCCCATCCCGTAGTGTATCACTTTAGCGAGAAACCCGTCGAGATGCAACATTTCGAAGAAAGCATTTACGATTTCGGTGGGGCGGACGTTAAGAGTTGCGCCCACAAACGGCAATTTTTCGTGCAAAAGGCGACGGCCCAGGTTCGAAAGATGCATGAGAGTGTTTTGTGGTTTTTGCGTGCTCGTTTTCTTTTGATTTTGCTTGGATTTTTATATTGAGAGTGTTACATATATGAAAGGATTTCAGTTGAATTTTAAGTTAGGCGGATTTGAGCTAGAAGGTTCTTTTAAAAGACTGTTGAATATTATTTGGATTGCTATTTCAATATCACGCTTGGAGTTGTTTTCGAAATATAGGATTTCATATTTACTTTAAAACATTGATGCGAGTTTATAAGGAACAAGCATTTGTATCAAGTTTCACTTTTCTATTATATACCTACCCAGGATTGAATGATCATGTCTTTAAATTGTTCCATTACTAAGTAGTTCATTTATCATCGAATTATATTTTTTTGAATTGATATATGAAGATTTCCGTGTGAATTTTAAAGTGTTTGCGCATGAGTAGCATGTTTACACAATATTTTTTTTGTTTTTATCGTGCCGTTTGGATGGGTTTATCTTTACTTACTTTTGCACGTTAAGTTTTTGAAGTTTTGCATGCCGCACAACGTTCCTTTACATTCTATTTTATACTATTTTAATACACTGATATCAAGATTTGTCTATTGAATCACATTTAAAAGCAAACAAAACGTACATAAATATACTTAAAAATATCTATTGAAGTTTAACCACAGCTCAGAAAAAATAATGTTATAATAAAGTTGATTAACAGTGAATTTTTTATTCATTATTTTTACACATTCTTCTATTTTTTCAATTTTCATAGCACCACCTACTTCCCTTTCCAAAGCCAATCAATCCTACATTTTTATTTTTCATATAAAAGGTATGGATTGCTTATCTACGTCTTGTTTGGCTTCTGATTTACATCACATTATAATATTATCACATACAAATATCACTTTTTTTTACAATAATATCACTTTTTGCAGCCTGTATCGTCTCTCTACGGGGACCAGTTGCTATTCGAAAACAACAGATACGACAACTCGACGAACTTCAACGCTGTGCTCAGGCAAAAATTGAAACAACAACAAATGGAGTCCGAGGAGGATTCCAAGTGGTTGGCCGAGTCCGAGACGCATTTGGTAATTTCATCACCACATATTTTCTACCTCAAATCATTGAATCAACCATCCAATTCCCCTATCCAGTCATCCTTTCCTCAAATTGTACTATAATCTTTTCTTTCAATAGAAACGATTGAGCATAACCCAAGAACAGGACACGACCGAGAGCACGTTAACGTCGCCGCCGACGAGCCCGAGTTACATCAGCCCGGCCCCCTATCAGCCGGCCTCCAACACGGCCTCGTCCCACGGCAGCAAAGGCAACGGCATGCACAGCAGCACGGGCTCGATGAGCAGCAGCCAAAGCCACTCGCCGCTCGGTTCGCTCAACAGCACCTTGAGGAGCACCAAGAGCGACGAGCGGCGAGACGACGCGCCCCAAAGCGGATCTGTGATAGAGGAATCCGAAAAGAAGGTAACACATCCCCAACCAGTCATTCATAAATTCAAAAGTTTTTGACGCCAACATTGAAAATTATCTGTCACTTATTAAGTAAACCAGGCAGAAAAAGTAAGATAGAAAAATATAGGTAACATGGCGGATCCAATCCAGTTTCTTCTGTTTTAGTTATACACTGTTGGGGAATTATTCGCGCATAATAGGGAAATCAATGTTAAATTCTTAGCCGGCTGAAATACAGTCTACCAGTGTACATTTCAATAGAACGTCACGATCAATTCTAATAAATTTAATTGTTCTACTGGACTTCACACCGCGATTTGGTTCGTTTAGATTAAAAATCAAATAATTTCGACGGTTTCGATACTTCGACAGTATCAAAACGGGTTCGGATGGGTGAACGTCGAGTCGATTACAAAGAAATGAGAATTGAATTTTTAAACGATAATTTATTGAAAAAATATCACTAATATTAAAATAGAATTATGTAGATATGTCTTTTTGCCACAATGGCTTGAAAAAGAAAGTAAATTCTAAGAAAATAATAAAAAGGAAACTCCAAAAATAAACTTAAAGATTGTTTTAAAACAGAAAATAAAAGAACTCTAAAAAATAGTCTACCGCTTTCTGCTAAACTATAGCCAAACCTGCCATACATATGTCATCCCATATTACTGAGCTGAGGTATAATTCTAGCTGAAAATTGAATTATTTTTTCCCTTATTTCAACAAAATTTGTTGCTGTTTCAAAACTGTACCTACCGATACACACATTTTTTGAAATATCCCCAAAAAACCTATTAAATGTAGTTTCTAAATAATTTTGTACCTCATACCTAACACAAATAACTTTGTACCTCTACAAATCGCGGCGTGCGATCCAGTAGAACAATTAAATTTATTAGAATTCATCGCGACGTTCTATTGAAATGTATACTGGTAGACTGGATTTCAGCCGGCTAAGAATTTAACATTGATTTCCCTATTATGCGCAAATAATTTTCTAACAGTGTATATCTATGGCTAGAGCTAATCGGTTTTTTTGGACAGGAACCGGGCCCGGTGCCGACGGCGAACTTGGACCGGACCCACGATCGCGTCTACGAATGCACGACGGACGTGGTGCGAGCCGTGATGGCCTTGTCGCAGGGCGTGCAGCAGTCCATCGCCGATCAGTATCTCGATCTAGTCAAGAAGGTGGGCGTCGAGCTGAGGTCGCTGTTGGCGAGCGTCGACGAAATCGTGTCGGCTTTTCCTATGCAAGCGCAGAGGGAGGTCGAAATGGCGCACAAGGTTCTCTCCAAGGACATGGCGGAATTGGTGAACGCCATGAAGCTGGCCCAACAGTACAGCCATACTACCCTAGATGCTGAATATAGAAAGTAAGTTTGCTTAACCCTTAACTACTACAAGTTGGGTCCCACAGACCCAAGATATTTTCACTGAGTTTTCATTCACTCTTTAGGTCGTGACCGTCTTATATTTTCGTTTTGTATATTCTTTCTTATTTAGGTTATATTTTTTTTATAAACAATATGCGTTTTATTAACAAAGTAATATGTGGGTTTGAGTTTGTACCATTTGTACCAGTTACATACAAAATATTTAGTTGTAGCAGTTAAGGGTTAAGGTCGACTTATAAATATGGCAATTGTGTATTAACGAATCACAGTTATACAATGAAATTCATTGTAATAGGGTTAATTACTAGCTCTTTATTTTTACTGGCAACATCTACCTAAGACCGAGCCAATTATCTTCAATTTAAAAACCTTCCAGCTTTTTTCTATACAGTGAGAGTGTAAAGTTTGGAACAAATTTGTTAAATGCTTAATTTGTCCATTGGAGAAAAAAAGCTCGGACACGTCGATTTTTATTTTAAAAAGCGGGTCAGAAAAGGTTGAGAGTGTTTATACAGGTTGTCCCAAAAAAGACATATGACAACAACTTTAATTTTTTTTAAATGGAATGCCCTATTTATTATTTCATTTTTAGTTTGTACGATGAAAATAAACGTAAATTTCTTAAAGGTTTTTTATACCTAAACCTTGCCGTTTTTGAAAAAAATCGAGTTTTGTGATTTAGCAGCGTTTATTTTAATGTTCAAATTTTCGGTAGTTATTACTTTTTTTAGATAAAATTAATAACGCAGCATTACAATGGACAAAATTTTATGTTACACTTTTCAGATATTCGCCAAAATGTACAGGATGTCCAAAAAGTATTACTTTAAAAATTTGAAAAAATTAAAAAATGGGAAATTAAGAAAAAAAATCTTAAATAATTTTTTTCTTACCTAAATTACATTTATTTTTAATTGTTTTATCTCGAGAATTGTTAACTTTAGGTAAGTAGGGAATGTTTAATATAAGAATGAAAGTTCTTCAAAAATTCTTCCTGGTAGTGATATAAAATTTGAGGCGTTCAATTTAAAATAAAGAATAATTATTACCATTTGAATATGACGTTTCTTCGGTTATACTTTTTGGACATCCTGTACATTTTACCGAATATTTGAAAAGTGTAACATACAGTTTAGTCCATTGTGATGCTGCGTTATTAATTTTATCTAAAAAAAAGTAATAACTACCGAAAACTTGAACATTAAAATAAATTAAAATCACAAAACTCGATTTTTTTCAAAAACGGCAAGGTTTAGGTATAAAAAACCTGTATGAAACTTACGTTTATTTTCATCGCACAAACTAAAAATGAAATAATAAATAGGGCATTCAATTTAAAAAAAGTTATTGTCATATCCCTTATTTGGGACAATCCTGTATAAACACTCAACCTTTTCTGACCCGCTTTTTAAAATAAAAATCGACGTGTCCGAGCTTTTTTCCCCAACGGACAAATTAAGCATTTAACGAATTTGTTCCAAACTTTACACTCTCACTGTATGTATAAGTTCCTCGTAGATTATTGTTTATTAATCATTTCTTGTGTATTGTATTTTCTATTTTTTGTATTTCTTTCTAGGGGAATGCTTGGGGCCGCTCACGTCCTAGCCATGGACTCGAAGAACCTGCTCGACGTTGTGGACTCCATCCGGATCAAGCATCCGCACATCAACCAGCAGATTTTCAAGTCGAACGATTCCTTGCCGGAATCGGATCGACAGCTCGACGTGCCGGAGGAACGGACTCCTACGGATAATCCCGTGCTCTATCCGACGTCCCTCTCGCCTACGCCTGTCCCTTGTACGTTCGTGCAAATGCCGCTGTATACCAATAACATCCAGTCGGCGTCGTCGTCTAGCCTGAGCGCTAAGATTTTAGATAGTTAATTTTATTGAATAGGTTTTTATTGCGTTTTAATAGGTATCCGTCGCGTCTCGAACGGCTAGTGTACGATTGTATGAGACTAAGGAACAGTTTATTTTATTTATTAGTTCTTCCTGGAATGTAGCGCTGATGGAATGTAGGAGGTTGTGTTTCCAAATGATAGATGTGTATTATATAATGTACGTTCATTTTTGCTTTATTGCACTGCCCTTATTCGATGATCGTACATAATTTTTATGATATTCGAAAAGAGCCATCGTTTTGATAGCTATGCCATAATTTGTATTAACTCGGTCAAAATCGAAAAATTTAACGTTCGCATGAAATATATCTTAAAAAAATTAAATTTATTTATATGTATTATGATTATTACAATAAAAAAGTATATGCTGAAGGAATAGCTTAAAGGAATTGTATAAACAAATATATAGATGTTATTTATTGTGAAGAAAACATGCCGTCGTTTAATATCCATTTCTATATCTGTTAACGTTCAATTTTAAGAAATATACTACTCCATATAAAGCGTACTAGAAAAGTATGTAGCTAAAATTAAGTTACCAAGTACGTTACCAATTCTATCATCACAGAATTATTGTACGTATACATACATAATGGTACATTTCAGTTTGCAATATGGTCATTTCTATGAGTTGAACAAAGAAAGATTATTAAAATACCTAACAGTTGTTAGAGTGAAAAGTTGCAATGACACAATATCACTCTTTTTTCCTTTATGTCTAATGGAAGTTGTCTTTATCGGACCCATAGACTTAATAACCTATATTGCAAACAAAAATGAATCAACCTGTATATCATTATTTACACTCTTAATTCATAGTACGGCAGATAAAACAAATTCACTGTTGATTTCGCAATAGATTAGTAGAAATGCTCATTTTTATTCCTACTATTTATAAATTTATAAGTTAACCGATTTTTAAGACTGGTCCAATTTTAATTTCTATTCATAATTACATGTTAATAATGAAGCAGCTTATTTGCTAGTGATATTGTCTAAAATTTTTATCGATACTATGACTTTTTATTGTACATAAATTTAAATATTATTCATGTGCGAATTATTTTCTGGGATTATTTCATATTCATGCACATTTTTCTTCTAAAATCTCGTGTAGCACGATTTTATTTAATACATATTCAGAAGTTCGATGCATTATTAAAATGAAAGGCATTGCGAATATAGGAAAAATTATTTTGTATATTTTTTTTATATATTTATATGTTGTTCGATTCTTGTTTTCAGCTTTACGAAGTAAAGATTTTATGAATGATATTTTTTACTTTACATTAGCAAAATTAACCTTTTCCTCTTAAAATTAATGAGATATTAAATATAATGCAAATTGACACATTTCCTGTTTCAGATTTCTGGAAAGTCTTATTCTAATAAGAAAAGGTGTCTAATTTTTTAAGTAGCTTATTCTTATTAATTTACAATCATCAGAGTACTGTATTGAAATTTCTCTAACCGTAAAAAACGAATAATTAAAAATTTTATAAGGACACAGAAGTAATCTATAACTTTAATGTAAAAAAGGTACAAATACACTCGATAAACAAATTAAATGAATGAATTATTAAATAACCGATATTATTTCATTCTTTCTTTTCTTTATCGCTATCTTTTATTGTTTCTCCCTCTTTAAAAACGCTGAATGAAACAATCCAGAAGCACAACCAATTAGGTATGAAAATATTCGTTATCACTCCGTATAACCAATTACCGTATATCATAGAATCAACAATACTAAAGATGATGGATTGCATGGTAGCATCCCACCCTCTAAATAAGATCACATCCAAATTTTCTTCGGGAAATAAATAGTAGGTATTAATCATTACAATACATACCAAAATGTTCAACGGATGAATTAGAAACCATAGAAACCTTTGAAAATATGAGCATACCCTGCAACACAAATTTAAATCAATCATATTTTTACAACACATAGCTAGATTTTAATACCTGCAGTTTGAAGGATTGATGACTAGAGCTGCCGGCACGCTGATAATCCCACAAAACAATCCCAACGAAAAATTGTTCATTGAAATACAAATCAATGTAGTGCCCAGTTCCAACATGGCCAAAATGTTCAGTAACTCCATGCTTTTTTTACAATGCCTTATACTAACAAACAACGGTAGGACTGTGAGAAGAACGACCGATGCCAATAATGGATAAAACACTTTTATATTCGTTTCGTACTGCGACAATGTTGGGTACTGAGCAACAAACTGAGGTACATTGGATATCAAAACACCGAAGAAATGAGTCGTTAGGAATGTTATTATTATTTTATCGACTCTTATTGCTGAGGTCTCCAAGTTTTTACCTAAAATAAAGTGAGAATGTAACAATTTTTTTCTTATAAGACTAAGCATATTGTTATGTCTTAAATAATAAATATGGTACCTTCACTGTTTGTTTCAATCATTTTGAACCATCTCGCACAAGCTTTAATGAACATAGTTCCTACCATCAAACAAACGGAGGGAATGTAGATACCTAGAAATAAATTTAAATATACCATGGTAGTACTACAAAATCATATTCATATATTACTTATAGAAATATATCTGTCGGACGACGGTAATAAATAGAAGAAGAAACTCTGGTGGAACCTCTCCAGTAGGTTGTTTAAGCTGCGAAATACTCCTTCGATAATTCTTCCTATGCCCACAAACCAAATTCTGCTGCTGCCTGTAGCTTTCGATTGTTCAAACCCTTCTAGAGTTAAAGCTTGGATTCCGAATCTGTGAAACAGACCATGATTGCCGTTCGGGATCTAAAAGTAAGTTGCCAATGAACCTTTAATCAACTATAAATTAGAATTAATTTACTAACACCAGTAGCTTGTGTTGCCATCATGGTGAGCATATTTTTAAAGTAATTCCACCATTCTAAGAGAGGTTTTCTCGTATAGAAATGCCCTCGATTTTTAAAAGTCTGGTAAACTCCCTCCTTAGAACACATCTTCGATGCCAAGTTAAATAGGTCCAAGTTGGGCAACTGTCCATTTAAGCCCTCGATTTTTATATCCATTTGGCCTGCGAGTGGTAATAACTTCAATAAGAAATACTATGGTGGTTAATTGATATTTACCAATCCTTTCGCTATGCAATTCTAAATTGATGGCCGCTTGAATGGCCCCTCCACGCCCCTTGAGATCTCCGTGGTCCAAAATATTTTCACTGCCACAAGTAACACCATAGTAGGCTTCTAACCAGGCTTGTACTCCAACTTGCTCGTGTTCTGTTATTAGGAATATTATATCTTTGGCCCAATATTTTTCTTCTAAAAAAAAAATCAATAAACATTAGATTGAAATAAAGTCAGTTTTATTCGATAATTGATTAGTTACTTACTGTTAGCATACTTGGCGAAGGCCAGCATGATTGCGATAGATGGCTCAGTGGGAGGATGTGGGCTCGAGCTGGGTCTAAAAGGCGTGCTGAGCACCAGGGCTTCGGCGCTCGATCCTCTCGGTGCCCGCAGTATACCATATACATTTTTTCCAGAAAACTTATCCTTCCTGTTGAAAGGAGAAGCGAGGGTAAAATTGTGCATGTAAGCGTCTAATCCGATTTGTTTAAACTTCGCCAGTAGCCATGGATATGGAATGGAGTCGGGATACTTCTTCATTTCATCGAGGAACTCTTCGTGGTATCTCGAAGCTTCCCTATCTTCGCGAAATTGGGATTTCACTAATCCAGGTAACAGAGCGTTTTCGGAAAAGTACGTATTTGCGTTCATATTGGGATATGCTATGGCCAGAAACCATAATACGCCGGATACGTACAGTAATATACAAGCGTGAACGTAGTATTTTAAAAGGATCTTTACGAATTTTCCTTGTCCGGTTGACGGATCTGTTAATAAGCCCATTTTAATATTGTCTTTTATTTTAGTCACCTAAACTTTAATTGCCCATAATTATTTACAAATCTCTGTTACTTCAGTTTATTGATGAAAATGAAGGATATCAAAACAAGAAACAAGGTGTTTCCTAACCTCAAAATATCTTCTTGCAAAATTTCAGTTTGAGGAAAATGAGGCCTCCGCTACTTTGACTATTCAGCCTATTTAAGCTATGGAAATTTTTTCCAGACAAAATATACTTCCTTTCGCTATGGTGTAATGTATACGTTACGGATAAAGCTAGATAAACGACTAAAAACCTAGGTTTACCCAAGTAAAGAGCGAAATATCCAAAAAACATGAGTAAGACGGACGGTCCTTTACTATAAAGCCAATAAGGCATTCAAGAAGACCAATATCGATAAGCAGGAGGAAATGGACAAGATGAAATTCAAATACGGCACTACTACTTGGTCTTAGTTTTAATAGAAAATAATAAAATGATTCCTAAGGTAAATCGCTTATTTATTTTTATTTTGGTGGTGTTTTACGATTGCAATATTAGTAAATCCAAGGTTCGTTCTATCGTACAATTTTCGTGGGCTCTTTGGAATTTATCCCTGATGTTGTTCACGTGGCTCGGATGCTGGTTGATGTCAGATAGTTTCAGAAATAGTCTCGAATTCTTCTTGAAATTGTAATCGAAATTTTCCGGCAGATACTCGAATATTCGTGTGCAGCCGACTAAATTTATCTCTTTGAATAAGGGACTTTCCAATAGACGCCTAAGGGACACTCCCGTTAATTCCTCGTTAAACGAACAATTCATTACTAGACCTTCTCTCGATGGAATCCTAAAAAAAAATCATTATTAAAGCTTAGATTGCTTTTTTTGAATCAATTATTCAGCAATTACCTCAGCAACTTATGCACATCGCCATCTCTCAAGCCGCATTGGACCAGGCCAAAATACTCGAGCGCTTCGGCGTCCTCGAAACTCGATTCGAACGATTCAAACAGATTCCTCGACACATCCAAACGTTTCAATATCCTTTTATCCAATCCCGAAATCAACCTATCGACGTCCCTCGTAACCAAACGATTAAAACTAACGTCCAATTCCCTAACGCTTTCTAATCTCCACTCGAAATCGAAAGCGCCTTCGCTCAAATCGTCGTTTGAGAGGTTCAAACTGTCCAATTTCAAGCGGCTGGTGATGTCCGCCAGGTGCCTCATGCTTTGATTGTTCAAATTGTTCGCGCTCAAATCCAACGATCTCAAATTCCTCAATGGAATCGCGCCGGAATTACAGTTAGAGAACATTTTGGCCATTTCGGCCATGTGCTTGGCTGCCAGGGTCGTACAGCTCAAATTCAACGACTGCAGGTTCGCCAAGAGGGGCAAGGCCGTGCACAGGACGGCTACGCAATTCGCAGTCAAGAAGTTCCCGGATAGATCCAGATGGATCAAATTGGGCTGGTAGCCGATGATCCTGCATAGAGGCGCCAAGTCGGAGCTCAGGTAGCCTTCGTTTCGAACGCTCAGGTTCACCGACATCTCTTCCAGTTGCTTCGCTAGGGCTTCATTGATCGCTGTAACGTTGAGTTTATTTTTACGTAGATGAGTTTAGTTGAATTTATAGACATGTAAGAAGTATGTAATTATAAATTATGCTCGTAAGGCGGTGCAAAACGTAACTAAAAACCGCGAGGTTACAGGCCAGAGCAGAAGCCGGTAGGGTATAAAGATGTAGGGAGGGGTAGACTAGGGTAAATGAAGTATACACATAGATAGATCACATAATGGACCAATAAAATACTAGAGAGACCGCCACTACTATGGTAGACCGGCACCCTTTAATGTATATAAAATGAGATAAATTCCTTACTTTCATTCATGTTGGTGCAGGCCTCCCTGTAACGATCCGCTAACAGGATAACGTGGAATTTCGATATTCTACCTACGATGATTTCGGCCTGCCTCGATCCGAGAGGAAACAGTAAACTGAGCGGATCGTCGTTGCTTAGCAAAGCTCCCGTTATCGTTTCCAATTCCAAGCAGGGCTTTGAGCCTTCTTTCCTTCGAAAATATGAACAGAAATTAATACAAACAAGTAGATAATATTAGTGAGTATAAATTATTGTAAAGTAGTAGAGTAATATATGCTAAAATTACTCAAAATTTAGAATGAATATACATGGTTATATGCAAATTATTAAAGAATTACTTGAAATATTCAAAAAGTACTCAATTATAAAAAAAACATGTAAAAATTACACGAAATATGCTACAGATTAGAATTTAGAATCCTTCAGATTGCATTAGAACTGGTCCAGGACAATTTAGGATGCTTCAGGATGCATTCGAACTGGTGCCAGGATAATTTAAAGTGCTTTTGGATAAATCAGAACTGTTTAGAATGTATACAAGATGTCTAAAAAGCAGGAAAACTGAGCCTTTCCAATATATCGACCCTTCCCTTATAAGTTTCCGCTTAAGGGTAGTGGATAGCAATTATTTTTTGGGACGACCCGTATTTAAATATAATTTTTAATTACTTTGCGTATTTTTCGGCCGCCCGATCTGCCAACCAACCGATCGCGTTAGTTCGAATTTGCGACGACAGAACCGGCACCCTGAATATTTTATCGTCGATTTTAACATCCACGTAGGTCATGAAATCGTCGGGGGAAGTCCCGTCTGGATACGAATCGGCCAAATTCCCCATTCCGTTCAACCCGCCATCACTTCTGTATCGATGGAGCGTCTTCGTGGGTTTTTCCCCGACGGGACTCTTACTCGTCGAGGCGACGGCTACTCCGACGGGACTCTTACTCGTCGAGGCGACGGCTGTTCGGACGGGACTGTTATTAGTCGGGATACCGGCGGCCACTCGCCCGTTGTTCTCATCGCTCGTTCTTCGGGGTGCTGAAACAAGCAATCGTGAGGTGACTATTATTTAAGCGAATTCCGAGCGTAAATACTCACGAGAGACTCGAAGAGACGTGGAAGAGCAAGGCAAAGACCCGAATCTCCTCTTTTTCGAAACCCTTCCGATGTCGTCTTCCAGCCAATCGTCCGACAGGCCTTGATCCTCCTCGATCAAGGCGGTCGTTCCTCGCTTGCCGTCCTTCCTGGGCTTCCTTTCATCTTTTCTTTCGCTATAGCTCGATTTTTTGCTCAACTCGTCCAAAATACCTCGATATTCGTCGAGCAAACCAGCCGGCTCGTCGTCAATTTCCGCTTCGCGAATTTCCTCGCTTTCGATGCATTCGTGCGATATTGGCCTAACTTCATCCAAGACGGTTTCACCGGCTTTCGTTAAAGCCTCCTTCATCCTCTCCACTAATCCGAGGTAAATGCGGTACTCTTCGTCTATGAATGGATATTTCCGATGCCTCGATTTGAGGACGTTCAGCGGAGTATCGCCTCTGTCGCTCTTTATGGTCACCGAAGCGCCCCTATCCATCAGAAGCTGTACTATTCTAATGTGCCCGTTACTAGCCGCATCGTATATAGGGGTGATACCTGAAAAAATTACAAAAACAGCTCATAACAAGTGTCAAATTTTTAGTTTAATTCGTACCTTCGCATTGGACGCCTCCTCTGTCGTTGATCGAAGCCCCATTGTCGAGCAAAAGTTCGGCGATATCGTAGTTGCCGTGATTGCAGGCCTCGTGCAACGGCAGCCATCCGGTGTGGTCTCGTACGTTGACCGGATGGCCTTGATCCAGCAGGTGTTTGACTACCGGCATTTTGCCTTCAATGCAGGCCCTGTGCAATTGGGATTCGCCTTTCGCGTTTCGTTTGACTATGAACGTTTTGAAGCGCCGTTTGCCCGTCGTCAATTGCGGAGCGTTTCGTCCCCCATCGGAATCATCGGAGACTGTTACATCGCTTAAATCTACTTCTTCGCTATCGCTATCGGACGATGACGGGCGTTCGTTGTCCGATGAAGATTCTTCGAGTTCTATGGGAACTACTTCTAAAGAATTCAACAGCTTCGAGTACTCGCTGAGGTATTGTTGACCGTTTGCTCTGCGTAAAAAGGCCATACATCTAAAAATATTGAATTAAAGTTTTTTTAAATACACTTCATATTTGAAAAATACCTATTCACCATCCGTCTTTCCTCCGTTACATTCCCATCTCTCCTGCAATTTTCTAAGGCTCTTTTATAAACAGCTTCGATATCGTCCACCAAACAGCCGGCCTCTTCCTTAGTATCAGCTATGTGGCTTAGAGTGTTCAAATTATCCTCGAGCTTGGTGCACAACAAGTACTCCCTCTCGTAGTACTCCAGAGCTTCCGGGTACATTTTGTTGTCCCTGTAAGTAGCTGCGAGGCTGTAGTAGCAAGAGGCCATTTCCTTGGATCCCGCACCCGATTTCTCGGCGTGCTCCAGCATCAGCTTGTAGTACTCGAGGGCCTTCGGGTAGTGCTTCAAGTCGCACGAGCAGTCCCCCATGGTTTCATACAGCTTCTTCAACTGCTTGCTGTCGTTGTGCTCGATTATGAGCTTGTCTTCAGTGCGGCACATTTTGATCACTGGAAAGTCGAAAAATTTACTGAGTAAGGATTTAAATCGAATCAGAGAGTGTTTACCGTTTTTGAGATAGGTTTTGATGGTTTTGTTGGTTTCGGCAACTGGCGAGTTTAATTTGTAAGCCTTGTATAAGGTTTTCTTAGAGGCGTGGAAGTCCCCTAGTTTTATTAGGGCTTGGGCTTTGGCCAGTAAAGCGCAACATGCTCGATCTGCCGAATCTTTCATTTTCACTAAAAAAAATTAACATTATTAAAGTTTTGATTAACGCTTAAGGTCGTTGGAAACCTACTGGCCGCCTCTACTGCTAGACTATATTGGTTTATAGCCTTCGAAGAGTCCCCTTTCTTCTCATAGAGGGATGCGAGGGCCGAGTGGCCTCGGATCAGCTGTTCGTAAATATCATTGCTCTTGCAAATATTGATAGAAGTGTTAAGCAACTCCTCGGCTTTAACGTAGTCCCCTAAACTGTCTTTTACTAGCCCGAGGTTGGCAAGTAAACGGGCTTGCATGTCGGCCTTCACATAGCTGCTGATGCCTGTTAGACTGGAAAATTAAGAGAGGGTGAGTAAAAGGGTATTTGGAGGGTTTTCGAGTTGATTCCCGCTTACTTTTCGCTCAATTTCATGCTTTTTATGAAAAATTTGTAAGCTGCTTGTAGGTTGTCTCTGGTGTTGTCCCAGTTTAAGTACAAGTTTCCGATGGTGGCGTAGGCTCTTTGAATTTCTATTTTATCGTTTTGCTCTGTAGCTATATCTAAAACGTAACAAATGTAAATGCCGAACGAAGAGATTATGGTATTTTTCGAGTACTTAAGTATATTTTAAAATGATTGAGAGCTCTTCGGAAATCTTGCAATTCGAAATAAATTTCTCCTATTCCTCGGTTCACTTTGGCATATTCTATATGATAACGTTCTTTTTTGTATATTTCGGCTAACGTGCCGTATTCTTCTATAGCTTTTTCATATTTTTCTCTGGATTTGTATAATTCAGCGAGATCCGTGGATATCGAGATTAGAGTTTTCGTATTACCCTCCGCTTGCGCCTTGGCTTTCTTCTTAAGTAATTCTAAAAATTATTTCGGTTAATTCGAGGTAATTTGCAAGTGTGTTTGATTACTTATTTCGTCCATAATTCAGGGTGGCAATTTTGGCAAATATAGACAAATATCTCATTTAACGGCCTAATAATTCGGCGTGGCGAACTAATTTGGCTTTGGCGGCAAATTTGGCGGCCAATATTGAGGTTAAGTGTTAAGTTCTTCTTAAAAATATGAATATAATCATTGTTGTCTTTTATAATGCGGCTAACTAATCACTGTCACTGAAATGTCAAATTTGACGCTTACAATCAAATCTTTGTGTTTATCGCGTCGTGTTTTGTTGTACCCGTTCGAATCTAAATTTTAATAGTTTAAACACTGCAGTTTAAACACTATAAAACAATAAGTAAAACTAAAGTTTTAAATAAAAATAAAGTTACATCGAAATAATAATAAACATATCACCTACAAAAGTCCAGCAATATCTTAATTTACCTTATTATTGTTACTTTAATAAATTTGTTTATGCTGAAAATGGAAATTTGTCCATACAGGGTGTTCATAAGCATCGTGCGCATACGAAAGAGGGTAATTTTTTGGCTTATTTCATGACTAAAAGTTCATATAAAAATATAAAGTCTGCAAACGCTTCGTTACCGATTTACAAAGGAACAGAAATTTCAAAATTTTTGAAAAGTCATCAAACAATAAACAAATAATTAAAAAGTTTGAAATATTTATTTAATTATTTAAATAAAAAAACTTCAAAGAATAAATTTGTTAAATATTTATTTCAATATTGCGAGTAGTAACTATTGTAGTTGCATTATAAAAAATTTTAATTAGTATTAAATGTCGTAAATTGTTTAAATGAATGTTTCTGTTCGTAACTGTTCTCTTCTTATTGCTAACAGGGTCCTACACTGCTCAAAATAATTAATATTCAATCTATCCTATTGGGTATCATTAGTGTTATATGTATAGGTATAGTTTTTCCTTCCTCATCTGCTGCTCTTTTTAGTTCCAACTCTCGTTATTCCCGTCTATTTTATGTTAGAATCGTCGAATTTTAGAGTGAAAATTAAGATTGTTACATGAAGTAAGAACCGTCAAAATCCATCGATACACATCGAGGAATTCAATTTGACCTCCCGCATAAAGAACAAAAAAAATCCTCTCATTTCATCCGCCGCTGATTTCAATATTCGATTCGCCGACAGTAAAGTGGCAAGCGGTCTCGCAGAAGTCCCGTAAGAACTGTATTTTGTCAGGTAACGCTACGTTCGCTCACCTGCCCGCAGTTCTCTCCTGCCTGCCTGCACTCGCCTGCATTTTTTAGCCAGTAAAATCGAAGACTCCGAGCACCTCCGTCGAAGAAAATGTGACCGGCTTCTGGGGAAATTGTCGCGCCGAATTTGTGATTTTTACGGGACGTTTAAGGTGAGCTATATCATTGTTCTGTGGAGGTTCAGCTGTTTTGGAGCGGTTATAGGGCGGTTTTGAAGGGCATTTAGTATTATTTTACAGCGTTTTTACAGCAATTTTAGAGTGGTTTTAAAGTATTTTTGAAGAGATTTTAGAGCGGTTTTGAAGCGTATATATCTAAAGCTGTTTTGGAGCGATTTTTGTAGCGATTTTACAGCGGCTTTACAACGGTTTTAAAAGGAAGATTTGAAGTAGTTGAAGAGATTTTAAACCTGTGTAGAAGCCTATTTAGAACTGTTTTATAGCGGTTTCAGTAAAACTGTTCAATAAGCAATTAAAAATATAGTTTAAAGACAGTCCAAAATTATAGTGCAAAAAATTGTTATAAATAGTTCTAAAAAATTGTACAATAGGTATGTGTATTTGCAAAGTGCCCAATATACTATCATATTATAAGTACTTCTCTTCTAGAAATTTCTAGTTACCTGTTCAATATCCTTAAGTTTTCTATACATATACCACATATTACCAAGTATTCTTCATTGTTAAATAATTCCCTTAATAAGACTTTCCCAGAGGTCTTTACCGCAAATTAATTAATTGGAATTATAATGATTATTTCCATGAAAGCTCACATTTAATTTCATTTTAAATTAAGCCGATAAGTATAGGTACCTATATATATTTTTAGAATTTTGGTTTTTTTTAATATTTCGTCTAGTTACTCTTGCTGTATTTTGCATACGAAAGTATGCAATCTAGTATGTATCTGCTTCCAGCGAGGAAAATTTTCTCGGAAATTTCAAATTCATTTTTACGAACTCGCATAGTGACCTAAAGACCACAGACAACGGTTGAATAACACAAATTACATTAAATCGTTTGGCCTTCGCATGACAATGATTAACAACCGAATAGTTCACTCATTGTACAGTTATGTTTCAGACGGAGGAGTCTCACGAATAGCTCGATTTAGGCCTATGTTTATTCAGGTTTTCAGCCATCAAACTTTACGTTTTAGAATAATAAGCTGATGTAATTATCTATTAATTTATTAATTCTTTCGAATGAAAAAGAAAGTAAAGGCCAAATAGAAACATATATCTATATTTATTTAAATTATAAATAACTAATTAGGTACCTAATAAATAAAATAAATTAGTTAAATAATTTATAATGACAGTAGGAAAGCTACACATTTGTATAATTGAAGTAAATTCTATTCTTAAGTTAAGGGGAAAATAGGAAAAAAATCACGTGTTTTCATTAAGATTTGAATTCTTATAATTCAACAATTCCCTTTCATTTTTTTGCCAAATCCACTGATGAACGAACCATCAGCTTTCTCATAGGAAACATAGAACAACAACAACAATGCAAATGCCGAAACAATGCTAAGAAAAAATAATTTTTTAATTATTCCACGGGCCAATGTACCATAAATTACTACATAAAATGATATTTAGTAGAATTTATTATTTTTTGCTATTGTTTTGAGTAGGTACCTACATTTATTGCATTATCGTGCAAAAAATAGTGTACATGTTTTAATTAGATTGTCTTTTTGCCTTGTAGTGCTGATAATATTCTATATACAATGTAACTCATATAATTTGTTTTTTTACTTAAATTTTCTTTTTATTAAACTTTACTCATGATTACACTAGAATGCTGCTAAATACTCTAATATTTTTTCTATTGTAAAATTGAACATACAAGTGCACATAAAAATTCAAAATCATGTAGTGAGTATGCTCTATGCATGTAGTGAGTAGTGAATATGCTCTCATTTCTCTATCTGAAAAATAAAGATTTTTGTCAATTTTTTATTGGATAAAGAATTATCATCAAACAGATAGAGGTTGGAAACTGAACTGATATTGAAATTCAAAATACAGCTTAAAATATGAACCGGTGGTTTTCCTCTCATGATGAAGTTATGGATTATCTGAACTGGTAAACACAAAGTCTAACATAACCTGCTCAGGGTATCTTACCAACATTTTTTTGTTTAAACAACTGTAATTATAAATTTTTTGGAAGCACTTACCTAATAAATTTTGTGATATTTGAATTTGATTTGAATAGCAATTACATGAATTGTCTGGATGCCGTATAAAGACTGTAGCATAAACGAAAACCCTAAAATAAAATTCATATAATATCTACACATTAGGTAAATGTATGCCTTTGTGATGCAAGTTATTAATTATGCCTATATTACATTAGTAATTACAATTATGTATTAGTAATTATATACAAAGCAATTTACCTAAATATCTAACTTAATATATTTTTACCTTTACTAGCAACACATAATTTACATCAATTAACCCATAACAAGCTATTTTTAAAGGATATTGAGTAGCCACCAATAGCATATTTAAAGCATCTTTATTTTTCTTATTCCAATAATACCATCGGCAGGTAAGTAGTTTATCATGAAGGTTTACACTCTAAAAATTACAAATTTCCATTCAACTCACAAACATGTTCAAATTAATTATTTCTAAATCCAAATAATGGATTTACTCGTACAATCGTACTTAAAAATTAGTTAATTTACCGCATTTATGAGACGTTGCCCGTAATAACCTGCTATTGTGCATTCAGTAAAAGCCAGTAATAATATAGAATATAACCCCATATTTATTGAGAAAAATATACCCTAAAATTATTAGAGAAAAATTAAAAAATTAATATATTTTTAGTGAGGTAAGTTAATAATTGTCAATATGGTAATGACTAGACATAAATTAACTGATTACCTAATAATTAACATAATTATATCTTATAAATATGAACTCACGGATATAATTGCGTATAGACCTGTAACAAATATGACAGCGCCCGTGGAAAATGCTATAAGTAAAGAAGCTGAAGCACCTTCACATAGGAGGGTTTTGTGTATACTGAAATTGAAAAGTAAAATTCATAAACATATAGTTTTGCCTAATATTATCAATAAATATTTCATTGGTTTAAAGCTTCATAATGGCGAATTTATCAACGCACAAACTGATTTATCTTTTATATAATTAGGTATAGAAATCTTGCAATAAGCTACTAATGTAGGTGTAATAAGAAACCTCACAGAAACACCTTTACATAAATAAACCGCTTAAAAATAATGATAAAATGGTCAAGAACTTCGAGTTTCCATTCCAAAATTTTAAAGCAGTTTTGAAGACATTTCGAAGGGTGTTTAATATTGTTTAGAGTGGTGATTGAGACATTTTTTTCTGGCGGCTTTAGAGCGGGCTGAAGAGATTTTAGAGCGATTTCGCATATTTACAACTGTTTTAATACTATTTTTCGGAATTGTTATAAATGAAGAATAAAAATATAAGGTAATCTGTCGGATCTATGATAAATCCATTTTAAACGACACTTACTATTGCAAACCGACGAATTGTTTAACGCTGAATACTAAATGTTTGTAAACATTTGCTTGATATTCTTCATTTTCCATACACGTTGCCTCATCAACACTCAAAATATTAATATTATCAACGTAGCTATTAATTAAGTCTAATTGAAAAGTAAATTGTAGAGCAATGTAAGAAATTGTCCAAATTGGATAGCAGGTTTCAAATACCTGCCAGAATGTTAACAGTATATCTATCATCATGTACACGTAAGAATTTCTCACAAATTTATTTACATATAAGTCAAAAAACACGTTGCAGTTATCAGTGCAGCCCATATCCTTATATACAAAGTTTAAATATGCCGAAAATGCTAGTATTACTATGCATATACTGCATATATTTGCTATGAATGCATCGTTTTTAATTTTCTTATCGTTTTTATTCACAGCATAAATATGTTGTGGAGCTAGTTGGAAAAATCGACTAATGAATATGTTTAACCTGTGGTTAAATATTACATTGAAAGCTGCCTAAAATCATAGATTAAATTATATTTTAGATATGTAATTTCTTTGGATTTTTAAAAACTGTTAGTAAATAAAGGTGAAACGTTACTTACGTTTTGTAATAGCAATTGTGATAATACGAATCGTTGAATATGTTCAGTTTCTTTAAGGAATACAATGCTGTATATTATTGCAATATTTAATAACTGAAGAATAGCGAAAACAATAATTCGCATCATAAATATGTAAGAACTGTATCTGTCAATTACTCGGTACATAGCCAAAGAAGAAATAAATGGCAGAGGATCATCTGAAAATATCCATATAATTTTAAATAAATTTTACGGATTATAATAAAGTTTGTAATACCTGCCTTGGTATGGTTCCATATTTAATTCGCTATAAGTTAATTGTTAATTCGAGCAACACTTTCTTGGTACTAAAAACTATTAGGTACCTAATTGTATTTTTTATAAACGTATATACCCTACTTGTAAGTTGATAGTTATTTAATAGTCGTTTGATAGCTATTTGATTTTTTTTTCGGCATAAAAATCTTAATAATTAAACAGAGTGACAGGCTGCGGTCGATAATTACCCAAATTTCAGATGTTTAAATGAGTATAAAAATCGAACAAATTTACCAACATATTACCATCTTTTTTACGAAATAACTAAGTAAAACATCCATTTAAAACATTCATATACAGCCTAAGATACTTAATTATATCCTAAGCAATAAATTAATTTTTAAACATCAATGCAAAATCAATGGAACATTTGAAATGGTAAATACAAAGTCTATTGCTCAGGGTGTCTTATCGACAAAAAAACTGAATGACAGCGAACATAAGTAGTCGCATCATAAAAATGTAAGAACTGTATCTGTCAATTAATCGGTACATAGCCAAAGAAGAAAGAAATGGCAGAGGATCGTCTAAAAACATTGAAATAATTATGAGTATTTACGAATTTAATTAATTTTTTAAGACATACCTGTGTATGGTTCCATATTTAATTCGCTAAAACTAATAATTTACTCGAGCAACACTTTCCTCGTATTAAATACTAATTGGTAAATTAAATTGTAATTTCTTCTAAACTTCTAGATATGTATACGATACTATCATTTGATAGTCGTTTGATAGCCATTTGATTTGTTTTTGAGCATCATAGAAATCTTAAATAATTAAATAGATTATACAGATTGCGCTCGATAATTACCTAAAAAAATTTCAGAAACTTATGGTGACATAATAGTATAAAATTGCCAAAAACGGATTAAATTTCCTTGTTTTCTCTCAAATATCGTACCAGTAGCTGAAAAATTATTAGATACAGTAAAAAAAATCCATGCAACGATTTGGCTAAACGACGGTTTATCGGCGACACCCTGTGTAGTCATTACCTATAATCTATTATTCTCAGCTACAAAACATTTAATAGTATAATTCTGTATATTCGAATTGTTCTATTAAGAGCGTAGGTACCTGCAATACTTTATTCGTTAATATAATTTTAATTACCTTATTTTTATTCTACTAATGAAAGTTGAAATTTACTAAATTTATAGTGCATAAACTTTTAAATGTGTATGTATATCAGGTAGTTACATGAATTGCTTAATTGCCATGAATAGAGTGTAGCATAAACGATAAGCCTAAAATACATATATTTTAAATTATTTTGTGTAGATGTAACAAATTTTTCCATACTTTTACTATCAACATATAGTTTATATCGGTTAAACCGTAGCAGTTGATTTTTAAAGGATATTGTGTAGCTATCAATAGCATCATAAAAGCATCTTTATTTTTCTTATTCCAATAAGACCATTGGCAAGTAAGTAGTTTATTATGAAGGTTTTCACTCTAAAAATGAAACTTTGGTAAGTCATTGACACAAAATATTAATGTAAGTAATTGGGTACTTAGGTTAGAGATAACTCTATTAAAATAAATTATTCTGTAAATCATTTACCGCATTTATGAGACATTGTCCATAATAACCAGCCATTGCACATTCAGTTGTAGCTAATAACAATATAATGTACATCGAAATATTTAATGACGGATTAATTCCCTAAAATTAATTACAATGTAATTAAAAATTTATAAGTTTGCAAATCATTCTAATATAAAATCTGATATTATGCAGTAGACAAATTAATAAGGCTCATTAGACGGATTAATGCCTTATTTAATTTCCTAAAATACATTTTTTTGTAATTAGAAATTTATAAGTTTTCAAAGCATTCTAATATAAAATCTGATTTTATGCAGTAAAATAATAGTTGTATACCAATAAATAATAGAGAATTATCCAGATTTAAAGCAGGTAAAATATTTTATTTTTTCAACATGAATATTACCTTTTAAAGTTTAATTTGTAAAATTTGTTAGGCACTATAGTTATGTCTTATATGTTATGATATCCTTTAAACAGCTTCTAAATAGTAATTTTAAGAAATATCTTAGAGGTAACTCATATTTTGTAAAAGTATCAACTTACGGATATAATTACGTATAGAGCAAGCACAAAAATGATTGAGCCCGTAGAAAATGCAATTAATATAGAAGCTGAAGACACTTCGCAGACTAAAGATTTATGCAAACTGAAATAAATTAAAATTGATCAAGATCATTCCTTCTAACTACTTTCCTAGATTTCTAGATAACTAATTTATCTGATCAGTGATAAATCCAGTGATACTCACTATTGCAAACCGACGAATTGTTTAACGCAAGATACCAAATGCTTATACACAGTCATTTGGTAAGTATCATTTTCCATACATGCTACCTCATCAACTTTCAAAATATTTATATTATCAACATAGCTACTGATTAAATCTAATTGAAAAGTAAATATTAGTGCAGTATAACAAACTGAAGAAATTGGATAACATATTTCGAATGCTTGCCAACAAGCTACTGCTAGGTATATTATATTTACTTGAGTACTGCTTAACCATTTTCTTAAATATGCAGTAGAGTACAAAATACAATCATCAGAGCAACCGATATCTGATAGTAAAGTGCATACATAAGCTGCATATGCTAGTATTATTATGCTGATAGTACATATATTAAGTGAGAGTGCGGCTTTTTTTATTTTATTATCATTTATATTCACAGCACAAATATGTTCTGGAGCTAGTTTGTAAAATTGGTTCACGAATGTGTTCAATCTATGGTTAAGCAGCAAATTAATCCCTCCCTAAAATCACAAAAAAATATTTAATTATTTTACAGTTCAGTTTCAAATCGATATAAAGTGACTCATCTGTCAATGTTATGAAAAATGAGTTTATTTAATTTTTTCAAATAATATTGAATTGCACTCTAAAAAGAGCTTATTTTGTTGTTCAAATAACAATTTCAGTGTTTCTATTCTATGAGCAAATCGGTTGCCCTGTAAAGGGCCATTTAAAAAAGTAAGGTCGATTAACATGTGAATTACGATTAGTCGGCATCCTCATCTAGCGAATCATCAAAATCTGAATCTTCACTTTCTGATTCATTGCGATTAATTACAACAGGTTCTAAAGTAGTCTAAATTGTACCATCGAGATTCCACATCTTTTCCTCCACCTTTATTTGATGAATTTAATGCTATTTATGAGTATATTTAATACTGTAGAGGAAAATTTTTTTCTATATTAAATGACAAATTAAATGAACATATGTAACAATCAAACATGAGCCTACTAAAAATGTCAATTATTATAGAAATAAAATCTTATTTATACGTTGGGATCTTAATAACTGACCACGACTAATTTTCCAACTTGTGGATCGCTGCGGGTTCGAGGAGTGCGAAATGGTCAGTTATTCTGAAATTATACTATAGTAGCTTTTAATAATTATTTTAATGCTAATAATTTTATTTTAATAAATATTTTTTAATAGTAATTTGTAATGTAATGTAATTTTAGCTAATTATCTAAATTATATATGTAATTAAAATTTTCTACTTACGTTTTCAAGTAGAATTTGAATTAACAGAAACTGACGAATATACTCAGTTTTCTCAAGGAATAAAATGTTATATAGTATTAAAATAAATATGCATTGAATAATAGCAAACATAATTAATCGCATTGTAAAAAAATAAATACTATATTTCTCAACTAATTTGAACATATTCAAAGTTGAAATAAATGGCAGAGGATCGTCTAAAAATATGTGTTACAATAACATTAATATTATTATTTAAATTAAGACTAGTATATAAGATATGCTAAGCTTTATGATATATTTCATATATAAAAGCTTTAAGAATATTACAAATTTTGTATGATAATTTAATTCTTAATAAATATTTCTTTCTTTCTTTCTTTCTAAATTGAATATAAAATTTTGAATACATATACCTTTATATGGTTCCATATTTAATTCGTTTAACTCTAAAGTCACTTTCTTTGTCTTGATCTCTAGATAGTTGTAATTTCATCCGAATATATAAAGACTAATTTTGAAAAAAAATCTATAATTGAATTCAATATACAGGGTGCATTTGTTAATATTCTTGATCCCGGAAACCAAAGTTGATGGTACAGTTAGAAATCAACAAAAAATGTTTTTATTTCCCAAAATTCTATGCATTGGCATGAAAATTTATTTGATGCAGTATACTCGTATAAAAAAATAAAATCCCTCAAGTACTAAATAATAAACATGTAGTATATGCTAGGTAAGTTTATTGGCTGCACTCTGTATAATAACTGCCTATAATCCATTACTACAATCAATTTGAAAATACTTACAAAAACTTTATGTTAGGATTAATTTTTTTAAATTGTTTACCTATAATAATTTATTCGTTGATCTAATGAGAATTACCTTATTTATTATCTGCTTATAACTAATGAAAGGTAATAATAAATTATTCGTGAATTAACTTTTTAAATGTTTGTATTCCAAAATACCATAGTTATCCAACACTAATGTCGTAAAGACTATTCATTAAGAAAATGTCGGTAAAAATAAAGCATCTACTACTTTACTTATTTGGCCACCCTGTACATATGTTTGAATATTTCAGATCAGTCAAGCCATAGCAATCTTTTTAAAATGATGTCGAGTAGCAATCAATATAACATCATTAAGCCTTCTCATTTTCTTAGTTTGTAAAATTGGTTCACAAATGTGTTCAATCTATGGTTAAGCAGCAAATTAATCCCTGCCTAAAATCAGAAAAAAAAACTATTTAATTATATTAGCCCTTCTAATTATATTAGAGGAAAATGTTTCAAACATGAAAATGTAGTCAAACATGAGCCTACTAAAAATGTCAATTATTATAGAAATAAAATCTTATAATGTAATAATGTATAATAGGTAATTTTAGCTTATCTAAATTATATAATAAAAAATTTCTGCTTACGTTTTCAAGTAGAATTTGAGATATCAGAAGCTGACGAATATACTCAGTTTTCTCAAGCAATAAAATGTGATATAGTATTAAAATAAATATGCAATGAATAATAGCAAACATAATTAATCGCATTGTAAAAAAATAAATACTATATTTCTCAACTAATTTGAACATATTTAAAGTTGAAATAAATGGGAGAGGATCGTCTAAAAATATCCAAACTTATTGCAATAACATTAGTATTATTATTTAAATTGCAATAAAATTTTGTTTACACATACCTTTGTATGGTTCCATATTTAATTCGTTTAACTCTAATGTCACTTTCATTGTTTTGGTCTCTACTAGATAATTGTAATTTCTTCGTTATATATGAGGAGTAATTTTGAATAGAAAAATCTAAATAATTGAATTCAATATACAGGGTGCATTTGTTAATTTTTTTAATCCCGGAAACCAAAGTTGATAGAACACTTGAAAATCAACAAAATTTGTTTTTTATCTCCCTAAATTCTATGCACTGACATGAAAGTTTATTTGATGCAGCATAGTCGTATAATAAAAAAATAAAATCCTGTCAAGTACTAAATAATAATATTGCCTGTATAAATATAATCTATATAATTGCCTATAATCCATTACTATAATCAATTTCAAAATACCTAGAAAAACTTTATTCTTTATGATTTATTTATTCGTTGATCTAATGTGAGTTCCCTTATTTATTATATTATCTACTTTACTAATGAATATTAATAATAAATTATTTGTACATTACATTTTTAAATGTTTGTATTCCAAAATAACATAGTAATCCAACACTAAAATAAAAGGACTGTACCATAATCGAAAAGCCTAAAATATAATGTATTTATATTATTTCATTTAAAAAAATTTGGTAAAAATGGAGTATCTTTACTCCTTTTATTTATATCTCGTTAATAAAGCACTCGGTAATGCATTAAGCCCCAATTACTCAAGTTTTTAAAGAGTGATTATTTATTTAGTAAATTGTGTACAGTATTATACATACAGGTTGCTCCATTTTTGATTGCAATATAGGTTACATAGGCCATGGGTGCGATGAAGACAACTTCCATTAGACACTTACAAAGGAAAAAGAAAGAGTAACATTGTGTCATTAAAATTTTTCACTCTGACAACTGTTATTTTATTAATCTTTCTTTGTTCCACTCCTAGAAATGACCATATTGCAATCGGAAATGGAGCAAGGTGTATATTTCTGATGGATCCATTTTAGGACAGAAAATTTCTATAAAAATGTCTATAAACATCAATATAAACAACAATTTCTCTATTCTGCAAAGAGAATATAATAACCATTAAAATTTAAATGCTATGAATTTAGTAGCCTATTACGCTCATTAACGATTACGCTCATCAACGAAACAGATTATTCGCTAATTAATCGTTAAAACAAAAGAACTTTCTTTGTTGTTATCTGATATTAAGCAGATACATGCATAACGTTACATTACACATCTATTGTTTAATTTTTACTAGGATTTTCACTTTTTAAGCCGGCATCGGTTCAGTAATCCTGAGCTCAGTGGTATTTTTATATTACCTAATGAATTTTTGTTTCACTAACATTTATCATTTTTATGATGATTTTATTGGTTTCGATGCTGCTTTTGATTTTCCCCTATTTACATGTTACTTGCTAGTTTTATTTTGATTTTATTTAATTCGATCGAATTTTCAGTAGGTAATTAGATAAATTAAACATTTTTTTAATGATCACATCGAAATCGCATTTTTGATACGCTCTAATTAAAAAAATATATATTAAGGTATATTTTAAGAGTGAAAGTAAATTATTATTACAAATTTAGCAATTAATTAATTTAACACTCGTCTCGATATATTTTGATTTGCAGATTCTGATGCAACATGGCGAAAAACCGCTTAATTTACGCGCTCCAAATTCTAACAATGGCGTCGTTTCCGTTTCCCGTAAAGATGGCGTTTCCGCCCAGTTTGAGATATCCTCTGCCGATAGCCCTCAACAAAATTACAGGATTGAATTTTACCTGCGACTCCGACAATTTCAACGTTTCCATTTCGACACACTTGCCCTTTAAAGGGCTGCTTTTCGCCAAGGACTTCGCGCAGGAATGCAAAGCCAAAGGTAATATAAAAAATAATATTTCCTAAACACTAATGCAACGCCACTGCAACGATTTTTTTCTTCACGTTTCCACTTCTTTACATGTTTAATTTAGATTCGATATTTTTTAGGTGACATGTCCAATAAAATCCAATTAAGTTTACCCACCTCAGGGTGCGGTGTCAGATTGAGTTCAGCTTCGACAAATCAACATGAGGCTGAAATGTTTTACACGGTGAATATTGTGATTCAGCAAGACAGGCACTTGAGACAGATCAGCGATCAAGAGAAGACCATCAAGTGTCCGTTGAAGGACGAAGATCTTTTGGTGAAGAGCAAGGCTTTGGCAAAAACACTGAAGCAGCTGAAGGATGGAAGAATACATCAAAGGTTAATATGGTTTTTGCATCTATCAGAGATTTTAGAGCAGTTTTGGAGCGATTATAGGCTGGTTTTAATGTGGGGTTAAAGACGGTTTTAGAGTGGTTTTAGAGAATTTTTGGAACTATTCCTGTCGCGGTTTTAGAGTGGTTTTGGGGCACTTTTCGTAACGATTTTAGAGCGATTCATAGGACAGATTTAAAGTAGTTTTTGGGATGTTTTGCAGCTGGTTTAATGGGGTTTTAAAGCAGTTTTTAGGAGATTTCAGAGTGTTTTTGAACCGTGTTTATATTTTGAACGTGTTTGAAAGTGTTTGAACTGTTTATATTTTAAGCATTTTTACACTAAATTTGTTGAAGATTTGCAGCAGCTCATGGAGCTTATGGTTTTAGATTTTCAGAGCAGTTTTAATTAGGTTTTTTGTGTTTATTTTATAGAGTCGGACGTATGAAGAACGAGGGCTGGTCTAAAGAACTGGACGGCAAACAACTCGAAGAGGAACTTAACGAAGCTCTATCAGCAGCAAGAGCGTGGATGGAGATAGTTCCCGAAAGCTCGGAGGATACATCCTTTGATACTCTTGAAGTTGGAGAAATTGCTATGTTGAGCGTTAAATCAACTCTACCAGGTAATGAAACTAATTGTAATATACCTTAATCCAATGGCAACAAAACAGTTACTTAAGTAATGAATCAACCAATTTTCAACCAAATTCATTATCATTTATAACATTGAATAATTTGTTCCAGTCGGCATAGGCTGGAAAGTAGTAGACTGCATAGCCCACGACGGTCTCGGAGACTCCTCTCAGAAGCTCATTAACGAAAACGGCTGTCCCGTCGACGAGGCTCTAATGCCCGCTCTAATCTACGGCCCCATCAGGCCCATAGCTTTGATGCACCACCAGGAAGCCGTGACCAGATTCTCCGCGTTCAAATTCCCCGACAGAGACAGATTGCACTTGTCTTGCGGACTGCAGCTCTGCAAAGGGGAATGTTCTAAGGTGATTTAGTACTTTAGACAATTTTTTTTCTTGAGGATCAGCAGTTCGTTTGATTAACGAGTAGTTTGGTTTACAGCACACTTGCGGTAGTTTGGATGACATGCGGAGCCCTAGAGCCTTCTCCGAAGCTTCCGAAGGGGACGTTTTGGATAGGTTGGAGGTTTTCAACAGCGTTGAGGTGATTGCGCCGGAAATCGACGATTTAAGGGGCAGCGAAAGGCTCCAGAGCGGTAAGTCGACGAGGCGGATTGTACATAGCCTTCTGTTCTACTTTAATTCGGATTTGATTGTAAAAAACTATGTTTGTAAAGTGGTTTTTGATTGTAAATACACTTGTATATTAGCACTTTGTATATCATTTTACTATTTCTTCCCTCTTTTGCACAATTCTTTTCCTTTACTCCAGTTCAATGTAGGCACACTAGACTTATGAAAAATTTGGTAAGTGAAAAACATCTAATGAAATATATCAATTAATAATTAATTGTTTATTACTAATTGCACGATAATTTAATTTCCACAAAAATTAGTATAGTATGTCCACTTCTCCATTCTATTAGAAATTTCTTATATCTAAATCTTATTTCTTACCCATTATACCTGTATACGTTTCTTATACAAATAGGCGCAGTAACGTTGGATAATATGATTGGATTAATTCAAACTTTTTTGCAATTTGAATTACTTTTAATTTCAAACCCAACATATGTAGTACCTACATGAAAGATTATCTTGTAATATTGTAAATTTTCTATGATCAACAGTCAGATCAAATGAAGTACTTTCTACTTCGTTATATTCCCGTCGGTTAATAATTTTTTTGGAGAATATCCTCGATGTAAAAATAAACATCATTAATAACATCCCGCTGGTTATTTAGTTCATTCACATAGGTAGGAGCTGGGTAATCTATACCTAATTAAAAAAAGTATTTATTTACTTGCGTTTTATAATTACTTTTATAATTAAGTTACGAAGTTTAAAACGATATCCTGCAACTTGTACACTGCAGAATCTATGTTGTTGAAAAGAGATCTAAAACTGCTCACAAACCGCTCCAATATCGATCTACAACAGTTCTAAACACGCTTCAAAAGCTCTTCACGCCGCTCTAAAATCAAAAATCTCTCTGAAATCAAAACTGCTTTAAAATCGCTTCAAAATATCAGCACAAAAACTCACTAAAAGAGCTGTAAATTCGCTTCAAAAACCGCTCAAAAACCTCTATGAAATTACCCAGTTCCGTGTAAAAATATACATCATTAATAATATCCCGCTGGTTATTTAGTTCTATTCACGTAGGCTGGAATAGTGTACATATAAAATGAGTAATAGCATCCCACCGCAGTTCATAGGTCCTTAATAACACGAAATTAGATGTTTATGGGGTGTCTGGGAGAACGAGCAAAACCGTGTGGCCTCATAAGACAAATGTTCCAATTAAAAGTTCACGTGTATTGCCGCGTAGGTATAAGGACTTATGCGTGCTTTTAGCTTTTATGGCCATGAGAAATAAAAATTAGATCATTATTTATACGGGATATTTACAGCGTGACGTTTAATGTGCGTTTGATTCCGAGTTTATTGAGGTAGTTAAATTCTTTTTCTGCGATTACCGGCCGGCCATTATTACTGCATAACCGCGGCGTAGAATCTTTTGTGTCTAACAGTTGATAGGTATGTTACGGGTAAAGTTAGATAAACAACTAAACCTAGGTTTACCTGGGTAAAGTGGGAAATTCGGGTATGGTTCGGGTTAGGTAAGGTGGGTTTCTCGTGGCACAACGGCAAACCTAGGTAAATGGACCTTTTAGAGATTTGTAATAAAAAACGATTATTTACGGACAGGCTGAAAGTAATAGTAAGTAATAAGTGTATCACCCTGTATAATTAATTATTAATACAGCCTTTTAGTATATCAGCGTATTAATGGATCAAGTTAAACAAGTTTCCGTGGTGTAGTGGTTATCACATCCGCCTAACACGCGGAAGGTCCCCGGTTCGATCCCGGGCGGAAACATGTTTTTTGTTTTTTTTCTTATAAAGAATACTTCAATTTTAACAAAGGATACTTTTTCATTAACTTTTCAAGAAAAATTTTATAAAATTAATTTTATTTGAAAATGTAATTATTTATTGTAATTATGTTACATGTAGGTAACCTAAGAAGCATTCTGATTCAGATTACATATAATTTCAATCAAGTGTTTTCAATTGGGTAATTATAATATTTCATGCAACTTCTGTATAAAATTAAAAATGTTGATTTTTAATTTGGTCCCGATTACGCATATTGCTTTAAATATAATAATTGAGTTCAATTTTCCACAAGTCCTCGGTAGTATAGTGGTCAGTATCCCCGCCTGTCACGCGGGAGACCGGGGTTCGATTCCCCGCCGTGGAGAGCTTTTTTTTTAATTTTATCATGAATTTTTTTTTTTATTTTTTTTGTCCTCATGAAATTTTTTTTGGGGACACGTACAAACGCTCATTCTACGTGATATTCTATAAACAGGGTGTCCGGAAATCTACGTTATAAACGCCATGACCTCCGCGATCGCCTGATTTATTTATTGAGTTTGGACGGAAAAATCTTTGACGACGCCTAGCGTCGCTAGGAGACGCCAACGATCCCAAAGTTCTATGTTCAAAATGTTAGTAACCCCCGCAGTTAGTATCTTGAATTTCCAAACACCCTGAATATATTCTAATTCGTCCTGTATATTCATTTCAGTTCCGGAAACATTCACTTTTACAAACATACCGGGCGACAGGACATTCTGCGTGTCGCAGGACAAAATGGCCATAGCCTTCTGCATCCTCGGCATGATTTTTCTGATCGCTATAATAATAGCAGCCTGCTCGTTGATCAAATCGAAGCGGGACGGGCACGGCATCCCTTACTACTCCAGGAGCTTGTTCTCAGGAAGCAGCACCAGCGGCTCCATTTTCGGCAGCAAACTGCTCCTGCGCGAAAGCCCAAGCCCCAGGAACAGCCCTTCACACTCCAGAGGATTGCAATACGGCAGGATCTTGTGATGTTTGTGATGTGAATTAAAATTTGGTATATACAGGTAGATGCAAATTGTTTGCAATATAGGCTATGTGTGCAACGAAGACAACTTTCATTGGAAAAAGAAAGAGTGACGTTGTTAATTGAATTGTAACTTTCTCACTTTATCCACTGTTATTTTAATAATCTTTCTTTGTTTAACTCGTATAGAATTGACCATATTGCAAAACAATTTTTTACTTATGTGTATGCTAGAACGATGTAATATGTAATATTGATCTTGAAAAAAGTAATTAGGATATAATGAGTCAATTAATAGGTAAATATCATAATTAACGGTGATTGATGAATCGACATTATGTCAAATGTTAAATTTGACAATTTGGAAAATGTTTCGTCAGAGCACCCTTGATTACGATTAAGATATTAATGGGCTTAAATAAAACCTGAGATTAATAAAAAAAGGGTGTCAAAATTATCAAATTATAATTGTGTTTAAAAAAAACTGTAGTCGACTGAATCTATATATTTACGTTATATGCATACATAACACCTATTGTAATTTGTAAAAGGGCCTCAGCCTCATTTAATAAATCGGGAATAGTAAAAGTTACTCGCTGAATACGTTCAAAAATATACAGGGCGATTAAAATTTGGTTTGTTACAAATTTTTATCGCCTCGTTTGAATTTAGCTCGTGTCGTTAATCATTGGTGTATGGTGTATATGGGATAAATTTGTCTGATATTTTTGATGATTAAAGCAAAAATGTTAGACAATTCGTATTAAATAGAATTGCGCAGAATTTTTTACTATCGAGAGTTAAAAATTTTTTGCGACATTCTGTGTATAGCTATAACTAATACTAACTTATAATGTCTAGAAATTGTATGTTTAGCTTAACTGTAATAAACTTTTTTAAACCTCGTCAATTCATGTGTTTTAAATAATTAAGCAATTTAATTGTTAATTAATTATACGCATAATTAAAATTATAAAATATAAAATTTTAATACCACTTTTTTTTAATTACATTTAAGTAATGGAACTGTTTAACCTAGTACCAAGCCCCTGTGGCCTAATGGATAAGGCATCGGCCTCCTAAGCCGGGGACTGTGGGTTCGAGTCCCACCAGGGGTACAACTTTATTTTTTATTTTTTCGTAATAAAATGCAAATAAACTATTATTCTTTATTTTTGTAACATTTTTATCAACAAACCTTTTTTTAAATCACGATTAAACTTAAATTTTTGTGTAGCATGGCAGTCAGATGTTTCAGTAATTTTTCGCGGTCGCAGTATCGCACCAATATTATCACAAAATTACATTTCAGCTAACTCCCAATTCAAGGACATACATCTGACAGATTGTATAATCTCTTTGAATTATTTAATCAATTCGAAGTTTATTACATATACGTACAAATAATCGATTCAAGTTCTTTTCATTTAAACGTTGCTCTGTGCGAATCCAATTTACCTGAAATTAACCGGGAAGTTCTAAATGAAAATCTCGTAGCGTCCGCTTTAATAATAGCGCAAAAACACACCATCACCTAAACCTACAGAAATATAATGGAGTTTACTTAGTCACACTCGTATTGTCGATAACAAAAAACATAGATCGGCCTTATTGTTAGTTTCCCAGTGACTTGCCGTATTTGTTCATTATCTCGAGCTCAATTCAATAGCGGCTTTATGCTCAAGAACTCGCAATCTCCGTATAAAATACATATTTAAGTATAAGAAAAAAATCACGATCCTACACGATACCATCAATTATTTTATTGCGCTTCAGTATAAAGAGCTATAAATATGAGATAAGGAAAATATTTCATAATTTTATTTTCATTACTATATTTGACTTGTTTATGCACTAATCAATAGTTGACTTTTTTAATCTAGTTTGTAAACTTTATTGGATAATTTTATTGGAATTATTGAAACTTTTATACTTTTATTGGATCTACTTAACCTTTAATGGGACTACTCAAAGATTTATTGGGGCTATATTTCAATTTTATTGGAACTACTCAAAGTTTTATTGTAACTATTCAACATTTTATTGAAACTATCAAACTATCAAACTATTGTTTATTGGGACTGCACAAACATTTATTGGAACTGCACAAACTTTAATTAGAACTACTCTGGGACTATTCAAACTTTTGTTGGAACTGCACAAACTTTTATTTGAATTACTCAAAATCTCAAAATGATGCTTTGTAATAAATTATGTGTAATTTGTGAGTAATTTATATTTTGTGATTTAGATCTAAATCATTTCCTCCATAAATGTATTTCATTCTCTCTATATCAAATCTACGAGTGATTAAATAGGTAAATGTCGATCAATTTACAGCGGTTGTTGGCAAAAAAATTTTCATTAGGTATGAAATTCGTTAAATTGTCGCAAATAATATTCAATCCACAGGTAACAGTTAGAGTATAAATAATTTAAATTAATAATGTAGGCGTTTGCGTTGCAAATCGGGTTAAGCGCTAGAAACTTATTGAAGAATTTATTGAATTCATAAAACAGTTAAATAATTTCATTGGTTACATTTCACGCACATCGATTCATCCATGCATAACAATAAACACAATTCTACTCAGCAATTCATACACTATAAAATATTTCTGTTACCTCCGAAATAAAATCAATTTTTACATGAATATTCCCGACGTCGATGGGATGAGATGGGAGTAGCAAAAACGCGCGCAAAAAAAGGAAAATAACACGAAGCTGTGTAATTTATCGAAGTCCAGGAGGTCGTTTTCTTCAAGGCCCTTTTGTGGTCGAAAAAATAAACTCGATCATTCGGTGTGAAATAATCCATTAATGCCGGGTTTTATTTCGCTACCTTATTGTTATCTTTGATTTACCGAAGGCATTATACTAATCGTTAGAGAAATAAGATACTACTATGAAGCAATTACTGTTGCATTATGGCTTCTTAAAGTATGTTCAATCATTATTAGTGATGATGATTGATGATTATTTAGCTACGTATAGCGTTTTTTAATCATTGGCCCTTTGTGCAACTTTAAATATACTTTTTAGATAGGAAATTAGTAGATAATAAATGAAATTATGGTGCATTGGAATTTAAAAAAAACTTATTGTACCAACCCATCGGCACAAAAGTTTTGTATATCTACTTGTGAAGATCACATTTGAATTCAAATTGGAATAAAAATTGATTGATTTCTCAAACTATTAATATTAGATATAATAAAAAAATTACTATATAGTTTGTCCCTGGACGAGAAAAAAAATTGTTATTTTTAAGTTTATGAAGAAAAGTTATTCTTTATAAATAGTACTGCTTATCGAAAAAATAAGTTTGTTGTATCAAAATCTGGAATCTGATGTGTAGGGTGTAAATAAATCAACACATAATAATTGTTAATGGGATGCATGTTAATAAATTATTGTATTGTATGAGAAAAATTGTGAAAGTTTGAACTTTGATTTGACATTTTTTATTTACGTATTAATTTAAATGAAAACCGATAGAAAATGCTTTTTCTTTGAAAAATTAAAAATGAAGATTTTTCAAGTCATTCATACAGAGAAAGGCTGCACTTCAATTTTTTTATTAACTCAAATTTTCAGTCCCATCACCGTTTCTGGAACGGATTGCATGATTATATTAATAGTCGAAAATAATTAATTTTTACCTTTATTTTTATCATTAGTTCCATACTTATAGACAACAAAAATGTATTATGAAATGCAATAAAAACTAAATCCAAGTAAATGGCATGATATTTTCCATTGCGCGTTTTTGAAACACAAAAAATGTAAATTCAAACGGTTCCAAAATACCAGAACGAAATCGCTAACTGTTCAAATAACGAAATAAAATCGCGGCAATGTGAATAAATAAAAGAATTTGTTTGCCAATCCCAGAACTAATCGCATCTTTTTTTTTCATATTATAGTATTTCAAAAACGCTTTGACAATGTTTGCCATCGTCATCCGCTAGACTAGGATTTTCCTAGGCCCAAAAATGTACAGTTACACCTGTTACATTTAATTTACCGATACCTACCGTGAAATACAAATTTCTACGCACTCTTATTTAATATTGAGCATTATTATACATTTGATAAAATGATTAACTGTTACACAATCCAGTGAAGGAGAAGTAGGTGTTGTATCAAAAACGATATTAATTATTTAACTGTTGTTTCTATATTAAAGTTTGCCACTTTCCACGCCATTCAGTGGAGGATCTCCACCAAGTACCTACAGAGTACGCCCATGTTCTCACTGTGACCAAATTAACAATAAACTTGAGTTTTTGTTTAACTCTTTTCGATTGAACGTGGGAACCGCCTCGATTACATCGTGCATCTGTATCAGTGTTCAAAGATGTAGAAAATTGCATATTTCGCCGGTGCATTGTTTAAACCGCAGAGGCTTTAATTTGTACTTCAAAAACAACACTTGTTATTGAAGGAAAAATGCACTCCAGTTTCTATCTTAATAGGTTACGGGTACTTCGGAAAGTGTTAAAGTGTGCAATATTCAAAAGTCTATAAGCAATCTGATATTTCTCGCCATAAAGCGATCGAATACTTGTGGATAGAATGACATTTTTTTAAACTGTTTAATTTTTCTGCCGTTATGTAAGCGCACTTAAATAGGGCATTACGAATGAGTTGTACAACAATTATTTTATTAGTATTTATTTAATTCGAACCGTAAACTTGCAACACCAACTAATTTTGAGGAAAATCAACACCCAGACAGTGTTGAAACTGTACTCATTAATTTTAATTGTTAAATAAATTATCTTTTTTCTCTTTAATTTATTGTCGTGTAGTTCTTCGTTTGGAAACGCATGAACTTCCTAAAGGATGTACCAATTCAACCTTCTACAAGTACTTACTATATGACCGTGATGTTTATAATTTTTATGAGGATAGGAATTCAATTTCATAGTCCAGTTCATCAAAAAAGATTGTGTTTTATTAAACGGTGGTAAATCGGGAGCAAAAATATATTATTTATTACCTGAAATCTATTTATTAAAAGAATATTTTAAGTCTATAAGTATATTGAAATATAATATTTCAGGTAGATAAAAGGGGATAATTTGAGTTCATTTGCAAACTTCAAATATAATTTTAAATTTTAGACGGTCCATCAGAACATTTTAATTGGAGTGTCTCGAAACTTTAAAAGTTTTAGTTGGGGCAAGTGTTAAAAAGTACAGGTTAAAGAGCAGGTTAAAAGGATCTTCAATTCTCCGCATCCAATTTACCCATAGGATTAACACCTATAGATAATCCCTTTTGCACCCAATTTACATCATTCTGCTTTAATTTGCTAATTTTTTAACATATTTAGTTAAACCAAATCCCTAAGACCCATCAAAGAAACAGGTTCCTCACAAAATAGAATTTTGCAAAGAATTTTACAAAAGTCCTTACAATATTATTGTTAACTACATAAGTAATTGATGAAAAAATTGCTTCGTTTGACCGACCTATAGAGACTAATTAAAAATCGAATGTTCACGTAAAACCGAGCCATTTTACAACGTTCTTCATCGAAATTATAACAATAACAAAACAGCAGATGAAGATAAAACCGGCAAGTGTGTTAAGGTCGACGGTCGTATGGTGTAAAAAAGGAAGTAGCCATACGATAGCACTTGCAGAATCTTCGAGACCGGGCCTATTATTATTACGCGTTGGTAGGTTTCTTGGTTCCTGTCTAACGTGTGTGAAATCGTCCATTTACGAAACCTTTTTTGCGGAATTCTCCGAAATTAATTGCTTCTCGTTTGCAATCGTTTGTTAAGTCAAAAACTTTGCTATTTTATTTCTAGCAAAAAATAGACATTTTGAACTTTTCGTAATACGGTAAAAATGTTAAAAAATGGAGTAAAAGAGAGTTAACAACAAATAAGAAATAAAAATTCAATACATTGATAGATTGTTATTAAGTACATTTCCACAGCACAAATGGAAAAAATATTAATTAAAATAGAACTAGTATACCTAATTGTGAAATACCTATACCTCGATTTACTCGAAATTGATAAAGGAATCCATATCCAAAACAGAGCTATTACAGATCAACACTTTTACATACAAATTGGCGGGAAAAAATCAAATTAATTCCATCTCCATAAAGTTCTAATGTTCTCCTTACATGGGACAAGTTAATATAAAATCTTTCAAATCACATAATAAAGAGTTAAATGTGGAACAAAAAAAATAATTTTTTCCTTAAGTAACACTCAAACGACTTGTACTGTACGTAGGTATATTACATAGTTAACGTAACAATATATGAATGAAAAAATAACTATTTAACCTATATTTTTATCAGCATCCGCTAGTGAAGTTCTGCAAATCCCAGCCGGTGCTTTAATACCACTTCCTCGATAAAATCTAGCACCTAACGAGATTTTCAGGCTTTATCAAAAAGACATTAGGGTATAGCAGACGGCTAAAATCTTATACGCGTAACTGTATCGGGAAAAATTGCACAAAAGAATTAGCTGAAATATATGTCATTCCTTCCTTAATTAAAAAAGCATTTGATGAAAACGTAATTGCGGATACTGCAAACTCAACTGTTAGGTGAAGAAGCGAATACCGGCCATCTGTCTCGTAAAATATCTCGGTTATGTTATGATGCACATCAATTTATTTCAGTGATGTATGTACATACATATGCAAGTAACATAAGTTCTTCAACGGGGCTTAATTTCCTTCGATCCGTCTCTGGTGCAATATTAGAACCTCCGAGATTGTAAGATAAACATAGGTAGAATAGATATACTTAAAGGTTTGAAGTGATATCCAATTATTGCGAAGTTAATAGAGGACTTAAATCATTTGAAACGCGTGATAAGAACCATTTACTATGTGGAATTAAACGTCGAAATGTTGTGGTACTTGCGAAACGACAATGCAGATAACGACTACTTTATAGAGAACCATTCCTCCTTGTTCTGTTGGTAATTGTGCGGGAATTAATTTATTTTCGACTGTTACTAAACGATCGCGCGACAATTAATAGTGTTTCTTTCGTTTGGAAGAATTAATCGATTAATCGTGTTCGTTTAATCGAAATGGCTAATGGGAAGTAGATCGTATGTTAAAATGTTAAAGACTTCTATCTGCTCCTAAATCAGAATAAAAATCCCCACTTGATTAATCAGTCATTAGAAATTAAAATTTGAATTTAATTGATAGATTTATTCTTTGTGAATTTTTTCATGCGTTTGTATGTTTGTTTACACAATTTGAAACAATTAAAGATTTTGACGAGACAAAGTGAAAACTTTTGATTATTTCTATAGAATATTCTAAATTTCTTACAAGTATTATAGGAAAAATCTTCACCACAGGTTTGCTTTACTCAGATAATTTGGTGATGTACGTCGTAGACAAATCCACTGGAATTGCTATAACGTGTGAAGAGCTGATAATTACTACTACGCTTTGATTTATCATTTGTAATTTGCAGTTAAGTATCCGCAGTATCTATTAATAAAAACTGTGTTGAATTTTTGATTGTATTAATTCAATTGGAATTGATTCGATAGAGCAGAAAACGCGCTCGGTAAATATTCGGTAAACCACGAAATGTGCACGCGAAGCGACGCCGCCGACAACGATTCCTCGAGTTCTTCGCGATGGAAAAAAAAGCACCAGGAGGTGGCGGGGCGGCAATATCAATCTCATTGCGATTCGAGATTCACACTGCTTCGTGTTCTTCTAACCATAACAGGCCTCAAAGGACCCGCGAAGATCGCGCTCGATGTTTAATTCAGCTTCGAGACGAAGAGACTCGCGTTACAGTTGACGATTTTTCGGTTTTTTGTGAAATTGTGGAAGAGTTCTTCGTTGCGATTTTGGGGAGTTTTCGTTATTTCGGATAAATTTTGGTCATTACCGCGAATGTTGTGTATGTATTTTTTGAATGAATCATTAATAGATAATAATTAAAATTTTCGTCAACGATTTTGCATTTTTAACTAAAAATTTTAATTAAATAGATCGTAAGTTGGTTAAGAATCGCAAAAATCAAGAATTTTCCCGATATCGTATTTAAACTAATTTATTCATTTTTGTCTAGTGGTCCTAATGCGTTAGCATCTCGAGAAAAACCTTCGAATTCGGTTTATCGGCGGATTTGATCGTTCGTTGCGCGAAAAGTGGTGAAAACGGAAATACAGCAAGAGGATATGCTAAAAACTCTTTTGTAACCGTCGTTGCTCCAATGCGTATTTGTTGATAATTTTGTTGGAGATATGGGAAATTCAACTAGGTAAGTGTCTCTTTGAATTTATAGCTATAATAAAAATTTTAATTATTAACAACTCATTTTACGATTATCTATCGTTCTATTAAAGTTGAAAATTTAGGACACTATTTATACATTTTATACATAATTAGCATATTTTTAAATCTCTAAAGCCAATTCGACATTTGTTTAAACTCACCTGAAAATAGATATTTAATCTATTTCAAATTGGCGAGTAAGAATTCAAGTAATCGGCACTTATTCGTAAAAATTAAAAAGTGTAACGATCGAACACGAATTAACAGAAACTGCAAATATATTCATGTAATTATGTAAATCGGTTTACATTGTAAATCGGTAGGTAATTCGTATTTTAATTTTCAGTGGGATTACTTTTCCTTTCATTACAACCATACTACTGTCGATATCGTGCTTGCTATAATATAAAATGGATTATCACATTTATTAATTTTATTTATAAATTAAAAAATATACCATTTGCAAAATTTAGAAATTAGAAGAATTGTAAAATGAAATTGTAAAATGAATCTTCGGCGATTTTCCTAAAAGTTAAAAATACTTATTTATTAATAGTCGATAGAGTACCTTATTAACAAAAAACCTCTTAATTATTATTCCTTTTTGAACAATAGTTTTGGTTAATTTCTCGGATCTGCAATTATAGATATGTAGATATCATTCAGAGGTCAAAGCTGATGTCTATTACAAATTAGGATACTTATATTACATGCTTAATTAACTGCGATGTTGGTTAATTAAATATAATTAGTCGGTTCACTGGAATTTTATCCTTTTTCCAATCACCCATTCAATAACTATGCCTTAAATTACTTTTTACCTTAAAAAATAGCAAAAAAACTTACCAGAAATGGAAATTTGTTTTATCATAACAGTCATTTGGGTTGCATAACGTCTATTTCTGGTGTGTTACTGAATTTTAATCGATCATTCGAACTACTTGTAGATATTATTTTTATTTGAGAATTATTAAGAAACCCACAATTAAATACATGCATTAAAAGTATTTTCAAACAAGAAAATACCTAATATAATGTACAAAATGTTTGATAATTTTGATCTTATTTAATTTTTTTATCGATAAGATAGGAGTATACCTACACGAATTTATTAATATATTTTTGCTTTACTTCGGAATTCTGTGTCTAATTCTTTTTATTGTTATAATCTCTTTGAGATCAAAGAGGATTAAATTGTTTACAAATATTAATAATTAAGTCTCAAATTTAATTGTTATACTGATATTTAGACCCAGTAGTTCGAAAGCCTCTTTAGCTCAGTGGCAGAGCACTGGTCTTGTAAACCAGGGGTCGTGAGTTCAATCCTCACAGGAGGCAGGTAAAACGGTTGATTAATTTTTGTTTTTTTTTTAATTTTTTTTTTCGTTTCAATTATTGCAAATATTAACGCGTGAAATATAGAAAAATATTTCTTAACAAACAACACATTTTTGTAAAATAAAAAAAATCTTTACGAAACAATCAAACTGAAATGAATACGAAAAAATAACTGAGAGTAGATACTTAAAAAAGTTTGTCTAATAATTTCAAATAAGTAGCTTTCCAACAGTTCAAAAAGCACTATTTTATGTAACAACAGCAATAATTTAATATCATTCAATTAGGTGGTTTTACTTGATTTTTTTGCAATTTATTTAATTATCAACGCTTAATACTCTTCCGCACATTATGATACAGTTAGTTTCAATTTTTTTATATTTTCTACTGCCAGTTAAGTTAATAAAATTACGAGTTAGGTACCACCGTTAAAGTTAATTTCTTTGTTTTTTCCCAAATTACTGTTAACGTAAATACAGTAAGTACTGTAAGCATTAAAAATGAATCCATTAGATATTTTTTAACCACAAGCCGGCTAAAATTAATTTGTTGTCTCCTCAGTGTTTCAACTGCTGTTTTAATTTTAAATAGTTTCAATTTTATTACAATATTGTCCGTTCAACGTCTTAAAAAGAAAATAAATTATTAGAAGTTATAAGGGAATATACACCACGCCATTTGATGTAATAGCAGCAAATGATTGAAAGCGACTTTTAATTATAGCTTAGGTAATTGTAGTTTTAATTGCGTGCGTGCACAACAATAAGGATTTTCCACGTTCAAAACGTTCCTACAATAGTTCCATTAAATCCCTTTATGATCTCATACTTAAAAGCATTAATACATTAAAACGAATTGATTGCATTTCATTTGATAAACTCATGTCATGTTATACATGTATAGGGATAAGAAGAATAATCCTTTAGAAATATTCGCCTATAGAAAAAACAGGAGGCGTAATATTTCGCAAAAAAAAATCAAAAGAACTTGTGAACAATTTATAAGTATATTTTTAATTCCTAATGTCCACAGTTTTGTTATAAAAATATTTTCGTTGTCACAGATACCCACATTTTTCTGCGTTCTCTAATGTCTTCTTTTACGGTGTGCACTTTTTAAATTGTGTAATTTAATGAATTGGGTGGATGATATTTTCATCAGGAACCGACCGAGAAAATCACATACTTATCAGGCTGCATCAGATGTCACGCTGGAAATGATGATGAAATTCGACAAAAGTTACTCTCTCTAAACGGAAAGTGTCGTTATTAATTGTTATTAAAAATAAATAAACCCGCCTTATACGAAGCAATTAAATTAGATAGTGGAGGAGAAGATTTTTAACAATTTGGCTTTATCTAAATGCCTCGATTATAATCTGAGAGCATTAAACTTCCCCAAGTATTGGGTACTTTTATGAATCGCATTCGATTCGTCTCGGATTTAAACGCCATAAGTACCGGAGTACTAATACGTGAGAGCTACATCTAAGTTCTGCAATTGCAGTGTATTTAATAGAGCAGATGGCTGATAAAGATCCATTATTGGCGATTTTTCCAAAACAGAAGATTGAAACGAATTAAACATAGTGGAATTACCGTTAGTTAGAAATCATTTTTAAAAAAATCCGAAAATTAAATCGTCAGCAATGTGAGATTTTTTTTGTAGTCGTAGACTAAGATTAAATATGATATAAAGATTTTACGAGTATAAGGTTAATTATTGATTAATAGGTCTATGGTTTTTCCCTTATTTTGCGAATTTTTTGAACTTTTTACAATTCTTTCTTCCCCGTTTGTGTCTCTATAATAATACACTTTTCAAGTACCAAGCTACATTTGATGACGTATAATAAATAGGAAATAAATTAAACCTGTCAAGTTTAGTATCATTTGTGACATCGTTACGCTTTAAAATAGAATCGAAAAACCGATCAGAACGAAATGGCTGGAATGAAGACGTTTTCGGCTTTGCCGGCTCGAACTTGAGACGAAAACAGTCAGTTACGGATTATTATTTGTTCGGTTCCGGTTTTCGCAAGACTAATTTCGTTATCTGAAACAATTCCGTCGTTGCGATTTAATTTAATTTGTGTAAGAATGCTCCGGTGATCAGGTTACTGTTATTATATCACACTGTAACTAAAGTCCGTCATGACTGGAGGTCGCTGTGTTAGTATGCTTTTTTTTTGCTACATTTAATCTAAAACAATACCTGAGAATGGTTTAGAAACGCATACCTGAAACTTCTTAACGGTTCGATCAGGTTTTCCAGTCAATTTAATCAATTTATTTGTATTGAAACATTAGATTGGTAAGTGCAAATTTTGTTTGCAATATGGTCAATATTCGATGAGTTGAACAAAGAAAGATTATTAAAATGACAGTAGTTACAGTCATAGACCAGTTATAGAGTCATAGACTTATACACTTAGTGTATGTAAATTATCACATTTTCCAAGAGCTGGATTTTTCATTAGTTAGGAGCCCCTTGCTCCGAGAAAAAAATATATTTTTGGAAATTTGAAAAGTGTGCAGAAAATTGCAAGAAACTTGCATATCATAGAAGCCCATACGAAGCTAATCCAGCCTTGATCCTTACTTACGATTTCAAAGAGTTATCTACTGATTAACAAATAAGAAGCTTGATGCTATAGAACTTACAGAAAAAAACGTATCAAAATGATGATGAGAGAAAAAAGTTGCAACTAATTATTCGAGTAATTAATTTATTCTGACCGGGTAATTAAGATTGATGCATGTGCAGTTCATTAAAGCGCAACAAAAGATTTGATTAATACGAAAGAACTGAAATGACTGCAAGCATAAATCACGTTTGTATAATGCAGCTATAATTTAGCTGAATAATACGTTAAAGCGAAACAAAACTGTTCTGTTCATTTTTCACATTCTTGTATAAATTACTCGTATGTATGTAATCTTATACAATTATTTATATTTTTTGATTTAATTAAATTTGTTGGTAGATGCTTAAATATACTTGCATTTACTCACTTACATTGTTCATATAATCTTTAGGTAAATAATGATGTATGCTCGAACAGAGTAACAAAATCTATTTTGTTATAAACAAATTATCCACTTTGTTAACTTCGAAATAAGTTATATGCATAGGTATCTAACTTTTTAAGGTAAAGAACTCTCAGTTTTGTTAACGAACTCTTGCACAAATTTGTCTAGTTTTCGTCAACTTTAATTGCTCTTGTTAAGCAATTATAAAGCTGCTGTAAATAAACATTTTCATTTCGCGTTCAAGTTTGAAGATTAGATCTCCTCGCTTTAAAACGACATAATGGCAGAAGCGTAAGCTCGGAATTTCGTACGAGATGCGGGAGTTTAGAGTACGTTTCGAAACAATTAATTCCGCTATTCGAGTTCATTTTCCCAGTGCAATTTAAAAGGGATTTGCGGTTCTGAGAAGTGCGTTGAATTTTTACTCGCCCGGAATCGTCAAACGGATGACAAAGCAACTAATGTCCGAAATTGTCGACACCGCCGGTTTTGGTTCTTACGCCGCTTTTGTGAAATTAGAATTAACATTTTAACGAGATTATAATTTTGTAATTTTTTTTGTTTCAGGTGGCGCTGTACGATATTACTTTGGTTGCTATTTTGTCTTGTGCCAAACGTGAGTATGAAATAATGTAAATCTAACTTAAAAAGGAGAAGAATGATGATGATTTGCGTGCTAATGAAGCGTTTGCATTCACACTGCAGGCCTTCCTTATTTAGATAAATGACTAGATATGTTGGAATTATTGCAGAGCTAACAGATCTTATCTACCATAAGATTCTTCTCATATTCAAATAGTAGATATAATAGAATATAATGTATGTTAGTAGAATGTAGTGTATAGATAGTAGAACGTAGATAACATGATATTTAAGTGTTCATTATGATTCTTTTCCAGATGTGTTATTGTGAAGATTTCGGTGAGAACTCGACGCCTTCGGTAGAATTTAGCGTAAGTAGCAGCAGTAGTACTAGCATAGGAGCCGCTAATTTGGAGCCAGAAACTTCTGCACCATTAGAAGGTACAAATCATTCAAGGGAAGCTCTCGAGCATGAGGCTAATTCACCGGAACCGGTGAGTAGGATATTCAAACTTTCATTCGTTAATTTCTTTTTTTGTTGGTCCTTTTTTTAATTTAATCTCAAAACTACATACTTTCTATCCAGTCCAAAAGTTCCATCCAGGTCCACTCATCCAGTCAACCAGGTTCTTTAAATTGTTACCAATAAATTTCCATCTATTACTAACTATAGAGGCAAATTCTCTTTTCTTGCTAGTTTCTTACGGAGCCATTAGAGAAGTTTTTTGAGTTTGTAATATTGCAGGTGGTGTTTATTGGCGAAACAGACGATTACGTTCCAGTGCCATCTTTGCGAAAGAGGAATCACGACGTATCTGAGGCAGATATCGACTGGCAACACCCTTACGAAACTTGGGATAGGGAATATAGGAGATTCAGATTCAACAATACTAGAGTTCAACGTACGTTAAAATATTTTTAATAAGAAACCTAATTTTTAAATAAGTACTCATCAAATAAGTATTATCAAGTATTATTAAGTACTTTTCAAATTTTTTAGCGATAATTTCGCGGTAATTTTTTAATTTATTTTAAAAATTGGTCTTTCAACTTCCAATAAAGTTGAAAATTAAATTTGATTGTTGGATTCTAACGTAACTATTCATGGAGGGGAATACTAATTAATAATAATTAATAGAAATAGAAAATTAAAAAAAAAATAAAGACAAAAAAGTTCTCCACGGCGGGGAATCGAACCCCGGTCTCCCGCGTGACAGGCGGGGATACTGACCACTATACTACCGAGGACTTATGCAGAAAGTAACTCAATTCTGATATTTAAAGAAAAAGCATAATCGGGAGCAAATAAATTTTTAATTTTTAACATTTTTAATTTCATAGCATTTTCCATTGGTATAAAATAGTGCGCACTGAAAGTGCACTCAAAGCAAAATTTTTGTTTCATTTGGTGGACTGTGCGAGTGTTTTGATTTCCAACAGTGTTTTTTGGTGGCCAGATTGCCAATGGAAAACGCTATAAAAGACAATTCACAGAGTACATTGAAATTATAATTACTAGCGATAAAAATACCAATTGCTTACCGTTATTCCTCACTTTAATTTCGAATCTGATTTTACTTAATAAAATTTCAATGGATTCACGATTGCAATAAAACAGCAAGTGACAGTCGAATGAAGTGTAATTTCTTTGAAATTCGAGATATTATCTAACAATAATAATCTAAATAACGGACGAATGATAATGATGGGCGAATTTATCGGGACATACGTAATAAGAACGCACTTTTTGGTCCTGACACCGAAAGTGTTTCCTGTCATATTATGAAATAAGGTGTTAGTTCCAGTCTGTTGGAGTGGAAAGCGATCAGTCAGTTCTTTTGCATATACCGATCATCAGATAATAAAAAAATCTTGCCCTACTTTATTGAACGCCCAAATAGAAAAATTCTTGGTCAAAATTATTGTTGCATGATTATTTACTTAACGTCAGTAAAATTTTTGTAATATTATTAAAATCATAAACAAATGTTGAATTACGTAACGTTTTTATCGAATTGAAATTTGCATATGATAGTACAAGTTGAAAGATAATTAATTTTAAGTACCTAAGGAAACAGAGAAATTGCAATGGAATTATGTTAGTTGGTGCCGGTCTAGTAAGCGGTCTACCATAATATTTGCGATTTATCCACATATTTCGGCGCCCAGGCGTATTTAAATACTTTGGCAGTTTATAACAATACTTTAACATGTTTACAAAATTGCAAATGTTTGTCCACATAAAATTATTTCTACAGTTTCCGAGCTCTCTGTACCAAACATCGAAAGAAACTCACTCTCTATAATTCTTATACCCGTAGTTCTCGATAAATTCAATTACTTGCCAGCTATTCCATACATATTGATGTTATAATACTAGTAAGATCTTTTGGCTTGGTTAATGAAGGATCAATTTTCTGGCTGTTATACTTTGTAATAAATATTACTTTGTGTAAAATAAATTTGAGTCGAGTGCATATTAAACCAGATGCGGTAGGGTAGACCGCATACTAGACCGGCTCCTGGTTAGTTCTACAAAATTTTAATGTAGACTTGCGTAAAAAGTGAACCTAAAAGTTTCTTAATCAAATTAATAATCAGAAATATTAAAGATACTTAAACGTACAATCGAAAAGTTTGTATATCTATAATGTACCATATCACTGGTCTCCCAGGGCCCCTAATATCTAAATATAAAAATACAATAAACAGAGTGTATAACCTGTTTGACTCACATCAATAAAACTACCCAATTAATAAAATAATGTACAGTAATATTAAATTAATTGCAAATGTAGTAACAATTGTAACCTACACAATCAATTTTTGATGAAATTGTAGCAAATTGGACAAATCTAGTATTTATGATGAAATTGGATCGCAGTATACTAAATATTTAAAAATAAATCGGTGAATTTCATTCGGTTTCGGCAAGTTTGGGCTTGGTAAGAAAATAAAAATTGTATTGTTTCGTTAACGAAATGATGGATCTCTGCTAAAAGTGCAGTTCCTCATAACTTAGTTTTTGATATTTAGTTGACAGTCCGTAAAGCGTAAAGAATTTAACTGTAGAAATAACGGATATTCCGTAGCTATTAAAATTACTGGTATTTACAAAATTTCATGTTAAAAGTATAAAAATTACTACCGCAATGGTGAGAATTACATAATTGCTGTTCAATTCCTTGATTTTTGAGGAATAAAATTTTTTTCAAAAATTATATTTAACAATATTTTGAATAGGTATACATTTGTAGGTGTTATATTTTACAAGTATAAAATTTTCCAGATATTGAAGCTGAATGTCAGGATGACTACATGAAAATTCGGGTTGGTTTCAATGGTTCTTTTGCTGGTCTAGTATATTCAGCTGGTAAGTTCACGACTTTTAATCTGTTTATTACATTTCAAAATGAAATATAACTTAATAAACCTAAACTATATACATAGTTATAGTTAATATGAGCGATCATATTTGAATCTTTTTTTGTAGGATACGCGTACGATCCTGATTGCATGTACGTTAACGGTACTGGAAGAGATTATTACGAATTTTTCATTCAACTAAATAGATGTGGCACTTTAGGAAAAAATACTCACACCGAAGAAAGTCAAAAAACGCCTACAGTAAGTTTAAAATACTACAGGGGGGAGAGTGGGGCTAGTTGTTACAAAATTAACATTTGATTTTTTTTCATAAAAACTATTATTTGATGTTAGAAAATTAAATAAAACTTAACTATAAATCCAAATTTTGTTGGTCAATTTAATCGTCGAATAACGCTATTTGTTGTTGGTTGCACATAATTGTGTATTTTTATTGGGCAGTTAAATTTATCCATCGAATAAGGTCTTATTTTTCGTTGGTGAAACCGGGCATTATTAAATTATCATAAATTATAATTTTATAATTTTGTAATTTTTATATTTATTTTTTTCGAAAATAAAATTGTAATTCGTTTTTATTTAAAATATTATATTACCGACAAGATAACCATTAGCCCGGGTAGCTCAGTCGGTAGAGCATTGGACTTTTAATCCAAGGGTCCAGGGTTCAAGTCCCTGCTCGGGCGGTATTTTTTTTCAATTTTTTTTAATAAATTATTTTCTAGAAGAATTTCATGTGGAACACAATCACCGTGCAATACAATCCATTAATAGAAGAAGAATTCGACGAGCACTTCAAAGTCACATGCGAATACGGATACGATTTTTGGAAAACTGTTACGTTTCCATTTTTAGATGTCGAGTACGTCTTCTGTTCATATAAAAAAATAACTTCATACTGATGTACGAATTTTCCAGAGTGGCTACAGGAAATCCCGTAGTTTTCACCCTAACACCTCCCGAATGCTACATGGAAATTCGATATGGATACGGTACTACTGGTAACAGAGTAACTGGACCAGTTAGAGTTGGAGATCCTTTAACCCTGATGATTTACATGAGAAGCAAATACGGTAATCATTTAATTAATAATCTAATTAGACTGAAGAATCCCCTTTAATGTTTTTAACATAATATTGTGCCTTTACTTTGTATTATTCACACCAAATATGTATAATTTATTTCAGATGGATTCGATATTGTAGTCAACGATTGTTTTGCCCACAATGGCGCTACAAAGAAAATTCAACTGATTGATGAATACGGGTAATTTAAATAGATTTTTTAACTAAGAACCATTATGACCATTGCTTATATTTCCAGGTGCCCCGTGGACGATAAACTAATATCAAGATTTAGAGGCTCCTGGTCGGATTCCGGGGTGTACGAGACTCAGGTGTTCGCCTACATGAAGACCTTCCGGTTCACCGGGTCCCCAGCTCTCTATATCGAATGCGACGTCCGCATGTGTCACGGCCGATGTCCGGTACTACTAACTCGTCTTCTTCTTCCTTTCCAAATGACCGCTTAATTTCCCTATTTCAGAGCCAAGCTTGCCACTGGAGGAACATCAAAACCAAGAAGAGGAAAAGATCCATAGAGGGAGGCAATCAAACGGACGATGCGGCTAATAGCACCACAGCGATTCCGGTTCCGCTTTCGGAAAATGTTAATCTGTTCCAGTCCCTTAGGGTCCTGCAAGAAGGAGAGACTGATGATGAGAGAAGTAATATTTCTGCATCCAGTAAGTATTTACCTTCTCTTCAGGAAACCTTTTCTATACACTTGATTAATTTTTTGTAGGTAATGAAGCGGATCCTAACAGCGTTTGCATGAAGACTGGTTGGTTTTCCGCTTTACTAGCCCTAGGAGGTGGAGGTATGTGTCTACTTGGGGGAGCGCTTCTCGCCACGTGCACCAGAATGAGGAAGGTTGCCATAGAAAAAATGTTGAGTAATAGCCAGTTTAATGGGTATATGAATCACAGAGGGAGTATTAATTAGATTGAAAGTGGTTGACTAGGATGGGGAGAAATCTGAAACAAACGGGGCTACAATCTGTGAGAATAAAATTAAAATTAATTAACCGGGAAGTATTATTTATAAAGTGTACCTACTAAATTATAAAATGTGGTGGTGAAGTATTTATAAAACACGGTTGTATTTTCTCAACTGGATAAACGATAAGGATAATTTCGTAATTTTATAATCATTTTGCAGTTTTCTTGCAATTTATTTGTCTTATATATAGATATACAAGAATATTACCTTTAGTTTTATTCGCTATAAGTTTAAATTTCGAACTGAAAACCTCTGAAACTCACATACATGGAGAATTCGATAGTACCAATTATTTTAGAAATTTTATTGTAATTTTTAAACAATATGTGCACGATTTATTGTAGTATATAGTTATAGCCAGTAAGTTTTCTTAATTTTAACTTAAATGTAAATTAAATTTATCTCTTCTCCTGTATGTGTAGGTACTTTATTAATGTATCTTATAAAAACAATATATCAAAAATGATGTTTACATAAAATACATTACTTATATTGTAAATATAGTAGTTATATATTAAAAATTACATTTTTAATACTCACTTTTTCTAGTTTGATTGTTCATCTTCCATTCCCAATTTTAATAAAACCAATTTTAGAATCTTAAACAAAATAAGTAACAAAGCAGTATCATGAAATTTTGAATTATTTGTAAAAAGATACGTAACAATTACTATTTAATAATATAAAAAAACTGATTTTCAAAAAAAAAAAAATTTGGATACCCAGGAAATCTGGCCTTTTCGAATAGTCTTATTAGGCCAACATATCCAAAGTTCAGGTTGAAATAGATTGACTAAAATAAGTAAAAATTTAACAGTAAATATGAAAAAAGCGTTCATTAACTGCACAATTAATTGTTTTGTATATATTTTATTTATAAACAAATTTCTTTAACTGTAGAACTAATCTTCTTTTTTTATTAAATATAATTTGTTCCATCTATTGGTAAGTAAACGAATTAAATTTGATGGTAAGTTGACAGACGACAAGACACTAGAGATTTCTGTAAAATGGCGGTTGCTTTAGGAACTAACGTGTTGAGTAAATTCTGAAAGTAACATGGCTGATGGCTACCGTCAATTGAGTCAATTCTATTATTAAGTGACTTGTGTGCAAATTAAACAGACTTTTTTGTGTGTAAAATTTAGTGAAGTTTGTGGTCCATGATACTGTTTATTACTTAATCGGTAAGTCAGAAATTATACTTATTTCACAAATGATTACCCTTCGTTTACAATTCACAATCGGTTTTTGCGGACCCTTGTTTTTTATTTGTAATTTTTTGGCAAGGCGTTTTTGATGTTTACTCTGCTTATTTTAGTTGACTAGTTAAAATCAGGTATTTTTGGGCTTAATAGAAGAAACCTAATGTTTTACTAGTGCCGAAGGACAATCCTTATAAGTGAAAATGTCATTCCTTGTTACACCTGATGGCAAAATTGAATTTACTCTTATTATTTGATTACTGAAAACGGCGTTTTAACATTATATCGAGATCAGCGCGGAAACTAACCAATACGTAAGTACAACTGTATGCTTCGTATTGTTAATTTTTCCTTTATTTTGAATAAAGTTTCTTATTTTCTATACCACTTCCAAAGTCCCCAACATTATTTAAATGAGGTAAAATTTTGCAATATTCTAAATTTGTAAATCATAAAGCCTTGGTTGATGTTTGTCTATGTTTTCATAAGTATGAATTTAGTTATGAATTTTACGGAAACCTTGTTTGTTATTGATGCGAATTCTTCATCGATAGTTCGTAAGAAATTATTGAAATCAATTGAAATTCTATGACGTCAATCATTTTTCATATAAGGTACTTCTCTACTCTTTTTCGTTAATTAGGTACTTTCATTTCATTAGCGAAATGTAAAATAGACATTTACAAACAGGATGAGATAGTACGTAAGTAATCCATTCTACCAAAGAAATGCTTCTAATTACTATGTCAGTAATTTTATATTTTGTTGAACCAAATTCCTTGAAGCTTAATAGCAGAATGTATGTATTTGAATTTGAAATAAATTGTATATTGTGGGAAGTGCTTAACATTCTAATGTTATCAGCTGTATCAAAAATTGTATGGGACACACAATAGTGCATGTGAGTTACTTTCTGAAGAATCGTAGCTTAATTTAATCACGTACTAACTAACTAATGCAAGAAGAAGAAGAGGGAAATTTGAAATTTTATTCTTGAATCATAGAATGCTTCTCTGATATGTTTATGATTTTTTTAAAACTATTTTAATAGCATGTTATTTAATGTTAATTTTATAAACTGGTTTATTACTAGTCTTGTGCATATTTTGTGCATATTGAATATTAATTAGACTATTTTTTACATTCATATAATTATCTCTTGGCTTATTAACATTTTTACATTTCTTTCATAACATCTTATCTATTAAATATTTGAACTGGTTTATCTTTTAGCCTTCCCAAATTTTTTCAGTTGAAATGCATTCATCAAATCAAGTTATTTTCCTCCTGAGGTTGGCTCAAATTTCCGCACAATTGTACACATGCTAAATTCCCACTATCTTTCTATGTTTATTTATATTTCTGCAGTCTATTTTCACATCTTCAAGTAGATGTACTTAAAATAATGTTATAAAATAAAATTAAATGATGCAAGGTCAGTAACCTCATAGATATATTTTAATCTTTCGGCATGCCAAACTAAATATATTTAATGCGAACATTTATTCGATAAAATAGGTATTATACTAATCATGTTTTTTCGGGAATTTAGATAAATGGTTACTTAATAAAAAAATTTGCAAGTAAAATATGTGTTATAAGGTGTATATGGCTAAAATATTAAGTTAATATTTGAAAAAAATCTAATTTGCATTGTAATACTTAACACAAGGAAGATATTAATTAGATCTCGCAATAAAAATAGAGCAAACATTTGAGAGAATTTGGCCAATAAAAAATTGTAATACTTAATAAAAATATTTGCAATCTCATATCCTAACATGAGTAAACCCTAACATAATCAATATTAGAGTAAATAATAAATATTACTGCTTCAATTCGACTTTTCTAATGCTTTCTTTGTAAATATTCTTAATTTTTACGGTTGATATACTAGGGTAGGGTGAAAAGTTTTCGGCCTAAATCATTTATAACCATTTAGAACGCTTCAGAACTATTTAAAACGCTCCAGAATCAATTGGAACTGTCTTGAACTAAAAAATTCGACGAATAAGTAGAAATGTAATTTTTCAACGGAAAATCGCGGTCTTTCATTGTCTGATTGATTCACCTTACCCTTGTAACAATCTTTTTATCGATTTAATGTCTAAATTGTTCGAGTGAGTTTGTACTCTCTTTAATTTATTCTAATTCGTAATCGAAGATGTATTTTTTTTAATTTCAGTTTAGCCTAAAATGGCGTATACCCGTCCGAAGGACTTGGATGGGTTTTCTGTCCTACTTTCCAAGCAAGACACGAAATTTCGCCAGCAATTGGGAGCGGATTTGTTGGTCTTTCTCGCCGAGCCTTCGAATTCCGTCGAATGCCAGGATACGGGACTTTTCGTTGACGGGCTCATACCTTGGATACAGAGCAGCAATTACAAGGTAAATATTTTGTTTTTATTCGAACTGAAGCGTTTTTTCAACGACGATATAATATTAAATATCATTTAACGGAATATCGTGTTAAGACACCGCTATAAAAAGTTATTTTAGAATCTTATGTCATTGGTTAATGTGATAAAACGAAGGTGATAATAAACATGAACGTGTTTATTGGTATTCGAGTGGCGTGAAAATTAAATCTTATTCGTAATTTAAATAAGATATTAATATGTAAAATATATTTTGAGTTGTCATAACTCGACCACGTTAAAAATGTACGGAAACAAATCAAATTGCGAATAATAATAATAATTTGACTAACGTTTAAATACATCAGTCGAGATTTTGTCCTGTTGTTTAAAAACTTTTTGCACGCCACTGAATCATTTGCCTTGGGCAAATCCATTCAGGGCAGATTTACGATAATTACAGTAACTGTTTTTTAAGTAACAATCATTTTTGTACAGATAGCAGTATGTAAAATTATTTAATTGACACAATTATTTCTATTATTAAGTAGCTTCTTTCGGAGATTGAAATTGTGGCTTATTTTTATAACGGGTTAATGTTATTGAATTGATATTTATAAATTTTCTCGCATTTTTTTGCAATTTGCTTAAAACCCTATAGAGATAATTCAATTTTTCATTGCACTTGAGCCAGTGGGCCTTTTTTACTTTCAAGGATATTTGCATAATTTAACGGTTTGGTTAAAAATGAATATTTTTAATTATTGTTAACCTCACCCGAAGTTACTTTATGTGAGAACTGACGGTATATTGTGATTAATAATGTTAAATTCACATAAAGCCATAGAAAGATGTAGGATTTCCTGCCGGAAAACCTGTTAAGGAAGGTGCTTCAAAATAACAAATCTACAAATTAGTAGAAATGGCAATTAAGTAGCGGAATATTCTCAGGCTGCTATTAGTTTTAAAATTTATAGTAAACAAAGTAATTTTGCTTTTAAATATTTTAATCTACACGTAATATGACAGTTTTTACAGCCACCTTAATTTTATTAGAACGTAATTTTCATCACCTGAAGTTCCTCGAAATGGTTGGTGATTTAATAATAAGACTTGCACACCAATTTCAACCCAGTCACTCACAATTTCAGGGTGTAAATTGATCAAATTTGTCCACAAGATTCGCCTACGTTTGAAATCCGTTATTAATAATTACACTCTTAACATAATGTCAAGGTTTTTTTGTTTCGTATAAAAGGCCATTAGAAAAATTTCTGTTTAATTACAAACACCTCCGAATAATAACTACCTAACAGTTACGATAATTGATTAATAAGTTTTACGGAATATTTTCTTCCAATTTTTTTATAGTAAATTGATGCTGGCAAATTATTATTTAAAAATAACCGTGCTCCACATGCGAAACCTACGCCTTGAACAGCGCGGAGAACATAGAATAATAATGATGTAGAAGAAACAAACAATGCGATTGTCACTGACGTAGGTTGCGGTATTCAATCGCGTCGTTTGAGTGGAACCGCCAACGTCAATTCGTTTATACATTATAAAATTTAATATAAAGACGAATACTTTACGAATACTAACATATGATAATAGCAAGAAAGTTGTTACACCAGATTTAATAACATTTGATATCACATCGAGAGTAGTTGAGGCAGTTGATGTTCTCTTAATGAAATTTAATTTTAACGCTTTCCTTATCCATATTTATCAAATTTAATATTACAATTTGAGTTAACCGTTATGTAATTACCGAAAAACGCTCAATAGTGGAATGATATTTGCCTAGACATACCTTATAAAGACGATTTGTAATTTTAATTTGATTGAATAATTCGAATTAATCGATTAGTTACATAATGGAATTTTGTAATTTGGTTTTGTCAGTTAATTAATATTAATATTAATGAAAAATAGTTCTAAGGAAATCATAACAACTTGAGTACGAATGTGCTTCTGTATTAGGCACATTTAATTGGAAACATCTGTAACTGATTTCTTCTCGATAAACTTATCCTGGTTAATTCTTCGCGAAACCTTCAATTAGCCGTTTAGTCACTTTTATTTACAAGAATTTTCTCTCTTTGGCGACTGCCCCAGGAGAAATGCACCTTATTTACCACGTAAAAATAGACGAATTATTTTTAGTATGGACAGTACATAACACTCTGACATCGTCATACGTTTTCTCAGTTTTTGTTGACTGTCTTTTAAAACGGTCCTTTTGCATTTTATTGCACATTCGCCCGTTAGTGCAAATATATTTTTTTCTATTTCGTGGCGAATTATTGTATAATCGAATTTGACCGGATTGTTCGCTATATTTTTATTCGAGGTTATTTTTGTGCATTATCTAACGTTTCGGTTTATAATTAAAGACGTTTTAAATAGTTAATTGGGGTAAGAATTTTTGCTTCTACACGAATAAACATTGCATTTGAGTGCTCGCAGTTATTTTATCGCTTCGTTCAACCCGTATAGCGAATTAATAGTAACATTAGAATGGAAATAAAATGAAGAAACACGTTCCCGAATCTCGTCCTTTGGATATTCTTGTGTTGCGCGCTCTAATAAATGTCGGAATTTAAAATTTACCCGATTCTAGTATTGGTAATAAAACGACTTCCGAAAAGGGAATCAACAATAAGGAAGCCAATCAACTTAGCGGGCAACATCGATTTTAGTGAAATGTTGGCTGGCGATCAGAACTCGCTACGGTGCCGACGCTAAAACCCATCAGGTAAACATTTATACCGAGCGCATTGCGAGGAAATTGCTTTTCCGCACCGTACCGGTTTCTGGGCCGTGAGATGCAGTTGAAATTGCAATTCCTCGGGGAGAGTTTCGGATTTCTTATCGACGGAAACGCGCCGATGAATGGGCTTTTAACGTTATATTTTTTGATGCTAATGGCTCTTTAAATTGTTGCCATATTATATTGTAGGAAGACGAATAAAATGAGTATTTCGAATGATTGAAAATCGAATGGTTTTGTATGTAAGATGAGAGTTTTTCGACTCTCTGTAAGTCTTTGTGTTTTTTTATATAAATTAATAAAGTATGAAAATTTCGGTTATAATTTAATAAATAGTTAATTAACGAGACGGGTTTTTATGCAATGACTAAATGAATGCATTAATTAACATTTTCTTTTATTGTCTGCATCTTATAAGGTTAATTCCCAATGAATAAACAAAGTACTTAAAGATTTTAATAAAGGCTATTTTTCAACCGTTATAATTTCACTTTAATTGGCGAATTCATCATTTTTCAATTTCTCTATATATGACCCAAAAAGTTCTTTCTTACACAATAACAATTTATTGATATCAATGATATCATGTAAGCTTGCAGTCAAGGTTGGAATGGTAACGCTAACATAATATGCAAACAAACATACTTTGTTACATCCAATTTTATTCCATTGAATTCAAGAAGTAACCTGGAAATATTCTTATTTTTAACCCGACGTTCAAGTAGCCAGAATAGATAGAATTAGGAGTAATTGAACACACGACTAATATTAATAAAGCTTGTATAAATCAAAAATTGTGACAATTCGAAACGATAGGTCAGTAGGTGAAATGCGTTTAGTTTAGTGATGATGTAACGAATGCAGCAGAAATAATACGGAGGGACTGGATTGTGTAACAATAATCGAATTTGATTATCTAATTGAATTTTTTTGGCGGTTACGTCAAGTAGTCGATAATCTATTAAAATATTAGAGGCTCTGTCCTACACCTTGAAAAATACGACATTCGGTAGAATTATTTTTCCACACGCAAACATTCTAGGGTCCTTGTTTGATCGATAGAAATACTTCATTAAATATGTGGAAGTGAACATTTACTTGTTGGAAGGGTCGACAGCGCTCAACAAATAATTACTGCTTTCTGCCTGCTTAGCAAATTGATTCATTATTAGGATTAAAATACGCATTACACACTTCACTTGATTATTATAACACTTACAATTTTCTTTTAATAATCAGTTTGAGTTTACTTGGATTGAAATAAACTCTGTTGTGAACAAACCTCAACTTTAACTGTATCAGTACTTGTGTAGAGTGCTGTAAGTTGTATTTTACAGTACTTCAAAAGAACCCTGTAGTTTTCTGGGTCCGTAACGTTAGTTAAACGACTGAACGATCTTTGTTTCGCATCGCTTATTTAATTATATTGTAAATATCTAATCGGATCTCTTCGAAGCAATCGAATATCATCCGTATATTCCTAACCTTGTGCTATTATATAGAATGATTTTTTTTAAACGTATGGGCGGGATCGCTGAAAGAAAACGTTTCAGTCACAGATCGCTGAAGATTGTTTTCAAACAATATAGTATTTCTATGGGTAGATCCAGTTCATCCTTACATGCATTCGTCATAAAATAATACATCGCAATGTTGAGAATTCTAAAAATGAATAAAAAGGCTAAAGACCTGCTGGTTTATAAACACTTGCTGGATTATTTTATTTATTTATCCAGGGTGAGTTTAGAGACTGGCATTTTTTATCATCGTCATTTATTTTTTTATTAACACAACAATGTTTCTTTTGCATTTCAGGTTTCTGGCAACGGCATAGAAGTTTTAACATACTTAATAGACCGCTTAGGAACAGACTTTAGGCCATACGTTCAAACAGTATTACCAAATGTTATCGATAGACTGGGAGATGCCAAAGACACGGTCCGCGAGAAGGCGCAGCTACTTATATTAAAGTTGTTAGAAAGGAACGTTTTGACGCCGCAAAATCTCATCGAGAAACTCCAGCCCAGTTTTACACACAAAAACGCCAAGATCCGAGAGGAAGTCCTCAGGTGTTTGGTCAATACAATAAATGAGTGAGTTGATTTTTTATTTACACTTATTTCACTCCGATCATATCTATGGATAACTATGTCTAGATTTGTCAAAAATTGAATTATCAGTACCAACAGGTCCCTCTCGTTGATATCTACATGGTAGAATATAACAGTAAAGGTTTAACTTGAAAGCACCAAACAACTACTGACTGAAGAAATTGGGTGAATTCAGAATTATGACAGTAATCCAAACTTAAAGTAAAATTTAATAAATTCGACATATCCACAGATATCATCCTTCGTATTTGGATTCATTTCATCTTCTCCACGTTTTGTTTCCAGACACGGAGCGCAAGCTTTGACTTTGAACAAATTCATTCCCGATATCGTCACATCGCTTTCGGATCCCACGGTGACCGTAAGGGACACGGCGCTGAGCACTCTGGTCGATCTGTACAAGCATGTAGGCGAGAAACTTCGAGTGGACTTGCAGAGGAGGAATATCGTGCCGCAGGCGAAATGGCTGGTGCTTTCCGCCAAATTCGATGAAGCCAAGTCACGAGGGGAGCTGCTGCCGACCGCTTGTAAACATATTGATGGTAAGCCCGTTTAAATTTATGTTTTAGGTTTACGCTTTGGATATTTCTGACTTCTTTGTTTTTACTCCTTATTTTTTTTAGTAAATTCCGACGAGCCTGATAGAGCTGTGATGTCGACGAAAAAGACTCTTTACGGTAACGTGGCCAAAGCCAAGGCAACGCCGAGCAGTGCTAATTCTGGTAAATAAAATGTTTTGATGTTTCGAAAAATCCAACGAGCGTGCTAAGCTTAAAAGCTTTTCTATTTTCGATTTCAGCGTAAAATCTTAACAGCGAAAATTTTGTATATATTTTTATTTTATTTTTCTTCTAAAACTATATCATCAATTAAATTCATTTGGTATCGTTTATTATTTTAGAATGCTTTCCTTTTTGTGTATATATGTTTTTTGTTCTAATTTTTGCATGAAAAGTTTTCAGTCGAGTGGGGTCTTTTCGAAATCCTTCCACGTCTTCAAGTAAGTTGCTATATAATTTGATTCTAATTGGTGGTGGTTCGTAATCTTACCGTTATCCAAATCTTTCGAATACGTCGCAGGTTTTTAATGGAATACAATTTATTCATCATTTTGTTTCTTATCTTGTTCCAAGTAGTACATTTTGTCATGCTTTATTAAAGTTAAAATATTTGTATCATTATTTTTTATGGATTTATCTTCATCGATTAACAAATTTTCTCAGTAGAATTTTGTTTGTTTTAAATCCTTTTCTGATTGGGACTTTTCTATTCTTTTATTTATTAAAATTTTTATTTACAATTATTTTATGCATTTTATTAAAATTTAAACTCGCTTATTACTAATGAATACCAATGACATGTACAAAGTTGTATAATTAATTCTAAATCATATAAGGGTTTTGGTAGTTATTATGCTAATTATACTCACACATGCTGTATGAAATTTAAACACCCAACACCTTTATATATTCTCTTCGAATACATTACAATCGTTTTAGATTTTGATTAAATTTTAGCTGGAGCGGTGGACGAAGATTCTTTTATAAGAAGTTTCGAAGACTGCCCGCCTGCTCAAATATTCTCTTCGAGAGACGTTACGGAACAAATGAAGAATATCCAAGACATAATATCTGACGGGGGCAAAGATTGGAATAAACGAGTAGAAGCTGTAAGTACTCAAGACTCAACATAGATTGATATGAAGTTTTTTTCTTAAAATGGGTCTAAGAATCACCCCCTTATTATTTTTGAATAACAGATAGATATATGATTGTCTCAGTATTGAAATTGGGTAGATTTGTGTCGTGTTTATGTATTAACTTTAAATGTCCTTTATTAGACTTTATATTTATTAAATTTATATTTTTTTGCAGTTAAAAAAAATCAGATCTATAGTCATAGCGGGAGCTACGAGTTACGAGGAATTTAACGTTGGACTAAAGAACCTCGAAATCCCTCTGCAGGGAACGCTAAAGGACCTTCGTTCTCAAGTGGTGAGAGAAGCGTGCGTGACCATTTCGTACTTATCGCAATTGTTGGGCAACAAATTCGATAAGATCGCCGAAGGGCTGTTGCAGCATTTGATCAATCTCATTCAGAACTCCGCAAAGGTAAATCCATCAATTTCCTATTTTAGTACTGCCATAATCATTCGCTATTTTTTTTTTTGTTAGGTAATGGCGACATCCGGTCAAATCGCTGTGCAATTCATCATCGAAAATACGCATAGCACTCGATTGATCCCGATTATAACTAGTAATGCTGTGAAATCGAAAAGCAAAGACATCAGAAGGGCCTGTTGCATGTTCCTGGAGATGATCCTGACGCAATGGCCTAGACATCCGCTGGAGAAACAAATACCTGCTTTGCAAGAGGCCCTTAAATCCGGCATAGCCGATGCCGATCCAGACGCCAGGGTTACCTCAAGAAAGTAAGAAGTTTTAAATATTGCGTTGACAAATTGTAATTGTGCGTTTATGTTTTAGGGCGTTTCGAGGTTTTAAGGAACATTTTCCGGACCACGCGGAACATCTTTGCCAATCTCTGGACGCGACTTACCGGAGGGCATTACAAAGCGACGGCATGTCGTCGAGTTCATCGCAAAGTAATATCGCTAGCGGATTCAAAACGCCCAGAATGTTTGGCAGATCGGCCGCGGCCAGTACGACAGGTACAAAAATTTATCGAACTTACGTAATTTGTAACGTTTATCCGAATCCTTTTAGATTTAGAATTATATACTATGGAGTATTTCAAATATCCTACCCGGAAGAACTATACCATTTTATCCCGATATTTACAAGATTTACCTTCGGCCTTGCCTTGAACTCCATATCCTATCGGAAGTTTTTAAGACAAACCCTTTTATTAACAAGTACATTCCGAATTAGAAGCTATTTTTCTTAGTCCTATTGACTGCATCTTAAAATATTATTTACAGCCTTTTTATTAGTTGTAATATTTCGTAAAAATTCGAGTATAATTTTTTTTTTATTTTATTTCACGTGCCCACAAATAAATTGATAAATGTTATACAATTTAAAATTGCTTCTATTTGGGACTTGTACGAATCCTATAATTATGTATACTCTTAATTAATAATACTATATATTTTTAATATATTCTGATTTTGTTGTGCTGCAAACGCTTATCGGGAATTCAGGTAGTACGGAAAATCTTTCTAGCGGTATAAATGGTCTTCAAAGGATCCCGTCGTTGCCAAGAAGTTACAGGCAACGAAGCGGGATTCCTGTTCTCACAAGAGACAGTACGTATACATTTTTGAATGTTGTCCTTGGTTTCTTGCAATAGAGAACTGTTTAACAATGCGTTATGAAACAAGAAAGTTTAAACGTTTTATAGTATTTGTGAATTGATCATTTCGTGTATTTGCCTAGTGGGCGTGAAGTTTGTTCGTTTGTAGCCCTTTTAATAATCGCACTTTTTCAGATTCTGGTAAAAAAGGATTTAGGAGTAATTCGGCTATCGATCTACAAGCAGCGCAACGAGCCAAAGCCAGAGCTCAGTATTCGGCGATGGCGAGGACTAAAATACAATCGGGTACTGCGAGTTTGCGTAAGTATATTTATACATATACCTCGTTTTAATTTCATTTATTGAAGCACTGTAGATTAGTTGCACGTAAATTTTTTAGATGGGTAATTTTCTCATTAATCATTTTATTATTACATAATGAGTGGTTAGAGGCTTCAACCCTATTGTTGGATTTTCGAAAATTCAACTTTAACGAATTAATAAATATAATATAATATGTATTCTTTTTAGAGAGTGGGATCCTCTTGAAACATTCTCCATATATATGAAACATTTGGAAATGTGAGCGTTATTTTGAACGCGGAAGTTTGAAAATTACCCATTAATTTTCTTATTTGTACATCCTGCATAAAACTCTGTTAAAATTACTTTTTTAAGATTTTTGTTTTGCTTATAATAAACATATGTTCGTCCTAGTTTGTATTTAGCATTAATACATTATCTTTTTGCTTTTCCATGTATGACCTTAGAGGGAGAGGTAGCTCAGCAAGGTACATAAATTAACGTTCTATTAGAAATATTCAAATCTTTTAAGCAATGGAAATTCTCACTGAAGATGATCAATAAAGATGTTTTTAAATGAAAATGTTAATTTTACGAAGATTTGAATATTAGCATACTACTTTTCACAATTAAAATTTCCTACCACCACAAGTAGTATCAATATTAGTTTTAAAAGTAATTTATGAAGTATGTAAGTGAATATTTTGTGGTCGTAGGGAAATTTTATACCTTAATTACTGGTGTTTCATCACTTGTAATGTCCTTACCTAAATCACTATTAACTACTGTAGAAGATTAAGTATTAGTATTTTGTTATTGATGCTGTTGAAAAAAGTACTTGTATTTCGACAGTATTTATTTAATTGCTACAGTTTGAAAACAATTATGAGTGTACGCATGCAAAATACTACTATTTTATCTTCACCACGAGCAATCGTAAAGACCGCATGTTTTTTAGCTCGTCCGAAGAGGACACCAGACGTTGTAGAAAACCCGTCGCCTCAGCGTATGAGTAGAGCGAGGAATCGAAATTCTCAATCACAACGTAAGCAATGGGCCGATATATATTTCAGTATCTTAATAACAAATTTACTTTAGCAACGAGCAGATCCGGCTCTCCGAGTTCGCGCTTAGCCTACATATACCACAGGGCGCCGGAAAACGAATCTCCGCGGCCCAGAAAATTGTCCTCGGGCATTCCCAGGTCGACCCAAAACTCCCGGGACGCGTCGAGGGAGACCAGCCCCACGAGAAGCCTAAACCGATACAGGAGGAGCAGCAACGACAGGCCGCCAATGAACCCGACTGCGAGGCCCGTTTTGGCCCAGAAAATTTTACAACAGAGCAGAGAAGCTGAAAATGCTTTGGCCGACGTTTTTGTAAGTTCTGAAGTATACAAGGTGTTTCACGATGAGCTTAGAAGATACATCTTAGTGCATACGATGGGGCGTTCTAGATTGTTTTAGAGAGTTCGAAATGATTCTGGAGCGTTCAAAATGGTTCCAAAGAGTTTTAAATGATTCTAGAGCGTTCTAAATGAGTCTGAAGAGTTCTAAATTGTTCTAGACAGTTTTAGATGATTCTGGAGTCTTCTACATGAACCTGGAGAGTTCTAAATGATGATAGAGCGTTCTAGATTGTTTTAGACAGTTCGAAATGATTCTGGAGCATTCAAAATGGTTCTAGACAGTTTTAAATGATTCTAGAGCGTTCTAATTGAGTCAGGAGAGTTCTAAATGGTTCTATAGCATTTTAAATTGTTCTAGACAATTATAAATGGTTCTAAAAGTATATGCATGCAACATTTTATTCATATGGAGTAAGTAGGTAACCTTGTCGTGAAATGCTCTTTAAAATATTCACCATTCTGTACGTTGTGCAATTAGGAAAGTGGTGTTAATTGTATTAATTTCGTTATTTCAGAACTCTTCTGATCATTACCGTTCACCGAGAAAATTAATTAGGTCTATAGATAACCATTCGGATGAATCTGAAACATCCAGTGTGTGCTCGGAGGGGCATTTATCGTTTGATTCGTCGAGAAAGCCAATAGATGTAAGTTTATTTGACCTTCGTTTTATTCGATCAATTGGTGTTATAAAAATTATTAGTACGAAATTTAGCATGAAAATATTTTATAAATTTATTTGTTGTGTTTTTGATACAAACAAAATCCAAATTTCTTCCTTTAAAAATGTGTTGTATTGCAAAATTAACCTGTTGATTGTTGATATATCATCGCTAAATACTCATCGTTCTGAAAAGGTGTAAAATAACGTTTGATGTGGAATATCGAAATAATTTCAGCAAATTTTATGTATGAGAATGCTTCTTTGTTCGTATTTTAAGAAAAGCTTTATTAGGTCATTTCTTTTTCATAGAATTAATACAAATCTGAAAATTTGACGAGACGAATAAATTTTTTTTTCCAAATTCTATTCTCCCAATTATTGACTCTTCTTTGATGACCTCTTAAAGTTTATCTATAAGCAAATTTGTACCATGTCTTCATTTTGTGCCAGTCATATTCGTGGAGCGGCTCACAACAAAGATTATCGAGAGACCTTTGGGAGCCTGCGCGAGTGAGTAAATTTCGTTAGAGCACTGTAATTTAGTAATTGCCTTTCATGCTAACTAAACTATGCTTTTTCTATTATAGTAGGACAATAGCGTTTAACAAATTTATTAACATACATAAATTAGAGCGATTATAAATTGTTGAATTTTATGTAAGAGTACTAATGACGAGTGTAAAGACGAATGTTAATTAAAAAATTCAATATTTTATAGTCAATCGGTATAAATTGCACATTAATTACATAGGTTTGTGCTAATACTATGCGGTGTAACTTTAGCACTATTTTTATTTTCAAATGTTAGGAAAATTCATATTTTTCCCATAGGAAATAAATAAATTTCCAGAACAAATAATGTTATTTTTAGGTAATTTTTCCTGATAAGAAGTTTAGTTTCGGTTCCTAAAAGTTTACTAACATTCGAAAATAAAGATGGTGCTATAGTTATGTCCCCATAGTGTGACCTAAAGTAAATTTTTCGAGTACACAATCTTAACAATCTATACACTGATTGTACTTACAATTAATAAAGTAGCGATCTAAATATATTTTACTACATTAGAACGGAATGGTAAATTACGCGGTGGTATTGGTAATAATTATTCTTAAATAAAATTTAATAGATTAGCCATCATTAAAAACGCTTTAAATTTTTGTAGGACATCACTCAAATAATAGCAATGTGCGCGAGTACGAACTGGCAAGAGCGCAAAGACGGTCTCCTATCGCTACAGTGCTACCTCGGTTCCGAAGTGCCTTTATCACCGGGTGAACTGAAACACCTCACCGAGATCTTCACCCGCATGTTCATGGACTCCCACACCAAAGGCCTCAGCGTTTTCCTCGACACCCTCCAGGAGATCATCAAGGAATACAAACGGGACTTGGAATTTTGGCTGTACGTCCTCCTGCAACGGGTGTTCCTCAAAACCGGCACCGAAACGTTGAGCTCCATACAAGGCAAGCTGATGTCCACGTTGGATCTGATCAAATCCAGTTTCCCCGTCAAACTACTCATCGCCAACGTCTACCGATTCCTCATCGACGCCACTCAAACGCCCAACACGAAGGTCAAGAACATCGTATTGAACACGCTGTCGTCGCTGTGCAACAATCCGGACGCGGCGCAATTCGTTTCCCAACCGCCCGCTAGTCAAGCTCTCTTCAAGATCATTTCGTACGCTCAAGACACCAAATCGGCGGAGACGAGGCACGCCGCCAAGGAGTGCCTCGTCACCATGTGGAATTGCAACACGGCCCAGGTCACGATGATGCTGGCCGAGTTGCCCAAGGAGCTCCAAGACTTGGCCTCTCACATCGTCTCCACTCACATGAGGAAGACGTCGACCGGCAGCGAGCCGGGCAGTCCTATGACTACGGGAAGCCCTAAGCTTCTTTCGCCCGGTGCGACTCCCTTTAGGGACGGGTTCGACCAGGAGAACATACACAGGAAGTTGAGGAAGACCACGGCGGAAATTCAGAATTATTCATTCGAAACTCTAGGTAATTTAGTTGAAGGATTTTACTTGGCTTAATTTATTTGTCTTGCCCGAGTTTATTGCTCTAGAGATGTTCGCTACATGTCTCGCTTAAATTAGTTTCTTATCGTCTGTTGCATTTCTTTTAGGAACGAAATTGGAGAGGGACAGGGACACGACATCACAAGATTCGGGCATTTCTCAAATGTCGACGGGTTACGACAACACCAAAGATTTGACTTTAATAGAAGAAAAATTGGAAGAAATGACGATAAGGCCGAACTTTAATGTTAGATCGGGTCCGCGTTCGTTGCCTTATACATCCGTCAACGGTGTTTCGGAAACGGAATCGAACGGATTTAGGAGTTTAGGTGAGCTCTTAACCTACTCGAGTTTCGTCCTTCTAAATGTTAAATTCGCTTTAAAATTTTTAGGAGAAAGAGATTCCGAACAAATAGTGTTAAATATAATAGACAATCGTTCGCCGACGACAGAAGAGAAGCATAGAATGATATCACAAATACACGAACTAATCAAATCCGGGCATACGGAGCATGTTATTAAGAACTTCAAGTAGGCGTATAAATATGTTTTAAATTGCTATTATTTTATTACGATATGTTTATTAATTTTTAGGAAAATATTGCGAATTTTAATAGAACACATCAACGAAGAGGATGCGGCTATACAGGTGGCGGCGCTCCAAACTCTCAAGGCAATTTTCCAGTCTCCTGATATGAAGGATTGTTGGTGTGGTTTTCTGGAATTATTAATTATAAGAATATTCGCAGCCCATAGAAATGATAAACGAGAGGTTTGCATACTTCAAATTAATTTAATACCAAAATTAAATTCTTCACAAACAGTGCTGAATAGAGTTGAAGGAAGTAAAAAAATGTTATTTTAATTTTATACAATTATTTTTTTTCTCTCGTCAACTCTATCCAGGGACATACAGTACACTAAATACTAAATTCGTGATACATCCTGTACTTATTAGGTTGTATTTATAAAAAGAAGCATAACCTTTTGCTTTAAAAAAATGAAGAAATTGTTTCAAGATATATGCATAAAGAGAATGAAGGAAGGATGGTTTTGCTTCGAGGATTCTTCTGTTGCTTTAAAGCAAAAGGTTTCAAGGTTTTAAAACATTTTTCTCTTTTCTTTTGCTTCTTCCGTTTACTTCAAAGTAAATGCTTCATTTTATAAATATGGACTGTTATTGAAAATTTTTATAAATTCGAATTTCATTTAGGTTGTGAAGGAAGCAGAACTAACGGCAGCCGCGATGGTAGAAGGCCCATTTAATTCGATAATAGCCATTGTGGCGCCAATGATCAGTACCAGTTCGTATCCCGTCCTCTTGGGAGCAATAAAAATGATGACCAAAATAATCGAAGCCCACCCGACTAGTGTAACCGAAGAACACCTGAGCAAGATCATGCCTGGTCTTATAAAAGTACGTTATTATTTTGTGCGATAATATATCTAAATGCACGTCTAAAATGGTAAATTTCTGATTGTACAGGGTACCGATCATCCGGAGAGCGCCGTAAGAAAAGGATCGATATTTTGTTTGGTAACGTTACACAAAGCGGTTGGTAAGGATCGGCTGTCTCCTTACATCAATCAATTATCGGGTAGCAGAGAAAAGTTATTGCAACTGTATATTAAGAGATCGGAACAAAATTCACCTGTACCTTCGAGTCCGAAAAACAACGGGAGCAGCTAACCCGCGGTTGGCGACGCCTCCTAAGTTCTTTCTTTTCCTTTTCTTGGGAATTCGTATTTTTGTATGTCATTGATTGTTGGTTATTTTTTCTGTAAATGTTGATAGAGTAACGTCATAATATGTGAAAATGCATTTTCTTTTAATACGAGGTAGTTACAGACACCGAAATGACCATTCTATTACCTAAGTTTGTGCATGTTTAGAATTATGCTGTTTATTATTGAGAGTTTTACATAAATTAAAAAATGTTGTAGGTAGTTCTGTTTCTCAAATGTTTATCAATTATTAATGCTAAATTCACGTCAATAATGTAACCCTTCTTCCTATTGAAACGAAATTTAATGTAGGTATATTATCAATCGTTCAGTCCAAGTAATTACTTGTACATCATCGATTTGATTGTTTTACTCTACAGCATATTTTTTTAGTAGTTCAGTGTGACATCTTTTAATTTTTTTTGCTAGGTTTTAAGTTTATCTACTTATTCCCCTAATAATTTATATTTTGCTCTGGTTTTATTTAATTAACACGGATTTCTCGTGTCTAGAAGTGTCGGAAGTCTCGTAGTTTTCTAATACAACCCGTTATTAATTGATCGTTTAATTTGTTTGTGTAGCGTACGTTGTATATATTTTAATAGTACTATTATTGCCATTTTTTCTTTTTATATGTTAATCTTAGAAGCACCGTTGCGTGCCATTTTTCTTACTTAGAGTTGTTGAATTATTCTTTAATAAATTATTGAAAACGTATTAAACTTGATTGTGTAAATTATTTGTTTTTGATAATGATAAAGATTTTCCTTAATAATTACCTAATTTCTAACATCACGCAGGCTAGTAAATAAGTTTGTTCTGATTATATGTTGAGTTTTTGGTAAGTTTTTTAATGTACCGTAAAATATTTGACTATTTACACACTTGTCTCTATTTAACGCTTCGTAGTAGAACTATTCTTCAAATTGTAATATGCCATTTGATTTTTAAATCCTTTCAAAGATATTCGTGATTACTATTAGTTTCTATAAATAATGTAAACAGAGAAAATTGAATTTTCATGTACATTGTTTGATTTTAATATGATTATATCTTGTAAAATATCTCTTAATTGAATCACTGACAGGATTTGTTGTTCCAGGTATTTGCTATAGAAAATAGTGGCTAATTTTCTTGGAAAAATCCTAAGAACTTTAATTAAGAGATGTTTAGATTCATGTGGTGTAAAAATGATATAACATTATTATAGAGAGGGTTTGATTGATTTTAAAGATACAATATGTAAATTAATAATGATGAAAAAACGCAAATTTAAGTACAATGCTTCACTATTGAATATTGCTGAATACATATCCAACACAGTTCAATAGTTATTCAATTTCATCATTATTACTACAATATCTTAGGTTGGGTAGGAGAGCATTTTTATAACTACTTATTTTTTTTACATGAATGTTTCTAATGAATGTTGTTCGTTTTCTACGAGGTTAGAAAGTGTTGTGATTTAAATTATTTGTAGTATTTTTAACGCACAGTTGTACCATTTTGTCAGTTAGAGGTTTATAAATTATACATACTTTGTTTTTCTTTATATTGTAGCTTGAAAGATAAATATTTTATATGCCAAAAATAACGTAATTTTTAAAGGCTATTGTGCTATATTTGTAAAACATCCTCGACGAGTTGTAAATAATGTAGTTTTTTAACCGGATGTTTAACCCTTTTCCTTAAATAGCTTTTCTGTGAATTTAATTTTTGCTACTTCTAATCACTCAATATGTAAAATATTTAATAAACATAAAACTTAGCATGTATTTCTTTATTTAAAAAATAAAATAAACACAAAATTACTTAATTAGAATGAAAATGTTAAATTAGAACAAATGTAAAATATTGAAAACAATTACAAAATTTGTATTAAAAAATAGTATAACCATTGACGATCAATGTTTCTTCGTATTCTTAGCAACTTTCTTCTTTAAAGCAATCTCTTTCATGCTTTCGGTAAAACCTGTCATATCTTCATAGACATTATCTTTATTCTTCACAATCTTCCTAGATTTATCTTTTTCCAATTTTTTCAGCCGTTTTTCTTTCATGCTTTCAGTAAAACCAGCCATATCCTCATCGACATTATCTTTATTCTTCACATTCTTCTTAGATTTATCTTTTTCATTTTTTTTGAGCATTATTTCTTTCATGCTTGGGGTATAACCAACCATATTATCATCCTCGATATCCTCTTTATCTTCTTGTTTCTTCCTCTTTGGCTTGACCTTTGCCCTTTCTTTGTTCGATGCTCCTTTTATGGCATCTGTATTTGCAATCAAATCTGTCTCTTCCCCTAAAAAAAGTATTTTTTATGAACAATTAAATCATTTTTATGTCGAAAGTGTACCTTCACTTTGATTTAATTTCCTAGAAACGGTCTTTTTCTTTGTTATCCTCTTAGGGCTTTTAGTTTGTTCACCATAATTTATTTTTCGTCTAGTTCTTAATGAATAGGATTCCTCTCCAGAATCGCCAACCACATCCTCATCCTCATCCTCATCCTCATCTTCATCTTCACTTTCTTTCAAATTTTCTTTTTCATTGTCTGACGGTCGAGCTTTCTTTGCTACTTTTTTTTCTTTTGGATCTGGTGTACTCTTCCTCTTAGTGGGCGTTTTACCAGAAGCGGATCTTCTATTCATTGAAAATACTAAATGTTTGTCTAAGGAATCGGTGGGGTCTAAACCAGACAGAAATATCTTTCTAATTTTCAGATAATTAGGTTCGGCGTAATGTTTTAAAGAAATAATATACTTCAAATATTCCACCAGCGGCCCTAAAAAATACATTAATATCAGATGAGTTATGAGTAGTTAATAGTTATTGGAGTACTTGCCTGGAGGTTGTTGTTTTACAAAAGTAGATTTTAAAAACTGGGACATATTTTTATTGTTCAACATGGATTCCTCCTTGGATTGTTGGACTGCGTTAGGATCAGATAAATTCTTTTCCCAAGGCAAAGTACATCCCAGCCATTGGATTATGTTGTAGGCGAGAATCTCCAAATCCCCTCGTCTCGTTTGAACTGAAATATATTCCTGAAGTAAATTTCACTATTTTTATTTTTACATTACCTCCTTGGTGAGCATCTCTACTTAAATATTCTATTGTACCGTCATGCTTTTTCTTTGGATTCGGCTTGTATTCCTTATCTTCAGTGTATTTAGTAGCCAGTCCAAAATCAACCAAATAACACTGCTTGTTCTGCGTTTCTTTGGTCAAACCCAGTAAAATATTCGTTGCTTTTATATCCGCATGAATATACCCTTTACTGTGAATATACTCCAACACGTCTAACTGATAATATAAATAAGATATGTTAAATACAAAATTTTTAGAAAAAAGTATACATACTATTTGTACTGCTATTTTAAATACTGTAGTGGTAGGAAAGATTTTATTATTCTCTACGAAAAGTTTCCACAAATCTGAACCAAACTTCTCCATAACGATAAATCTGTATTTTTCACTTTTATACTCGTGAGATCCGGTGCCGAAATAAAGAGGCATGCCAAGTCTTTTCAGTCCCTTTTGCTTTTTGAAAGCCTCAACTGAAAAATAATCATTAAAGCTGTATTATCGAATTGAAGTTTTTTATTTACCATCTTCCCGTTTAGCAATTTTAATGAAGAAATGCATTTCCACGAAGAGTGGTCCATTGGCATGAGGTTCCTGAAGAGTGCATATAATATAATTAAATTAAGGAATGAACATTAACATTTTTATATTAATAGCAATTTATAGCAATATACTTACAATCTTTATTACATACGGATAAGAGGAAGCCTTCGATTGAGCCTCTTTGGCACTGTAAATAACCCCGAATCCTCCTTGGCCGATGGCAGGCCCTAATTTCCATTCGTTTTTCGAAATATCTTGCAGGACTTCGCCTAAGGGCAGGGGCTCCGCTAACTGATGCCCATTGGCTTTAGCGGCTTTTCTTTTTTTAGCCGCGGTCCCGACGGCTTTAGGCATATCGAAATAGGTTCTAGAACTAACAGTAGAATGATTTCTTTTATTAAAATGTAAATTACTACAAAATAAGTACCGGGAAAACTAAAATAAAATAACCTTTTTAGAACGGAACGTTGAACGTTCAAACTGACAATTGACAGCCTGTGGAATTATTTGACATATCGGATTCGGTAGAATTGAACTTTTACTTCTTAGCGTTAATAACCACTGTTAAAAACAAAAAAATGGATTTTGTTTGATTTGTTAGTAAATGAACTGTGCGTTTACAAATTTATAGCAAAATATACTTGTAAAATGTATTTATAAGTTAGTTTGTTACGTTTACGAACTTCAAATCAGTAGTCACCGTTAATTTCTTCACCTGTGCGAAGGTAGTTACATATCTGACAGGTAGAATTTGTTTTGTTGTCATTTACGAAAATAAGAAAAAGTTTTGTTAATTTATGAATTCCTGTGCATTTAACTGATTAAATTAGTGAATTCGAGCCAAAAATTTGGCTTTAATTACGCATTAGCATTATTCCTCTGCTGCTAATTCATTTTAAGCGGTGATTATTCATTAATAAAATAACCGTTGTCTTGACTTGGTGTAATCATTAAATGATTGAAGTTTTAGCTACTCGCGTGGCACACCTGTTTGTTTATTATTAATGTTTCAGTGATGGCTTCGAAAGGAATGCTAACTGTCGACGAGGTGAGTACATTTACATCTAATAATCGATTAGAATATAAAAATGCATCTAAACAACGCAAAAGTTGTGCCAAAACTGATTGTCTTGCCCTAAAAAAAGTTGGATAAATATGATAAGATAAAAGTGTTATCTTGGTTTTAAATGCCACGCCTATTACAACAAAATTTTGTTTATTTTGGCGTTATTTTTTTAATTGATTTGTTTTATAACTTATAATAAGCTGTATTTTGTTATGGTATTAGGTAAAAACTGAAATTTTATAATGCTGTGATTGAAAAAGCTTTAATTTTGATCACAATATTCTTATTGAAGGAGGAAGTTAGCCTATAAAGATTTCAAAAGTAATATTGAGATTTTTATCTGTTATTTAATCAGTTTTGTCTTGATAATTTTAAGCCTTTTCGTTTCCTTTGATTCTTGGGGTGTGTCTTTATCTCATGACTAATAGATTAACAAAAGTTAGGTTAATTTTGTTTTCATTAAATATGTGAATCATAGGTTAGTAATACTCAGTTCAACTTTCTTATTCTTATTTCAATTTACTTTTCTAATCATGATATTACGGTTCTGAACATTTCATCATTTACAAATAAATAAATGAGATATAAAATTATAAAAAAATATATTTAAAAATATAGTTCATAATTTTTTTTAGTTTCTCATAAAATCTCATAAGTAAAAAATACTTTGTATAAAATACATTTGGGTGTTGGGTAGACCACATACTAGACCGGCATGCACCCAGTAGATTTTTGTATGCTGGTTAGAAAATGAAAATTAAGGTTTTAAACTTAATGGACTATGGTCATCCCTCTTCCCAATTTATTTTGTAATTTTTTCCTATAAATTAATGTCGGCATTTTCGAGTAATTTTTAAAAAGACGGTTTTTGAATTTAGCTCTCAATAAAAAATTAGGAACAGTAGAATAGATTTATTTTCTACACAGAAAATGTATTATCCTGAAATACACAAATTCTCCAAAATGCTTCTCTTTGCCACTTACTTATAAGACTAATTTTTGATTTTATAAATTATTTTAGACCCTGAACCTTCCTGAACCCTCCTGAATTCACTCACCCTTGCAGAAAATTATGAAGGAATCGGGACCTCTTGGTCTGTGCTTTGAGATTGTGGACCTGATATGAAAGCTAATGGGTAGCAAAATGAGCCAAAGGCAGTTAAATGCAACTGGCGGAGCATTGCGAAAATTAAATTTGATTCAATTTTAAGACTCTTTATTAAATGGAACGGAAAATGATTTTTACCAATTCGTTAAATTATTTTAACTAGTTATTAAATTAATTATTTTAGCGGTATCGTAAGCTCAAGGATTAGGGGTTTTAATTCAATATAGTCGAGTCGTCCTTAAATCTGTCGAGTTATTTTTGTCGAAGGAGGTAAGGTATCATCCTTTTTTATCTATATTTAGGCGGGATAATAACAATTTTATACCAAGGACGCTTCTCGAAGCGGCACTCTCCTACCGAAATTGTCCTTGAAATTCAATCGATATCAACCGCGATACTCGAATCTAAAAACCATTGACGTCGGTGCTTTTTATATGCGATATTAGGTACCGGTTAAGGAATATTTCTTTACTTCGCTATTTACCTAATCGATTAATTAATTTATTTCGTTGCTCATATCGCAAATGAACGAATTCTAAATTGAATTTACACTGCAACTAATGCTTAGCGATTACTATTGCCCACGTAATTTTTCAATTTAAAATACGAGTTACAACTAGATTTCATCCGTACGAGAAATGTTTCGGTTTTTGGTCCTTACGCACGTATAATACACCAAAAGAAAATACAAAAATTACTCAACTAATTTTTCAATTTAATACAGAGGTTGAAATTTCATCCTTCATTTCACGAATATTAATAAAGGAAATTATACATTACTCAACTTAACTCCTTTACTCAACAGAAAAGTTTGCCGAAAATATGTTAATGTCTGACCTTGTAATTTTCCAATTTAAAATACAGGTTACAGCTAGTTTTCATCTGGAAGGAGGGGGTTTCGAAAGGAACTCTTTAGGTCTATTGCACACTGATATAATGCATTTTTTACTCCAACAAATGTAGGGTGAAACAAAAAGGTGAGACATACCACCCTATACATATTCTGGACCCTATTTAGTAAGTAAGTAATATGTAAAAAAATATTTAATGTCAATTCCTAATTTTAACCCCAGAATATGTGGTATAATTTATGACCCATCTTTTTGTTATACTTCCTGTACACCTAGTTTCGAATTGGACACTGATCTGACTCCCCTAGTGAACATTTACAAACAGACAGAGCGTCGTTCAGTTTCTTCGATCGTAAACCGCTGGAAGAGCAAAGATTTTCCTGTACCATTTCTTGTGTGAAGACGGCCTAAATGGAAAATTGCTTGGTCGGATACGGTCGTTTACGTGATACGACAACGGAAGATTTTAAATTAAACGCTTTGTGGGCGACAGCAGCTCCACAAGCGACGTTCTAACCTTGACTGAAATGTTTGTTTAATAGTACTATAGTTGAACAATAGCAATTGATGAATATCCGCCAAATAATCGAAAATCATAATCATCGAATACAGCCTCTCTTTCATAAGAAAAACGCCCTGTTAAAGATTATGGGATCATTTGGTTTAAAGGCCAGAAGGTCATGCTCATAAGTCTGCTCAAGTCTACATTTTTTCCTGTTTTTTACACCGGAGGGCTTTATTATTTCTGCTGGTGCAGCAGATTTCCTATTTTGCTATACATTCCATTATGATACAACCTCTTATGTTGTGGTTCAACAGATGAAAAGAATATATACTTAAAAATTACTTTTTATCAATTCCTTTAATTAGTTAGATATCATCTATTTAGTATTCCTAACTTCCTTGTACTTACCAAATTGTATTCATATCTTCCCGAATGACTTTGAATGCATTCAAACTAAACCAAGTTCAAAATAACACTTTACATAACTGGTAATTGGCGTAAATTGTATAATATAGTAGCAGTGATGTTCCATTGTGCAAAGTGGGTCTATTTTATGTTAGTTAGTTCGTTCCTGTACTTCTCTCCATTCGTTTGTGTGTGACGATTTTTCTATCTGCATTGATCGGATATAACGTTGTGTTGTGGCCTAGTGTTGTTGCACCCTATCGACTTTCATTATGGAAGAAGATGGCGGGAATTACTTTGTAAGTCCGGTTAATTTGTGTAATAATTAATAAAATATTTCAAGTGGTTTTTAAGATAATCAATCAACAAATTGAGTGGTGTAAGAAGATAAACCTTGTTAATTAATGTAAATGCTCGTTTTATATAATTTTTAATGTTATCAACGTGATAAATATAATGAAATTGATGCTGATGTTATCAAATAAAAAACTTTCAATTACCGTGCAATACAATTAGCGAACACTCCTTAAATTACTACGTTAATTAATTAGAAGCGAAATTCAAAACTTATTTTATTGAGTGGCGTTCATGATTAATGATGTTGATGAACATTATCTCTATCAAATATTTAACACGGGGTAATTCCAAAGATTTTTCATCTTCTAAATACCCTCTTCTGTTATCCATCAAGTGGAAATCGTTTCCCAACTAGTTCGTCAGCAACTATTCCTACCTCGTTCTTGTTGGAATAGAAAATTCCATTATCCATTCGTCCTATTTCTTGAATTCCACGCAAGGAGAATTCCCGAGATGCAGCTAAATCGAATAATCTCCGAAGTGAGCTATATGGACCTACATGGAAACATTCGTTTGCTGTGTACTGATTTCTCCAGGGGTAGTTAATTCCCTTTAAAAGCTAGAAGTGGGAAATCTCTTCAGTCCTCAAAGCGTGCAATTTATTTTTCGATTCAAGTGATGAACAAATTTTGCGAAGAGGCAATTAGTTTAATGGACGCCTCGTTTAGAAGGTAACACAACTCTATGAAGTTGAGGAAGGACATAATGAAGAAATATAATTAGGTATTTATTAGAACACCTGGAAAATTGCAGATGCAAATTATTAATAAGCAAAGTAATTACTAAGAAGAATTTATAATCAAGGATAATGGAATGAACGAAAACGCTATCCTCGCATCTACTGAAATAAAAAAACCCACCAAAGTTCGTCCAGTTTTCCACCAAACAAACACGGGATGAAGTGGCAGTGACAAGCCGGTGGGATCTTCCCGTGCCGTCGGCAGCGCCGGGATCATTACAGGGGCGAAAGAAAAGGGGCGCGAGGGGCGCTGGGGGTCGTTACAGAAGGGGCGGCAGCCGTCGTTTATTGATCGGCGGCCCGAACGAGGTCACCAGAGTTTTAGTTTCCCTTCGCAACAGCGGGATGATGGGCGCCGGAGCAATGTTGCAAATTTCCTAGCCGGCTGATAGAAGATAATAAGATTGTATCTTGCACGTCGCATTGTAGACAGTGCTTTGTTGAAATTTTTATGGGCGATTTTCGGTGTATCGGCTTTTAATATGGGGAGAGTTAACGTTTAATTTTTATACGTATTTGGAACATAAAAAATAAATAGGTGTACTTAAAAATTTACCTGTTTTCGTACGATGTTTTTGTTACAACATCTTAGGTTGAATAGAAAATTGTCCACACCTACAAACACTAATTTTTCACAACTTGTTATTTTTAATTTTAATTTCTAATTAAATTAAATTAAATTAAATTTCTAATTAAATTTAATTTCTAATTAATATTGTCATTATATTTAATTAAACATGTTAACGACCTATTAGATTTTAACCTAATTCTATATTTAGCTTCAGTCGGGTTCGATGTATCTGCTTTCAATTTTTCTATTAATAATTTTTGATACATTTAAATAACCGACTACCGTAAAATTTCGATGGGAAATCCAGAGATAAGAGCGACCGCCGGAGGAACTGCATGAAACATTTTGCGGACTACCTCAATCTAAAAGTTTTGACAATGCCAACCTAATTTTTATGATTGCCGCGTTTAATTCAATCACACGCAGTTTGTTTTAATCCAATCCCATCGAAGGGGGAATTTTATGTGCCGTACCTACCCGTTTCCATGCAGGAAGTATTTTCATAACATGCGTTGCCTTGAATTTGATATAGGTATTTTATCTATTTAATTATTTGAGCGGAGAAATTATATGCATAACAGGAGGAAATCAGAAATTAATTGGTAACTAGAGCCGATGGGAATGAACAAAAATGACAATAAAAAGGACATCAATTTATTCACACTTGATAAGTACCATCAAAAAATTTAGGAATACATATTATGCAAATATTTGCTTCCTGAATTCATTTTTAATACTTATACTCAATATTATAGGTATGATTCCTTTAATATACCTACACATATTCAATACAATATATGCGCCTTTAATACATACAAAGGCCGGTAGTTCTCCATAAATACAGATACATTATGTGCCTATCAATCTTCCGTCTCCTTGTTTATAGATGTCACATTTTCTGGAATTTATCCTTGCCGAATATTTACGATTGGTTAGGTATCGATTTTCCGCCGGTTATCTGTCCATGCACACGCTATTCAGTACGACCAAGAGTGTCGTCGCCAAAGCGATAATGAAACTCCATCGCGTAAACGTGAAAAGCCAGGAAATTTACGGACATTTTAGAGGCTTATTGTTGTTTGCTACTGACCTTTCGTTCTTGAAGGCGCGGTTCGAGGAAATTGATCGATTTACACTTTTAATGGTATTAAATCGTAAATTCTGGTCCAAAAAAACTCCAATAAACGAGTAAATAGGAATAGCATATTCAAATTGAGGTAATATTTTGGTTCGATTAGCGTTAATACAGGATTTTATTTTTGGAATTTTATCTATTTTTTAGTTATGTTAACTAAAAGTGGTAAAATTAATGATTTATCATTACTAAATTTATAATTAACTCTCCGTTGTTTGCGCGAAAAACTTTTATTAAGCAATTTTATTTCTTGAGCAATCCTATTATAAAAACTCAAAGCGTAAAAGGATCAGCAGCGTTATCAGCGCGTTTTATCACGTAATTAATTGGAGTTATTGTTTTATAAGTGTTTACGTTGTGTGTGCATTTAGCGAATTTATCTATGGATATTTTCAACTTGAGATAAGGAATATTTCTCAAAGAATAAGCGAGATTTGCTTTGAACTTCAGATTATCTAAAGGTTAATTGGAGTAAGAATACATGTGATCATTAAAAAATTAAATCGTAAATCTGAATTTGCTTTTATAATTACTTGTTAAATTAACCAAATATATTTGAATAAAAGTAAAGGAACTTTGTAATGCGTCAGTAGGTATGAGGAGATTTAGATTAAATTAATTTTAAAAGACTTGCAATAGTTTTTTATCTAAAGTCTTTAAGTTAGGCACCTACACCAAAACTGGCATTTTCATTATGAACGTTTCGGCCCAATTCTAATTTAGATTTTCGTTAAAAATACATTCGTTTTTCATGCAATGTATGACGTCGTAATTCTAAAAACAGCATGGACGAATAACATCTTTTGGCGTCTTCGATTATTTTTTAACGTGCCCGTTTTCAAAGTTTACCGGTAGCATTGCATCGCATAAATTCACATAGTTCCCACAACTAATCTACCACAATTTCCAATTGCAAATTAGAATCCGCAATTCATATATTTGACTAATGGGGTTGATATTTTGGGGTAGAAATTACCGTAAAATGTAAATTTAAAACCTTTTATCCTATTTTTACAACTGATCTACCAAACATTTATAATTATGCAGGAGTGTAATAATAACATTGAATTGAATTCTGCAAAGTTCGCATGCAAATTTCGTAATCGAATTTCGACACTCTGTTTATACCTTAACCTACCTCTACGTTTTGCGTTTGTTTTTGTTTAATATGATATATCAAGTTCAAACGTAAAAAAACCGGTTCGAACCGGTCACTTTTCCACTCATTGCAAAATACAAATTTTCATTGTATTATCTCGTTCTATCGAGTCTCTCCAAACCGGTTATTTCCTGGTTTTCATTGGCCCATGCTGTCTGTGCCAGATAAATGTGATTATACCGGGTTCATTCATGATTCATTTACTGTTTTTAACTGCACGGATGTTTAAAGAGTAAGGATGTTGCAAGACTGTTTAAAGTATATCCGCCCAAAATAGTTACCATAATTCAAGGGGGTGTTTTGAATCTGCTTGATTTTTTGCACCTATTAAAAATTCATTTTACTCGTTTTCATTTAAAAAGGATTTTCCTTTGACTTCTTGGAATGCTTCTGGCAACTAACGAGTGATTCATTCGAGCAATTTTCTCGTCTGGTACGGTTTAATTCAAGAATAAGAATCCTTCATGATTCACTGCTCTGAAGCTATCATTCAATAGGAAGTTTAATTCGGCGCTTCCTTGACGTAGGAGGTAGATAATAATGGAAAAAAGCGAAAAAATGTTTCTACTCGTTACGTAATATTTAGGTGCTTATTTGATAATATTAAAGGGGTGTAATTGACAATATTGAGCCAAGTTCATCCATCATTTATATAAAATTAGACGTGAAAAGTATTATGGTTTTTTCCCTGTACTTATGAGCAATTAACTTTATATATGTACATTGGAGTTGTACCAAGCTATTTTTCTCCACAAACAGGACTAAAAATAGCCATAAAACGTGAACATGTTTGTGCCGTTTTTATTAAAAAGAAACCCTTAAAGCTTGTTTTGGTGGAGACCGCGCGGATTTAATAGACTCAATAATGAGTTTAGTGGGTGCCACGCTGGCGAGAAAAGTACGGTGTTGCTAAGAAAACATTATGTTGCTAGGCAACGAAATTCCTCCCTACTTACCCTTTCCCTTTGTGTGGCTGAAAGGGTAAACAACATTTTTTGGGGTGGAGTGATATTTAAATATCTTTATAGGATAGAGGATTATTCGCCTAAGGAAAAGTCTTTTTCCAATTAATTATTGATCGATTTTTTTAGAATACTTTATTTTTTAGGACATATTTGGTGAAGGTAATTTTTGTACTAATATAATGGCGCTTGATGTGTACTTTATCTAATTGGTTTATGAGATAATTTCACAATAAATTTGAATTTTTCCAAGAGATGTAATATTACGCAAGTAATGTTTCCAAGTAATTAGGTATATCAACGCCGATAAATACGCGTTTTAATAAAAAATATAACATTGCGAAATGGAAAATTTTTGAAAAGATTTAAATTTTATCTAACAACGCTTTATAATATATTATAAAATCTTGTAAGGCCTAGATAAGGGTACCTAAACTCATTCAATCGAGAAAGATACTTGAAAAATATTAATATGTAATGATTCTAAAAGATTGGCTTCCAAATAATTAAAGTACCTACTTAAGATATTTTCTTTATTCTTTGTATATTTTGCTAATGTAAGACTTCTATACAGTTAACTATAACAATGAATGAATTAAATGCTTTATTCCCTAAAAATGTTTTATAGAGTCCTAAGAATAACATAAGTGATACATCGTTGGTTCGGAATAGTGACAAAATGCATGGCGTTACAGAAGGAAATTAAATATTTTTTCGATGACAACCTCAGAACTTTGTAAAAAGATTTACGGATTCCTTCATATTGCCAGACGGCATGTAAAACCTTGTCAATTATATGAATCCATAGGTAAGGAAGGCAATAATGTACATAGCTGGCAAACTAACCCGACAGAGAATTAAGTTCTGGCAACCTGAAATCAGATTGTACGAGTGCCATTGGTTAAAGGAAAAGAGCAATCCATAATTCACTACTGTAGAAAGAAAATACCTTGCTCGATGGAGAGCAACGTGCTAAGGGCGTAACTCATTAATTATTTATCTTATTTAAAGCATGCATAATTATTTAAAGCTTATTTAAAGCATATGGCAGGACGTCCCTGGGATCTCAACCTTCAGAACTGCTGAGGTTCTCGAATATTTATAAACTCTGGTAAATTCAATATCCACAGAACAGTGGACGATTGCAAGCCTGGTGTGGGTGATTACGAGGTTGCGTTAAGAGGTTTTGGAGCAACCGCTTAACACAGGTTGTGATGTAACCCCATTACAATTACATTACTGACGGATGATGCAGTGATAATATACACCCATCGCTCAATCGCTCCATTCCCGTTTAATTAGTAGACTTATTCCGCTGGAACGGGCGCAAGTAAATTAGAGCGCTTCCCGGCCTAAAGCATATAGATCCACATTAATTAGCACCGGCTCACGGTCGACGAAGCCGTGTCGCTGGGTATGTGGGTAAGCGCCGCCATGGTGTTCAATCCCGCTTCCCTGTAACACGAAAAACGTAACCGAGAAACTCGGGGGCAGGTTAGGCGGCGCTGGCAGGCTTCTCTCTCTCCGATCCGGCGTCGGCGTCGGCGTCGCTCTAACCGCCGCTGCGCCGGCCGTCTCTTTTGCCGGTCCGCAGTGTGACGTAAGAGCTCAATACGATTCGCGGCAGCGCAACTCTAACCGACCCGAAATTCGTTAGTGGGTCCGCGCCCGTGATATAGTGCGTTTGCTGTTGTGTGACTGTGTCCCGTTCCATGAAGAGTACCATTTAACAACCCCTGTTCTCCCTGGATTTTACTTTGTAGTCACTCAACATGGGGGAGGTATGTCGAGCGGCGGCTCACCGACCGATGTCGGTTTATGTCCGTTCATTTTAATATTCGTGCTGGTTTGGCTCTATATTGATTTACTGAACCAGTTTCCTTTACTAACGCTTCTTAGGGCAATACTAACCTTAATGGTGTATGATATAACCAGTCGGTTTCTGTATGGAATCTTATTAGATACTTATGAAGGCTTTATGTACATATTGAAATTGTGCAATTTTTGTAAATGTGATATCTTTTCAAGTAGGTAATAACCATTTTTGAAATCAATGCATATTTCTGTATCAGTTATTATCGATTGCAGTTCACACCATCAGTATCATCTTTAACATTTTCTCCCGGTTTAATGAAATCTTCTAATACTATTCTTCGTGTCTTATTTTAATTGAAATGAAATTTACTGAGTAATAAAATAAAGCAAAAAGTAAAAAAAATCCAAAACTAACTACATTTTACCAATATATGTACTTCATCATCCGGTGAACTGTTTGAATTGTGATCAAGCAACTGAATTGAATTTTGTATTGGATAATGTAATTTTCCGCAGACATGAAATATACCATGTTACCGCCCAATACCACTCTTTATTACCCCTAATGGATTGAAATATTTATGAGATGCATAGAACAAATATATTATAGCTTTTTGCAAAACTTACCCACTATTTTCTGAATAAATTTTTTGCGTTGATTTATGGTGCACATCAATTGATTGCACCTCGGCGCAAAAGATATGATCAGTAAACAAAGTACGAGAATGCAACATTTCGCAATCTCACTAAACAAACCGTGGAATTGCGGTTGATGAACTATTGAATTCATCCTTGACATTGCTAGTTTCGGGAAGACCTTGGTTAAGTGCTCTTTTGCATCCTGCAAGAAGAATATTTTCCGAGGTTTTGAATTCTAAAAATAGACCCTTAAAGAAGAAAATATGAAAAACTTAAAATAAAAAGAACATTACATGATTACATGGGATTACAGGGAAATTTGGAATTAAGACTGAAATTTAGGACTAAAGTTAAATAATTAATTAGTTTTTTCCCTCTGGTATCATTTATTCTTCATTTTCTACGAGCGCAGCAAAGTATCGCTCTTCAAATGCCATTAAATTATAATTAGAATTTTCCGGAACATTTCCTGGAACATTTATATACAAAATTTTTCATTACGTAGGTATTTTACCCGAATTATTTAATATTTTTAATGATTCAATTTAGTAAACCACCTACTTAATGTTATGCTTATCAAGTATTTTTATTAGGAAATCACTTAAACACCTAATCACATTAACAAAACCTTATAGTTAATTAACCGGTTAATCAGTGCGATTGCAGGTACTTTAGGTTGATTAATATAAAATGAATCCAATTTTGATATAAAATTACATCCACTTAAATGTTTTTGGACAATTGGAGACAAATTTATGTTTGTAATTTGTATCAAACACTATTATCAGGTAATTACATGATTTGATTAATTTCTAATCAGTTCGTTGAAACAATATACTAAATACTTTAACCTAATTCTTTGTTAATATGAAATTGTTTACTTTTCAAAAACTCCGCGAATTGATAATTTGAAATAGTAATTCAAATTTGTTACATACACTTGTAAACCGTAAACCGTTAAAAAGATTTCCCACCAAGAAATCTAATCGCTCACATTTGTTTTCAACGTAACAAACCGCGATAAGAAAAACGGTAAGAATTTCCGGGCGTTAAGTTAAAAATAAAGTACGTTATACATATTAAAGAGATTGTTAAACAGGCGAATTGAGACATAATTATGTAAATCGTCAGGTTAATAAGTTTTTCTGATGTAACTAATTACAGGTACAATTCTAAGGGAAAATTTATTAGAGATAATGAATTTTAATAATACGTACATTTTATTTATTTAATCCTTGATAAAAGCTAAATTATTCCTTTCTTGGTATGCTTATATTCATGAACGATTCGGCGGCAAAAGTAAACTTACATATTTGGCGGATATGAAAATGATTAGGTATAGACAATCAGTGTTTTTATTTTTAGTGTTTTTGGCACAGCTTTTTGCTTGCATGTTTTATGCATGAGATTATGTTGTAGATACAATTTTATATTTGCCGTTGCAAGACGTTATGGGACAACACGTTTTGAGTTTTCCAAAAAATCCTTAAAATAGAACAAAACGTGTGGTCTCATACTTATTTTCATTTTTTACGGAAATATTTTAGGCAAATACAATAATAAATACAATATTTGCCTACATTAATTAAAAGATGAAAAACGAATCAGGAGAAATTAAAGTCTCTATAAATTTCTTCTAGCTTTAAAGTTTCGTCGTATTTCACTAAAATTACCTTGTTTTTTTTGTATCTTTCATGTTCATCAAAATATTTGTCTGTGGTTTAATCAATAGGTTTTAATATTTAATATAGCGTGTATGTATGTAAGTCAGCAGTTTATTTTTATTCACATCTGAATTAAACATAAACATGATTCAATTATCTTTTTTCCAATTACCTTGTTTCATGAAACAGTTCTAAGTCACATTCTCAACATTTTCTAACTATCTTAGCTGTTAAAATAAGATAGATCTGTTAAGCTGAGATCAATAGTTAGCCCTTCTTCCTATACATTTCTTCCTTTTTACTTTATTATCATAATTAGAAAGTAATATTTCAATATTAAACATTAATATTTGTATGTTTTTTGAGACTTCCTACTCAATAAAACGTATCAATCTAAAGATATAAATGCTTTAGTATCACTAATGCTTATTTTATTACCTACGTAAAAAGTAGATATATCCTCGTAATTACTACTAAACATAGCGTAATATAATCAGGTGTTTGTTATTTTTATATTTTTGGATCATTGTCTTCCTAAATATAATTCATTCACACTAGACGATTTCTATTTTAGTATCACCTTGATAAACCACAGACAAACAAATCCTTCGTAATTTGTTTTAATGAAGTTTTGTAGCATGCAATTCGAGTTTAGATTATTTTAAAAAAAGTTTAATTACATTCAAGTCATTAAACCGATTAATTACAATTATTATAACGGGCTGTAATACATATAAGTGATAGTTCAATAGCAGATAGAGGTTTGCATTTCTCTTTATTGTTGCAAGTAATTTTTAAAAAAATTAAATTTCGAATTGCTTTAAGTAGGAATAAAATTTTTGTACCTAGAATTTTTATCAGAACAATTTCATTACGTTAACAATAATTATAATTAGAAAGAGTGACTCAGCTATGTTAAAAATTGGGTGGAAATGGAAGCAACATTAGTTGAGCCATTCTGTGTCAATCGTGAATCTAGGTACAAAAATCTGTTACTGTTTGCTACTCCCTTTTTCGTTTGAAAAGCGGACTACGGTAAGTACTCCTTACTCTTCCCATTTGCAATCGCCCTCATCATCATCATCTTAGTAAATGTTAGTGGCTTGTTTTTGCAGCATGGCCGCTCAGATTCATATCGTGTTGCAACTATCCCGTCCAATTTCGACGACAACAAAACTGCAGATGGCCGGCCCAAGGTAAATATGGACAGTTCTTATGCGAATTTCCGTCGACCTGGGATACACCATGCGTAAAAATCGTTCATTCGATAAGCTGGCTTGTTGGCCTACTTAAATTTTCTGATAAACTTCTGTAGGTAGATATGGCATGATTCCGTTATAAGTGGTAGCTGTTATTTGTACAATTATATCTGGAATAATCAGTTGTACTATAAATGATAGAGATTTTTTTGAGAAGTTGATAATTCTACAACTTTTCTCACATTTTCTTTCAAGTAGAAGGTAATGGTTTTTTGAGACGAGTGGGTGAGTTATTGATGGGATAGGTTGACTTTTACGACCAACTTCTCCAAATTATAGATTAACTTGGTCTTTAATCATGTCTCTAGCCATTGCCAGAAGAGGAAGGTCTTTTCAGAAAAAACTCACTCACATTACCTCCAATTGGCAGTACTGCATAGACTCTAAATATACTCATACAAATAGTTTGGTAAGGTCAGGAATTCCGACCTTGCATCAACAAATTCCGCTTTTTCTACCCTCTATTTGTCTTTTTTTAAATATGTGATCGAAGTAATTTTCCTTTACTCGTTTTACAATTTTCCATTCGATCGATGGAAGAGTTACCTTACTACTTACTAGAGTTTTTCGAGTCACGAATCGCATGACCAACGTTTCATAGTATAGCTCTGTCAGGCCAGTAGGTTATTTTCTATTTTTAGATTATAGGGCGACAGTTTTGTCTGACTGGATCGATGAATGAGAATCACTATTCGGTATCGAGGAAATTTCATTCGGAATTGCTATGCGAGTTGCAAATTATGTCAGCGAGCGAATAAATTATACATTGTCACAAGTGACCTAAAATGTGGTTGTTTAAATCCCTATACCTACCAAAATATTAATATCAAGGGCTTTTTATTTAACTAAGCTTTTCATTTTGGGTAGTATATTTTATAACTCATTAATATTTTGTCGAAATTGATAAGGTCACAACAAACAGATTTCCGTAGGATGTTCAAGAGTTGATATAAAATAGTAAAAAAATTAAAGCTTGACCTTCGATATTTTAGTTGAAACTACAACGATGAATTATTGATAAGATTCCTGAACAAATTATTAATATTTAAAATCAATCCGAAATTAAATTACACTTGGTATACTGGTAAATTGACTTATGTTAAAGAAGTTGTCAATAATGTCATAAATGAATAACTGTCATAAATAAAACCCTGTTAGTTGCCTTAAATCATCTTTACTGCTAAAATTTCGAAGAAATGGCTACATTAAAAGGCCGACCTGCTAAGGTATTACACATTACAAACCCACAAAACCTATTACAAATTTATGGTTGATTCATAAAAACCACATTTATTGATTGTTTTACGGAACCAATTTATGTAAGTATCTACTTATTGAACATCGTATTTGATACCGTATTTTTTATAGTCTCGAAGGAAGGTGAAGAAGATAAGGAAAGCTGAGGATTTAGATGATTTGAAACAAGAATTAGACATCGATTATCACAAGATCTCACCAGAAGAATTGTATCAAAGATTTCAAACACATCCCGAAAACGTGAGTATACAATCATTTACAATCACAAATGTTCAGGTTGGCCAAATAATGATTTTATTCTCTTACTGGCGCAATTCTAAATGCCACGTTTATTTTGTAGGATTCTAATTTGATGGATTTGTAAATCAATAATAAATTAATCTATATATAAATGCTTGTTATTATTAAAATGTATTTGAAGCATTTAAAATGATTAGTATTCTGTAGTTACAATGCATTTACATTTTTAATTTGGCCTTTGTATTTATCAAAAAATGTTTTGCTCTGAATATGCAAAATGATTAAAAGCACAATTAATACTTCAAACCTATCCCAACAATAAATGCATAGAAATAAATGCAATTAAAAATAGTTCGATATAATTAGGATATCACATGCTGTTTATTTTTAGGGTCTTAGTCATGCAAAAGCGAAAGAAAATTTGGACAGGGACGGACCCAATGCTCTCACACCCCCTAAAACCACTCCCGAATGGGTGAAGTTCTGTAAAAATCTTTTCGGTGGTTTCGCTCTTTTACTTTGGATCGGTGCAATCCTTTGTTTTATAGCCTATTCCATACAGGCTAGTACTATAGAAGAACCATCAGATGATAATCTGTATCTTGGCATCGTATTAGCTGCCGTTGTTATCGTTACAGGTAGGAATTTTCTATTATTATAGTGAGAAGTTCTTTGTTGATGATGCGTTTGTTTTTCAGGTATATTTTCGTACTACCAAGAAAGTAAAAGCTCGAAGATTATGGAATCGTTCAAGAATATGGTACCTCAATTCGCTACCGTACTTAGGGAAGGAGAGAAATTAACCCTCCGCGCCGAAGATCTGGTGCTCGGTGATGTGGTTGAGGTGAAATTCGGCGACAGGATTCCAGCTGATATCAGAATAATCGAATCTAGAGGATTCAAAGTCGACAATTCATCGTTGACGGGAGAATCCGAGCCACAAAGCAGGAGTCCCGAATTCACGCACGAGAATCCCCTCGAAACTAAAAACCTAGCGTTCTTCTCTACTAACGCTGTCGAAGGCACTGCCAAAGGTGTTGTTATTAGTTGCGGAGACAATACGGTTATGGGCCGTATCGCCGGTCTGGCATCCGGTTTGGACACCGGCGAAACTCCCATCGCCAAAGAAATACACCACTTCATCCATCTCATCACCGGCGTGGCCGTTTTCTTAGGCGTCACCTTTTTCCTTATCGCTTTTATCCTCGGTTATCATTGGTTGGACGCCGTCATCTTCCTGATCGGCATCATCGTGGCCAACGTACCGGAAGGTCTCTTAGCCACCGTCACCGTTTGTTTGACTCTCACTGCCAAGAGAATGGCATCGAAGAACTGCTTGGTAAAGAACTTGGAAGCTGTCGAAACCTTGGGATCCACCAGCACCATTTGCTCAGACAAGACTGGAACGCTGACTCAAAACAGGATGACCGTCGCTCACATGTGGTTCGATAATCAGATCATCGAAGCCGATACGACAGAGGATCAATCGGGCGTCCAATACGACCGAACCAGCCCAGGTTTCAAGGCGTTGTCCCGCATCGCAGCCTTGTGCAACCGGGCCGAATTCAAACCCGGCCAGGACGGTGTCGCTATATTGAAACGCGAAGTCAACGGAGACGCGTCCGAAGCCGCCCTTCTCAAATGCATGGAACTGGCCCTCGGCGACATAATGTCCATCAGACGCAAGAACAAAAAGGCCTGCGAAATTCCCTTCAACTCCACCAACAAATACCAAGTGTCGATTCACGAGAACGAAGATCCCAACGATCCTCGTCACATTTTAGTCATGAAGGGAGCCCCGGAAAGGATCTTGGAACGGTGCAGCACCATTTTCATTTGCGGCAAGGAGAAGGTGCTCGACGAAGAGATGAAGGAGGCGTTCAACAACGCGTACCTGGAATTGGGCGGTCTCGGCGAGCGCGTGCTCGGCTTCTGCGACTTCCTCCTGCCCACGGACAAGTACCCGATCGGCTACAAATTCAACGGCGACGATCCCAACTTCCCGCTGGACGGGCTCAGATTCGTCGGGCTGATGTCGATGATCGATCCCCCTCGCGCCGCCGTACCGGACGCGGTGGCCAAGTGCCGAAGCGCCGGTATCAAGGTCATCATGGTGACCGGCGACCATCCCATCACCGCCAAGGCCATCGCCAAATCCGTGGGCATCATCTCCGAGGGCAACGAGACCGTCGAGGACATCGCCCAGCGGTTGAACATCCCCGTGTCGGAGGTCAATCCGAGAGAGGCTAAAGCTGCAGTCGTGCACGGCTCCGACCTGAGGGAAATATCCTCCGATCAATTGGACGAAATACTGAGATATCACACTGAAATTGTATTCGCTAGGACCTCGCCTCAACAGAAACTCATCATCGTCGAGGGTTGTCAACGAATGGGCGCTATCGTTGCTGTTACAGGTGAGTTTTGTTTCTATTTGGCTGTTTTATTTATATTGCTTTTATAATTCTGGTATTGATTAAATCGTTTGATAAAGAATGAATGAATAATCTTTAATTGGGCAATAAATGTTAAATAAATTCGAGACACGTGACATAATAGAGTCGTAATAGAAATTAATCCCGCGCCAGATTGACAACGACGTTACAATAAAATAGCCTTGAAATCCGTAGAAAACTTCTCCACACGCGTCACATCCCGTTCCACTATTATACAATTAGTTGTTATGACTGTAAAGTGGCCTTTAAAATAGGTTGGACATCCCGCGATTAGGTTAAATTGAAGGAGTGTTTACTATTATCGGTCATGTTCATGTAATACCGACGATTATCGCTTCATTATACCTAAACGCGTTTATAACGTTTTTATCAATGAAACGCTCGGTTTCTGTTTAAAATTCAATGCTAAACTTTTCACAGAGGTAAATAACTTCTTTGTCGTTTGTGTCATCATTGTTAATTTTCGATTTAAGTCTTAAGTACTGCTGTAGTCTAAATCAATATTTCCAACTTTAGCTTTGCAGTTGAAAATTGTCTTAGATGCCCAATGAAGAATAGATGAACAACGTTAAAGAAAGACTGAGCCTCTTACCACCTCAAAACTCATTTTCAGGCATTCAAAAAGGAATATAAATCTATATCACCATTGGAAATCTTATCTTTATTCTTGCTTTGATGAGTGTAACTTGAGCTCTCGGTACCTATGTTATCTATCTCTCTTCTCCCTTAATTTTCCGACTGCCAAGCTACGATTTAATCTGCTTCAATTTGCAATCTTCTAATTCTGGTGGGTCTTCTTACTTTCTCGACCACTTTTTTTATAATACATATTTCCAAGAAACTCTCGCTCTGCTTCTAATGAATTCTTCTGTCTTTTATACGACTCCTAATCATTCTGTTAATGTCCAGCACAATTCATAAGCAGATACAAAACCCGAGGAAGAATGTTTTTAGATCCCAAAAATCTAGTGACAACAAGGGTTTTAGAACTCAATAAGGACGTTATTAGTACTTCTTTTTAACTCTAATGAATCGTTTAAAGAGTGTCTTTAATGTAAAAACCGTTTATAGTTACTCCATAACAACAACGCAAGTACAACAGTCAAGTTAAAGAGACTCTAAACGATTGATTGGCGTTAAAAAGGAGTGCTGAATACATGCCAATGACTGTACATCAGTGGTAAAACGGCAGAGGATCCTATGATCTAGTTGGTTCTGCAAAGACTAACCCGCATACAGGAACAACAACAGCTCCTAATCCATCGATTTTCAATGTTTAGGTGACGGTGTGAACGATTCGCCGGCGTTGAAGAAGGCCGACATCGGCGTCGCCATGGGCATAGCCGGTTCGGACGTGTCCAAGCAGGCCGCCGACATGATCCTGCTGGACGACAACTTCGCTTCGATCGTCACCGGCGTGGAGGAGGGCCGGCTCATCTTCGACAACCTCAAAAAATCCATCGCCTACACGTTGACCTCTAACATTCCCGAAATCTCGCCTTTCCTCGCCTTCATTCTTTGCGACGTTCCTTTACCTTTGGGTACGGTTACAATTCTTTGCATCGATCTCGGAACTGACATGGTAAGCATCTCATTCTGTTTGACGATCTATTTCGAATCCGAGCGAGCGCTAAAAATCGTCGAACGGGAAACGTTGATAGTTTACTATTCCTTCGGTTGAAAAGACTCTTTCGAGTGTTTTTAGTTGCTCGCCTAATGAATTTCTCGGGAATATATTTACTTTCCCCGCTGTTGTAATTTCGAAGGCATCAGATTAAAACTGTTGTATGATTTTGATTTGTTCCGGACGGAAAGGTGCCGGCCATATCGCTGGCATACGAAAAGGCCGAATCCGACATTATGAAACGTCGCCCTCGTGATCCACGGTCAGATAATTTAGTAAACGAAAGGTACAAATGACAATTTAAAGAAAGAAAAAAATTACTACATTTCGATACAGTTTATCAGCAGCATGTAGAATTCGAAAAACAGAGTTTTCTAAGTTGAATTTGCACATTGGTTACGAATCAGTTTCATTTTGAACACTTTCGATTTTGTAGATGAGTAGTATGAGGAACATGCAGTTATGATGTAGAGGTGCATTCTATCAAGGTTATTTTTGTTGTTTGAATTACTCTAATTAAATTTTTTAAGAAGAGTTTTCTTTGGTAATTTCTTCACTTATTTTGTTTCGCACTGAAATAAGATTTCTAAATTCTTTTACTTTTCTAGTTTTTGTAAATCATCAAATGTCAAATTTCTAAACAAAAATGTCAAATCTGTCAAATTTTGAATAAACTCCAAATAACAACCTACTATAATTTAGAGAGTCGCATTTTCTGGAATATTTTCGTTAATTTGGCATTGACAGTTATCATTTAAAATAAAATGGCGCACTTTTCATACTAAAATGGAGTAGCAATAACTTTTGATTGCAATAGAAATAATCTTGGTTTTCTAAATATTTCATTGGAAAGTTACAGATTAGATTTTCAGTGCATTTTCCTCAGTTGTTTCAGTAAATCGTAGAATTAAAAAAGTTTTTGCTAAAAAATTTAAGGATATACTGTAATCAAGGAAGGTACGTTTTGAAGAATTTCTCGTTTCTTTGCTAATTTTTCAAATACTTGATCTTGTTTTTCTTACATTCGAAGCTTTAAACAGTTCAAGCTCTAGTTAGGCTAAGCCTGAAAATTCCATCACCAAACAAGCGATAATAATAGTAATAATAATAAAATTTAGTTATTATTGGGTAACATTCACTTTTTTAAATTATTTTCGATATGTTTTGGTGGCGGATTAAAAATCTTTTTCTTCTATCACTTTTCTACGAACTATGAACAAGGCCATAGAATCTTTTACTTTCACATTTTTTGTTGACTTTACTTTAATTTTCTTTTTCTATTTTATTTTAATTTAACTTAGGTGCCTGCTATATCTTTGGCTTACGAGGAAGCTGAAGCTGACATAATGAAGAGACCTCCGAGAGATCCACATAACGATAAACTTGTTAACGATAGGTGCATTTTTATTTTATTTTATTTTTGTTTGTTTCAATTTGTTTCGAAAGTGATTTATTTTTATAATCAGTTGGATGAATTTCATTCGACACTAAAATTATTGAAATTTTTTTAGAATTGGTCAGTCGCGTTTTAAATAAATCACTTTAGGTTTGATTTAAATTTGCCCAAACTAATGGTAAAAGTACTAACCCGGTGTTTTGTAGATAGTATCGTTGTTTTAAAAGAAATGTTTAGCAACATTTTAACTAGAACCAATTCGTTTTAACCTCATGGATCCATAAACGTTAACAAAAATTCTGATGCCTGTTTTTACTAAAAAAAGGTGTTTGGTAATAATTTGACGAAATCGTTCCTTATTCATTAAAAACAAATAAATATCAACAAATTAACAACAAGTATTCCTCATATTATAATATCTGTAATTTGGGGGTTTACTAAATTTGAATTTCGAAGCTATTTCGTTGATGTAATATCCGAACGTTTTGGGGAATAATTAATATTATCGGTAACATTTTGAGGTTTGTTGAATGGGGGTACATTCGTTATTTAGTGTACAAATAACATTTTTTATGCATTACAAATTGACACATTTATTACAGTTACTTACACTCCCCTTTCCCATTTTAATCGCGTAGATGCCTTGCTTAGCACTTAGCTTGGTACAGTACTTAGTCTTAGAATTTCAGTTATTTTTTCATGAATTTTCGCCGGTGGGAAATTTTTTTAGTGTAGATAGCGAGTCGTTTTGCTCATTTTAAAAATATTTTACTAAATACTTATCTCACAAGCTCCAAATTTATATTTACAAGTATTTCCTTTGATATTCAGATTTGTTAAAACACATTAGTTTTTCAAAAGAGGAAACTATCAACAGATGTCGGATCATGACATCCTTGGGGCCTTTATGTCCTTCTAATCCAGTTCCTAAGATCTCTAATTTCCAAAAAGTTCTGGTTCATACTCAAACCATTGATATTTTAATATTCCGACTCCTATCGTTTGCTTTAAAAGTTTCTCTTCTATTTTTGTGCTGTTAAATATAATTTTATTTGTTCACTACGTTTTGTCCTGTTGATTCATTCACTTTGTTGTAAATACATTTATGTCGGTTTTCAAGAACTTCGAACAGGATAAATACTGAAAGAAGACTAGGTAAAAATAAACCAAGGAGCAGTGCAGGCATGATTGTGTCGCCCTCTCACGTCCGTCCATTTTATGTGGTTTTGTTTTGATTTTTGAAGGTTTTTTGGCGAGCAAAATTCCAACATTTAGCTAACGTACTAAATTGTGTATATCTAATGAAAATTGGCTATAATTGAGTAATCTCTCCAAAAAATCAATTTTTGTTGACATGTGTTTGTTTGGCCGAGTTCAGGTCCCAGCCATATCGCTGGCGTACGAGGAGGCAGAATCAGACATCATGAAGCGAAGACCTAGAAATCCTTTCAGTGATAAACTGGTCAACGAAAGGTAAAAGTAAAGACGTCTTCGTGATTTGTGATTCGTGATAAGTATCTTCTTTTTTATTTCTGGATCGAGCTACATTTTTTATTTTCGATCGGGCTCGTTCCTGCCTCGAAATAATCGACTCGGCTGCATTATACTTGTGTTTTTATTTTTCGTTTTATATATTTTTTTTGTTTTCTTCATACTGCGAACTTCTGCTTTCCTTTTACATTCCATTTTCTATCATTGCACCAATGCACTCGTTCATTATTTGTGTTTTCGAACCGCACTCATCTGAACGGTTATTAAATTAAATCTCTAATTCGACGGTAATAAAACGACCGGAATTAAGGACGGATTTAATTTAATAATTCGGAATGGGTCAGGCTTACATACACCCGTTTCAGGTTTAAAAGTAATTGGTTGTGGACTATTTTTCTTATTCGCAAAAAAACTGAACGTAAATGTTCGTGGTTTTGGCTTGTGCCGATGGTCAGATTGATTAGTGACGTCCTGCTTTTCGCGCTTAAGACATGTTGAACACCTATCATTTTTTAGGAAGCTTTTGGACAAACTATTAGACTTAGTTTGTCCAATTCGTTACACAGTTCATATTCATCGCATTTCATACCACGCAGCAGTTAATGCTTCACCATAAACGCGTCGAAATCTCGGAAATAATGCATCCTTATTTGCCCTTTCCCTCTACACACTATTCTGAACAATCTATACTGAATAAAACTAGTGACAGCGGTAAGTGAGCAGCGTTTTTTTTATATTCCTCATCTGGAATTGTACAGACGTGGGTTTATTTACAAATTCGCCTTCTTACTATATCTTGTACCGCTAGCGCTAAACGAACAAAAAAACAACTTGGTGCACGTTTATTTTCCACTACTAACTGTGTATGTTGCGCCGCCATCTTTCTCTATAGGTGCCTGCTATTTCTCTGGCTTATGAAGCCCCGGAGTCCGACATAATGAAAAGACAACCTCGCGACCCCTATCGGGACAACTTGGTTAACCGTAGGTGGGTTCCAGACAAGATTTGAAACGTAACTCGCTAAAGTGGCCGTTGCAGACAAAGGCAGCTCATTCACAAAATTGTATTAAAAATTTCTTATTATTAATAATGCGAAGATGAACAAATTGTCGCCTTTGTCTTGCGAATGTACTAGCAAACACTTTCGTGTGTGTCTAGTTGAAAAAAATAATAACTCGGTTCACTGCGGTGGTGTCGTTGATGGCTTGGCACTACACAACAACTACCTCGGCACTAGCAAATACTACCGCGTACCAGACACGACTTTGTTTTACGTTTTTTGCGAATTCACCAAGCACGGTTTTTCTTTTTCGCTTTTACGTTGAATTTTTTAATGTACACGTATTGTAGGCAGACGCATTTTTGCACACTAACTCGTTGAGTAGCGGGATTGGGGGACATCGTAGTTTTGTTTATAGAGATTTTCGTACTTGACTTTTGACAGATTTTATGTTTGCGTGTATAAATGCATTTGTAACTGTTGTTCTCGTTAGTTTTATGGATATTATTGCGGCCTTAAGGGGTCTTTTAAACATAGAAATTTACTATCGGGATTAATGTTGCGATATATGTATGAATATCCGATGAAAAGAAGCTTTTTTTGTACGAAATTTACTAAAAGGAACTAATAGAATGACGAAAGGGACATAACTTAAAGATCCACAAAATATAAACATATTTTAGCTAAACATATCATTACTAATGATGAGTTAGTAATAAATAAGTGGAAACTAAATAATCTGTTAATTTTCAAGGGTTTAATAGGTGTTTTTTGTTCACCTAAGTATTCGAGACGTTTCGAAAAAATTGAAAAAATGAGATTTTTTTACTGTTTTTTTAGTTAATTTTTTTCATACTCAAATTAGATTTTTGTAGTTTAGCATTGTTATCGAACTTGATAACAGATTTTTGCCGAGGTATAGTTTGTGTTGAGTCTAGAGCAGTAGAGCGTTTTTTACATAGTTATAATAGAAAGCCATTCACGCCAATTTTGGACGGTTTGGTGTTTTAGTGTTTTTATATTATTTAGTATATTTCTAGTTGCATCGATCTTGACGAAAGTCGCGATTTTATGCTCATGGAGCATCGTTTATTTCTAGTTAAATCATGTCTGCCTTCAATATAGAGTTAGTTTATTATCGATTCTTAGTGTGTAGAGGTTTCTATTAAACGATATTTAACAAGCATGCTTAACACCCTCGCAATCTTTTTCGTCCTTTTTCCGCTGTATGCTTCTTTGAAACAGATTAGAAAGCTATACGTTTAGTTAAAGTTCTTTATTTTACCTTGCTGTCTTTACTAAATTTGTTGATTGTCTATTCAATAAAGCATTGGTGAAAGGTAAAAATAGAGAAACGCTTTTATTAATTGCTGTCGCTATGATTTTAGCTACGCTCTAACTAAAACTAGTTTAACTTGAAACTAATCTTTACAATTTCATTGCTCATTAGTAATTTTTCCATCCAAAATGTCACTTTATTCAATTTTGGATGGATTTTAATTTTTAATCTAACCCGAAATCGACTTAAAAACGAGCTTAATACCATCACCAAGTAAGTAAACAACTATGTTTATTATAATAATTACAAAGAATCATACTATTAAAATAGTCCTGCTAAATATCCCATCCTCATTCAGCAGAAGTACCGCTTTTATTACCAATAGGTACAGCGTTATTCTAGCTTTACGTGTTAAAATGTTTCCAATTTAAATTCGACACTGTCTTAAACTCTATTAGTTGCATGGGTAGTTTAAACTAACTAAAATAAATCGACTATTTTAAATAAAAATAATACTGCATGTTTGTGGATATATGTATGTATAAAAATATAAGATAGTTCGAACTGATAAAGAGCTAGTTATGCGCTTTCGAAAAATCGTTTAAACTACACAATTTATTAGTTTGAGCTATTCTTATTAAACCAATTTTTAAGCTACTAATTAAATAATTAACAAGATTAGTTAAGTTATGTAAATTTGTTAAAAATTTAAAAAGATATCTTAAAAATTGGTGAGCTTCGTTTTGGCACAAAGGAATTGAGACTAATCTAAGTTAAATGTATCTAGATTGATTTCGATGGCATATGGTCAAATCGGTATGATCCAAGCTGCAGCTGGTTTCTTCGTCTATTTCGTCATCATGGCTGAAAACGGATTCCTGCCGATGAAGCTCTTCGGTATCCGGAAACAATGGGACTCGAAAGCCGTCAACGATCTTACAGACTCTTACGGCCAGGAATGGGTAAATACCAATACTATCTAAACCACCGTAATGATGCTAATACATGTTTTGTTTGTTGCAGACTTACAGAGACAGAAAGACTTTGGAGTACACTTGCCACACGGCGTTCTTCGTATCTATCGTGGTCGTACAATGGGCCGATTTGATCATTTGCAAGACTCGCCGTAATTCGATCATCCACCAAGGCATGAGAAATTGGGCGTTGAACTTCGGTCTCGTGTTCGAAACCGCGCTCGCTGCGTTCCTTTCGTACACTCCCGGCATGGACAAGGGTCTCAGAATGTTCCCTCTCAAGTGAGTTTTGTACTTCATTTAGTCATATTCAGCTGAATTCTTGCTGGGCTGAGGATTATAAAAATTTCTATTAGTATAATAACTTGGAAGTTGGAATAATGAGGTTTGATGCACTATAGGGAAATTTAAAGAAGGGAGAGATAGGTAACGAGGGTGCCATTAAACCCCTCGCTCGAAGATTTTTGCGATTTAAATATTACATGTGAAAGAATATAAAGACTTTCTTGGATACTTAAACATTTTAGTCTTAATATGAGAATCACTACCCCAGACCTCAATGGCGTAGGATATATGGGATTGGAGGAGCACTTGGCAGACATTGAAGAGTTCCCTAGCTGGTGGGATATATTTGAGTTTTCGCAAAATTAATATTATCCTAGAAATTTGAGTCTAGACTGCCAACTAAGGCTTGATTTATGGCCAGTAATTGCGCTCCTTTCTCTGAACTCCTTTGTATGGAGCCACATAGTCTTATTCTATATCACGTTCTGATGTATGTTTTTGTATTCTAGGTTCGTCTGGTGGTTGCCAGCAATTCCATTCATGTTGGCTATCTTCATATACGACGAAGTGCGACGGTTCTACTTGCGACGTTGCCCCGGCGGCTGGTTAGAACAAGAAACCTATTATTAAGTATTAAATATCAGAGTACTGCCACTCAGTGGATGCTGCGGGGACGGTTCGTTCTCCGCAGTTTCGATAGGAAAGATCTCGTTTACAATGTTAGCATGATGTACCGATACGCGGCGAAAGCAGTTGTTACTAAAATTAATTAGAACCGACGACGTCTTTCCCTATCGATTATTGTACAAAAAAAAATACTGTTGCTAATTCTAGTAAATTTGCTGCTTGTGCAGTTTTTAAATAGTTAAGTACGTCGTGCAAGATAGAGGCGATTCCTCCGAGCAAACGACTCGTTCGTGCACGCGTTAGTTATTTATTAATCTTATTAATTTGGATTATATTAAAAATAGAGGAAAAAAAAAGTAACAATGACAAGTATGAACCACAACCAATAACAATAATTCACTGTCTGTCGAAGACATTTTAGTCGCAAGAGCGGTTTTCAAACATTCCATTTTTTCGAGGACTACAGTTGCCTTAGTGCTGTCTGTCGTACGGAGTTTCAAATAATTAATAAATAATATTCGGAAGAATAAGGATCGGGTTCGCGGCGTCTCGGCGGCTGCCCCGTCGCTGTTGCTTGTTGAAAGGGAGCCACTCGGACGACAAACACGCGTGCGCGACGCGTATGAATGATTTTAGTACTATTTAGGCTTTCAACACTTAGGTTAGCTAGATTGTAACTGTGTTGTTATTCGTATTTAAATGTCAACCAGGTCGTCGTGCTCAATACACAACATGACTATAATAATTAAACACGATTGTAATCATTTAAATGAGAATCATCTAATCTTTTTTTTATTATTATATAATTTGATTGTATATATTCTTTGTGTTGGTTTTATTTAAAGTCAGATTCCAGTGCAAGGGTTGATCGTTGTTATAACACACACTATAATATTAAAGTAAAGGTGGTTTTGCTTACGTAGAGTTTTTATTTTTCATAATAATCTGTCGCGCTTCGGTCGGTGACCAGCGGACCACGGTAATGTTATCTGACTGTAAATAGATTTAAGTAAATCACTTAATTATATATTTCGCTTGTGTTCTTTTCAAATTCATGTTTTTAGTAAGTGAAGGAGCTGTTTACATTTGGGTTTTAATAAAATGAACGATAGTAAATTAAGATAGAATTTTGTTTGTTCTTCCAATATGTTTATTTATTATGCGAAAATATTCGTTTGCTTTTCACTTCCTGTATAATTTTAAGTAAATTGTAGGTTTGTTTGCGAAGACGATTCGAAACAAGTCTATTGCAAATTGCACGTTTGTATGCATGCGCATTCTCGTTTTTATATGCTTTAATTAAAATACACATCTCTACAGAAATATAATTTGTACAGTGACTTGTCCAGGATCGATATACACCTTGATTCATTTCAGTTTGCAATACATATCGTCATTTCCATGAGTTACACAAAGAAAGTTTATTAAAATAACAGTTGTTAGAGTGAAAAGTTGCAATGACACATTATCTCACTTTCTTTTTCTTTATAAGTGTCTAATATAACCTTTATTGCAAACTAAAATGAACAATCTGTATACTATAGCTTTGTTATCCCATTATACCATTTTTAGTAAGCAGATTTCGAATCCTTAACGAAAGAATATAATGGTTTTTCCCTATTGAAAAACACAGTTGTGCAGGAATAATCTCGTTTACGGGCTATCAAACACTTTCAATTTTAAGATATTTTAATGTTTTACTTGTACAAGTATTGAACACATTTTTACATTACATAAATATAATTTTTTAAAAGTATATACAGTAAAAAAGAAATTGCACACATTTTTGAACACGCCGTATTTTAACACCTATATCTACAGGAAATTTTCAGTAATGACAAAGAATTAAATACAATATGGTAAAAAAAGTGATAACGCAACAACGTTACAGAGTGGGAGGAGATTACATTTATTTTAATACTTACTCTAATCCGTCGTTAATTTCACGATAATGCACAAGAATGTTTTAGAAAGAAATTTACAGGATATTTTATATTGTTATTAAATAGTTTCGATATTTCTATTCACCAATATGGCAAAGGAATTCGTCTCAAAAAATCACTCATCGCTCGGCTTTTTAAGACTTAAATGGCACTAAAAAATTATGAAATATCAACTTGGCCACAAGAGAATATTTACTTTTACCGAAGTAATCGACTGATAATATTTATAGTAAAGTTGCGATAGGGCACAATTTTATTGTCAACATGCCATTATTCCTTTCTAAAACACCCTTTAAAAATAAAAAAAGACTAGTGTTCTATTTTAACAATTAAATTAAGTTATTGTTGAGGAAATTCTGTCTACTCAAGTTATCTAGGTGAGGTCCGCTTACGGGCAAAAGACCGGCTTGTGTGCACGATCTACAGCAAAATTTGGCGTAGTACTTGTGCGTACAGTACTTAGCTTTCACAATTAGATCGCAATTCGCGAAGAACTGGTTGTCCGTACAGCTGGGATGTATGTACATTCCTAGAGAAAACGGTTGTATCAAAGAGCATCACAAAAAACGTATTTTTTAACAAACCTTCAACAGCAATTTCTATTCCATTTTCTACTTTATTGTAAGCGTTCGTCGCTTGGCATTGGTAGATTCCTGAATCCGCTTTAGATGCCCTCTCCACCGTTAATACGCTGATTCTTTCAGTTTCTAAAAGCAGCAAAAAATCTCCTATAATTCGCGATACAAGCCAATTTTTATTTATTACCTCTGATGTGTATTTTCTCCGTTTCGTAAAGCTCAATACCATCTTTGTACCACTGAACCTGCGGTTGCGGGTATCCCGAATATTCGCAGGGTATTTCAAACGTGCTACCCTCCGGATATTTCCGATCGGTCAACGTTATATTAGCTCTGACGGGCACTAGATAAAATAATACTTTTAATAACCTATTTTTCGTTTAATGAAGCGCATAAGGTTCTAATCGTGTTAACTCTAATCACCACAACAATTTAATTACATTATTTATAAAGAATTAGGAGAGTAAACAACATGCATACCAGCGAGAGTCGGTGGCGGCCTTCCAACTTGAGCATCCGGCAGGGTGTTGGGAATGATCTCATTAGATGGTTCAGTGGGAACGTAAGGATCATAAGGAATTTCCCTTCTAGGCGTAGTGGTGCTAGGCGTGGTCGCCTCCTCAGGGTAAATAATGAACTTATTATACGGCTGATTGATGTCGTTACCGAAGCCGATCGGTGCTCGAGTTTTGACGGTCACCGACCAACTGGCCGCTTTGCCGAATCCGTTGTACGCCTGGCACGTGTAAATGCCGAGATTTTGGAGTTGAACGGAGTGTATGAGGAGAGAGTAGTCTTTACGTATTTCGAATTCGTTGTTTTTGAACGGTACGATCTCGTCGTCTTTCCACCACGTTACGGTCGGGAAGGGGAAACCGAGGGCGTAGCAGTTTAGGGTGGCGGGAGAGTTTAGGGAAACTACCACTGGCTGTTCGTCGCCCGGATCGCCCAGTATCGACACCGGTCTAGGACCAGAATCTAGTAAATAGCACAAGTAAAAGAGTTTGTTAGTTACTACATACATGCACAGTTATTGCAAATAAGTATGCACTATCTTACCACAACATTTCCAACTAAACAAATAATTAAAAACGTTAGTATAAGTGACCAGTTACAGAAATTTAAGACGTGCTGTGTAACTTACCTAGGACCTCCAATTTGATTTCGTTGGTAAGGGGATCTCCCACGCCGTTATTAGCTGTACAAAGGTAAACTCCTGAATCGGTTTTGTGGAGCGTTATAATTTGTAGCGACTGGTCCAATTTTATCCTGTATCTAGGCTGGGTACCATCGATCTAACAGCAAGGTAAGTAGCGAAAATTAGTATTCATTTAGATAAAAAAAATGCAATAATATTACCTCGATGTTGTCTTTACTCCAGCTGATCTTGGGGTTTGGATTACCAGAAACGGCGCATCTCAGTGTCGCCTGGCCTCCAATCGATGCCGAGATTTCGGGTTCATATTCGATCGGATCCACGCGAGGCGGTTGATCTGTATCGCAATAGAAATATTAACACTCATTATTACCCTAAATAACAAGAAATATAAAAAAGCGTTGTTTACATTGAGCTTCCATCGGTCCTTCAGTGTAAGCGGGCTGGTACTGCTGAGTAACCAACTGTCCAGGAGGTGTCGGATCCACGCAGGCAGTACCGCAACCATTGGAACAACACTTCAAATATAATGCACAATCCGCATCCGTTCTGCATTCCTCTTCGCAATTTTCGTCTTTTAAAGTAGGGCAAGTGCCAGGCTTGTTACCTACAATAACAAACCAGTACATTGGGTGTATGGCTGACCTCCAACATCGAAATGACAGTTTTACATGCATTGTTGGGGCGGTAAATAATAGATATGAATTATTAAAACATACGTTTCCTGCAAATAGCTATAAAATCGGCGTCAGCTGCTGTGGTCTTATTCCTGTTCAAATCGATGGCGCATTGCTCGTCAGGAAGGCACTCGATTTCTACACAGGGGTCGCGGCATCGGCATCGGTTGCAATCGTTCTCGTCTACGAAGGGCTCGACGCCGTAGGGACACCGCATCGTTGTGCATTCGTCGAAGGCTGCCTGGCAGGGATGGGGCGGCATGTCGGTGGTGATTTCTGAAAATTTTCAATTAACAGCTGCATTGTTTGTCGAGCATTTTAGTCGTGATGATGTCAAGAAGTGAGGAGATCGTTTGGAAGCGCGGTGTGTGACCTTTGTGGACATGTGAAGATTTTGTGAAGCTATAAGATAGTAAAGATTTAGAGCTGCATTGTTTGTCGAACATATTATAATCATGATGGTGAGAAGTGAGAAGATCGTTTGGAAGTACTGCATGAGGTTGATGTGTGAGAGAAAATTCGTTGTGAATGTGTGAAGATTTTATGAGATTAATTATTGCGGATTGCAAGAGGAGAAGACGAAGAAAGTGTGAAATCGAATGACGATTCGGATGTGGAAACTTACGAGGTTCAAAGGGAGGCGGTAATAATTCCCTACAATAATCGACGCAATGTCGGTACGATTTAAAATTGTTGAAATTGCCTCCGCAACCGGAGAAAATGAACGCGCGACATTCTCCTCTAGAATCGTCAAAGTACCAACGTTTGCGGTAGCCTTCTTGGCATGAACCCGTATCGGCCGGTAGCCGGCAGAGTGCTGTAGAAACAATATTATACAATCCATACAAAACATATAAAGAGGTGCATCATTTTTCACTCAAAAAATACAATCAATTTCATAAGCATTTTTCGCGCTGTAAAACAACTCATCAGTTTCTTAAATTTACTTAAAAAATTATTACCTGACGCTGTGAGATTCGGTTGGTTCTCGTGATGGGTGATGCATATTTGAGCGCATTCTTCTTCCGAACTGAACCGATTTCCATTACCTTGGCAACCTCCGTAAGCAAATTGGTTGCAACGACCTGTTGATGAATCGTAGTAATATTTCACGAAGTAACCTCTACACGGTCCCGGATCTCTTTGCATATTGCAAACATCTGGAAAAAATAAAATACAATTGTAAGATTACTGTAAAATAAATTAAAGTTAACAATAATAACCTTGATCCCTAAATTCACCACATTGCCTCTGGCATTGCTCTTCGCTGTTGAAACGATTGTTGTTTCCTCCGCAACCGCTGTATACGAACGGTTGGCATACTCTCCTCGTTGGATCGTAGTAGAAAGCGGTAATTCTTTCTAAGCAGTTTCCTGGCTGCGGAGATTCGTAGCACATGACAGCCTCGCTGGCACCTAAAAAAAACCGTTTCATTAAAAAATATTGGCAACTTTTAGGGAAATGAATATTACTCGTTGGCGCCTGCGTGTACGTTGGTTCCGGTTCGGCTCGTTTGCATCGCTGTTCGCAAGACTGTTTATCTTGGAATCTGTTGTAGTTGCCGCCGCACCCGCTGAAGATGAATTCCCGGCAGGAATCGGACGTTTGATCGTAATAGAATTGCGGGTACTGACCACCGCAAGTGCCCTGAATAGGCGGCAGGGTGCATAGATCTGCAAAGTGAACTTGTAGTCGAAACGATACGTTTCAATATATTTATTTACCTTGAGCGTTGCCGCAGTTCTGAAGACAATCTTCGATTCTATCGAACTTGTTTCCGTTGCCTTTGCATCCTCCGTAGGTGAAACTCTTGCATACTCCATCGTTAGCGTCATAATAGTATTTGGTGAAAGCTGCTCTGCAGGGTCCAGTTTCGCTTGGTAAGAAGCATTGGTCTGTTAATGGCATTAAAAATGTAGTTTATAACGATCACCAACATTTTTGATTTTGTTTTAAACATACCTGTTGTGAATGGTTGCGGAGTGGTGGTTGTTTCTATTGGAATTTCCGGTTCCGCCGGAGCGGTTTGCTTCTCGCACCGTTGTTGACAGGACTGCTGGGTTTCGAAATTGTTTCCGTTTCCACCGCAACCGCCGTAGTAGAACTGCCTGCAGGATTTCTCGCGGGTGTCGAAGTACCACCTGTCTACGTAGTTAGCGCATCCTCCAGTTTCGGCGGGTAAATGACAAGTGTCTACTTCTGTTTGCAGGTATAATAATTGTTTATTAACGTTAACGCTTCGGTTGGTTTGTAGAAAAATTAGTGGAGAAAAACGTGTTAAATATTAGAAACTCACCGATTTGAGGAGGACATTGCGCCTCGCATGCTTCCTTGCTGTCGAAATTGTTAGGATTACCGTTGCAACCGGTGTAATAGAACGGTGCGCAAGATTTCTTTGAGGTGTCATAGAACCAATCCGCGTAAACCTCCGTGCAGTTACCTTCCGCCTTGGGTGCCGTGCAAAGGTCTGGTTAGTCGTCATTCAAAAGGGAATGTTAATTAGTTAAACGTAAAAGTGTCTCATGCTGAAGAATTTAATCCTAACCGTTCTGGTAATTATTTAACTTGTTAAAATTTTGTGAAGTATCTACAGGATGTCGTGCGGAATGCTTACCTTTCATTTGTCCAGGTGGAGAGCATTGTTGTCTGCACGCCTCGATTGTGGCGAAATTGTTCTTATTACCTTTACAGCCACCGTAGACAAATGGTCTACACTCCCCGCTCTCTTTATCGAAGAAGAATCGCTGGTAACTTCCGTGACAAGGACCTTCATCTTCTGGTTGTTGGCAAGGATCTGTGAGATAAAAACAATCGTTGAATATATTTTTATACTGTTTTAAGAAAGCTTACCGCTTCCGCTGTCTTTAACGCATAAACCTAAGCATTCTTCTCTGGTTTCAAAACGATTGTTATTTCCAAGACAACCGCCGTATACGAATTGTGCGCATGTTTTCAGGTTCTTATCGTAGTACCATTGTGGATAGTAACCTTCACATGGTCCTGCTACTTTAGGCAATTGACACCGAGCTAAAATTTTTACATATTTTATGAATGTTCTATCATAAAGAGATAATTGCAGTAGATTAAATGCAATTATGTTTTCCTCACCCACTCCTTCCGGATTGACACAAGTTTGATCGCATTCTTCCTTAGATTTGTATCGATTTTCGTTACCATCACAACCGCCATACCAAAATCTGGAGCAACCGCCGTAATCCAGATCAAAGAACCATTTAACTGTGTAATTTCTGCATCCGCCTCGTTCCTTCGGTATCGAACAACCCACTACAACACCCGAAATGTACCGATGCGCAAGACCCATGAAATATCGTTTACAAACCTTGGAGATTTTTGGGAATATCTGTGCATTCTTCGAAGTGTTCACCTTTAGCTTCGGTAACACCGTCTGGACAGCAACCGAATTTGGAGTTTTCGCATCCGCATCCTTCTTGGTTGGGCCCTGAAGCGGGCGTTTTCTCGTCAGGACAGCAACCGAACTCCAAATTTCTGCACCCGCAACCTTTGTAACATAATTTATTAGTACCTTGTGCGCATTTTTTCAAGTAAAATTGGCATACCTTGTCCATAAGGTCCTTGAGCGCTCATAATGCCATCTGGGCAACAGCCGAACTGGAAGGTATGGCATGGGCAGCCCTGGTAATCTGCGCCTTGGGCTCTGGTGTGCCCGTCGGGACAGCAGCCGAATTCGGAATAATCGCAACCGCAACCTTCCTTTTCGTACCCTTGAGAAGCTGTCTTGTTATCAGGGCAGCAGCCGTAAGGAGTAAAGTGGCATTCGCAACCGCTGTTGTTAGGACCTCTCGCCGGTGTGATGTTATCCGGGCAGCAGCCGAAGGCTGATGATAAGCAGCAACCTTCACCGCTGGGGCCGTGAGCTGGGGTTTTCGCGTCTTGACAACAACCGAACTTGGCTTCGGAACAGGGCAAGTTGCAACCTTGGAATCCTGGACCCCTCGCGGGAGTGACGCCGTCCGGGCAGCATCTGTACGCCATCGATTCGCAATCCGTGTCTTCGCCATTTCTATTCCCAATCTCCATCGTTGTTGTTTCTGATGTTAATCCGGTTTCAGTAGTACCTTCGCTGGTTGTATCCGTTTCACCAGATACCGTCGACGTCTCGCTGGGTTCAGTAGATATTACAGTAGTAGACTCTTCTGGGCAACCCTTGTGATCCGGTCCTTCAGCTGCAGTACTGTTATCGTCGCAACAACCGAATTTAGAGCTAAGACACTCGGGAGGACAGCCTTCATTGTCGTTTCCTTCGGCTGGTGTTTTATTGTCTGGACAACAACCGAACATTGTTTCCTTACATTGTGATCGAGGGCAACCGGCTTTCTTAGGTCCAAGCGCAGCAGAGACGCCGTCGTCGCAACAACCGTACTTGGCTTCTTTGCATGTTTTAGGCATCGGACAGCCTTTGTCAAACGGACCGTCGGCAGGAGTAATGTTATCCCAGCAACAACCGAATTTGGATTTTTTGCACGCCTTGACTTTCCTTCTTTTGCACATTCTCGGTTTCTTTTGGAATAATTCCATAATTGACGTTGTACCGAATTCTGTGGAAGATTCGGTCGATCCTGTGAATTCTGTGGTACTCTCAGTGGATTCTGTTGATCCTGTAAATTCACTAGTGCTTTCCGTGGATTCCGTGGAGCCTGTAAATTCCGTGGTACTTTCAGTAGATCCAGTAAATTCTGTACTACTTTCAGTTGAACCAGTAAATTCTGTAGTGCTTTCCGAAGATCCAGTAAATTCTGTACTACTTTCAGTTGAACCGGTAAATTCTGTAGTGCTTTCCGTAGATCCAGTAAATTCTGTACTACTTTCAGTTGAACCAGTAAATTCTGTCGTGCTTTCCGTAGATCCAGTAAACTCGGATGTACTTTCAGTAGATTCTGTGGAACCGGTGAATTCTGTACTTGTTTCTGTACTTCCAGTAAATTCGGTAGTACTTTGTGTCATTGCTTCAGTAGTACTTTCGGTTGATTCAGTGGAACCAGTAAATTCAGTCGTGCTTTCCGTGGATTCTGTTGATCCCGTAAATTCCGTTGTTGATTCTGTAGGGGCGCTTGTTGTACTTTCGGTCGATTCTGTAGAACCAGTAAATTCGGTTGTAGATTCAGTCGATCCTTCTGTTGTGCTTTCTGTCGATTCCGTAGAACCTGTAAATTCGGTGGTCGTTTCAGTTGCTCCTTCAGTAGTACTTTCGGTCGATTCTGTTGATCCCGTAAATTCTGTTGTTGTTTCAGTCGCTCCTTCTGTAGTACTTTCTGTTGATTCTGTTGATCCTGTAAATTCTGTTGTAGTTTCAGTCGCTCCTTCTGTAGTACTTTCCGTCGATTCTGTTGATCCCGTAAATTCTGTTGTCGTTTCAGTCGCTCCTTCTGTAGTGCTTTCCGTCGATTCCGTAGGACCGGTATATTCCGTTGTGCTTTCAGTGGATTCCGTAGATCCTGTGAACTCACTTGTACTCTCGGTTGATTCTGTAGGTCCAGTATACTCGGTTGTACTTTCGGTAGATTCTGTGGGTCCAGTGTATTCGGTCGTACTTTCGGTGGATTCTGTAGGTCCAGTGTACTCGGTTGTACTTTCAGTTGATTCCGTCGGTCCCGTAAATGCAGTAGTAGTTTCTGCTGCTTTAGTGTACTTTTTCTCTCCTGCATCCGATTCCCCGATATTATCAAGTATACTGTCAAGTCCTGATCCTTCAAATTCGGTCGTCGACAAAGAGGATTCCGTCGACAAAGTCGATTCCGTCGACAAAGTCGATTCCGTCGACAAACTCGATTCCGTCGACCAAGTCGAATCAGTAGACGTCGATGAATCTGTAGACCAAGTTGATGAAGACGAAGAAGAGCCTTCCCCGTCGCCGGATCCCACCAGCACTGCCACCAGCACTGGTTGATCGCCCATCATAAAATCATAAGCGAACGGATCGTCTCCTTGGAGCATTTCAGTGGTAGTTTGAACGCTGTCATCTTCTTCAGCATCGTCGACATCCACCCATTCGCCGTCGTCGCAATTATCGTCGGGCACGATTTCGAAATCGTCGGGGTTTTCCGTGGTGACCGGCGTAGCTTCGGTGGTGATTTCGAAACCCGATGAAACTCCAGGCGATTCCGAACCGCTTGTCGGGGTGCTTTCGGGAATATCAGTACTCACGGGTGTTGTAGCTTCTCTTTTCTGCGAAGAGTCTTTCGTTGGCTCGGATTCGTCTACAGCTTGCGTTATATCAGTCGGCATGATTGTGTCTAAAAATATAAAGAAACATTAGTAGGTACACAAATTAAGAATGGTCGAACTTCTGGAGCAGTGGAAACGAGTTTTAAACAATAGTAAAGGTAAAACAGCTAGGCATTTTCTGATGTGAACCATTAGTTTTTAGTTTAAACCAAGTGGACTATTATACGATAAATTCAAAAGAATAATAAATTAACAAATACAGAAGTTCAAGAAAGAATGTAGTATATACCTTCTGAGCAAGGTTGTTGGTTGCAAGTTTCCTCCGAAAATTCAATCTTAGAGCTATCGCATGATGATGATTCGACTATTTCGTTGTCTTTGATACATACAACTTTCTTAGTTCGTTCGCCGCCTCCGCATGGTTTGGAGCACTGAACAAAATAGTTTACAGTAAGAAAATAAAAATTTGAGCAACGCGATAAGTACCTCTCCCCAAGGGCCGCTGAACCATTCCCCATCGCATGTCTCCTGTTCAGCGGTACAGTTTTTTATCGTTTCGAAATTCTTGCTTTGATCGCATTGGTCGTTTTCGACTTTTTTGACGCCATCCACAGTGGACACTCCGCAAAATACTGTTCTCGTTTGGACACCTTGACCACAGGACGCTGAACACTACAAAATTGGTTGTAATTGAGTTCAATTATGTTACCTATACAAATGTTCGTATATTTTACCTCGCTCCATTGAGACGCATACCAGGAATATTGACAGGTATTATTCATAGTTTCGCATTCTCTTACTAATTCTGGTTTTTTATCGGCGTCGCAAAGTTCATCTGGTTGTATTTCGCCGCTAGCTGTCGAACAGAAAACCTTCCGTGTTTCGTTGGTCAAACCGCATTTGTCGCACTAAAATATATCCGAAGAAAATTTCAACAATTGCAATGATTTCAAGTGAAAATTGTATTACCCCTGACCACTGTGACATCAACCAATCCACTCCTTCACAAGGCCGAATGGAACAATCCTTCTCTTCCTCCGGTTTTGGTTCGACTTGCATACATTCGCTGTTATCTAATATCTCCTTTTTGCCGTTTTTCTCTTCGTAACAAAACACTTTTCTCGTTTGCTTACCAGGACCGCACATATGATCACACTACAAATAACATGTTTAATTTAATAACAACAAATTTAGTAGTCGCCTTACTGGTTTCCAAGGATCCGTAAACCATTTAGCGCACGTTTTTCCTTCATTGCATTTTTCCTCTGTAGGCGGTTTGGGTTCGTTCCTGGCGCACACTTCATCGTTGACGAGCTCCGGCAGGCCGTTAGAACCAATTTTTTGGCATGTAACCTGTCTCGTTTTTACGCCGCCCTTCCCGCACGGATACGAGCAGGCGCTCCACGGCTGGATCATCCACGAAGCCTCGCAATCGAACTCGTTGCAGTACTGGAACTCCTGCGGCTTGGATTCCTTGTCGCACAAACTCTGATCGGCCTGCTCCAACGAGTTTCTGCCGGCGCAAGAGACGTTCCTGTATTGAACACCTGGAAAAAATAGTGATGGTATTACTGGGATAGATAGTAGGGGAATGAAGTCTAATTACCTCTTCCGCATGAGGCTGTGCACGGGGTAAATTCGTCGTAAGTCCAGGCGTAGGTTTCCGTTGATGGTGGGGGTACGCTCGTTGGTAAACTGTAGCTGTAACTAATTGGGACGTCTGCTCCTTGGTACAGAAGCTGAAAAATTGCGTTGAATATAAAGTTTGTGTTACCTGTATTTATTGGATGTCTGATGGTAAATACTTACTACAATGAATAAAGATTCGTCTGTTGGTCCTAGAGCGGTGAGTATGTCAGGAGCATCGAATTCTTGGGGTTGCCGGTCGTATTTGAACCGGGTTCCTGCGAAATCTAAGCTTCTGGGAAAGTCGATTTTCCAGTTTCCGTTCAAGTAGTAGAATCCAGTTTTGTTCCTAACAGCTAATAAACTATTTGTAGATCATAGAAGAATATATTTTTTACTACTATCTTACCAAGGTAATTATTTGAAGGTGCCAATTCCTCAATTCTTATATTCGTAGCACCAGCAGGAATAAGTAAAATGTCGTTATAACCTAAAATTATAATAGGTATATAAAATATTTTCACAGGGTTTTGATACGAAGGATATTATACTATAAAAGTTAAGGAAGTTCGAAAATTTTGCGATTATTTTAAAAGTTACAGACTTTTTGATCACCAAATTTTCAAATATGCGAAATTAAATGTTTTCGCTCATATCTGAGTGGATTTTTTGCCCCCTGCACCTCTACAACTCACACTAAATTTGGCGATCAAAAAACCTGCAACTTTTAAATTAATCTCAATATTTGTGAAATTCCTTAACTTTTCTGAAGCAGTTTAATTAAATTCCCAATTAAATATTGAAACGTACCGGCTTGCATATCCTTCATTGGAATCGTATTAGAGTAGGTGTTACAAGTACTTCCATCGCCACCGCACACTCGGCAATTATCCTCCCTGGCGTTCGATCCCAGCATCCTATCGCATCCTACGGGCTAATTTTATGCATTATTTTTATTACTAATAGTTCAAAAATCGACGCTAGATTAAACGAAACGTAGAAAAATAAAGAATGCTTACTTGGCATTTTCCTTCGACGCAAACGTCGAATTCCTCGTCGTTACATCTGGTACCATCGACCACGGCTTCGGCGTGCCTGAAGTAGAAGCGCTCGCCTTTCGCCATGCAATTCAGCTCGCAGGGTTTCGGCGCTTTCGTGTACGGTACCCACCTGTTGAATAGTAAATAGGGAAATGTAGTACCCGATGCTGGGATGGCCGTAGAGTTTACTTACTCGTAGTAGGCCCCGTCGAAGGGTACGTTGTTGTGGTCCGCGCATTGCTGGGCTCTAAAATCGCCTAGGTCTGGGCAATCCTGGAAATAGTAAATTTTGTTTAACACTTCCAGCACCATATCGGTACTACCGAAATATTGGTTTAGTATCATCAAAGATATGTAGATGTAAATTTAGATAGATTATATTATTTGGAAGTTTGACTTTGTAAGAAAATGTGGGTACCTTAGTATAATTATCTTAAGGCTAGAGTTCAGTACTCTGAAAATAGGCGTAAAATGCCCGATTCGCCGCGACGTTTTCAGGGCGTATTTTGAAATTTGACAGGGGGGTCGCAATCTACATATGATCTACCCATTTAGTTGTAATGCGCGACGAAGCCCTTTTTTTGAAAAATGCTTTTGTTTTCGCTTAATTAATGAAAATGTTGAAATCGTATAATCCATTTTCAGGCTACATTTTTAACTTCTTGTATGCAATTTTTGTACCAATGAAAAGAGCTGACTCTTTTCGAACGCGCGACGAAGCCCTTTTTTTGATTTTCCTTGTCATTTGTTAATAATTAGGTTGAATGTGTTTAAAAATTCAACGTTTCAGAACACTAAATTATAAGTTTTAGGCAACTTGTTATACAGTCCGAGAATGATTTATGAGGGGTTGGTTTCGTCTTCAATTTTACGACCCAAATCCGATAATCCGATTACCTACAGTTAAGATGTTAAATTTTAAAATTGCAAATATTTAATTTAGTGTTGCTACATACTTGATTTTTTATTCTACTTTTATTTTACCTCAAGAATTTTTTAAAATATTGTCCGGTTACTAAATTTGATTTGACTAAATTTGATTAAGTACAGGAAGTACTTAGTTATTTTAAAAAAATTATTTATGTCAAGCTCTTTTTGACTGTTGGTACTATTAAATGATTTTGTAACACCACATATGTTATATTAAAAAGTAATTGTACTCTTTACTCCAAACCCCTTTCATTGAATATGTCGACATTAGATACATCGCAACTAAATAAACCATTTTTAACCAAGTTATCAATACAATATCACAATTTTGATACAAAGGACACACGTGGAAATTTAAAAATAACACACAAATTGAATATTCGGATATAGACAACACGAAGACAATGAAGTCACAATTTATCAATAGTCAGAATTCGGAACTGAGTGAATCTATATCGATCAAAACGGTAGGGGTAAAAAAGAAAAACGTTGTTTTTATTGGTTCCCTTCGATTGTTGATCTATATGCGATAAATTTAAATAAACTCAAATTTCCTTTTACTTACATGTATGTAGAATTTATTTAATGAACAAACGCAAACCCAAATTTGAAAATTTAAACGAACATTTAAAAATTTATGTACATTAGGGTGGGCCGTATAAAACGATTGATTACTTGTCGCATGAAATGGTTATTCACATGCATTTGTGGTTAGTATTAAGGACGAAGAATGTTCGACCCATACTTGAGAAGGAAATTTTGAATTGCTGTCAATGTACGTTTCCACTAAATAATCACAAAATTTTGTAACCTTATTGCAATTTGGTTTTATCTCTAAAAGTTCCAATGCAAAACATCCACCAACTATTTCTAACCCAAAATCAAAAAACCCACGATTATTAAGCAATTAGACCCTTATAAACTGCATCGAACGGATAAGAATAGACGGGTGACAACTCGGACATGACCTTTTTTCGCACAGATAAAATTTTGAAATTTGGGTGACAACTCGGACCTGTCCGATTATTTATATGCAGAACAATCGAACCTAATAATGTACTAATGATTGTAGTAGGTAGACAATAATTTTTAAAGTTTTACCAAACCGTTTTTCAATGTTTTTACTTCTCTAATACTAATATCATAAGAAATAGCGTTTTTAACTTGTCACAGTACGAGTTAATTCGAAAACAACTGAACAACTTATGCAATTCTGTGCATGAAAATTTGCAAACAGTTGTCCAGAATTCCGATAAACTGAAGCAAAATATTAGACACTAACTTCTTTATTTAAAATGAAATATCATATATATTTTTACATTTTTAGTGTCTCCATTATGAGCTGATTTCAATGATGTGTTACACTTGCTATTTATCGTCGATATTAAAGGATCTACAGCCATTTGAAATTATGTTTTTTGACTTTAGGCTGCCCCGCGAGTGGCCGTTACTCCTTTATTATAGATAATAAGTATTAAGTATAACCTATCGTTGGAATCGGCTCGTCTTTATGATTTTAAAAATGTAAACCATATACGAATTATTTAATTTAAAATAATTTGTCGTCATCGGCATTTCTAAATATTCGAAAATATATTTTCCTACAATATCGAAATTCGGATATTCTAAAATTCAAATTCTAATAAAAGAACCAACCCAACCGCTTATCTCAGTTTTACGACATACCCCGCTGTGAGCTTACTACCTGAAAATTTGCCGAAATAAAGTGACAGGTCTTGCTGTACAAGTTGCCTATTCCCGAAAAAATATTTTGCGAGTACTGAACTCTAGCCTTAAGAATGAAAGGTAGATATTTACATATTTAGAAAATAATTTGGAAAATTTTTAGTACATACACTTCTTGTATCGATTTGTAACTAAACGTAGATGTTAAATATCTATAATAAATAAAATTAATCGAATTAATGAATACTATAAAAACGACTATTTCATTTTCAGATAATTACTTCAATATAATATTGTTTGTAGAATTTGGAAACACCATTCATTACTAGCTATATACTTCAGTAGCAATGAATTTTCGAAATAAAATGAGTAAAATATTTCTTTTAATAAACAATGCGGTATTTGGAGAATTTTATACTTTTGAAGGTAATCTTATTTTATAATTTTTATTTCTAAATATTACTGCTTATTTTTACCACCAAACTTTAGGAGTTGGTTTACCTACCCTTGAAAATAAAAGATAAATTATTCTTAAAAAATAATTCTTAAAATCTATAATTCATAAAAATTAACAGCAGAATAATAAATAATATCTCATTGTTAAAAGAACCACTTTTGAAGTTTGGTCAATTCTTTATAACTCATCCTCACCTACTATATGTAGGTAACATTTATTGCAACATGTGGGTATTTAATAACTTCAAATATAAGGCATTTTTACAATAAACTCGTTTATCAGAAATCACTATCTGCATAACAAAATTTTCAATTATTATTTTATTCATTTACAGATGATCCATTTTATTGGTTGGCCGATTGGGGAACGATGTTATACCGAACCAAGTTCACTTACATAGTTTCAGGTTTCACGTTTTGGTTGTTAGTTTACTGCGATGCAGTAGTGATCCTGTTTATTTACTTTTCAAATGCGGAAATTGAAGCAATAAGAGGTATCCTACCTACAATATCGGTGATAGGCCATGTACGTGTAATTTGTATTCTAGGCCTCATTGTACGCAATGTAAATTGATGTTAATTTCTAGTCGCTGGTAGCTTATGGTAACATATTTAGAAATTTCGACCGTTTACAGATTCTTTTTTTGTACATTAAAAAAATTTCGGATAATTGGAAGAGACCAATGAAGAAAGTAATAGTGGACGAGATGAATTCGTTTGGGAAATTTTCTAAAAAAATCGGATTTGCCGTAATATTGACGAGCATATTTCTTTTTATTCTTTATGTAATGTTGGAGAAAGATTCTGGAAATATTGCATTTGTTGTGCTTTATACTTTGCCATATAGTGAATATTATTGGATTATTATCGTTGGACTTGCATTGCCAGCGATAAGTTTCTTTGTCTACATCCCATTTCTCTTAACAAGCTATTTTAGCTTTCATATCATTTTCAGGCTAAAAATGCTAAATGTATGCATATATGATTTAATGGAAATCGATAATGAATGCGAGTTTATGAAGAGTATAAAAGAATCAATAATGTATCGCGATAGAATTGCAGAAGATATTGCTTATATTTCGGAGCAATACCGTGAATTACAGGGGTAAAAAAAATTAAAAACTCTAAATTATAAGTATTATAAAAATTCCGAAACTTCAAATGTTCGCATAAAACTATTGCAATTTATTAATTTCAGAATAATAAATTATTACAATGATAATGCAAAGTGGCGCTTCCTCACCATATCTATTTCCGGAGCAGTAACAGTAGCCACAATTATATGCCTTGCTCTGGTAAATATATTTTTAACTTTATAATAACGGCTTAGGTAGATAACTAATTGTAAGTAACATTAATTTGATTAGGCAACAAGATCCCTTGAATCAATTTTTTGTCTATGTGCGCTCGTATGTGCATTTTTCTTGTTGTTCGTTTCAACGGAGTGTGGCCAACAGATACAAATTCAGGTAATTATGTTATTAAAAACTATAAAAAATAACGTTTTATAAGTTGGAGAAGCGGGTTTAATTTAATTTTTTTATGGAATTCACGATATTAATTATTGATTAGGATAGGAGAAAACTAATTTTAGCAACGCTTTATTTCTTTTAGTTTCAATAAATTCTGAATTATTTTAATCTGAAAATCTTTTAAAAAATGTATCTACCTATATTTTTGTTTCTATTTCAAGTGTGAAAAACTTCACGACAATTTGCAAAATTTAAAATGGTATCAATGGGACCAAGACAACTGCCAGTCTTTATTAATTTTATTGCTACAAACGAAAAATCCTTTTGAAATTAAATGCTATGGCTTTGCTATTCAAAACAGAAAATTATTTCTTAGTGTAAGTATAACAATAAAACTTTTTGATTTTTTAAGAGATTTCACAGTCCTTTTGAAATTTATTCATTGAAATTTATTTATTTTTCAGTTTTTCAAGATTATACATACTTACATAACTTATTATCAATCGATCTAAAAACATAATGATATTTTTGCTATTTATATTTTACATTTAAATTTAGTATGGAGGAAGCCTTAATTTTATTAAAAAGTGTCTTAAGAATGAAGAATATTTAAATATTTATACGAAAATAAAAGATATTATAGCAAATCAATAGTACCTACCTCTCAACTAGTTATGCATTTATTAGACTCCTATTGATTTTTAATAAAATGTGGATATTAAAATTGCATTTTTGATGAACAACGAATGGAAAAAATGAATAATGCGAAAATTACAATTTAATACCATTATATTGATAGTTTCTATAATTCACATAATGTAAAATAATAAAGTACGAACGTCATAATAGATAATAAAATTCATTCTCTAAACTTATTTCAACAACAATGAATCTTCGAGATTATTTAAGTAAAATATTATTGTTAATAAACAATGCTATATTTGGCGAATTTCGAACTTTTGAAGGTAATTTTATTAGTGTTTTAATCATATAAGTATTGTATTTTTGAATTGCACTAATTATCCTTTATTTATATTTAAAAAAAGTGTCATTAAGTAAACTTTAGTAGCACTTTGCTTGCATTATACACCTTGCTCTATTTCCGATTGCAACATGGTCATTTCTATGAGTGGAACAAATAAAGATTATTAAAATGACAGTTGTCAGAGTAAAAAGTTGCAATGACACAAATGTCACTCTTTCCTTTTCCTTTATAAGTGTCTAATGGAAGTTGTCTTTATCGCACCCATGGCCTGTATAACCTATGTTGCGATCAAAAATGGAGCGACCTGTATATTGTTATAATTAACATTTCATTTACGAGCTTCAATAATTCTTTATATCGTAGATGATCCATTTTATTGGCTAGCTGATTGGGGAACGTTGCTCTACCGAACCGATTTGTTAAGGCTCTCTTCATTCTTCATATTTCTGTTCCTAATTTATACTGATGTAACAATAGCTTTGTTTGCTTACTACTCAATTGTTGATAGTGAAGCAACAACAGATCTGCCTGAATTTTCAATAATCGGTTTAGTACGAATATTTTTATTCATTTTACTATAAATATTTGATTTCTTTTTTTTTAGGAGGCGATAATTTACGGCAATACCATTAGAAATTACGACGCTATGATAATCCTTTTTCGGCGTATGAAATGTATATCGCAAAACTGGAAGAGACCCGTGACGAAAGCGATGAAGGATAAAATGGATTCCTTCGGAAAATTTTCCAAATTCATCGCGGTAGTCGTTATTGCGACCACATTACTCTTTTATATTCTATACGTGAATTGCGAGATGGATTCTAAACATATCGGAATTGTTATAATTAACGTATTTCCCTATAACAAAATTATTTCAGTTTTAATTCTTTGGTTGATTTTACCTCCAACGATATTTTTCGTCACCTACGTCCCGTTTTTCATCACATGCTATGTTAGTTTTCACGTAATTTTCAGGCTAAAAATGTTAAAAGTGTATGTAGACGATTTAATTAGAATCGAGAATCAATTCAGTGTTACAAAGGAATTGAAAAATTTAAGAATATATCAGAATAAAATTGCTGAAGAAATCGCTTACATTTCGAAACAATACAGAAGCATACAAGGGTAAGAACAGCAAAAATAATCTTAATTTAAAGTGATTATACACCGATTACACCATTATATACAGATTGGTTACACCGGAAGTAAACATCAACATTGTTATTTCAAATGGAACATCCTGTATTGTTGAAAACTACATAAAATTTTAGGGCACTTTTGTCTAAAATATTTTTTCCAAAAATGCATACTTTTTTAGTTTTTATTTTTTTTTAAATTTGATTAAATTTTACCCTTATAAATTATTTTTTACGAGGATCCCTTAAAGACATGGAAATGGTTTCTAAGGGGTGGCTACTAGTAAGGTCAAAGGTATTTGAACTTGTGTTAAAAAACTCTTTTCGTACAGGGTGTGTAAAAAAATTGTACAAAGTTGAATATCAAACATATCAAATTTAGTTTTTTTTTAAATGAAACCACCCAGTTTTTTTCTATTTTAATGAAATCAGCGGTAAAAAATAAGAAAAGTTCATGTTTACTTTCCTATACCTAAACCTAATAGTTTTGAAGATATTAAACATTTTATGTGTGTGACTTAAAGCAATTTATTTATTTCAGCTTATTAAATTATTACATCGAATGTTCAAAATGGCCTTTACTTATGATTGTCGTTTCAGGAGCAATAACAATAGCCACAGTTTTATGCTGCACAATGGTAAATATTTTTTAATTGTTTTCACAATTAATTTATTAATCGGATATTTAATTTATTAGGCAAATCCTCTTAAATCCCTTGTTTTTGTATACACTCTCCTGGTTTCATTATTTTGTACGTTTGTTGCCTTGGAATGTGGCCAACAAATTCAAATTCAGGTATGTATATACATATAGATACTCGTCTTTTAAACTATTACTTATGATTTAATCTCCTGGATAAAAAAAATTATTGCCCTTCAAAAACACTACAAAAAATTATGTTTTTTTATCTCGTAGTGCGAAGAACTCCACATGAATATACAAAAATTAAAATGGTATCAATGGAGTCACAAAAACTGCAAATCTCTATTAATTTTATTACTTCAAACGAAAAATCCTTTTGAAATTAAATGTTACGGTTTGGCTAGTCTAAACAGAAATTTTTTTATTAGTGTAAGTACCTACAATATATGCTTTTTGTTTTTTTATATTTATTATTACCATAAGAATGGGTATCAATTTTATATTTACTTTATTCTATTTTAGATTTACAGAATTATACATACTTACGTGACATATTATCAATCGATGTGAAGAGAATTCGTTATCTTTCTTGAATAATCACAATTATTTAGGTAAATTAATTTAATTTAGTATTTTTTAAATTATTAACACAATTATTTAAATAACTGACGTTGAAAAGCATTAGTAATGTCTAAATAATAAAGAAAATTTGAAATGTAATTTAGAAAATTAATTTTATATCTACTATATTACCGAATTTATCGAATTTATCGTCAACAACTTATAGTTATTGATTTATAATAAACGTTAGAACTTAATATTTTTTATGAAAAATTATTAATATAGTCATGAATATACCTAATATAAAAATACATTAGACGGAATATTATGTTTAATAAAATGAAAAAATGTGATACTGCCTGAGATAATATAATTCATTTCCACTAGTTATTTCAAAAGCAATGGATATTCGAAATAAATTACGTAAATTATTGCATTTAACAAACAATGCAATATTTGGAAAGTTTCATACTTTTGAAGGTAATTTTTTAGATACTACTTACTACTTACATATATGTTTCCTTCATTCGATACAAAAGAAAGATATTTCGAACCTCTGAGGAGGTATCTGCACCATTCTTGCAAGTATATTATGCAACTATACTAGTGAATATTTGAAAGTTCAATACCACCTACGCAAACTTGTTGCTCTAAATAAATTGTTACTCTATTTTATAGATGATCCATTTTATTGGTTAGCAGATTGGGGAACGATGCTTTATCGAACAGATTTATTAAGATTAACTTCAGGTTTTATATTTTGGTTTTTAATTTATGTTGATATAGTAATAGTTACGTTCATTTACTTTTCGGGTGCAGAATTTGAAGCAAAATCAGAATATCTGCCCATAGTTTTCATGATTTTTCACGTAAGAAAATTTTAACTATCCTATCGTAAACATTTTATAATTTGTATTTTAGCTAACGGTAGTTTACGGTAATACGATGAGAGTAGGCGCCATTTTAAATAACATCTTTTTGCATTACAAAGAATTATCACAAAACTGGAAGAAACCTATCCCGAAAGTAATAGAGGACGAGATGAATTGGTTCGGAAAATTCACCAAATATATCGGGCTATTCCTTGTAACAACAACTTTATTTTTCTATTTTCTATACGTAAACTTAGAGATGAATTCCAAACATATCGGAATTGTTATTATTAATACATTTCCATATAGTAAAATTATTTCAGTTTTCGTTCTTGGATTAGTAATACCTCCGGCGATAGCTTACTATATTTATGTTCCGATTTTCATTACATGCTATGTTAGTTTCCATGTGATTTTTAGGCTAAAAATGTTAAATGTTTACATACATGATTTAATCAGAATCGAGAATCAATGCAATATTACAAAGACATTTAAGGATTTAAGAAAATATCAGAATAAAATTGCTGAAGAAATCACTTACATTTCGGAACAATACCGCAAATTACAAGGGTAAAACAATAAAATAATAATCTTAATTTAAAATCAGTTTGAGTAGCATTTACGAAATAATACTGTTGTAGTTATGTACACCAATAAAGTAAAGCAACATATTTTTTCAGGATAATAAATTATTACAACGAAAATTCGAAGTGGCGTTTCCTAATGATATATACATCAGGAGCAACAGCAGTAGCCACAATTATATGCTCGGCAATGGTAAATATTTTTAATAGTTTATCATAATTTAGGCTACTACTCCTACTAATTCAAAAATATTTAATTTGTTAGGCAAATCCTTCTCAATCCATCCTTTATCAATGTGCCCTCTTTTGCGGACTCGTTATGTTTTTCGTTTCAACGGAGTGTGGTCAACAAATTCAAATTCAGGTTATTACATTATTTAATATATAACAAAACAATAATAAAACAAGATTTTTTTTATTTAAGTGTGAAGAAGTTAACATTAATTTGCAAAATTTGAAATGGTATCAATGGAGTCGAGAAAACTGCCAATCACTGCTAATTTTATTACTTCAAACGAAAAATCCTTTTGAAATTAAATGTTATGGTTTTGCAATTCAAAACAGAAAATTATTTCTTAGTGTACGTATTTGTATTTAGTTTTTTTTACAAGGTTTAGTGAGAATAAATGAGCCCTTATTAATTGGGAAAAAAATTGTAATTTCATTTTTAGTTTTGCAGATTTATACACACTTACGTGACGTATTATCAATCGATCTGAAGGGAATTGATTATCGTTTATGAATATCCACAATTATATTAAATTAACTGACGTTGTAAAGCATTAGTATAAATGTATCAATAAAGAATATTTGAAATAAATAAAGAATATTATTAATTAACTATTAATATTTGTTGCAAATGGTTTTGTATTATGTTATTAGGTTTAACTGTTCATTACCGAATTCTAAAGACCTTCCTAAAAAAACTATTGATTTGCAGTAATATTTAGTTAACCAAATATTTTTATACATAAATAAATCATCATTAATAATGTAGAAATAACAAATTTCATACAATTAATTTTATACAGTGATGTGGTCATTTATAACAATATTGATTGAGAAAATATCGATCTAAACATGATTGATTTTTCGCATTAATTCATACAAATGAACTGACGTTTTAAACATTACGATAAGCGTCTTAAAAGTGAATTAACTGCTAATTGCTTTCTTTTAACTGAAATTATATGACCTGTGCTTTCGATATCTATTATCTATTAATTTGTAGTTGATATTAAAAGTCGATATTAGTATTATTCTCTTAATGATAAAAATTAATGGAAATTATGAATAATACAAAGAAATATTTTATAAAAAAATATGTTTAATACAACTAATTTGTTTGTGGAAATAAGAAGATGGTGTAACATAATAGCATTCATTTCCATGATTTCAACCACAATGAATGTACGAAATAAAATAAACCAAGCATTTGTTATAATATTCAATGCGATATTTGGAGAATTTCATACATATGAAGGTAATTTCATTTCATTGCAAATTAATATTTGCTATTTATTTAGAGTGCCTTACGCTGCAACGCAAAAATGTTGCACTCTCTACAATACTTAGCAAAACACATAAGATGCTAGCATAGCTTCTATAACATATAATACCAAAAAATATAAAATTAAAATGTATTATAGGGGATCCGTTTTATTGGTTGGCAAATTGGGGAACGATGTTTTATCGAACGGATTTATTGAGGCTAACTTCAGGATTCACATTTTGGTTTCTTAATCATACCATTGTATTAATGATCGTGTTCGCTTATTTATCAAATGCTGAAATTGAAGAAATAGGACAATACCTGGCCACTCTATCAGTGCTATTTCACGTACGAATATTAATGTTTAACCCTTACTTACAGTACTAAAACTTACTAAAATGTGACATTTTAGATAGCTGCAGTTTATGGAACTACACTTAGAAACTTTCAGATGATAAGAAATTTTACTGTGCTTGTTAAAAGATTATCAAAAAACTGGAAGAGACCAATGAAGAAAGTAATAGTGGACGAAATGATTTCATTCGGAAAGTTAACCAAAAAAATCGCTTTCGCCTGTTCATTATTAACAACGGTTTTTTATACTTTTTATGCAACATCAGAGAGAGATTCCGGCGACATCGGTTTTATTATTATGAACCTATTTCCATATAGCAAATACTTTACGATATTCTTCCTTGGATTTGTAATACCGCCGGCGATAACTTTCTATGTTTACGTACCGATTTTCTTGACGGGCTACGTTAGTTTTCACGTTATTTTCAGATTAAAAGTATTAAATGCTTACGTAAACGATTTGATGAAAATGGAGAGTAAATCTGATATTTCCGAGAGTTTGGATTCAAGAGAGTATCAGAAGATAATTGCAGCAGAAATATCTTACATTTCCAGACAGCTCAATAACTTACAAAGGTAAAAAATGACAAAAATAATTGATATAGTTATGTTTGTGTATATTATTTTACATTTATTAATTTACACAAAGTGTAGGAATTATTATTTATTAATTACGAATAAATTATGAAACGCCAATCTAATTACTACATACAATTTGATTTATTTAGTTTGCAATATAGGCTATGCATGGGTGCAACAAAGACCATTTCCATTAGGTACTTAAAAAAGAAAAAGTAAGGGTGAAAATGGTTTAATCATTAATAAAATTGCAACTTTCTCACTCAATCTGTTATTTTAATAATCTTTCTTTCTTCAACTCGAATAAATGTTCAAATTGCAAACTATTATGCACCTAGGTGTTATGTGTTAATTGCATATTTTTTTTTAGTTTATTAAATTATTACAATGAATGTACGAAGTGGCGCTTATTGATGTTAACTACTTCTGGAGCAGTAGCTACTGCTACAGTTGTCTCCTTTGCGTTGGTAAATGTTTCTCATTTAGTTAATACCTGCTATAGTAGGTGTACATAGTATTTAATTTATCAGGCAGTGAGATCCATTCAATCCCTCATACATTTGAGTGTCGCCGTTTGTGGACTATTTATGCTGTTCGTCACAACGGAGTGTGGCCAACAAATACAAAATCAGGTAAAAGTGATTTTTGTAAAAAATATTTTACAAATGTTTTGCAAATACGATATGAAAAAATATTTCTACTTTAAATCATTTAAGTGCGAAAAGCTGCATATTGCTTTGCAACATTTAAGATGGTATCAATGGAATAAAGAAAACTGTCAATCGTTATTAATGTTATTACTACAAACGAAAAATCCCTTCGAAATTAAATGTTATGGTTTTGTGATTCAGAACAGAAATTTGTTTCTTAGTGTAAGTATGTATAATAAACTATATCTTATTTTGAACAGTAAATTTGATTCAAAATTGGATCTAATAACATTTTTTTTTTCAGTTTTACAGAATTATGCATACTTACATGATGTATTATCAATCGATCCAATGAAGTTGGTATACGAGTACCTACATACAGCAATTTTAAATTTTCACTTTAATATTTTTCTTAGTATGATTTAGACACCTATGTATTAAACGGATAAATCATAAATAACTATGTGAACTTATGTGTACTTATATGCTACTATTTTATTACGTGTAGGGTAGGGCGGGGCTAGTTGAGCAACTTTTCACTTTAGCGGATATAGCTCATCAATGATATGTGTGAATGACTTGTTATGTGGCTTGATGGATTAGTAATTTATCCCTTAACAGAAGTGCCCATAGTAACTTTTTTGTAACTAGTTGAATTTAAGAGCTACAGCTGTTTAAATGCAGAAAGTCAAGTATGCTCAATGTACCCCATAGGTGAGGTAAGTTGAGCAACGGTGTGTTTATATACCTATAGGATATGTTTATTTTTATAATCATCTATTTATTGTGATTTAGTGACAGAACAACAAAACTTAAAGTAATTTTCGCGCTTTCTATTTAAAATCAGAATTAAATAGCTTAAAAGAAAATATTATTACTTTTTGGTCACAAAAAAAAACAAAACGCACGGGGGCTTTACTCGCTTGTCGAGGCGCCGCTTGCAATAGCTCTGTGATTAGGTCTCCCCCGACCCCTTCTTTCCGCCATAAGATGTTTATGCGTACGGTGAATAGTTTGCGAGATATTTCGATTGCACAACTTACCCGTATGCTCAATTAGCCCCGCCCTACCCTACGTCTATATTTATAATATTAAAAAACAATATTTTCGTAAGTTTAAACCTTTAGTATAAATAAACCAACTTACTTATACTCTTAAAGATGCTTATATTTTCTTAAATATTATATCACTCGTTAAACAAGTTTAGAACATAATTAACTAAAAGTATCCCCTCAAAGTAAGGGTAAGTAACAGATAAAACTTTGGCAATCAGTAGAAATTACAATAAAAGAAAGAGTTATGTTTAATTTGATTACTATTATTTTTATATAAACAAACTATTTAATGTTAGATAGGCACGAGTACCTGGATTATAATCGGTAGAACATAGTCACTTTCATTTCATTTCATAACAATGAGTTTTCGAAGGAAACTGAACAACGCACTTTTCGGCGAATTTCACACTTTTGAAGGTACATATACTAATTTAATTCCAAATTTCAGGCATTATTTATTACAAATACCTTTCCCCGACTACTAATTTTTTATAGACGATGCGTTTTATTGGTTAGCAGATTGGGCAACGATGCTTTTCCGAGAAGATTTGCAAAGAATCTTATCAGGATCCATATTTTGGATTTTGCTTATTGCCATTGCTGCTATAATAGCGTTTATTTATTATTCAAACATCAAAGCCGAATCAATAGCGGACTGCATTGTCACAATCTCAATATCATTTCACGTACGAGTTCATTATTTTTCTCAAGCTTTTCGCATATAAAATGAGCTCACTGTTTCAGATGTTAGTAGTTTATGGGAGCACTATAAGAAGTTTTCAATCTATGAACAGTATTTTTCAAAGTGTTAAGGCACTAAAGGAAAACTGGACGAGACCGATTAGGAATCTGATACATAAAGAGATGATTTATACGGGAAAATTAGCTAAAAATGTTACATACATCTATTTAATGATGTTACTGATTTCTTACATTTCGTATTTGATCAATTTCATCAAGTTTAACATCAGTTTCGTAATAATCGTATTGTTTCCTTACAACAAATATATTTTTCTTTACATATTCGGATACTTGATTCCTTATACATTGTTTTTCGTGTGTGTTCCTATTTTTATCACCTGTTACGTTAGTTGGCATGTCATATACAGACTGAAAATGTTGAACGCTTGCATTAAAGATTTAAGGAAAACGGAAAATAAATGGACAATCGAAGAGGATTTGTACACAGCAGAGGGTCAAAAGAGAATTGCGCAAGAAATCTCTTTCATTTCTAAACAACACCATAACATTCAGAAGTAAGATATTTTCCATTCAGAATGCACTAAAAATGTTACAGGTCGAGAAAAATTTAAGTGGGTATAATAAATAAATTACACAGTAATGTATTGTTTTTGCTATAAAATATTATGTTTTAAATTGATTTCACTTTTTAGATTAGTAAATACGTATAACGAGAGATCGAAATGGCGTTTTCTTATGCTTTTCTTCTCAGGAGGGATGTCAATAGCGGCTGCTGTATGCAGTGCAATGGTAAAAAATATAAATATACCTACTAGATATTTTTATTTATACAGGCATTTAATCTCCTAGGCATCGACATCTATTATATTAATTGCATATTTGGGGATCATCTTAAATGGTTTAATTTTGATTTTGATTTCGACGGAAAGTGGACAACAGATTCAAATTAATGTGAAAATAAATCAATTTAATGATAGTAAAATCGTTTAATAAAATATTTTTAGTGCGAAGAAGTATACGCTAACTTACAAAATTTGAATTGGTACCGATGGAACATGGCGAACCGAAAATCATTAATAATTTTATTAATTCAAATGAAAGACCCATTCGAAATTAAATGTTACGGATTTGCTATTCAAAACAGAATATTGTTTCTTAAGGTAGGTGCTCTATTCTTTTGAAGTATTACCTATACTTTTTTGTAAAAAATTTACTTTTCGTTTTCAGCTCTTTAAAATGTTACATACTTACATAACATATTATCAGTCAATGCAATGATTGTAATGATTTCGTTTGCGTGAATAGCCATTTTAGTGATCTTAGAAAAGCACTTGTTTACAAAATTTTAGTACTTTGCAATGTAAAATTTTTATGTCTAATGTTTTAGAATACAATAAATATCAATATAAATATATATAAGTATATTTCTGGAAACATTTAACCCTCCAATAGTCGCGCCCGGTCTGTGAGACCGACCGTAAACGTTGTTTACTAAATATTCTAAAAATCAATAGCAATAAATACTGCATTTGCCTTTTTTTAGTCATTTTATTAGTCATTATTTATTAGTCATTGTTATTTAAACAACCCCCAAATGTATTTTTTTAACTATTCGAGGGTTAAAGAGGGTTAAAGAGGGAGAAATTTTGCATAGAATAATATTATTATTTATTTTCTGTAATATTGCAAATTAGGGAGTAAATTCTTAGTGAATTCTCTAATAAGAATAAAATGAAAATTTAGTTACATATACCGACAATAATTTTCATTTTTTTTTCTTTAATTCGTATATAAGTACCGTGCATTTACAAGTAGGTAGATTTTATTCATATCGGTATAGCACAAAGAACTCTTCTTTCATAATCGTAACTAATAAACCACGTGATAATGGAGCGTTAATAAAAACCCTACCCGACCGTAACTAAACGCATTACAATGCAACAGTTAAACGCGCAATGAATTTCCCATTGTCGTCTTCGACAAAACATATTCCCTACAGATTTACGAGCTTTAAATCCGTGTAAGTGCACAAACGTACGAGGCGACTCGACGTCCCGAAATATTATTAACACAACCGAATAAAATGAATCGATCTTACCTGCGTGTTGCAAGAAACGTGTTTCGCAGACGGACCGGAGCACTCGTAACCGTCGGTGCATTTTCTCCTCTGCGTGGAGACGCCGCCGCCGCAGGTCCTGGAGCAAGGACTCGGCGACGACCAGTCTTCCCACGGGCCGCTCTCCTGGTCGTTGTTGTCTTGGACATAACTGCCCGGAAGGTAGAGATTCGCCCCTTGCTGTCGTTTGAATCTGTCACTGAAGTGCCTTATCCTCTGAAAAGCAAATCCAATAATTACAGACATTATTATAACCTAGTTACACGTAATAAATATGATACAGACTATATGAAATAAAAAGTAGGTAAGAGAGTAATATGAGCTGTGTTGAATTGGGAATTATGTGTAAAAATTAATATTAATAAAAAATCATTTCTGTCTAATTATAGTACTAGTAACGAATAATTAACGATTCGTTCTGATGTATAATAGTAAACAATAAACTAGCACTATTTGGTCATTATTTTTTTCAATTTTACCACTATGGTAAACATAAAACTGTTAATTGCAAAAAGTATTAAGACGTCCTCGTGAAAGTTCCAGCAATTTTCAATTTTTAACAGAATTCCTCAATAGAAGCCAATAAAAATTTTTAACATAAGACAAAGCTAAAGCTCATCTCCTTGTCAATCATGCCGGTGATCAAGGAAGTGGTATAAAGTAACTCAGAGGTCGATATTATGAAACTTCAGACATGATTCCACTACCAACGCTCCTCAAGAGAGCTCCAGGTGGGGTCGAAGTAAATTGCAAGAGTCTAAAATTTCCGATTACGATAATTGCACGGTTACTTCTGCAACTCCTGCGTCGCGCTATAAATTCTCGATGATTTATCCTTTGAGATATTCACTTACTCGAATTATCGTGTAATTAAAACCCGTACGGGTTAGCTTCTTGGCGGCTTAATAAAGTGTTTCTTTTTAGTTTAATAGCATACCGAAAAAATGAATGCATGGTATAATTAACACATTTAAAGCATCGAAGAGTTTTGTTCAAGACTTCAACATAAAATAATAATTTCTGTATTATGAGCAAAGAAAAGGTCGAGGATAATGAGCAAAGGAACAGGAAAAGTTGAGTGTAAATAATGTATTGAAATGTACTTACATGCTTACTAAATACATTGTGAAAGAAGGTAATAAATATTATAGTAACAACTAGCGGCGATCTGAAACAGAACAAAAACACACATAAGAGTCTCATAAAAGAAGATACATACTTATTCGAAATTCATTATTTTTTTCATATTATATCTACTCAAACTTGTAAAAGGAACGTATATAAATCAATTTTTCCACGCCCAAACAATATCGATATCAGGGCAATTAAATCTATCTAAAATGCAATAATTCTATAACCAATTATAAAATTTTAACGCCTATTCACTACACACTTCTCCAGTTAGATCACCTGTATGTGCAATATTATTTTTAACATTACAGTTAGGTTAGGCAGCTCGACCATCTGGTCTCTTCGATAACAAAAAGCAGCGAAGTATCTCGATTGACGAGTAATCGCAGGAAAAAAACCCAACAGAGTGGTGTTTACCTATTAAATTTCCCCTGTCATAGATGCCCGTCGCTTCGGAGATAAGAATATCATCGATCGGATCTCATTCATAAGTAATTATATCCGACAAAAGGTATCCAATTAGCCTATAGTGGCGTGTTGATCGGACATTTATCAACGAGCGTTTTGTTCGGTAAGAAACGCAGTCAGTGATTAAATCGGATTTAATTAAAGGTTCGATTTTTAATTACAAACAGCCCCAACAAATTATTGTTTTGAATAAACGTCCGATTAATAGGTAAGAAAGGATCGGTTGGATATATCGATTAAAGGAAAATATTACGCGAACGTGCAGCCAGGTCGCTTGGGGTTTTCCGGACGTTTACCTGGAAAAGGGGTTGAAGGAAAGTCGTGTCCCCAATTCCCTTTGGATAGCAGTAGGTAAGCTTCTGCGGTCACAAAAAATCAGGATAGCAGGACGCTACAGGAGATGCTTTCCCCAATTTCGCCTAAATGGGGATATTGATCTTTGGAGAGACTGCGCGAGTATTGCGTTTGCATTTTAAATGCAGAATTGGTGCATTTGCGTAACTAAATATAACCTACTTTAGTTAATGTTTACGTGGTAACAAATATAAAGGTAGCGAATATGTTCCTGATCCTTTAACAATTCTTTTAACTTGAATTCTTTTAACTTTAATTTGAATTTGCACCATAGTTTTTTTATTATAAATTTTACAAATACCTTTACTAATATCTGCTCGAATTACTAAACCTATATTAGCTAATATTGGCCAGAATAAATTCTAGCAACAAAAATTGTGGTAACCTATCTAAAAACAGCGAATTTTTACATGTCAAGCAAGTTGTTTATAAATAGCGGCTTCAAAAGTCTTCAACTCTGTGGTGCATTACTGCAATAAGTTTCTTATAACATCTAATCTAAGTAGTTTCAAATCTACATATTCCTCTTTCAGAAGCTCCAATAGCGTACATATCCTAAAGCAACGTGCAACTAAGTTTTGTATGCTTTTTGTATCTAAGTTATTGTATCTCTTGACAAGACAAGAATACATAAGGCCCGGCTAAAAGTTCGAACAACCTTGTGCGGTGTCGAAATACGGGTTATTCCGGCCTATGGTAGAACAGGAGAGCCAACGTCGGTTGGAGGTGGCCAGGCACAATTCGGCGAAATGAACTTGAGTAAGGACGAAGCCGGCTTTCCCCAAGGATCGCTGATCGCGCTCGGGTGGATTCGTGACGTAACCCGGACAATTCGTTCCTTCGAGCAGGATAACAGCAGTAACAGCGATGTTAACGTAGTTCGCCGACATGGAAGTGGTGCCGAAGAGATTGGATTTTGTGCCGATGCAACGTTACGTTATAGATGGGGCTGGAATTCGTGGTGATTTCCAGTTTAATGAACTGGTAGGTTAAATATAAACGTTACATACTACAATTTTGTTTGGATAAACGCTTTTAGTTTCTTCTCTTGATCTTATTGGAGAATAAACACAGTCTTCGTGTTTATAAATATTATGTTTTGACATATCTCATTAGGTTAATAATAAATGTTGGTGTAAATTGCAGCGTTTTCCGCAATCTTTTGTACCATCTACTCGTTACTTATACAACTCCTTTGTATCGAATTTAATGAGTTCTCTATTTAGGAAGGTACCAACAAGAATTAAAATTTTACTCTTAATTTCATCAATTTATTAAATAATAAACGAAACAATAATTATTAATGAAAGAAATGCTATCGCAAAGCTCCATTAAAACTCCATTAATAAATAATCGCACACGCAACGTAACAAACAAAACCAAGTCACCCAGTCCAGTCCCATTCACAAAATTTCACTTTCTATGAACTGTAGAATACAACCGAATTCGCTCTCGACCCAGTAACAGTAACCTCCAATGCTCCGGTGATTCAACGGTATAAATAGCAGACGGTTCCGTAATCGTGAAAATTATATAATTACCGCTGATTACCGAAAAAAAAATCATTAACACCTGTTAGAGTTCGCTTTTAACTGCGTGTTGCCGGCATCAGGAGCTCAGGAAGCGCCGGAGCTGTGGCAAGGTGAATTTCATACCGTATCCGGCACGCAACTCGATACCGCGCTCGCCTTTCACCTGAGTTAGCTAGAGAGTATTATTTGCACCATTATTGTAAATAAATTGATAGCTGATATGTCTAGTCATTGATATGCCTAGTCAAGCGAATGAAGGAGAAATGTATAGGATATGTCCTCTATGATAGCCATTTCAAAGCTATTTAAAATAGAGCTTGAGACATTATAAATATAGGAAGTTCTACAGTCTGATAGTATTGAATAATACCTACAATTGCTTTAGTAAAATTATTCCGGCGTAAGAATGGCATATAAATTCAATATAAAAGAAAATTGGACACAATTTAATAGTTGAAGTATACTGATTTTACTATTTACAGGTAATCAAACCCTACTTAGACCCGGAAGACCGGCAATTAAGTAAATAAGTATTAACAAATGAGTTTCTAAACTCTCTCAATGAATTCAGTGAAAATCCAATTTTTCTGGAAATAATGGGGCAAACGACGTCCACTAACAATTCAGGTGTAACTCAATTCAGGTACAAATATTTTGCATTTCTCGACGTGCTGCTCTCCCATTACAAAGATAGCGAAATGTTGCAGGTAAATGAGTCTACCAGCCCGTTATCTAAACTAATTTTGGCTGTAAGTTTAGGTTATCGAATAGAGCTGTTAATCGTTATTCAAATGCCAAAAATTTTCTTTTTTCTATGTCCGAATTTATCTGCTTTATAATGACGAATCTATTATGTATGTATATAAATAAAATATTCGAATCACCACAGTATTTTTATTTTTATCTTATTCAGGTGGTCTGTTCGTCATTTTGAGTCGGTTAGCCTCTACCTGATACCCTTACAAAAGGGTTTATTTATCAGCTGACACTTCCTATTTAGGTGCTGTACTGATCATGACTTAGTAACAGAATGAATGGAGAGATTAAGCAATAAAATTCGTTTTTTAAATAAGAATGCACATACTGTGATTTATGACTTTAAAATGACTAGAAAATTTACCCGTAGAAAACATAATGAGCTTATTGTTGATTTATTTGCGTTAAAAGGAAACTCGGTGCTCTTGGGAACACGAATAAGTGAATTAATAAAACACCTTATAAAGATTGTTATTAATTAATTCAACCATGTCCAATCTACTGTGAAGCATAATAAGATGTCGAAGATATTCAAGTAGGTAAGTACTACACGAAGAAGAAGTGTCGTATTCGCACTATACAAGGTATCAACTAAAATTATTCGGAATTGTTAAAAAAATCCTTTACTCGTGTCCAAGTTTGTTGTGTGATTTGCATTTAATATTTTATTCCTCGCAAGCTCAAACACAAACAACCATTGAACGAATAGTAAATAGAAATACAAGGCAATTGTTCATTCATAGCATTAAACTATTCAATTTCTCGCGAAAGCACGGTCGTTTATAATGCAAATAATCTGTTGACAGGTTGGCATGTTTGTAAATAGATCAAAGATGCAAGTGAACACCCGAACAACTATCTGATGCACTGATTTTGCATTATGGTAATATTACAATGCATTTTTGTTGTCGATACGATACGCTATCTGGCGCACATCTCCTGGATTTTTTCCGCACATTGACAACATCTTGGTATCAACAAATTACAAAAGGATTCAATTTGACATGGGATTCTGAGATTTTTTTATTCAAATAGTGGATTGATGTTGATTGATGGTATTAAAAACGTTATATCATTGCGTGTAAAGAAGCTTAAGATAGTTGAGAAATAGAAAATTAGAAATTTTACAACCCCATCTAAACTTGCTTGTTGTGCTTTTAATATTGTTCTCTAATTTGCAATATTAACTGATTGTGGGCAGTCAACCACTTTCAATTTTTTTTTAAATCAAGTTTGGAATTACATTTACTAGTCGATTCAAATAAAGCATAATTTATTGACCTAATAAATTCGCTCGTGTATCCGGATTATAATGACGTTGTCGGTACTCGGTACTGCCATGATAAACAATAAAAAGGTACTCGTTGGTCCCAACACAAGCGTTTAAATGAAATGAAAACGCTCTTGTTTATGGCCCATCTTCATTACAATTACAAGGTTTAACAGCATTCGTAGCAATAAAAGACACCTGCAGTGACTTTACTCGTTCCAATGAACTTAAAAAACTATAAGTGGCAACATGCTTATATGTACATAAGATTACGCTTTTGATTTTGATTGAGGCGTTCCTCTTAAAATAACTCTTTTACGATGCGCTGTTAAGAAATCTTAAATTAGGTAGATATAAATGTAGTGTAAGTGTTAGTGCAAGTATAATGGGGTATTATCAGACCATTTAGCTTGTTGGAATATAAACGTTCAGTTAAATTTAGTTATCAGTTTCCTTATTATATGCTGATTTTATTGGTTGATTCTCTATTTATAAAAATGAGGTTGAAGTTTTTTTATTCATCACTGTTTTCAGGTAAGCAGTAAATTAATTATGAAAGCACCTGTAGAAAAGAAATTATTTCAAGCATCCACTGGAAGCATTAAAATGAGTTATTCAGATTCAAAACAGTCCTAGACGGAGCAGAAGAGTAAAAAAATTAAAAAGATAGAGGTAATCTCGATGTACCGTCTGCCTACTCATTTTTCGGAACCAGTTCATAGACTCTTGCCCGTCTTCACTAACTGATTTAACCATATTTGGTAATGAATTTCAGACTCGGTTAATATAAATTTCATTGATGTCCACGAGAAACGAAAAAAGCTCCCACCGAAAATTCTACCAGAGTCGATTTCAATCGACTAATTTATTAATTTCGATGATATTTGTTCGAAAGAACGAACGCTATTAATCGATTATAATATTAATTGGGATGCGCTTTAAGCCGTTCGGCATCCCTGTGAAGGCATTCATTCGTCAGTCATCATGATAATTTTGAATTCTGACAAGCGTTGGGATAAGCACCCAACTCCGGTCATTGTTAATTGACAACCGTATCAATACAACGTTTTTGATTTGCTCTTCTATACAGGGTGAGATTCTATTTTGGGGTTTTTCGAGTAGGTTGAGAACGTGACTAAGATTGTTTGGGTTAACAATACGTTTTCTATTCGTTGTGGACATTGGGGAATGAACTAACGCAAACATAACTATTTTGAAAATTTATTATTCTATACTACAAGTAGATATCTAAATTATTTATTTGTATGGGTATAAATAATGTACAGTTGTAATTAAAGGACTAATTATTTTAATTTGTTGTTTGCGTGTATTGGTAGAATTAGCAACATATTTATTTAAAACATAATAATTAAAAGTTATTTAAATTTTAATATGTTTAATTGTTTCCTTAAGTAAGAATCCTTTCCGGTTATACATATAGAGTTCATAAGACATAGCATAAGAGCGCAAGGTATTACAGGAATGGTGCTATTTCAGGGATTTGACTACATAAATTCAATTATTTTTAGATTATTTCTTGCAACGGCATTTTACTGCCACATAGATTAGTTTGAAACGTACTAGTTGTAAGTCTGTCAATGATTATACTCATTGGTATTCATTATTATAGGGAATACTGGAAAGGAAACTTCCAAAACAAATTCCAGAAAGTCGTATGATTGGGAGATATTATGAGAACCTAATATGTACCATAAATTCTTATGCTTAACTTTACGTATACACAGTAAAATCCACTTAATCACATGTATACCAATATAGAATTATCATTTCAATCTGCCTATAAACAATCTTTCTATTAAGGAAAATAAATCTTATTCAATTTATTCTGTATTGTGTATCCGCTTCGTATGGCATTCAAACACCTACCTGCCGTGGCGTAATAACTTTATCAATGTTTACAGAAAACTTATATGATGAATGAACTTTAGTTTAAACGTATTAATTCTAGCCCAAAAAACATGCTAAGATCTATGCCAGAAAATCAATACCTTTCTTAATAAATTATTTTCAGAACTAAACAAAACATGTTAACAATAATTCCAACCTCATCATTCCGTTAATTTCTTCAATTAAATGTATAAATACGTCTCTTATCATAATTGTTTTAAACGCTCTTATACCGAACGATAGGCATAAGAGGTTCGATAAAGAACAATGCGTACAAAACGAACAATCTTCCCATTCATGCAGGTACTCGTTCAGTTCCTTGTAAATGCTTTCGCCTTATCGAAATTTTTATGAATATTCAAGTCCATTACCATTAATAACGAGCCGCACGATAACTTCGAATCTGTTCCCAGGTCACAATGCAAAGGATCGAACATGTGATGCGATGATAAATTATTCTAAACTTTTTAACTATCCAATCGAATACCGAACGTAATGAAATAGTGTATAGACGCACCAGGAAGTTAAGCAGGTATTTGAAGAAGAAAGTTTGTTTTAAATTGTTTATTGAAATAACAAACGTTGTTAAAACAAACTGCAGATTTCTTATGCGTGTTTTATGTAGCAATGACCAAAGTTTACGCTATCTTCTGACTGTTTGTATACATTATTAGTTATTAGTAAAGAGATGTATGAGTTTGGTTCAGAAATTTCTTGTATTAATCACATAAAGTCTACTATTAGTTTTAAAATTTTATTATATCAACCGGGCGCGTAAAATGTGAAAATCTCAGTTGAGGTCGAATGTCAGGGTCTCTAGGTAAGTATACATCGTAGTCGAATAACAAACACCAGTCATTCCGTTGCGGCATGCAATGCAATTACATGCCATCGCATCCGTAGGTGCATTACTGGCAGATGCTGATGGAATAGATGCATGAGGGGATACTTAAAGAGATGGCGATGTTGCCAATCAACTTACTTTTCCCCCTATTCTCAGAGGAAAATTTAAACAAATTATACACAGTTGTTATAGACGCTTAATTCGTTAATAATTAACCATTTAAAATTGTTAAAAAAAGGGAATTGAATGGGAACAAGTCACAGTGCTTGTTGAATAATATAATGAACGGACCGATATAGCCTATAGTAGGTAAATGAACTGGTGCATGTATTCGATTGTTGGTTGATTGTTTTCGAAGGGAATTTTTGTATATTTGTGTGGTCAATGTAGTAGCCGCATTTGCATTCACATATTGTACTCGTATTTATAGCATCTGCCCGTAAAATAGGAATTCATAAATAACATATTCGTGCTCTAGAACGACATTTTGGATAATACATATATGCGATACATTTCACGTTCTTGTATTCTACTGCTACTGATTTTCGTTTTATTTTTTAATATTATTCCAAGCACTCACAATACTCAGTGTAGATACACATAAAACATGTAAACAATTCTGGATAATAAAATACATATTCCTTTCTAAGACTGATGAAGTTTGAAAGACAAAATTCCTTATTGTACTTACATAAGATTTAACCCTCTAGACCTTCCATTTTTAATGTTAATAAGAAATGTTTACGAGACGTAAAACTTTTACATATTTTAAAATAACAATAGGTTCATTCGTTCTACTCGCTTATAAGATTTACAGTTGATGTATCTAGTATGCCCGTACTCTCTCGGTACTTATGGATACCAGCATATAATTATACAATCGGCTTTTCATAAAAAATCCGTCATCCTAACAGAATGCACCGCCTAAACAGCCTTGAAACCTTCTTAAGGTATACCTAATATCACACAAGGCGACGTCGTTAATAAGTTGCACCGGCGGTATCCTTTTTTAATGGACTTTTAAAATATTAATTGAATTTTATAATTGAAACCCTTCGTGTATTCCCGATGTTCGATAGTTGCATACTAAAAGCATTCATGTTTAGTAATCGGAGGTTTTCCAAACGAATTATTTTCTCAAGCATAGAGAAAACAAGACATCAGACGTTCAACATCTCACGAATTTCGCAACCTAACGATAAGATAAATGTTTTGTTTTGTGTAGCAGGAAAACGACAAAGCTAACGTTGAACCGTCAAGAGATTTGCTAGGTAAAATAAATGAAGAAACGTGTCTATGATGCTTCAAGATAGGGAGAGATTACATGCTTGTCTTCTTCGTATTAAATCATTCTGCAGTTGTCATTTATCTAAATAAAAGTACTGTTACGAGGCTCGTTAGATGCCTGCAATTAAGAAAATAGTAATAGAATGTACGAACATTTCATTTAATATTTCTTGGATAATTCATAAAATTTTAATGTTGATAATAAAACGTTACAAGCAGGATTTGCAGCAGGTGAAAAAAAAGAACATTTTGTAAAAAAATCCTATAAAAGAAATTGAATTATGTATATGAAATTTAAAAGACCTGAAATCCGACTGAACCAATTTCAGGAAGATTTTGTAAAAAAAATTTAAAAGGACTCGATTTAAAATAAGATATAATAAGATATATAAGATAAAATAAATATCTTATTGTGAAAACCAGATTAATTATTCAGTTTCATTAATTATTTCTTTTATAATTCATAATTCTTGGATAACGTATAGAGATAAAGATTATAAGTATCTAACATTTACAGCTGGTGAAAAAATTAGGAAGATTTCGTAAAAGGATTTGTTTGTAAAAGGAATTGATTTATATAGAAATTAGAAAATTTGAAATCTGACTGCGAAAATCGAAATTTATTCTTACTTCGTGATTGAGAACGTTGTCATTAAAAGCTGATAAATTAGAATCGTATTGACCTTTCCAGTTCGTTTCATTGCAAACATTTATTAACGGTTGGTGTTCTTCCTTATACAAACATTTTATTTGAAGAAGATTAAACTGTACTGCGGTACTTAAATTTCATATCGTCTATAAAAAGTATTAAGTACCTACAACATTGAATTATGTATCTCACAATCGTAAATTGAATTTTATTATTTATTCTATTTCCTATAGAACTCCAATCACGAAGACCGTAAGCAAACGAAAGTACTAGCTACATAAAGTAAAATTTATTAATAAAAAGTTAATTAAAGCGTTGTGATATTGTAAACAAGTGCGCCTATAATTTTCGTTATTAATACCCAGATTATCCGATTATCAGTAACGGGTAATTTCACGCAAAATTGTACACGCAGCTGGGCATCGAGCAAACCTCAGTCTACGTGGTTTAAGTTTAACAAGGTCAAATCATACAGTACATACCATGGTATATTATTTTTCGCGATTATAATACTAATTTGGAATTATTTGGTCGTAAAGTTAATAAGGAAAAGTTCTTTGTACGGAAAATAATAGAATTTCGTATAAGATAAGCGTTTCAAAGCGGTACAAGTTATTAAAAATCAATAAACATGGTACATAAAACTCAATAATTAGATATTCGAAAGTCAAGCTTTTTACGAAAGCAAACATTTTAATAGATACTCGCTCTCAGATTAATTGCTGATCTCTTCCCACGCTCGTAATTGAGTCACGCCCACGCGCGTCTTATCTCCCATTGAAAATAATAAAAGCAAAAATTCCAATTAGACATTTCGTGAAATACCGAAACCTGTACAGATTGTACGCCACCCATCCGCATGCATCCCATCTCGTGTATATGCATAGGCGCTCGACATAAAAGTCCGCGGAGCCCGTTGAAGCTCGTAACTAGCAAGTACTCGTATCTAATAGATGGTATGGGTAAATAATCAGTTTATTGATACGATCAAATGCGAGTCTCGTTGGATTGTAATGTCTTACCAGACTGCACGTCTCGATTTTCCGTTGCGTCACAAATTTGTTCTGATGACATCGAGCAGATTTCAAGTGAACGTTTCAGCGCTTTAGCGATGGATACTTAATTATGCAAAAATTTGTTTTTTGTAAAATGTTGTAATTTCCGTAGAAAGATACCTTATACGTGAGTTGCTTTGCTTTATTTTAGTGGCGCTAAATGGTGTTTAAAAATTTGCTGCTTTTTTAATAAAAAAAACCCTTATTTTTTGAGTAAATTGTGAGTTTTAGGGAAGGTGCTACAATATTTTACTTTTGATTGTAGTGCCTCTCCCAAGTCGTGCCCTAAATTTACCTAACTTTTTAACAACGCAAGAAGCAATAGTCAGGGACGTATCCCATTAATTTAAAATAATGACGATTCAGAAATTACCGGACCCAAAACGAACGAGTTGAAATTAGTCTTCAGGAGGTGTATGATGAATTGCTCCTTTTTACAACTTACTTCTCGTGCATACAAATGAACCAAACAGAGAATTATTTCTCGATTAGTAAGTTAGTACTCTACACACCCTCGATAAATATTGATAAACCTATTATAAATATTTCGATCGCATCATCGCCGCAAAACGATTGTTCTGTTCAAATTGATCGATAGGAAGCATCCCGAGTACCCGAATAAAAAACCACAATTACCCGTGGAAATGAATAAGAATAAGAATAAAGAGGCCACCCAACTCAGCAACTTTTATCCGACTTTTTTCCTCTCCCTCGCGCTCACTCTCTCCGCAATATCCAGTCGAGTTGCGTTCGTTAAAATACCTCGAATATGTCATGTCATCGGCTGTTGATCCCAGTGAAAACAAAAGACGACGAGGGTTTGCGAATTAGCAAGTAAATACCTCGGGAACCCTGTAATTTTTTGTCGGCGCGCGCGAATCCTCACAAAGGAGAAACGGACGCGACGCTCGAGGGATCGCAAGATTTTAAAATCGAATTCACGGGCGTGCACCGATCGCGTATCTCGAGAGAGAAAAAACGGAACCATTTTGAGCGCAGGTTAACTGCAAATTGTCGCTATTTAACGATATCGTCGATGTTGCTGAAGCGGCGTGAAAATTGAAGTGCCGTAAATTTCGTGAAGCTTAACAGCTTAAAATTTTTGTAAGAGATACGGGGCAGATTAACGTGTGTGAGAGGTGTGAAAGAATATGCGTACAGACTGGCACTTGAATGCATGAAGAACTTTTGTAGAACAATTTCGCTGTAAAACTTCAGTAGGCTAAAAAATCAGGAATCTAACATTTTAAAGTGGAAGCTTTAAGGCTGAGAAACGTTACATATTTTTGAATTTTTTTTACAATTATTACTCAACTCCTAGTTGATGCACATTCCATGAATTCCCTATATGCTTTCCCATGTATTTTCACACTTATTATTGCTCCCATTGCAATTTAATGAATAACTAGATAAGTGCAAAAAAGACCTCCTAGATCATAAGCGGATCTAGAAAATTTTCGACATCTGGTATCCCAGATGAATGTGTATCTATAAACTTTTTTACAGACATCACCCAACCGAAGAAACGTATTTCTTCTCGTAAATACCACATACAAAGTTTGCAATCTCTAATATTAACAAGCGTAATTTATTAAGATAAAGTAACTAAATAAGGTAAATAAATACCTTCGTACAAATTTACTATATTCATAATTGTGTAGATAAATTGTTACTCTTTAAACCGCCCCGTAGAATCCAACTAAATGTTTTAAGATTACGTTTCATTTAGTTACATCCTGGAGCTTTTACATTGTATACTTACGACAATACTAAATGTAAGAAATCGATAATTAAGGTATAATATTCGACGCCTATCGATTTTCTGATCATTGAACACGAGCAGTGAAATTTGAATCTTAAATAGTATCGATTTCAGTCAATGCATTTTTTTAAACAAGGTGAACCTAAAAAGTTATTGGAAATAACGAAACTATTAGAATAAATATGAACGTATAATTGTTGCAAACTGTTTATTGCTTTAAAACATTACTTTATACTCAATATTGTACTCAATGGGTGTACCTCTATAATAATAGAGTAATCAACAAAAAGATCAAAATTATTTACTCAAAAGATACGTAACAATTATAGTTAAATATAGGCAAGTGAAAGGATTGAAACAGTAAATTAAATCCTATGAAATCGCATAATTACAGCATCTGTACCTAGTGCCCATCTCTCATGAATCACCCGGTATAAATACAATGTAACACCGCACCGCATGTGTGGTCCGACCATTAGAAATCATCATCATAACCAACATCGGCGAGGGCAAGTAAGCAGAAGAACGCGAACCCCTAGTTGTGTTGCGACTCATGAAGTAGGTTAAATGTGAACTCAAAGGACCTACGGAGTAGTTTGTTTCTCCTATGTGGGTCGAGGAGTGAGTGATTATCGACTAATTGTTAAGCTTTCCGGTGGACCGAGAGTTTCATAGATTTTTTTTTAAAGGTTACTTTGCCATATTTTATTATGGAACATTTGATAGACTTCGCTATAATGGTTTGCGTTTCTCGGTAAACGCACGAGTTTCGAACAAAAACATCAAAAGGTTATTCGGTTAATTGGCCGAAAAGTCGCTGCCTTCATTAAACGTTTCGAAGAAGTCTAGATCCTTGGTAACTCAAAAACGATAACGTAAAATAAAACGAAATAAGCGAGACATGAGACAAAGGTCCTTGACCAGAGTGGAACCTATACTGTATTTGGTATAGGAATAATCCGCCCTGCCTTTGTTTAGATTCTTAGAACGAGCCATTTTTATTAAAAGTTTGCCTCGAAATTTGTTCCGGCACCTGTTTACCCAGATTTACGTTTTACTCATTATAAAACTTCGTGGAATATATGCAAAAAAATTTCCAAATATGCAAAATATGCATGCGCATTTTTTACAAATTACAAATTTTTGAAAACATTTTTTTAAGATTCTAATTTGGTCTTAGAAATTGCTGAATACTCATAAAGTATGTTAGGGGCTTAGAAGTCATTAATCAATAAAATTAGAAATAGTACTTTAAATAGTTTTTCCGCAAAGAATCGAATTTATGTCAATAGGTCACAGGTGTGCATTAGGCCCAAGCAAGTTTTCCTGATGCCCGATATTTTTGTTTCCGTACTATGAACATTTAGTCGTTAATTAATAATGTCAATACTCGTTTGAAGGCTAATAGAACGTTAAACATTGAATGTTTGCCCAATTTCAACACGAATATCGGCTTGTGCTGAAAATTGTGTGCTAAAATTGTCTACTTTATAAAAAGTCTTAAATTGTAACAGAAAGCTATTGTGTGTTAGAAATTAGAAAATAATTCCTGCTGCCAAAGCACTATCCTCGACAATTTTAATCCTTATTAATTTATTATTTATACGTTGAATAGAAATTAGCGGACAAAAAAAGAAGACAATAATAACAAAATTGAATTGCATTGAAACAATTAAACGATTTACTCCTAAAAAATAAAATAAATTGAAATAAAAATTCTACTTTGTGTTTAGCCATGAAAAATTTCAAAAAAATAATCGATTTAATTCTTTCGCAATAAATCATTTTAACATGTTGCAGGTATCTAAAATTTCGAATGCGACATTCTTTAGCCATGCAACGGTAGCACAGGCTAATATTTGCTTAACTAAATAAACAATTACAGTATATGCAGTGCTCACAAAGTATATAACGGTATAACGGCTTTAAAAATTATTTTATAACACATTCAATGTGCATAAATCATCTTACTTGCAGGTACTGGAGATTGGATTATTCCAGATTTGCATCCGCCGTTCAATAGAACAAAATATAATCTATATTTATGCGTTCGCTTGATTCATGTCGCATGATATTTTGTGCATATATTTTAAAATGATGTATTGTTATGATGTTCGTTACTTTTAATGCGACAAATTCATATATACTGAGGTTTTAAATATTTGCTTTATTTGTATTTATCTTTTACATGGTGTAATAGGTTATGGAGAGTTTTACCGAAGGTATTTGTAAACTTCAGTTAAATTAACTTTAATTTAAATGAATTTAGCTCTTAGTTTAAAAATAATCCAAATATTTGTGGCGTTATCGAATGCAGTGCTATTTTCAATTAAGCAAATAAATAAATTGAGTTGAATGCACTCTCCAGAATTATTTCAAAATTATTTTTCGATTCGACCGTTGCAGTAGAATTGTAACATATTTTAATCGACAGTAAATCTAGTAATAAATACTACAAAGTAATATCGATAAGAAAGCTGTAGTCGTGAATTTCAATGGTTTAAAACGGCTTAAATTATAGTAACAATTTTATTCAGTTGCACAATCGAACACATCCATTTCATTAAAATTACCCTTTGATAATGTGACCCGACACTTCTAAAACACGGACAATCTAAACACGAAAAAAGCATGAAGTGAGTACGTTACAGCATCTTCAATTGCACATCGATCTTCCTCAAATCGTCCTCGATGATGGATTTCCTTCTCTGGAATTTGAGCGAATCGCATTTGAACGGCAACGCGTTGAGTTCTCCGATCCGCTTGTTATACTCCTCGTTCAACAATCGCGTTTTGGTCTCCTTGCTTTCTTCGACCGACTCGGTGTCGTACTGGCTGGCGACGTCCAGCTTCAGGGGCAGCATATTCGCGGAGAAGTGGCCGATGCTCGACGCCGGTATGCAAATGTACTTGGAAATGGGGAGCTCTTCCTGATTGTCGACGATCTCGCACGCGTTCTGGCAGTACGCGTCCGTTATCGTGGTGAAATTAGATGTGACGGCCTCGTAGTCGTTGGATATCATGGATATGGAGAAGCCTTGTTGAAGTCCTGGGTCCTTTGGGCATTTTAGGTCTCTCTTGTTGGTGGTTTCTTGATTTGCGTTGGATGGTTTTTGTACGTATAGGTGACTGTTGGTGACTGTTTGCGTTAGTTTGTCGCTTAGAACGCTATCGTCGCATTTCGATATTCTACCGTTTAGGTAAATCAGCCTGACTACTCTTCCGAGTCGTTTAGTTTTGTCTCGGGGACATGATTTTGAACCGATTTTTCTCTTAAAATTTGGAAGTCTATTAAAACTTGATAAGTTCATTTTAGCCTAATTTATAAATGTGACAATTCAGTCCATTGCTATTGACATTGTCATGTGTTCGCATCAAGCACGCAATTCCTTACTTCTTCTTAACAACTTTAAACTACGTACTTTCTTTCAATCACTCCATTATAGGCACATCAACTTTAATCAAGTTTTAAATTAAAAGCAAACATTTTCTATCCTCATAATTATTTTACCAATAATTTTTCCATTCATCCACCAAAAATCAAAGTATTGATATTTCTTCCCACCGAAACCAATACACAACTATTTCTTCTCCTAATTCTACTCGAATTCTACCTATTAGAAATTATATAAAGTATTTCGCGGATAAATTAACAAATTGCGAACAAAATACGCGAGCGTCCGATTAATTGGCATTAATTTAATTTATAAACTTCTGATACAGACGGTACACATCTGGTATAAACGCCGAAGAGTTGAAATTGTGATTCGGACCGACAAGCAGATGCCACGCCAGTGATTAGCTGGTGGAATCTGTGATGTCGGCTTCTGTTTCTTCCTTCATTCTACCTGTTAAGAAGATATTTTAGGATTAGGCGTCAGTGGTGGAGGAGACGGCTTTACTGTAAAATTGCCTATATTGTGTCAGTTTATAGCAACATTTTTCCCTTAAATATTATTTTAATTTGGAGTGCACTTCAGGGAATGCATTTAAGATAACTAATAAGAGTGTCTACCTTTACCTTGATTGTTAAAAGTGTGAAAGTTTTAAATTTAAAGATAGGTGCTTGTTTTTAATTATATTCTGTGCCGTGGTAATTGTTTTAAATGTATACCTGTAGGAATTTCTGTTTCTCGAACGTGTTGGGTACGTACAAATTTAAGGGTTGTCCATGAGAGTTGGAAAGAACCCTTCTCACGATAATTAATGCCTTTTTTATGTAATCCTCACGCCCTAATAACTAATGGACCGGATTTTATCGTAGGACGATACCGGTGACATGGAAAAATTACTTTAAAAAATTTTTACCGGGATAAAATTGAATTATAAAACTAATGAAGCCGGACGAAAAATGTGGATGTGTAATTTCTCTATTTTAACTCTGCCTTTTGGGTAGGTTGCTTTAGATGATTAATGTAAAATATTTTGGAAATTTACGAATCTTTAGTTAATGCGTTTTATTTTAAAAAACATTAAGTAAACTCCACTGGGCGAATAACTTTCAAGAGAACGACGATTCGATAAATATTTGAGGTGATTTTTTTACGTGTGAACTACTTGCGATTAACATATTTGCTTAAGATATTTCAAAATTTACACGACTCATCGAAGTTAAAAGTTTCATGTTACCTACAGGAGTATTCTTACTCAAAGCCAGAGCCGGATTTACCCTCGAGCACTAACGCATTAAATAGTTTTTCGTGCATTCCAAAAAGTATGTTTAATTTAATAAGTTAATTATTATGCTAAAATAATTCAATTTAATTTTCGTGCATAAATAAACGCGAGGAAAATGGTAAAGATTAGGGGTTCGTTGAAGTCGGCAGTCCGGCCCTGTTGGGCACCAGCAGATTTACGACCTCACCGGCTCTTCGTATAATCTCTGTGTGTTTAGATAAGTTGCCGAAGTAGTGCCACATTAACAGTTTCTGTCAATAAAAGGAATCGGCCTTATCCTAATTTTTTCTTGTCCGCGTATGTCAAATATTTGACAATGCTTTACGCGCGTGTTTTTATTTTAGGTCAAGTCAATATTGTTGAGATTTCACTTTATGATTCTCGCGAAAAGCTCGGAAAAATGCGCTTTCACAGGAATTTAAATGGTTTGTACCATTCCGATAAAAACTAATTCCAAGTATATGTAAAAAAATCAAATCAAAATTACATAATAAATAGAAAGTTTCTATGTAGGTACATCAAATTACTTTTTTTATTAGAAAAAAATCATCAAATTTGTATGAAGAGAGCTTGTTTCACGCATTTATAAATAACAATTTACGAGTCTTCGGTACACTGAATGATGCACCTGCGTATTTACCATATTTTCAAATTAATTCCCGGAGACTTTATGAAAACGTTTCGTAACGTTCAAGTTCAAGTTCATGATATTTATAGAACTCCGACAGAAGTATTGACAGGATTATTTAAGTACCTACGTTTTAAACACTGAATATATTTTTTGAGTACTTAATGCAAGTTGAGTACATACCAAACTTGGTCCTGTTCGAAATACTCGAATGTAGGTGATTAAAGAATTATTCGGGAAAAAGTGTTTCGTGAAAGAACAAAAGAAATTCGATACTTTTTGTTAGAAGAAATGCGTTCAAATGAGAAATAAGGTTTCCTATAATTTGAGAATAGGATACTTTTAGAGAATATACAACCATTGTTTTTTTATAGGGATTTGTTAAAATCCACTACCCTGTCAATAAATTTTAAAAATTTTAAACTAAAAATTACTAGTATTAATAAAATTAATTCTCATTAATTACATTATCTACAGAAAAATAATTATCAAACTTCTCGGAAGCGCTTTAGATTTTTTTGCGACTTTCCCACGCAATAAGCCGCCTTTCATTCAAATAAATAAGAGGCGATGGATTCAGAAAAGAACCCTTCTGTGTCCCGTTCGTGCAGGTATGCAAAAAAGAAAACCGCAGCGTTTTTTAACAAGAATACGTACGAAACGAACGCGTCAAATTTCATTGCATTTTATTACCCACTGAGTATTATATCTCACAGCGTATTTAAAACAGCACGAATAATTATCTTTTTTTCTTCTTTTTCGCCGACCGGTTAAAATATAATTGAGCGTGGAAATTTATTACTTTCAATTTCTCCTAATACGAACGATATTTAATAATTATTTTAAGGATTACAAAAAAAAATTACTCACAATTTAGACCGCCTGCCGAAAATCTCCATCCCTTTAAAGGGCGTACGTTTCCCTCGGAAAAAATACCGAATTACCACTCACAAACACCGCGAGTTCGAATGCAGCAACTGAAAAACCCGACTGAAACTCCGAGTGGCCGATAAATGAAGAGCGAAAAGCGCGACCTAAAAGCTCTCGCGGGCGAGCACCGGTCCCGTCCTTCCGTCCGTCGAGACAAAGATTAGAATGAAACCGAAAACCCGCACCGAAACCGGCGACACCATCACCAGAAGATTCGGATGCTTCTTCCAGAGAGAGCGATGCGTCGACGAGCACGCCTCCGCAAGAAAAATAAGCGACTTAAGGGCCCAGAGCGGACGAGTCCGTGCCCAGACGCGGTGTAAATGACGAGATAAGGCGAGAAAAATGCGGTTCATTTTTCACATTTTTCGGATAATTATTCAACTTGTTGGTTTGTCGGGAATGTTTCATGGAACTTCGACTAGTCGGTGAGATGAGTGAGATTTGAGGAACTGAATGTTCAAAGCAATCTATTCAATTCCAACTTTTCGTTCATTACGAATTGAATGAACGTGATCAATTTCCTCAATATTTCGATGATAAATCACATATTTACTCTTTTTTTATTAACACTGTCTTCCCAATATCTTGCTCATACTAAGTAGAGTTGCTTTTTCATCTTCTCTACTTGTACTTAATTAATAAGTAATCATTCGTCTGCCTCAATGCATAAATGCATAACTCTGATAAAGTGTGATTTAATAAAGTGATTAGAGCAAAAGGTTCCAGGGCGAGGTAACCAACCTACTTGAGGTGTAAGAACCCACAAAACTCGTGGCACCTTTGAATCACAAACTGCCTATTTTATCCAATACAAACTAAATGTTATAATATGTATGTTATGCCAATTTACTTTCAGAAAGAATAAACCTTATTTAACGTAAAAAAGACGATTTCACAAAAAACAAAATTATTTCTACGTGATTATCTCTACTTTCAAGATATAACAAATTAACAAGTAGAATTCGGTGTCCGACGTCATGCTCATCTGTTAAAATATTTTATTTAACAAACCTTCCTTCTGAGAAAGACCGTGCGACTCCATACACGCCCTATTAAGGGAACATCTGACTATAACGTGGGCTACTTGGTTCATTTGTTGTTATGTCTTTGTTGATCTTCACATCTGTCAGCAACGTGACTTTGGGTTTATTTCCTTCCTCCATTGACGACTAAAGTGCAAAAAGTCTAAATAAACAAAAGTCGCAGGAGTAATTTCAAGATTCGAATTAAGAGGTTTTTAATTACTCTTTATACGTACATAGAATCTTTAATACCATTCTAATTTTCAACTGCAGAAACCACTATGGAAATGATTTTGTTATGCTCCATTGAAATTATTAACGATAGTTAATTAATACTGAAGTATCCATAGTATAATTGCATCTGTCACGTAGGTACTGAAACAATGATTTTTTTTGTAAATACGCCGCAACTATAAATCTTATTTATGCTAATAGAAATTAGAATCAGGCCGATAACCTACTTAAATTTATTTTAGTAGGTAATACCTGTTTATGTCCTGTAGGTATTACTTTTACGTCGTAAGATTTATGTAGTTTGATTGTGAGTATGAAGTTTTCCTTTGGTCAGCGCGAATTCTACGAAATCATAGTTTTATGAATAAAGAGTTCGACGCCGGAAATTAAAAAAAAGAGGAAACCATTTTATCGCTTGTAGCATCCTTTCCTCCCACGAACCCGTGTAATTTTAATCTTGGACTGATTTTCCACTATCTATGAAAGACACATACTTATTGTATCACATTAAAATGGCACATATTCCATTCCAGTATCCTTGCTGATAACGTTTCATCGATTGCCCACGTAAGTTATTATTAGCAATTTATTATAAAAATCGAAGGAAAAAATGAAACATCAATACCTAAATAAAAATTTTAAAAATATATTTTCTGATTGAAATGGAGGGTGAGAAATATAGAGACTTATAACTGGAATAAATTCATTATTTCGGTTACTGCACATATTTATAAAAAAAACCCCGAAACTCGTCAAATTTTATTAATAAATTGACATTTTTCAACGTAAAAATGTGATCTCTACCTTCAACCCTCTTCGAGTGACAGATACAACCCCTAATTTTTTAAATGGGAAGTATAGGCTTGTGATATATCATTCTTTTCATTCTCTATAGAAAAAAGGTATTGTTTTCCAGTTTATTTAAAAAAAATATTGTTCATAATTAAGAAAAATTGCAATTTCAATATATGGATTAGATGTTTCAAATGCTCACCGCGAACCTCTTTGCAAACTCCTATTCTTAAATAAAAATGTCTTCTAACTTTATTTAACATTCATATTGTTACAAGTTCAACTTAAAACTTAATAACTTTTTTATCATAATTTTCTTATTACCCCAGATATTTTTATGAACTTTTCTTCTTAAAATCATCCAAATATTCACATCCTGAAGTATCGGCACTCAATTAATTATAACTGAATCAATTAATGAATTATATCATTATATCTAATTAGGCACCTTCTTAAAAAATACAATCATTTAAATTTGGCACCTTTTATCGCTCTAAGGTAAGTTCAAAAATATAAGAAATTTAGGTGTAAAATTTGTTATTATGGTAAAATATGGTAAAGTGTACCTATTAAAAAACTCCTGTAGATGTTGTAGTCCATTGTTTTTATAGTAAAATTGTAATCAGGACTCTTCGCGAAAATAAAATATATCCTTTTTTACGTGAGTTTCCTATTTAAACCCTCTTACTTATAGGCAACCCAGTTGATCTGTCCATGTACGATCCGTGTTGATGCTGCACAAGATAGGCAACATTTTATTCCCAAGGAAAATGTATCTACCTGGAATCTGGCTGGTATATTTTTTACTAGGTATACTTACATAGATATTTATGCCCTGAAAAGGAAATGTAATCCTACAGCAGGGACTATAGGGAAATATAATAATATACAATGTAAAAATTTCTAATCAAACCAATAAACATATTTTTAAATTGAAATTGAATTACATAGATATTACCTAGATTCTCTGTTATTTATTAGATATGTATAATAATAATAATACGACATCCAATCGTTAGATATTTGGACTGCTTAATAAAATCATCTGTTAAATTTAATTGCCAAATATTATTATTATTATAACTAAAATGCTCCCCGTTTGTGAGCACCCAGTTTGTTCAAAACACTGAATACAAATTTGTGTAAAAAAATTGTAAAAATTCTGTTCTTAGCTTCTAGTGTTATCATTATTTTAAATTCTTCAGTTTTTTTTTCAATCTCTAAATTTCTACAGGCTTTTGAAAATGTTACTGGGATTTTTATGATAGATACTCACAAAATATCACTTACCAAAACAATCAGAAGCGAATAGACCTGGTGTAATGCCTTTAATTATTAATATAACGAATTATTAAATATTATTGCAAAAACTTCGAAACACTATATAATGTGGAAACATCAAGTCTGCCAAATTGACTCATTAATTTTCATATTAATTATTTTTGTATTCTTTAACATTTTAAAATAATGAATTAATTATTACTCAGAAATTCTATTTTGAAGGAACAAAGTGAGAATAAAGGTAGGGAGAAACTGCTCGTGACCTGCTTTAAACATTTGTAATTCAGTAATTCATCTTTTAGGGTCTAAATTCGATAAAGGGACATTTATACCCTCGCTTATAATAGTTTGTGATACCTCTAACTTGTTTATTAAACAATAATTGCATCACAATAATATTCCAACAAACTATTAATTTATTAACATTTATGAAATGAATGAAAGGTTGGGCGAGTAGAAATTCGCTATTTTAATGAACAAAAACTGTATTTGACACACCAATTTTCTATACAATAATTTACATTAAATATTTCTTACAATTATGTACATTTTTTTATTAAACTAGTTATGATAGTTATTAATAATAAACTATAATTTACAATGCTTTAAATTTATGTAGATATTATACGTACTAATATTAGGTTCAATCTAATAATACAATAAACGACTAGATTATAGTAATACTGATGCTTTCATACATGTTTGACTAGAGAACACTCGCTTTCTATATAGATATTGATATTATCTATACATAAATAAAAATAGAAATTAAAATAAATAAAATAATAAATACGAACATAAATACTATTATTAAAATACTATAGTTAAATACAATTTTTTATTCTAAAATCTCTTTTGAAAAGAGGATTAGAACGTGTTGCATTAAAACTAAATATTTGTAAAAGCTTGACTAGATAATAAGACTAGGTGGATTTTGATAATTCTCGCTTTATACTGGCTCGACATGTCCCTATTTAACTTAATTCGAATTAATTTAATCTAAACTCATATGGCAGTGATTCACTTTTTTTACTTTTCCGCGTATCCCAAGCGGACAAGTAATGTTTCAATTCGTTTTTAGTGTGGAAAGCCGCCGCTTGAAGCGTATTGCAAACTTTTTCCCTTGCCCGCACTCTCAATGCTTAAATACAAAACTTATTACTTAACAGAGCCGCAAAACCAGAAAAATGTAATAACTTTATTTTGATGTACCAATAATTTAATGAACTAATAAGATAGGCGGGATGAGACGATGATATCTAAAGAAAATATTGCGTATAAATAGCTAAGTATAAAATAGAAATACATAAGTACCGGATATTAAATTATGAATATGAAGCGGAATGAACTAAATTCAATATATTATTTAGATACAAAAAATAGTTATTATTAAATGGTTTAACTTTAGCACCCTGTAATACTAATTTTGAGGAGATGAATGAACATTTCCGCACGCTAAAAATCTATCAGGAACTCTAACGATATGATAATTTGGCCTTAATTTACAAGTATTAACTAAATTATGCTATAATTTATCACCGCTTATTTCAACTCTCGGCTAAAATGTAGATCCAATTAATTAAGTACACTGCTGATAAAGTATTAGAAAATGTAATGCTACAATGAAGGTGGAGAACATCGATAACTTTTATCTTGTTTGAGTTTATCTTATATGTAGTTAAGATATATTATCTAAATTAAATTAGATTTAGAGAGTATGGGTGCTACAAATAGCGCTATCTACATTTATCATTTGGAATGTCTAGTTGAAGTAAGGGAAAAATATAAATATGTGCAATTAAAATAAATATCCAATAATAAAAAAAATTGAGAGAAAATGACTAGATACTTAGAACTAAAAATGACTAGATAAGACTAGGTAGAGAGCAAAATGCTTGACTAGATAGAGCAAAATGCATGACTAGAAAGAGCAAAATGCATGACTAGATAGAGCAAAATGCGTGACTAGATATATCTAATATTAACGACTAGTAAATAATGAATAGATACTTAAATAATGACTAGGTAGTAAATGATAGGTTTTTTCCAACATCATTTTGAACCTTTCTTTCTGAACAATGCGCAGTCTTTTTTAATGAATTACTTTGCATTAAGTAAAGTTTAGAATAGTTAAATGATTACCTTTGTTGGAGCAAACCTAATGTGACTAGCAGTTTGACTATAAGATGACTAGAAGATTAAAAATGACTAGAAAAAAGTAGAAAATTAAGTACTTAAATAAAATATTATAAAACTGACTAGAAAACATTAGACAATAAATTACAATTTAATTAAAAACTAAATTATTCCCTATTAAATTATCACAGAATTTTAATATAATTAATTAATATATGTACATTATTTAGAGAAATATGAGTACTAAGGCAAAAGCAAGAGAGCAAAATTGTAAAGCTCAGACAGAGTATACAGTTTCTGTTCTTTGCTAGAATTAAAATCTCCGTTATTTGTATAAGCACAACTCATTACTTAAAGTATAATTAAAAATTAAGCGAGATCAGTATATGAAACCTGATTACAATCACAGTGTACAATGTTTTATGTACAATTTACATATGTATGTACAATATATTACAAATTAGTGAGTCTAAACGGAATGGATAATAATTACATTAATTACCTATAGGCAAATTAGGTTAATTGTTAATATAGCAGTTAATTAATATTCAAATTACGCCAGTAAAGAAATGATACAATTGGTACAAATAGATCTCAAAGAATATTTAAACATACGTAATTCGATATGTGTTAGATAAAAACCTTTAGAAATAAAATAAATTGCGCGTTCAAACATCCGTTATAAGAAAAAAAAAAATGCATAAAATCTACCTATAAGCGAATTTTCTACATCCACGTTCGTCAGAAATTGTCCAACCACGTGACGTCGGGCGATATGTACCTGTCGAAGCGCGTCGTCGTCGTCGTGGTCGTCTCGACGTTGCAAACGGCGCTGGGGGGCGGCAGCGGAGGCGGCCGCCAAATGTGGGGCGGCATCCTCGGGATGGGTCTGACCGGGACCAGCCGTCGTCATTCAATCTGGAGGAGGGAGCGCTCGATCCGGTGGTCCGCGTGGTGGCTGGATTGGTGCTTCTTCAGATAGGAGAGCCTGCGGAAGCGCTTCTCGCAATCCGGACATTGGAATTGCTCTTCGGCCTCTGGAAATTAGGGGCTCGATTAAGATAACATTTTGAACGATATTATTCTTGATTTTCGATTTGTCTGGTAGCTATTATAGGTATTCTTTCTAAATTAACTGCATTGGAAATAAAAAATGTGCACCAAATATGTATGTATGTATAGCAAACTTAAAGATAGATAATCATAGATTAGATTATCAAGAATTAGTTAATTAAGATTATTTTAAATAAATCCAATAATAAATGTTTGTAAATGATTCCAAAATGCTTGACACTTTGGTATTTGATTTATGGGAGACTTGTAAGTAAACTCAATATTAGTCGCATTAGAGATATTTGAAGTCGAATTTGAAATTATATTGAAGAATTTATATCGCGTTCAGCTTTTGATTCTTTTTCCAGACACATTTTTATAATGTGTATACAGGGTGGCTACTATAAAAATCGTCAAACATCAGGAGGTTTTAAACAAAATTTTGAACAAAAAATGTCATATAAAACTTTTTCGAAAAGTTGATAGTAAATTTTGGTTTTACGACCATTAAAATATACAATTAATTATTATGTTCATTTCATAATCATACAAACTAAATATTTTAAAACACCCGGTATTGAACTTTTTTTAAAACTGATAAATACTTTTCTTGTAGCAAAATTAATGCACTTTTACAGTGTGTGATCAAAATTGATGTGACTATAAGAGTAATACTGATATATTGTATTGTTTGGAAAAAAAACAAAAAAAAGTAAACTATAAAATGTCAAATAAAAAAGAAACTGCCAACTTTTCAAAAAAGTGTTATAGGATATTTTTGGTTCGAAATAACTTGTAAAATCACCTTCTGAAGTTTAATGATTTTCATAGTAGACACCCTGTATAATCAATAATCAATAATTGCAATTTATAATTCAAATAATCAATTCAACGGAAACAACCACACAATACGTAGGTATACTAATTTCAACAGAGTTGGAAAGTTTAAAAATATTAAAAATATATAGGTATGCATAATAATTAAAACAGTGGTTCATTTGAGGTGGAAGTAAAAGAAATTATTCCCTTAATTACCCCACTAATTTAAATATTTTTAACAGTTTTGAAAACTTTAGATCGGTATAATTAATACATAAAAGTTATAAAAAATTGTTTTGAAACAAAAATAACAATTTAACGCCCTGTATATTCAAACTAACCGGCATAAAAGTATTTTAATTGATATAGAAGAAAAACGAAGAATTAATTGAAAATCCTGCAGTCAACTAGCGAATCCAAAAGCAATTTTCCTAATTTTTTTACTTTATGCATATTTCATAGTTTATTTTACAGTGGTTTCACCTTGGGAGAATAAAAATTTTATAGAACTCGAAAATAAGATTCAATTTTTTTTTCCAAGATTTTTCTGTAATATGGAATGTAAAACTTTATATTATAAAGTAGGTAGTCTCCATAACTTTCCAGAATCTTCCAGTACAATTAAAATGAACTAAGCATATTATCTTAAAAAAATTGTAGATATAGTAGATATATTTTACCTTGATCAGCGTCGATGATTTCGCTGTTTTTGAATTCCTTAGGTTGGCGCGGTTTATGCCATCTCCGGTGCGACGCCAAATTCGCCGGGCAGTTGAAAACCTTATCGCATTCCGGGCACCTGTACTCGATGTTGACGATGCGAGAGCACCGATGCTGTGCTAAGCCGAAGGCGTCTTCGTACAATTCCCTGCAAAGCTGACACACGTAATCGCCGATTACGTTCTCGATTTTGGCCAATTCCGCCTTGGCTTCCTCGGTGATTTCCACCACGTTGAAAGCGGGATCGATGTCGCCTTTCCTCACCACCAGGTTCTCGTCCGGTCGCAGTTCCCTTATTATGGTGCCCGACACGGGAGACGTGTTGTCCTCTTCGAAAACGAGCTTCCTCGTCGCCTTGGTTTTCTTGGCCGAAGTCGGCGTGCCGGCTTTGGGTTTTTTAACAGGTATCTCAGGAGTGGGCGAGCGATTGACGGTCTTCTTGGCGCCGGGACTCGGCGTGCACGGCGGCGTTATCGGCGCCTGGTTGTTGTGGCTTTTGACGCTCAAATCCAAAGGGATGGCGGTGGTAAGTTCCAATGGTTCGGAGTACTTGAACAGCTGCTGGTGCAAGTGGAACAACTGCGGTTGCAAGGCGAACCTTTGGAGGTTGTGGTGGTGTCTGAACGTCGCGAATTCCATGTTCTCATGTTGGTATAGGACGCGAGGCATCCCTCGTGGAATATCGCGGCCGACTGACTCGCGTTCCGGGTAGAGGATTTCTTGTATCCGGTCGCCGGAGGTTCCCCAATAGCCTCGCAACCCCGCCTAGAGGTAGCGGTGAGCGTGCGCGAGGTGGGGCGAAGGGCTCACCCTTATTGGTAGAAGGACGAAACTACGTGCGTATTGGTAAATGGTTGAAATAAAATCACGTTGTGTTCAGTTGCTCGTAACGGATTTCGATGTTGTAGATGATTTTTTTCGTAACGGTTTTTAGGCAATTATTCGACGAATATCGGGTGATTTGAGGGATTCCCTCGCAGATGGCGAGTTTACACCCTCCTTGTAAACAGATAGAAGTTGTGATAGAAACCCCAAGACCGAGTTTTTAATGTTTTTAATTACGTCGGCTGCGTTTCCAATATAACTTAATGGGTTACAGGGTGGTTGGGTTTATTTTGTAACATTAATTCGGTAGATAGGTATTATATTTAAAGTTCATTCAAAAATAGAAAAATAACTTGAAATAGTTTTATATGCATCTAGTTATAAAAATAGAAAAATAAAAATCATAGTAGATTGAAATAAATGATGAACTGATGATGAACAACGAAATAAACAAGACCTATTTTTCATAATAAGATACATAACATTCATTTCATGTCATTGATCAAGTTTCTCTATAGAATAGAAATATATTTTTGAACTCTCCTGTACTAAGTAGTTCCTCATATAGTACAATATCGTTGGTGAATTTCGATATTTTTTGTCCTTCCTGTTTGATTTCGAAAGGCTGTCCGTTAATTCATTAGCGATTTGTGTCGAATCATTTCCGGGGGAATGTTTGTACACTTTATACGGTTTCTTTTTCATTTCTATTATCTAAACAGTTTCATTAAACGGTCAAATATCGCTCGTATGCTCGATTAAACGCATCTGTTTATATTTAAATAGAATATCGAGGGTTATGTTATAAGGTATACATCACTTTTTCATTGTAAAATTGCTTATTGTTAATTTCGTCTGGTCGATAAGTATTTTAACGTATAAGTTTTAAGTAAGTAGGTATCTACATAACTATAGCAAAGTATAGATTTTTATAATGTTTGAAATGACATTTTTTACGCATACCAAAATTTTTTTTTATTGGAATTTAGAAGATTGTTTTACTGAGAAAAATTCATGGAACTAAATTCCTCAAAACGTCACATGAAAATGTATCAATACAGAAAGGAATTTCACGCGAAATGACTCAATTTGCCGGAATATTTCGAGCTATTTGTTTTATGACTTTCCAGATCATTTATGATAAATTTTATCGCCTCCCAGTAATCGCACGAGAAACTCATGGAAAAAATAATCATGGAAAAATAAGCTATTATATTATTTACACATCATGGTTTAAGAATGCTTCACTGTTAAATAAGCAAAAACATTTTTAAAGTAAAAAATTTAAAGAAAATAAGTTTTTTTTATTTATTAAATTGACTCTATTATTGGCATTGACAATCTCAATAACGACAAAAAATTGCCTTGATATTAGTTATAAAATATTATTTCGACCATATATTAGTAACAAATTCCTCGTAATTAAATTTACCTTCTCCGTTGACTTCGATTTCATTCATCATTTCGGTAAATTCTTGTATCGACATTTTCTCACCCATTGTCATTACAATATGTTTTAATTCCTCTACACAAAATGGAAGAAAAAAGATTATTTACTGTATACTAAGATGATTTCCAAAATCTACAATACAATATTTTTCAATTTTATGAACTCTTCCAAATCAGTTATTGAGTTAGGTACATCGATTATAGATATCTTTCAGGAAACCTATCCAAGCTATCAATAATCAGCCTCTAAACTATAGATATTATTACCTAGTTTTATGTATCCGTTTCCGTCTTTGTCGAAAATACGAAACGCCTCCCGCAACTCTTCCTCGTCTCCAGCATTGTTCATCTGCATAGCCAGCAGCGTCAGAAATTCTGAAAAATCGACTTTGCCGTCTTCTCTGCTGATCTCGCTGACCAGATTCTTGAGCTCCCTCTCGGTGGGATTCTGGCCCAAGGACCTGATCAAAGTGCCCAAATTACCGATCTCGATCAGTCCGTCGTTGTCTTTGTCGAAGAGATTGAATTTCTGCTTGTACTCCTCCACTTGCTCTTCGGTAAACTGATCGGCCATTTACAAGGTGTGACATTGACAAATTGACGTTCATATACGTTCTAATGCCAAATACAGTAAGAATATTTTGTGGTGTGTAATAATTTAGGGTTGTTTAGGTATAAATTTGAAATTTAAAAGTATTTTCCAACCCTCTCGGAACGGCCACGAGTGCATCTAATAAACAGTCTAATGAATAAGCATGAGTATTACCTGAGATATCTATCAATTGTGAGTCACCCTCGTTACCCGCTGCATTATGTTTTTAAATTTTACTGCTGCTGGTTCCCCTTGAAGCCGCGTGCTGAAGGAATTTAAAAGCGTGCACGCGCGTGGATTGTACCAAGCAGAAAGCCCTCGAAACGAGCGTATATTGTTGCAATGCCTTCACGAAAAAAAAAGGTGAAAATCATTTACCTGGAATAAAAGAACCCCCCATCTGCACTGAAGGGTTGGCTGGAGAGTAAAGCAAATTCGATTGTCTTGCAAACTTCCTATATATGGTTCGATTTTAGTGGTCAGAATGGAATTGTATTGAACTTAATTTTTTTACAAGAATAATATCTGCAAAACTGAGAGATATTTTAGGTTTGGATTATTGTTTAAATACTGAAATTGGGCCAAAGTTCGTCAGTAATTAGTTGTTTGATGCTTTATTGTTAAACTTTTTCTGTTGTATTCTACCATTTTATAGATCTTAACGAAAGAACCTGGTGGTACTGTTTTAACTGCAGATAATTTTGATGAAAACAATTTACATATCAAGTTGTGGTGTCTATCCACAGATATTTTGTCATAACCTTCTCGTTTTGTTACAAGAGAACAACATGGATATTCATTTCATTTTCATATAATTCCGAGTTTTACTTGTTCTAAAATTAACCATCATTTAATTTATCAATTATTTGAATATACACCTATAGTAATTCCGTAACAGTTGTGCAATCGACGAACCGGAATATACGCGTTATCCCGTTGGAAGAACCGTGCTTGTAATGTTCATAAATCAAATCATTGATCGCGGTGTAATTAAGTGAATTTCGAGTGGCCATATGGCTTCAGATCTGCCAGCATTAGGGCTTTGTCAATGCATTGCGAACGCTCCCCTTCAAGTGCACCGATGATACCGACACTTTTTTCGCATCATCAAAGAGTTCCTATGGTCGATTAATAGCTCATAAATATTTGCACAGCGCCGATTTGTTGATTAAAGTTATTCGCACGTGACTATTTTTAGCACAGGACCTTCGATAAGTTTCGAGTGTTTAAGTACCAATTCTGTTTTTTGCTATTATCAAAAACGTAGCATAATGTAGTATCTAGCTTGATAAATGGCTTGAAAAAAGAAATACTAATTTTTGCATCACTAACATTATGGGGGTACTTTAAATATGTTATTTTCTACACGTGGCTATACGCGCCAGTGCATATACATAATAATAATGCCCAGAAATTGTGTACTAATTCCATTACAATAATTAACTACCTGTCATATGTTCTTATCTTTAGTAATTCTTCCATTCTTGTTTGTTTTGCCCATTGAATCGCATTCTTAAGACCACCTGTTCTGCGACCTTCTTACGTTGTGTGTAGTACCTTGTGCAACGCCTTGAACAGGTATTTAGATAAGGAACCCTCTTTTCCTCTTTAGTGACTACATCCATTCATGAAGCACTCTAAGAAAGACGGTGGAATTCAATGGAATTCCTACCGAGATTCTAGGGCAACGGGACAATCCCTTATAGGGTGGCACATATTTCATTAATGTTAATAGATTTTTTTTATTTGTTGGTTTATTCAATATGTTATTGTCTTAGCATAGTAAAAGGTGGAATGATTGAGAATTACACCAAATCATTAACTTCTTTGAGGAAACGCACTTTTAATTAGCTTGGCTCAATTTTTTCCAATTAGATGATTACTATAGGTATATAAGAAATTAAATTAAATATAATAATTGTATAGTAAAATCTACTGACAGACGGGCATGATAAATCCGGCGTACGCCAGGTGTCCCTAACAAATTTTCCGCGCCCCTCCGATAAGAAAAGACCTGCGGTGTTTCTACCAGTGATCGATACATGCAGGTACCGAGCGGTAGCGTTGCTATCTGAGGAAAAATAAGTAATCACAGGGCGATTGTTAATTCCCGATCCCTCGACCAGGTGTATCTATATTCCGAGGGGGGACCACGCGTCCGATCGCAGCTGCCCTAGGGTGGCACCCCTTCGAAAAACCGGCTATTAAGGCACACATGCCGTGACGTATGCTCGCGTATGTGTCGCGTACACATAGGTGCGTGCACATTGTTGCTGCATCTCATTGGCGTACGAAAAAGGAACCCAAAGTGCATCTAAACCTTGAACCAGTCGGTACCGCTAGAATGGAAATTATTGCTACAATTCACAGGATAAAAAATTAATAAGTGTAGCATGATATTCTCTAAAATTGGGATTATTTTCGACAAAATATATATTCTAAACAAAAATCTGTATCATAACAGAAACTTTTAAATAATGAAGAATCCTCATTACCTACTTTACATTTCATTTCATTTTATTTCAACCCTTAATAATTCACCTAATATCCTATATTTTTTCATTTTATTCACCCAACGACTTTTTACGAGTGCAATTGCTACGCCTATGTTTTAAGCTTAGTTGTTACGGTTCTGCAGATATGTAAATGAACTGCGATTAGTTCTTTTGTGGAGTCTTCATCCTCGACGACCCCATTTATTGCACCAGCAATTATTATGCAGGGAGAGATTGAAAAGTCTGCACAGTCTCCTACGGTTAGACTTTTGGTAGATGCCGGTTTGCTTCTCTCAAATCAACAAGTATTAACTATAGGCATTTAAACATTTTTTCCCTATCCATTAGATATTAAATCTTCCATAACGTAGACTATTCATTTGTAATAGTGTTCGATTAGATTACTGGATTACTTATCGTGATTAAGGTGGAATCCATAAATAATTGGTCGGATGGCCTTTAATAAAGCCGCACATCAAAGGCATGTTAAATACTATCCCCTGGCAATAACAAAGGTTCAAATGATAAGCCTTCGGGAAAAATTTACTGAAATTTATGTTTACTAATCGCAACTATCAATGGATTCGTCTTCTGTTAAGTAAATTACAATCCAATTACGGGTCGTTCTTCGGCTGTAATCGGTTCGGTCACGTAAAGCTCATGTAGCAATAAAAAGCTTGTAATTTGGTTATATCTACCTAAAAAAATATTTCACTTTTAGATTTGCATTCGTTTTCACATGATTTCTTCGAGTTGCCACTCCCAGCGAATATTTTCTAGAACAAAGTCTTAAATAATAAAATGCGATAAGGAAATTGCTCGATATTACAAAGGAAAAAAATAATAACATGTCTAATACTTACAATATTGACAAATACAACATAAACTGCAATGTATTCAATTATTTCTCGTGGCGGAAAAAAATTGCTTTAAAATGACTGCTAATAACAAAAATTGCAAGCGTATATAGGTAATAATCTGCGGCGTAACTAAAAATTAGCATAATCATTTATTAAAAGCGAATCGTCTTCATGAAGGCTGTAAGTTATAGACAATGGAAAAGTTAATTATGGGGTGAACCTATTTAGAATATTTAAAAGCGTTGAATTTCTCGAAGAAGTCTCGATAATCTACGTTAATAATACCTTGCTTTTTATTTTTATTCAGATTTCTTATGAAGGAAGGCAAAATCGATAAACATTTTTATACAATATACCAAAAGATTGATTGATTCATAATCTTTACAAAACCTCTTTTAATTACACAAGACGAAGAAGGAAACGATTATAAATCCAGGCAACAGGTGCAGGCAACAAGTGCTACTGTATTCCAAGCTAAGATCGTGCCAAATTTGATTCACAATAAGACGCCCCTAAGGTGAATTCCATTCAATCTCGGCCCTTCTCAAGGTACGATATGGAACTCCGCTCCATTCCCTTTCACTTATTTATTTAACTTCCTCGACAAGGGCCACCTGATTCCGCATTCTTACGGCGACAGCTGGCGCGTAAGAAATTCAATGCACTTACTACGCAATAAGGAAACGCCTTATTTAATTGCAGGTATTACTTTTATTTATTAACTTTAAAATTTGAGATATTTTATTCAGCTTATTTTTTTTATACTTTTATTTTTTATACTCTACTCTCTATTATACTTTCTACTCTCTGTATGTACTAATAGTAGTCAAGTAAAGGGGTTTATACTTTAGATTTAAAAGCAATATTGGAAAACTATTAAAAGGGTCTGTCTGTTCTCGACGCCTATGAACTGCAAATTCGACAAAAATACGTCCAATCCCCATTAGCGACAGGTAAGAGTTTCATGCGACTGCTCTGCTCTTCGAGATCGAGGGCGAGAGGAGAAAAGAAATGGATGCGAGTAGCGCGTGCCCTGCACCCTTTACCTTTCACCCTTGGCAGGGAACAAAGACGCCGCCAGCTGCGACGCTCCGTAGCGGGTCGTGCGGCTGCAAAAAATCAGTGGTGAAGACAAAAGGAGAAGACAAAACCGGTCGAAGGGTACTAGGGCGCTTTTAAGCGAAAATTATGAAGTTTTGAAGGATTTTTTTGTTGGCTACATGGATCGAGGAGAGTAAAAAATTAATCTAACGAGTATTATGCATGGATGATGATTGAAAAAAAGAATCATATATACATATAAATACTACCCTATATGTAGATATCATATATAGGGTGGCCCAAAGTGGTAAAAATAACTAAATTTTTTAGGTATTCCAAAAGAAGTATACCTACATTAGATGTCAACTTCGCTATTTTAAATGAAAAGTTCCATTTTTGTCTTTATTTTTGGATTCTGTGGCCCTATTTCTAGACTTTGATAATAATAGATATCATGTGCTAAAAATGCACCATTTTTAAGTCATTCAATTTGTTTGATAATTTTTGGGAAAACGGTTCAATATATTTTCTACCATAACTATCCCTGTCTGCATATTACTAAAACATATTTTTTATTGCGAAACATCAGTAAATTTTTATTATTATTATAAATTCTATTAAATTTATAATTCCTCGATTTTTAAAATTGCAAAACTGATGATTTTCAAACTATCTATAACATGTTTAATATTAAAAATACAACGTTTTGGGACATCTTATAGTCAAAAAAATATTGTCAAAAAAAATCAAGAAAAGTTCATCAAGGACTGAAGGACTGAAAAATTTATTAGTAATATACATAACTAGATCCGTTTAGATACGAACCCAGAGTTAACTCTTTTAATTGATTTTGTTAAATTCGGCCTAATTTCAATTAATCAAGCTCTCTTAAATTAGCTAATAATTTTACTTCTAACACCCGTAATGATATTTTCCCCGTTTGTATAATAAAGTTTCGCGTTCGCGAGTCTCTAAACATTGAGACGCCCGCCCACCTTGCATGGTAATTAAATTTCGCAATTAATGTTATATTGAATGGGTAGTAATTGTAACTATTCATCGAAAATGTGAAGCTCATGTTCCTTTCAACCCCTTCAATTGGATTACCTAACCATTTTCCGTCAACGAATGAAAATTCATCTTGTTCAGCATGCTCTCGCGGACTGAGTAGATTTTATATCTAAAAAAGCTTAAAATAGATATAGACATTTTTAAAACAAAATGTATTCGTTTAGCGGGTAAAACAATAACTCGTGAAAAACATCTGCCCTCTCATAAACTTCCTTTGTTAAATGTCCTTTAGAGACCAATTATCTTTACACGCGGTACAATGTACCCTAATCGTTTGGTATGATTAGGAATTTTTTCTCATTACCCGCATATTACGCCGTATACGATTTCGATAGCGCCCGAATTTTTACACATGCCTATTTTGATGGGATGTCCCGCGGATTCGAGAACTTGTTAAAACCAACCATTTATAGTACAAGCGCTCGCCCAATTTTTTTCAGGCATTTACTCTTATGTTTCAGTTTTATTATCAGATGAATTATTTATTATAGTAGTTCTAAAATTTAAGCCAAATTTAAGGTTCCAACAAAATTGAAGAAGCCAAAATTTGAAGAAAATATAGTTTGGTAATAGAGGTGATGGTGCAGAGCTGCTTAAAACTACGCCTAAAATCGTTCTAAAATCTCTTCAAAAACTCCTTTAAAACCGCTCTAAAATCACCCGAGAAACCGTTACAAAACCGCACCAAAAATCGCTCTAAAACAGCTCTAAAAGCGCTCTCCCCGAAGAAATACATTATTCCATAAAAATTTTTATTGTAAAAAGTAATAAGGTAAATACTAATTCTTCTTTTTAACAAGTATTTGCAATTGTAACTAATTACTTTTCTTTTAATGTGTATTTTGTAATTGTAATTAGTTCCTGTCTTTATAGAAGTAGACAATAACTTGCCTTTTATAAAGAATTCCTGCTCTGAGATGAAGGTAGCGCAAAATATCACATAAAATTCATTAAACGGATATTATTAATCCAATTTTACCAATCCCATTGAACTAAAACAACTAAATATTCTTAATTTATTCGCAAGCGCTCGTACTAAATTTCCAGCGGTATAAATAACAATTACTCACTCCATAAGCACCCCTATTACCGAGGTCCTTAAACTAAAACGAGCATTGTTATCCTTTGAATAAAAACAGGTGGTTTCTTTTGAACGTCGTCCCCAGACACGTCGGAATTGGAATGGGAATTATCCGATACCCGCACATTCATAACGATCTTGAACTTGTTTTCCATTCATGCTCGGCCAAATTGTGACACCCGGAAAGAATGTATTTTGTCGGTAGGAGGCCCGAGATACATTTTAATTGCAAAAAACTCTCTTCAAATCGGTTTACCTTTAAAAATGTCTACAAATTCTCTGCTATTAATAACACCTGTAAACTTATAGTATTATAGGTATAATGGATTTTATTATAATGGAATAATAATATACTTAAATGCAATATTATGTATAATAAAGCTGGTAGTAGTGTTCATGTGTGAGTTTATTTATTATTTTCATAGATGTGACTAAATGTAATAAAATAGTAAGGTAATTTTTAAAGATATTTAAGCCAATTCGGTGCGTAAATTTCGAATAAAAAGCCATTTTAACAAAACGACGAAAAGCGAGGCCCCAACGAGATTTTTGATTGCATTTCATCGAGAAAGTAGCTAAACCAATTCCGAATGGATGGTGGAGAGTGCTCCCAGAAAAATGGCTATATAAGTATTTCTCGGCTCGAAGTGTAGCCAGCCGGTCCCCGGTGAATAAGAATCCTGTTGGATAAGAAGATTCTTCACTTTTCACCTCTCTTATATGGAAAAATTGAATTCACCTCCAAATTGAGATTTACGGGGCCGCAATACAAGAGATTGATTCGATTTTCCACGAGTAAAAGAGTTTTCATCAAGCCGTACGAGTTAATGGAACTTCTATAAAGGAGAACAGGTTTAGTTCGGTAAGTGATTTTCTCATGATGATATGACGAACATTTAAGCTGAAAACTAGAGTATTTAATTTATTATCTAATATCCCCTTAAATAAGTTTTAAAGGGTGCTCGAAGGCTCCAACATTTTTGAAGAAATTAGGCAAAATATTTTTTCGTCCGGGCGAAAACCGACCCGGAGCGGCAAATCCGGGACAAATCCGAAATCCGCTTTTCAATGGAATGACTATTTCCCCGTCGTACGCTTTAAAAATTCTCAGGTAAATGCACCCAGCCTCCGATATGCATATTTGATATGATTTTAATGTGTCTAGAGTCGTAAGCCTCTTATGTGGAATATTACAGCTGCACTCACTCTATGAATAAATTATATAAAATATCTATCAGCAGTATGCGGCAGCAAAGCCGATCAGATTGCTACTTTGATGTATGTGGGTGACGAGGGGGAGCTTTAAGGACATTGCTCTTATTAAAACTTTTAGGTTACTGTAAATAATTTGTTTTTTTAACCCAAAGGTATTTTATACATTAAATTTAAGCGATGAAACAAGTGCAATCACTAGTGGAATGTCTGTATAATAAATTACATTTTTTTATTTCTATAATAATAGGTACTTTTGGAACTATAATAGATAAATAAGTTCCAAATGTTCCAAATGTTCCAAAGTTCCAAAAGTTCCAATAGGTATAAATTAAAAGAGTAATTTTGTTGTTGAAACAATTTTATTATTGTTAATAACAAAATATTATTAACTATACTTTGTAGAATTGATGTATTTTAGGTAGGTAATGTTATGTAAATAGGCAATTTCTTTGGAGAATGAAAAGATTTAAGGGAGGCAATAAGGTTAACCATCAGCGTGACAAATTTCGGCGAAATTGACTTTATAAGTGTTACGTAATGGGTTCGCAGGCGATATTGAATATAAATAGATTTTCCCGAATTTACATAAAAGAAGGGTAGGTATAGGACATGTGAGAACAGGTGGTTTCAAGAGGCAATTATAACCAATTCTGAATTTTTGCATAATTCATAACTCATCCACAAAATTATGCATCTAATACGCATCTTATGCATCATACACTTTAACGCTCGTAAATCAATTAAATCAATTTTAAACGATAATCAAATTAATCATATTTTGTACACATTTAATCAGCGCTGGTATTATTAATAGACAAATTAAATATCCGAATACCAGTAGGGAAACACCAGCCCACTCATAACGACGCACGTCCAACCCAAAAACAATAGATCTAAAGCGGCAAGCGCATAATGGCATTTCCTGCTGCAAAGCAATCGAATTTCCCATGGTCTCGTATGGGAAAGACAAATAATTCCCAGGCGACGAAAAACCCATCCATGGGAATCGTAATTTTATTTTACAAGTACAAAAGAGGAGCGAAAATTGTTCTGTATCACTATTATAATACGGACATTGCGAGCCGTACGCCGATAGGCGATGATTGAAAAGCGACGGCCGTTCGCCAATCAATGGCGCGTTTTAAGGGCGCAAATTTTATCGATAAAACAAACAATAATTATTCTTTTACTTATTATAAATGCACTAAGTATATTAGACAATTAAAATCTTTTATTGTCTCTTTCTTCTTACCTCTCAGGACATTCCATCGCTTGAATTAGGTGTTAAAATAGAAAAGTGATAATAGCAGGACGCCCCTGGTGACCGGAGTCCTGCCATTATGCCGTCGAAATAAGGCGAAACGCGTGTTACTCTCGACGTAACGACGCTTTTCTGTCGACGCCACGTGCGTCGTGCGTCGCGACGTCCCCGGTGCTCTGTAATCTCCGTGGACGGCGAGCGTCGACGCCGTTCCCACACTTGGAACACGCCGAAACGACGAATTGTTCGACTGTTTGACCGGCTACTTCGTTACGCCGTCTAACGAACAACTATTCCACGGGCGTTTAATGAGTTTCGGGAGCGTTTAACTCCGGCTCTAGGACGAATAAGTGAAGAACTGCTACTCTAATTACCTAAATGTGTGTTTATTTCTCGCATATCCACTTGTATTTAAGCTAGTCGGCTTCTATTTTCTGGAAATTTATGGAACATGTATAAGGATTGAAGCACATGTTGATTGTTCGGAGAAGCTTTCGCATCCATCATATGTTTGAAGCAGCATATGCTCTTAATAAAAATCAAAATTAATTGAAAGATTACCTGACTCTCCTCTACTTACTAGGTAATCTGTTAATATTTAATAATAACTACTTTTCTACATATTTACTATATTTTCAATAATGCGCCATTTGCGCCTCAATGTCACTATACTCTAATTCCAAAATAGTAGGCACTAAATTCTTAGAAATGATTGTGAAGTTTCCGTTATTAGTTAGCCATTATTCTATGGCTATTTAGCAGCTTGTAAATTATTTAAATAGAACATGCTTAAATATCAAGAATCACAACCTGACCCAATGTTTTCGTTTTAAACCGATAATATTTTCGAGAATTTAGTGCCTACTATTTTGGAATTAGAGTATAAGCAAAAAAATTTCAGTTCGATCCTGAGCATAGGGTGTTAAATTATATCCTTCGAAGTATTGACGCGCCCCAGTGATTCCCCTTCGCAATATTTGTTTAATTAAGACATAAATGTAACAACAGAACGACCTACTAATGAGATAATGAACAAGCAAACTAAAATATTTGTAAGACAAGAGGGCTAATTAAAATACATATAGATGTACGCAATACTTAATGCAATTTAATTTCGCGCGAATTGTTCAGAAGACTCTGGATTTGTGCGGGTTGAAAACATATCGAATTAGTATATGGATAGTTATGTTTTCTTGGTGTACAAGCACAATGAACTTGGAGAATTCGAAAGTGAAATTAAAGGCGAAAGGGGAAATTAGTCGGAATGAAATACGTTTCGATGGGATAGATAAGCAGTTCGGTGGTTTGGGTCTCGAGTTATGCTATGCTAGGGTCTATGGAGGTATGAATGACGCCACACGCAATTGTTGCATTCCCTTCGGCTGGCCGACCGACGTCGCGACGCTAATAAATATCGATAATTTCGCTGAAATTCGAATAGCTTTAATCCGATTGTGCATTATTTATTTTGCGGCTTGATAATTTCACGTTGGTTAGTGAAATATTCAAACGAAATTCGAGTTAACTTGTGCATTGTAATCTACAAAAAGGTTCGATTACCTGCACTAGATATCTATTGAAAATAAAAAGTGAAAATGTCTGAAATTGGATATTATTTGATGGATTTCTCTTTATAAAAATCCCAATTGGATTAATGTCTTGTTTAATCGATAGTGAATCACCTATTTTTACCCTTATATTTTTAGATTTTAGGGTAGGTATGATTCAGAAAAACGACCCTAGCGTAACGTAACCACCTCACCTTTTTTCGAATGCATAGTAATTTAAAGCAAAATTAATTAATCAGCATGTTATTCCAACATGTTAGTACATTCTACTTAATAAATTTAATCCAATGCTCTAAAATTCGATAAAAATATATTATATTCTCATTCATCTGATTCATTAATACTACTTATTATTGTTGAAGACAAATTTAGCAAATACCGGAGTACTCCTCTCCAATCCAACTAAATCAATCTCCCAACAAATCCTTCCCATTTTCGCATCAATTATCCAGAAATCGCGGTTCCGCCTGCATCAAAAGCGCAACGAACCGTGTAAAATAAAAATTTTTTGTTGGTATTGGCGTTACACGACCGCAGGCTACGCTATGTATGTATATGCACGGGGAGTGCCCCTATTACCCATTAAGGTATTTTATATGCTCGCACTTCGAGACCTCTGATTTCGATGGACATCTGGCACCGTTGTGACGTAACTATCCAGCTGTCTATAACTGGCCGCGATTCTTCCGATATACGCCGCTAAACGATCCCGATTCATTTGAATAGCTGTAATTATCGGCTAATTGTTTGTCTGTCTGAAACGCACTGAAAGAGGTGAGAAAAGTGCATCCTAGAAGTACCTGGGTGGTTTGGTTATCAAAAATATAAACATTGCTGGAGCATAAATGAAGTAGAGTGCTAAGAAGAGTGCGATGGAGTAGAATGGATAAACAAAATGTCTCCTTTGTAAATATTCAAAATATTTCCGGGTGCACTATGCACTAAGGGTGCTCGGAATGAACTAGCGGTAATATTGATAATATTCTTAATGCTACGAGCGATTCGCATTAAAATATTAATTTCAAATAAAACTATTTCGTTGATACATCAAAACTAGAATTGTTGATAGATATACGATATTTTAATGCGAGCACCCCCGGGCTGTGCTATACAATTACATAAACAAATTCCTCCGAATATCTATCCGCGAATTTGCTGTTAGTAGGTACAGTTCGGCAGATGCAAAATGCGATTCTTCGTAGCGGATTCCGAATAAAAATTCGAGAGAATTTTTGTGTGTGTAAAATTGTGGTTATTTTTGGATATTTTTTCCGTAGTTAGGCAATTGAAAACCGTTACTAAAGAGCGTTTTATTTTTCGTCTGCGATATTAGAGCACCCCTCGACAGATTTCACACAAATAATAACGGATAATAGAATGTACTTCACCCTGAGTAACGCAGTTCCGTGCGTGTGTAACCGTAAAGTACGAAGCAGGAAAAACGAGTGAATCATCAGACGTATATACTACGTTTCACCCTCATTCCTGCGAACCGTTCGGTATATGTTTATCGACGAAATTTCAACACGGGAGCCTTTACTGCCCTTATTCAACCTATTGTCGCGTGACCGTCCGATAGGTGCATCGCGAAAATTTACCCGCCGTCGTCTCGACGTTGACCGGAATTTTCTCTTAGTATATTCGTACACCCGAAGAAAGTTTCTATTGTTTGGTACCCTTGTAAAGTTTTTCTAACTCTATTATACAACCACCGATACCTATAATTGATACAATGTGTAATTTACCCTCATAGAGGGTTGCACATTAGTATGGAAAAGCTCAATTTACTGTGGATGATATCAAAAAAACTTCTTCTAAAAAGTTGTATACTTTTATGCAACATATTTTAAAAATTATTAAATTTAAGCAGAATGTCCCATTTTACAGTGGTAGACCAAACTTATATTTTTTTTAAAGAGTACACTTGGTACTAAGTTTACCATTCGTAGAACTAGAAACTGTGGTAGGTAAATAGAATGAATTGAAAATAATTTTGAGTTTCACTACATTGCAAATATCGTGAAAATGTACAAAATGAATATTTTTCGTAAATTTGAATCATACTCATAAGTAAATTTAATACTTAATAGTTCTCGAGATATTTCTTTATTAGACTCATTATAACGTTTCTTCAACGACACCCTGAACATCATATTCCAGTTTTGTATACGACAAACTTATTTTTTCAACAAGAAGGACTTTCCTTCGTAAAATTAAAAAGAACAATTTTTTGGGACTCACTGTATATTTCTATTACGTATATTGTTAATTGGTAAAAGGATTAGGGGTTACACAGCTAGTAGTAAGGGGTTAAGGGTATTTAACGCATGTATCGGGGTAAGATACATTAGGGCATATCGAGTAAATTAAATTTGTTCAAACATCGTATATAAAATAAAATCTTGTACTTCATTAAAAATTCGGTTTATTTTCTTCGGCGAATTTTAATTACCCCAAGGGAAACGCTGAAACTTACCTTCGCAACGACTTTTATTACCGTTAACGGGGCATTATTAAAATTCTCGAGTAGTTGCGCTCAATTCATTTTTATTAAGTATCCGCCTCTTAATTTACAATAAACTGGCAGGCGGTGCGTTTCCAGTTATTAAATCTCCGCGAAATTGCGATTTTTCTTCGCTATAAAGTAGTTGGAAAAATTCTCCATCGGCGTCAAAACTAGCGAACAAAAATGTGGAAAATTATTTTGCGAACGGAATCAAATTGAAATGAGAGTGTAATGTAGAATTTTACAATCGCCACAGGTACGCAGCACAGGAGATAATTAGTTCGCCCTTTGAGCAATTTGCTGCATATTCGCATGCTCTAATAAGCGGGAATTTCATTTTCATATTAATGTTGATAAGGCATCTTATAAATATTCGAACAAATTTCCCTTTGATCAACTAACCGAAAATTTTTGATGACACCAAATATTTTTGATATTGCATCGAATATTTCGTTTAATTTTCCGTTTTATTATTCACGTATCTATTTTGGGAAAACAATTTTCCCAAAATATTCTATTATTATTACAACAGTTATCTTCACCTGCACTTTATACTCGTATTATACAGGGAGTTTCATTGGGAACGGACAATATTTTAACCCTATACGTAATAGAGGGGACCCAGGGGATCACCAAAAACCAGGGTGTTTTTGAATGTGTATTTCATTCATGGCTTATAACTTTTGAATCAGAATATTTCATAAAAACTAGAAATAATGCTACATTTAATGAACTCATTCTAAACCTTAGTCTTTGGTGTATTATTAATCATTAGTAGGCATCTACAGCTTTTTTAACGATATTTTAGACAAATTTTGTGGCTTATGTCCGGTATAAGTGTGCGTCTGGTATTTCCAAATAAATTTAATTTCTCTTAGGGATAAGGATATGACGCTAATCCCGCGTTTACGGACGACTCCTGCATCCTCCTGTCGACTTGCAGGTTGCCAATTAATGAAAATCCTTTCCCCACGGGGGATTGCGTCGACGACAGAACGATTCGATGAAAACCCACCTTGACTGACGAGATCTATTATACGAATTCGGTGCAATTTTCGGACAATTCCTAAAAGTTTCTTGCTGTTCTCATTTAATCACAAAATATTCTTCAGGTTACTCTTTATTGATTAAAAAATACTATAAATTTAAGAGTAAAAAAAGTAGTCTAGCGTTGAAATCATTTTTGTTGGTTTTGAAACGCAGTTGGCGACATGTAGGGTGTTTTCCGTCCGAGCGCCGAACACTTTTCGAAGATTTAATGAACTCTAGGAAAACTAAAATTCCCATCGGAGACGACAGTAAAAGAAATAATCCGATAAGGCTCTGATCTCCCGACAAAGCCACCAAAGAAATACTGAAAATCCCTTTTGTACCTTCAGCGTTATAGAAAGTTTTAGATTATTTTGGATCAGCGCATATAAAAGAGTAAAAGCTCGTCGGACTTACGTGAAGCAAATTTCGCTGAAAAGAAAATGACAAAATTTTCTTTCGTTCGCAAGGGATCACGTTCATTTCAATAGAATTAGGGTTTGATCGGGTGGGTAAATTCTCGCAACGGAAATTTGAATCCCGAATCTAACGTAAACTTGTAGAATTTTACAGCAAAAAATTCATTATCAACGACACGTATGACCTAATAGGTTCCCCGTCATAACAACCCAGGAAAAAACACCCCCTATAAAATTGGCCAAAGATACACCCTGGTTCCAAAATAATTGACAGTGACTCATTTTGCAATTTATTTGCAGTTATTTTGAAACCAGGGTATAGTACAAATTTTATACAAAAATTAAATGACTCGAGCCTAAATTTGCCTCGAGCTTTTTTCTCTTGAATTGTGTTGTCTTTGGGCTATTTTGTTTCGAGATATTTTAACGAGTCAAAAGTCTAGTATTATTTAGTATCACATAATAACCTTTCTATTAGGATTTTTTCAGAGTGGAAATTTTAGTTCAATTTCCATAAACGAAGCAACGTTCAAGACAATTATAATTTAATTGTTCGCTACATTTGGGATATAATTCGTCGACTGGACGTACAAAAAGGGAAATCAATGAAAATGCGGCGATGTATGTGGAGCAACAATCAGTTGGTCGACAACCGGAGATTGTCTTTTGTTTGCTCGGCGGTTACCGCACGCCACGTTTTGATAGCACACATGCCTTTCATGTTTGTTTTATACATCTGCTTTGATTTCCTCGAAACAAAAGGAAATATATACCCAGAAGTTTCGATTAAAAGGTGCCCATCGGTCGTTTACTGAGCGATAGAAAAACTTAATTGACACGGCTAGAGGGCCATTCCACGTTTAAAGTAGTTATAGGGTGCAATAACAATACATAATCTTGTCATATCATTCTCTAATTGGTTATTATCAAAAAGTAGAGCTCGCCCTCTACACTTGCATTTCCATTATCTCTTCCTTTTAATTCGTCATTAACTCGTTATAATTGACTATCAAGATGAAACAACAAGAAAATGATGACAAATTGATGGTCCTCGAATTGATTTTCGCAACGTTTTCTCCGGTATTATCTGCGAGTATGCGAGCGTGTGTGTGCGTCTTTTGAAAATCATTTCTCCCTATTTGTCCGCAATTTTCAATGAAGCAACCACCCGTCGACATCAAAGAAAACCACGAGTGCTTCAAAAATACGAGTCGTAACGAAGCGGTCAGTCCGAGAAGGTAAATAAATGACAGCGGGATATCGCCGGGCTTTTCCAGTTCGTTTTAGTTTATCAAACACAGTTTGGAGGATATTTCTTTTTTCCCAAAAAAATTATTCGACTACGAAACTAAAGCAATTACTGCGGAAAATTGATTATACTCCTTTCGCTATCATGAGATAATAAAACCTAATTGTGTATGTAAAAGTCAGCACGATAGGCTCAATGAAAAAATCATAAAATTCTAAATATCTAAGGCTTTTTACAGAGTGTTCAACAATTGGGAATTTTTTTATAGTTGCAGATAAAATGACACAAGCACAGTGTAAAGTCGCGAATTAGGTACTTATTAAATTATAAAGAAAACTACCCTAACCGAGGAAAACGCTTAAGATGATTAATGATTTAGAACTATCTGGAACAATTTAGAATTGTCCGAAATCATTTAGATTGCTCCAGTAAGAATCAGAATTATCGAGTACAATTTGGTTCTGTCTAGAAGGATCTACATTATCTAGAATGATTTAGAACTGTCCAGAATGATTTAGAATTGTCTAGAATTATTTAGAACCGTCCAGAATCATTTAGAGGTGCCCAGAATCATTGATTTAATTTACTTTAGGACCAATCAGAATTGTCGAGAACCATTTAGTTCTGTCTAGAATGATCTAGAATTATTTAGAACTGTTCACAATGAATCAGAATTGTCGAGAACCATTTAGAACTCCGCAGGTTCGAGTTTTGGAATTGCCTATTAGAACCATATAAAGAATAATTTAGTATGAATAACGCTTTACATTACAGTAAAACTCTAAAGTGCAGCACATCTTCATTTTCAAATTTACTAATGTGTTTTATCCATCGTTAAACACATTCCCAATTAATAAAGCATCAACACAAAATTAAATAGATCGGTCACAAACATATGAAACCAAACGTTTAAACATTAATAAAGTCGTGCTATCGGTGATTGACTATTGAAATATTGAGCTCGGTTTGGTGACATTTCCAAATAGATTGGTCCAATCATAAATTCAGAACGGAAATGTCATATATCAGTGTTTTATGATATATTGCAATAATTAATTCAATAGATGAATTTTATATTTAATAATAAATTAATTGAAATAATTAAGTAGTTCGAAAACATTTATTGTATAAAATAATTTAACTATAATAAAACTATTAGAACGTCTCATGATACTTAAAATAGTTTGCCTTTGATTTTTCTATCTGTGTTTTGCTTTCTTTTAATTGCGGGGCTGAAGTTATCCGTTAAACGCAGTTTTTTTATGATTTTCGGCGTTCCGCTGTCACTTTTGCGTTTAAGATTCTGGAAATTATAATTTATATTATACAGATTCGTTCATTTTAGTTTACAATATAGGCTACGGGTTCAACAAAGACAACTTCCATTAGAAACTTTATAAAGGAAAAAGAAAGGGTGATATTGTTAAATTGCAACTTTCTCTCTTTAAGAGCGGTTTCACACAGTGCAATATATTTTAATAATCTTTCTTTGTTCAACTCATAGAAATGGTCATACTGCAAACTTTTATGCGCTTGGGTGTATAATTATTACTTACTAAAATCCAGAAAACACTTACTAAGAATGATTTTGGTGATTCCTCTCGAGCGACGGTTTGAAACAGAAAATTCTTACTAGTCTTTTTTCCAGCCTTCACCGTACCATCCGAGTCTTCATTGGTTAATTTATTGAATTCAGCTAATTTCTTCAACATCGTCTCGCCTCTGCTCAAAAACGAACCCCTTTTGTGCTACCAAACAATAAATTAAAAATGAAATACTAATAAAATGCCACTAAAAAGTGCTTACCAAAAGTCCAAACGCCTTTTTTACGGCAGGACTAGAACTCGCATCGGTCTTATTCTCGCCGGCGGTGCTGCTTTGCGAAATACTCGAACTGCTCGTTATCACTCTGTAACCCAGTTTCAATATCTCGCCGCCGTCGAACATCTCGATATCCTCCTGCTGGGATTTCTTCTCCTTCAAAAACATCTCCCTTTCGTGTCTTCTCCTGCGCCACTGCTCTTCGCTGTCGTCTTCCTCGACCGGCGCCTCGTCGTCGCTGTTCCTCGTTTCGTCCTCGGCAGGAAAATTCGAATCCACGTTCTTCCAACGGAACTGCCGCTCTCGACCCGACCCGTGCAATTCCCCGTCGTCTAATAGCAACTCTTGCAGAAGTTTCACCTTAAGAAATAATGAACGTTTAATGTTAATTACACTGAAATTCATCTCATATAGAGGGTATGTATGAAGAGCTCAAACTATCTGTATATTGGAAACTTTACACGATTTAAATAAAACTTGGTGCAACTTATGCAATAAGGTGCATCTTCTGCAACTTCCATTAGTCTCATATGAAGGAAAAAGATACTGTGGGATTGCAACAATCTCACTCTACCTGTTGTTTCAATAATCTCTCTTTATTCAACTTATAGATTTGACCATATTGTAAACATGTATCAAGTAGAGCTCGCTCAGCGAGCGAGACCCTTTTCGAGTAGGCCGTCGGGCCTTTGATTATGCGGTTATTTAAAGATAAAAATATTGTACCTCTCTGGTGTCGTCGTCTAAAATTCTCCTCATGTGAATTTTCTCCAAATCCATTCTCAATTTTTTATTATCGAATTGATCCTTGTCGCCCTGTTCGAATTCGAGAACGTCCAAGTCCTTTTCGTCCTCGTCATCGCTGCCCCATTCGGATTCGGAGAGCTCCGCCTCGTCTTCGAAGAAATCCTTGGCCTTGAGAGGCTTCTTTTCTGGAATAAAAATTGTAAAATTTTCCTTTTTTTTCATAAAGCTACCATCCCACCTGTTTCTTCCGCATAATCTACTTCGTTCTCTTCGGAATCGTAATTTATTTCGGCAGGTAAAGGTTGCGCATCGTCCATTTCTTCATCAGACAAATCCCTTTCTTCATCGTCACCGACAGAGCTTTCGTCATCTAAATAAAATGATGTTAAATTTAGTTTAACTAAATTAATACAAAAATTATACCTGAAAAAGTGAGTTTCTTCTGGTTTATTTTCTTTTTTCTAACTTCAAGTATCCCTTCTTCATCATCGTCCGATTCGATTATTCCTCCACCTCCCATAGCTTCTTCGTGAGACCTCTGTGTATATTCCAGAACCGGAGAATCGAATTTCTTCTTGAAGGTCTCCAATTCTTCTTCATTTAGTAGCTGCGAAATGATCATGTCCTGGTCTTTGTCGAGCGATTTCACTTCTTCGACTGCGTTTAATGCAACTTTAACCGAGGGATTAATGCAATTAGAGTTTGCTGTAGGCAGCTAGAAAAATAGTGTTATTAAATTTGTTAAGGGAGTGTAAATATTTGTTTACCGAGGATATTCCATCGTTTTGGGATTCCTCGAAAGTGCCGGAACAAATGTTTAAAATTTCCTGAGTATTAGTCGGTGCAATTTGGATGCCGCCAGTTAAATCTGTGAGTTTTGCGCTCGATTCGATGGTTTCGTTAGAAAGATCTTGAGACACTGGAAAATCATCTGAACAAAGTTCCTTCATCGCTTCAGCCTGCAAATATTAGAGTTATTATTTGAGTAAAAATTATTAAATAATTCGCACCTGGGAGTTTGTGATAATCGAATCAGTGTGCAGTTTCTTCTGGAGTTCCGCATGCCAATCGCTTTCTCTTAAAGGTGAGGGTACGTTCGCCTAAAAAATTCGAAATGGCGATTATTTCTCTATAAACTAAAATGGTTCGGCTAACCTTTGAAGCAGAGTTTGATAAATTTTGAAGGCCGGTTATGTAGGAAACTGGAGTTAAAAATATCGGATCAGTACAGTCTGATTTATTCGGAGTTTTGTTCATAGTTTGCTGTTGGTACGGGGTAATATAGTCGTCTTCTAAAAGCAGAATGTTAATAAATAAATTTAAAACAAAATGTTTTTCTTACGTGTAGAATTAGTATCGGTCTCATTGCTTTTGTTTAATTTTTCAGCAATTTTTCCGATGGTTTCTCCCGGTAAAATGGCGTTTTCTTCATCATCCGAGTCTTCAGTGAAGGCTTTGATTATTCTTCTCAAAGGTTTTTTGAATGGTAATGCGTCCAGACTTTGTTCTTCGTTGTTTTCATCAATATTTGATTCTTGTTCATCGTTATCCTCGTCCACTTCATTATCGTCATCTTCATTACTACCAGTATCGCCTTCGCCCTCTTCTTCATTATCATCATTCCCCAAATTCTCTTCATTATCCTCGATATCGGATTCATCGGCTTCATCGTTCAGAAACTCCGATTTTTTTCTAGGTTTACCATCAATTAAATCTTCCTCGATTTCCTCTTCATCACTGGATTCGCTCATTTCATCCTCCTCTTCGTCGTCAAGAATATTATCATCAGCTCCACATTCCGATTTCTCCCCATCATACGGATCGATTTCCGTTTGAACCTCGTCTTTTGCAGCGGCTCTTTGCCGCCATATCTCGGACTTCCTTTGCGCTATTTGACTCTGCAATTCGTTCCTCAGTCTCTGCAATCGGACGCCCGGCTTTTCTTCGATTGCGATTTCTTCCGCGTCCGCGCTCACAGAAACGGTCTCGTTGTGGATTTCGCCGCCTTGCTCGACGCTGACCACGTTCAGTTTCACCTTATCCTTGTGGTGCGCCTTCTTGGCGGTGTGAAGGGCGAATCTCTCCATGAGCTTGGTGACTTCGTTAGGTTCAATTACAGTGTCTAAATCGATGAGGTGGTTCGGGCTGCCGCTTAATCTCGGCCGGTCGTTGAGGAACCTTTCTTTGATTATTTCTAGTTTGGATTTCGTGGTTTTGGGGACGATTGGTTTGTCGCTGATTGAATTTTCGATCTCTTGATGTATTTCCATAAACTCAGGGTCTAGTAGTTTGCCTGCAGTGTTTTGATTATCGTTTGTTACTCCCATGGTATCATCTTCGATGTCGTCTAAATTAAATTCATAATCTTCTGATAAGTTGTTGATATTATTGGATGTATCCGAGTTATTAAGAGTTGCATTGTTTTCGTTGGTATTATTGCTTTGTGTTTTATCAAAATCAGCTACATTTGGTTCATTTTCAGGGGGTTTTATGAGGAAATCTGATATTATTTTAACTTTATCATTAGATTGTTTATTTATTACGATATCTTCAGCAGGAATATTTGTTAATGAAGTATTCTCGTTTGTTCTTATTTCTTGTTCTGAATTATTACTTTGAACATTTTCTGTTGTCGATTCTTTAGATTCAATCTGTTCATTATCGATATCCATTAGGGAGCTACATTTGTCATCAATATTATTCAAATCATTTACCCCTTCTTCGGCAGCTTTATATTTTTCTATTAAGTCTTCACAATCACTATTTTTGTCCAAATTATTTGATATATCATTAGTGTTATCATCAGCCTTTTTGATATCTGCTTCACTAGTTGTGTCACCTGGTGGTATGTAATCTTCATCATCATTCTCATCTTCATGTTCACTATCTGACTTGTAAAATTCTTGAACTTCTTTATGCCTTTCTTCCAGCTTTTTTCTTTGGTTGAAATAAAAATAAAAAGATAATAAATACAACACTCAATTAGATTAATTCAAAGCTTTCATATACATACGTAATGACTTCTAATTGTTCAGTAGCCATTTTCATAGCTATCGAAGGGGGAGTTTTCGTTGCTAATGGAACTGCAGAGGCAAATTTAGGTCGCCTGGCTAGGAACTCCTTTAAAGTGTAAGATTTGGGCCGATGGTATGGAAGTGAAATGTTCGATTCTCGAACTAGCCTCTGGGTTTCCGAACGAATTTCTTCTCTTTGCTTCACGGCTTCTCTAGCAGTCATCTTAAATAAAACATATTGTGATATTGTATTGAATTTAAGAAAAAAATGTCTGATACCTCATGGGGTTCATCATTATTTTTGACACTCCTTTTTCGTTTGTATTTGATAGACTTTTTAATCTCATTGCCAGAATTATAGCCTTTCTCACTACCACTGTTATTTTCCTCGGAGTCTCTTTTACTAGTCTTAACATTGGTCTCATCATCTGAACTCTCGCTAAGATTATACCGATCACGCTGCAATTACAGTTACTCATAATTTACTGCATATATAAAATTTAAATTATTGATTGAATTACCTTGATACTTTCATTTTCAGGTGACAAGGGCCGTTCCGAAGTGGTTTCAGTAAAACTCTTGTTGTGGATTGTAATTAAATTTTCTAAATCGGAATCACTGTCGTCAAAATTTAAATTCCATTTAGCGAGTTCCGGATTTTCATTACTCGTTTTTATTAAATTGGCTTTACTTGAATCAGCTTGAGTGCTAGAAGGACCTTTACTTTCAGTAATTATGGAAGGTTCATCTTCAGAATCACTGTCAATTAAGGTAATTCGTTTCCGAGACTTTCTGATACCGGCTTCTTGATGATTCACGTCGTTTTGTTCGAATTCATTTTCACTAGCACCTGAATATAGAAATTAGTATCGAAATTTACAGTATGTTAAATAATGTAATAGATATTAGATTTCTGATGTTATATATGAATTTTAATTACCTGCTATGTTATTAACTAAACTTTCATTTTCTAATTCGTCGTCAGAATCGCTTAGTGATAAAATTCTTTTTCTATTTCCACGTTTCTTTTCTTTTATCTTAGTTAATTCTTCTTCATTAGTATCATCGAGAAGCTTATTTGCATTTTCGTTGTTAGTAACATCTGTTAATAATTTATTACTTGCGTTGTTCAAATCATCCACATTTTTAGAATCTTTTATTTTTTCAATAATACTAGAATCTACAGAACAATCGTTGTTATCGTCATCATTAACTGTGGAATTATTTTCCATATTTTGTTGAGCAAATTTAGAATCGTCACTATTGTCCATAGTTTTAAGCAATTGATCTACAAAACCATTTCATTCTAAATGAATTTATAGTTTATCATAAGTTTCTTTAGAACAAATTTATAAATTTAAAAGAACACTAATCTACAATCCACTACACTTAACATAAATATAACCTAAAAGTTCAAAACTTTCCCGCTCCCGCCATAGAGAATATAGAGTGGAAAAAGCGTGTATTCGTAAATGGCACAAATTGAACTTTGCGCATACTGTCACTTGTCATTTAAGGTAGATATCAGTGTTGCCAGAAGTAGCGGAATTTAAACACAGCGTTGCCAGAAGTAACGGAAATCCACTACTTTTAGGCGATCTTGTGTAGGCCTTATATAGTTAAAATCTTATATACTAATAGTATATATGATCTAAGGTTAAAATAAACGACTAAATAAATAAACGATACGAAATAAAATAAATGTTAACAAAATGAAGGAAATTTTCTATTACTACAAGTATCAAAAATTTTAAATCATAATAAAAATATACCATATGACCGAATTATTCCGCTGCAAGCATTAGAATTAGAATCTCAATCAATTCTATAAGATAGTAAGGAACAGGAACTTGTTTATCGGTTATTTGCTTCGCTTTGTGCGAATACCGGGCATTTGCTCTCTTTATTCCTTACATAACAAAAGTTCAATTAGCTATCTCATTATTCTCATTGACTTTTCTACCTTAAATGACATGACAATGTCAAAATTGTCAAATCTGTCAAATTCAATTTGTTCCATTATTTTCACGCGCATCCGTATGCTCTTGCCACTCTATATTTCTCTATGGCTCCCGCTAACAAATTTTTTGACGTTGACAGTTCGTCTTTTTATGTTGTTGAGTAACTGAATAGTCATTACATGAGAGGCCAAACTTGTTAAAATATCTTGGTATCCTTCTTTGACCTATTGCTTGGTGTTTTACATCTTTATCTATTGATCAATATAAATAAGTGATTTAAATGTGGCGAAATGTCATAAAAATTTCATAACAATACCAAACTCCAAAAGTTCAAGTGGTCTATTTATTTATTTATATACCGATTTCTGATTGTTGGGAATTAATTTTGTATAAAAATGAGACTTTTTACTCACTGCTGATAGCTGGTGATTGTAGTGTGTAAATTTGTACGAAGGAAACATGAGTATTGTGCGAGAATACGATAATTTTTTGGAATTGAGGAAACAAGAAACCTCGAATTTTCTCTGGATATCAAAGAAATGGAATCCTCAAATTGCATTTAAACAGGGAAGCACCAGACCCTCTCCCCAATATCACAAAGATGCAGTTTTAAATAGTCCAAAAATTCAAGATTTATTAGAACAAGTAAGTACATATAATTTTAAGGTTAGATTCTATTTCAAATTATACTATTAATAATAATAATAATAAATGATTGTAATGATTATTATAATATTAGCAATTATATTAATTACAGTTGTAGTTTGTTGTTACAGTGATTGAAGTATATTTGAAGCTAATTTAACATTAGTTCGAAAACACGAACATGTTACAAACATTTATTTTATAATTATCTCTATTAAACAAAAACTGTGATTTTTAGCTCTAGTTATTTCTCAATATCTAAATTATTCGATTTCTCAATATTTATTTTATTTTTTCATAGTTAAAATGTATTAATTTAATTACTTTCATTTGAACGTAATACATTGCCCTTTTGATAAGATTGTAACTTTTATGATTACCTACTTCAGTTTTAAGGACCTGTATTAGTATTTAAACGACCTTTGAGTATAAAGTATATTGTTCCAAATAAAGATAAAAATATAAAAACTAATTGAGATTACCTAAAACAATATTTTTTCGATCCATTGTGAAGTATTGATTATTTAATTTATGGCATTCAATAATTCAAATTCACGGTCCACTTACTTTGTTTTGTTATAAAACTAATTTTTTAGTATTAAAGTCAATTAATAGACTCTTTTAAAAATTATTTTTTTGCGTTGTAATTTATTTTTCATAATTTCCTTTATTGAATTATGAATTCTATTGTTAGCTCTCCTTTTTTACTACCCAAATAAATATTAGATTTTACAGAGGTATAAATCAAAATCTTTGAAATTTTTATTGACTATTTTATTGACCATATTTTTTTTAATTTCAGATAAGTTTAAAAACAAACGTTCCAAAAGTCGAGTTGGAACATCAAGTAAAGGATATTTTAGATGAAATAGGCTACGAAAAAAAATTAAAGGTCATCCGATGGCTGGGCTTAATATTAACTAAAATTTGTCTAACCGTTTTGTCTGGAATTTATGTTAATGTGGAACAAGTCGAACAGGTACATGCTCTATTTAATGCAGACATGAATATTTATTTACTTATTATTACTTAATTCTATCCAGATTAAAAATCAAATGGGAAACTGTCCAGTTATTTTCGTACCTACACACAGAAGTTATGGTGATTTCATAATGATGTCATATTTATCGTTTCAATATGACATTGAAATACCAGCTATCGCTGCAGGCATGGGTATGCATAATTGGCTAGATAAGGCTACACTAGTTTTTTTTTTAATATACTACTTTTTTTATTAATGTACAGGGTATTTGAAAATATGTGAATGTTCTTTAATTGTATTCATTACAGTTTTTAATTGGTATCATTTTTCTTAATCGCAGATTTTTTTGGAATGTGGGGTATGGGAACATTGCTTCGAGATACGGGAGCTTTTTTCATGAGAAGATCGTACAATGACGATAGTTTATATTGGACCACATTTAAACAGTATATTTATCAGTTGGTCAGTAAAGGCGATTTGCCTATAGAATTCTTTATTGAAGGTACTAGAAGCAGAAGCAATAAATCACTTACCCCTAAATATGGTAATATTATTTTATATTTTTAGACTTTATGAGGTAATTATTTCATATTACAGGTTTACTCACCATGGTACTTAAACCTTTCTTCTTTTCCCAAGTACCTGACATACAATTTGTACCGATAGGTTTCAGTTACGATAGAATCCTAGAAGAAAGCCTGTTTGCCTTTGAATTACTTGGAGTACCGAAGCCCAAAGAAACTACTTCAGTAGGTCATTTATTTTATGCTAATTTACCCAGAATTTTCTACTGATTATATTTTAGGGTTTCTTCAAGTCGATGAAGATTTTAAAAGAAAACTTCGGCAACATTTACATTCACATGGACAAGCCGATATCAGCGAAGGAATTTTTCGGCAGTAAACTCGACAGGAGCGTTCACAATTTAACGCCTTTGCACAAACAGGAAGTCACGGAAGATGAGAAAACGCTTCTGCCGCCGTTGGCGTACGAGATATTGAACCGCCAACAGAAGGTTCTCGTTACGACGGTTTTCAATCTAGTTTCCCTCGTACTGAACAATAATCTGGCGTACGAAACTGAATTGTTGTCGATGGAGGAACTAGCATGCGACGTGAAATGGATCCGGGAGATACTGAGATCGCTCGGAGGTTTCACGCACACAACCAACATCGAAAGGAGTATCGATGATTGCTTGAAAACCCACAAGAACCTCGTATACCTAAATAGAAAAGGAAAACTGAAACTGGTTAGAAATCCAATAAGCCAAGGAGAAATTAATCACAAGAAATTAAAGGGGCATTATCTTAGTGATGATACAATGACTTATTCGGTGCCGTTCGTTACGTTGCAAATTTATATTAATCCCATTCTTCACTACTTTATCGATATCGATATTATTTTGGTTATTTTAGATACCAGACCTATGAATGAAGGTAAGAAATTTTCAATATCGGGTTATTTATTAGAAATTCTAATTTTAATATTGCATGATTTCTTATACAATTCTTTTGGTGATTGGATACAATATACAATGTTTAGAATCGATAAAAACTGTTTAAAAAACTATTTTTTGAACCGTTGTATATGATTTGTATACTTTTTAATTGTATTTCATTGTATACTTGTGGAGTTATTGAAAAAAAAATCGATTCAGATAGCACTTTAAACAGACTATTATGTATGACATTTTGGATACAGGTATGATTTTGTTACACCCTGTATATTATGTATCTACTAATATCTTCGATTCTTTTATAAAAGCGAAAGAATTATAATTACTTTTTTAAACGCATGTATTCTAGGTGTAATATTTGGAATTATTCTTTTCTAGATGAACTGTTTGAAAGCTATTGCTTCTTGAGGTGTTTGTTTTCAAGGGAATTTATTACTTTTGCACCCAAGGATAAGACGGTGTGTGTTATATTTAAATGTATTTCATTTCATGCATTTACTATTTATTACTAACTGATACATTGTACACACTACTGCATGTTTCTATTTACGTTACTAATGATTCAATCAAGTTCTGTTATTATATTCTTTTAATTTAATATTTTAGGCATTTAATGCAGCTATGAATGATGCAATATCATTAAACCTGGTTAATTTAAATAATGGAAAATACCAATTAGCAAACAACAAGAAACTTGGAATGCTAATCGTCAATACATTTTATACATTTTATGTGTCATTTTTTGCCACATTGTTGATATTAGAGGTGAGTTTGAACTGAATTATATAGCACACAAAGTTAATTTCTAATAAAAAACTGTCCTATTTGCTTATAAACAATTTTTTTTCTGGACTAATTACATGAAAATAATTATTATTTTAGAGACTTCCAAGTGTAGTTGATGAAAAATCGATTTTGGCAAATGTTCAGAAGCTTTTAGAAGATGCTATTGTGGACAAACATAAGGAGTTTATCCATCCTTATTCGTTAAATTTAGATACTTTGGCAAATTGTTTGAATAGCTTAGTGGATGAGAAAGTTTTACAGAAAACTAGAAGGTATGCGTGTCACTACTTAAATGGTAAAATGTTATTAAAATATGTTTTAGGGACAACGTAAATGCGTACGAGATTAACAAAATAAAATTGAAGGATGTTAAGGACAATTTCGGTAACTATACAAAAATTTATCGAAACCCTCCGATATTAATCTATTTATTTTTAGCGAGATATATGACAAGATGTTCAATCGAAGAAAGATGCCAAATTATTAATAAAATCCACTTACAAAACAAATTGTAATTAAGATAAAACCTTTCAAGACTGGAATTGTTTATATTTTTTATCTGAATTAAATGTGTGTTGTTAAGTTTTACTCACTTTTTTAATGTTATTTTTATTGCTTAATGTTTATTCTGCTAATCGTTTAAATAGTGATGTAAAATATTTGATATTTTATTAGTTATCTAATAAAATAGTTTTTTAGTTTTTTAATTCTGAGGGTCTTATATCATTTTCTACATAAACGTTCATTCCTTTTTTTGGTAATAAATTATTTTAGCTTTTTTATTACTATACATGGTGTTACTCATTGAACAAACGGCAAAAATTCAAGGTTCAAGAGTCTCATTGTACTATTCAAATTGTATTTTAGCCTTTGCTTGTGAAACTGTTCAGTTCAAACTCGTTTGTTTGCTAATGTCACATTAAGTAAAAGGTCTTCTTCTTAATATTTCGAAATTCCAAGAAAAAACAAATTCTATATGTAATAATCTAAATTAATTTTCATTAGTGTATTCTTTCCAGCTAGAGATGTCATGGCATATCAAGATATTGATCCATTAGCATTTGAATCTTATGGTAGTTAGTTGTAAGTAAAACAATTGTATTACAAAATATTATGTATTTTAAATAAATTATATAAACTTAATGGGTATGGTTTTTTACTACAATCCTTTAACAATGGTGCTGCTTTCCATTCATAAGTTATAACACGATGTTGAAATGCCGTGTCATTGGGTAGCCATTTCTTGTTTGTCAGTACGATGACGGGTGTCCTTGAAATGACAGTATCACCTTGATGTTTAACCTTGGCATTGACACTGTCACCACCAAATAACATCTTAAGAGTGTCCATTGCTGCAGGTTCAGCATTTGGTTCATTCCAAAGGTTGATACGTCTATTGCAGGCTTCCATAAGAGGAAACTGTTGATACTTATTGAAATTACCTATTAATCCGAAATTAAAGAAATAATGAATTACACAATCAAAAAAAAAGTTCTTGCCCGAACTAGCTGGAGCTATTACTTGCATACAGTTGACCTTTGGAATTTTCCTTTCTATAATATTATACAAATCGTTAAGAAAAATTGCAATAGCACATTCGTCATTATTAAATTGAAAATATAAAAGCTTATTAAGCACATCTACACTTTCATCTACAGAATAATAATAGTTATCTATGTTCCCCTTTAAACAGTTATATATAGGCTGTGTGTCCTTTACATATTCAAAAATTTCCTCCACCGATTTATCTAAGAAGAAATGTGAAAATACATTAAAAACAGATTTTAAAAGGTAATCGGATGACAGTGTGAATTTCCATTTACTGGACATCCATGGAGAAGATCCAATTATTCCTAATATGGGGCTTGCCGGAAACTGCTTGAGCCAGACCAACAGCTCTTCTTCCTGACTTCTTTTTTGACGTTTTCTGTTTCCGCTACTCTCTTCATCGCCATCCTTTTTGTTTTTTCGACTAGTATTTGTAAAGGATCGACTTCGCTCGTCGTCAGAAAATTCATCCTCACTTGAGCCTGCCTCCACCATTGCGACTTGTCCAAGTTGGCAATATCGCCTGTACGATAAATTTCTAACTTGATGAGGAACCGACCTTCTTCTCCCTCCGACCGAAAGGTAACGTAGTTGTCTTGGTGGTTTACACAAATATTTTGTGAGATTAAAGAAGTACTTGGCACTGAAAAAAGAGAATCGATAAAATTGTCGTCTATCTCTTTTAATTGGGAGGCATTGGATTCTACTGCATCTACATTTTCCTCCCCCATAAGGGCAGTCGTGGACGACATGGGTGTGGTCTCCGTGGAAGCTCCACGCAAAGAATCCTCCATTATATTTCTTTTGAAAACATCGAGAGTACAAGATCTGGTCGCATCGCTCATCGAGGTTTGGCAAAATGTCGTGAATAATTCTTGTTCCTCTAATAGCGCTTTCAATTTCTCGAAGGAAATTTTCGACTTCGGTAGTACTTTGTTGTTCTTCATTGAGTCCAAAAATTGCGTCCATAAGTTCATTAGTAGTTTCAGCTCCCGTTTCACTGGCAACTGGTTCCTCTCCATTGCCACATCTTGAGCCTTTAGTAAAGTAAGAGTTACAACTTTCATAATTCATAATTCAATAATAAACTACCCTTCTTTCAAGAAAAGCTTCTTTTTTCTTATGAACTAATATTTTGACATAACTGTCAAAGTCATTGTCAAAATTGTCAAAACGTAAGGCACGTCAGCAAAATGAATATTTAAAAATGGTTTTATGATGAATACAAGGATATTTAGGATTAATGCCTTATTTGAATTTGTTCAATGAGTAAAACATAAAAAGCCCGAATTGGAATTAATTTCAAATCCTAGAAAATCCAAAAGTATGTTTTTTTATTCCAATTATTATGACACTTCAAATATTTGTATCCACACTGACAGTAAACTTGCGCACATTTTGATATATCGTTAAAAAATAAGAGACTAAAACCAATTTAAATTGTTATTTAGTAAATGTAACGAAAAACGAGTTTAGAACAACTTTACAAGAATTTAATTCTATTTCATTGCAAATTGCTATTTTTCTACCAAGAAGCAATTAAGTAAATGAGAAAATAATAACATATTTCATTTGAACCATGACGTGTCTATATTCAACCTGTTAAAATTTGAATTTTTTAGGATTCCTTTATTATGAACATACAAGAGAGAAAACGGAACAAAACCAAAAACACCGCTTCTTCGCAAATGGAAAATGGTGAATACCTCTTACCCGTACGTACCCCTAAAGGCGATGGAAAAAATATACTTCTGTTATTTTTCTTGTACACGCTACAAGGCATTCCGCTGGGGCTTTCAAGTGCAATTCCAATGATTTTGCAAAACAGAGGCGTCAGCTACAAACAACAAGTAAATCTATCAAACCACTCCGCACCAAATTTATATTAATTTGTGACTGTATAACTTTGTAGGCAGAGTTCAGCTTCGTGAGTTGGCCTTTTAGCTTGAAATTACTGTGGGCGCCTATAGTTGACTCGATATATTCCACACGAATAGGCAGAAGGAAAACATGGCTTATACCCACCCAGTACATGATCGGGGCCTTCATGTTACTGCTATCGAATCACGTCAATCAATGGCTCGGCGACGACGGGAATTCTCCCAACATCGAGATTCTGACTCTCTTATTCTTCTCCTTGAACTTTTTAGCCGCCACTCAGGATATCGCCGTGGACGGCTGGGCATTGACAATGCTCCATAAGGATAACGTCGGACATGCTTCGACGTGTAACAGCGTCGGCCAAACCACCGGATTTTTCCTCAGTTACGTCGTATTTATGGCTTTGGAATCTTCCACATTTTGTAACCAGTATTTAAGAAGCATTCCACAGGACGAAGGTATTTAATTCGATGCAAATTACACCACAAATTTCAATAAAACCACGTTTCAGGTATTATAACGTTATCCGGATTCCTCTACTTTTGGGGCTTGGTATTTTTAGTCACCACGACTATTGTGGGTTTGTTGAAAAAGGAGGTTGAACCGCAAGGTCAGGAGGGTTTCGAACCCGAGAGGGACATCAAAAGTGCATATCTTTCTCTTAAAGATATCCTAAAACTACCACCAATTCAAACTTTGGTGTTAATTTTGCTCACATGCAAAGTAAGCATACACCAATATAAAGTTGCTTAATGTTGTATAACCTCCATTATCTTATTACCTGTTCGAATCCTAATGGTTTAGATAATTGAGGTTCTACTGTATTAGTGTTTGTATTGCATTATTAATGAACAGCTGATTATTTTTAGATAGGTTTTTCGAGCACTGATAGTTTAATGGCGCTAAAATTGGTAGAAGCTGGAATACCTAAAGAAAAATTAGGTCTTATGGCGATACCTTTAATACCCCTTCAAGTAGCTCTACCCTTAGTCATAGCTAAGTATACAACGGGTAAGTAAATAGATATAATACAGGGTGTCGGAACATAAACTATTCTCATCCCATCCATTGTGGAAAAATTTTACTAAATGTAAAGGGAAATTTAGGAATAGGTCTATATTACCCCACACATTATGAATTTGAGGGCGTGTTTTGGCGGCCTTAATGCTCTTAGTACACTCGTAACATATACCAAACTGTAACTCCACTTTGAAGGCTTCTCAGAAATGTAACTTAAGTAAGTTAAGTTGGGTTTAACAACATAATTTGGGCTCACCTACACGCTCCTGCTCTGTGTTTATTCTTATGCTGGACACCCTGTATATACTTTGGAATACAAATAGCAAATATGTACTTTTTGAGATTTAAAATAGTACATTTATTTTGGTTCTTTTTACAATTTTTTTTTATCGAAAAGTAACAATTGTTTGCTTAATTGATCTACCAAAAACAGCGAAATATTAAATGGAAAATTCCGAATTTAACATAACTTTAGTTTTAACTTTCTTCTTCCTCTTCTTGACGTTCATCGGCAAATTTTTAATAGTAGTTTTACAAGCGGAACATTTGAAATATTTGAGTTGGTGCCATACCTCGTATTTGCTTTTACTTTCCACGACCCACGTGAGCCTGCACAAATTGATGATGCTCAGTTCAATCGAAGGGATCAATTTGTACACGATCGACGGCGGAAAACGCGTACCGTCCAAGCGAAAAATCAACTTGAAATGATTAGCCTCGAACATCCTGGCGTGCTTCATATTGGCCAATGCTAGCACTTTTCTGGGGCTCCTTTTCTGCGTTTCTTTCAAGTAATTGGTCACCCTGCGGAACACTCTTCTATCTCTGACGCTTTGTATGAAGGTTTTTATGATACTCGCGGCCTTTTGGTCGCTGAATTTTCTTACTAGAATTCCGGGGACGGGAGTGCACAGCTCGCATATTGAATTTATCGATTTAACTAGGCTTTTGCATTCCGAGTTGATTTCATCCGATACGCAGTTGATCGTCTCGTCGAATGGCTTTAAATACCACTGGTGATCTTCGTGTAATATACTAAAAACGCTAGAAAGACATAATCCTGACATTTGAGAAATTTTAATACCAACCGAATTCCAATATTGATTATTGTTAATCGATGAATAATTTTATAGGTGTCAAACGTTGAATAATTTTATCAAATTGTTATGAAACAAAAGGTTTTTTTCTAGTACATACCCTATGATGCATTGCAGTTTGACCAAAGAAGTTTAGTTGAACAAAGAAAGGTTATTGAAATAACAGTTGTTAGGGTTATAGTACCAATGGCCTGTACCAATAGGGTGTTCAAAAAATAGCCGGAGATATTTTACAGGGAGATTCCTTAAAAAATATTTACTTGATTCTGTTGAAATTTTGCAATGCTATTAAGAGGCTAACTTAACCCTAAATAGATATTTTTTGTTGTATTAAGCATCTAAACATACAACTTTTTTATCTTTTATATTTTTGGACCACTGGACAAAATGGGTTTATCAAATTTTTGATAAAAAAATCACAAGGACTGGACTTAATAATATTAATCTATTTATCAATTTATTTAATCAACAAAATAACATTGTTAAATTTCAGAATCAATTAAATACTTTTTTAATATATATTTTTTTTCAATTTAACATCCTTTACCTTGAAAACTGTGCATTTCTGGACCCATTTTTAACAAGAAATCACCCTCTAAAATATACGTCTATTTTTCGAACACCCTGTATAACCTAGGTACTCGATTTTGCACACTAAAATGAATCAATCTATATAGTTTGATATTGATAAAAATGCACTTGTCTTGCAGGTCCTAAGCCGCTAGATGTATTTTTGAAAGCGATGCCTTATAGGATAGGATTTGGATTCATAGCAGCATTCTTAGTGTGGATTACACCAGTATTAGTACCAGAAGCCTCTGATGGTTTACCCTTTTTGTACATAGTTTTTTTAATTAGCTGTTACGCACTTCACCAAGTAAGTTTATTATAAATCTTAATTAAAAAATCTCATGTATTTACTTTTTGTTCAGGTGTGCGTGTATTGCATGTTTGTAGCACAAATGGCCTTTTACGCCAAAGTAAGTGACTCTTCGGTAGGCGGTACTTACATGACCCTGTTGAACACTGTAAGCAATTTAGGGGGTAATTGGCCCGCCATGTTGGCCTTGTACTTCGTGGATCCTCTTACTTGGAAACGATGCGACGGTGGCCCGGAGAGCCTCGACAACGCGTGCAGGAATACTATCGAAAAAGATGTAAGAACTGGGAGAATATTGATTAAATGAAATATTTTATTATTTTGTTTTCAGCTTTGCATTTCTAAGGGTGGCCAGTGTACGACCGTACTGGATGGTTTCTACATAGAAACGGTGATATGTATAGTAGTGGGTTATTTGTGGTACTTGTGGGGTGCGAAGAAGCTTCGGAATATTCAAGGTTTGAGTGAAAACTCGTGGAAATTGAAAGTTAACAAAAAATCAGGGAAAAATTAAATCGATTTATAGATAAATTGTATATATTTTTTAATTTAAATAAATAATTTATCAAATTCATAATTACTTTTACCGATAATTTTCAACATTTTATAAGCTAACAAAGCTGTTCGACACCGTTTTAATCAATCACCGGGCATTAAGAATTTATTCTCGCCTGCCAGTCGAGCATATTAATAACCCCCTAGCTTATTGGTAATTACTTTTTACGCGTACTCGCAAATAACGAGTAACCATTAGAGATTTTATTTGATCTCGTCTCACGTTCATACCTACAGTCAATTTTATAGGAGTACCACAATAAACGATTTAATGCCTTACCAGTAATCAATAAATAAAAATGGTAGGTATTATAGCTCAGACTCTGAATCGAAATTTAATATACCTGCTTGTTATAAAAAGTAGAGGGTATAATGAAAAAAATTGTTATTTCGTTTGAATAAAAATTAAATTTGAATCTAAATTGTATTTTTCTTAAAAATATTCCCAAGAATCGTAGAGAAAGATTGAGTGCTCGTATAGCACAGTTTTGTCCGAATATTCATGTCTCGATTTATTGGCGGTGCAACATTAGAAGAGAACAAAAATGAATCAATTTCTAATACGAACACAGGAGCTGAAATGGGCCGTTAAAAAGTCACGTTCAGTTCGTCCTGGAACGCCGTCGTCCTCACAGGTCCTGCCAACTGACAGGACAAGCGCGCAACCGACGTAATTGCGAATTGTTTGCAACACATAAGTAAGAGAAAAATTTTATTACAATTTCAATGTTAGATTAAGGCATTCGTCTTAAGATTGCGATTCCTTGTTTAATGCGAATTAGAAAATATTTAGTTATTCTTGCACTTTGCTTTCATTTTTGGTATAGTTGCTAAAACTTTTTTCAGTGTGTTAAATAAATCATTCATAAACCACCTGTAACAATCTCTTCATTATCCAGATTTCACCTATCGAATCTGCTCCTGCCATAAGAACATTAGTCTTCCTGCTGAAAGGATTTTTAGGGTGGAGGATGATGTAGCGACAATGGCAAATCGTATATTCGTATGGTTGTAGGATTCCGTTAAAAGGTAATTAAAAAATATTAATGTTTATGTGTACACAGAAAAAATAGTGGAGTGCAGAAAAGTACTCTAAGTAGTAAAATGTGTATGCCTAGCTCTCTACTTGCATATTTTACAATACACAGGACAAATGTTACACCATTTAATTTTTTATTTAACTGGTGCATTATATTGTTTTATATTCAGTTCTGTTCTTTAGAATTCTTTAGAATTCTTTTATTTAAATAAGATTAACTAAAAATCAGTGCGTTATAATCAGTGTTCATTTCTTGCAGACACTGATGGTTGCTTTAAAATCAATCAGACAAGACAACCTCTATTGTTAAATGAAATGGTTATTGAAACTTTTATTTGACAGGTTTATAAACACATATCATTCATTAATAAATTTGCTAAAGTTGTGGAACTTAAATTATATATTTAATTAATTATATAAATTTAGATTTTTTCGCTTCCTATTTTCCCTATTCCAGCGGCACTTCCCCCTTTTCCCTATTTTGATACTTGGAAGTCTTTGTAAAATTTATACCTGAATTTTCATTCAATTTTTTAACTTTTTCACACTGTAGATTAGTTTTAAGATTAGTGCATTTGTCTATAAAGCACCAGATCAATTCATAAAACTTTTATCAATGAAAACAAAAATACGAACGGATATATCAAATTAAAGGTATTAATATCAAAACGATAGATAGTGTACCACTTTTTGACTATTCTCGAAATAAAACTCATCATATTTTTATTTATATCGTAGTATTTTAAACGAGTATTTTTACACAAACACAGACAAATATTTATTTAGTGGTTACTGCAAAAATTTCATTAAACAAGTAAAAAGTTCGCATTCGGTTCTTGTTGTTCATGTTCACGTTTCTGCGGGCTAATAGAATTTGTCCTGCACAAATAACCGTATGACTGAATTTATTACACGTGTTTATACTTATCTAAATGTCTAAATGATACAGGCCCCTTTCCTCCTACTATATTTACGGAACGTTTATTAGTATTTATTATGGTGAGCTGCGGATTTTTTTAACCATAAACGTTGCGCATAGACGTTTTCGTAATGAATAAATAAGTGATATCGGTGCGCGAGGAACATGAAAAACGACCATGCAAAATTATAAGATTTTAGTTTTCGAGCGGATGGGAATGATTCCAGGTAAATAAACCATTGCCTGATCTCGTTAAATGCTTGTCTTACTATAGTGAGACTTTTCACAACAGTTCAAATTTAAGTCTTCAAATTGACCAAATTCTTCTATGGGTTCCTAGAAATATCAGGTTCTATACCTTGTATCTATCACAGTAATTATTGAAATAAATAAAGAGGAAGAAATTAAAAAGTAATTATGTAAATTAGTTACAACTAAATTAAACGTGAAATATTCATGGAACCTTTCGACGATGAACGCTTCAGCGTTTTTGAGCGCGTTAATATAAATTGAACAAAATATCGTCTAATTACTCGGGAAATTCGATGCGAGGATTTTTCCGACGAATATGTAGGTGATGGCTAACTAGTGAGGCGTGATATTTCAGATAAACGAATAGCACCGCTCGTTTTATTCAGTGTCAATTTAATCAACGGCGAGTTATTTTAATCAAAAAGTTACGCATTTTCCGCTTTATCCGCACCTCGTTGTATTTTATTCTTGTAATTGGACGTTTCTGTTCAATTTAGAAAGTTTCGCTGCCTAACAGTGGCGGTTAGGGGAAATTTCCTCGTTTGATTTTGCTTTGCAATAAAATCGATAACACATAAAGAGGCAACTTTTGATGATAGTTAACTCTCAGGATTATAAAGTTCTAATTGAGAATTATATTTGCCGATTCAAATCGTTGCCTATTCGAACTAAAATTATTCCCTGCACACTAGGGATTTAATTTCTAACTACAGGAATACTATACAGGGTGTCCCAATGAAAAGTAGCCCATTTAATCAGCTTATAACTTTCAAACGCCTATAATGATAGAAACATGCGGTTTTAATGCATTTTACCTAATTTAAAGATGATTTGTTAGATGATATATTCTTTCATGCCCTTGATTCATTATTCTTTAGACTGGTTATTGTTAATTTGTTTTTAACTACTAAATTGATTAGTACTATTTTTACAATGAAAAATAAACAGCGAAGATAAAAATCCACAGCAGATACACAGCAAAAATCCATCAACAGAACAATAAATTCTAAGAAATTTTTCATTTTTCTCATAGCAAGAAACATTTTTAATAATTACCATTTACATTCAAATTTTCTGTTTCCAGTTTTCTTATGTTGTCATATTATTCCTTTTTCTTTGTTTCTTTGTTTTTATTAATACATATTTATCAACGCATCTCCATTCGGCTGATTATATTCGATACTCCTTCGGAATTCCAATAATGGTGAGTGTGTCGAAAAATGGAAATGATGTTCTTCGTGACTAGCTAATGTATTATTTATTTCGTTAGAATGAATGTCCTAGTCTTATTTTTCGGCAAAAACTCGCCAATTCTTCTCGCATTTTATGGGCTTTTACACAGATTTAAAGTCGATATTCTAATGAAGTTAAATAAGGAGCTGGTGCATTTGCCTAAAACAAGATTATGGTCCCACTCGAGACGAATTTTTCATTCGTATTGTGTTCCTACTATACAGACTATATTTTTCCAGTATTTTTTGTACTTTAAAACGTGTAAATCCATGATTATTGAAAGGGAATTTTTTATGTACTAAATCTTATATCATTGAATTTAGTTATAACTTATAACTATAATACAAAAGCTTTATTTCACGCGAATTTACTATGAATTAAAAGGAAAACAGAATTGCTCATGTATTCATAATTCGAATTTGGTAATTGAAGCATGAGAATCTAATTACCTAATACAACACTGAAATTTCTTGAGACAAAATTGAGACATATTTTACATATATTCGAACAGAAACGTTAGAGATATGTATAAATAGAAAATCAATATAAATATTTAATTAGTTAATTAATTGTGGTACATTTGAGCAATATGTCCAGGAAATTAAACAGGTGTATCCTTCGAAGGAAGTTTGTATACCGAGGCTAATTATCACAGAGTAATAACAATTTAAAAGGTAAAACAGTGGATAAAATGCTTTGTTAGCGAAAAACGTTTGTTGTTTTTCAATTGAAAATCGCTTGCAGATATGGCCGTTCACAACAACTCGAAGTCGATTTCGAACAACGTATCGGAAGGGGATGACGCCTCGCTGCGATCCCTCAGCTCCGAGGACGTATCTCTGTCCCCCAGGGGCTATTGTTGCGCCAAAAGCATCAACCCCGCCGACGGCAGAGGAAGAAAATTACATCTCCTGCAAATGATCGTACTTCCTTTTATTCCTATTTTAGCTTTGATTATTCAAACGTCCGTCTTACTGAACAACATTATGGTCAACAGGAACGAAGTCATGGAAATTAACAATCAGGTGAGAATAATAATTAGCTTGGAGGAAAACAACATTTAGTTACAGCATAATTTTTGGTAGACCAATTAAATTTTTTGGGTTTTCGCTATTTTTTTAAAATTGATTTGTACGCAAAAGTAGTAAGGTTTCTTGCGAAATAAGGGGAAACGTCGGGCGGTGGTCTGCGAGTTGTCGCAATTTTGTGAAGAAGCCTTAATAAAGTGAAAACAATATATTCTGGTTTGAGACAAGTCGACTTAATTACATAGAATAAATTATGCTATTGGAGTTTTTCACCGGATACCAATAATGTTGAATTAGGAGTGACACGCCTTGTGTAAATTTGTCGCTCTCACCTTTTCGACGCTGGTACAGGGCGATCAAAAGCGATCAAATTTTCTTATATGAATTTGTCGGTAGGTATATTAAACACGTAGAAATGTGTACAAAATTTGAATTCAATATTGCAGTTGAACCTCAAAAATCGCTCAGGATGGTGCATTTTCCAAGGGAACCTGTAAAAATAGTACAGGATAAAATAGCCCAATACAAAATAGCCTGAGACAAAACAATTCCGGTAAAATTAAAATGCAAACATTTAATAGATTTCCAGAGTTTCTACAGGACGATTTTGAATTCCGTTCTATTTACTGTACACATTTTAATCCTTGTCTGATGTTCGTTCTGTGTGCTTTGCGAATTTAGCAATGGAAAAAATAATGAACAAAATTTAAAGAAGATTAAGAATTTTTCATTTAATTCCAATTTTCCGGATACTTTTTTGTCACTGTGTAAGTTTCCAGTTTTGGTAAGACCGATACCGATTCTAATGAGTGATTTCTCTCAACTCACTCTTGGTTTTGTGAAGTTTGGAGAGAGCTTTGAAAAATTCCTTCTTGGTTTTGGGCAAGCTACTTGAAACTTGGATAATTTTTGTAGAATACGCTCTTTTCTCTTAAGCTATTTTGTTTTTGCACTATTTTGCCGGGGCTGTTTTGTCTTGGGCGATTTTGAAGAGGTGCCATTTTCCAAAGACACTTTTTAATATAAATATTTATGCAGGTTACAATTGCTACAGACTTAGGAAAAGTAGTAACGAGAATGCAATTGGAACGCTCTGAAGTCGCTTTTTACGTGTACACCAACGGTGCTCTACTAAGGTAAATTGTTTCGATTGTAAAAAACCTAAACATATCGTTCAATACATTTCTCTTCTTATCTACTACAAATGTTCATCCTAAACCAAACCAATCCTATACCTATCCAGAAGATTGTGTGTCCAGAACATTGTCTAGCAAGCATTTTCGTTTTACGATTTCAGAACAAACCTAACCAAGCGATTCGAATTGACCGACGAGGCCTTAAGGAACATAAGCAGTTGGCCTCCCGTTACCTTCATCGTGGACGAGAAGAGAATCACCTACATGGACAAGACGAGCCTGCAGAACAACCTGACGAAATTCAGGTAAGCAAGACTCATTCTCCGATAGACTAATCTCTGCACCGGTTAATTACTTGTTGTTCCCAGAGAGAATGTTATCGATTCGGACGACAGCTCAATAAAAGACGTGGTTAGCTGGTACACGTCGCTCAACGCCGCTCTATTGGAACACCTCACGCAGCAGATTAAGGAGAACGACAACAGCGGCGTGTGGAGGTAAATTGGGAGAATTAATTAATCTGCTTCGCAATTTGGGATTTCTGGATTATTGCAGGTATTTGCTCGCTTTCAAAAACCTCCTGAAGAGCATCGAGAGTACCGGCATAGCCACCGTTTATGGCGTTAATTACTTCGGTAACGGGTACCTGAAACAGCCGAATTATATAAACTACATCACGCACGACGCCATCGCTAAGGATTTACTTAACACTTCGTTGAATTACGTGTCCCAAATGAAAGAAGAGTACAGGGCTCTATCCAAAAACATGCCCAATTACGGGAATATTAAGTTGAAGTAAGTACTGGTTGTAACTTGCCCTAAAAACATAATATGTGTTTATTTTTGGATAAGGGGACACTAGAAAAAAAGGGTTTATTAAGAGGCGAAGAGAAGAACGATTTTTGAAATTTTATAAGAGTATTAAAAAAATATTCAAGTTTTCTTTTTAGTTAATTTTTAGAGCATTTTAAGAGTTATTTACTTATGTAATTAATACGATTTAGCACGTTTTTTAATGATTTTATGGACCAATTAAATGCCTTTTTAATAATTTTTTTTTGAATAATTGAGGGCCCTTTTAATTACATTTTTGAATTAAATTTCTAAAGTCATTATTCCCATTAATTAACCTTGGGGGTATTTTTTATTAAATGTACTTTATAAGTCACCAAAATCATTAAAAAAGAATTGAATAGAATCTTAAAAAATTTAAGATCATTAATAAATTAAGAAATCTCTTAGTAGATTCGGGAAATATGAAAAACTAATCCAAAAATTGTTAAAACGGACTTTTAAAAATCTTGAATTAAATATGTAACAAATCTAACAAAATCTAACAAAAAGAATAAAATAAAATCAAATTTACAAAAATAACAATAATCCTATAAATTACTTAAAACTTTATACACTGAGGAAAAAACTGTATTTTCTATTAGTAAATATTGCTTTGGAAGATATTTATTCATATTGAAACTCGTAGTGTATTCCATAATATAACTTACTAAATATGATAACAAGAAAAATTCTTGTTTATTAATAAATATATGTGTTGATTGTTGAATAATCTATTATAAACTACAAGTTAGATGATTTGCAATAAAACTATTTGGGTAATATATACTCAATCGTTATTAATAAAGGTGAAAAATTTTTAAATACATGATTGACATATTAAAAATATGAACATATGTTGTATTAAATATATTGTAATTCTGATAAGTAATTAATTAATTTAATATAAATTTATTATATTTAAAATTATCAATATTATAGAGAATAATAAATAATATTTATTGATTAATATCTAATATATGGACGTAGTCCGCCTAATTTCACTGGCTTTGTTGGCTATTGTTCTATTTGTTTTGATGGATGCTGTACCGTACGCCACGCCGTACTAACCGTACCGTTTCCCAAAATTCCTGCAACCATCAGGCTGGTCGCCGGTAGTAACAGTTTTGTAGTGCAAGAATTTTGCTTTTATTTAATTGTTTGTTTCATAATTGTGTAAAAGTGCTTCTGTAAAGGATACTACTATATGCAGGTTAGTAATGAATTTGTTCTGATTGCATTATTTAATCACAACAACAAAAATTACAGGAACCGGAGCTCATGAGAGACTGAAAAACAAATTTGTGGAGGATTTAGTATTGGAAAGTTCAATTCCTTTATTTGTAAGTAAACATTAATCCTTAGCCTTTTTTATTTTTGTAACGGTTTTTATTTCATTGCAGTTAATTCAATCAAGAACATGGCAGAATTGGAGCTGCATGCTAGTTCACGACGAACAGTATTTCGAAGAAATTTGTCCAATCAGAGGAGAAAAATTTTGTCTTCTTGATCGAAGGAGAAATAATTAATTTGTAAGGTATTGCGTTTTTTCCTATTCTGAAATGTTTTCTTTTGGTTTTTGTTTAGGAAGACTGCATCTACTAGTTCTGATGCATCTACTTCACAAGACTTTCGACCCTTACCGTTCTCGACCCTTATTTTTGTTCTATTGTTCTTGTTAATGTACCTCAATTAATATAACTTAAGTGCAATAAATATTTTCAAATACCTTTATTTATTAGCATTTTTCATTTGCAACCATTCTTATTTTCCCGTTTTATTTACAGGATGACTTGTATTTCTACTTTTATATTTTTGGGATAGTTTTCAGTAAAATCAGTTAAAACCGAAATTAGAACTGATTTTACTGAAAACTAACCTAAATATAAAAGTAGCAATACAAGTCATCCTGTATAAATGAACCTAATATAATTATTAGGTAAATACAATTGAGAGTTGATTAAAAATAAATTCAGGTTGGTTTTATAATAAATATTAGTGTATTTATTATTAATCTATCGAGTTCATAAAAAAACCTAGAAAAGTTTGTTAATAACCTGGTGTAGTTGTGTTGATATCATTAATAGTGGCAATAAATATATAAGTATTTTTATTTTTAATCAACATTTTATTTTAAGGAATACATCGTATATTACTAATTTAATAGTCAATTATTGGTTATATCCTAATAAAAATTGGTTATGTCGGATTCTGATTCTCTCATAGCTTAATTCTTAACCACATTGGTTACATATAACTCAACCTTTTTCTCAGTGTAGTAACTCCAATTTGATAGATTACTATACTAGATTTTAATCTGTCCCTCTTTTTACTCGCTTTATCCCTTTATTATAAATTTCTTAAGTGACTGTTATGCTTTCAGAAACGACATTATAATGAAAAACATCCCCCGAAAACCCAATTACTACGAAGCCTTCGATTATTTCGACTCGATGGCCTCCTACATGGACGAATTGAGAAAAATCCAAAGGAGCTTGCGGGTGCTAATTCAGTGAGTAGTCCGTATTTCACGCGATTAAATCGACCGCCACCGCAACTCTACCGTGTTTGTCCGTTTAATTCGATCAATCGATATTTAATTGCTCCCTAATTGAATTTGCAACATTATAATAATTGCTTAACAAAGTTACTTTTAACTTTTCAATTCCGCTAAGAGGAAAACGATGCGCAAATTATTTCGTAATTGTATATGCATCCTTAGCGGTTTCTCTAATTATACTATGACTGTAATTAGTATCTAAATTAGTAGAATTTTTTATTTCTTTTTTGAGGGATTACGTCGATGAAAACCTGCATTATTCGGCTAACAGCGAAGCCCTCGGTATAGCCATTTTAGTCCTAGTCCTTTCGGTGTCTCCGGTCATAATATGGCTGGTGAGAAACGCCGTCGAAACCATACAGGTAGATATGTTTTAAGCGGACAGATTTTCTCTGTTTTTCTGTGTTTTTAATCGATTGCTTAGTTGTACGCTGCCAATCTAGCCACCAAGGCTAAGGAGCTGAAGAGGGAAAAGCGGAAGAGCGACTTGTTGCTTTTCCAGATGCTGCCGCCCAGCGTGGCCACGCAACTCAAGCAAACTAGACAGGTACTCTTTTTGTTTCATTTACCTATTGTTCGATTTTTATACACTTACATTGTGACAAAGAAGTACCCGGAAAATTAGATTTAAATTACATGCACTTTATATTTTTATCTATATCAAGTTTCTGTATGTAGGTAACACTGTTCTTAATTAGAGTGCAAAAAAATTGAGCCGTGGGATACTTTTTTTCCCAAACTCAAATTACCACTCCGGGAATCCCGTTTTGACTCCATAAATGCCATCAAATAAAATTAGCAGAAGGAGCTAAATGCCTTACCAAAAAGGGTCCATAAAAATGATTCGATGATTGGATAAAAGGCGTCTGACTAAGTGTATTGCTGCAAAAGGAGGATATTTTGAAAAACACTCGAGAAATATCAATGAAGATTAGGAATTTGGCGTTTTATTCCAAATTTCCTGGTACTTTTTTGTCACAGTAGTACATTTTTATGGGATAATTCAATCGTAGACTATTTAATATGAAACTTGCATTGCTTCCTACTGTTTTATTCATTTACATCCAAATAGCCAACCGAAACCTATACTATAGTAGATAGCTAGAAGAAAAATATTAGTTTAGTAGCATTAGTTGTAATCAGTAAAATACTTTATAGTCAAGACAGCATTATTTGTATATATTCCGAGCTCTAATTCACATTTAAAGGTTTAAGTTTAAGGTTCCGTTTTTCAGGTACCTGCTGAATATTACGCGTCCGTTACAGTGTATTTCAGCGATATCGTTGGATTTACAGAAATAGCTGCTGTTAGCACACCTTTAGAGGTATTTTTGCACATTTCTATCCTATAGCCTTTACTAAGAATTCGATTATTGTTGCAGGTGGTAACGTTCCTGAACAAAATCTACAAACAATTCGATGCAAGAATCGAGTGCTATGATGTCTATAAAGTGGAGACCATCGGAGATTCTTACATGGTAGCCTCAGGTCTACCAGTAAAAAACGGTATTTATTACCTTACCAAACTGTTTGAATTTTTTTGATCACATAGAACAAGTTAACTTACAAAATATTGTCTGATCTTGTAGTATCTTAAAAGTGTTTATTCATTTAGTTTCCCTTATAAAGGACCCCTTGTTTATTTCCCTCCCTTATCGATGTACAAAGTTAATCAAACTTCGCGATTGGGCGTAATTATGTAGGTAACAAGCACGTGACTGAAATAGCGAGCATGGCTCTGGATTTACTCTCCGGCTCAAAGCAGTTCAAAATTCCCCATCGCAAATCGGAAAGGCTTCAAATTCGATCGGGGGCTCACACGGGGCCAGTGGTGGCGGGGATCGTGGGATCCAAGATGCCGAGATACTGTCTCTTCGGGGATACTGTTAATACTGCTTCGAGAATGGAGTCGACAGGAGAAGGTATGGGGGCTGTAGAGGAATTTCAGTTCTATTATTTTTGTTAAATTTTCAGCATCGAAAATTCACATTAGTTTCGAAATGAAAAAGGCGCTGGAGTCGATTGGAGGATACAAGATTGAACATAGAGGACTCGTTGAAGTCAAGGTGAATTTCCTTCTGTTGGGCTTATTTTGATATGCATTAAATAATCTTTCCTGCAGGGAAAAGGTCTGATGGAAACTTACTGGTTGACTTGCAAAGAAGGGGGACAAAATAGAACTGTAGAAATAGACGCGCCGTCGTATTTGGTAAGTACCTAATTTGTGAGAAAAACTTCACATTATTATATTCACTTTTCAGGAAGAGGAAGAAGAAGAAGAAGAGGAGGACTTGGAACCCGTTTTTATTAAGAGACTGAGGAATGAAAGTTACTTTTAATAAACGCCCTATTGTAATGTAATTTTTGTCTGTGTTAATGTTTTAAACGATGTATTTTAGTGTAAGTACCTGATGGAATTAATAGTCATTTGTAAAACTAAAGTTGTAATCGCCTATTGAATTGAAAGATAGAAATTATGTGTAAGTAACGTGTACTTCTTCTTCATAATATATAGGCAGTATTATTTAAATAAATATGACTGAATGTTATTTTAATAATAAATTGTGTGTGTTGAAAAATAATTATTGTATTGTAATATTAATTTGGAACTAATTTAGACCCAAATATAACAATTTGTTGTACCCGAAGTTCAATAAAAGTACTGTGTCAGTTTCTAAACCTAAAATAAAGATTCTCTGCACCAAGAAAAATAAAATAAAACTTCCATGTGCAATGTTCTTAGTTTATTTAAAAGTATCACACATTTCTTATAAATTAATCAAATCTACTAAAACTTGAATAAAAATGAGTTATTAAAGATATCGAATAAAATAAGTTTATAGAAAAAATCTGTTTTAGCGGGATAAACAAAATTAACGAAATTTTTTCTCTTGTCGAGCAAAAGGAACAATAAAAAGTAACTAAAAAATACTGTGATGTCAAACAAATGTACCACAATTAAAATGCATTTTTATTTAAAATAATACCCATTAAAGGCGAAAACAAGTTAAAAGCAACGACATCAGATTCTTCTATTTATCATTCCAGGAATAATTATTAAACAGTTTGCGCTTTTTATAGGTATTGTATGTTATGGAAGAAATGTTAGAATGATGATTAGAAGAAGCGTATTAAGTAATAATTCATGATAGAAATCTATCTATCTACTAAAACGCAGAAAACATAAAAATATCTCAATATTCAACTCCAACTTTGAACCGGTGCTACTTAAAACGACACTAACAAAGTGGCAGTCAAATAGTAACTATTGGTAATTTATACACTGATATTTACAACTTATAGGCAGAAATGTTTACAATATGTGAATTTTATTTGCCTTCAATTTATTTGCCTTCAATTTATTGAATTATAATTGATTTTTAATTGATTACTAGGAGGCAAGATTGTACAGTGGATTTTTTTCTAAACTCATTAAAAAGTAACAATCTCTATATAGTAACATTCTATTCTACATTTTATGTGTCCACTCATAAGTTGTTTCAATTTGTACTAAATTGAAAACTAGTTACTAAATTTTTTAAATTAATCAAAATTCCAAATATACAAAAACAAAGTTAATAATAATTTCGATAAATCTAACATTGTTAAACTTTAGAAGTTTAGGCCCTTCATAGAAATTGCTTCTGTAAAAAGAATTTAAAAGCTTTCTTAACAAAACTAACTTTAAAATTTATAGCAAATTAAAACCATTCTCAGTACTTTTTAACATAAAAATCGATTAAAAATAAAAATAAATATCATGGTAAAATCAAACGAAATAAATTGCCATCATGACAGTCTTTAGCAAATCATACATGAATCTCAGGGGTTATCAGGCATGTCGAGTATTTCGGACACAAAAGTGGAAATGTCAGTATTGATCTCTTTGTGCTTCGTTAAAAAACTGTGTTCTAATAATTGGCTGTAATTAGGCCTGTCTGTGTATTTCTTTTGCAGACATTTACAAATGAATTCACTGAATTCCGGAGAAAATTGACCCGATGGCAATCGAGGCGGATCATCAGCCACGACTTGTTTCAACTGCTCGAAGGGTGTGCCCCATTTGGGATATGGAAATTCGCCTGTTGCTAATTCAATTAATGATATACCCAAACTCCATATATCTGAGCGGATGTCGTATTGGGACGGATTTCCTTGAGGATCTATTCTTTCAGGCTAAAATTATAATAAATTTATAACGCATTATTGTTAGCTAGTTAGTTACTTACAGCCATATATGGTTTACAACCAGCATCAATAGTTTTCGCTACCGAGTCTACTAAATATCCACTAATTCCAAAGTCACACATTTTGACCTCACCCTGTCTATTGATCAGAATATTAGATGGCTTAACATCTCTATGAATAACTTTAAGTTGAGAGTAAAGATAATGTAAGGCACTGACAACGGCTAAAGCAATCTTTCCTAAAAACGTTTGTAAACCATTATCACATCTTATTAAGTTTGAAATTCAAATACCTAAAACACCCTCGGGTATTTTCCTGCCGTGTTTGTAAACTTTAGCGTAAAATTTGTCTAAACTCGTATCCATCACTTCCATGCAAATCCAAACGTCCCCTTCTCTGAAAAGGGCGCCGTAAAACTGGACGGTGTAAGGACAAGCGCTGCTTCTCATTGAAATATCGAGGTCCATTAACAACCTCTTCTGTTCTTGGGTGTTCACTGTGGCTGTGATTCTTTTTACAGCCATTATGGTCTCGCTGGGAATGTGTTTCATTTTTTCTACCACACCATAAGCGCCTCTACCCAAGTCACAAAGTTTCTCAAGATCATCTGCTTCAACGTCGAAAGTCCTATCTCCGATAGTGATTGTTGTTCTTGTGTCTAAATTTGCAGGAGGGATCCTAAAAAATCGAACAGTTTAAATGTGGGTGTATGACAAGATTTTTATAGATCGTATTATTTTTTAAATGCCTTTTGATTGACCTTGAAGTACCTACATGTAAATTTTTATAAATGGTAAGTCAAGTAAAGTGACTATACAACTAAGAAAATTAATGCATTTGCTAAGGGAAAGCTGTGAAAAAATGAATAAATAAAACGTAATTAAAGAAAACTTACACTGCTGGTGGAACATTGTCTATGACATTCAGCCTAAGACCGGGCTTCTTTCTTGCGGACATGATAATTTTTAATAAAAATTCAAATCCTTTTTGGAACACACGTGAAATCGAGATAGGATTTATACTCTCAGAGTAATCCCATTAAATTTAAGTTTACAATTCGAGCTGAAACACTTAAAACTGTCTCGAACGTCGCTTAATTTATTGGAATTTATAATTATAGAATATCAGTAAATTTCGAACAACAAACGTGACCATATATGAAAAATGTTTAATATTTTTTTTACAAAAATGTGACACTGACAACTAATTGACAACCAAGGTCCAAGGTGACAGTAATGACAGTTGACCTGACAGTTTTGACACGAACGATTTTTTTAAATATTAGAGGTGGGCATATGTATATTACAAAATATTTAACTTTTTATTTCTGCCTTATGACTTCAATGTTTACTACTAGATATAAATGCATAATTTTTAGTATATGAATTAATTTAGTAGTGTCTTCATAATTTTTAAATTTTTTACGTTTCATATTCAAGGTGATTTCACAGTGCCACAAACCCACCTTTAACACTTAAGAATTTAAAAATTGTTGACGTTCAGTGGAACTGCCAATTGTCAGTGTCATTACTGTCAATATATGACAACGACATTCCGATATTCCAATGTTCACAATTTTGATTTAAATTCGCAATTTCACATTGTAAATTGTAAATCCCCAGGTTGTGTTTAATTTAAACGGTCGTCTTGCTGCTAGAAACAATCATTCATCATTTACCATGTCTGATAATCAACTAGCCAATTCCAGTGAATCCGAAAATATTTGCATCGTTTGCTTTAAAAACGTTGAAATATATTCGATTGGTTCTTGCGATCATGCCGTCTGCTTCGAGTGCTCCACAAGGATGAGGGTCCTTTGCAAGCAGAACGAATGTCCCATATGTAGGAAGCTATTAGAAAAGGTAAGAAGTCCTTTCGATTTCTGTAACACACCAAAATATGGCTGCTATTTTTAGATCAAATGTGTTGGTAAAATGGGTATTTCTCTCTTATATAATTACCTACATAGGTAATTATGTTGTAAACGCGTTTAGTTTTTTTATAAATATCTGTTTCTTTTCGTAAGATTATAGTGTTATTAAATATTTTAAAATTACAAACTGCAATTTTTTTATTTTTTTTTTCAAATAGGTTTAGTCAAAAATTGTTCAGTAATAGATCAGTAAAATACCACATTTACACGATACTTAGATTGTTTCCAAATGAGTTCATTCTAAACTATTCTTCATTCATTCATATTGTAAAAAAAAACAAAGTTAAATCTTGCTCAAACAGGTGTTTTAAATAATGGTATAATTTCTTTTTTTTTTAGATAATTTTCACCAAATCAATAGAACCATTTGCCGTTCTGTTTCCAAAATTCGAGCGCACCAATTTGGTGGATCGTAAATTGGGCATCTATTTTTGCACCTCTGATATTCAGAAGTCTTATTTGAAATTGCTGGAACATCGTTGTAACATCTGCGAAAACAATGGCAGGAAATTACAGTTCAAACAATTCCACCATCTTAAGGATCACATGCGCAAGGAACACGAACTTTTCTATTGCGATATATGCACTCAAAACCTCAAGATTTTTAGTTTTGAAATGAGGTGTTATAACAGACAGCAATTGGGGCTGCATAGGAGGAAAGGTGATCCTGACAATACTTCTCATAGGTAGATGAAATGAATGTTTTAGTAGCATGGAATTTTGGAAATTAATATTTTTTAAATCCCTTTGTAGAGGACATCCTCTTTGTGAATTTTGCGATGAAAGATTTATGGACAGCGAGGAATTATTTCGACACCTTCGCAGGAACCATCTTTTCTGTCATTTTTGTGACGCCGATGGCAAACACCAATTTTACAGTAACATGGATGATTTGTGCAGGCATTTTCGAGAAGAGCATTATTTATGTGAAGAAGGTGAATGCAAAGACATGCCATTGACTGCCGTCTTTCGAACTGAAATTGATTGTAAAGGTAAAACTTTGAATACATATTTCTCTATGAAGTTTCCTTAGGCGACTTCGAAAAAAAAAACCCTCGTTTTATTTATTTCTTTTTCAATCTTCATCTGTTCTATTTTAGCTCATAAAGCTACAGAGCACACTAAATTTATGACTAAGTCTGGTGCCAAACAAGCCAGGACTTTAGAGTTACAATTCACATTGGCTCCTAGATCAAGGGTCGACAACTCTAGAAATAGACGATATGCAGATAGAGACAGGTACAATTATTAATTATATTTCTTTTTAAAGTGCATTTATTTACTCATTTTTTTCTTATTACGTCTATTACCTTTCAATATTGTACATGATTAATGTATCTTGTTTAAGATTGGACGAGGAGTCTTCCAGTAGCTACAATGTGGAGCCTGGTGGACCAGGTGGTGGCGTCGATGATGAACGAGGCCAGATGTTTGTAAACTCCTTGACACCACAAAATTTTCCAGCCCTCGGTGGAACTTCAAGCAATATGACTGTTCATTCTAGACCAGCCAGCGTCAATTACACAAACAAAGTGAATTCTAATTTTACGAGTGATGATTTCCCTTCATTAGGTATAGGGTTTTTTCCTGCAGAATTCGTTTTATTTTATTGTAATGGGTTTTTATTTATAGGTGGATCATCGAAACCGTCATCGGCTCTTACAATAACCACGAACAATTTAACGAAAAATAGCAGAGTTCCAGATGTTACAATTACCAGAACTGTTAAAAATCAAAATACTCTTGCAAATACTGTAAAAAATTTCCCGGCTTTAGGAGGTCCAAGCTCCAGCTCCGGTGGAAGAAGTACAGTACGATTAAGCGTTAAGTGAGTATTGAGCTAGCTATTTTTATCAGAAATTTTATCAGAAACGAAGATTATCCTCTAATCATATTTATCGGTGAAAACTAATAAAACATAAGGGTGTGACGTTTTGCATTCAAGTTGATTTTACATTACGAATGCGAAACCCGGATAATTATATTATACTTCGGCATATTTTGTGCCATACTACTCCCCATTTAATTTTGTGACACTTTTTTTGAACACCCTGTATACCTTCATTTATATTGTTTGCAGTAACAGTCACGACTCGAACGCTCCGAACGTTTCAATACAAGTAAACCACAGACCAAATGGTAGTATTACGACCCATATCACCACGAGCGCTTCAACGTCGACTCAACGATTAACGGAAGCATTTCCAGCTCTTGGTGGCGTATCCACCGTCTCCCAACCACAGTGGGTGCCGGTGAAATCGAAAAAAGAACCCAAAACTCAGAAAGTAGCTCCTGCTCCTCAATTACCTCCTACTACATTAGAGCAATTTCCTACATTGTCGAAGAAAAAACCCAGTGCGGCCGCTGCCTCTAACAACTGGGTCAACCTCAATAATTTTAATAGTACAAGTTCGAAAAATAGTAATAATTCTAATGCGAATGCTGGAAGAGATCAAAATAAATCGAGTGATACTAAGAAAAATGAAGCAAAGCCGTCTAGTTCGAAGCAAAAACAATCCAGCACCGAGTCCAGAATGAACGATCTAAGAATTGCCGAAAATCATGAAACGAAAAGCAAAAACAAAAAGAAAAAAGGCAAAAGTGTCGAACCGGAGCCTCAAGTATCCTCTGAGGAAACGTATAGCTTAAACATCAAAGGTGGCACGTCGAGTACTGAAAAACCAGAAGTAAGTGCTCGAGAAAATAAGAATAACGAATTTACAGCAAATCCAGCTCCTCCACCGGGATTTAGTGTTAAACCGCCACCAGGTTTGAATCCTACGGAATATCCTACATTAGGAGTAGCGAGCGATTTTACGTTTACATCGAGCAGTGGCCAAAGCTACTCAATAATGCCTGTTAGTTCCTATCATCAACCTGCCAATTTCCAATCAAGGAATCAAAATCTAATACAACAATTAATGACTGTTCTAGACAACGATTCCATAAAGGAATTTAAAGCGTATTCTGATCTATTCAAGAACAGCGCATATCCTACTATGAAATACTATGAATACTGTAGAGAAATTCTCGGTGATAAATTTGACAATATATTTCCTGAATTATTAGTACTTTTACCAGATATCGACAAGCAGCAGGAATTGTACAGGGTGCTTGATGGTAAAAGTAAAAAGGCGTTAGAGATTTGCGAAAATTGTAAACAAGTTATTTTTAAGAAAGAATTACGTGAACACTACAACAGTCACATTTTAGAAAATCAGTTTCCGACATTAGGAAGAGCTCAACAAATTTCCAATACCTGGAGGAAATAATAACGTAAGTTGTTTCTATACACACATTGTCGCTATTAAAAAGTTTGTATAATTAAATTCTTTCCCAGGAAACGAAGACTATAATGCAATAAGGGGGCTTATTTGGGATCGTTTGTTTGCATCGTTGCAATTCATTTAGATAATTTGTAATCGTAAATCTATAAAATATTTTTTTATTTAAATTTGTTAGTTTTCGCCCCAAGTTTTCTTTCATTCGTTTTTAACTACGTTTACGAATTGGTCTAATTCCATTACTATTCTTACTGTAAACTTATTTTTTTTTTAATTATGATATAGTTTTTAAAATATGTTATTATCGTTCATGCTATAAAGATTATTAATGTTGGATTTAATTTAAGAGAAAATAAAAAACATAATTATTTTTTGGCTAATTTGAGCTTGCCTCAGAGACTTTAAAATTATCTCTTGGTACTAATTTTTATAACTAGTCTTTTACCTTCAATCGAGTTCATTGTAACTAAAAGTAACAGTTTGGGTTATTTACATTATTGTGCATTAATGTTACTTTTATTCGAAAGTAATTTATTGATGAAAATTAAGGTGGGTACTTGGTATAAATTTTTTTGAAAAAGCCATTTTTTGTTGGTTTTTTGCAATACATTTAGTTTTTTCTCGTAAATGCTTTGTGCAAGTTTTTGAAAAAACTAAAGATAAAAAAGTTAGTAAATGAATTTGACTTTTTAGCCATATTAATCACTATTAAACAAACCCTTTCTAAAAATATATTAAAATTTCGTTACTATTTCTCATTTTGGTAGTTTCAAAAGTACATAACTTGCTAAAATGAAATAGTATTATTATTGCGTACGTTATTAATATATTTATATTATCACTAGTTTCTATTAGATATAATAAAACTGGCTGTGGTACGTTTATAAACCATTGCTATTTATTGTTTAGTTACCTTTATTTTTTAACGCACTTTGCATTTGGTAATCTGGGTTAAATTTTGCGCTTTAAGATGTAATGTTTACTATAAAAAGTTGTCAAAAATACTCCATATTCACAGGAATAATATTCAATTACTTCTTCAACTTTCATTAGTCCCTTTTTTAATACAATTCTAAGTTCAAGTCATGTTTTCTATGAACAAAATCATCGTTTGATTTAATTATTATTAAGCATACATTTGAATGAAAAATTAAGGTAAATAATATCGTATTTAACGAAATATGAGTTCAATAAATAACGTCTCGTGTCTTATAATAATTGTTACAAAACCGCAACTTGTTCATGTTAAATAAATTATTTCTTTTGTAAAGTTTGTACATAAACATAGTATGTACTGTTCTTTTATAACAAAAGTTTGTTGATGTAATGTTTAAGTATTTTTTTGAATAAAATATTGATAAATTCTAATATCGCTTTATTGCTCTCTCAACCATTGTTAATATCAAACATTTTTTGCACTGGTGCCTGCATAGATCGAAAAAATTAAAAATATTTCTACTATTTACTCGTAAGTATTCAATTATATTTATAATTCAATTGAAAAATGTTAAACTTAGTACCATCCTTTTTTGGGGGGTCTGTATAAATAAATAATAGAAAAGGTGTGGTTCAAGAACATTCAAATGCATTTATGCAAGTCTCCTATAAGTTGTAATGTGAGTTGCCTAGTTGTGTTTATTTGTATTTCTATTTTCAATCTCAGTGATACTGCGCAAGTTTGCGATCTCTTTGACGTTTATTGTATGTTTCTCTCTCTGTATCGGGGTCACTACGTATTTGCCTCTTTCTCTAACGCAATTTTAGTTCAGTCCGTTGTCTTTTTGTCTTTTTTCTTTCAGTTTTGTTAGATGCAAGTGAAGGGTTGTGTGTGTGTACTGCTGCTCTCAAAACATCACTGAAACGTCCAAGAAAAAATAAATAATTAGGGTTTCTCTGATCCTTAGCTAATTTTAAGTGATTTCTATGTGTTGTGCGTGATTTTCCGGTGAAGGATTTACTCCTGTCCCCTGTTATTTGTCGTATGGTAAGTGCCCTTTATTCAGTCGAGCTAAATGAGTTCATATTAACATTTTAATTAAAAAATTGCCCAATTAATTCGGAGCTTCTTAAATGACCTCAAAAACCCATCTATGCGTTTCAATGCAACCCGAAAGAACGGCTTAAATTCGAAAGAAAAGGTTTTTCGATCTATTTTAGTTGCCATCTCGTGTGGGAGGAAAATATTTGTAGAATCTCGGAAGTGTGTCTAATTCCTTTTTGCCTTTTTCCTCTCTCTTGACTTACACATGCAAGATGCAAACCAAAAACACCAGGCTATTTCAGACATAATTGAATATGCCATAAATACTTTATACTGCACGATTTTTAATGGGTTTTCCAATGATTCAGTTACAACTCGTTTTTTTCATTACATGTTTAATTAATTATAACATAACGTATTTGTGGTAATGCTTAGATTTATTTTCCAGTAAACAGTGATAAAAATATAAACGGCAGGTTTTGGGTCAAGTGTGTACTTAAGGAAAGCTTAAGCCTCAATACTCAACTTCAACTTAGTGCTGAGATATCACAAAAAACGTTTTCCTGTTACGGTTGGGCTATCATCACTGATATGATCAAGTACAAGCCTCTAGAGCACATCAAGTTCAACAAAGAACAAAAGCCTAGTACTCTTTTGAAATTTGAAACGGTAACGATTTGAATCGGTGATTTCCTGTGCTTTATAGGGACAATGTTACGTTGCGAAACAATATTATTTAGCTCGAACCAAGGTTGCAATAATTGGAGTATTTGCTTACTTTCTATTGGAAATATTGTTTTTCATATTTTCATTATTGCTACCTATGTTATCAATTGATATGTTGAATCATACATATGCTACAATTATGAAAATTGGACAAAAACTATATTTTGTATCTCTATCATGCTCTTCTAGTATTACAGTTTATAGTTCTTATCCTATTATCCCCTAGTATCTAAAGGAAACTTAAAGAAATTTGTACTGGGATTATGATTATTTTTGCCTAAATACTATCATATAGTTATGTTCATGGCTATATCTAGATATTGATTGATCTATTGAGAATCTGGAGGTCTAGCTTTGAATTATCAGGTTTATTGTATGACTAAATGATTATTAATTTTTGCCATTTTCAAGCCTGAAGTACTTTAAAAGTGGCAAAACATAGCAGAGAACTGTTATTTCCGTGACAAAGAAAACGTCTACTTTGAACAGAATTTGCCACCAATATGAACTGGTTAATTTCTGTTTATTACTGAAAACTCTTGGGATTTTAATGGACTGTGTATCCCCGTGTTAAATTCAATATGTGAATAGCCTAAATTAGAGACAAAAATTTAAATGTACTTGTTTGTTTTTAATGTAATAAAACCGTGCAATATTTTGGGATCAGGTAAAGGTAATATTTTGGAAACAGGTAGAGGTAAGTAAATTTAAAAAAAAAACAAGAAGATACCAATGTTGTTTTTATGAAAATAAGCATCAGAGTGGCGTTACCTGGTCCTTCGAAAGATATAAAATTAAATTACTCCACTGATTTTAAATACTAACCGGCAATTAAAAATTCATTATGTGTTATAATTAATTATCACACACCGGCATTTATTCATTATTCAACAACATAAGCAATATATATTTAGGCACTGTGACATTTTATAGTTTAAAATTAGAATCTTCACGCTATCTGCCTCTTTTTTCATTCAAATTATGGTTGATTAGTACCGTTGTGGAGTAATAGCGTTACAAAATTACTCGACTATATATTTTTTAATTTTCATGCTAGTGTAAGTAAAACATCTACTATGTAATATTCGCGTAATAAGTGTTTACCTTTTAGTAATAAGAAAGATTCATAAGCAAGTTTACAACAGAAATAGAACAAAAGCCTAATATATACAAGCAAATAAGATGAACCGAAAAATGATATGAATTTACAAGCTTAATACTTGGAAATAAACGTCAGCATCTCAATTTTCTTCAACAATAATAACAGCTATTTTTAAATTACCGTTAGGTATCATTTGTGAAAAGATTGCACTTATATTATGTACAACATCTACAACATAATTTTTATTACAACCATTGAAGTCTCGATAAGTCAGTACCACAATTACGAGTGTACCTACGTAAATCCAGACAAAAGAATTGCAATTAACTTTTTATCTCGACTTGCGGTTCATGACGCAACGAAAAACCCATTAACTGTCTTCATAACGGTCCGGGAAATTACAAAGTCCGTTCCTGCTAGAATTTGGAGACAGCTTAGGATCGTTGCATTTGCAAGGTCTTTGACCAATAAATTGAGCATAAACACAACTCGAAGCCCATCCATTAAAATTGTTGTCACGTGCGCCGTTGTATAGGTACATTACGTGACAGGTGTAATTTTCGTACCTATAAAAAGTTTCGTTGTGTTTTTTTTCCGGGGAAATATGATAGATTATATCCTGACAATAGGGGTTTCCGAATCGATTTATTAAATGGGTGTTAATTATTTTATTATTGCAATGTTGGTATAATTTTTGTGCACCAGGAACGAGTTGTTAACGATGGCCAGATTAACGTTTCGCTTTTGTAGTATTTTATTTAGGAGTGTAAAACTACAGGCGTCTCGCTGTACAAGCAGCTGTGCATTTATATTGAAGACAATTACAATCAATTACGATACTGTGAACATCAATGACTAATAATAATATGTTTATGCTTTTAATAGAACCCGTTATAATCGTTTGTTTGCATAGTTGGTGGGATCTTTATCTACGAATACTTCGTGCCTCTAAAAGAAGTGTATTAGAATACCGTTAAAAATTCAATGCATTCATTTAGGAAAATAACAAAAGCATAAATAAATAGTTTCAATCACTTGCTCGTATGCTTATCAAACGACACTAACGCAATCGTTATTATCTTAAGCAAAACGAGTACATGACCTTTCGAAAGGAAGTGCACAATGAGGAGAATTCATTTTAATATACAAGTGTACACCACACACGAATGATTACATGAGGATATTGCGGGTTTAAACAACTTATTATAGGCATTTTGCACGCTATATTAATGTAAAAATTCGCAGAATCCAATCCGGGCAATTGTAATCTGGCTTTTATTTTTATAAATTCCTTATCGTCATAAATCCGATTATTACGGTAACTAACAAATATGTCATTCTTTAGTTACCGAGATATGAAAAACCGAGATATGAAATTGTAAACGCTTTCCTCATTATTTTTCTCTTCTGTTTCAGACGATTTTCGATCCTAACAATATGACTACGTCGATAAAATGACCTTCCTGATGTTCCCAACATCGCTCTGCTGAAGAGATATCTGCCGGCTTCGGATATTTTGTGAAGCGACCATGGCCCGTGCGAAAGTAAAATTGCGCGAGCCGCTCGGGAACAGGGGCACCTTGAACGCCACCAGCTTCGTTTTGACCGTTCTTTTTCTATGTCTCGCCGTCGGTTTGTCGAATTGCGGGGGCGGCGGCGGCGGAGGCGGTTTCGCCAACAGCCTGGATAAAATCACCAATAACTTGAAGGTGGCGATCGACGACCTCAGGGGTTACATGCCGAATTACACGGACTACGCGGAAACGCGGCTTTTTCAATCCGAAAAGGTCGTTTTCAAGCCGAAGGGCATGGCGGGATTGTATAATTTAACTGCGATAGTTATGGATTTTATTTTGCCGCCGGATTTCCTTATGCGAGGTGGGTGCTACCTGGGGAAAAAGGGTCAATGAAACGTGAAAATTTGTTGTGTTTATTATGCGTGCGTGGGTAATATGGTAGACGAAATTAATGGGGTTGGAAATTTCTATTTTTATCCTGTATAAATTGCTATATGCACCACAGAGTATAATTTTAATATTACGAAGTTACTCAAACCTTATTCTGATCCTGTGTCAGAGTCTAAAAGCATTCATCTTTAAATGCGTTTTTTCTAATTCTCTGCATCAACACTCCCATAATTTTAATACTTTATTAGTTAGGTGTATAATAAATTTCTCTTAGACTTTCTATGGTCATCTTCGTTAAGTCTGTAGTTTATACTGCAATTCCAAACAACTTGAGAAATATTAGAAAATGAATTGTGCAAAGTAATATATTTATTTTTTCCGAGTCCATTGCGAAAATTGATCGTTTTCTATCCATAGGCAATAAAATACTTTCGCTCCGTTGAATTATTCCGAACGCCAGCGCTAATTTAATCGATGCTGTCGTAACTGTAAATTGGAGTATGTAAAAACTATTTAAATTTTATTCCTTAGGTAATTTGCGGTAAATCGTCGAAAGGAATTATACAATCTGATGATATTTATTCCTATTATACTTGAGAATTTCTAGCTTAAATTACTTATTATTTTTTACCCCCAAAACCTTTTACCTTTATATTTATTTAGTCTTTTAAATATAGAATTGTGTATACAATTTCAATGTATATTCAAGGCAACTTCTTTTTCCTCTTTGTACATTTCGCAATATGCATTCGAGAACTTACTAAAACAAACATGAAAGCGTCCGTTTCGCAATAATTTATATCCTCAAATAAACGATTTTTCGAAGAATTTTAACGTCCGCAGTCGAATGGATGCTCTACTGACCTAGAAAAAAAAGTGATCACCGAAGTCTCGGTTGATCTAACCGTGCCGATCGATTTAACAGCAAACTGTTGTTTCCTACAGCTATATGTAGACGAGATTCCATTTGATGTATCGCACAGGTGCAACAAGTAGATATCTAATCGCGATTCCAATCGAATTTCACGCGCCAGCGAAGGAACTATCTATCGGAATTTTTCGATTAGTTATTTATTATTATTGTTTTCAAACGGAATTACGTGTTTTCGAGTAGTATACAATTAAACCTCGACCTTCTTACTCTGACCACGAATTTATTCAAGCGTGTTAATATACATTTTCATCAAGAAACAAATCATTTAAATTATATTATACTAATTACATAAGAGTTAATCTGAATTTATAATGCAGTCATGTGACATTTTGTCCAAATTTAAAATTGGTATTCCTACCTGCCACCTATGCTGCATTTATTGTGTCCATAACTCTATAAATAACCCTGTCTTTCAGATTTGATAATTTGGAGAAAAGGGCCCTACGAATACTACCCCGAATTGAATGACAAGATCACCGTTACCGAAATACTAAAATACTACTGGCCTCTGATCCTGGTCGTTGTGATTTTGGTGCTGATGACCGTTCTGATACCGATAGTGGGCCTGTTCTTCTGTTGCTGTCGATGCTGCGGCAATTGCGGCGCCCGGACGAAACCCTGTGATAAACGAAGAGACTTGTGCAAGAAAGTGATTCAAGGTGCTCTCTTAATCGTCCTGGGAACTGCTCTATTGTAAGTCGAACGTCGTGCGATAAATAAGAAGAGTTGTAACGCGACTGTTACAGGTTTTGCGTGGTTTGCGCGTTCGCCAGCAATCAGCAAATCCAAGAAGGAACCGACGAACTCCCAACGCACATTAACAACGCTTACAGCGATTCGGGGAGCTTCCTGGACAGCGCCTCTGACCAAGCTACGAATCTTCTTATCAATAATTACAGGGAATTCACTGTTGTTTTCAAGGATACCGTTCAAAGTTAGTACTTATTTATCTTCATCCCTATTTGTACTCATTGAATTCGACATTTTTTTTAAATTCTGAGTATTTTCCTTTGCAGAATCGGGCGTTCACGTTATGCAACAATTGAATATTTGGAGTAACGCGACCGCTATGATGGACTTGTATAATTTCGTCGAAGCCATACCTGCCATCATCGATCAATTGAAATACTTAAAAGATTCCACCAATCATTTGAGGGCTATGGCTTCCCAATTGAACGACGGTAAGCGATTGATCGAATGCAGTTAGTCGTTTGACGAAATCGACGGGATTTAATTATTTCAGCTATGAGAAAAGTGAAGAGGGATTTGCTAACGCTATTGAGGAACTGCACGTTGGACGCTTGCGTCAGTATTCAGAAGCAAATCGCCAATCTTCAAACCAATATTGATTTCAATAGAGTGAGTTAATATCATAATTTATTTTTTGTACGATTTTTTACATACCATAACTTGACGTGGCGATTGAGTTATCAGTACCACCAGGTTTCTCTGCTTTAAATCTATAAGATAGTAGAATATAGCAGTAAAAAGTTTAATATTAATGCTACCAAGCAACTACTTGCTGCAGAAATTTGGGACAATTTCAGAATTTTACAGTACATAATTTAAACTTAAATAACTCCTACTAAACTTGAAAATTGAGATATGTATTAAGTTATGGCATCTATTAACTGTAGTTCTAATGTACAATGTAGTATACAGTGTATAGTACTATAGTGCTAACTATATACTCTATATACTATATTCTCTACATACTATATACTCTAAATACTGCAACTCCAAGGAAATCATGCGTTAAATTTATTTACAATCATTTTTTTTACATGCAGGATCTTGATAGGTTTTTTCCAAGAGTAAGTTTATTTTCATTCTCTAGTAGTGACTTTGTTGAAGTATGCATACCTATTCTATTAAATTTAATGCCACTGTTAATGTTATCAATTTACTTAACTTTGTTTTTTTATAGCTTCCTGATGTGACACCTGCCATGGACGTGCTCGGTAGATTGGATTTAAACTTACTGAAAACGGCTGCCGAAGAGGGCAAAAGTAAATTAGACAATATCGAAAAACAGATTACAAGCAATCTGAACGATACTTTAGAGCAAGCTTTGGTTAAAGTCGAAGAAGCTGGTAAGAAATCATCCGTACGTCCTGCTAATGGCATCCGATCGATTCCCGTCTTTTTTGCAGGGACAAAAATAAAGGCCACTCTGAGCAACGTGACGCAGGTCATCTTCGAAATAAGAAGGGAAATAAACTACAACAACAGTTCGCTGAATTCAGGATTGGCCTATCTGGTGGAATATTCCGCGTACCGTTACTACGGCGGTTTGGCGTTGAGCTGCATATTACTCCTCATTACCATTTTCATTGTTCTCGGCTTGATTTGCGGCATTTGCGGCAAACGGCCGGACGGTTACAGCGACAATTGTTGCAACAAAGGCGCCGGTGGACAATTCTTGATGTGGTAGGTCCGGATTTATTTTTCATCGTCGACGATTCGTCTCTCTCTTACGCTCGGAATTTCTTTCAGCGCCGTGATGTTGATATTTTTATTTTCGTTCGTGATCGGCGTTGTGACTTTGGGAACGTTGTTGCTCGGCTTGGCCAGCGACAGGAGTGTCTGTTACCCCTTGCGACACCCCGATAATTCCGTTGTGATAGACACAATCGATGATTACCTATTAAAAACTCTTCGCTTGCACAACCGCAACGACGGCGTGGAAATTCAACTGAGCAGCGCCCTGAAAATGTGCTATAAAAACGAAAGTTTGTACAACGTTCTTAACCTCGAAAAGAGATTTAACATCGACAATCTTTCGAAGCAATTTAACGTAGATTCGATATTGGATACCATTGAAAATCAGTTGGATAGAATCGTGGATCCGAAGTTCACGATTTTGAACAATACCAACATAAATATACTCAGGAACTTGTCGCGTTTCGATCCCGGCATCAATTTCGATCATTTCCAGGACGAAGTAAGTGATTTAAATGCGCGAAATAATTATAATACCATCCCGTAATTTCAGCTGAGGGAAAATTTCACGAGTATGAGCTTGAACCAACTATCCGACACCTTGCAAAGAATCGTTGATCAAATGGATAATAATCCTATGTACTACTCGCTTCAGTCGGGATTAAAGTTAAGCATCCTCCACGTGAACACGTACGATGAAAAATTACTGGCGCCTATGAGGTACAAGGCCAGAGAAGCTATGGTACGTCGTGTAGAAGATTCGCACCAAACAAAGTTGTTTATGGAACATATTTGTTTTTAGGATATCGCTTTAAGTCTGGATTCGAAAATTAAAATGAACGCTTCTTCTTTCCCCGAAGCCATCCACAATCTTGTGAGCGAAATCGAGGAGGCGCAACACAAACTTAGAGAAGACGGTTCGAAGATGTTGATAGATGTAATTATCGTAAATTTTGTGAACATTTTCCGAGGTTTTAATCGAATTTATTTCATTTAAAGGCTGCCACTTCGTTCGGTGATATAGTGAAAGATCAAGTGCAAAGTTACATTCAACGGGTTGTCACCGAAGCGAAGTATAAATTAGGGAAATGCGATCCATTAAACGTTGCCATAAACGCTACACTAACGTCAACGTGCGACAAAATCATCAAACCTTGGGTAATTATTATATACAGGGTGTTTTTTAATAACTTGCTAATACTGAAGGGGGTGTTTCTTGGATCAATTTTAAGAAAAAACCTTCATATGAACGTGTCCTCAACCAAATAATTATTATTACCTAATTGTACATTTACAAAAGTTAAGACGTTCAGGACATAGATTCATATGAAGTTTTTTTCCCAAGATTTTGTCCAAGAATCACCCCCTTCAGTATTAGCATGTTGTTAAAAACACCCTGTATACATTATCTTGCGATAATTCATGATTTGCTCAATTTACTATATTTTAGAATGGATTTTGGGTATCCATGTTTGCCAGTTTGTTGCTTTTCATTCCCACCCTTATTGTTTCTGTGAAGTTATCATCGCTGTACCAAAAATACAAACAATATGGGCAATACGTTGAAACGTAAGTAGCTTTCAAATGTGTAATATTTTTTTTATTTTAATTATGTAGTAAACAATTATTAATGCTCAGTTCATGAATAATTTTCTATTGTCGAATATCAAAACGGAACGTCATAATTACGAATTGCATAAGAAAATAATATTTTCAAAAAAATGTACGATTATAACGCAGTATGAGTCTACAAGTAAAAATATAATGTTTAAGAGTCATTGAAAAGGATCATAATATGTTTTTAATTTTTCAAATTGGTCTTTACTTTTATACAGGGTGTTCCTAAACATCGTGCACATACAAAAGGGGATAATTCTTTGGCTTATTTCAGTACTAAAATTTATATAACATAGGTCCACAAACGCTAAAAAACTAGAAAATTTTAAAATTTCAACACCCTGTAGATCGACAACGAAGCGCTTGCGGACCTATGTTTATATGAACTTTTAGTCATGAAATAAGCCAAAGAATTATCCCTTTTAAGAATACCCTATATAATAGGTAGTTATACTTAATCCCAAAAATGATCAATTTCATTACATATTTGGATCTATGTTCATCAAATGACTTTCGATAGTAGTTAACAATTAAATAGTAGAGTACTGATAAACGAAAAAAAAATGCCCATAACTTAGACTTCTATATCGTGTTGCAGCGAATATTTGTATGATGTCTATGCCGATCGTGGGGACAGTGTTCCCTTGCACAGGTAAGATATAAATATTATGCACGGTAGCTGCAATTGGGGCTTCACTAAATGTTTGATTTTATTTTTTCATATCATCGTACTTTGTTTTTATTTTGTACATACAAAATTTCATTTCGATATAATTTAACAAAAGTGTATATTAGTTCGAGGGTTGTATTAAATAATATTGGTAGTAATTGGTACTAAAACCACTAGGAAGTTATTGTATACTAAGTTTAACTGTTGAACAGTAATGTAAAGTTTAAAAATCATATTTTATTTGGTGTTTGTTATTTTTCTCTTCTCCTGACAATTTTAATTCAAGTTGCACGTTATTTTTCTAAAAACTATTAGTTATTTGAATCCATTGTAATAATACAATTTATTGTGAATTATTTCATACACCCTCTTAGTAGTCATTATCGAGAATTAAAAGTAAATTAATTTGTCCAAAATGAGTTAAGAAAGATAATATGAATATGTTAATGAGTATTTTGGACAAGCTTACTTTTAAACGCAATTATTTTATTATATTTTTGCACTGTATATTTATTTTATTCGAATAAAAAGGATTGTATGGTACATAGGTACAGTATATGGCTTGCTAACATAAAAGAAATATGCCTGTCGATTTTTAAATGTTTTTACATTGTCCAGAACAGTATGTCCCACATTTTACACAATTGCTCTATTTTATTCCTGTATATAGAAAAATCTTGTAAATTTATAGGAGAATAATGAAAAATGTGGAAAAGTTACTGCTCTGGTTTGGTCAAAATGACTAAATTTTTATTTATATTATATATCGGATTAATCTGCTATTTAAAACATTTGTTTGTATATAAACAATTCTTTACATAAAATAAGTGATCGATCGAAATTAGTTTAAACTTCAAAAGACACCTTAAAAAACGTTTCAATCGATTACACTCTTGTGTGAACGTTCATTTAAAAAATTAATTTACCATTTATAATTTTATGTTTGATTTTTTTTGCAGTCGCAGCAGCAGTAAAAGTAGAGGCAATAAGAAGAAAAAAGGTAAAAGAGTGGAAGATAGGCATCAAATGAGCGAAGTAGCGCCGGCTGCATCTCAATCTTCAGATACGAGATACGCAGATATGGCACCTAAGTAAGTAAATTATGTTTTTGGTTAAGTTGGTTTTTGGTTTATGTCGGGTGATGGTCATAATTTAGCACTACAATTAAGGAAGCATTAACTATCGATAACACGTAGGAATTGTCTATGGTTTGTTGCACCTTGTAGAAACTCTTTATTAATACTTAACAAATAAGTCTAATTTTGTATAAAATATCTCCGACAAAATTCCTTTTTTTTGGTAGTCAGTTATGAATTTAGAAAATTGTAAACCAATGGTCCAGTAAGTTTATCTCCAAAAATTACATTTTATTTAGATAAATGTAGAAAGTTAATCGTTTTTACAGTTTATTCAAAACTTCTTCGGATAGTGTAGAGTAATTTGATTGTGAGTAGTTTCTTTTATTTGCTATTTTCTGCATAATGCACTGTGTGCTCGGTGTTACAAATTAATTTTTTACATGCCAAATCATTGTGTATTGGCTTTTAAACTTTCGCTTGATTTTTATTGCCCATCATATCTTCTATTTTCAACTTGTAAATAACTTCCACATCATTTAAATTCTATTCATTTGCTTCTTTACTATATCACTTATGTGAAATAGTAGTAATAGTAGTTTTATTTTTATTCCCCTAGGAAAGAAGCAGTTTCTACTCTGTGGCCTGTAGGATATCAACGTATATAGAGAATATTATTAAAATTTTCTTAATATCTTTCAATAGGATATTGTCGTGGATATTTTTAATGACTTTTCGTAATTGGAAATTATTCTCATTAAATACGTTACGTGTATATATTTTTGTTTGTTAATTTTGTTACGTGAATATTTGTATTTGTCAAATATATTTGTTATTTTTTTCGAATTCGAATATGATTAGTGAAATTTAATAAACCTGTGCTGCCTATAATATTCTTACGAACAATACTGTTTCCATTTTTTTGTATGCTTAAGATTATATCGTTTTACAAAATTTAATTTAGTTTTCTTTTAAAGAGCGTATATTGTTAATGCAACATTTCTTAAATATTTGTTTTCGAATTATTTAGGCAATGGGAAGAATTTCCCAACGGGGGTCCGCCGCAGTACCAAAGAGCTCCAACTGAATACGAAAGGCCGCCGCCGTATTATTATCCTGGAACTGCGTAAGTTTCTATTTCCTTCATTTTCTGTTTATAAAGCTTACCTTCTGGCGAAAAAGTACCCGAAAAATCTGATTTAAATTACATGCACTTAATATTTTTAACTACTTCAAGTTAGAATGCAAAAAATTAGAGAGATTTCTCAATAATTTGCCATCAAAGAAAATTCGCAAAAGGAGCTAAAAGCCGTAGCAAAAAGACCCTATAAAAATGCTTCGATGATTGGAAAAGGCGTCTGACTATGTGCATAATTTGAAGAAAATTCAAGAAATATTAATGAAGATTAGGAATTTTGCGTTTTATTCCAAATTTCCGGGTACTTTTTTATCACAGTAGTATAAATAATTATTTTTTTAATTTATTTTCAGCCAACAATAAGTCTTCAACGTCGCTTTTCTTATTTTCCAAGTAAAATAAAAATCAAACTTTGATAGACTGATTTCGATTTTGTAACATCACATCTTATTTTTCGAAGAAACTTATTTAAATGTATCGTATACTTTACTAAACAGAACTCGATCGAGTTAGATGAGATTAATATTTTTTATTTCGGGCAATAAATATTTGAGATGCAATCAAAGGATAGTTGAAAAAATGGTTATTGTGATATTTTTTAGAATTCTAATACGTTTGTAAAGGATCTTTTTTTGAAATTTGATATTTGCTTTTTTTAGCCTAATTGTTAGGAACTAATTGGAAAAAGAAATGCCATAACGTGTTTCTAGAAACTAAATTTTTCAAAATAGTAATTTCCAACAGTGCTGTTCTCTTAGTTACATTTTAGTTGTAATTTTAATGAAATGATATTGAAACAGAGTATAGTTGAATACAAATATTAGTCAATTCGATAGAATAATTTGCTTAGATAATGCATGAATTATTTTTCTCAAATCTGAATTTTGAAAAATTCGGTTTTAAATGAATTCGATGTCCATCTTGTGACTGACATCTCGGTAATGGCTAGTCAATGAAACTAATCTTTCGTGCAATTAAAACGTTGGTGTTTATACTAGTTTTAGACTTTAATGCACTAATGTTTCTCCCAACACTTTACTGGTTGAAATGGTTCAATATTTAATGTCATAATGTAATTTGGAAGCTTCCATTGTTTGTATTTTATGCAATGTGTCGTATTTTGTTACTAAAACTGACTGTTATAAAAAGACTTAATAAGTTTGTATGGTGAAGTTTAAAGATTCAATAGTAGAAATCATTTTCGATTTATCTGATTCAAAATACACACATTGCATTGAAAATTAACTCAGAAATCGATATGTATTGATATTCTGAATGTAGAAGCGAAGTTCGTACATTACAGTTCGTATACTTATTATTTTTAATTACATAAATGCTCATTATCTGATTAGTAATTAGTTGACATTCTCGAATTGTTTTTATTTGTACAATTGATAACATTTGTGTTCAGATATTTTCATATGAAGCGAATGTTAAAAACATTTATTTTTATTTAGCTAGGTAATACATTTATATTGTTAACAAAAATATCATTGGAATTTTAGTTTTCAAAGTGATAACTAGTGGTATTTTTGTGGATTTACCAGTGGCACAGAGTGAATCTTCATTTTAGTTTTCTTATGAATTAGTTCATTTAAGCAACTCGAATTAAACTTAATAGCGTTTACCTTTTAATACTTTACCTACACATGTGTTAAATGTAATTGAAGAGTCGTTCTTTATACGACAGATTTAACAGAATGGTGTAGAATGTATCTGTTAAATCATGTCCTATCAGTACACAAAACCATAATAATATTGGGCACATAATATCGTTAATGTACTATTCCAAATATCTATTCCAATATAGGTGTAAAGTTTATGTGTTCAAGTATACTTTTTGTGCTCAGTTTTTTACATTACTATATTATAAATTGAAGCCAAATTTTTGCCATATATATTCTACATATTTAATGGTATTTATTTCTACTAGTGTTAAATAATTATTAATTCCAATGTTTATAATAAAAATTTTAATGAGATTGGACTTTTATTCTTATTTTTTTTCATTTTCCAAAATTATTCTGAGTTGGTAACCGAATAATATACTAGAGAAGGTATCAAAATCAAGCTGATGTCAAAACTTGTGAAAGCATTGTTTAAAGGGCTGAATAGTTTCGACAGCTGAGACCTGAGACAGTGAAAAGAAGAAAGAACTAGGTTAAAATGTGCATTTCATAAACATGTTATTTGAATTTATTATTTTCTATTAAGTTTTTCACGTGAAAAATGGCACGAAGAGGTAAATTGAAATACAAAGATGTTGTTAAGAACCCATACGATGGTCAGAAGAAAAATGCGAAGAAATTCAAACCTCCCAAGAAAACGTACAGCTTATTTTCAAACAAGCAAGGCAAAAATAATCCTCGCAAAAGAAAATTTGCTCCTCAAAAATCGTATGAACCTCAAGCAAAAGAGCCAAAAGTAGAGAGCAATGCTTTACGAGAAGAGGAATCTTCCTCCGAAGAAGAAGCAGCAGACGTGGACAATCTATTGAGCACTTTTAAGAAATCTGATAAAATCAAAAATATTGCCATTGAAAGCAGTAGTGATAGTGAATTAGATGAAGAAAACGGTGCTGATGAAAACGATTTAGGTGAGGAGTTAACTGAAGGTGAAAATGAAGAAAGTGGTAGCGAAGATGAAGATACTGGTAATCAGGATGACAATGACATTGAGATTCACGTAGCATTAGAAAACGAAGAAGTTGGCGATTTAAAAGAAATTAACAGTAGTACAGATCCTTTTAATCAACACATTTCTTACGATCTGCACGATTCAATGCTGGATTCGTTGCAAAGCTCGCCGGTCAATACAAATAATTTTGAGGAATCGTGGCCTCAGCTGGGTAATTTAATAATTCAAATTCCAAAGTGTGAAATTATTGAAGAAAAATCTGACCATTTCACCATCTCCGAGAAAAAAACTTACGCATTACAAGGAGCAATACCTAAACAAATAAAATTGGTAAACTTCGAAAATTTGCACATTAAATCGCAAATTACAAATAACCTACTAAGAGCGAATAAAAGTGTAACCGGCAACGAACATTTTACAACGTTACAAGAAGAAATATTCTCCATTATAAATAACTATCAGGATTTATACTATCCCGAAAGGACTTTTACGAATTCTGAAGAAATCAGATACACATATTGTTTACATGCCGTGAATCATGTTTTAAAAACGAAGTTAAAAGTAATCCACCATAATGCTAGACTTACAAAAAAAGATGATGTACCTGAAGAATTTAGGGATCAGGGCCTCGTGAGGCCTAAAGTGAGTAGTACCGATTGTATAAAATTTATTGTTATATTTAATTTTTTTCAGGTTTTAATAATTTTGCCATTCAAAGATTCCGCTTACAAAACAATACAAATTATAATAGACCTAATATTAGCAGAAGATAATGGAAATGTTATGAATAAAAAACGTTTCCTTGACGACTACACTGGCAACGAGTTATTTATTTCAAAGAAAAATCCCAAACCGGAGGATTATGAGCAAATTTTCCAAGGCAACACTAGCGACGACTTTAAAATCGGAATAACAGTAACCAAAAAGAGTATAAAAGTATGGATAACATTTCACAAAATGCTCATCTAATAACACTAATTCGTTCGTTTAGTTATTTGCAGAATTTTATGCTTCTGATATTATAATCGCTTCCCCGCTTGGGCTGAGAACTGTACTAGGCGCAGAAGGGGAACCCGAAAGAGATTACGATTTCCTCGCTTCCATTGAATTACTCGTAATGGACCAATCGGAGATATTTCTAATGCAAAACTGGGACCACGTTATGCACATTTTCAATCATTTGCATATGCAGCCAAAAAATTCGCACGGTACAGACTTCTCAAGGTTTGTCTTGTTAACTCTAATAAATACTTTATACTCATAATATACTTTTGTAGAGTAAGAACGTGGAGTTTGAACGGCTGGTCAAAATACTACAGGCAAACGTTGTTGTTTTCATCGGTAAATTTTCCGGAAATCAACGCGATTTTCAACAAGAAATGCCAGAATTTCGCCGGGAAAATCAAAGTAGTCAATCCGATCAGGCACAGTCGTATCAGCCAGGTGGTGGTTCAAGTACCGCACGTGTTCCACAAATTTAATTGCAAAAATGCCATCGATGCCATCGACATGCGATTCGATTTTTTCATTAACAAAATTTTACCCCAGCAAAAGGAGCCTCTGATGAAGCAAACGCTGGTGTTCGTTCAGAGTTACTTCGACTTCGTTAGATTAAGGAACTACTTCAAGAAGGAAGACGTTAGTTTTGTGCAAATTTGCGAATATTCAAAGGTAGAATTTTCAATTTAAATGAACAAACAGCACTGGGTTCATGGGAACTATAAAGCGATAGTTAAATGGGGAAAAGGAGTTATTCCTGCGTTTGTGTCTCTAATAGTTTCTAAGAACTTTATCGATATGAGTAGGACAGGTAGATAATAATAATTGTATTTTAGGAAGGAAAAGTAGCGAGGGCGAGAGACATGTTTTACCACGGAGACGCGCACTTCCTGCTCTACACCGAACGGTTTCACTTCTTCCACAGGAAGAGGATAAAAGGTATACGACACATTGTTTTCTATCAGCTTCCGACGTGTCCGCATTTCTACTACGAAATGTGCAATTTGATGCAAGAGGCCAATATGAACAGGAAAATCGGCAGTTCTTCCAACATGTCCGTCACAGTTCTCTATTCCAAGTACGACGTTTATCAATTATCAGCTGTAGTTGGGACGGAAAAGAGCGGACGGATGATACAATCTGATAGAAATGTTCACATGATGGTAACTGGTAATGATTAACTAAGTACAGAAGGTTCGTTTATGTATATAAAAGAATTAAAAAGGATAATTAAATTCTGTTAGTACTAACAATCCTTTCGGACGTATTTTCAGTGATGCCAATTATTTGTAGAAATGATTAATTGGCTAAATGACTACACTTCTCATGGAATATTTTCGTTTATTTCTAAAAACTGGAGAATATCGAAATCACGTTTCTTATAAATGTACCTAAATTACAAATAAATCCTTACATATTCATCACATACTCGAAATTACCTCGTACTCTTATTAGCTGGTTCTATACTGAAAGTTTACCGATAGGTAAAATTTTCCCTTTTTTATTCAAATCATTCTTATTGACTAGACACTACAATTTCCTATTAGTAAATCTATGGAACACTTTGTTAATTTGGTCGACTTTTAAATATTCCTGTCGTTTTTATAGAACAATTTTTTGATAAAAACGCTAGTTTTCGATAAATCTTCCGGACCATCCGGATAGTCCTCTTGCCAATTGGTAGCGTTTTCTTCGGAAGATATCTCAGTAGGAGCGAGTAACTTGTCTTCTAGTTCTAGATTTACCAACTGTCGTTGCATATCTACAAAGTAAACAACATAGTTAATACTAATATTTGTACAGAGTGTCAATAAAACATGGGTTGTTTTGGGAATGGTTTCAGTACCGTCGAATTCACCGCTGTATTACCGCAATTCGTTCAGCTCGAGCATCAGTCCTCTTTCTTCGTTCTTACCTAAAATACATTTGGTATCCTGAGCCTGCTGGGCTTGTTGTCTGAGCGCAGCCGTCACGTACTTGGACGTAATCTTCTGATCCCCGTTCCAAAAAAGCACGTAGTACAAACTGAGCATAATGGCGGCCAAAGACACGAAAAACACGTAGGCCACCACCGTCAGCACTCTGACAATTTTCTTCTTGTGCTTGGGCTCGTAGAGGCGGTCTTTGGCCTCCTCGCCCGCCAATTTGACGGCGGTGTCCAGCACAGAGGCGGTCTTCCACTGGCCGGAATCGCTCGTCGTCAGACTCAAGCCGTTGTTGGCCTTGTAGGACATCTTATCCAGCAGAAAGTTGAAGAAATGTTTTAGCAGATCCACGCTGATTGAGTTTATTCGAATTTCGTTCGTATTGGAATTTTTGGACGCGGCACGTCTGCGTCTACTCGAGGCGGTTTCGGCCGATTTTTTTTAACGGTAGTTTAATATTCAACCTAGAAAATGTTCGGGCGATCGTGGGCGAGATTCGAGAATTTAGAGAGGATGGACCAATTTTCGTGTTTTTTGAGCCATGATATTTTTTAATGATCCCATTAGGGCATAACAATCTTAGATGAAAACTGAAATTAATCAGTTTTAAACTGGAAATAGCTCGTGTACAAAGTGTCCCAAAATTCTAAAAATCCTCATTAAATATTCTTTAAAATGTGACATAAAAGGCGTAAATATAGAGCAATTGTATAGAATTTACTCTGCGAAAATATGAGGGTAACAAGAACATAAAATTTGCCCTAGAATTATATCGATTAAAAGGGTATTGAGGGCACTTTTTAATTTTTTTGCACTAAAATGAAACCATTTTTATCATAGGCAGTTATGGAATTTTCATTATTTTCACAAATTAAAATATCACATAAAAAGAATAAATATTGAGAAATTTTATCATGTTTCCTATGTGAAAATATAACTCTAACAAGAACAACAAATTTGCCCTAAATTCCATCGATTAACTAAGTGCTAAGTGGGAACTAAAATATATTTTTCATCAATTTTCAATAATGGAAAAACTATATACAATTTTTCCATCGAATTTTCATAAATTTCTTGCAAAGTTATCTTATTTAATATTAAAGCAACTATATTCTAGGCAAACACTTTAAATGAAAATGAATCCATTCTCTCAAATTCCTTATATTGCTAGATAATAGGTCAAAGCTCTTACATCTGGATGGAGAAAAATCAACCAAAACTCATCCGATTTGAGGGGTAAATCCGCGCACCGGTGCACTGTCTCGTTGTGGGGCGATTTCGGAATGCAATTTTTTGTTAGGAAAACCGGAGTTTTCCGAAATTAGGACGGCGTTGTTTTGATTTTAAATGCCTCTCTTGTTAGTGCCGGCGGGAAATCGATACTCGAATAGACGAACAGCTGGACCAGATTTTCACGCGCATGTTAGGCGGGTAATGACCTGGTTTGATTTTCCGGCGCGACAATTTTCCATTCAATTGATTATTTCGCCGCAATTTCCGAAAACGAGCGCTTCAGAAAAGAACTCCCTGTATAGTTGCGAGCTATCCGATCGATAACTTTCGCAAATCCATTAACTATAATGATGTTTACTGATAAACAGGGGTTCAAGTAAAAATAAAGTATCGATTTATTAAACACACTTGAATTCCGAGTGGTTATTGCTTATAATATTTCCACATATTTTTCGTTTTATTCAGTTCATAATCTACGAAGCGTTGATAAAACGGATGATCCCATTTAACTTAATTAAATACGTATGCAATAAAACAAGAAGGTTTCCCGCGTTTAATTTGATAAATCATCCCTCGTCGGCTATCATACCTAATCCCATGGATATTTTTATGTAACCTTAATGAAATTGCCTCGGCCGCATTAACGAAAACTTACAAGTTTTATTAAAACCCGAACGGCATTGAACGTATAAACCAGCTTTTAGGATAATGTATTTGATGAGTCAATTCGTTTTATTCTGTTTAAAGTAGGTGATATAATATTTTACCTTCGTTTTCTTCAGATCCGTTCTTCGGTAACTTTGTTTCGGTTGCGTTCGCATTTCTAATATCATCGTAATTGTGTAGAATCAAGTGCGATTGATTTTCCAAATCTCCTAAATATTTCAGTCCTATAAATCTCTCTTCCACGCTAAAAATAACAACCAAAGAATTCATTAATTTGTAATCTATAGAGCTTTTTAGAATTCGATGAAAAAGTGCAAAACTTAATATTTACATATTCTCAAATTGGAATATAATTATAAAACTTAGGGTTCAGGAAGATTCAAAACATTTCCATTACTTCCAACCTTCCTCAAAATATCCTCTATACACACACTGTGTCCCTGAATGGAGTTAAATTAGTATATCTAATAATACAATAAGCATCTTTATATCATCAGAAGATTAAATACAATTTTCAAAAAACACTTTAGTTGTAAACACAGGAAAAACATTAGTAAAAACAGGAGTTTTTATGAAGATTCACTTTTTTCTCCTCTCGTCAACTACATCCAGAGACACACTGTATATTTGGAAAACCAAAAAAAGGAATTGGGCAACATTAATTTAGAATCATTCTCACATCAAAACGATGAAAAACCACACTATAAATACAGCAAAGGCCAGTAGCAATTAATTATAATTGGATAGGCAATAAACGCTTGTTTAATCGAAGCCGTTTTGAGCGCTCACTTCGCTCAAAAAACAGAGCGTTTGTCCACTCATTACTCACCTATAATTGTTGTAATTGAGGATAACATTTCTTCGAGCCCCGAGGTGCGGCTCCCCGTGCCACATAAAAATATAGTAAACCGATAGAATGATAGCGGCCATCGAAACGCTCAGTATGTAGGCCAGTACCGTCAGTATCCTAATAATTTTAGGCTTAGGTTTCGAATCGAAGAAAGCGTCTTTGGAATTCTTCGATTCCTGAGAGTGGGAGCTCTCCTGAGCACCGTCTTCCTGGGCCATTCCTGCCTAAGTCACGGGCGCATTATTGTGATTGTGCTGTGTTCTATCGCTATAATGACAACGTGATCAAACGCTGGAATAAAAACGATGCTAGTGAGAGTATAAAATAAAGGCATGCAGTGTATGTCATCACTATGGTCAATAAGTACATAATTAAATTTGGAAAAGTTGTGTATAAATATTTGTTGATAAGCTTTATGTAATGAAAATATTTTTGATTTGTTGATACATCTGGTTATATGAGGTAATTAAGAATTGGAAATATTAGTTTTAACTTTTTTATACGACAAAGTTGTATAAGCATTAATGTTTGTGGGATGTTCAAAGGAAGGCACCGAACTTCATGATTATATTCCCTTGGGAACCCTATTAATTGAGTTATTATAGGATAAGTGGATTGCTAAATGAAACGCCCGATCGCCAGATTTCAATTCTTTGGATTTCTTAATTTTATATGGGCATATTTAATTGTTCTACATTTCCAAATATTTTAAAGGCCCCTCGTCGAGGCACCACTCTACAGTGGCCGTGGAATGGCCATTTTAATTAAAATATTTCAGATGCTTGTAAATATTATATTGGGTGACAGGGTCTAAAGTTTATTTTCCACATTATATGTGGATTATAATGTTATAATCATTATAATTATAATGTTTTCCACATTATATGCTAAGCAATGGCATTAAATACTGATTCGAAGTCTACATCAAATTAATAAATTAATTACTAAAATATTTGTAAGTAAAATTTTCAGATGACCTCCCTCTATAATAATTGAATTACAAATATACCTACACGAATTTCGCTGGTTTATTAACGCGAAAAACCGTATATAATTATCCAGAAAACATAACATTTACTTGTAATAAAAATAGTAAAATCATAAAGTCTACTTACATAAACAACAGCTGGCATATTAAATTCCACGATTGATCGAACTTGTTTCCGGTACTTGTTCGGTGGTTCCTTTGTTTTGTGACAGCACAAAAACAAGTGCCCCGTACGCAGATGGAAAACGCGATGATCGCTTGTTATCTTAATCAGCGTCGCGGTGCCTATGTAAACAATCGCGAGCGTCGTCGTGCTTTTAAGTTTGCACACATGCGCACGCGTCTTTTTTTAGTTTTAATGCGATTATCTAAAAACGCCGATCATAAATTCGCGATGTATTTCAGTTGATTATTCATCATCGGCGATCAATTGTTCGAACGTGTAAATTAGTAAAAGGCTGCGTAAAATATTCGTATAATTTATTTACATGTTTTATGAAAAGTATATTAAGGGGCATTATAATAATAAATCGGATAAAATTTCTGTTTTGTGTCTTCTTTTAAATATATAAATGTACAAAATCTAATTTTCAGCGTATACAAATTAACAAATAATTTAAACTAAAAGCCGTTAAATCGAAATGATTGGTCTGGTGAATTCACGTATACCGAATATCGTGAGTAACAATTTCGTGGATTTTCAAAATAAACGAGCTGGCCTCAAAAATAGTTCGGAATGTTAATTGTAAAAAGGCGCATACCGAATGCATCCGAATAACTTTTTTACTCTCGTTAGAATTTTATTACTTTTTACAGAAGATTAATCGAAAAAATAATTTTCTGGGTTTATTTAAACATTTCATTTGGATGCTTTCAGTACAAATCGCTCGTAAATATTTTCGAATATCCACTACGAAAAAGGAGTGTTTGATAAGCATCTAGACTTGAGAAAATTCTAATTAAATCCATAAAACGTTCGTTTGCAAATAAACTGGCTAGTCTAGGAACTTAATAAACAATCCTCGAATAGTAAGTTTAATTAGTGCCCTTAAAAAAATAAACATTTTTAATTGACCATGCATTTATCTATAAATATAACTAAAAAAATGAAAGTAATCACCGTCCAAAAGTACTTTTTTTATTTACAATAAAGTAAAGACTATTGGTCACAAAGGCTAAATGATTTCGTGCTTTCAGCACGTAACTGGTTCTGACGGGTGATTGAAAAATAGAATTATTACCAAAAATTTATAATATAATTTATTGTATTCTGTATCGTTTAATTTTATAAGCAAATTAATCATCCGGATATAAAAGAAAATCGAGCCGATAGTAATTGTCTAAATATGAACAGAATTATTCTATTTTTCACAACACATTTAGTTTCGGATATTTTTAAAGGAAAATGTGCATAAATATAAATATCCCTATACATGTAGCGGTAAAAAAGTACCCTTAATCACAAAAATATAAGAAATCAACCGACACGCCTAATACATTACATTACAAAATGTCCCGCTTAAACGAAACATTACATTGAAATACAAAAGAGTTGCAGAATCGAAACTTTTCTCAACTAAACAACCTTCACAGTGCGTATAAAACTATTACCACAGTCGTCAAGATTTTTTTATAACTCTTCAGGAGTATTCTTCAATCAGTTTTTAAGCGTCCTTAGAATTAAAACAAAAAAAAAAGGAAGGAAAAAAAATAAAACGAACAGAAATAACCCGAAAGACGTTCCAAATTTCCAAATTTGCACTTACGAACACACCTCGCAAATTTTGCGGGTGTACGATGTTTTCAATAAGACGATAGGCGCGTGTGAAATTTTTCGGATGATAGGTAGAATTGGTCAGAGGATGGTGCACCTGGAGAGCCAGCTGGTCGGCTTCTTCTGCGGTTCCGACGCTCGGATTTGATGACCGCCTCTCGGGGGATTGCTGGCTTCCTAAATTTACCCAAAACATTAACACCGTAAAATAAAAAAAAATTAAACGAAACATTAAATCATTCAATTACACAAAACAAACCTAGTGTGCGCTACACTCAACATACAAAGGATCGCCATGATACTGAGAATTTATTAGATGAGGTGCGGTGAATTATAAGAACGTAATGTAAACTGATTGATATAGAAATTGTTTATTCTTGGTTACATTTACTAAATAAATCCCTGACTAATTGGGGTTTTTAATGGAATTATGTTATTAATTTATGGGGTATCACATTAATAGTTTTGAACCTATAGTCTATTCACTGAACTTTTCGCGGGGAGTCCGATATCAAGATTATTTATTGCTAACAATATTTAATTACAAGTTTCTTCCAGAATTCGAGTCAATTGAACTAAATTTGTTGATAAAATTTAAACAACTTTATAAATTAGGGTACTATACACCCTATGAACTATTTATACAATTAATACCATTTATGATTTCAGTTGAAACGATGGCTTTGTAGCATTAACAATGATTTGTACAATTCCAATACAGGTGGATTATTTTCTATTTTATTTTACCCAAGAAGTAAGTTCAGTGAATGGACTATATTGTTAAGTGTACCGCATTCTACAGACACAAACAGAGTAAGCAATTAAATAAAATACACATGCTTGTATACATGATTAGTGGAAATTAGCGAAAATATGGAGTTAATAAATTAAATGAAATAGTTCAAGCCTGATAAAAATAAAAAATAAACAAATCCTTTTAATGTATTAAATTTTGCTAAGCATGCGAACTACAGTAAGCAGAAGTTTGTTAGGGGGGTTAACATGCCTACAGAAAAATTACTATTTACCTTCTGCCAATACACAGGGTGAGCAAAAAAATACAAGATATCATTAGAATGGATAGAAACAAGTTCGTTGTAAACAAAATTCAAAGATGAACTTTGCATTTTTGAACTTTATTTTAAATACACGTTGTCTACAATAATTAGAAAACCATTTTTATTGTCTTACCGAATACCTACCACAAACAACATCTTTTAACATTAAAATTGTTCATTAAGATAATTGCAGGAATGCGACATTTAGAAACTGCCTCATTTCCATTGATTTAATTTTTTAAAGTAATAAAATTAAATCAAGCCTTAATTACACTTAATTTAGATTGAATATTTTAATTCCTTTAAAAATTAATCTAGTTGAATTCGGGAAATCGTTAAAAGCAATTTTGTTTATTCTCAATAAACATCCCGAGCCCACTCGATTTTAATTTAACATGTTTTCCTTGGATCAAAGTCATTTGGAGTCAAACTGTTGATTATAAAAGTTTTATTCAAAACATAAATCTGAAATATTAATTAGATTTTGTTGTTCTCTTTAAGTAAAAATACCAAATCTGAATCTAGTCATTAACCAAAATACTTTCGCTACGTTTGTGCAATCGATCAATGGCCAATACTTTTCGTCCTTATCAACTTATTCCAATATTTTCGCCGGACTTTGCAATTGTAAATAACTTAATAAACTGCTCCACAAAAGTTAAGGAAGTTCGCTAGTTTTGCGATTATTTTAAAAGTTACCGACTTTTTGATCACCAAATTTTCAAATATTCGAAATTAAATGTTTTCTCTCATATTTGAGTGGATTTTTTGCCCCTTCCTCTACAACTCATACTCAATTTGCCGATCAAAAAACCTGCAACTTCTAAATTAATCTCAATATTTATGAACTTCCTTAACTTTTGTGGAGCAGTATAGAATAAATTAATTACCATTCCATTGCGTGCATTACTGTTTTTGATGACATAATTCTCTACGATCTTGATTTGTAGAAGAAAACTCATCTAGAGAATTATATCGACGTTAACATGAAATGAATTAATAAGGAGCGACCACGCGAGATACCTCGCATGAACAACTCCACTCCCAAAAGGCGCGAGATTAAACGAAAAGTGTCGGCCACATAATAAAAGAAGATAAAAGAAAATATAAACGTACCAATTTCTTTTCCATTTTCGCCTTAATGTCTCTAGCTAATGTAAAAAACGCCTCTTCCACCCGAATGCTCGCCTTGGCACTTGTCTCTATGAATTTAATACCATACTCTATGGCAAGTTGCTCGCCCCTTTCTTTGGACACCTGCCTTTTCTCCTCCAACTCGCATTTGTTGCCTAACAGCATTTTCTCCACGTCCGCCGAAGCGTTCTCCTCGATATTTCTAATCCAGTTCTTTATGTTTTCGAAACTCTTTTCGTTCGTTATGTCGTAAACTAACATTATACCCATTGCTCCGCGATAGTAGGCTGTTGTTATTGTTCGAAATCTCTCTTGACCTGCCGTATCCCTAAAATGCAGTTTAATTATTACCTCAATAATAGCTAATATCAGCAGATTTGTTTGCAATATAGTCAATTTTATGAGTTGAAAAAAGAATGATTATTAAAATAACAGTGTTTAGTTGTTTCACATGTTTGACAAAGTTGTCTTTGTTGCACCTATAAATAGACCAAATTGCCTACTTTTATTTGTACTTAGTATAGTACAACTATAGGATGTCCCAAAAGTAACTGATATTTTAAATTTGCCGCCATATGTTCTGTCATAAGTAGGTAAAAGCTGAAGGTTTAGTTTTGTGAATTCGTGAAATTTCTCTTTGTTTTTGCAAGAAACATTTAATGAAAAACTCATGGTTACCTCTAAGGGAGGTATTATCATTTGACCTCCAAAATCTTGTGATTTGACACCGTTAGATGTTTTATTAAAGATTCAAATTCTCAGTTACTTTTGGGACACTCTATAGATTGTGTAAGTGATTATAAAAATGTCAAGTAATTAACACAATTTCTTACCATATTTGCAATTTAATTTTTTTCCCGTCTAAATCTATAGTTCTGATTTTAAAATCGATACCTGAAAATTAGACAAAAATAAATGATGAATAAAAGATAATCTGAATACGACTAAACACAAAGTTAAATAACAGTTGTATGATGGTATTAGGAGATCGAAGGCTATGCAATCCAGCAAATTGCCATCTATTATAGAATATTAAATTTACAATTGAAGACATTTGGGAGCCTTTATTTTCCAATGTTTTATTCACGTTCGTATGTATACTTACAATCCCTTTGTAAATCACAAAAGAATTTACAAACTCTTTACACAGGCTTTGTGTAAAATTTAACATTTTGAATTAGCATATCGTATTTGACCCAGCAGAATAAATTGGAGAAGAATTAAAAGTTAAAATTGAATATTGCATTATTAGTATTTCCTTTTCCTCTTCACATTGGATTGTTAAACACAAAAGAAAACATTGATGATAATAATAACAAGAAATTTCATTATGTTCATTTGACGTGTTTGAAAAGTAGAATTTGTTTATTAACTATTATAAGTGTAACGATTACTGTATTACAATTGCACCTTTAGAAAATTTGATTAGTACCTACTTATACTATATCAATTTGGTATCTTACATTTTTTTATTAGCAAATTAAATTAAGAATGCACTTCAGGCAGTTAAGTAATTCGCTTCACTATTCGGAATGTTTAGAAAACATAAAATAATTATTTACCTAATATAAATGATGACAGTACCAAACTAATTAGTTTAGGTCATTCCAAAGTTAACGTAAAAAATTAGTCATCTTATTTTTCCAGGAGCCTGCATGAACATGATAGGGTAATTAATCTCTAGTTAGTTTAATTGGGGAATATAATAACGGTTTTATTTTGAATAAGAGTGTTTATTAGGTGTGGTTTGAAAAAAAATGTTTTGACCTAACCTAGTTCAAGTTCACAACTAATTCGTGAGACATACCGTACTTTTGACAAAACGTAACATTTCTTTTCAGCTTAAATTAGCGAACTTAACCTTCAGTTTCAAACGTTCGAAGATGCATATGTAAAAATGTATAAATAAATATAACCTGACTCACCTATTGTCGATATAAAAGTTGTATTGAAAGCGTCTTCGGAAAATCTAAACAGAATACAAGTTTTTCCTACCCCTGAATCACCGATTAATAGTAACTTGAATAAATAATCGTAGGTTTTTGCCATTTCTATCACAAAACACTTCGCACTTACAGTCGAGAATTTTTTAATACTTTTTGAGCTCGACGAACTCGAACTTCCAACTTCCTTTTTCTACCATCTATAAATATCACTAGATAATTTTTGTTTAAAAAACTAAATTCCCTGTAATATTACACGTCTCTGCAATTTTGGTTGCATACGTGTTATAATTATCATATGTCAAATATGGTCCTTTTATCAATCAGTTATGCAGTTACATTTATAAAAAAATGTTAATTCCTATTCATATTCTTTTAATAATGCGATTATTTATGGCTTTTATTACTTTGTTAATTAGTAATGATTTCCGTCTTCTTAAATAGTTCTTTAAATAATATATTATCGACCAAAGTTATTCGTGTAGCAAAAAATAAAAATTGACAATAATGACATTGACACAGGTGACGGATAACAACAGTGAAGTCAGCTACACTTCAAAACATGTCAATACGTAAACATAATTTTTAATTTTTAACTCTTGTTTCTAAATTTTAACAATGGTTCTGAAACGATCAAAAGGTTACCAAGATATCGATGAAAATAATGGATCTCTACCGCCTACCAACCCTGTTATGGACGCGAATATTATACCTCAAGAGATTGAGATGGCTTCCGTTTCTGTTGTACCTGATGGTAAAAAGTGCCTTAAACAAAGAATTGTTGAATAAAACTTGTATGTTTTAGATACCTTTACTGTGACACAAGCTGTGAATGCCCTAGGATTTGGTTGGTTTCAAGTTAAATTATCATTATGGACGGGATTGTGTTGGATGGCTGATAGTATGGAAATGACGATTTTATCAATATTATCACCGGCTCTTCACTGTGATTGGCAAATTTCTAGGTAGATAAATTGTTTATTCTTCCTGTTTATTTCGTACAATATGATTGTAATTGTTTATGTATGCTGTCTGATTAATTCTGATGACTAAACCTCATCCTGCATAGTACAGTTATGTTTCTTTGTATTTAGATTTTGTAGGTCTCAAAGAGACATACACTAAATGCTTAAAACCTCCAGTTATAAGAACTTCATTAGAATTTGAAAAATTCATATAAACATTAGAATATTCAAATTCGATTACTTATTCATTTTCTTAGTAAATTTCATAAATGATACACTTAGTCTACTTGGATTCTTGTTATTGCCTTCTTAATTATTTTAGTTTTCAATCTCTACCATTATTATTATTTTATTTTCTTTAAAGACTTTTTCTTTCTTAATAAACTACAAATTAGAAATGCTGAGCGTTAAATTTTTCTTATTTGAATGATTTTAGGTCGGTTTCGCATATTAATATTCAACAATAGTCTCCTAGTACACCATTTAGAACTGTCTAGAACCATTTAGAATTGCCTAGAACCACTTATAACCCTCTACAAATATTTAGAATTGTCTAGAACCATTCAGAACCGTCCACAATCATTTAGATTTGTCCAGAACTATTTAGAACCCTCCACAATAATTTAGAATTATTTAGAACCATCTGCAATCATATACGCTGTAATTTTACAATTGCGTTAATTGTGTTAACTATATTTTATTGTTGCAGGTACCAGCAGGCCTTGACAACAACTGTGGTGTTTTTAGGAATGATGCTATCATCGACATTTTGGGGTAACTTAAGTGATAGATATGGCAGAAAACATGTAATTTTATTTTTTTTTAATTCAAAATTTATTTAACACGAGTTGAATAAGCTAACTAGCTTATGTATGTTTTGTGTTAGAATTTATTTGAATCTATTTCTTCTAGGCATTGACATTATGCGCAATATTATTATTTTACTACGGCCTACTTAGTGCTGTAGCACCCAGTTTTATGTGGCTGCTACTTTTAAGAGGTCTCGTTGGGTTTGCTATAGGATGCACCCCTCAATCGTAAGTATTCATTTTTTTTAGATATAGTTTTGCTTAGATACATTTTTAGTCTATAGAAATAATAAATTTTGTTTGTGTTTGTTTTATGCACATTTTTGTTTGTAGTGTTACGTTGTACGCGGAATTTTTACCAACGAAACAGAGAGCAAAATGTGTTGTCTTGCTCGATGTAAGTTTTCATGCTTTTCTGTACGTGGTTTTCCGTTTTATTCGTTTTATTTTGTGTTTTTTAGTGTTTTTGGGCATTAGGTGCATGTTTTGAGGTAGCCTTAGCACTAGTTGTAATGCCTACATTAGGTTGGCATTGGCTGTTAGCTCTGTCTACAGGGCCGCTACTTGCATTTGCATTAATTTGTCCAGTAAGTGCATTTCTTTTCTAATTATAACAAACTATACATAACTGTTTTTAGTGGTTACCAGAATCTGCGAGGTTTCATGTGGCCAGTGGTCAAACTGAGAAAGCATTAGAAACTCTGGAAAAGATAGCCAAAGATAATGGAAAGCCAATGCTTTTAGGTAGATTGGTGGTTGATGATTCATTCACTTCCAGCCCTCATCGAGGAAGGTTTCGGGACTTGTTAGTACCGTCTTTGCGAAAGACGTCGCTTCTTCTTTGGTTTATATGGTTAGTTTTACAATTAAAAATGTATATTATGTGGTAAATTATGTTGTTTAAGGATGACTTGCGCATTTTGCTACTACGGATTAGTTCTGATGACGACGGAATTATTCGAAACTTCTGCAAATTTATGTTCTGATAACAACGCATTTGTTCAAACAGTTGATACTTGCGCTGCCGAATGCAGGGAATTGCAGACTACAGATTACATGGATTTGTTATGGACTACTTTAGCAGAATTTCCAGGTATATTATACCTGCAATTTTCTTTTAAAACGATGGCCTAATTAAATATATTTTCAGGTATTTTTATTACCATAGCGATTATCGAGAAGTTCGGTAGAAAGAAAACTATGGCAGTGCAGTTTGTTACGTACGCGTTTTGCTGTTGTTTTCTTACACTGTGCACAGAAAGGTAAAACTTCAAAACTTCTAAAAAAGTAATAAATCGCCAATAATGTTTATTTATCAGGAGAGCATTTCTCACCGCGATGTTATTCTTTGCAAGAGGTATTATAGCGGGAGTTTTTCAAGCTGCTTACGTTTACACTCCAGAGGTTTATCCTACATCATTGCGGGCTGTTGGTGTGGGATCATGCAGCGCTATGGCTCGATTGGGAGCCATGATAACACCATATGTGGCTCAGGTAAAGATGGCGATTATTCGATATTGCCACGTGCATTACTTTAAATATATTTCTCGAGTTAGTTTTTACTAAGTTAGGGATTTGTTCAACAGGTATTATTAAAATCATCTGTGACATTTTCTACGACCATATACGCTACGGCCGCTATTATGGCAGCCGTCGGTTGTATTTTACTTCCAATCGAAACGACCGGTAAGGAATTAACTGAAAACGTTCAACAACAAGCGATTTCTGCATCAACGAATCGATGATATTGTTTTTTTAAGTAACTAACAATACTTTAAAAGATGTTGTGATTTACGATTCTAATTCTTTTTTGTTCGACTTTCTATAATCAGACTGCCTAGAAAATACTTTATAAAAAGGAATAATTAATCCTTAATACGCTTTCATGTTTCAGGAGTTATTTTCTATTTTTTAAGTACTATAAAATTTTATCATTTTCATTTTTTATTTCGTTTCATCAAGTTTTTACCTCTCTTTAATGTATCGATCAAACTAAAAAGACTAAAAAAATACTGGCTCAGTATTACATTTATTATGTAGTATTACTAATGCTTTAAACCAAAGGTATACGTACTTATTTATTTATTTATAATTTAATTCGCTAAGAAATGAAGGAATTACGTTGAAACTTTGCAGCTACTTGTACAAACTATTTCGGAAAGTTATGTGAAATTAAGAAGTTTCCTTGCTAATTCCTTAAGCAGATCCTTAGAAAATATATCTTTTTATTTTATGAAAGAACAGAATTTTGCTAAACAATGCATTGTACCTTCTGGTACTTCGTATTCTTTTTTGAATTATGAATTTTGTGAGTACTTATGGATCGTTTCTTAGCTTTATTACATACATATAGGCTGTAGATTTCGGTGATGGTTTATACGTATTTACATTTTTACATTTTTATATATCGATGAAAAACGAAAATTAATTTATTTACATTTTTATAAGGCACATATTATTGATTAAAATGTTATTTATTAATGTTGTTTGATTTATTAATTTCCCATAAATAAATTTACTTACATACCAGTTTCATAGTAAATTTTATATTAGTGTTTTAATTTTAATACATATATGTATAGTGCTTCTTGCATTAGTTTTTTTAAGTAAAAATCGAAATTAATACAAATAAAATGGAAACCTTAAAATATCGTCTGCATTTCATTTGCATTCAATTTTCCTTTGGTAATTTGAAAACTACCTTTCCTGGAATTTTCCAGATTTAGTATCCTGGAACCCAATTTAACTGAAATGAGATTTTTAATCCAGAATTAATGGGAATTGCATAGGAAGCTTACCTGAAATATGAAAAACCTGATGCGTAATTTTTGAAATTGCTGAACTGAATAATTGCACCTTGGGTTATTTTGCACCAGAAAATTTTTAGTAACAAATTAACTACAAATAATTTTGCTATTAAATAACAGTGGTTATTATGCAGCGCTTTTTAGATTTAACTTGAAAATTTAGTAAATATGTTTTTCTAAGGAAACCATTCATGAAATTTTCATCATTAATAACTTTGGGTTTTCAGTGAACTGTCTCCTTTTCATACGCGATCATATCATTTCCCTCTCAGTTAGGGTAACTTAACGAGATAATAAAAAGTTGGATTTTCTAAAGTGGGGAACTTTTAAGGCTATCCTTAACAAAAATCTCGTTCCTTTAGAATCCATTTACTCAGAAAAAAATCAACTAAATCTCATGCATATTGTATATTATACATCATTTCTATAAAAATATATGTAAGTAAAAACAGGTGATTATCGTATCACTTATAAATAAAACTTAATTAGTAATTGCAATCATTGTTATCGAGTTATGTACACGGTGTAAATAAAGCATAAAACATTGATAAGGGTTGGAATTATCACACTTTTGAAGAGATAAGGGCCAGGATTGGATTGCTATGATTACAAGTTTTTTTTTTTCGTAATGAATATTTGGATATCTATTTAATTACAAAAGTAATATACAACATATAAGTAATTATTTTAGTATTTATACAGGGTACATTGTTTGCAACTAATTAATTTGCATCAATTTATTCGATTCAAAGTAGATAATTCTAATAATGTTAGAATAAATTGTTGATAAAATATTTATGCGAATTATTTAATTTGTTTACAATAAATATCAGTAGTGCTAGAAAAAGAATAAATAGTTTATCTAATCCGGCCCTGAGGCTTATCACAAATCCGCTTTCCGGTAAAAATTTCCAAATCCCCATTACTTCACGCGGTATTCCGTTTGCGGTATCGGTATTGAAACCCACGTGTCGCAATCGAACTGGAAAAAAAATAAATCGTCGAAAATCCACCGTTCCTGCCTGAAAAAACCGCCGACACCGGCGGCAATTTTTATTTCGAGATCTCCCCGTGAAAAATCGATTTTCTCGGCCTACACACAGTACGCCTCCGGTTCGGCTCCAGCGCCCCGACGCCGACTCTATCGTCGAGCTACATGAGCGTCGACCAAACATTCCTGCTCCGGCGTCTCCGAGGGACGCGTTTTACTTTTGCCCAAGAATTTGTCCTGGAAAATTCGCGATACATGATAGCCTACGTCAATATGCTGTGAGAGTGCTTCAGGTTTCGGACGTCTGGTAAGTGCAATTTCCACTAATGTTTGCAATAAGGCGTATAAGCGGAATGTCTGACACCTGTTAGGCAGGCAAGGGGACTAGGAGTGTTAAATGTAACCTTGGGTGGCCGATATAATTACGTATGTGTTTGAGCTTGCACCTAATGGTAACCCTTTGACCTTTTCAACAATACATATCAACGGTTATTAAATCGTTATTTGAGCTTTTTTAAAGCTCGTAATATTGTATGTGACGCTGTAAAAGCCAAGCATATTGGAGGTGATTTGGATTGACGTCATCGGTTATAGCAAGCTTCTCTTGAGCACATCAATAATGTTGTTTTTAAAGGCCTAACGATTCATTATAGAAGATTTGATTCTAATATTAGTCTCGTTATTATTAGAAGACTTATTTATTTAAGGAATGTTTTAATACACTATTTACATTATTAGAATATTTGTTTTATAAATATTTTTAAACATTAATAGTGAATATATATTGGGTTTATGCTTATTAATTATTTGTCACTTAATGATAGTTATTGAAAGAATAAATTGTTTACTAGAAAATATGTAGTAGCTTTTTAATTTTGTTGTAACAATTTTTTGATAGCTAAATTTGCTACAACCCCATTTCATGTATAATGACCAATAATTTGATCTTGATATTTACATTATTAACAAATTTGAATGCAATAATCCTGCATTTCATCCTGAGCTTAATGTAATCGAGCATCCATCCAATATGCAGATTTTGCAATTTACCTGCGGTAGGATGCACTTTGAGTTCGTTTGTTGATATAGGATTGCTTCAGCAAGTTTAATTAATGGATAAATTGATTTGACTATTCATCGATATGAATGCAGTTTAAAATATGTAGGTACGCTGATAGGATTAATAATTATATTTAAAGTTAAATTAATGTAATTAATAATTTAATTAAATCGAGCTTTATTTCTATTTATAGGCCATGCTGTGGCCCAGCACTTCACTGAAAATTTCAGTAATAATTCTGTTTTTTGCCGGAAATATACCAGGGTTGCTTTCTGAGGGTAGTGTTGGTAAGTATTACATTATTTTATAAAAGGTGGTTATACAAACTATTTGTTTTATTAATTGCAAAAACCAACAAATAATTTTCAAAAATCCCATATTTAAAAGCTTTTAAAGAGCAACTTTTGTTGCCCACGATAAAATTATGCAAATTTTATTCCTATTTTAATTGAAAGTAAAATATGCCTTATTATGCCCATGCGGCACATTAAAAATCAATAAAACCTTAAAATAAAAATATCAATATTGATTTTTCTTTTGTTATTTATTAATTCGTAGCAGTTGCAACTACTTACTTTTTAGCTTTTTATGTTACAAGGAGGGAAATTGGATTGGCATTCTAATATATTGGCTTAGCGTTTTCAATTTGTAATGAGTTACGACTTTTATTTACAGGATGTCTTTACAGCGAACGTATTTGTTTGGAAGAAGAATGGTGCTACAATGGTAGGATATTTTGCTAATTTATTTTATGGAAAATTTACACAAATTCTTGTATTTGTAGATTTGGTTTTTGGACGTTGTTTGAGATCCTACGGGGATGTCGACGAAGACGACTTGTACAGGTTGGTCTCGTTAATTTTTTTTAAATGAAATCGTTTCCTTTATTACATATACTTGTCTACTTTTAGGTTTTTCCTGGGAAGGGAAAGCCTGCACGAGCTTAATAGCGAACTTCGGAAATTATTCGCCCTAGGATACAGATGGAACCATGGATACACCCAATGCCGTCTGCAAGCAATTTTATATGCTATAAAACACGAGTATGTATTAACTTTATTTTCAAATTTACCCTACTAAAAATGTACCCTTCACAAATGCTTAACATTTTTTCTGTCATCGTTTTCCAAGACTTTGGAATGTACCTAATTGAAGGCATGAATTACCAATATCTCATTAGTTACATTTTTTCCTTATTGCAATTTTTATTAGTTTGTTTTAAATGATTCACAGAATGACCTTCGAACCGAACTCCTGTTCCCATCTAACAGACAGTGATTTAGAAGGCGCTCTGACCGCCTTGGAAGGCCAAGTCGATTTGGATCCGAAGGAAATAGCCGTTATCAAATACACGCCCAGCATTGAGGACGCTCACGCGCCATTTGCCGACGAGGTTTTCTATCCTCCCAACAACAATAAAGCTCGCGATGATCTCAGACAGAAAATCCTATCACCGAACGCCGTAGATCGTAAGCCAACTTTAATTAACATCATTTTCTTCTTCATCAGACGCTTTCGTTTTGCAGTGGACTTGCCCGACCCCTACGCCGATGTCGATTTCAACAAACGCGCCTGGATACCGCAAATGAAGCGCAGATCGTCGGAGCAACTGGATTTCCTGCCCTACGGCAGCGACGACGACTTCATATCTGATATAACGGCGGAAGGGATCGAAGAAGTGTACGCGACGATCGAGTTTCTGAAAGACATCGGTCTGTCTCGCGAGGAAATCTCCGAGTTGCTCCGCCCGGAGAACTACGACAAACTGGATAAGCTCATCGGTACGTTCGGCAGGCCCGAGGGCAAGCCCAAAGACGTGCAGGACATGCTGCGCGAGGAGCTCGAGGCCGAAAAGGAGCTGGAAAACGCCGCCGAAATCACCAGGTTCAATGAAAAGTTCAACACTCCGGACGACTTCAGGGCCGGATGGGAGTCGAAGGATGGATTTCCAGGTACTTATTTTTACACATTTGAGTTACTGCAGTCGAATTATTTACGCTATGTGTTTCGCAGAGTCGAGAATTTACATCGATGAGGTCAATGACGAGGAAGAAAACTCCGAATACGGCAGCGGCAATTCCGTTCCGCAACCGATTTTTAGGGAAAGGCAACAATCGCAGGGCGACGATAAACAGGTTTTCGGTAAATTGAAGGAACATACTGATCAATCTGCTCCGGGTGTTTATTCCGAAGGAGGAGTTGTTTGGTCCGATCCCATCAACATAAAAAGTATCTAACTGTTCAAATATTTAACTAAAACAAATATCTAATATAAAACTATTACAGACGATCTATCCGGTCAAGGAGAGCCTTTGTTGCGAAGCAACTGGGATAATTTGCTGGAAAAATACAACCAAGCATTCAAGAGACCCGAGAGACTGGACGTCAAGAAACCCGGACCGCTCTTTTCAACTGGAAATTACAAAAGTACGTAAATATATTTTCGAAACGCCCCAAACCATAGATTATTTTATTGGATCAGTCGAAGCTACGAAACCGACCAAACCGGCCATGATGAAGAAGGAGCCACGCGGCGTCCATCCTAATCCGGATTTCGAGCAGGCGAGAAAAGAAAATCAAGACTCGCACGACTACGTTTACATCAGCTTTAAGAGCGATTTGATCAACTGGAGGCACGGCCGTCACATCATGGGCAACCTCTCTGAAATTTTGAAATTAGATCCGAAAACACTGGATGATAGCAGGTAAGGTTCACAGTACATTTCTCTTCTCATACCTTTTTGCTCTTTTTATTGTTGTCGCCAATATTTTGTAAACCTTAGGAGTTCTAAGATCATTGTCTAGGTCTTTGAGATCTTTTTGCCAGGATGTTTCAGCTGCTTTGTCCTGTTTACTCCGACTTATTATAATTTTGAGTGATTCATACGACGCTATTAAGTGGTTTTAATTTTAGGGTATTTGGTGATTACATAGTCTTTAGAGTGCTGCCAAATAGTCGCGGGTTAAACGCCACTGAAGTGGCCAAAGAAATCGTATCAAGCAAAACCAACATAGAAAAGGTCGCTGAATTAGAAGTCAAAAGCGTATCCATAGGGAACAGAGTAAGATTTCTCTAGTTAGCTATGTATCAAATTATTTTAAGTAAAAATTGTATTTGGTTCAGGAAAACAAAGAGATCGAAATAATGGCCGCGACCTACTACTCCGATCAATTTTACGTCATCATTTTCATGATATGCGGGGTCTTGGGAGCGATGATAATCGCCTCGGCTCTGCTGATATTCATTCGAAAGCACGTGAAGTTGCGGGAGAAGCTACAAGGTCTCGTCAAATTTGATACAGAAGCCATCAAGGTACACCCAGAAACCAGCAAATCCAAAGTCATCAATAAAGGGCAACTCTCTGGCGACACGATGCACAGCAGATTATCCAAAGAATCCGAGCAAAGTCCTTCGAGCAGATCCAGCACATCATCTTGGACAGAAGAACCGGCTTTACACAACATGGATATATCTACAGGTACATCTCGAGGTTGATAGATTAGAAAATTTAACGCGCTAATTGTCGTATTAGGTCATATGGTGTTAAGTTACATGGAGGACCACTTGAAGAACAAGGACCGCTTGGAGCAAGAATGGGTGGCTCTTTGCGCGTACGTGGCCGAACCTTGCGAGATCTCGATAGCCGCTAAGAAATCGAACAAACCGAACAACCGCTACCCGGAGGTGGTGCCCTACGATCACGCCAGAGTGGTCCTGAACGATCTCATCAACGTCAACGGCTCCGATTACATCAACGCTTCGAGCATCACCGACCACGATCCGAGGAACCCGGCGTACATCGCGACGCAGGGACCCTTGCCGCACACCACTCCGGACTTTTGGCAGCTAATTTGGGAACAGGGCGCCGTCGTGATCGTAATGTTAACGAGGTAAGCCTTACCTAATTCCTATGAGATTGTCTTTAAACTGCAGGATTCCAGATTGACCGAGGGCGGTGCGGCGATGTGCCACCGCTACTGGCCGGAGGAAGGTTCCGAACTCTACCACATCTACGAGGTCCACTTGGTTAGCGAGCACATTTGGTGCGACGATTACTTGGTCAGGTCGTTTTACTTGAAGAACATCCGCACGGGCGAGACGAGGACTGTCACCCAGTTCCACTTCTTGTCCTGGCCCGAATCCGGCATACCGGCATCCACCAAAGCTCTACTCGAATTCAGGTAAATAACTCGTTTCAATTTCACTACTACTGGATTTCGATTAATAACAGGTATTTTAAACCGAATATATTTCCAATTTGTTATACCCATTTAGTTTTCCAATCTTATAACTTTTCCAAGCTTTTAACTTATGAATCTTTGAATCACTCAGTATAATTATTTGATATTTTGCACAGATAATCTATACGTTTAGAACAATTTATCGACCCACTAAAAAAAATCAAAATCCAAGTACCGCCTAATGAAAATTAATTAAGTTTGTCTAACCCTAAAACAACACCCTGTACATCAAATTTTTAAATATCGAATTTCAAATTTGGAGAGCACAAAAAACTGAATGCAATCATAAACTTTTTACTTTTACTACTTTTTAACGTTAAAATGTACATTATGACAATTTTTAGGGGTTTTAATTATTTTTTCTTTGTTAAAATTAAGTTTACTCAACTTTTTCATGGACATTTCTTTAATAAACCGAATGAATTTGAATTAATATTCACAAAAATCAATAAAAATCATTATTATAGATCCGTCCTTAAAATAATTTAAATGATTGAAATTCATTTATTAATTAACCATTAATTTTTGTGATCCCCTGGGTGACCTCTATATAGGGTTAAAATCTTTCCGTTTTGCAATGAATCACACTGTATAATCTACATCCAATTTTGTAAGTACTGCATCATTGTAGCCAACTTAGCCTGTAGCCTCAATGTAGGCCAACTGTAGCCTCTTAATCCAACGAACAACCTCCCAAAAGCCTCTTCAAGCAACCTCCTAATGAGAATCATTTATGTGGTGCAGTAAATATGGTATTAATACATGGATGAATCTGATTTTAGGAGAAAAGTGAACAAGTCGTACCGCGGGCGCTCGTGCCCGATCGTCGTCCACTGCAACGACGGCTCGGGCCGCACGGGCACCTACTGTCTCATCGACATGGTGCTGAGCCGCATGGCCAAAGGGGCGAAGGAGATCGATATCGCGGCGACGCTGGAACACCTGCGGGACCAGCGGCCGCGCATGGTGGCTACCAAACAGCAATTCGAATTCGTGCTGACGGCCGTCGCCGAAGAGGTGCACGCCATACTGAAGGCGCTGCCGCCGCAGCCCGGCCCTGCGCAGGCGCCCGACAAAGAGAAGTAACCGGTTTTGTTTTCTCGGACGGTGTTCGTTGTCCAGGCTCCGGAGGAACGAACGCTGATTTGCTACTCTTCGATCCAACCTGCGAATTGAAGATTGCAATTTCTTACTTTCAAACATCTAATAGATATTCTACAAACAGGATTTTTGTACTGATGCTTCTGAATTGCAAGTTTTCGCCTACGGTTTTACGTTGACACTACAAATTAACAGCGAAAATCAATTTTACCAGCATTATTGATTGTCGCTGGCGAATGTTACCTTTGTTCAAAGTCTACATATCTATTTGCTTGGTTCTGATATTTTTGAAACAGAAAATATTTTGATGATGAAATATTTTGCCCTATTTCTAATGAAACGGGAATCGTTTGGTAAATTCAAGGGATGCAAGTACCAAACGACATTCCACCGTAACACAGATTATAGTAAACTTTGATTTATTTTTATATGTTGTTTACGCTATATCTAAATTATATTTATATGCATATTACAGATATTTGTTAGAGTATATCGATTATTTACATCTATTTATTTATCGAAAATAGTTTGTTCAAATTATTTTAACTAAAGATTTATATTAAGATATATTATATAATCAGTAAAGAAGCCGTTTGAACGTCTACTTTTGGTACCCAGCCTCTCAAAAATACACCTTCAAACGGACTATAAATGTTGACGCTTATAAACAGAGAATATATATTTAAATATTTATCCAACTTGTATGTCTCAGACTGACAAAGTATTGAAACGACAACAATATGGAAACTTATCAATTTTTGTCCAACAGGGAAGACAAAACGACTATACGGTCGCTTTAACTTCTCCAAAACTCAAAGAAGGTATAATTACAAAATAAAATGTTCTATGCTATATTTATCAACTCTATTTTGTCAAACATGTTATTAATTGTGAATTATAAATGTACTGATTCATCAGAATTAGATTCTTAGTGTAATGTAACCATATGTGTATGTATACAGCATACTTGTTGTTATTCTTTCGCCTTTTTCACCATTCCCTTCATCATGATTACTAAAGTAAATTTAAAAATATAAAAAATTATTGAGATACCTCCAGTATTGATTAAAATGAAACTATTAGGTAAGATATGTGCTAGATAATAGCTTTCTATGAGGAAACATCGATCATAAGAGTAAAAATATAAAGTACCGGAAAAGATAGAGGAAAATAATAAAAAAATATACTCTTTTGTTTATATCCTGCAAGACTTTTTGTCATGGAAATTGCTTTTTGTGCGAATAACTAACTAATCTGGAGAAATATTGTAAGTGTATACTAGTATAATTTTTTTAGACTGCACCAAGAAGTTATATTACTTATTTCATACTAAGTTATTATTTCATAAGTTATCATTCTTGCTTAAGGACCAACACAGAAAAGAAACACAACAAACACTAACAGGCCTTTGGTATTTTAAAGTTTATAACTCGTTCAGAACTTAATTAGAAGAACCAAATTATATAAAGTCTACAGGGTGTCTCACATAAGAACCCACGTAGAGCAGGAGCCCAAAATATATTGTTTAACCCAACAAAATTACATTCCTGAGAAGTTAAAGGCATTCAAAGGGGAGTTACAACTTAAAACAACTAAATTTGTTATGAGATAGTTATGAGGGATCAATTGGATGAGACATATTGGATTACCCGATGGATGATTTAAAAAAATTATTAGTTCATTTTATAGGTTACTTCATTTTGATTTTTTTTTGTTTTTTAAAATTCTTTGTCGTTTCAAATCACTATCAATGTTACTTAAAATCGTCGCTAATTCGAAAGTTGGCTCTGTAAGTTAAAGTTGGGTTAAACAACAAGTTTTAGGCTCCCCTGTTCTGTGTCGGTTCTTATGCAGGACACCCTGAATAGGTCACTATTATAAAAGCATCTATTGTATAGTAAATTAAATTCAATTCTTAGAGAAGAATAAATAAGAAATCAAGTTCCTGTTGTTGAGACATCATTGTAAGTTATGCTTCAGTTACTCTTTTTTACAAGTTCCATATGAAATTATTGGCAATTGTAACACTACAAGTTTAGTTGGGAATGTCTCAGTTGATTAATGTTTTTTTTTGGGAGGGTTTAGAGAAGAATTTCTTCTTTTCTTAGAAAAAGTCCATCTCGCAGGGTTAAAAGATAATGAATTAAGATTGTTTTTCCGCACCATTGTGCATAATCATTATACATTGAAAGCATCTTAAACTCGTTCATTTTGTGTACTATCAATACATAGTAAGTGAACCATTCAGTGCACGATTAATTTACAATGATTAATAAAAGACTCCAGAATCCTCCTTCTCCAAATCCTCCAAGTTCGTCCAATCCACCGAAATGCACTGCAGCATCATAAATTCATCGAACGTAAACCGAAATCATCTCAGCCGTCACCTCCAATTCCCAACGAACATAAATATTCAATTCCACGCGAATACGCGTTACATCCTCCTCCACGTTCCCGTTTTTTTATCGCGCCATCCCGGATTATTAACGAGCCCTCCAGTCCGCGTCCGAACGCCGGCTCACCTTCCTTCCGGCGCTCTTCTCCCGATCCCGGTCGCCTCCTTTCCGCTCCCGAAAACTTCTCCAACGCAGTTCAACGGCCATTGCGAAAACACATCCAAATGCGTCGTAACGGCGTTTCGTTGCCACGGCGACCCAGGAGCACCAGTCAACCACGTTCGGAGATATTTTATTCTTCTGATGCTGGTGCAATGAGGATGCGTAAAGTGATGCGCCGTTGCCGGATCTCCGGAAGATTTTCCGAGTCTGGGGATTTTTTTGCCAGTACGGCGAAGGGCGGGGGTGTTTTCAAGGGATGGTGAAGTGGAGGTGGTTTAAAAGGATTATAAAGATTGTTGGGTTGTTTTGACCTGGGGATTTTTTTGCTATTTGGGCGAGAGGGGTGTTTTTAAGGGATGGTGAAGTAGAGGTGGTTTAAAAGGATTATGGTGAATGTTGGGTTGTTTTGGCATATTTGGATATGGATTATTAATTAAACTGATATTTGCAGGAGTTCATGCATTTATATTTTAAGTATTGAATTTTATTAGCTCTATTAATTTTTGCAAATTGTAGTATAACAACACATTTACGATAGGATATGTAAACTTAAAAAAATAGAAATTTAAACGAAAGCACTCGTATCAAATCTATAACACCCCAGTAATTTCAGATTCCCCAATATCGCCTGATAGCATTGTAGATTTTTTTGCGATCAAACTATTTTGATGTCTTAATGTGTGAATATGGGCGCTGGGAAATTTTCTGGGGATTTTCCCGGCGAGAGGTTTGGCAACGTCGCAAGGAGCCACCTTCAGCTATCCACACACCCCAGCCAGTTACGGCTACGGCATCAACTTGGCGCGATTATTGTGCTACCGTTCAAGTTTCGAAGCGGACTGAAAAAGCTGAAAAAAAGGCCGAGGAAGCGGGAAGTAGGGAGACGGTGGAAGTGCGACGTGCATGATGGAACCGGTCGCGGTGCTCAAGTAAGATGATTTTTACCTCATAGTTTTACGACGCGATTTTCATTCATAAAGACGGTTTGATAGTGGATTGAGTACGTACGCGCGAGGCGGGGAATCCTGATCCTTGCCCTTTGTTTTGGTTTTTCTGTTGTTTGTCAATGACCCGGGAGCGGATACTTTTTCTGAAACAGGCCAGAGTATCCGAATTGTTCGGTTTTCGATGCGGTTCGTTTTGTAATTAGCTTAAACGAGAGCGCACGTTGTTTTTCGAGTTTGTGTAACGCCCATTCTGTACGAAATTCGCTCCTGTAATATATTTTTGATTCTTTTTTTTTTGTAAATACTTGACTATTTTTTTTTTGATTGAAATGAATTTGTGGTATTGTAAAAGTATTTATTAGAATGTGAATTTACCTATAGCATTTATTCAGGTCGTTTGCTAATGAAACGTTTGTTTAACATTTAAGGATAATCGATAAATAGAATAAATGTGAGGAAACATATTATTACATTAATTCTATTTTAATCCTACATGACAAAATGACGAATGACAAAATACCTCGTATAATTAAACAACCCTTAAATAAACAATTTAACCATTCATTTTTAAAGCAACCCTCAATTTTCCTGCAAGCGTTTATAAAAAAATTATTTCAAAACATAAGTTAATAACGCTAGTAGATATTTTATCGAGCTACATTTCATTTTTTTCATATTTTACTCTTTATTTTAAATACAGGAGTTTGCGCAATTCCCTTCGTGATCACCTTTCCACCTTTCGATATATTTTAATACATTCCAGTTGAGGATACTCGTAGACTAGATACAAGAGTAATATTGCCAATCATGGGACAAAGAAGACTCAAATAGGCGTGGCAGGAGCGCAATTTTAAATTTTGGCAATCGATTGACTATTTAAAAAAATGGAAAATCATGTACAAAACCGCCCGAAATAGCACCATTAAATTATTATACAATTATCTAATAATTAATGTCTTAATTTATATATTTTTTACTTTATAATCTGTTAATTCGGGGTGCACGATCCAATTTAACAACTCCTTTAATTAAACAAATTAAACTTACATAACATGGATAACTTAGATAAGTTACAATGCAATTACGCAATATTTACTACATAAAATTGTCTCAGTAAAATTGACTCCCGGAATTAATTCTACCTAATGAATTAAGTCCATACAATTACTGCACGCCCTGTACAACAAACAATCAATTAAAAAGCCTCATTCTTGACATGGGATAGATACCACGCACTTCAAACTACTTATCGATTCTTTGTCTTTGGTTTTTCTATAGGATCGTTTAATTTAATTTGTTGATTATGCAATGAACAATCATCGATAAGGCTTGTTTAATTGCGCTTTTATTACGTGTTTGATGGCATCTAATGTATTTCGTTGCTAGTTGAATCTGCCTTGATGTCATTAGTTTCACTTCCGTATAGGGCATAGGGGAACGGGACAATTTGTATCCGCCGTGTTTTTAATAGACACTACTTTGTATTTGATATTAACTAGATTTTTAAATTTTATTTAGTTTTTTTATTTCGAGTTGCAAATTTTGGTATTACGGATATTATTATTAATAGGTTAATAAGTTTATATTGAAAAGTACTGTTTCATACGAGCCTAATTATATTTAATTAACAATGAAATAATGTTTAAAAGAAAATGACGAAAAATATTGTATGAATGACCCACATCATATTTACAAATCGTGCTTAATCAATTGACATCAATATTAATAGGTTAACCTGTAGTTATGTTAATTATGATAACATTTTCGATGTATTGCAAATCGTGATGCAATTAAGTACATAGAAATCACCTAATGGACATACTAACATGATGAAAAAAACTCTAATTGTAGATGTAACAACATTGCCTCCCATCATTTGACTATTTACTTTCAAGAAATTTACAGTACCTAAAAGTTGATATATTACATAAAGTATTCACATTAATAAATTTAGTACATCTTTGTTTACTAACATTAAGAATTAAACGACCTGTATACAAGGCGAATTCCTGAGTAGTAAAATATCCTCTTTAGTTTTTCATAAGAGTGAAATCCTTTGCAAGTTTACGCCATCAGTCGGCGTTATGCATTTTCCTCTTCCATTTACATCCATATGTCAGTATTTTTAGACTCCCCTTCTAGGGAATTACCGCATCTAAATTTGTTCTTTTGACTGCCTTTTTGACTTCTCGCTTAATAAAGCAGGGGTTCTTGAATATATGCAACAGCTGTTTCACAAATAGCACAGGGTAGTAATGTTGAAAAGTGCATTTAAACTGTATTTTCTAATATATAAGGGTCTTGTCTATCATAATAGTTACTAGGAGAAGGAAGTTCAGTTATATCTCTGAATTTCACCTATCTACTAATAAATACATGAGTAGTGAAGATGATATAAAACATAATAAAAAAAATAATTTTAAAATAATATAATAAAAAATTACAAACTTTCAAATGATTTCATTTAATTCTGCTTATAAGTATTTATACATTTTTAATATACTTACACTGTCCTCTTTAGACTCTTCATTTAATTTCTAAATATTCGTTGAATAAAACAGCATTTCCGGCGATTCTCATTTATTATTCACCCTACTTGTATCATTCATCAAGTTACACGTTATAAACTACCTAATTAAATGCATGAAGATGAAAATTAGACCCTTTCATATTTTTAGTTTTTTGTAAAGGACTTTTTCTACAACTTCCAACTGAAAGTCTAATTAACCAATTTTCAAAATACTAATTTCCAACAAAATTTCCATGACTAGAAAATTATAAGCTCTTCAGAGCAAAACAAACTGGCCTTTAGTTTGACTGAGTTTATCTTATGATACATTTGGGTCGTTGACACGCCGCATTCGCGCTGCACGGTCGGTTTCATCCCCTAGGGGACACACGGCTTATATAGTTTATTTCAGTAAAACCATTAAATACCGGTTGATGTACCATAGTTTTCACTACTACGAGTATTCTACCTATAGAATTCTTTATAATCATGCATTGCGTTCGCGAATCGTGTTTGCACAACAGCTGGGTTTTAAATTTGTTGTTTTAACGAACACATTTGGGCACACAAACGAAAATAACCATGACGGGAATGAGTTGGATTTTTTGCATTTAGATGTTCATAATATGTGCGTAAAGTCAAGCGACTGTATAACCTAAACAAAACAACAGGCGGGTTTTTTCAGGTCTTTCTTACAACGTATAGGAATAGGAGTCCTGTAATTTTTTTATAATCAATTTTGTGGACAAGTTTCCGTTTTGCGAAATAAACAAATTCTTTTGGGTGTTTGTTTCACCTATACAGCTGCAAGTTATTCCCCCTTACTCACGGTAGAACAAATAGTCGCAATCCTAGAAATAGAACTGTGATGTTGTAAGTTCAAGGAAGACCAATGTCATACCGGACCGGCTATTTTAAGTTTTAAAGTAATTTTCGCTTTTCCGGCCGCTTGCGAATCTCAAAATAATTCGAGTTGAGTAAGCTCTCTGAACGAGTTTGTACAACAATGTTATCGCCGTGTTATTACGCTACTTTGAAATTTGTTTGTTCAGTAAATTGAGTGAGCTTTAACCGTATGAAATAAATTAGCTTATCCTAAAATGTGGTGCTTCCTACAAAAAATGCTGGTTTTAAATCGACTGCTCAATAAATTTTACTCTGTTAGATGCGAGAACTTATCTATTTTGCGACTTAGGAAGAGCCTGGAATACCTGAAGGGTCGACAAAGAAAAACGTATTGACACGACGCGAATATCGATCACTTCGACTTCAATTTCCCGGGACTGATAAACCGACTTTTCAATTTTGTTTTCATTGTTGTCGATCGATGACCTTACTCAAACACACATTTGTTTAATAAGCGTCGCTCTAATTGAGCTTTTCCGAACGCTACGAGCGGAACTCTTCAGAGCGGGCTCTCGAAGGCGGCCGTAATAAATATTTCGTAGGCGATTGTGATTTATTTTCTAAATTTACCTCGAGCTTATACGTGTTTTCATTCATTATTCACGGTGCACCGAGGTAATAACTCTGTTAGGAATTTATGCGGTATTGTGGTTTAACTCAGAAAAGGGCTTTTCTTTATTCCGATTTTACAACCTAGTTTCTCTATTATGCCTTCGACCTAATTTTGGTGATTATGTATCGAAATATACAATGGGACTTATAGGAGGTTTGGAGATATTTTATTGTTGAATAATAATGAAAAGGTACCAGCATCAATTATGTTGCTTTTTAAGAAATTGTTTTGGAAATAAAATATAGTTTGACACAATTTGAGTAATATATAAGAAGTTTAAATAAAAATTTAAAGAAGGGAGAGGGTAACCTAAGAGAGTTTAATACTCATGGATCGAAAAGTAATTATTGCAGGATTTCCAGTGATGCAGTTGTATATTTTAGTGTATTTTGTAGATAAAATATATATTGTGAATAAAATATCATTGTTTATTTTCCAAACCCTAGCAAATTATTGTGTGTTCGCGTAATTAATTTACAAACCCAGAAAAATGTGTCCTCCGCCACTGTATTTTGTTCATATTCCTACCGCAGTGGCGTATCTAATGCAATTTTCGAGTACTTTTTATATCTGTTTTGCTAACTTTTATTTTCAATTCGATTTATTTATGCGTATAGCGTGTTTTAAAAAAATATTTATTAATCACAACCGACCACCAGGTGTCTTCCTATTAGTAACTCACCTGTAATATTGAAAATAAGTAGGTCGCATTTATTCGTCGAAGATTGCGTGTAGTTAACTAAAAAATTAATCAACACAACGACCAAAGTAATCAAAGAGGTGATTGGAATTATATAGTTTCTCAACTAATCTAAAGTATGTTCTATACCCCTATAAAGAAGTTCATCCGAAGAGCTTAAAGTGATGAAGCTGCTTTGCCTATGAGAACTTTGATATTGGTAAGCAATTAATAAAAACCAAAGTAAAAAACTACTTGTAAGTAATTTACCAATATAGTAGAAGGAGGAAAACTATTAGTAAATACTATTTTTATACTAATTGTAAGAAAGAAATATATTAAATAATTGAAATTTCTTTGTACACTTTACTTCCGTGCATTACTTTATTCATTAGGTAATAGTAGAAATATACAATAACTACCCAAATGCTACAATAACAACGACCAAGAATATTAATTAACGAAATAAATAAACTACCTACATATTATATGATATAGGTATACAAAGAAAACTAAAAACTTTTACTTCTTTTCGTAGGAGATGGCTGTGAACGACGACTCGCTGGGACGCCAATCCAATTTCTCCATTATAGTCGGATCGAAGTCTCTTTTGAAAGAACTAAACCGCGAAACGATCTTCGATTGTTGCACGGTATAATTACCTGGGAAGCTAATTAAGAAGCGCGTGTGACGCACGTCAAAACAGACGGAATTTTTGCCAGTTTTTCGACCGAAAATCGCAGAAAAGTGAGTACACAATTTACAACCATAAAATTTATGTAACTGTAGCTATAATATAAGTTTAGATATTAAGCTTGTTTACACCATCGACCAATAAGAAAATTTCGTTATAAAGGGGCCGCTTTTGAGGGTTGCTTGTGGTTATCGAAGCAGGGGACGTTAATGGAAGCTTTATTGTGAATTCTAGTACTCTTTTTCAGTGGTAATGGAGAACAATTCGGTGTCTCCGATGCCTGAGCTAGCGCCGATAGCGGAATTCGATAAAACGCCCCCGACCCCGCCCGACGACACCGTACCGATGGATGATTTACCGCCTCCGCCGAATACCGTCGTAAATGTCCAAGAGGAGAAAGAAAAAGAGGCCGCCGCCGAAGCCAAAGAGTGAGTATTCATTATTATGTATAGTATAACTTAAAGTATTTCCTGTTGATAGACAATAATTAAGAATTATTCTAATTTATGTATATAGAGGGCGACACAGATAACCGACAAAATATGAGACTACTTTGCGCAATATTAGTTACTTATCTGCAGTTGAATGATTTAAAGTTATTTAGATAACATTCTTATTGTTTATTTAATGGGTTTTGATAATTACATCAATTCTAAAACATGCATTTGGTATTGAAGTGTTAAATCTGTGGATAGATGCCATAACTCGGTATGCAGAATTTATCAAATTTTGCAGGGGAGCTACTTTATGTTTGGGTTACAGTCAAAAGTCTGAAATTGCCAAACTTTCTTCAGTATTTAGTTTTACTGTTATAAACTACGATCTTGTGGAAGTGGAAAATATTTAGTACAACTCTGTGTATTGCGTGCTGGGGTTAAAATGAAAATGTAACAAACTTGTGCGAAGTTTGGGTGGCTCGGCTTTTAATTTACTCGCACATTTTTCGGTTTTTATTACGTAGGTGTGCCAAAAAGTGTCCCAATACGGCGTTGCACTAATTTGCATAATTAATTGTATATCTAAAGCTGTAAATTTCGATTTAAAATACTACATTAGAGTGCGGTAGATTCATGAATAATTTTCTCTTTCCATATTTTATGGAAAATAATGAACGCTTTTTAAAATGAAACTCATACCTGGCTATAGAGTTTTAAAAGATTAGTGGTGATATTATTTTATTGTAAGGGATTGCGTGTTAAATATAATTTTACTATAGATAATAATTCCGTTACTCGTTGTTTTTATTTTAATAAATGCGGAAGTACAAATTTTCTATGCTCATTTAGGTACTAATTAGGCAGGTGTAAAATTTTAATATATACGAGGTGTCCTAAAACAAGTATGGAACTAATATATTTATCAAACAGTATCTATTAAAAAGTAATTAGGTACCTATCTAAATCTAATTACAATTAATGATTATATCTGCTTTACTTTTGGCGTTATTAAAATTTTGGCGTTTTAAAAAAATGGTGAAGGAAATGGTCAAGTTTTATAGCACAATTTTGTGGATTAGTGTTTTACAAGAATTAATTCTATTGCAATAAAACTATGTAAATTTCTTTGAGAGAATTTTCTTCTGCAAATGTACTAGTACTTAATATTTAATCCTATATGTATGTGAACAATTGATGTTTTATTTCAAGAATGAAAAGTGATAGTGTAGGAATTTCGCATTACAAACAAAGCGAAATTGTATCCAATTTTTTAAACAAAGACTAATTATACCTATTATCATTTTTTGTTTAGTTTTGCAGATAAATATTTAAACTCAGTTCGCCTATACATATACATATTCAAATCGTTTGTTACTTTTAAATTATTTTTCGATTGACATCCTCTGCCGGTTCAAACAACTATAGCAAGTGTAGGTATTGATGTTCCGAGCAAATGTGAATTTCATAACTATCTGTCAACGTTAAGCTAAACAAATGGCACTAGCATTGAAAAATTCCCGTCAGGGAGATCCGTCTCGCTCTCATTCGAGACTGTACTTCCTCATTTTGATCCTTTATTGGACACATCCTCTACTCGCTCGTTACTCTGCCGTTTTTTTCAGTGTTTTCGCGCCTTCGCGACGGGACACTTTATTCTCCCGATTCGGGTCGGTTTTATTTTTTACTCTAATTTTAGTCGAACGTAAACATGACTGTCGGATTTAAGTTAAAATAAAACTCATCGTACGGGATCCTACTCTTTGGTTCCGGGGAGTAGGATACCACACAAAAAATGGGATCCGGGTAAGCGAAATTTCCACATTTACATAGAAATTTACATTAAATATCTGTTATGTAGCAAAAAAGGAGCTTCAAAGAGTTTATAATTACGAATTATATTAATTATAACAATCGATAAGCTTCGGGTTATTCGAATATTAATTATAGAGTAAGTAAATTTTAATTTCCTGATGTGTATTTGCTGGCTTTTGATAGTTCATCATTACCACGTATAAGTTACGTTATTTTCAAAATCAATTAATGGTGTTGTGTTAGAGAATATTAATGATACGAATTGTTTATTTAATGCAGCCACAAATTTCCCTTATAAATGAAATATTTATAAATATTTATCTATCATGCAGATCAATAAAAAAAAATCATATATTAACATTACATGTGCTAACAGTTTAATCGACATTTAAAGAATATTATACTGAATCCGGATTATATTACATAATCCAATCTAATTTTAAAATTTTATTCAATTGAACCATTTTATTACCGCATATAAAGTGGCATAAAAAGTGGAAAGCATCACATCATTCTCGTCATATCTTTAAGAATGTTTTTTTTTCAAAGTTTATTTTATTCTTAAGTATACATGTTGATGCCTATAAGAACACCATTTCTGTTTATGTGACCCATGGTATGTATCTGTTCAATGTAACTGCGCAAATATCGTGAGATTAGGCATTCACCTAATCACATTTGCCCGTCCTTTTCTACACAGCATTTTATTAGAACATCCTCTTTCACGCCAATCATGCAATCAAGACCAAATTAACAAATTTAGAAACCGAACCGCTAAAGCAATTTTTATTTATAGGAAGACATTATACAAGTGCCATAAAAATCGCAAATAACATAACTTTACATACGTTTACACACTTGTTGAGTATTATACCGGGTGCAGATTATGAATAATTGAAGCATTATGAGTTAATAAGACTGTAATTAAACTGTTTTGATATAAATTATTAATTTTATATACGTGCACTCGAAACTGGAATTAACGGGTGCAAATTGGGATTTTAACAGAGAGTAAACATATGAAGATATTTTGATTTATTTTCCAATTTATTTAACTAAAATTTCCCAGTTTTAGCACCACTTTATAGTTTCCTATACCTATTTATATTATTTAAAATTATTTATAATTAAATTGTATTTATAGCAGATATGCTATTCAACAATAATTAGCACTTTAATTTTACTTAATAAAAGCTGACTGAAACAATGAGCTTTATGCGCTGAAATATGAACCTATTTTTATTAATTTTCTAATTTAGTAACAAAAGTTTTTCAGTTTCAACAAAAACCTATTAACTTATTAAGTACTTATTTTATTAACATTATTCAACAATAAAATCGCTTTAATTTCGAGCCGATTCCCCGATTTCCAGTCAATTAGATTTGAGTTTTAATTTGAACGAAAAATAAATCGAATTCCCATTACATTATAGCTATTATAACGGCATTACGAAACGAACGACCGCGAAATAATTTTGCCGGATTTTTAAACGGGCGTTTATTAGCCTCGCCGGTCTGGTCATTACGGGAAACCAGAAAGCATGCTAATAATGAGCGTGAAAAATTTCTCTCCGGAGCACTTTCTTTTTCGAACCTCCGCGACAGTCGTATGACTGACGATGCGTGACCGATCGTCAACCAATATCTAATGTTTTAGTCGAAATAATAAATATTTATCGATGGGTATCGATAATTGTGTTGCATTAGCCGATACGGTGAAGTAAATACGGGGAAATCGATGCTTTTCCGTCTAATTGAAACAATGTTGTTTTTGAATAGTTCTTTCGGTTTGCCGAACTGATACAACACCTTGTTGGTATGAAAATGAAAATAGTGTGTTTCATTTAGATGGAATTGCTTTATTAGATTACATCAACACTGTATTATAAAAGGTAATTAAGTAATTCCAAAGCCTTGTTGCTCGACAAAATTAAAAAAAAAACCTATTATTAGAAAGGTTTCGTTATATTCATATAATAAAATTGAAGAAATATCACAAAGTGATAATTAAACACCGTTTTATTTATTACTGCGATGGCAACAGAATAACAGATTTTTTTCCTTCAATCACAATTAACAATAGTGTCGAATTTCCTCGAGTGGTCAGCGCAAGAATTGTAAGCAAAGTAAATTTAACACCATTAACACTATCTATTGTGATATCTGGTGTTAGTCAGAACAGAAGATACTGACCCGCATTTCTATTTATCTAGATTTATAAAAGACGCCCTTTGTCTTCGCTGCTCATTCTTCTCCTTCCTCTTTCTCTATACTCCAACGGTCAGCAGGACCGTCTTCGCGAATTAATTTCCATATAATATCGAACTAATTTTAAGAATCCACAAACATTCAAAAATTATTCGAATTTTAACGTACTTTTTACCTTTAATCCTATCCAAATGTGCTGAGCTTTATGCGACTTTTCGTAGTAGTGTATTAATTTTAAATAAACGAAATTTACCTTTTATTTTAGGGCTCGAAATCGCCTGGAATACGGCCCTGTACATTCGTGTTTTCTTTTTTTATCTATTCAGTACCTGTCTTAAGGGCCCGAGGCTAAACTGCGATGCATTATCTCCTCTCACGTTTCGAAATCTTTAAACTCTCCCATCTTGTTGTCTGAAACGTCAGTCTGCGGCAGCGTTGCCGCACTTGACACGAAAATCCTCCAAATCAAGTATACTTAATCAAATAACGCCTACATAAAAACCTGTGAAAAATTGAAGTGTCTTAATAGGGAAATATGATTAGATGAAGGAAGAAGTTTTAATAAATTACAGTATTGGTGTTTGTATGAAAATTTAGTGGTGTCTCATACAAGAAATGGTTATTAACACGTTCAGTGCAATGCTAATTTTACGTAACTTACCTGACCCATGGGTTAAAATATTGGCTCCTTTGGCACTCAATTTGTTAATTAAAAAATACCTCTGGGAATTCCTTTATATAACATATAAAATATGTATGATAAAACAGAGCTGTAGAGTGTAGAGGGTAGGGTAAATTTGCTTAACAAAATAGTATTGGTCAAAGTCAAACACGAACAAATTAGTTGTATAAAAATCATCATTTTCATCAAAAAAGAAGAAAGAACTGGAAATCTAATGAATAATAAAGAAACGATTTTCAAAATAACTCAAAAAGAATATAATTATTTACGAATTCCAATTAGACATATAAAAAAAATGGAACCAACATTATCTTCACCGTGAAATCTGATTGCCTCATTTTATTCTTCGTTACCACTTCTATTGAAAAAGGTAATTTATATGACCTCGAAAGGTGTTTGAAGTGACTCAATTGTACGACGCATTACTGGGGAAAATGCGCGACGCACCGGCAACGGCGCATTGACCATTTTCATTGCTAAGCACGTCTTTTCTGTCAAGTCGATTTAATTCATTTTAGTCTCATTGGTGACCGCTCGAAAATACGACAAGCGCGAAAGTTCAGTTCTGGCTTAGCGCTGTTTTTTTTTCTATTTCCTCAACAACCTGTTGTTTTTCTCTCCGAGCTCGATCGATAGTTTTGCGTGGGTGTCGTACAAAATCGAGTGGATAAGTCGTTATTTTTTTTTTGTTACTTTTGGATTTCGCCCGGATAATTTTTGATTAGTGACCACCATGGCCAAGAACAAAATGCATTCTACGTACGTACTTTTTGAATAATAGATTATTTTTAATGTTGTATATTTAGTTTGTAAATAACAAAAATAGTAAAGGGCAAGGGTGAATGCCCTTTGAAGTTTATTTTGAGTTTACATCTTATCTATTAACTAAAAATTTGTAAAATACAATTTAAATATGTTAAATACTTAAATACTATTTCAAACGGTTTTTAAAATACCATCAGAAAAGCGCTTTAAAGTATAAAAATTTCTATCGAAAATAAGGAAAATATTAAGGTTTCAATTTCAGCTTCTTCATAATTCACCACCTTTAATAATATAGCACCGCGCGAGTGCATAAATGAATCCTCGACAAATCGCGATAATAAAAATTAAACAAGAAGCAAATTAAAGCAGTTTTTTAAACATAAAATTTAATTTAAATTTGAATTTATATCTTTTTTTCATAATATAGAGACAAAAGTAATTGACTATGATGATGACCGTCACTTTCTTATCCCTGGGGCTCTTTTGTTTGAATTTTTAATGGGTACTTACATTTCTTTTCGTTTCATTAAACGTTTTATATTCAAACCATTTATATTTTAAGAGGTTTATTAGCCTTGATATTGGTTTGGGTTTTTAAACAAATTTGTAATGCATTTAATATTAATGAATTCCGAAAATAATGCAGATATATAATATAAAAACTTGCCTTAAATGGGATGTATTTTCGTGCTTGCAATTACGATTGCGCCCACATCACAAATATTATTGTTTTCATAAGTGCATGGACCCGGTTATTCACGTTCATCAGGGATTTTCCTGCAAAACAACGATAATTCTAACAGTGATAGCTAAATTCATCCTCTCCGATAAAATATATACGGAATTACTATAAAAAAATCAAAGTTACCACGCGCATCTGATACTGAAAGTGTTTCTTCTTGTTAATAAATTCGATTCAAAAACAGTATTGAATTGGTCTATGCAAATTTGCATTTTACATTTCTAACTAACGGACACATGCATAATAAAAGAAACCCGATTCGAGTTTGAGAGGCGGGTAAACGAGAACGTGAATTTTTAACGGCTCGAAAATTGCCTGCAATTTTTTCCCGCATTTTCCTTTTCTCACTAGACGCCAGGAGCGGAAAATAAATGCAGAAATTTCAACTTCTGTGTGAAATTCAGAATAAATCCCGCAACCACAATAACATTCTAAATCCGTTTGAAACATAAACCTAACTTATGGAAAAATAAACTTAATAATATTGTAGTTTGAATAAAAATTGAAAACGTGCGATAAGCAAGGAGTTTCCTCCGCCGATTTTGCATCAGGTGCTCCAAGCTCTTTACTAACACTAATAATTGTATAACACGCGGTACCTACTAATTTTTTTAATGCAGTATTGGGCGTAGGCGAATAAACTATTATCCGTAGGCAGTACCATAATAAATAAATTAGATGCTGAGAAATATTTCATTAACTTCCTCCTCTAGTGGGCACAGTACAATACAACACAGATGTGCAATATTCATGATAGAAAGGAAAATTCGTACCAATAAACGATCCAGCCAGATATTTTTTGTATTGAATAGAATTTGTTGAAAAATGTTCAGATTATAGGTGCTTATTATTTTCAATAAACATAGCCAATTTTTATATAATTGCTTCATAGAAGCGGATATTTACGATTCTATTATGTAAACAATTTTTTATTAAACAATAGCATCATCGCAACGTTATAAATAAAGATAGCTAGGTAATTAATTGGCTTTGGCATAATTGCAAGTAAAATCGTTTTATTAATCCCATATTGCGGATAAGCGGCATCTCCATATAGATAAGGAAGAGAAAGCGATAGCATAACTGCACAAATTATAAATGGTGATTTTAATGACTTAATGAAAATAAAGAAAACGCGCTCATGTACACCAACAAACGAGTTACAAACATGCAACTTAAATAGAAAACTGCAAATTGGAGATTTTCGCCAAATTTGGACGCCAATTAGAGTTAATTATATCGGCAAATTTGTAATGTGGTTAATATGAAACCTCACCCATAATTGTGAATTAAATTTGCACAAATTTATTAGATACCTTTATACTAGAAAATTTATTATACAGTTAACTTATTCCTTTATTTTGCACATTTAAGAAAAATGTAAATCTGCTATTCAATTTTAGCATTAGGCTAGACGGTTTCTTACATTATCGTGTTACATAAGATGTAAATCTCTTCAGCGATATTTATTGCTCAATTTTAGTTCGATTTAGTTGATAGCTCTTTTATTGACAACTCAATATTTATGTCAATGGCTATTACACCTGCAAGGGGTGCTCTAACTTCGGCTGTAACGGCTGGTGAAGTAGGTACAGCAGACGCCGCGAGAGTTGGCAATAAAAGAAAGCCATGAAATTGATAAAAAAATCGAGAGAAAGGGAAAAAGGATCTGTAAAAGTTGAAAAATTATAATAGTTTTTTAAACCATCAAAATTGGTTAAAACTTAGGCAGTGAAAGTTAGAGACATGTTTTAATTAAAAGCGTGGTTACAATTGTCAGAAGAGAATATTTTTTATTACAAAAATTCCGCTTTGAAACTTTTAATAAATACTGAACAATGAGATGATATTTTGGTAAGTGCAGTCTCATTCAAACTTTGCATTTTAATCATCTCTTCGTCTTTTTAGTTACATTCCAATCGTATTCATCTAAGATCTCCCTAAAAAAATTTAAGAAAGTATTACGTAAACCTTAATTAAAACGTCTTAATACTAGTTTATAAAATACATGCATGATATGTTCTAATAACACAGTGTTTTTTTCAAACTAATTACTAATTACTAATTACTAATTACTAATTACTACCTATTCTTTTATTTTCCAAGATCCCTACACATAATAGAACCGTTAAAACACCTGTAATCATTGAATACCAATCAGTTAATAAACAAAAAGCAAACAATAATGTTGATGTTGGTACGAAGATAAAATTATCGAACCTACCCTGATAAGAATTATGTTTGCAATCGTTAATATATCAATAGCGTATTCTCTTTGAACAAACCTACGCTGGTAGTCCTTGGAACACCTTGACTTACCATTACGAAATGGTATGTTAATTTAACGGTTAACAGATTATAAATGATCTTAAGCGGAATTCCTCGGCGAGAAAAAATGCAAAAAATTCACAGCTAGAAGTTACAATTTCGCTATCTAGGTCGAATTTAATGCTTATGTCTATATTCGGAGTTAAAGAATAAAAGATAAAACAAATTTTACCTAATTTTCGAAAGTAAACAGAGCTAATAATTAGGTGTATACTCGCTCATAATGTGCACGAATTTTATTTGTTTTCAACAACAGTAGATATACTTTGTTTACTGCAATAAAACTTCCACGCTCAATCGACATATGTTTCAGTAAAAGTAAACTGAAACGTTGTTTTGCCGCACGAGAAGAATGTTCTGTTAAAAGGAGTAATAGTGAAATTTAAATCTCAATTAACGCGAATTGTTGCATTCGAAAGAGAAATTACGTTATGTTATTGAAGTTACTTTTATTTTCTCCATTCGATGCAAAACGATTTGTACGTAGATAATGTTCATAAAGAAATTGAAATTATGAGCCGAGTAAATTATGGGTTAGTACATGGTATAAATTGATGATTGAAAGGAATTTATATATCCATCTTCTTCACTTAATATAATTTCTTCTACACATTTTTTGTTGTAATTACACTCTTAAAAGGCTGTTCTAAATTTATTATACTTTAGTATTCTGTTGACAAATATTATTTTAGAACTTTCCCCGTTTAGCATGCGGGCATAACTTTCGTAGATTTTTTTTCAATACTCTTCTCTCAATAAAAAACCGAACGTATAAGAAGACCCATAATAGTTTCCTCCTACGCTATCATTTGAAGAGTCATTTCGACTTGGTTCTATAAAAATTGATTATCGTTTTTGCGAGAAGTTTTCTATACAATTGGAAATCGAATGTTCGAACACAATGAGTTTTGGAACAGATGTTAAATGGCAGTGAAATTATGAAATGAAAGTTAACTTAACGATAAGTGCCTTAAACAATAATTATTTTAAATATATTTCGAGGCCGGACGAGAAAACTTTGCAAATGGCGAATTGCTTGTTATCATAGATTAGTTGTTTTGCATAAGCAATTAACTTTGTTAATATAGGTACCGTATAAATTCTATGTATTTAACATAATGTACTGTTCGATAAGCTGGGTTTCCTAGGAATATACGAACTACTTGTCTATTTTATTCATCAATAATGCTAAAAATAAATTGCTATAAATTATTTATAGCTTTATTGATGAAGAATTGCACGATTTACATATACGAGTACATAGTGTAGTTTATTTAGCTATTTGAAACACAAAATACATCATTTTGTAAACCATTTTGTACGAAAATTCATCATTTTTTAAGTGCATTTTAACTACTTACCTACTACATCCAACTTATCTTGTACTTACAACAAATACTATACAATTTGCTCTATCGCAGGTACTTACACGGCCTTGACCACGGTACTTTTTTCGATGCGCCTCTTCTTTATTTTCATCCGGTGTGGCTTGCATATAAGTTTCTTTATTTTTATCGAACATAAAAGTTAAAACTACTAGTATTTCAATATAAGGACAGTTTCACTTGGTACTCTTGGTAGTTTCTACTGAAAAAAACAGGATATGACTAAGTACGTTTAATTGAGGCTTTAATTCGAAGTAACAAGTTTGTCGTGTAACGCAGCATCGAATGCGGGAAGGCAGAAAACGACTATTTATGCGTGTAAAGCAAAATTCATATAATAAGATGATAAGTACAGACCGTTCCTTGACAATAACCAATAAATTTTCGATACAGTTTTGTTAACCTCAAATCTCTACATGAGCAATTCTTCATTCACCAGTTTACTCGTATTATCAGTAAAAATAACCTATTTTATAGAGAAGGTTCATCATATAATTTGAATCTTATAAAAGCAGTTTACAAATTTTAATCGAAATACGAGTATTTTTATAAAAATTTATAATACTAAATAATTGTAGACTTATATTGCCGATTGTATCGATTTATTTAATATTCATATTATTTTCGTATTTCCGACAATTATATCATTTGTTAATAATCTAAATATAGCAATGCGCATCATCGTGGTGAGATAAAGTAATTACGAAAGACTGCAGTTTTCGATTTTGTTACGCTAGTTAACATTCGGCACAAAAAATAACCAATTGCATTTATTTGTATTGTTATTTATTAAGAAATTAACCTTCGACGTAACTAGCGTTATTCGAATATTTTTAATGTTTTTATCGGCGTATTAAATTCTCGGAGGCCGCTTTACATTATTGTAAGATTCAATAAACTTTTTTTGTGACCTAAAATTGTACTTTACCACACACGAGAAACATTTATTATAAGTATAGTCGTAAGGATACGTTAAAAAAATTTTAACGACCTTCATACGAAAAATTTAAACAACAGCCTGTAAAATTCATCAATTATTACCTAATGGTTGAAAATATTAATGTGTAATTGGAAAATTCAATTTATTGAATAGGTAATTTTCTTGTTTTAATCGAGCATTACCTAAGCAATTATTTAAACAAATAGAACTTTGTTTCACTATACCTATACCTACTAATAATACACCGGGGCTGTATTAATTTTATTTGCAAGCTAACAATTGGTAATTTCATTTAGAGCTATTAGAATAATAAGAAAAATAAATAACAATTTTCTAATTCAGTCAATTTGTATTGTGTACGTAGGCAATATTTATTTAACTGTATATTCGCGCTCCAAATTGTACTCAGTAACTTTCCTATTGTACATTTTTGGGTGCTCACCTAGTGTCTTTTAATTGCACCTACTTATTTACGTCGTAAAATTATATGGTAGAATAAGTTAACGTAGAAATAAATGTATTACGCATCTCTGCTTATTGTTAGTAACATCTAAGCAAAAACTTTATTTACTACTTGCATAACAAGTTTAATGCAAAACAATTTTATCTGTGATGTCTATTCCTTGAAATTAATTTCTGTGATAAGCATTTTTAAAGAAACAAAATTAATCGCGAACTCCGATTCATCTTCCTGCTAAATCTCCTTCACGAAGACCTTAAGATATAAAATTGATTGAATAACCCAACGAAGATCCAATTATAATCCCATCAATGGCCACGCCACAACGAAAACTAGTTTATATCCAATTCAGTAAGAGATTCCGGTTGTAAAACGTAAAAATGCTGCAATTGGATTCGGCGGAGTTCCATATTAACTCGCTTACGATGGATCTAACGTCGTCGAAGTACCGCTAGACGACTTAAAAGAGCTACTTAATTTGACCTACTGTTGGGTAGGTATAAGGTTTTCATTCCATCAACGCGTTCGGTCACCGAAGAATTAATAACCATTCGAACCGTGTCGTACTGAAGGACAAACGAATTATATACAGAGTACTCCAAACTTAAGAATAAGACGAATAAATAAGACGATGAGTCGAAGATGACTAGATTAAGAAAGAGGCTTTTTTAATCTGTAATTATATGTAAGTACCAAAGGTACTCCCAATCCAGATGAAATACTTACTAGGTACCTACTTCTTGCGTTTAAAGCTATTTATCAAATTTTATTTTTCCTTTATATTTTCTCTCTAGTTTTTCAACGTTAGTATGAGGTACTTCCTGTGAGTCCTATTAGTATTTTCCTGTATCATCGTTTTGTACAATCGTATGTAGTTGTTGAAATTTAACATTATTATTCATAGTTTTCCTAAATTATTATCTAACGTAGTTTCACTTGGACGATTTGCTAGTTGGTTATCTCGCGAGACTCGGATAGAATGCGGGTTTATTATAATTTGTTTAATAATTGCTGGGGAATGATAACGATGCGAGTAGTTAATACTGGGAGGTTTCTGTTGAATGAATTTTGAACTTTTAATTAGTTTGAAATAACTTGATATTTCGCAACTTTATTACCTGTGATATTTACTTACAAATTGTTTATTGCTGTAATAATTTTTATAGGCAACGCCCGCTGTCCGATCCGCATAGTTATTAATTAACTACGTTATCTATTGTTTGAGGAATTTTAAGCAGTCGATATCTACAAATATTTAGTCATTAATACAGGATGATTCTTTTGTTTGTGTCTTATTTTACTTCTGTGAATGAATTAATGTTTTTAATTAAAAATGATGATGAAAAAAACGGAGCAAACCCTAAATTACAAACTATTATTAAAAAAAACTGCTATATCATTTTTAAATCATTATCAATTTGATGATATCGAAATATTCGAAATAAAATATATTTTGGTTTCTATACTTCGAAATTGAGATAAAAATTAGTTATCATCACATAAAGATTAACCAATTAATTAAATAAAACAGCAGATTTTTATATTTATGCAAGCATTATCTCCACTCTGTATAAAAAAGTATATTTATATACTTATCAAATTACCTTGGAAATGTAAAAACGTAAAGCAAGTAAAGTATATTGTGCATCGAATACTACCTACTTTACACTTGAGAAATTAAAATTGTTCAAAGTGGTTTTGTGTGTTATTTTGTCGTGATTTTGAATTGAATATCAGTTCTATTAATGCGCCAATAACCATTAAGGTGATGTACACTGGTAGTGACAAAAAAAACTCGTGTGTATTCGGTTACAAACATCACTTGCTACTTAGGTAAGCGACGATTTTCTATAGGAAAAACTAAATGTTTGTTCTATTTACAACTTTTTGGCATATTTATTAATTCAATCTAATAAATTATAACCTGCAAAATCATAAATCGTAATGATGATACACGTTTGTTAATTTGTTAATAATTACTTTAGTGGGTTACATAAATTTGTTGATTAATTTGCTTAAGATTGGAAATTTACGAACTTGACAATAATATTGTCACGCGAATTTCGTAAATTCTCGGTTTATTTCTAACTGTTAATGATAATTAGGTATTCCTGCCCAATTTAGCTTCTTAATAACGTTGAATAAACTTGTTTAAATTAAAACAAGTCAATTATCTGGTTCACAGGGAATTCTTTATAGTCGGGCTTATTTATTTAAACAAGACCCGAATAGATAAATCAACCGAAAGGCTAAACGTAATCGAGTGCAGCAAAGTGAACGTACTACATCTGGAATATTCAAATACGAAACTACGGGTGTTTTAGCATTTACCATAAAACATTACGTAATACTTTCACAAAAATGCTGAAGTTCATTCAACTCCGCCTGTTTTTGTGCTGCTCAAAGAATCGGCTCTTCCGTTTTTCTTTCACAGTTCATTAATAAAATTTCATTCATTCCACCTATTTAGGCTCGGAATTAATTCACGTCCTCAAAACGAAATTGTGGCTGACGGGATGTGACCATTTCAATTTTTTTTCCAAAACGAGATAATTGTATTACATCTCACTTTGCATTGCGTGTAGAAAATGTACAATTTGCACACACGATTTAGTTACCTAAAAGTGCAAAAGGTTAATTTGATTCTCTCGTTGCAGACATCGACATTACGAAGAGGAGAATGAATGGGGCTGCGGCAGCTGGTTGGAATACACCCTGGTGGTGGTATGCGCCAGCATACTGCTGCTCGGATCGTTGGCGCTCACCCTCTTCTGGGTGATACAGTACCAACACGGGTTCGCTTGGAGGGAGGATCCCAGGAAAGAGTTCAACTTACATCCCGTTCTTATGGTGGCGGGTTTCATCACCTTCAGCGGATTTTGTAAGTATTGTTTATCTGTAAGTTGGATTGAAACTAATTTGGTTTGTTCGTTTCCTTTGCAGCTATACTGCTGTACAGGATATGCAGATGCTGCCGGAGGATCTACGTTAAACTGTTGCACACTGTGTTCCATGCTTTGGCCATTCCTTGCGTAGCCGTTGGATTTTTGGCTGTATTAGATTCGCATAATCTCGAAAATCCTCCAATTAAAAACTTTTATTCGCTGCACAGTTGGATCGGTTTAGTTACTATGGGATTGTTTGCTATACAGGTAAAATGTTTAAAATTTTATACCGATAATAACCACCTAAATTTAAGAGTTGTTTGAGGTAATTTTGTAGATTAGAAATTGTCCCAACGAAAGTGTTATAGATGAAAAATTAACCGAGCTGTAATAACACAAGTCGGGCATTGGTAAATTACGAGTATTTTAATGATTTATGTTCCCTGCCAATCAAAATTTTACGATATTTGTCGGTCGAAGAGAAATCCACCGAACACTTGACGGTGCAAAGTCAAAAGACGAATTTTCACCGACATTGATCTTAGAACGGTATTAAAAATTCATGTATTCGCATAATTCAGCGAGATTTCGAATCTCGGCGTCTGGGAAGCGCGATTTTACGATCGCTCGAATAATACGGAACCAACGAGAAACTGAGAAAATGAAATTAGCATTTCGCAAACAGAGAATGTGCCGTTTACAACAGGCGTTCCAATTAAATCGTTCGTTCTTTCCTTTTAATTTCAAATAATTAAAATGCAATCCCGGTTATTTCTACCAAGCAAACAAATAATATAACAATGGTAATTGAAACTTAATAATTAAATCTGTCACTGTTTAGAATACTCGACATTTCTATAATTCAAAACACTTACAAATACTCCGAACATTTTAATTTATTTGTGAATTTCTGAACAACAGGTGAACATGTAAAAATGCAAATTTATAACTGCAAATTAAGTGGTGGGTAATCCTAAATAAATTACCGTTAACTGTCACATGGTAGATTTATTTTTATATCTAGATTCCCCGTACAAATTTGAACATTTTTATTATATCTGTCGAATCTACCCGATTTTCTATTCGAGAACAAAGAAGTTTTTAACTATATTCAATGTCATTTAAGCAACAACTGGCACCTGAAGCCCAAAACCGCGCACCAAAACGCCCCAACATCTCCTCGAATCCGATTTGCACGTAATCGCCTCTTCGCCGGCCAATCTCGCGCAACATCTGCACGCTTGCAGACTTCGGAATATGTAATTCAATTGGGCGATTATGCAATTGATTTAAATTTAGGTTAGCACTTAGCGACCACGTATATCACACGGAAAGGCGGCAGAGGTATAGGCTAAATGTTAACGTAGGCGTATTTTTTTATCCGAATCTACTCGTTAAGTCTTCATAATTACCGAATCATGTGAATGATTCAAACTTTTACTTAATCATTGCCGGCAATTGCACCCGGAGGGTCGACGCTGGTTTGCCGTTATTGTGATAAATGCGGGCTTTCCCTTCTTGTTTGATATTCCACGAGATGTGTTTTACATGATAACATTATTAACTATCACACATGCGCTGTTATTTTCTGTTTTGTATGCTGTACATGATTGAATAGAATCTGCCCACTTGAACCTTCGTGTAAATTATTTGGTTACAATAATTGCATTAAAATATTAATCGATTGGCGGAATAATTGAAGTGTTGTAAGATAATTGAATACATGAGTAACTCCCTGGAGTAGTTGATCAGTGGAAAAAAATGTTTATAAAAAGCCCTGCTTGTCGAGAACATAAGTTTGTCTTATTAAAATCTGGAATCTGATGTGTTGCTGATGTAAAGAAACATTAACATGTGTCGAGAGAGCAGTACCAGTATTAAACTTTTTTAGAGCTAAATTAAAAATTAAAAAAAAAACAAGTTGTTTTTTTTTTAATTTCAATTGATACGTAAATACAAATTTTCAAATTTTAAACTTTTATAATTTATCTAATAACACGTCCTATGGTGCTATGGTCAACTCCATCCAGGTATATTCAGTGATCACAATATGAAAGTATCATTTTTTGACTAACTGTTCATAAAATTAAATTTTGATTCTAAATACATACCTATATGACCCAAATTTCACCAGCTCTATCTGTATATCAATCGATTATTCTGCTATTTAACCGGCTTTATTTTTTTTTTAGTTCATCGTTGGTTTCTTCAGCTTCCTGGTGTTGCTGTGTTGCGAAGGAGCCACGGCTGGATTTAGAGCGGCTCTTGTTCCAATCCACGCTTCATTCGGACTAACAACATTCATGTTAGCTATTGCGGCCGCTCTAACTGGTCTACAGGAGAAGGTTTGGTTTTCGCTAAGGTACGTATTTTTTGTGTAATGTTCATTTAGAAATTACTAACACGTTATTCCGGAATTTCACCTGTTTGTTACAATATGTTCACGATCGAGAGTCAACAAATCATTATGGAACTATTTTCGTTTTTATGCACAATTGAAACGCATTAAATAATATCGATTAATTTTCCAACTTTTCGTAAAGTAACACGATAGTTACATATAGAATATTGCATCCAAATTATTCAACAATTCCAATTTGGAATTAACTTGTTGGATCGATTTTACCCGCTAACGTTTCGGCATGGCTTTTTTTTGTTAGGTATATATTTCCGAAGTATTCGGAATGCACTTGTTGGCGATATTGCGTAACCAATTCGCAACTTTCATTTGATACACGTACACATAAGCTTAAAAGTCAAGGATTTCCGCACGGTAACTTGTTTCGCTTGTATGCTAAATTTTGTACCCGGTCTCCCAATACAACAGGTTCGGTTTCAATGCAACAACAATTCGGTAGAATGTCATTGAGTCCGCGAAATATTGATACTTTATTCGTGGAATTTTTTAATGATAATCGCAAGGAATTGATATTAACACAATATTAATATAGGTAAGCAAGCATCTTTATGAGAATTGAATAAATTCAAGAAACGTATGAAAAAGTAAATCCAATAGATTTCAAATTGCAACACTATATACCCATAAGCGTGTATTAATAATCGCCATCATTGTGCATTCATTAATTATTTATAGCAGCTCGTTAACGTCGAGGTACGGTAGAAAAATTTTGATTCGTTTTCCGTATTCAGTTGAAATTAATAGACGTAGCGACGTGATAAATTGCTTTTGTTGTATAGGCAGTTAAAAGTCACACCTATTTCGCTTTAACGAAAAAGGATCTTTATTTCAACACTTTTAGTAGGTCACAAAACATCCGAAATAATCATCAACAATACTTTAAATTTAATTCACGAATAGAAATAATCGATTCATCGAGCTTTATTGATCAAGTGAACATTGAGGTTTATTTTTAAAATACCTTCGATTAAACGATTCTAACAATGTATGGGTACCCCAGTAATTTGTTTGTTGGCGTATCGCGTTTGTTGTTCTTGTTTTATTTAATGTCAAATTCGATTACCTTCCTACTTTAGTCTCTGTGTAAAAATAGAGTAAAAATGTGTCATTAATCTTTAGCGACGTTACAGTTTTAGAAGCCTTAATTACTTGTTCCCGACTGGTTTGTCCAATTTAAGACCCGATGACATATTAATTACGCGAAATTTAGTCTTCGCGAAAAAAATACGCTGTAATAAATTAATAACGTCTATACAGTGTGTCTCAAAAGAGACGCAATAGCAGGTGTAACATACACCTTCAATAAGTTCCCTCTTTCGGGGACACACAAGTATGTGTCTAACCAAAAGAATTAATAAATTTTTTGGAAGTTTACTAACATTATTATTCTACAAGGTGACTCGCTTTAAAGACTTCCAGTTGCAGAGTAATTAAAGAACAGAATCACCCTGTAAAATAAACAGCTACATATAACCCGACAAGGCATGAGAGACCACAAAAACGCACGGTACTTTTAATTTGTAAAAAATAGATTATATTTAACTCTTCCTTGTCGGGTATGAATTTACGTTTGCTTTGCTTATGTATGATCTAATTTTTTATTTCTTTTTGACTTGTTTAGAGATCGTTATTCGCTTCGTGACGAAGAATCCATCGTTGTAAACACAATTGGCATGTCACTAGTGGGGCTTGCAATCGTAATGAGTTACATATTGCAAAGAGATGAGTTTAGATTTAGGGCGCACATTCTCATACGCTCAGGAGATCTCTAAAAAACCGCTTAGCATTATTTTGGATAAAGATCTGCTTACTTTTATGTATGTGTATGTAAAGAGGAAGGTTCGTTTTATCGAAAAAATTCAATTGAGCGATTTATTTATTTTTGGTCAGTCGTGAATTTTTTTATTTACTTGCTGTTTTTGTGCAAAAAATGTATTAGCACGTTTATGGTCACCTATAGCTGTATTCTAACATGGCGCCTGTATAATTCTCTAAATTTGTTATTTTTTTGTAACTACTTGGAAAGTTCTGCAAACTTGGATGGGAAATCATTCTTTGTTCGAGAAAGTAGAGCGGCGTATACAGCTTTGTTGGCAAACGTGTTAATTTCGATAACGCAGGCCTTCACAGAACTTTGCTAGCTTCATCATGAATGTTTTTATTTTAGATTTTATGAATAAGACAATAATTAGAACTCTGTAGGTGTTAAAAACACAATTTTCTGTATGTTTTTAATTACTGTAGGTGTATAAACTTTCAGTAGTTGACTGTACATTTTACTGATAAATCTGTGTTAAATAGCAATAAGTGAAATATTCATCATTACAACTACCTATAATATATTCTATAGATAGAGGATAAGTTTTTCTTTAGTGGTATTTTTTTAATACTCGTAGAAGATGCAGCTGTTGATTTTTTATGATAATAAACGTGACAATTACTTTCTTTAAAATTTTAATATTATTTCAAAATAACCACGTATGTCCCTAATAAAAATGTTGGCATATAATTTAGCATTAATTAATTGATTTACACTTTTATTTTTGGACATACGTGGTAAATATTGGAAGTAAGTATACCGCTTTTAGCTTATTGCATGATTCCACGTAAAATACTCACTGAAAGCACATTTTTCACGCATTATCCCATTAATATTTTAAAAACCAGAGCTGAAAAACAAACCTATAACGTTTAACTGAAAAAATAGTACTTATATTTAAATACCCTTTTACGATTTATAATATAAGGCTGCATGAAAAGTAAAAAACCTTACAAACCAACAATAATTGGAGTGAATTTGCTCGTTCTTGACACCCGCTTAATAGTTAACAACTGTAAATATATTAACACCTAACTAACCGTATTTCAGGGACACGTACTCGGCGACCGCCTGGCCAGAGGAGGGAATCATCATAAATTCTTTGGGCATGGTGTTGGTTGCTCTGGGGATCTTGGTTTCCTTCGCAGTGCGCAGCCCGACGTTGAAAGGCCACACCAAGCTAACGGTGACCGACAGATTGTAGGAAAAGGCGCTGTCAAGCGCCAAAGTCTCGGACGTGAACGCCACTTTAGAACCGGAGAGGTTCTAAGTTTTTTCGATATTATTTTAGTTTATTTAAATAATGCATGTGTAGTTTAGTAGGTTTCTGGTTTGCCAATGCTTTCCGGCCGATTCGCGCCGCGGAAGATGTACTAATAACGGTTGTAAAGGGGACGATGAGAGTATATTTCGACCCCGAAATAATGTTTACAATTGGGGACGAGCAGTATATTTATCCGACTGCAGAATATATGTATGCCAAAATGTTAGATGTAAGTTCATTAAATTTAGTCAATGGTAGGTTAAGATTTAATAAATTAATTGTTGAAGTTTGAAATTTTGTAAAATCTCCGAAGCGCAAATCAAGAACGAAGAAAAAATATGAACTACAATGTAAGGAGTCAATTTTAGAAATACCTAATTATTCACTAGTTTAATATAGGTATTGCGTATAACTCAAATCAATTGTCTACTTCTCACACAATAAATTTTTACAGCAGGAAAATATTTTTTGCTTCACATGATCTGATGATTCAACCACAACCTGCGACCTTCAGGAATTTACTTAAAATTCATATACAATTGAAAAATAATTGCTTTACTAATCTCTATTACCCACAAAAACAAGACTAGAGTATTTTGTTAAACCAATAAAAACAATTTAATTCTCCATCGGATTTATCTCGGAGATTTTATAAAATTTTTTGTTTGAACAAGTCTTTACGCCTCAAACGGCTTTTCAATCAAGAACATTCCTTCTAATTGAGAGAAAATTCCGAGATATCGGAAAGGTTAATTCTTGTCAACGCTTGGATTAACTTTTCAGATTCTCTTAATTTGGAATCATTAGTTTTATAGGTAAATCGCTTTGATTCCGTCGTGTTCGAGATGATTTTTTTTATTACATTTTTTAATCATTTCGATAGTGTAGAAAATCAAAGCTAATATTATCTTAACCAGACTTAATTAACTAAAAAAACCTGAAAAAGTGTACACGTGAATTAAACAACGGTTATTTTAGTTGATTGAATATTGTTAGATGATTGAAACCCACTAGTTTAGTGAACAAGTATATTAGTCGTTATTTTATACTGTAGTAGGTAATAAATGTGTGCATGTGTAAATCAAAAAAAAATTAAGCTCAAAAAGTAATCAAAAATCAATACTCGTGCGTGTTAGATTAGTGGATAGAGGTAATTCATGTTAACTAATAAGCGTTTGCAAGGGAAGCGATAAGATCGACAACCCCTTAGCGGTTTTCTTGCAAACAAAATTAGGCGTTACGGTTGTTTTTAAGGTATATCTGTTTTTCGATTGGCAAAATGAATTGTTTGAAAACGACGAATGAGTTCGGACGGGACATTATCGATGAACAACGGGACGTTTTGTTAATTTCTTTTTTTCTTAAAAGAAACTTTACGTTCAGTGCATATCCGAGTGTCGTGAAACTATGCATTAGTAACAATTTATTGGACGTTTTTGTTAAATGGATTCCGTGGTTTCCGTACTATTTATAAAATTTTAACGTTTAGAGTTTATTTTATCGAATATATTTAAAGTACAATTTATTTAATGGACCAATTTTAGAATTATATATATTGTTTGTTGCGATATTGATATATGTTGCATTATTTGTTATATTGATATACTCTACTTCTTATGTTATTTAATATATTCCAGATTTTTAGATGTTAAATTAATACTATGTAAGTTATTGATATGTACAAGTAATGTAAGTTTTAATAAATGTATTCTCCAGTTGTAATTATATTTTTATTTATTCCATTGGAAATTATACTTTTGTTCCGCTCCCTCAAAATGACTGTTTTTCCTAACATAATTATGAAGTAATAATCTTAAATACACGTGTAATAAATAAAACAAATTATAAACGGAACCATAAAATTTTTATTAACAGCTAAATAAATAGCCTATTATTTTAAATACATCTTCATAATATCTAAAGCTTCAATAAATAAAATACAGTTATCGAAGTAAATTCACTGGCCTCATAATGTATAAGTTATGGATAAAGCCAGATAAACGACTAAACCTAGGTTTACCCGGGTAAACTGTGAAATATCCAAGAAACATGGGTAAACCTAGGTTTAGTCGTTTATCTAACTTTACCCGTAACATATAATGAACGCCTAAATTAAAATTTAGACATTAGAAAAAGCTTTGGCCTTATTCGGATAAATCAGGAACAGAGTAAGCTGGAACCCGGATAATAAGCTTCCAATGAGATTTGGAATCTGCAAACAAAATTCAATTCTTGAAATTGTATTTATAGTAAATAACTTTGGCTCACTTGTATGTACGTATCCTTGAGAACAAAACCATAAATGAGCCATTGCAAGGAAACGATAAACGATGAGAATATTAAATGATATGGAAGGCTCTCTGTACTTTTAACTCTAATAACGTGCAGAAGAGAAGCAAGTGGAGCCGCAAAGAATACTATGGTAACTCCACTACAAATTAGACCTAAATGGGTCCTAACAGTGGCCGGGTCATCACCTCTGTGCACATGTAGAATGATTATTATAAACAGTAGAAAAGAGCACATGAATTGACGTACGATAATTGTCTAAAAAACAAAATGTTTAGAATATTTAACAGCCAAACAACTACATTTGTACTTACTTTATTTAATGTATACCAATAGAATGTTACTACGTATGCGAAAAATAACGTAGCGCCGATTGTATTGACTAATATTATGGAACTATCGTCGATTAGGAACCCATATCGCAGCCACAAGCTGCAAGATAAGTACCCGCTGGTAAATGGAAATGAGGAAATGTCCCCAGTGCTTCTATTTTGGACAATTTTCTGACATGTTAATCTAGAGAAAAATATTACCAAATATTGGAAGATACCTCGGTGAATTAAATCATTATATTAAATTGGTAGGTACTTACGTTCCTGTTAAAAATTGCAATATTGTGCACACGGATGCTGTCGTGGCTAAAATGTTTTTGAAATCGCTTTCGTTCATTTTTGTTTGCAGAAAATTAATAGATTCGTCAAACGTGAGATCTTTATAGACAACCAAACATTTTGATTAAATGCAGCGCCCTGCAGAGATTTTTAATCTTTTATGCTGACATTCTGAAATTGCCCACGCAATTTATGGTTATTTTTAGTAGATAACTTTTAAACCAAAGTGAAAAATACCTTCAAACCTCATTTACACATTCGATAATTGTTATTTACAACAATGTTTTTTTCTTCTGTTTCCTTATAAAAATTAGTAATTGGAATTGGCAATTGGTGAATAATTTCGATTAATCGAATCAAGTGTAGCAAATCGTTTACCTTAATATTTATAGTTTTCTGTTAATTTTATTTTATCTCGCTATAAAATAATCAATAAACATATAACGAAACTTCACTAGTGTTTAAAATGAAATATGCCCTCATAACTAAGAATTCTAAATTAAAAGTTGAATCGATTAAATAGAATCGAATACTAAACACGAATTCGCAGTTCTGTCATTGTCAACTGTCGTTGTCATTAGTGTCATTGTCAAGATCAAGATTGTTTAAAAACAAATTACTACAAAAAAAAACACGGTTATTTCCATTAGTTTTTCAAAAAATATGTGATAATAGAACAAAGTTACTCATATGGAAGGAATTTTGTGGAAATGGACTAATTATTGGAACGGTAATTAAATGATTTTAATGAATTAATAAACGGCAGCCCTCTTATTGTAGGATGGCAGACGAGATGGTTCGTTTTAAAAAATGGAATTCTCTCTTATTATAAATCGCAAGATGAAGTCAACCAAGGTTGTAAAGGCTCTCTAAAAGTACAAGCATGTGAAATCAACGGTAAGAGTTAACATTCAATTTTACCTACCTAAATTTATTTGCCCTCATTCAGCGCCTCTCTTTAACCTTAAATATGTATTTAGAGAGTCTCTTTTACGTAAACATAGACTATAGTTACTCCATAACAACAATGTACAACTGTCAACTTAAAGACTTGTCTTTAACTTTTACAATGAGGGGCTGAATATGAGCCCATATGTTAAGCCCCGTTTAATATTCAGGGATTAATTTTTAAGCATTGATTATGTTTTAGTCAACCCTGTTGATACAACACGAATGGATTTGGTTATTCCTGGTGAACAGCATCTCTACCTACGAGCAGCCACGTCTCAAGAAAGGCAACAATGGTTGGTAGCTTTAGGTAGTGCGAAAGCATGTATAGAAGGCAAAGAAAAATTATGTAAGTTAATTAATCATCGTGATTTGTTATATCAGATATTATTTGAGAATTACTTTCAGTTGAATCTAATCCGGACACTTTGAAATCAAAGAAATGTGAATTACGATTATATTGTGATCTACTGATGCAACAGGTTCACATAATTAAATCGTCCACACAAGATCAAAATCGGCCTAATATTGAAGTGAGTTGTTGTTTCGAAATTTTAATCGTTCTATTTTAACCCCTATTTACAATTAATTTACAGGAAGTGGACGAGGCTACTAGATCATTAGGTGCAACATGTGATACATTCATTAAAACCCTCGAAGAATGCATGAATCTATCGAATATAGATGTAAAAAACCCGTCGACTCCAAGTTGTGATAATTCATTTCCATTGCCAAAAACAATTCCATCCAATAGAAAGTTAAGGTAATATCATACAATGTACTATGACTATTGAATTATTGTACCTTATGAGGAATAATAATGGCTTCTGGAGACACTAAATGAGACTAAAAGAGACACACCTCTTTAAATAATTTGTTGTTAAAATTGTAGCAGAAAATTTGAAAAAAAAAGTTTATTCTAGACTGCTTTGCTCTTATGAATTCTATTACTGATGTTTTAACTTAAGGAATATATTATTTCTTTATTTTTCAGAAAGTTGTAACAAAAGTCACATCTCAAGACTAGAAGACCAAAGTTAATTTAATTACTTCAACTTTATTGTTTGATGGCCACCGAAATATTTGTCAAACGAAATAATTTTCTGTTTAATTTATTATTTATAAAATATTCTGTTATTTGTTCATCATTTGAGTTTTTATAGACTCTACTGAATTTCGTTATATTTTATTCAAGCTAGATTGTAATCGTAAAAAAAAGAATAATTTCAAATGAACAATATTTACCAATTTATCTCAAACAGTTATTTTACTATTGCTTTTAATTTAAAACTATCAGTTGATTCAGTATTTTATTAGAATTAAGATATTTTAAATAATCTAGATGAGTAGATGTGTTTGAAGTAAATTGTTTGTATAATATTCAAATGTGAATTGTGAGGTTTTATTCATTTAATGTAATTGTTAAATAATGATACAAGACAAATATTAACTCCTATCAAGCTTAGCTTGGGACTGAAGCAAAATATAGACAAAATATTGATTTTTTATGTAAAAATGTACTTATGTGCTGCGATAAATGTGTATAACATTTTCACAATCGTGATTTATAATGAATTTTATTTTATGAATATCTATTAAGTAACTACAGTTATATTTTATGTTCAAAATTTGGAAATTTTCCAAATTTTTTTACAGTTTTTCCTTATTCAAATATTTATTTGCTAAAGCGAACTTAATAAATCGAATGACTTATGCCAAAGCCGAATAGACCTAATACTAATATATAATATATTTATTTAAATTGTACTAGTATTCGAAGTAAACTTATTTATACACCTTACATGCGTTTATTTTAATTATTTCATTTCCTCAATATTTATTTAAAAAAAATTGAAAATTTTCTGTGTGTTCTGAGCGTTCCATCATCAAAAACTAATTGACACATTTGACAGTCGACAGTGACATTATTGACATTGACACTAGAGACATTTGAGTTGAGCGACAAATGTTGAAGTAAACATAAATATAGGTTGTTTATTATTTAACTTATTTAAATATCGTAGCAATAAGAAATAAAACATGCCTTCGTTTAGTGCCTTAACGTTAATTTTGATCTTGTGCCTTCAAATATACCAAAGTACGTACAACACAACGAGAAAATCGTCAGTATAAATTAATTTAATGATTCATTTTTAGGCGTTTCCCTTGAATGTTACGTTTGTCACGATCAGGAGGATAATAAGGGCAAATGCATAAATACAATTAAAACTTGCGACTACGAGGAGGACGTATGTTTATCGGAGATTAGTTGGGGCAGTACGCCTTATTGGCAACAGGGCGCCCAAAAGCAATATTACATATCGAAACGGTGTGCTACGAAAGACAGTTGTGAGAAATACAGAAGCAGTAATATGGCTACATGTACTCACATTTGGTACCAGGATTGGAAATGTTCGGAGTGCTGTAAGGGAGATAAATGCAACTATTTCATAATCGTAAGTGTTTTGATACATTTATTGGTATCTTATTTAGTAATGTTTAATTTTTTTAGTCTGGAGCCACGACAAATTATTTGAGGAATAATGCATTAATAGTGATGACGGCGCTGCCTTTTTTAATATACTTTAAATATTTGTAATTGAAACCCATAGTAAGTTCAAATGCCATGAGACTATTCCAAATAATTTATAAATTTGGTACACTTGATTTTGTAATACCTAAGCAAAGGTAAAATTCATTTGATTAGTATTAGATATATATTTTGCCGTCCATTTTGATATTTTGTGGGTATTGTTTTACAAATCTTTTATAAAAATAAGATGAAATATTTAATTGTTACGTTTTGTTAGTTTTTGTACCTATCGAGAATCTCAAATTATTAATATGTAAATTTTTGTGTTAATATTTTAGCTTTATGTATTAATATGAATATTGTATTCCGTCCATTTGAAATTATTTTTATGTGAACGTAATTTTTGAAAAGTTTCTGAATTTTATGATTACAAAATAATAGATATTATAAAAAGTTTTTTTACAAATCAATGACAATGTTTACTGATTAGATCTAAGCATTTATTTGTAAATTTTGTTACATTTTTACTATTTAAAATAAAAATTTTTGTGAATGTAGCTTACATTTACTCCTCTCAAAACGTTATATTTAAAACTAAATTCAATATTATTAGTAATAAATATAGATATTACATAATTTTAAAATTTCATAATCGATGATTCATGAAACTTTCAGGTTCAAACAAATGTCTTAAATTTAAATGTAGGCATTATAATTAGGAGAAATGTATAATTACAAGAAATCAATCTTGTAGTTTTTTATTGATATCAAATTATAGGCACAGACGAGTCTGTCTCTTCCGGTATCATAACAAAGTTTGCTAATAGAATTTAAAATTACGAGACCTTCTGATAACTACAGTTTTTTGAACTTAATGATCATAAAGTTCTATGATACATATGATTTAATTATTTGATTTGGTATATTCAAAGAGAATCCATGCACATACTAAATTCAACTTTATTAGCTTTCTTTTCTGCTGAACAAATATGAAAGTTTCCAAATATAAATTTAAGAAACAAATTTATGTAATCCTCTTAATATCTACCTTCCTTTAGTCGATTTTTTTATAATTCACAGTTAATTGTTATTAAAATATTCCTAAAATATCATGTAGGACTTGCATTCGTTTTTCAATCAATGAATAGAGAAATTTTTGGTTAAACGAAAAAAAAACGGTCATCAACGATTTTAATTAACTAATTGCTATGTGCATTTGTTCAGCAAGGACGCAGTTAATGCTGTAATTCTTAAGGAAACGAAAGGCATAAAATTATAATGAAGCTTGAAATATCACGCCCTAGGTGCTTAGAGCACTTCTAAATTTAAATGGTTCAATTTTTTTCGTTAAATTTAATTAGGCACTCCTTTCACTCGAATCATCTCGAAATCAAGTTTTCAAAAAATTGAGATTAATTTCTAATTATAATGCACAAACTAGTCTAACCATGAATTTTTTATTTGTTCTTTATAAGCACGCAAATTCATATTCAATATTCAATTTGTACTTATATGTATACAATTTAGGCTATCCTAAATTAGACAATTTTAGATCCTATTTTATATTTTATATATGTTAGTTATCGAATAATAAATTCCTATTGGATTAGACAAAAAATATCTCCAATAATTGGACCGTTTTTTTAAATTAATTTTCGTTGCTAATTTTGGCGATGCTTTTAATTATTTATAAGCCATTAGATTATTCAAGTTGACTTCCAGCGATATCCGCGTTTAATGGTCTCGGCATTCGTTTCCTCAAATTACATTCGAAACCGATGAGGATTTTTCCATAACTACAAGACCGCCTCGCCGGTAAATACCTGCAACCACATTAGCGATTTAGAACGCAACAAGCTTTCTTCATATCGAACAACTTTCACTGCGACACACGATCTCGTATACCGAGAAAATAAAAATATTGTTCGGCAGAAGTAGAAGTGAAGTGGCCAAGGCGAAATTCGCCACGGCAGTGTTCTTACAGGATCATCGTATACCTTACACATACGAGATTAGTTATTCTTTCATTATTTCATTACCTAATTATAAATTATCAAGTCCGGTCCGGTTTGTTTGTACAGTGGATGAACGTAGTTTATTAAATACCAATTGGTAAGTTAAAGGAAAACGTTTTTCATGGATACAGATTGTTCTCGATTAGTCCAACAAAACTATAATCAAGTAGGTAATTCAAATTGGCGAAGGCTAAAGGAAGTTTAGCTTACAAGGAGACTTTGTATTCGTTAGATTAATAAAACGTGTAGTTTAAGTTGGTTTATCTTCACGATTCCCAAAGCGATTTATAAAGTTTAGTACGTATCACTACAATTTTAATAATTTTATGATAACCAACATAACTTTTCTTAAACGTAACTAAGCTTGAAATATTTTACGTAGTTACCTATACAGAAACTCCACAAAACATTTCTTAGACATTATCTAAACTCCCCTGAAGTTCACTTTTATTCTGCTTACAGACAACTTTCAACATTACCCAAGGGATTCCAAGTAGTTATAAGTACTTAGGTTTTTAAAAATGACGTTAAAAGATCGTGTTGTACTCCTATAAATGCAACAAAAAAGCAACAACAAAATCGACTAAAAAGTACAAATAATTCGACATGACGGTGGGTCCGAATTTGCTTGTCTGCAGGCTATCCATTTTTTCGGCAATGGTAGCCGCAACTGTGACTTTAATTTATTTGGCTCCTGTTCCTGGTAAGTTTTTATACCGGTTAAGTAATATTAAATGTTAATTATTTTATGAAGTTTTATTGCGTCGTTAACAGTTTAATGAATTTGTTTATTACTTCTTTCGTTAATTTTTTTATGCTTTTCTGGTTCTGTAATTATATAATAGGTATTAAAACCGTTTGCATCAGTATGGAAATTCTAAAGTAGGTACTAGGTACTAACTGAAGTCGTAAAATAAATTAATGCTTCAGTCAGATAGAAGTTTATAATCGTTTTATTTACTTTGAATCTTGCGTACTCAGTACAAAAACCATTAAAGAAACTATAAAAATCCACAATTAGTAAATAAATGAAGAAACAACATTATTATAATTATGGTTATGTAAAATTTACTAAGGAAATTGGATAAATACCTAGAATACAAAAAATAACTCATAAATATCAATTTCATCAATTTCATCAATCATTCTTTCAATATGTTTAAAATATCATTAACACAACTAACTAATCTGTAAAACCTACAACCTGTAAACCTACAACCTGTAAACCTACAATCGATTCGGTTTATAAAAAACATAATTAAAATTAAGCAATTAAACTTTATAAGTGGTTATAAAAATATTTAGTTAATACCCACGTATTTATTAAATCGAACCCAAAACAATCAATACTTTCTACATCTTCAAATTAAGCCAATCCATCAATCTTCAAAACACTTCAGAAGTATTGAAAACAAATCATATAAAATTCATTTGCATAAAAAAATTAAGATATGCACTAAGCCAAAGAAAGCGCTTTTACATCATAGTTAATGGTCAAATCTCCCTGCCTAAACGTACAGTTCATTGTAATTAACTTATCTAGTGAAAGTCAAATCGTACATTGTCTGTTATAGGCAAGCGTACACAAGAAATCCATTACATAATTTTATCGGCAATTTTGTAATAAACCAATTTTAAAATAAAACTTATAAAAATTTTTCTCTTGTCGCTGAGAAAATTAAGTTTTACTCGAAATAAGCCCTTTCACTTCGAGGTTAATGAACCTGCAGTTGAATTTGCTCAAGAAGTTGTAGCAGAAATTAGTATAAGATATTAGGAAGATTTTACAATAAACAAAATAATATAAATTTATTAACATCTTTTTATTCTTAATGTTTGTGTACTTTATTTACAAACATTATGGGAATAATAATGAGATAATTGTACATAAAAAGGGCACATGAAGAAGCTGATAGCAAAAAAAAGTAGGGATTCTGCAAAAAAAGAACGATACTAATGTACTAAACGAATATGAACGTATGAAAAAGAAGCATAATAGCTCTTTCAAATTAGAATACCAAGCAATATTTCCATTATCACTGCAGTATCATTTTATTTCCAGACCAAAGCTATAAAAACTGTGATCGTCCTTGCCATGACCTCGACTGGCCAATGATTTGTAGATTTAAATTAATAATAGAGAAATTACCTACGCCTGTGTAAGTAAATCGAAAATACACACGTGTCCTTGCATTTCTGAATTCCCCATTAAATTTCCAGGATATGCCGTGATTGCCACAATTGTTCCTTCTGTTCCTCGTCGAGCAACGCACCCCGAGAACTCGTCGCATTGAATCGACAGTTTCCAGGACCTTCCATGCACGTCTGCCACAACGACGTGGTGATAGTGGACGTGGTGAATAAATTGCAAGGCCAGAGCGTGACCTTCCATTGGCGCGGTCAAACGAACGTCGAAACGCCTTTCATGGACGGAGTACCGTCGGTGACGCAATGCCCCATCGGGCCTTACACCACGTTCCAGTACAAGTTCAGGGCGTCTTCGTCAGGCACTCATTCCTATCACGCGTTTTCCGATTCGGACAGATCTAGCGGCGCATTCGGGGCTTTGATCGTCCGCAAACCCGAAAAACTGGACGAGTACCGGCAGATATTCGACGTGGACAACGAGGAGCACGTGCTGGTGCTATCAGAATCCGACGATTCGGTGTTGATAAACGGAGCCGGACCGAAAGACAAGCCTCTTAATTTGCGCGTGAAGAATGGCAGCAGCAATAGGTTTAGAGTTATTTACGCCAGCGGTAGTGGCTGCCCGATGACGCTATCCATCAAAAACCACCCGCTGAACGTGATTTATGTTGAGGGAAATCCCATCAAATCGTCGAAGGTGTCTTCGATACAGCTAATAAAAGGGGAAACTATTGATTTCGTGTTGATGGCTAACAAATCTCCCGGATCGTATAAATTAGAAGTGAGATCGAATTGCAACGCTAAAAGTCTAATCGGAAAAGCCATTTTAACATACGAAGGAATTTCCCAAGAGGTAAACGCTGACGAGGAGGAGGCGTCGTCTAAATCCGGCGAGGAAGACTGCGATGCCGGAAATGGAAAAACCTGCTTGCAGGAATTCCAAAATACGGAGGAAATGGATAAAGACTTGTTGACCGTCCATCGAAGGATTTACCTCGGATTCGATAGCGTAGGGGTAAAAGCAGCTAAAGGTTAGTTATTTATGAAATACTTACTAATAATAATGGCACATAATTCCTACACTAATAGGCTCTGCTTGTATCTTACAAGTATCTACATACATACAAATTGCTACTTCAACAACAATCGTAAATTTTATTAGTTGTCGTCAAAACCTTGCATTTGAAAAGCGACCATTGTAAATCGCACGCTGAATAATATATTTACCTATTTTTCTCTATTATAATGCAATTCTTGTTGTTGTCATTTCGCAGGAAACGCCGACGCTCGTCTTCGTCAATTTAGAACAAATAATATATCGTTCCTGTTTCCGCCATCCCCGATCCTCACCCAACCGACCGACGTTCCCGTCGATCTTATGTGCAACGAATCCCATTTGCCCGACAGGTGCAAGGACGAGGAGAGTTGCGATTGCGTGCACTTAGAGCACATTCCCTTGGATAGCAGCACGGAGATCGTGCTCGTGGATCAAGGTAAGGTTTCTATCAGTAGCCGGAGCAGCGGGAAATTCTATTATCAAGTTCGTTGCAATACATATTCAGATGCAAAATACTGTAGGCAAATACTGTAGGATTGCAACTTCCTGACTCTAACAACTGTTATTTGAATAATCATCCTTTGTCCAATTCATAGAATTGACCACATTGCGAGCAATTTTGCATTTTTATTTGTATGTAAACGTAACATTGGAGGTTTATATTTGCCTCGTATTTGTTTAAAAACAGAATGGATGAGCTCATTTCTGGAAATATAGTAAAAATGTTCCAAACTTTTTATTATATATGGTAGATCAACGATAAACGAGTTTCTATATAATGATAAAAATAATAATGAATTCGCGACAGGGAGTTTTTTGTTAAATTAATTCTCCAGATGTTAATTCAATTTCAACATTTCTTCAAGGATTTTCCCCCTACTTTCATTTAATTTTTTCCCACTTTTTATGTGTTCCTATTTCTTACACAACAATTGCGTTTAACTGATGTTCTCTAGCAGAGTACTTGGTGTAAAATATCCGCTAATAACTGTGTTTAGTTTTGAAATTTTATTAACCAACTTTCTCTGGTTCCGGTTAATTATTAACTAGGTACTTACAAACAGCATAAAATATCATTTAATTTATTACCCATAATTCTTTAATATATGTGTTCATATCATTTAATATCATACTATATGCTTATTTGGTATTAGTTACTTAAGGGAGGTTTTTCTTTCTTAAGAAAAACTCTTCTTTCTTTCTTAAGGTTTTTCTTTAAGTTAACAAAACTCCTCTTAGAAATAATATTTGACATACACAATGTTAGTCTTTTAAATTCAACATTATATCGGTGTAGATTTTTTAATAATATCAACTTATTGCCGTGTTATATAAAAGAAAGAAGGGCTAGCTTTATAGATAAAATATGGTATAATAATACGATCATTTTTATTAGGTGGAGAGGAAGAAGATGGTTACATATTCCATTTGCACGGCTACAAGTTTTATCAAGTTGGCACAAAGATATTGGATCAACCAATGTCTAAATCGGAAGTGGAAGCATTGGATTCTAATTTCGATTTCATAAAGCGCAATTTGAAAAATCCGCTGATTAAAAGCACCGTGAGAGTGCCCAAAAATGGAGTAGTTGCCATCAGATTCATGGCAAAGAACCCAGGTAAATACTCATGATTATTTTCCATCCAAGTATATTTATTTTATTGTATCGGAAGGCTAGTAGCGTTTCGAACGCTTTCGTTTGCACACGATCTACCCTTCAGAGCATTTGGCTGAAAACTGGAAATACTGTATAAATAAGGCTTAATGAAAAAAGCTTCGCGTCTCAAACTCAAACGATTTTACAGGTTTCTGGCTCCTTAGAGACGAGAATGCTCAAGGGTGGACCAGAGGTATGGATATTTTATTCCAAGTCGGCGATACCGGTGACATCGTGGCTACGCCGAGTAACTTTCCAGTTTGCGGCAACTTTGTAGGTCCCGATTTCTTTTTACTGTAAATAAATAGCTCAATATTTACCTGTCTCCTATTTTTTCTACGAGAACTATTTTTGTGCAAAAGTCGTAGAAATATTTTGTGTATACGTAAACACAAATTTCTAAATAAGGATCAGTAATCTCCTAAACAAATACGCTCCCGGATATGTGATACTTTAATATTACATGTAGTTTCCGGTGCTTATGTTGAAGTGGAAATACTGTATAAAAATTATGCAGGATAATTATACTGTAGGTGGAAAATATAAATAAAAACGAATATAAACTCACAATCGAGGCCTAATCAGGATCATGAATTTAGTACGTTACTCCTGCTTAGTAACAATGAGAAATATATATTAAACTCAAAATCATGATAACCCCTATTAAGCTAATCAATATTTAAAATTGCCTTTCGATATAGCGTATTAAAAATATTTGATTTGTGTCTACGTTTGGTGTTTTTTAATCAAGTTAAATTATTACCTACTCATAATTACTCTGTAAAGTAAACTCTACAGAACGTTGCCAGGCATGAAGGTATTTGCTAAAAATCACAAGTTTAAAATTTATTAGCTACAATAAAATCACATAAGATAGGAATTAGTAATAATGCCTAATATTCAGCCTAAAATATAGATACTTTAGAAATCATAAATGTCTAGAAGTCTCCAGTTTAGATTCATATCCATAGATATTTTTAATTGTAGCTAGTTTTATGAAATTACTCTAGTCAAAACTAATAGGTACCTAGATTAAAATAAATCCCTATTCTATCCAGTAATGTTAGGGCGATTATATGAAGCTTTTTGTTGTAAATTTTATTTTTAGTACGAATAAAATTATCGAAGAGGGTTGTTTGTAAATAGATCTTTTTGTTTCAAACATTGTATTATTCCTACGACCCTAATTTTCATTATTTCAAAGGATTCTTGCAAATCTCGCCGACGCTGGGCCGTCGATCGCAAAATTTAAAATTTGCCTCCATTCTCTAAAAATACTTTCGCAACGTTTTCGCCATCTAATTTTCGGCCAACCAAGCGAGTTGCATCAGCTTTGCTGCCGTACCGAAAGTATTACAATATAGTCAATTGAACGATTTTTTGCCGTCTGGTAATAATGCTCTAGCCCGCGGATTCGTTATTAAAAGGCGGTGAGCGCGATAAAAACACATTGTATGCGTATCACGTTTGCACGAAACTCGCGATTCGAACGTGTCTTTCATCAGTATCAAGTGCAATAACTGTATCGACGATCCGAGCAAATCGGGAATCGGTAAGTTCCATTTTACAATTTTATTTTTTAACGATTCAAAATTAATATTTCAATAACCGTTTTTATTAATGAAAATATGAGGTTTACGAGCCAAAGCACATAATTCGTTTTATTTTGAATTTGTAAATATATCAATAATTTATTATAGGTATTCATTAAAAATATTTCCAATAAAATATTTATGTTTACATACACGTTTATATTTTCCCAATAAATATAAATCGTTTTATAATTTATTAATAAAAACAATGATCCAATTTTTTTAACATTATGTTCCTAATAAGTCAGGATTTCACTGGAAAATAATATTATATAGATACCTAAATTAATTAATTCTGAATAATGAGGCGGAAATATTGCAATATTTTTCTAACAAATTTATAGAGTTCAATTAAAATTCACTGCCAATAATCATCCACACATTTTAATTAGTTAATGAACATTCCGATAAAATAACGCAGACGCACCTCCAAAACAATGACGGTATTAACTAATAGGTAACAGATTAAATTCGTTAAATAATACCGTCAAATTATATTTTTGTGTTCGAACCCTATTTACGTGCTATTGCTATTCATTGTCCTTATTTTCAAATAATTCATTGAATGAAATCCATTTAGAAGCAACTGTGAATAAAATTGTCAATGGGCAGGAATTTGTTTACAAAAAATTACAATTAAATTAGCGATAATCTTACGTTGATCAATGAGCATCAATAGAAATTGATTGTGGTTGATTATTGGAACAGATGTTACGGGTCAATTTGATTAAATGACATTGTTAGGATGTATTAATTTTAACTGTATTTAATTGTTTTCGAAAATACAAATTCTTAGGCATCGTCATCAATCGTAATTAATTAGTGAGCAATACATATACATGTGTTGTTTTGTCAATAAGCTTTGGTGGGGTAGGAAAGCAATTTTTAAATTCCTTTTTAAAAAGTCCTATTTTTTATTCAAATAATTACAAGTATGGAAATCCAAATGATAAATAAGACAGAAAATTGGATCGATAAAAAAATTATACAATAATTATTACGTAAAAAAATGTTCAATATTATTCGTAGAAAATTCGTAGTAAAAATCCTTTGGAAATATTCAGTATATTTAAAAAAGGTAACATTTTCTAAACATTTAGGCATATAGATACTGTATGACTCATTCCATAAAAAACAATTACGATTGAATTATTACTTGTTGAACTATTAATATTTTTTATCTGCTGGTTACAGTTATTTTAATTACGCCAATGGTTTTAGAAGGTGCACCTACTTAAAATGTCAAGTAGGTTAACCTGCAATGAATAAACTTTCAGCATAATTAATTATTCTCTTAATTAATTTCTTTGGCAATTTTCCCTTTGACTCTCATTATTTATGTTTTTATTAAAACTTTCCTCTAAAATCCCCAAATATCACGCGGTGAAACACGCTCGAGACAACTTATTTTTTAACAAATAAAACGTCAAGAATAAATTATGTGCTTTGATGAGTACTATTTATGAATATTTATTGCAAAAAAAAATATTGTTTCACAGGTGGCACGTATGCCTTACCTACTAATTATATTTGACATTCTGTTCGAACCAAGTTCAGAGCATTTATTTTAAGAGTGAGAGTAAACTAACGCCAATTCTAAAAATACTGGATTATCTAAAAGAAATGAAGGTCTGTCTATACTTTCGCGTGGTTCAGTTATAGGTATAGATTGTTCGTGTGAAGTATGATGCAATATCGTTTTTAATGAAATGGCCGAATTTGTGTTGAAATATGGTAGGTCGAGATCCCGTTTACATCGCTCAAATATTCAAAATGTGAATAAGATTCAACTTCATATTTCCATTTAATATCCAATTTAGAGATCTACTGATAATTTTTATATATTTTCAATTCCTAAACGTAATCTCAATCTCTTATCAAGTATTTTTTCTCGGAAGTTATAGGCAAGTAAAATAATATTCGACGATGGTATATCCTTGTGCTTAGTGCTATCAAAGGTTCAATTCAATTGTATAAACATGTTTTTTGTGCGTGTAATTAATTTAGCAAATGGAAACCATATAATTATTTAAGGTTATCAAAAAATATATTTTTTAAAAACAAATTTTAATCTTTGAAAACGGAAAATATTTATCTAAACTTTACAATAAGTTAGTCATTAAATTTTAACAAGACTGCAAGTGAAGAGTCTGCTTCCACGTGCTGGCAACTCGCAAGAAAGATTAAAGTAATTGAAATTTGTTACAAATTATTTAAACTATCACACTTCGTAATAAAATTCTGATTTACGAAAGAAATTATAGTAAAAAGTGATTTAGCATCAACTTTTCACAAACTAAATTATTTCATTTCGTCTGTTCCAGACAAAATGTCCAATAAAATATACATGTGGGACGAACACATGCAAATTGAGACCGGCAGGGAGAAAAAACCATTTATACTAACCGGCAATTCGGAAGAGAAAACACCTATTCGAAAGGACGACGACGAACGCGGGGGATGGAGCAACAAATTAGATTTCCTCATGTCCTGCATCAGCTTATCTGTTGGGCTTGGAAATGTATGGAGATTTCCATATTTATGTTACAAAAACGGTGGAGGTGAGTCCAAGATTTATTGATTAAAACCAGTGAAATAAGTTTACTCACTGACCTCTTTACTGCTGAATATTCCAACAATGAAAGTCTTATTAGGGTTACATATGTTACAACTAATACTCGGTGGGTCTATAACTCACTGCCCATTACAATCTATTTATTCTACCTGTTGCAGCGATTATAAATGTAATATTGCAGGTACTTTCTTCATCACCTACCACATAGCAATGTTCCTGTGCGGCATCCCGCTGTTCTTTCAGGAGGTAGCAATTGGCCAATATTTAGGCTCCGGGGGAATGACTTTCGTCGGGCAGCTGTGCCCCATTCTGAAGGGCGTGGGCTACGCTACGATGACCATCGTCTTCCTTCTGGACGTTTATTACTGCGTTATAATCGCTTGGACGCTGTTCTACATTTACAGCAGCTTAGCCAGCGAGTTGCCCTGGTCGCATTGCGGTGAGTCGTTGGCAGGAATTTGGTAGATCGAATGCTAAGTAATGGTTATTTTAGGTAATTGGTGGAATACTGATGTATGTTATGAAAAGACTAATTCTACTATAGGGCTGATTAACGCGACGAATATAACCAATCGATTATCGTCAGTTGAAGAGTTTTTTGAGTAAGTAAATAATCGTTCTCTCTTAATCCATTTTAATATTTCTACTATTATTTATGTTAATAACGACAATTTAAGAGTAGATAAATAACGAATTTATTAAACTTATTTGTGGTAGTAGGAAAATTATTCTATGTTACTCGAGAAATGGGTGTGTGAAAACGACATTTTCCTCATAACCTACTAATGCTTAATTTTTAGTCAACGTGTATTGGGTATTACTAATGGGTTAGAAGAAATAGGGGGAATGCAGTGGAACATATTTATTGCTTTATGCGTTGGTTGGATAATGGTGTATAGTATTATTAGAAAAGGCTTACATCAAAGTGGAAAGGTAAGAAATAATCTTTAAGTATTCCATAAAAAAATACATTCTCTTAAACATAATTAGTAGGTAAATTGACCAATAAAAATTGTTTCTCAGTTAATATGGTTCACTGCACTATTTCCGTACGTCATCCTAATAATAATGTTAGTTAGAGCAGTCACCTTAGAAGGCGCCAGCGATGGGCTCTTGTTTTACGTAACGCCCAAATGGGAGGCTCTGCTGACACCAGGACCTTGGATGGACGGTGCTTCTCAGATATTTTTCGCTTACAGTATCGGATGCGGAGCTCTGCCTGCTCTAGGTTCTTACAACAAATTTCACCACAATTCCTACAGGTACGTGATGATTCTAAAAAACCATGTCATGTTGAACTTGATATTATAATTTCTTTCTAATGGCATGTTAATATTTGGTCTTTTTTAGAGATGCTGTGATAACATGTTTTGTGAACACGTTTACTTCTATAATAGCCGGTATAGTGACTTTTTCGATATTAGGACACTTGGCCTTGGAACAAAACACCAATGTTGAAGATGTGGTCAAGAGCGGTCCTGGTTTGGTTTTCATCACGTATCCCCAAGTCGTGTTAAAATTACCAGGCTCGTCGTTTTGGGCTGTTGCGTTTTTCATTATGCTTTTGGTAAGAGGTCCAATACAATAAAACTCTCTAATTTTCCTTAATTCATTTTCTTTTCATTCACTTTTATTTTTCTATTAAATATTCAAATCCAAATAACTACTGTGTATCGAATACCCTCTACGTTCATTTGGGAATTCAATTATTTACATGCATCCAGCACACATCGGCGATCCATTTCCTTTTTAATAGAATAGGGAGAGATATACATTGCATTATACATATTTTGATTGCGTTTGTTCCAGTTATTGGGGATCGACAGCGAGTTTTGCTTGGTGGAATCTTTTATTACCGGAATATTGGACAATTGGTCCCAAACCCTGAGGCCTTACAGAAATACATTCACAGCGGCCGTTTGTATCGTTATGTTCCTCCTGGGAATACCTATGGTCACACAAGTAAGTTCGTTTTGGAATATACCTTTTTATTTGCATTTTATATGAATGATCTAATAATATCTCCCAAAAGTTTCAAATGTAAATTATTGCCGCAGGTAGAAGGTTACATATCTACATAGCTTTTCATATTACACTCCTTTTCCTTTCCCGTTTTGCATCCTTTTTACACTAACATTATCTAAAAGCATCGTTAAAAAATCATCTCCGAACAAATTGGAATTTATTCAAACTGCGCTAGAAGTTCCAACTATTTCCATATCTTGGGAATAAATAAAGCTGGACCGACCTACTTTTTCCAATGGATCCGCATCTCCCTACAGTTAAAATAGAAACTAAGTAAATGGAACAGTTTGCGGCTAGCAGATAAACTGCTAAATTAAATTTTATTCATAGTTGCCGGGATGCAGCTCATTGTAAATGCATGTCCTCCGAAATGAATAGAATTTACTAAAATAGGAGATACGAAGAGTTTTGAATGCGCTTAAGGGAGTTTGAGCACGCATATTAAATGGTACGGTAATGGAGATATGTTTAATTAAACAGCACCGACAATGTTTAATGATTTTAATGTGTTATAAAATTTCGATGCTGCAGTTGTAAGAATAATTTACTTTTGTACTCATACAGTTTAACTTTCTTCCTGCATTATTTTACTTACTCGAGTAGTATATCATCTTTAATAGTATACATTTGGACATACTTTTAAATGTTTTGATAGCGCAGCGAGGGTGTTTGCTGACAAAACAAGGACACTTCCTCGGGGCAATATATTCAATACTGTGAGATGAAATAACAATCCCCCTTCTCGGATATATAAGTCGCTAAAGAGAATATTAGCCCTTTTACATGCATTATTTAATTTCTGCTACATTCTTAATATACCTACATATATAAAATTCAAATCCAGTTGGATATTATAAATAATGAGTAAATTAATCAGTCGAGACTAACTAACATTCAAAAATAAAAATCTTTTATAATACCTGCACCATTTATTCAAATTAATGAATAATTAAATGTTATATTATAGGGTGGCATGTACGTGTTCAAATTAATGGATAACTATTCGGCGAGCGGGATATCGCTGCTGTGGGTCTGCTTTTTCCAAACCATCGGCATTTCCTGGTTTTTCGGCGTGGATAAATTGAGCGATTGCATTGAAAAAATGATGGGAATTAGACCGAACTCATTCTGGACGGTTTGCTGGAAATACGTTGCGCCACTCGTTATGGCTGTATGTATTTGTAAAAGTATAAAGTATGCCTTTTCATCAAGCGAATTTCAGGTGATATTCGTTAGTCAATGTTTCGAGTACCAAAGACTAGAATACAGCGATTATAAGTATCCTCTATGGGCTGATATGGTGGGATTGATGATTAGTTTTTCGTCGATGGCTTGGATACCTATTTATGCTATTTATTATGTGCTTTCACAACCTGGCAGCATAATGCAGGTAAGATTCGCTTAGTAATTTTTTTATAAATAAACTTGAAATGGACATTCATTCGATTTTAGAATATGAAGAAGGGGATCAAATCTAACATAGCTCAAAGGAAAATATCAATTTGCGATCAGAGTACAGGTACTCTGATTACTCAAAGCAACGTCGTATTGTTAACGCCGAATACATCAGTTTTGGGTGTCAATACGTGAGCAAAAATAATCACCAGATACGTTTTATTTATTAATTAGTAATTATCGTATTTTATTTAGACCAAACAAAAATTTATTTATAAATAATTACTAGACAGTAAACAAATATTATCCGAATTAAAAATGAACTCTAGACTCAGGGCTAAATATTGATATTGTCTACATCTAATTGTTAGATTCCACTCATAAATAGCAGTTTTATTAAACTATTATTTGCCACTGTCGGATGTATACGTTTTCAACGTCGCAAAATTATATTTATGCGATATTTTTGAAGCTTTTTTTAATGTTAACTTGAATATATAATGTAATTGAAACATTGTGTGATATTGATGGATTTTTATTAATAATTTTAAGAGAATTTCAAAGTAAACTCAGTATTATAGTACGTTACAGTACTTCAATTTTTGTATAATAAATATATAGTACTATAAAAGTATGTATTTATTAATTAAAGAAGACCTAAAATTTAAAAACCTATTTATAAGGGCTAAGAAAATTGCAAAAACTCAAAAATGCAAAAAATGTTTTAGATGAAAAATTGTTGTTCGAAAAACGTTTTCAAAAGAGTCTCTAACAACGGATATATGCATTAGTCACCGGGGTGAAAAGTGAATTTTGCACATAAATCGAATTGTTCTCACACAGTGATTTTTTCGTATGGTAATAGTTCATGCAAAAGGGCAAAATAGCACGTTCCAATATTGGATTTTTCACAATGCAGTTTCGGCCATTTTTCAATATTTCCTCGTTCGGGAAAAATTTCGCCCTCATAGGAGAAGTTAATAAGCATCGGAGGATTCCCGAGCAGTGTGCATGCTAGGAATACGTATTTTATTGAAACATCCAACCACACGCTGCGGTTTCATTTTCGGTCTATCGAATATCGAGGCAAACATGAATGCTGCTTCAGGAGCCGTTGGAAATAAATAAAATCTTCTGAAAAGTTAAAGGTAACGAGGTCAAAACTTGCCGACATCCATTAGTGAAAATTGGTTACGTATACGTAAGAGGTCACCCGTTAAAGACATTTTCCACCAGCTGTGGTTCTCTAAATTAATGTTAGAAAAATAAATTATTCCGGTGTATACCTTAAAAGACTTGAGTTCAGTACTATGAAAAAGTGTGTAAAAATTTCAGCAATATTTCATCAATAAGAAAACTGTTTATAAAAGTAGAAAGAAAATGTTCATGAAAGTAGCGAGACAATTTTATGCATAAAAGTAGAGAGAAAATGTTCATGAAAGTAGAGAGAAAATGTTCATGAAAGTAGAGAGAAAATTATGTGCATAAAAGTGTAGGAATTTTTTTTACACAAATAGAGAGAAAATTTTGTTGTTTCGTGAGGTTGTGATTTAAAATATTAAGAATTGTGATTAAAAGTAAGGACTTTATACTTTTTTACCGAAGAACAAGCTCATACAGGCCGTGCTGGGAAGAGTTTAAGTCCAAACAGGTTTTACAACGGTGGTTCCTATTCTTGAAAAAACATTTTGTAAGTACTGAATTCTAAAATGTATGAAATTGAATTTGGTTGGCATGTTTGTAAATTTGAACACGTTTTCCGACGATTTTGGAAAAATAACTTCTACACAAAAATATTTAAATTGGAAAAATCATTCCAGATTTAGTAATTATTATTCTTTGACATCCGTTTACCGTCGTCCGATTCGTGTTTTGAATTTTTTATTTCTAATCGATTAATCGATTGTGTATGAAAAATAAACAGCGATTAAATATAAATTTAAGTATAGCAACTCCAATTGAACATTCACATAACTTTCTATTTGAGTTTTTACAAAATGATAAAAACCAATTCTTTCAACATCAATATACAATAAGGCGGTAAACTTCAATAAGTGCAAACTCCCATAAAATCTCATACATCATGATACCTGTGACTCTAAGTGACCTATAATTTCTCCCCGGAGTAGACGAACGTGAATCTTTCCGGTAAAGTAGGTTTCGAGCGTTGTGGGAATCATCGATTTTTTAATAAAACCACATGTCAGACTCCCACTGGCCGTTCCAGTCATATTTCCGATAGAGCCAGCTTTTATACTAGCCCGCCCTTACTTCACTCAATTTCACAACTTTATGAATGCATAAATAAATAAATAAACGACGCATCCAAAATCTAATTATAATTGTCATTTGATCATGACATTAAACGCTGAACCTGTGGCGATCAAACGATAATAAATTGAAATGCTTTATTATCGCTTGTCGATTCTTTTTTTACCTTCAAGGAACTGCAATCGCATGCACATTGCAATTAAAGTCTATAAATAATGAAATTGATTTGTTACCATTGCCAGATTAGCTTCCGACTGTTGAAGATAAACAATGGCTGAGGTGAGTAATTTTGATAAATTTTTGTGGTTGTTCTATAAATTGTTGTATGTACAGTGAATTCCTTCTTTAGAATTACAGAGCAGTTTGTTCTATAACAAACTAATTAGTTTGTAAACTAGTTATGTTTGTACTAAGTAAACTAGTTATGTTGTGTTAAACATTGCGAATACCTAATGTCTTCAAAAGTGTTAATTTCACGTTGAAATATGATATATTTCTAGCTTCCACCGGTAGACGATGAATTAAATTATGATGAATTTGAAAAATTGGATATATCAAAAGAACAACTTAAAAGTAAGTGAATCGTATTGGACGAATTTACGGAAAATGTGCTTTAGAAAATAAATTCTATTTTGAACAGTGAATTGAGGGAACGCTAACTGATATGCAAATGGCAAAAACTTTTCTTATGCATAAATGTTTTCATAAAATTTCCATTCAAAATGAAATTCACGTTGGATTAAAATTTTCATAGCAAGTATCCTTTAAATTTTAGTGTTGAAGCAAGTTTTCGATTTATTCGATCTCGAAAAGAAAAAGGAAATTTCGGTGGACATGATTGGGCAGATTTTAGACATGTTAGGTCATAGACTTTTACCTGAAGAATTAAACGTAAGTATTAATCTTTAGTTACTCAAGATTATCATTAATCCATCAAACTGATTTGTTTGGTTTTTCCAATATTAGGAAATCGTTAAAGAAATTGACGAAGATGGTAACGGTGTCATGAATTTCGAGGAATTCGCTAATTTAGCGGCCAGATTTTTGATTGAAGAAGATGAAGACACAGAGGCGATTTTGAGAGAATTAAAGGATGCCTTCAGGTTGTACGACAAAGAAGGTATTAAATCTCATAATACACTGTACAGAATCCTAAATTATTTTTTTGTCTTTAAGGTCTGGGTTATATTTCTGTGGATCTCTTACGAGATATTTTGAAGGAACTCGAGCCTAATTTATCTCCTGCAGATCTAAACGAAATGATTAAGGAAATTGATACAGATAATTCCGGTACAGTGGATTGGGAAGGTAAATTTTAGAATATGTTTATATAAATTAAATAGCATTATATTTATTCCTTTCAGAATTTAAAGCTATGATGATTGGTTAAAACAGAAACCTCCTACTTATAATTTATAATAACTAAATATTGTGTAATTTTAGTAGATAATGTTATCGTTATAAATATTGTATTGAATTATGTATAATTAGTGGTATGGTAGATAGATAATTAATAAATAATCTACCTGTTGATTAAACTAATGAAATTACCATTTTTTTAATCACCTTTAGAATCAATAAACAAATATTAATTTCAGTAAGTTAAACAATTGGTTATATGCAGTTTAGATAAACACAATGGACTCTAATAAATCGATAATAATATTTACCGCATATGATTTAGGTACAATGAAGCGAATTCACCCGAACGTGCATACGTTACCGCCGCTGTTACGGATTACTTGCTTCAATTAGAGAGTAATTATTTAATTCGTTATCCGACGTAACGATTCCTCGCGAACAGCAGAACAATAATCCGCTCGGAAATTTAAAACAAAAGCGCTGTTGATTTATGAAGCGAGGGAAATCGAGCATTCAGCGCTGTTATTGGAAGCATACATCGATTTGTAAACGTATAATTTGAGTTCGATGGGATAGTTTCCTTGCGACTCGTTATCTAATAGACTATTATATGGATAGGGAAGTAAATAGGTTTATGAGTGCGTGATTTGTTTTTCGCGTCCGTTCGTTGACCAATTTATTTGATAGATGATTTTAATACAGTAATCTTTCAAAACCAATAAATATTCGGTGTAATATATGATTGCTTTACTAGAGGAGGTGGGAATGTATTTACAAGGTACATTACTCAATCTAAACAATGATTGTGTGTATTACTACCTAATTTATCGTAGGGTAGGGCGGGGCTAGTTGAGCAACTTTTCACTTTAGCGGATATAGCTCATCAATGATATGTGTGAATGACTTGTTATGTGGCTTGATGGATTAGTAATTTATCCCTTAACAAAAGTGTCCATAGTAACTTTTTTGTAACTAGTTGAATTTAAGAGCTACAGCTGTTTAAATGCAGAAAGTCAAGTATGCTCAATGTACCCCATAGGTGAGGTAAGTTGAGCAACGGTATGTTTACATATAGGATATGTTTATTTTTATAATCATCTCTTTATTTATTGTGATTTAGTGACAAAACAACAAAACTTAAAGTAATTTACGAGCTTTCTTTTTAAAATCAGAATTAAATAGCTTAAAAAAATATTAATAATATATTAGCAAGTTTTGGTCGTTGTTACTGTTGCAATTAATACAAATGAAAGTAAGACCATAGCACCTGGAAGACATTTTATTTGTGCCCATTCCCTGCAAGCTTGGCAGTGAATCCAACTATCTCCTGGTAAATTTCGCAGTAGTTGCTCAACTAACCCCAACCCGCAATTTTAAAATAAAAGTGAGGTCATAAAGAAATCGTAAGAATTATAACCAGAACATCTCTACATATCAAAAGTACAATAATTTTCTGGAATATTAACCCTTACCCCATTGAAAACGGATAATATTTGACTAATACAGACGAAAACTTGCGATAGACGACGTTTTTACTTTTTGGTCACAAAAAAAACAAAACGCACGGGGGCTTTACTCGCTTGTCGAGGCGCCACTTGCAATAGCTCTGTGATTAGGTCTCCCCCGACCCCTTCTTTCCGCCATAAGATGTTTATGCGTACGGTGAATAGTTTGCGAGATATTTCGATTGCACAACTTACCCGTATGCTCAACTAGCCCCGCCCTACCCTATATACATAGAAATAGGGGGAATAGTAAAGCGTATGTAAAAGTAAGTAATGAAATTTATATCCAAATGTCCCCATTGGCAACCCATCAATCGATTGTCGGGCAATCGTGTACTTAAACTCTGCGAAATGCTCGTGATCGCAATCAATTCAATTCAAACGTCAACATAAACAATTCGACAATCGAACGAATACAAATTATATTTGTCTTCGGGCTAATCGATCCGTCGTTTTTGTTTGGCGCTGTTGAATGCTAATTTCGATCTAATGTTGAATAAATATACGGTCGAAGGTGAAATAAACTTTTCGAACGGTTCGCAAAAAATAACTTCAAACCCCAGTTCCTGCAGCAGGTAGGTACAAGAAAAAAAAAAGAAGGAAACGGAGGATATCAGGCGAGGTTCCCCTTGAATACGGATCGCGTAGATTAGAATGGAAATTTAGTTGGTAGCTGTATATATATGTGCATGTTCCTAAAGAAATTTTAAAGCAAATCCCAATTGATTGCTTTCACATTTTTCCGGAAGTTTCAGGTACATAGATATTCTATTAAAACGGGATTAAAATATACACCATACACCACCAAGATTCTCGCGGATCTAATCAAAAATGTTTCCAAAATGCAAACTAAACACGAACAGCCTAATTAAAATGGAATTCTTTTCATTCAACTTTGTTTTTGCGGGTCGTTTATGCATCAACATTTAATGCTGGGTAATCAACTTAGAGTAGACAAAAAAAGTTCCGTGCGTGCAAGCGTGTATTCCAGAACAAAAAATCGTGGTTTTGGCAAATTGAAATGAATGAGGTTATCATTTGCTTGTCACGTAAATTCGTCGGAATCATATAGGGAGAATCAAGAGTTTTAAAACAATTCTAATAAAATGACGATGAATGGTGATTTACAATGCAAACATTGCAAATATAAGAGGTATTCTTTTTACCAAGATTTACCTTAGATTCTTAGTTAATCTTAGTTGCTTTTTTATTATTGCCATTCTTTTTACTTGCATCAACTGAGACTGAAGTGATATTTTGTTAAGAAACCCAGTTTAACTGAGCTTTCGTTTTACTTGGGTTTTCAAGTGAGACTAAAATAAGATTGTGAAATCTTCGTCGTAGATTTCGTGCAGTATTTACAATGAATGTTTCAACCTATTCTTTTAACGTTATATTAGACGAAAAAAAAATATCAAACAAAATATTATTACAGTCAAGTGCCATTTCGCTTCTCAACTCAACTCGAATTAGAGTGAGGGCTGTTTTATAATGTAGACAACAAAAACTAACTTAAATTATTTGAGTCAAATTAAGATACTCAACTCAAAAGGTCTTAATTACTTGGTAAAAAATACGCCTATAGATGACTATACACAAAAAATAGAAGAAGAGAATTATTTATAGAAAACACAGTACCTAACCACCTAATTAGTGTAAGAGCACGTTAAATTTTGTAATTAACACGTCCTTAAGAAAATGGCAATAATGTCAGTAGAAGAAAATTAGCTGACGTTCAACGAGAATCCATCCGTCGGAATTCGCTCGACGAGCGCTCTTGTTGAATTCTCCTTCCATTGTTCGGGAAATTCCTTCGCCAATGGGACGAAGGGCGCGTTTTCTCTTCTCCGACGGCAGCAACAGCAGCAGCAGGTGCGAGATTTTGTAACAAGCAACTCTAGTATTGACCGTGGAACGTTTGGTCTCGACGTCGACCGGCGCTGGCGTCGACTGGCGTCGGTCGGCGTCGTTCCAGTTGGCGTTCGCCGCGAGTGAGGGGATGTCTTTGTTCGAAAGTGCCGCTAAAATCGAGGAAAATTGGTAAGTTGAATGTGGAGAATTTTTTTTTGTTTTTGACACGGATTTTTTTTGACACGAAATTTCGAATTGTTCGAGCTACCGCCGATGCGGTTGCGGAATTGTTGCGGGGAAATTCGATACTTGAGCAAGAAAGAAAATTGATTTTACGTTAATTGCAGTTATTATTAATTTAATTTTAATTAGCGTTGTAATATTCAAAAATTGACCTACATTTCGTTTGGTGGTATATTTTAGAATAAGTATAGAGATTTAATATATCTTAAAGGAATTTGGTTTAATTATAATTTAAGAATAAAGAATAAAGAAGTTCTTTTAAATAAAATTATTCTATGATAAATGCATAAATATTTGATTTAATATTTTTTACGAGAGATAAAAAAATTGTATTTCCTTGAAGACATTGTTTTTTAAAAATTAATATACGGAGGGAATTTAATCAAACAAATCTCGCCACTCTATATGTATACAAGAAGGTATTTTTTAAAAATTTAAAAATTAATAATATAAACTATTTTCTCCTAAGAAAAAGTAATTCTAGAATCGTCGTGTTTATATAATTTTCATTATTATACATATAAAAACACGGATGATTAAAAAAACATTAGATACAAGGAATCCCCATATACTAGGTATACATATTCTGAGGCGAATGGTTTCCTTTATATCCCTTTATGTAAGTACATTATTTGGACTCAAAAGGATTAGAAAACTCATATATTATTTAAGAAAAAACAAATCCATATAAAACATTCACCTTCCCACCCAAATTTCTGGAAATTCGATATAAAACATACTTTATCCATTTGCTCCTGAATTATTAATATTCATGGCTGACAATATTGGGTGACAGGACAAACCGAACAGGGTTACACAGCTGCTGAGATTTCCTATAGAGAAACTTGAAGGTAATCTCCTTTATTCCGCAAGAGCGCCGGCGAAACTTTTAAATAACAAATATTTCAGCGAACATTTGAACAGGATTTATCGAAAAGTGAACATTTAATAGGATTAACATCGATTGTACGAAATGAAATATTTGCCGATGGTAAAGAGAAATATTTATACAGCATAAAATCATGGAAAATTATTTATTACTCTGTACAAACAAACACTCTACAATATTTTATATGAGCCAATTCACTTTTTAAAAAGCCACTTTACATTGTGCAATATATTTATATGACTGAGTTAATGAGGATATTAAAATTCTAGTGGCATCTTCAACATCTGCCTCGTTATTTTTCTTCTTATAAGTATTGTAAGAATGTAGAATTGTTAACAAGACTTCTGGTAGCTTAAGCCGATGATTAAAACTTTAAATAATTATGAAGCAGAATTAAAATAATTTTTTCATTTTGGTGGATGCGTTTTCTACTTTTTGGTGTAAGAGTTGTGGCCATTTTTTTAAATTAATTTACTTAGACTGATGCTTAGATTTACTGTCTTAAATCCATATTTAATCAATCTATTATACCTAAATCTTTTTCAATGTTTAATGGATTATATATTTAATTTGCCAAACTATCTACCAAAAAAAGGCTTACATGAATGGACTTGTTCATCCCCACGAGTGCACGAAAAAAGAACATAAACCTTGACATCGAGCAATATATTGTGATCAATATATTGCCTAATGATTCACCCGGGATTTATTTTTAGTCGAAGCTTATCCCAGCGTGTCTCCTTGGACGTACGTGGCTGTCAGTTTTATCCACGCCGAAAATCCTTCTATCGAACCTTCACCAATGCCACCATCAGATTCGAAATGCTTATTTAATTGTCAGTTTACTGCCTTTGAAGCTCTTTGTTTTATTGATTGGATTAGCTATTTTACATCGTACATGACGTACATACGGAATTTATACTATACACCTTATAGGTATACACAGGCTTTTATAACCAGAAATAAAATCTGTACATGCTTTTATAAACAATACTATTCAGCTCATGGAAATTGATCGATCTCGACTTGGAAACATATACAAGATAGATTATAATACTCGTATACTCGTAGGAAGTTATGTAATAAAGAGGTGTTGATGACCCAATATGATTTAATAATTCAGAGAACGATTCATTTTAACGATTACTGAAGGGTAAATTATTAAATTATTTATCCGCCATTTTAAATTTATTTGGTGATTCTTAATTATCTACTATATTGTTAATCCCAAAATTACATCGCTGAATTAGCAGTTACATGACAAAGCAACGATAATGAAATTATAGAGATGAAAGGAACGAGGGATAGAGATAATAAGGTAGAAGACCTCCCTTTTATTTAATTACTTTATTAAACGTCTGATACCCTCAATTCAAAAATGTTAGCAAGTCTAATATAATGTAGGTATCGTGGGTTCCAAAGAGAAGGCTGGCATTTTAATTATAACGGAAAATTAATATATCCGGACTCTTGCAAAATACCAAAACGATTTTCTTAATGAATGTATCAGGATAAATTATACGAAGGATGCAAGTTTTCACAAAATAAAGCTGCGCTTGAGCAGCATCCTTTGAAACCGATAAAGAAATCGACGGACCGGAATTGCGAATTCTTCACGCAATGCGCTCGTAAACTCCATAAAAATATTTACGGCCGAATTAATCTTATTATCCGGCGATATACGTTCTAGTTTCGCTCCGTTTATTCGGAAAAGGGAGGACCGTTCGGCTTCGGAGGAAACTACAATGTAACAAAATTAAATGTACGTACGAACCCTCCCGTTTTCTCCGGGCCTTATCGCATGGGTGTGGTTTTGTTGCGGTTTCTTTCCGGTTTTTTTTTGCGTTTTTGCGAGGGTTGCAGGTTCTGTGATGTGCAGAAGTAAACGATAACGAATCCCTAATTACACACTATGCAGAAAAAAAACAGTGACAAAAAAAATAAGCTGAAATTTCACCCTTTTGCAACGCTTAATTTTTGCGTGAAACGCGTTTAACTCGCTTAACTGCAGCGCTCGATCGGATAATAGAGTTCAAAGAGACCGGTGCTTCTGTGAAGCCGGAGGTCAGTTCTACATTTCACGAAGTTAACCCGACTTTTCACTTGTTGGGAACTACTAAACCTAATTTATATCGCCTTTCAGAGCAGCCTGTCAGGTAGGCTTCCAACCTTTTTATCTCCCGGACGACCCGTATGAATAAAGACATACACGGGAGCGCGTGTTGAATTAGTTTTATTTATCTTTATGCTCAAAAGGTAGGTAGACACATCAACATTACTTCTTTATATAAAAAAATGAGGGTGGGTTTTTATGTAAACAGTAGATTTAAAATGCATAAATATACAAAGATAAAGGGCGGCTGTTTTTCAAGTTATTTATTTACAGAATGTAAAGAGTGAAAAATGCATCAAAAATTATATACACTATTAATAATAGTGTTAAAAACAATCTGAAAACTCACTTTATTTTTTACTCCCTTTTACAAACAAATTACTAACTTTTCTGAATTAAAAAATATTTTTGTGAACTAACTTATTACTGTTAAAAAGCATTTAAGTACATAAAATAATTTATTAGCCCTTTAAATACTCTTTCGTGTAGTTAGAAGTTTAATACTTGTTTTCCTTTGATGAAAGTTTTAATTAAAATATATAAATATTTATAAAGAGCAATTTGCCTAGTTCTGTTCACTTTGCACGGCACGAAAGAGAGCTCTTCGTGTTTTACTCAAAACCAATAAAATATATTATTTATCGAGATGACAATGGCAATTGGCATATAAAAATAGCATTCCACTATTGTCATCACGTACAACAAGTTTGTAAGAGATCAGATAGGCCGCACTTTACAAGGAGTTCAAGAATACTTTTTATATTTTTCTTAGATTTTCTCGATAAGGTTACGTAGTATGTGTTACCTATATTTACCAAAATTAAATAATTTCACTTTAGGTAACATAGGCAAATTAATTGCCAGTAACATGAAACAGACACAGGCGAGATTGCGTTAATTGAGATCTCTACTGACAATCTTCACTGTAAATTAATTCAAGTTGAATTATTCGTGTACACAGGTAATTGACGTTCTCCGAGAGTAAATCTCAGCTTATCTGTGAATGCACCGTTAAATTTAAAATTTGGTAATCATGGATTAATTGCATGAATAAGCTATAAGGAAGTAATGGAGCGAAAAACTTTCCGATGTTTTAGTAGCTTTTAGACCTAACATCAAAAAGTCAGTTTTTCTTTATCCAATCAAACGAACGTGAGTTCGAAGGGGAAACGGGGAAACATCAAATGGGTGAGATGTTTTGTGTTGTATATAAAGTATCAAATGAATAAAAACATGTGGAAATGCGATAGAGGAAAAACGGATAAGCAGATAATAGAAAATACATGTTTCGCTTGTATATTGACTGCAAATGTGTTTTTTTTTTGAATACGTATCGTACAATATGATCCGATAAAGCGAGCAAAAAATACCGCATAATACCTTTAACAACACGACATAATACACTCGCTCATTCATGATTCTTCAGTCATCATTGATTATTAAAAAAAAACAATTTTACTACTAATTTCACAATTCTTACAATTTTACTGTAATTAGGTAGCTATTATAATTGGGTTTTCGAAGAAAGAAGGCGAATAAAACGTAAAGATGTCGTAATATTGTTATAAAGTTAGAATACTATTGAGACTTTTAACATTAAATTTGTTGCAAGAAAAAGTTTGTAGTAATAATAATTCGATAACGTTTCTCCGAAAATTTCCAGGACTTTTCCAACAATAAATTGCATAATCCAGAGTTTTCCTTTTATATAATTAAGTTTATGGATTTGGAAAAGTAAATAGACTAAGCTATCACTAGAATTGAAAGTTCCATTTTCCCAAATATTTTCTCTCCTAATCATAATAAAATTGATGATAAAGAAATTTCATCACATAATTTATTTAATGCTGGGACTCTGCGTTTTGCCCCGTCGGTCATAATTACATTATGACATGTAGGTCAGAAAACAATTCCAGCGAATGTTTATGCAATTATGTTTATTCCAAAAATTAATTATAAACGTATAAATTCATGGCAGGTAATCCAACAGAAATTATTATATTCAAAACTTATATTATTGTACAAAAATTTGATGAATGTGCAATTCGCGTGACTGAAATAATCCGAGATAAAAATCAGCTATGCATAGGGAAACCTTCGTACTTTTCCTTTTATTCATATTGTAAGCTGTTGATGTTTTTTTTTCTGATTTCGAAGGGTTTTAAAGTGGTTAAGAACTTGTGCATCGATCGTCGAGAAAAATAAACTAAAAATGATGGAAATATCGTGCACGGGACTGCTCCGTTTCCTTTTATTTCCCGTTTTATACATACCTGCAAATTCGAATGAAACGCAATATACGGTTGCTTTATCCTCGAGGCGATTGCGATCGTGTCGAATGTTCCTTAGATATTACCCGAATTGATTTTGGGATTAAACCGAAGTACTGTTTGTAATGTTGGAAAAAGAAAAATAGTAGTAGAATGTAAGTAGCTTAGACAACTGAGATTTGTTTCTGAAGATGCCAGTAAAATATTGGATACATCGCTTGGAATAATATTGCAAAATGTAATAGCACAGAATTATAATAAATTTAAGACAGTAAATGTCGCTTTAAAAGCGATTCTTTATGTAAATTATACGGAGTCTTGACACCGTGAAGATAAGAAAATCCAAGAACACTGACAGGCAGACAGTGGTGAAGCGTCTCGACGCGTCTAGTCACGTTTAACACGAATCAACCTTTCCTGTTGCATTATAAAATTGCCACAGGATAATTTTTTGAATACGATTGTGTGAAAATTATGTTTAGGTAATGAGATTTTCTATAAACAGGTGAACTGGTCTATAAATTAATTGAAACACTGCGGTATTTCTATGTAATTAACAAAACAAATATGCAACTTTAACATCCCGTCATTTTGTGTCGACTCTTAATAAATGTTACAACTTGAATAAATTTGTTTACCGGTTGTATTAGTAACTAATTTTCTTATTTTCTTATCGTATTTTTATTTTGCATAAATTATAAATCTAAGATGGCCTGCATATCTAATGACTTTCAAGTCTCTAAATTAAGCCGGTATAAATCATGCATTTTTAAACCATTGAACAACATTTACAAACAACCCGTAGAGAAATGACTTCGGAAAAACTCCAGATGGCAAGTTGCTGAATATTAAATTGTAAGATTGATCGGAGAAGCCTTCACTCTCCTCTGAATAACAATGAAATAAATAACATTTTTGGCTCATCAATTCTGCACCACTTCTATTCTATTCTTCCAGTTGCTTTTCAGCAATATAAAAATCGATTGTTGAATAAACGTTCGGAAAATTATATTGTCCCGGAAAGAACAAAGCCAATACAAGAGAAGCAAACAAATTTCTTAGAATTTTCTCGTTCGACCAATTTCGCGAGGTACGTTTGCCGACATCTGTCGATTCGCAATATATTCGCCACCTGTGGCCCTTTCCGAGGAACGATCGGTTAATTTATCGACTCTCGCAAACGTACGGACAATAAATTTTTTTCTCGACGTCCTCATATTTCTGTTTTATTATTTTATTTCATTACATTTCGGAGATACGGGGAAAAACCGCCTCAATAAAATTCCTAAACTACCAACATTTTACCTGTAATCATATTTATTTTAAAAATCACTTTTGCCTTTCGTGTCCATTCGTGAATTATGAGAGATTTGTATTTAAATTAAACAACGTAAAAATTTTCCCGATGAGCAAATAAACCCAGCAACTCGGCGATTCAAAATTAATTTCATCAAACAGTTTTTCGTGCGAGCGGCTGTAAATTTTTTTCCTACCGAATTCCAATTCGTTTTTTTCTCTCCTGCAAGTCGTGCCATAATCCCGCAGGTTATTATGAATTCAAATCTGTGAAGCTGTTTTTCAGGGAAATTCTGGCTATCTTTACTGATTATACGAGTCCATTTAGGTAAGCTCGGATCGAATTCTATTATATTAGATTACCTGCTTCCATGAAGTTTTATATCTAGGTCGATTCTAATTAAAGTTCAAATAGCCAGCTCGAAGGAACTTTATAATAATGGAGAAATGCTTCAAACTACTAATAACTTTTGTACTTCGTTTACTTAGTATTTTTATGGCTGCTTAGTTCATAATTAATTATTTAAACACTTCTTACAACACTTACCTATAATACTACAGGTGTATCTAATGGAGCACAAATTTCTTTGCATTTTATGAACAAAATTGTAGATAAAGAAACATTTGTTTCATAATGTACTTTATTACAAGTAATAATTTCCACTTAGAATAAATCTGGAGTTTCCACAGTTATAGAGGGCTATTACAAGAAGGGATAACTTGTATTGATGTGATGTGTGTGTGGGATTTTATATAGAAAAAAAGCGCAGTATCTGTCAGGTATGTCGTACAGAAATGAAGATCACATGCTTATGCAGTGGGCGATTCAAGTTTCAACATAGAAACATAACTCGCCTGAGCGTGTTATCGGAAAAACTGGATGCAATCGTAAATCTAAAATGAAATACGACACTTCGGATTTCACAGTTGAATTTCACGTGCCAATTCTGGTTCTCCAGTAATTTTTGAGATGATTCATATTTTCCTGAATAACGCTGAAAGAAAAATTCGTGCAGAAAAATTTTGTATTTATGAATGCATCTTCCGTTTTGAAGCGAATTTACTAACCTAGTGGTAGCGCTAATTACAAAAATTTCTCCGCTTGTACTTCATTATAAATTAGCTCACATTATTCTGCAGCACGCAAATGGAGTTTCCACATGAGTAAAAATTTATAATGTAAAGTGCTTAGACTCATTTTATATGAACAATTTGTTAACAACTTCATTCTTGTGTCTGGTATGGTATATTTATTAACAATTTTTCGCGGTGATAAAATTCCCATGCAATCAATTTTGATTCTATACAAATATTTTCTATCGAACGCCATTATCCCAAATTGAAAGCATGCATAATTTAGTTTAACGTTTGAACATTTACTGAAAACACGCCGCATGTATTATCATTATAAAATAAACGAACTTTTCGTTTCGCAAACAATACAATTTCGAATATCATACAGAGATTCGAATATACGCCAGGATATTCCAATAAAACGGGAATAGACTTCGAACCGCAATTCGCAAACCTTAGCGCTCGATGAAACGATATTTGCATTTATTTTTATATCCTTCGAAAAGTTATTCTTACGATCCGATCGAAATTCATCGGCGGTTCTCGAACCGCGATTATTCCACAATTGTAAGCCGGTGTTTATATCCCAAAACTTCGATATCGAAACAAGTAAATCCCATGTGAAAAGATGTCAATCGAAAAAAAGTTTTATATGTCTCAGTAAACCCACACTTGAAATGATTGAATAAAAATATACAGCTGGATGAATATGGAGTAAGATGAACAGAGAGTAAGATAAATAGAGAGTAAGATGAATACACGATTCTCTCGTGTAGTTAGATAAATAGGTAAGATCAGTAAAAAGTTAGATGAATACGCTGTTAAGGGAATGTGCAGTAAGATGAATGTGTAGGTAGATGAATATACAGTAAGATAAATATGATGTTAGATGAATAGAATATGAAATTAGAGGAAGAATATGCTGTAGGATGAATATGTATGTACCTAGTAAAATGAATGTGCAGTATGTGGTGGAAGTTAGCCCCGCCTTTTTTGAAAAATCAAAAATTGAATGTTGTGCTGTATTGTGCTCCTCATGTGCTATTCTGTGCCGCTAATATTTTTTAAAATTTTTGAAAAACAAAAAAGTTATACGCTTTTCCTTTTTTTTTAATTTGGCCGGCCCCGCCATTTTGGTTAAATTAAAAATTGAATACATTAATAAAATGTGTTATATTTGTGCTGTCTTGTGCCGTTAAAATTTTGTTTTAATTTTGAAAATTAAAAAAGTTAGGTATGTTTAACATATTTTTTCCCTCAAAATGTTTAGTTAATCAAAAGTTGAATGTTGTACTGTATTGTGCTCCTCATTTGCTATTCTGTGCCGATAATATTTTATATGAATTTTAAAAAACAAAAAAGTTATACGTTATTATTTTTTTTTAATTTTGGTGGCATACAACATATTTTGTAATTACTAATTGTTTGCTTTTGTACCTTTTAATTTAATAATTGATGAAGTCTATTCAATGGTGGGGAAATATGTTGTATCTACGCGTAAGGAATGTTATTGTTAATGTTATTTGTTAATGTTATTGTTATGGCGGCATCGTTGTTTTCTTTTATGTACCAAAGGCGGCAAATGTTTTTTGCCTTTTAATTTTTATATTTTAATTAATTATATTGGAATGTCTATCGCTGGAGAGGGAAGCGTCGAGATTCGGTCTCCGAAATCCGAAATCCATTTTTGTAGTCAGTATTTATAATATATTCATTGTTACACTACTCCAACAGTATTATTATAACGCTTATCGTAAGGATATTTTAACGATTTTAAAGAAAAACAGTTCGATATAATCTTTTAACAGCACAAGAGAGCACGAATACATACAACCAAAATGGCGGGGCCGGCCAAATTAAAAAAAAGAGGAAAAGCGTATAACTTTTTTGTTTTTCAAAAATTTTAAAAAATATTTGCGGCACAGAATAGCACATGAGGAGCACAATACAGCACAACATTCAATTTTTGATTTTTCAAAAAAGGCGGGGCTAACTTCCACCACATATGTGCAGTTAGATGAATATGGAATTAGGTAAATATGTAGTTGAATATAGTGGAATGAATGCAGTACTGTTATACAGTAAATGTACGATTTTATTCCTTAAGAGTTTTGTACAAATACTTACATGATTAGTGCGTCAAAAATGCGCATGGTTATGATTTTGTAAGCAATTTGAAACTCAAACTTTTATTTTTAATTTAGCGCTTCCGAGCTTAATCCGTGCAGGAGAGAAACCATTAAGTTTTCCGCCGGCCTGCAACAATTGGAAAACGTAACTTTCCGGGTCATAAACCACTTGTAAGCGGTTGTAATTCTAAAGGGAGGCGAGTAAGAGAAGAGCCCGCCCTCGGCTATATCAACTCGTGAAACCGAGAAAGTTGAAACATTTTTCTTGTTCAGGCGTTTCTCGGATTCTCCTTTACTTTTTAGCGTTTATGTAGATCGGATTACATTTTTTCTGTTTTCGGTGTACGTAGGCCCGAGAGATAATGTGATCCTTTAATCTTCCTGCTATGTTTCGCAATACCGGAAATTGAGTATTCCGAAATAATACCGTTGATCTAAGGGTTGTCGCTCGACTTTACAGCAATCGCATTAAATTCGGTGGCGTGATATAATATACATTTATCACCGTTTAATTTAACGTATAGGTACTACTTTAATATTTTAATGCAACAAATTTAAAAAGAAATCAAATATTTTCACTCTTATTGCTGAATCAAACGCTTGTTAATCTCTCTAAAATTAAATTCAAAAGCTCTTGTTGCCTAAAATAGCTGATGTAGATTGTACTTACCAGAACCTGATGCCATCAAGACGTCGTTAGACCGTTTATATTGGGGTTTAAGGTATCAGTTTCGATTCTCTCGTGTTCAAGCAGGATTTCGGCGAGTTCGGAGTTAGCTCGTAAATTTATGGGCGAACTTACAAAATTGCGGGCAGGCGTTTCGAATTCATCTAAATTATGGCGATGTATGTAGATAGTTAACGGAAAGTTGGCTGTTATCGCGTAATAAAAGGAAATACGAACTCGGAGTTTCGGTGGTGCATGTGAAAATTTACCTTTAAAGTTATATGTAGGTACCTACATGTTGCGAGATTTCAGAATAATCGTTATTTTTTACAACCGCACATTTTAGGTGTGTTTTATTCGTGTAAGGCGCTTTTTATTGGTATAGATTAGTTAGTTAAATGTTATTGTCTTGGTGATGTTTGTGGTTGTGTAAATTTCTATAAAAGAAGAAAAATCATATTAACACGCAGAAACGCTCCTACGCACACCCTTTTATTTAATTCGTATGGTATGCGTGACATTCGGACGTTTTACGCACATATCAAGATAAAAATCCGGTTTCTATTAGTTATTGTGATGGTCGGAACCCTTTCAAAATAATTAAATCACGAAAATCGCGAAAATATTAGGCGAAATATGTTTCAATGCATAAATAACTCTTATCATGTTCATCGGAGTTAAATATATAAAAAAATCAGGAGGAAATTACTGTAATTTATATTACAGTTCAAGGTATAAGTACCCACTTACATCAGAAACTATCCACATATGTATAACGTTTAACCATATATCCTTTGAGTTTTATAAAACTAGCAAATTATATATTTTACAATTTTCGTTTAATGATTTACAGATAAATAAAATAATCGATATAAGGCACTATTATAGAGTTTTACTTTTAAATATTCATAGATTTTCCCGACCTTGTTGATAGCCTTAAACTTTACCGTAACAAAATAAGTCGCAGTTATTTTTCGAACAAACAACATTGTAATTCTCTTCCCTTATTCGAAAAGAAAAAGGAAAAGTAATTAACCATCAAAATGTTATTTTAGGGAAAAGGCACATCAATCTTTCTGGCCAGCATTATGATATCGAGGGTTTCTTGGAGGTCGTAAATTTTCGCAACAGCCTGGAATTAATGATCTTTTATTATTGAATTATTTTTCCTCTCTAACGGCGTTGCGAGATCCTCGGCTGCGATATTTAAGCGTTTTCATTTTGATTAAGAGGCGGTTTCGATGTTAACCCAATTCATAATAGTAATTCGTCTTTATCACGAGAACAAAATCGATTTTTCCATCCCTTTGTCTAGACTAAAAATTTCAAAACTTGTTGATAGCACGAGCGCTTGGCGTGTTGTTCCTTAATAATTACCGTTCATAAATTGAAAACATAATTCCTGCTATTAGGTATTCAAGGGAATTCGAATTTTCACACCTGGAATCGAAAGATAGTATATTTTATATGTGCTTATTACACTGTGCTATTACTAATATATTTGGAGGTGTGATAATAGATATTAGAGCTATTCCAATTTATGTCTAGTAACACATATTGGTCTCTCCTTCAAATATTTGAATATGTATCTACAAACTCTCGTAGTGGTATGTAAAACAGGGTCAGTATAGTTGCACATGAAAATGGCTAAACTAATTAAAATATAACAGTAAAGTTAAAGGAAACATACCTGGACTAGTCAATAGACTACGTATAATAGATTAGTCTACAAGGATTAACTTCAGTTAATTGGAAAATTAAACTAAACTAGTTGTGTTTAGAGCTAATATGTAGTTTAAATTAATAATAAATTTGAAAAGTACACAAATTCGATTCAGGTATTTTACGTACAGCAAACATTCCTTTTTCAAGTTTCTTTCTAATTTACACCATTTCATAATTTGTAATGTGTAACAGAGCGCGCAGCTTTCTATTAATTATTAATAAAACCGTAGCCTAATTTTTATAAATACTTAACGAGCAATTTGGATTATTCACACCAGCCCTTTTACACTTTCAAATTACCCGAGTTCGAGGGTACTATATGATGAGAACTCATGCATCATTCAATTAGTTAGCTACATACATTTTTGTAACGTTACAGCACGAAATTGATTGGCACGTTTCGTGATAGGGTTCGAGTAAATTATAATGAAGCCCGACCGATATTATTCTCCGGCTCCGGTTTGATAGTTTACGTTATCGAACTACTCTTCCCAAATTAACACTATTTTTGTTCGAAAACCTTGGACTTATCGATTCGCACGTTTTACATCATGTAACCGGATCGAATTGTCTGTATAATTACGCAGATTTCTGATAAAGCGATTGTTGGTGATGAATTAAATTTAGGTCGTCTCGGGAATTAATTAGCGGTTATTCTGCAATCAATTAACGGCCGATTTTGTAAAGAGACATAAAGGATATTTTAACCTTAAAGAATCCTTTAAGCCTAAAGTCGCATTTAAAATTATAGTGTCGATTTTATTAGGAACAATTGTATTATTATAACATCAAATTAACGTCAAACGTTTTTAATTTTCTGGGACATACTTTCGTTTGTACAATTACCTACGTTAAATAAATAAAAGCTACATTAAATTGAGTTAGATGTTTTCCTATAAACAAAACAATTAATTCAAATCCTTGTATTGCAGAAGGAGAATTTCCCAAAGCACTTGTTGCAACGCAACATCTTCGTTCAAATAAAGTAATTACAAGGAAAATATATTCGCGCAAAAGAGAGGACTAGTTTCAGACGGTATAATTTAACGCAGCACAATTAACCACCAGCCTATTTTATAACTAACTAGCAAAAGCAAGTCGTACCCTTCTGGAATAATTCGATATTTAAATTCCTTTCAATAATAAGATTTTCCTCCTTAGGCATACACACACATTCATTGAGCTGTGTTTTCTCATTTCCACGCGGTTCGTACGTGAATACGGCAAGTGAAAATTTAATTAGACTGAGAATAGAGGATAGGAGATATTTCTGAGCCTTGTTTTTGTAGCATAAATTGCTAGGGAAATTGTCGAGGAAACGACCGGTTTTAAAACGCACCCTGCTAATTAAAAAAACGAACCGAATTAAATCATCTCCCTCGCCGGGACTCGGAAATTAATTACGGGCGTTGGATCACCTTCAAAGTCAAACAGAAGTAAGTTATCGAGTGATTTGCAGGTACTGTGTGACCTACTTAACGCCGGTGTTAATTACAGTTGGCATTTGATTATCTAGAATAAAAGTATGTACTATATGTGCGCCATAAAAAAATAGGTTAATAATTCAAGCAAGAGGGAAATTCGCTTAATATAATTTAAGGGCAAGAGTTCCGTAATTAAATTACACACGAATGGTGGAGTGAAGAACGAGCAATGTAAATGATATTTAAAACTTGCCTTTGTTTACGCTATGTATTTTTTAACTGCTCCAAATATTAGGTGGGTGGTGTAGGTACACAGGGAATGTCTTTCAATTTCCTGTGTATTGATCCTCTGGCGTCCAAATGCATCCGGTGTGGTCGAGCTAATAAAAATTTTAAAACATTTCAATTTACATGCTATATTTTTGAATGGTCTGCATGACACGCAAATTAAATGAACATTTTCACTACTATTTCTGTGATATGCTGGTCGTTAGTAAAATAAAATTAACTTTCAATACGAATGTTGACTTTAGCAGCTAATTAAAAACACAAAAGTAATTGATAATTTACTCTTTTAGTATGGATACATTATTTATACAGCAGTAATGGGTAGATTAATTTTCAGAACTTTTATGCGAGAAAAATAAGGATTAATTTTAGAATTTGGAGGATTATTGGAGATAATGGATATAAATGATATTTGAAAAAATATTATGTATTTAGTTTCACTGGAAAATAGCGATTTTAAATCTGTATCCATTAAATTCAACGAATTTCTTTTACAGTAAGCATTTAAAATTCTGAATTCATTACTATCTTTTCTTTTATTAACTTCATTAAATTTAACGAACCACTAGTTTCTTATTTCAGGATTGTTATTCTATCGAAATTGAATTTCAATCGAGGTCTCCGATTTCATGATAACAATTACTTCTTATTTTTCATAATTATTGATAATGTAAATTTTTATGAATAAAAAATTATATTACAAGCCTGTAATATAAAAAAAATGTATGCATGCAATGTATAGATACATAAGATGTAGGTTTAATAAAATATTGAGCCAAATTGAGCCAAAGCTCTCAAATTGCCTACTCAACTATCGTACCAATTAGGCATCTATTCTCAACACGTTTGAATAAACACAAATTAGCTGCTTTTAAGTGAAAAAAGTTAATTAAACAGAAAAAATTCAATTAGTAGGTACAAAAATAATTATAAACGCATAAAGAAGAAGTTTATTAGGTAACGGAGAAAATCTGAACTGATTGCAGTTAGATGTAAATGTGTATTGTCATTAAACACTACTTGCTGAGAAATAGCAATTTTCCCAACAATGCTTTATTAAGTCTGGTAAGCTGCAAGGGAAAGAGGAAACTAACTATCAATTTTCTTGGTAAACACTCCTTTATTTGATTCTATTAGAAAGCGAACGCCTTGTAAAAAGGGTGTTTTATTTATTCGATCTTTTTATGTCCGCTTTTCCAGGTTATTTAGTCAGTGGTAGTGTTTTCCTTTGCGTTGTTTATTTTAACATGGAAATTGTAGTCGGTACATCAATTTGCGTTAATCAATATTTTAATTAACTAATTGGAACTAGGCACATCTAAAATCTCAATTACGCAGTTTGTTGACGTGTCAATTAAACGAAATTAATTTCATGAATTAATTTAGTAGTTAAGTATTCCTAACTCCTATAACTTTAATTGAAAATATGTTTTAAACATTTCGGTTAATTATTGAAACTTTGCTAATTAAGCTTCATCTGATGGTAAAGTTTGGCGTTAGGCAAACTAATTAACTTAACTACTATGATAACTAGAAATCGATTAATTTACCATTTAATGGATTCAATCAAGGTTTTTCTCATCGAGACGCTCCTCTCTTAAATCTATTATCACAGACGAATTCGGCATGTAGCTCGGTGTGAAGATACGTATAATACAATTAAGAATAAAGTTGTTACACTTTTATTCTATAATACCGTGAGGAAATGACCAATTTGCGGCTGACACCATGTATACGAAACACGTCGTTTGAATTCTAAGCAGCCTCTATTTTGATTCGGCGATCGATTATTTTTTTCAAAAAATGACCCCGACTGCCTGAAGTTGATGTTAAGTGAAGTGAAGTGACGTGAATACAGCGAAATGTAAAAAGAGAACTTAATAAAAATTGTGCTGCATGTTCATTAGGTAAAATTGTGCAAAGTTCAAAAAATCTGCTACAGTGATAAAATAATTATATTATATTATTTTCAATAACAAGTTCATCGTCGTCAGTATTTTAGAATAGGTATGTAGGTGTTTTTATTAAGATATTCAAATTTTATGTAATTAAATTTGTTACTATATTCGCAAACATTATCTGAGTTAATTTGTAGATAGTATAATCTAATGTAGGGTAGGGCGGGGCTAGTTGAGCAACTTTTCACTTTAGCGGATATAGCTCATCAATGATATGTGCGAATGACTTGTTATGTGGCTTGATGGATTAGTAATTTATCCCTTAACAAAAGTGTCCATAGTAACTTTTTTGTAACTAGTTGAATTTAAGAGCTACAGCTGTTTAAATGCAGAAAGTCAAGTATGCTCAATGTACCCCATAGGTGAGGTAAGTTGAGCAACGGTATGTTTACATATAGGATATGTTTATTTTTATAATCATCTCTTTATTTATTGTGATTTAGTGACAAAACAACAAAACTTAAAGTGATTTACGAGCTTTCTGTTTAAAATCAGAATTAAATAGCTTAAAAAAATATTAATAATATATTAGCAAGTTTTGGTCGTTGTTACTGTTGCAATTAATACAAATGAAAGTAAGACCATAGCACCTGGAAGACATTTTATTTGTGCCCATTCCCTGCAAGCTTGGCAGTGAATCCAACTTTCTCCTGGTAAATTTCGCAGTAGTTGCTCAACTAACCCCAACCCGCAATTTTAAAATAAAAGTGAGGTCATAAAGAAATCGTAAGAATTATAACCAGAACATCTCTACATATCAAAAGTACAATAATTTTCTGGAATATTAACCCTTACCTCATTGAAAACGGATAATATTTGACTAATACAGACGAAAACTTGCGATAGACGACGTTTTTACTTTTTGGTCACAAAAAAAAACAAAACGCACGGGGGGTTTACTCGCTTGTCGAGGCGCCACTTGCAATAGCTCTGTGATTAGGTCTCCCCCGACCCCTTCTTTCCGCCATAAGATGTTTATGCGTACGGTGAATAGTTTGCGAGATATTTCGATTGCACAACTTACCCGTATGCTCAACTAGCCCCGCCCTACCCTATATAGTTTTATGATAATTTATAAGTGTTTCTAAATAAATGCTTATTTCATCTTTATTGATATAATAAATTAACAATATACCTAAATTTCCTATACTTATTACACAAATTACCGCCGTTGGGCAATTAGTTTTACAGATCAATAGACTAATTTTCATTGAATTTTACAAATGAAACATTAATAAATTGTACCTATTTATTGTACCTATTTGTACCTATTTATTATTTTCCTGAGCACCATCTAAATACTATCTGACCACTTAATTTGGCTCCAATTTCCTGACCATTACTTTCCTGTTTTTAGTTTAATATCTATCTAATATTTTTTGGTAACATTTTGAACTTGAAATCTTTTTTTTATAAGATATTTATGCGGTTTTCTTCCATCTACTGATAATTTGTGGTGAAATACACCAAACAGTACTGCGTTATTTCCTTTAGTATTACGTAAATAATCATAATTTTTGCGGTACAAAATTACATTACAAAAGTCGTATGTAAATCATTCTGTCTATATGTAGTTGATTGCAATTATAGGAAAAATCAATTCACCGCGGTTTTGGTTTCAGATTATATGTGAGCCGGTGAATATGGTATAGCCGGCAAGGTGGGTGGACGAGAGTATGGCCAGAGTGCGGATGTTCAGATGGACATGGATTTGTTTTTGGGCTGCGATAGCTGGACTATGCGCTCTGGCCCCAACCGAGGTAAGTTAATCATTATTGCATACAGGTATTGTACGAGTATAATGCAACGTAAAGCAATATACCTTGATATATTACAATGCCGAGAGAACCGTTGGAAAGTGTGGCCACAATGCGTTTGATAGAGCTTCACATTGCCTAGTTATGTAATAATTAGAGTTGCCATTAAGCTTCACTCTTCATTAAGCTAACTAACAGAGATTGTGAATTTATCGTTATTTCGGCGAATAAAGATTTTATTAGGGACAATGAAAATTTAAATTGCCTGTAGCTAGTCTAAGGCTATAAAAGATACGTCTAAGGGAAGTGAAGAGAATCTCGTACTTTTCTAGTCATCTTTCTTTAAGTTATTGTACTACCGTTTAATCTTGCTGGATTATTCTATTTAAACACCTTCTACTAATCAGCAAACTTTACCGTTCGGATTAATTACTAAAGTTTTTATGGCATTCATAAATCACGATAAGAATCAAATTAGGCCGACTTAAAGAGTGATTTTCTAAAGTTTCCAATAAACGATGTTGCCATTAGTATCTCCATCTAAGTAGTAGGTAAGTGAATCGCGTTAATCGTACTTCCCAATTATCCAGGGATCGTTTCACGACGATCGAAAATGAAAATTCTTATCTCTGCCTCCAGTAGCATTCATCGAACATTGATGAGGTTAGCGTTAACATACGTAAGAGCTCCTGAGTATCAAGAGAATATAAAGTGCATGTTAATTTTGATCCTTCATTTTTAATAGTAAATCTGAAGGATCATTGCATATTGTGTATCTGATACAGGTATATAAAGAATTTTTTTATGGCAGGGTCAACAACAATGTCCTCCGCTTGGGGAAATATCGCCGTGTTCCTGCACGGTAAAGAAAAACGGTCTGGATATTCTTTGCGAGTTTACCGACCAGCAGCACATAATCGACGCCATGGGAAAACTCAAGGGGAAAACTCTGACCATTTTCTATTTAAAGTTAAGACATAACAATCTTAGGAAATTGACCGGTTTCATTTTCCTCGGTTTGGACATCAGACACCTTACAATACACAACAGCAGTTTGTCAGTCGTCGAAGAGGCCTCGCTTAGTTCCATTGGTAAAATACTTTATTCTCCTAAATTCTTTATTTATTTTAACGCTGGAATTCCGTTTCAGGCAAAATGTTAACTCAATTGGATGTATCTCAAAACAACTTAATCCAAGTTCCATCGCAAGCTATAAGAAACCTCAACCAGCTGTTGATTTTAAATCTGAACCACAACAAAGTAACCAGCCTGCACAGCAAAGCATTTCAAGGTTTAGACACCTTAGAAATACTTACTTTGTACGAGAATAAGATCACCAACATCGAAACCGACGCTTTTGTTGGTCTAGAAAAGTAAGTATAAAACTTTTTGAAATTTCAGATAATAATGGGTTAGTTTTCCCGAAAGAAATTGTATGAGTTGATGAGTTGATATTTATAGGAAATTGAAGAGGCTTAATCTTGGGGGAAACGGGTTAACAAAAATCCCACAAAAATCACTCGCTATTCTGGATATGTTGAAGAAACTCGAAATGCAAGAAAATAGAATTAGCGACATCCAAGAAGGCGATTTCGAAGGTAATTATTTTTGTATAGTATGCAACAGTAATTACGTATGAAAGTGTAACTAAATAACACCTTTGTTAACAAACAACTTTTAACTACAGGTTTGAAAAACCTGGATTCATTGGGATTAGCGCACAACAAATTGCGAAAAGTGCCGGCGAAAGTTTTTTCTCATCTGACGGTATTGAATTCGCTTGAATTGGACGGAAATAACATCGACACCATAGATTCCGAGGCTTTTGTCGGATTGGAAGGTAAATTATGGCGTATTCGTCCAGGTTTGTTTTAATTATAGACGGTAAACTGGAATACGGTTCGAAAAAAAGGGCGAAGCTAGCGGGAATTACACGGTTTGGAGTTTCGGTTTGCGATGCAGGTCGAGAGGTTACATGTTTTCCTCGCATCCTATTTTCCTACTACTTTGTATGTTCAGGTTCATACGTTTCGCTAGTTTAATGGATTCTACTTTGAAATAAAAATGCATTTCTTTCTATTGATAGTAGTTAAAAACATTATTGTAGTGCTTTCTACATGTAAGATGCTTACCTCTAATTTATAATAAGCTTAGTAGAATTTCCTTCAACATCTTGTAGTTACGATAAATTATTTAAAAGTAATCTTGAAATTGCTGGAATCTCTCAAAGAGCTTTCCTAAGTGCAGTGTTAATGTAATGGGTATTAAATAGTTGTGCGATTTCTTCCTATCGTGGCGTCTGCCATTAAAAGAGATTGAGGCAGACATGCTATAGCAAAATAATTCCAGTAATGCGTCCATAAGCAAATAAATTACTTGTTCACGCGAAGTGAACGTCGAGGAAATCTTTACGTGAATAGGTTGATGTGGAATTACTTACTTTATCGACCATTCGGGTGGTTCTAATACGAATTTTACGACCCATTTTGATATTTACATCGCATTTTTGAGTTTTTAACATCGAATTTACTACCCTAAATTTTAATGCTTGTAAATTATAGTACTGTTTAAACCACATATAATTTATGAGCGTTATAATTTTATTTACATTTTTATTATTCAATTTTTATGCAGCAAATATATTTTGTTGTTACAAAATAAAAATGAAAGGGCAGGCGAAAGTAGATATTATATTATTATACAAATAATTTGTCTTGCCTTTAGAGAATCTCCAGTATCTTCGTCTCGGCGATAACAATATTCACACAATTCCAACGGACGCCCTAAAAGGACTGCACCGCCTGCGTCACTTGGATTTGAGGTCGAATAATATTTCTTACATCGCCGAAGACGCCTTCGCTGGATATGGGGATTCAATAACATTCCTCAACTTGCAAAAAAACGAGTAAGTAGTGACACATTTGTAGACTATTACTAATTATCATGCATATTCCCTCCTGGTCTAACTTGTATTTCTTCTTGATCCCTCATTTTCTGGCTCTTTTTACAATTTCATCAGCAGTTTTTACTTACTTTACCTTTACTTAATTCAATTATAATGAAAGTCAATACTATCTGTTACAGTATAAGAACATTGACAGGAGTAGTGTTTGAAAATTTAAATTCTTTGGAAACACTAAACCTGCAGAACAACAAGCTAATGCACATTTCAGAAGACGTGATAGAACCTGTTTTAGACACACTTAAAGTAATCGATATAGTGGGTGAGTTCACTTTTATCAGTTTCGAGCTTAGTTTTTTTCTCAAATTTTAATCCTTCATGGCTCTCCAATTACTTCTCTGACGCTTGTTTATTCAATTTCAAGACAACCCCTTGCTGTGCGAATGTGATCTGCAGTGGTATAAAAATTGGCTGCGCAACCTGAGGGACAAAGACGACGATCTGATGCAGAAGAAGCGCGCAGTGTGCATCATGCAGCAGGAGCACAGGGAGTACAGTTTGCAGAGTCTGCCGCTGGAGAAGATGAATTGCATCATCAAGGATTATGGCCTCGTCAATGCGGGGCGCGGAGAAATTTGCCGGCCGATCGGGTTTTTAGCCACTACAGGCACCGTTCTGTACGTCACAGTAATGCTCTTTTAGAATATTATAAGCCTTTAAAAGTGTTGTAGTGTTTTGAAAACTTTGTTAAATTGTTTCGTTCTTTCGAAAAGAACACAAGAAAATTTAGATAGATATTAAAATAATGTAAGTAATTGTTTGACGATCGAATTGTGGTGGTTTTTATTGGTAATATATTTATTCTTTTTATTATCCAATAAAATGTAATGTTTTCATATTTGTTCTGTAAATTTCGACATGCCACCATACAATATTGAATTTTTAATTTAATTATTTTAAAGTGTAATTATTATAATTTAATAATAATAACTTCGTTCTTTAACTATATTCTACTATAATTCGATCTTCATCGATAGTTTAATGGTAGTCTTATTTATAAGTTGGCGATTTAGCATATAGAAAGCATGTAACTTTGCTTCAAATAAAATGCTTCTTATTAGAAAATTGAATTACCTACCAGAATGTGAGCAATCGTAGAAAAAGTATCGAGGAATATTCTGCATAAAACTCCTGCTTTTTACTAATGTATCGATAACATGAAATAAAGCGGGAGTGTTATTCCCATTTTTAATTCTACAATAAGCAGTTCTAAATCCTGTGCATTTACTGGAAAATTAAATACTATGAAACTGTAGCACCTACCAACGAAGCTAAAATGATTGTGTCTCTTGCAATAAATGTATAGGAAGGAACCGATTATTGTTCCGAACACATATAATGTATAAGCAATTGGAAAATTAGGGGTAGTGTAATCCACCGTTTTCTATTTTTGTCCCAACACTCGTTCAGTGGCGTCCAAAAATATTTTTAACGTATTCCAAAGAAAATTATATTGTTTATTTTGCTATAAATGAACAACTATACCAACTATCAGCATCCTTAAAATCAGGTTATTAAATAAACAATTTTATTGAAATACGGTTTTTGGACTACACTTTAAACTTATTTATCGGTGTTCTCCATAACTTTAATCCAAATCTCGATGTTCTATATACTTCAATGTTAGTGTGCTATTGAAAATTCTATTATTTAAATTAAATTCGAATTAAAGAGTAATTCATCGCGCGCCAGTCACGATTTATCGGGGGACAAATTGGCCTAGTACCTATACATATCAAAAGGTGGATTGGTAATATTAACTCCTGTATCGCAATATTTTGTAAAATTATTATTTTTATACTAAACGAAGAACCAAAATATCTGTGAGACAGCAAACATACAAAACGGATATTTTGTGTCTGAAAAAAATTGTATTTTGCATGATATATAGTCAATAATTATGAGCTTCTACTTATCATATCACTAATTGTTAATTAAAAAAACAGTGTTAATTTCACTCTAATAGGTTGATAATTAAGAGAATAAAGTCAAAGCACTAAGTGTTTATAAAATAGCATCACTTTATGCAAACTTCGTGTAAGCAAGTATACTAACTATAATTACCCCATAGTGGTTGTAACATATCATTAATTAATAAGTTTACCAAAACATCTAGTGCATGGAGATTATAGTAAGTGGCTTACGAATTAATTTTGGAGAAATGCATGCATGTGTCGGAGTAATTTATCGGTAAGATTCTACATTTATTCCTCAGATATTTTGAAGGATTAAGGTTAAGTGGCTAAGGGTCTACCATTTTAACCGTAAATGTGTACTTGTATTTGAATTTTATCCGAAAGTAAGAATAAAAATAGCTGAGAAAGGTTTTCCAATAGAATCAGAAATTCGTAAGCCACTTGCTCAGAAAACTGCGTGTTTCTGTATAAGTGGGTATGATTTATAAGGTATTGAAGTGTTTGGAAAAATGTAGGAAAAAATAATAGAAAACTTCGACAATATACTTCATCAATAATATCTAGTGAACCTGTCAAAAAATTGTATTTTTTGGAAAAATTAGTTCAAGTACTACAAATAATTGTAGAAAATTGGAATTGGAAAATTGGAGATAACAATGGGAATAGCTGATTGAATATTTGGAATCAAAAGCAATGTGGGAAATTGGTATTTATGTAAAAATGATGAACTGATAAAACAAGCTCATCGTCTAAATTTTTAATAAATAATTTAGAGAGAAGAAAATTTCAAAATTTAAAAAACTACGATATACAATAGCAAATTTTTAGATAGAAGCAGAAATATAGTGCGAAGATTTTATGGAAAAATCGAATATCGTTGCAACATAAAATATTCAAATATACCCATACCTATTCCATCGTTTAATTGTAAAAATTGAATAAAATTTGCAATCAATTGAAACAAAAAAACAACAGTAAACACGCAGTTTCAGAAAAATTGGAATATGCAGAGTAAATTTGCTACCCTGCGTGTCAAGCAATATTTCCTTCCTAAAGCAGCATAATCTTAAACATATCATACAATGAATCATCTATCTGAGATATCTAACATATCTATTTAATAAATTAAGTATTAAGGTAACGCAATTTATAGATTTGACGTATTTTTGTGGCAATATGTAAGGGCACGCCATGCATAACCGTATTTTATAAAATGGCAGCAGCCAGACCATTTCGAGACATATCCGGTCGCGGCGGATGCACGCTTCGCGTCGGTACGACAAATATAGAAAAAATACTAATAAAATAATATAAATGCTGAAATGCGATATTTTTCTAAAAATTCTAGTGTCAGGTCGTTATCGCGTATGGACGCGAAGTTTCCGCCTGAGACCCACCCCTTACTCACTTTTTATGATGTTTACCTTATTCATATATGTATATGTGAAGAAAAAAATATTGTAACCTCTTATTGAGTATATTATTATATATGGCTGTTGTGTAGAACGTCTCATTATATCTATATCTTAAAATCGTTTTATCAATGTTTCTCATTATGATATTCTATGTCAAAATTGAAGAAAGTATGCTGACACTAGTTCGAGTTTTATTTTTTACCTTTACCAACATTCCCTAAGCTAGTATCGAAAAAACAACAAGAACCCCGCTTTATAAATTTATTTTGGCGTCGAATAAAATCGCCTATTTGTTGATAACAACTGCAGATAAGTTAATTATAGGAAACCTAAAAATTTTCTGGATTTTTTTCGTCTCATCGCTATTTTACAGCCGTTTAAAACGCCAGTCTTTTGGCCTGGCCGTTAGGACGTTTTGGAAGACGGCCAGATATAGAAATCGAGTACAAAATGAACCTGGGATTGTTACGAGTGACGTAAAAATAATTTCAATTCGGTTAGACTATCATCTGCCAAATTAAAACAATACCATCATGCTCACAGAGGTAGATTTAGGAAATTTCTCCATCGATTTTAAATTCCACCAGTATCGATTCGATTAATATAATAAATCGTTGCTTTTATCATTTTTTGGAAACATTATTTTGAATAGTTAATTTGAGTTTACCTAACCTTAAATTTAAGACCTACCCCAAAACGCATCAATAAGTTAACATATTTACATATTCATTGTGATAAGATGCAGTATATTATGAAAATTCCTGAAAATTTCATTACGCTTCTGTTCCCGCAACTGGTTTTAAACTTTCCACTATAACAGTCGAATTAATTATGAAAATAATTTCGTAAGAATGCGCTACTCTATTTTAAGAATGCTCTTACTATCAATTTAATATCTGCCATTAGTACTTTACTGTCCTTCCAACAAAACAAATCGAATCCCGTCTCCAAAAATTCGAAATGACGGTACGTATTTTCGAATAACCAACTCTAGATAATTCATATTGCGGATTAATTAAATGCGTAAATTTGTTAATTAATTATCCAATTAATTTTTAGGACGCCGAACTAACGAAGGATCAAATAGCATGTAAGTATATATTTTGATATTCTTTGTTACATCGTATTGTTTGTTTTTTAATTATTGCTATTATTGGTTTAATTAGTGCTGAAAAATGCTTTCGATACGTTTGATGTGGAGAAAAAGGGCAGTATCGGCACGGTTATGGTGGGAACGATTTTAAGTATGCTCGGAATACAAACCACGGAAAGTATGCTAAAGGAAATTATAGATGAAGTTGATGCAGACGGTAAGTTTATACATTATTCAATTATCTTTTGTTCTCTAGCCGACATTTTTTATTAGTATTTGATGATAATTTAACTACCTAAATTTGAATTTTAACTTGCATATATTATGATTCATAATGATTCATCAACTTACACGAAAATTGTAGACTTTTCTATGCAATAAATATGTTTCCCTGTGAGCTAAAGCCCATCAGAAGTTGTTTTAAAATTCAGCTATAGTTTTTTTTAAAATAAAAATTTCAGGTTCTGGAGAATTAGAATTCGAAGAATTCATAACTCTGGCCTCCAGGTTTATGGTTGAAGAAGACGCTGAAGCAATGCAACAAGAACTGAAAGAAGCTTTTCGATTGTACGATAAAGAAGGTAGTTAGGTAAGTTTTTTGTTCAATGTGTTTTTAAAAAAATATTTTAGGTAATGGTTACATCACTACAAGTACATTGAAAGAAATCTTGAAAGAACTTGATGACAAAATTACCAATGATGAACTCGATATGATGATTGAAGAAATCGATCAAGACGGGTCCGGAACAGTCGATTTTGATGGTAAGAAAATTCAGATAATGAAAAAAAGCTTTAAATACGGATGAATGTATTTAAATGTATAATCACTCCTCTACATATAGGGCTTTTAGATAAATTGCAACATATCTATCCTGTTAAACTCATGATACCACATCTATACATTAATAAAAATTATTATCTTAATTTTCCTTGTTTTAGAATTTATGGAAGTGATGACAGGTGGAGATGATTAACATCACAATGCGGATTTAAATGTTTCTTCCACCTGCGATGCGAATTATCCACAAAATTTGGCTGTGACAGAATATCTTATAAAATGCAGCAGTCGTTAATTATATTCAATGTTACAAACATCAATAATAAAACATTGCGCTAAACTTCACTTTCATACTACTAGCATAATCATTGCAAGAGAAAAAGAAAAAAATTGAACCAAATTATTGAATTTGAAGAGTTTAAACATTTACTAAAAGAAATCAAATATATGTTATTTATTTAATTGATCTATTCAAATATTCTATTGTTGTTTAACACTAAAAGCTTCTGTCATCATATTATTTATTTTTTATGGTAATATCTGGTGCTAATTTTAATTTTATCATTAATTTTATGTTCTATTTTGCATTATCACTTAGAGCAAAATAATTAAATGTAGTCGTATATTCACAGTCACTTAAGTATTCATGTTTCATATATTTTCTTGTCTATTGTTATGCATTCTAATTAACTTCGAAGAAAGCGTTTTTCATGCAAATTAAGCATTGCATTTTAATTGCACAGGGCCGTACATCTGCACGTACTAAATCAATTTCGAGTATGTCGGTTGCGAAATTCGAGAGGTAAAAAAACCAAGAATCGCCGGTTCTATTATTAATCTATTTATTGTGGTTTTTCCTCCCCTCTTTCGAAGGCTATTCACTCGCTAAATAAACTGCCTTTTAGTGTACGGGATTCCAATTCGCGCGGCCCTCCAGCTGGAATTACAATGGTAAGCGATTCGATCAAGTTATTTACCGGAATTAACTTTGTTTAACAAGATTTTGTTACTTTTTATCATCATTTAATTGTGCTGTTCTCCAACTATTTTGTATGTTAATTTACACTCATAAGTTCAAAAATAGGTAACTAATATTTTTTTAAATCTTAGAACCAGATTAGTTTATGTAAAAGTATTGGAACTAATAACTCAATGTTGTTTCCATTCTAGGATGACTTGGACAGAGAGCAACTTTCTAGTAAGTGTGGTTTATAATGACCCCAAAAATGTTGTTGAATTAAAAATTAATTGCAGTGCTCAAAACTACCTTTGATGCCTTCGATGTGGACCGTAAAGGCTACATAGAAGCCGAGATGATTGGAACTATCATGGAAATGTTAGGGACCAGAGTTATGGCTGAAGAGGAACTAGATGTAAGTTATTTCATTCCCTTTTTTCTTCAGTTAAGTAATAAGAAAATTAAACATCAACTGTGCCCTCTAGAGAATCATAGATGAAATCGACGAGGATGGAAATGGAGAGGTGAGTTTCGAGGAGTTCGCCAATTTAGCGGCGAGATTTTTGGTTGAAGAGGACGAAGACACCGAAGCCATACAGTTGGAGTTGAAGGGGGCGTTTCGAATGTACGATAAAGAAGGTGAGTTTAGTAGATTTTTTTTGAACAAGAGTTTTTGACAACGTTCGATATTTACAGGGAACGGTTTCATAAGCATCGAGGTATTGAGGGAAATCCTTAGAGAATTGGACGAGAAACTTACCGAAGATGATTTAGACAATATGATCGATGAAATCGACACCGATGGATCGGGTACAGTCGATTGGGATGGTAAGAATTGATTTATTTTAAAAGCAGCATACTTTTATCAGTTTATCTACGTAAATTTTATCGGTTTGTCCACATAATTATTACATATATTATTACTTTTATTGCAGAATTCAAAGCAGTTATGATTGGTTAAGCAGCGGAAGTATACATATTTCAATTAGCATTTACCTACTTATCTTAGATACCTTTATACCTGCATTGCCTACATAATATGTAAGTAAAATATTAAATAAATTAATTTTATTAATATATTTCCTATACATATTCTAAAAAACCGTACCTACCTACCCATAAACAATAAACTGTTTAAATTGTTTTATCGCTATAGGAAAAAAACACCACGTGTACGAGAAATAATTCACGGAATGAATTACTTAAAATTCGCTGTCAGAATACATCGCGACTAAATTAAGCCCTAATTTAATAGGGCAACCCTCGCGTGCCCGACCCGATGGTAATACCTAAAATTATCTCATACACCTCGTATAATTAAATGTCAAAAACGCCACCGAAGGCGAAATCGCTCACGAAATCGTAACTCGCTGAATAAACTAACAATCAATTTGCTCTGCCGAAGTGGATTATCATTTTATTAAGGGGCGAAATCGAATTTCAAGACATCCCAGATTATTTGACCAAAGGGCACGCCCGACAGGGATCAAAAACGTCCAATTTTAAAGTAATTAGAACTCGCAACTCGCTGATTACTTGTAATTGGATGTTCTAGAGATCGATTTGGATTTAATTAGTATGTGTACAGAGTTCCACTGTTGCGCATAATTCAAGTTTTAATTGATATTGTATGTTTAATAATACATGCACATACAAACATATTCAAAAATGTAATATCTCAATTTCACTGTAAAGTGGGAATAATCATAACTCAGTCATAAATCAGTCAATAAATGGAACTTTTAAATTAATTTAAAAAATAAAGAAAAATCCTTTAGAATTTTTTTAGAAATAGTTTTTATTTTTAAAATAATTTTATGGTTTAAAGGAACTTAAAGTTCTGTACAAATTCTGATGAATAAAAATTAATTACACATTCATTGCAAACAGATTAAAATACGGACCCTTATATTACAATTAAGTAATTAATTATACCTATTTGAAATGTAAAAAGTACATTAAAAATATTAAAGTAAGTTCACACAATAATCTATAAAAAATATCTCAATCCATACAAATACTATAATTACTTACATTACCTAATAATGCAATAACGAACATACAAAAAATTAGAAATTCACTTGAAGTGCATCGAAGTCCGCCAGCTGAAACAAAAATACTCTGTATAAATTCCATGTTTAATTTTTAATCAGTAAATCTCTTGAAACATGAATAATCTGGCAACGTCGCTTCGAGCTATCATTGCCTCGTCTGCGAATATTACAGCCACTTCACAGCTTTCACTTCAGCAATGCATTAACGTGAGATAAGAGGCCTTATGTTCAGGAGCTTTAAAGGAGTCATTCGCTTGCGGGGCCATCGTATTATTCGTGAGTCGCCTGACCGCTCAGGCAAATTTGAACTCTTTATGATTAAATATAATGGCCAAGGTCAGTTCTGTTATTAACTGATTTATTTCCATTTATCTCAAGAATACTCGTGTGATAGACAAATTGTTGATATTTTTAAAATAAATGACCTTCTTGCGATGCTGCTGGATTGTTTGTTTACCGGCTTCGCGATCTAATTTGAGATTAACGAGGAAATTGCATTTTTACCACCGCTGCATTTTAATCGCCGAATTGTTATGACAATTCGATTATTAAAATATAAACAAAAACAATCTCCTGCCAAGTTCAATCGTTAACTTTGATTGATAACAGGCGATACTTACTCGTATTTTACACAATTCGAAAATAAATTAACACGATGAGTGCCAGTAGACCCACGCCAAACTAGGTTGGTACTTGTATGTAAATTAGAATCAGTCAAGCAAATGGAATACAGTTTTGAATATCCATAGGGTTTGCATTGAACCAGGAAAAATTACATAATCATCTAATAGTTTATTATTAATTTTAGTTTATTTTTGTACAATACAAAAATTAGACTAATTTGATATCTTTTTATTATCTCTCATGTTATCACTGTTTTACTTCTAGTTTTAGATTGAGTAGAAACATTATACACCTTGATTCATTTCAGTTTGCAATATGGTTATTTCTATGAGTTTAACAAAAAAAGATTATTAAAATAACAGAGTGAAAAGTTTCAATGACATAATATCACTTTTTCTTCTTTATTAAGTGTCTAATGGAAGTTGTCTTTATCTACCTATAGAATAAATAACCTACATATATTGTAAACTAAAATGAATCAACCTGTATATAGGCTTTGATAAAGGATTTTTCTTTATCTGATAATCTTTAAAATAAACTGCTCCACAAAAGTTAAGGAAGTTCGCAAATTTTGCAATTATTTTAAAATTTACAGACTTTTTGGTCACCAAATTTTCATTTATGCGAAATTAAATGTTTTCTCTAAATATCTGAGTGGATTTTTTGTCCCTACCTCTACAACTCATACTAAATTTGGCGATCAAAAAACCTGCAACTTTTAAATTAATTTCAATATTTGTGAACTTCCTTAACTTTTGTGGAGCAGTATATATTTAGGTTTGTCCCAACCTTGTCTTTGAGTAAACTAAAAGGTGATAAAAAATAACCTACATTTCTAATGGTACCAAAGCAAAATATTATACTTTGGTTCATTTTATGGTACTAAAAAAATAATCTTATTTGTTTTGCTCATATTAAAATTTGGTAAATATTTGAAATTGATCAAATCGATTAATTCGGTGAATGTTGGTTTTCCCGACAGTTGGACGCGCATTATAATATCTATCTTTTATCAATAATTTCATATCTTAATTTATTTTTCTCTTCCTAGTAATGATCCTATTACTCATAGAACTTTAAACAATCTATATGCATACATATTCATCAATTCAATAGGTCAATTCAATACACCACATACAATATAAAGTTTCTCTTTTTTTGCATCTGTATTATTTTACTCCTTTAATCCTTTACTCCACACATCTAAATCCTGTACCATCCTCCAGAGTGAATCCAAGTGAGTCCAATTCTTTAAAATATAATCATCTCCAATAATCTAATTACAATATTTCGTTCGTTGTAGTTTCGAACTTGTTGAAATGGCAACTTGTTGAACTCGGTTAGATCCAGTATTGTCCGTTCTGACGAGTATCGCTTCGACTACTGCCCGTTGCTCGACACCTCGCTATACCGCCTATCGACGTTACTCTTTGCATTTGGCATCGCCGCGACCGCGTATTTCTCTTAATAAAATCAGTAAAAAAAAAACCGAGCAGTACGTAGGTTAGATAGGAAGCCGCGACTGTGTTATGGGATGTGATCAGTTTACGATTTCGAAGATTTTCAAAATTGCTCGATTTGAGTGACAGTGAGGGAAGGCGAATGTCAAACGGGTTTTCGTAACACGTGTTGTCGTCCCTAATAGGAGAATCATGAACGGGCGAGGCGGCGTCCCTAAGGGTAGCCAAATTCTGTCCGGTTTGGCCGAAAATGTGGGGTTAGAAACCGATCATTTGAACTTCTTGGTGAGCCAATTCGCTGCTCTGCTGCTGTCTACATTGTACAGGACCGTTTTGCATCCGAAAAGGGCCAGTACTCAAGTTAGACATGCCTTCGGCTTGATCGTGGGGTTGTGTTTAGGGTACTTTTGTTTCGGTTTTCAAGCCGTACATTTGGCTGGTCTACCTACATTATGTTATGTGGTAAGTGCATAATTTATATAAATTTAAATTTATATTCACTAGGTAGACCTGAATGTTTTCAACATAACTGTAACCTAAACTTGTAAATTACCCACGTAATGGATATATTCCTGCACATTTTAAACTTCAGTGTAATAGTTTATTTTTAGTTTTATTCTGCCACATATTCAGGGTGTTGGTTTAAAAATTTGTTTGTTTAATTAGGTCATGCAAAGGTGGGGTGCTCAATTAAATTTGATTAATGCAGAAATTAAAAGTTTCTTAATGTTGGTTAAATAACTGCAGAACATGCGTAGGTATTTTGATGGCATTTTTTCACGTCTTCCCAGCATTAAACAAATTAAATTTTATACAATCCATTAGAAGTTGACCACAAACATTCCATATGCATATCCATTATTTTTGTAGAAAGTAGGTAATACAGATATTACGTGATATTAATAATTTAAAACTAGGTAACAAAATAATTGCATCTCCTTACGCATAAATGATTCGTAATTTGCATAATTGTTATTAAAATTATTTGAATTTCGTATTGAAACAATTTCCCGGCAATGGTCAGGATTTTTAAATACCTTTGCGAGTGTTGTTTCAAACATCATAAACCGGCAATCTATTTCGTTATTTTCATTGCATTGGAATTTTTGATATGTTCGTTTAATAGCATAGTTTCAAAACCAATAAAAACTTTCACGATTTTTTAAACTGAGATTTCGCAAACGCCTCTTTAAGTAAAGATAACACTTTTCAACGTTCCTCATAGGTTAGTAATAACGTCATAGTTGCCATATTATGAAAATTTGAAGAAATATTTTAATCTAGAGTTGTATGAAATCATCTAAAAGTTAGATTTTGAAAAGTTCATGATGTTCAAATTTTTTACAAAGGTGAAAAAATTTACATTTAACTACGTTATTTGAATACGTTATGTATAAGGTATACTACCTACTTATACAGTGCATTTCTTTAATGTCCCCCCCCCCTTTTATTTTTTGAACGGATCAACTTAGAAAATTGAAATTTGGGATAATGAAACTAATGCATGATTACTATATTTTGGAGTAAAATTGACAGATGAAAATTTCAAGATGGCGACTGGGCGCCATCTTGGGAAATAAATTTAAATGGAAAGGGGGGTCTTGTGATACATCATTTTGAAGCTCCTGGCAAATACTCTACAACCCTGAAATATAAAGTCAATATCTGCACCCATTTCAAAATGGCGGAACATTTAATAAAGATGTTGGTACTTGACCTGTTATTAATCTCGTGCATTGAAAATTGCTTTAGGTTTACTACAGTTAATTTTAGCAATGTGTTCAAACGACCAATGATTTATTCGTCCTCTTCATATTAAATAATACCGAGTCCTAATTTATTCTGGGGTTTTATTTGGGTCATCATTAAATAATTTTCATTCTATTCATTCAACTATTTGACGTACTTTTCAAAAACCACACGTACACGTGTATGTATGTTTTCATAATTATGTCGCTAATGTTTCTATGCTGTTAATAGACTTATACAGAGATCTAATTTAAAAGCCCTTTATCTTCGCCAATATGGTAATTGTAGTTTTATTATTCCCTTTTCCAAAGTAAGTATGTTCTATCTGGAGCACTGGAGAGTTGTTGCTTAATTTGTTCATGTATTAAAAGCTGTATATCAATGCAGCATATTGCATAATATAGGATTTCTTCTCCAGTGTCCGATTGTTCAAGAGGTTATCGGGGACTTGCATCAATTGTTTGCTATATTTTTGTTGGTTTACTATTTAATCTTAAATATTATTGAATTTCTCAATTTCAACAATATCAGGCGTATTATTCATTATTAAAGGATAAAATTTTATATTTATTTTTAAAAATAAACCCTACCTTTTATGCTTGCTATCGTTAAAATGCTACTTTTTAAATCGTACTAAAATATTTCTGCGATAAATCGCGGACGTCTTAATGGTTGCAAAATAAAATGTCCGTAGTTTAAATGCCGCAAATTTTCTATTACTCAACGAAAATAGAACTGTAACCAATTGAAAAGTACTTGTTACTTTATTATCGACTGGCCTCATTCCAGTCCAACAAATTTGTACAGTTAAAGGTTGAAATGTTCAATTGAATAATGTAGTAAAAAGGGTTATAAAACCTTTGTACTATAAGTAATGCAAATTAAATGCGGCGAGGTAATAAAAAGTTGATGCAATAATATTCATGTAAATTGGTAAGTACTAAAAATATCTAAATGTAACTATTAAAATCGTTTCAATGTTTTTCCGATGTTATTCAAATTTTCGAGTGCATGTTCCAGAAAGGAAAACAAGCGAGAACATTTTATTCCCACCTTAACCATGAACAAAATACATACAGGTCGTTTATATTGCTTTAACCCTTATCTGTTTACCTTTACTCAATGTTATTACAACATCGTTATTCTAATTGAGTGTAATTAAAGTCGATCTTTGCGAGTCTTTTATTAGACATTAAATAAATATACATAGATTTTTTTTAAATTGCTTAAAATAAAAGTATTTTTTTTATTGGTAATTTCTTAGGAACATATAGCCAGAGATAAAAAATGGCATTTATAATATTTTATGTGTAATTTAATATACAACATAAGTATTTTACTGGGAGTACAAATCAACGAACAATTTTTGTTTTACAGTAAACGATTCGTTCTCTATGAATAAATTAACTTAAAAAATCTCGGGCGTGTTATTTGCGTAATTTTGCGATGCTTAAATTTTACATATAAACAATTCGAGTTCTCCAAATTTGCAAAAATGAGTCAACTGTAAGCAAGTCATGCCAGAATGAGATCACTCGGTAGTTTTAAAACGTCGAACGATATCGGAGTCGTATTGAACAGTAACAGTAAAATCTCATTTCGAATCGATCAATGAATGGTTCATTAAACTTCTTTATACCCGCAATTTATTAATGGCTTAATTTATGATAGTAATTAAGATCGAAATCTAGCGTAAATAATATACCTAGTCAATGGTGGATCACGAACCACGTTAACATGAAGTTTAGTTTAAGAAATTACGGATTTTTTTACACATTGTTTATATACGTAGATATACTAAATTATTTGTTTTCTTTTCAGGTGATGGTAACTCAAAATCCTCATATTATGCATGGTATGGTGCTAACAGTGGCCTTACTTTACCTTTCCTGCATCCACATACATCGGATAATTTATGATTACGGCTCTTGTGGTTTGGACATTAGCGGTCCGCTAATGGTCATCACACAAAAAGTGTCTTCCTTAACATTTAGTCTTCATGACGGTCTTACCAAAGCGCAAGATGACATGACGAATAACCAACAATATCATGCAATATACAAAACTCCAAACGTATTGGAGTATTTCAGTTATTGTCTGATGTTTCCATCGGTAATGGCCGGCCCCTTAATTTTTTATAACGACTATATAGATTTTATAGAAGGGAATTCGTACATAAAAATTCCACATGGATCACAATCACAGGAGGTCGTAAACGAACCGAATCCAATCAAAGCAGTCATCAAAAAAGTGATAATAGCGCTGTTCTGCGCGTTTATTTTCATCAAGTTTCTTCCAAGATTTCCCATCAGCCGGGTCAAAGAGCAGAATTTCGTCGAAAACACCAGTATGGGATATAAATTTTGGTACCTTACCGTCAGTACAACATTAGTGAGATTTAAGTATTATTTCGCGTGGACAATGGCGGACGCCATTTGCAACAATAGCGGTTTAGGTTTCTCTGGATACGCCGAAGAGGAATCCGAACAATGGAACAAAGTTTCCAACGTGGATATTTTGCAATTTGAATTCGCGACGAGTCTAAAGCAAGCTATAGAAGCTTGGAACAAAGGGACGAACGCCTGGCTGAGGATGATCGTCTACGAAAGAGTGATCGGCTATCCGACGGTCGCCACGTATTTACTCTCTGCTTTGTGGCACGGGTTTTATCCCGGCTATTATTTAACATTCCTGAGCGGCGCCCTTTTCACGTTCGCATCTCGGCAAGTGCGAAGGCACGTTAGGAACTACTTCATGGAAAGCAGAGAAGCGAAACTTTTGTACGATCTGATCACGTTCGCCGTTACGCACTTCGTTTTAGCTTACATTACGTTTCCGTTTGTTTCATTGGAATTCTATTCGTCTATCGTGTTATACAACAAAATGTTTTGGTGTCTTCACATCGGCGCCGCCGTCGCTTTAATATTCGTACCTAAATTTGTGCCTAGAATGGAAACTCGAGATTTGACTTCCAAAGGAGGAATCGCTCAAGCTCTGAGACAGGCGGGACCATATTCCCAAAATGACTGATATTCTAAGTAGTTTTTAATAAATTCGAAAATTTTATATACCTGTATTTCAAGAAAGAACGTGTCGCAAAAGAGCTGAGAGTTGTTAATATTGCAAATACAAATAAGAATCTTCCAAGTTATTTTTTAACTTTTATTCAATTTCTACACCGAACAGTGTTTTATTTAAGACGTGTTCGCTGCAAATACTGCCTCATAAAGACAAGACGTTAGCATGGTGATTTTGCCGATCAGTGCCTTTATTTTAATAAAATATTCAAAAATTACGATTACTGCATTAAATTGATGTAAGCGTTGTTAAATATGTTTATTAACTTGACTACACCATTCAACAAGGACCATTGTTAATATCTACATATCTTACACATTATCTACCCTAAATTAAATGAGGTATATTGCTATATACGAGTATGTCATTAGGCCGTATTTATAAAAAAATTATAAAACCTTTTGCTTCAAAAAATGAATGAACTGCTTCAAGGTATATCCATAAAAAGAAGAGAAGGAAGAGAGATTCTGCTTCGAGGACCCAGCTGTTGCTATAATGCAAAAGTTTTATGGTTTTAAAACCTTTGTTTAAGGTTTTTTCCTCGGTTTTTTTCTCTTATATTTTCCCTCTACCTTTTACTTCAAAGTAAATGCTTAATTTTTATAAATATGGACTATTCGTGTTTAAACTATGCTATTGATAAATATTTTTCACTCCTTAAAGTAAGCCTCTTTTATAGGCGGAGGTAGCTATTGATAATGTACATCAGGAGTTCTTATAACGTGCTTCCTAAATGCGTGTAAATAGATGCCGGGATGTTTAATTTTTGAACAAAAAAAATAGATATTTTTTATAATTTATTTTAAAACCCTTCCCTATTTGGCTGCTACGAAAGAATACTTTTATCATAATTTTTGGTAATGTGTTGAAGAATTTCGTATTAGTAACCAAAACCTTATAAAATATCCAATGTAGTGAGTTGTCTTAATAAAATATTTTTTAATGTTTTTTATTAACTCCAATTTTATGAAAACCACACGAAATTGATTAATTCTAATTAAATGTTTTTGTATGAAAAATTAATCAAATATAACTAAAAAAGTAGGGGTTACAAACAAAAATATAATCTATGAAAAGCTTTGTGTTGTGTATCCCTGATCAAAATTTTATAAATATCTCAATGTTGATATATTAAATACCCAATTAGAATAAATCTCTTTTAAAGAATTTTGTCAAGTTTTGAAGATTGACTAACATTTTCTACACGCTATTTACACATTCTTAAAAAATTACGAAAAAAGCTACCGAACAAAAACAAATTACAAATACATCAAAATTGTCAGCTCGAACAATTGATAATATTGATTGAAATCAACACGTCGCGTTCTTTTTTGAAATATCACAAGCATTTTACGCGTGTAATGTAAACCAACTGAGTAAACAGAACTGATTTTTCTATACATGTTATATGAAAGTAAAGATATTTGGCATTTCCGAGTTTTGTTTTATATGTTGAATGTTGCGCTCCCAATATTCATTCGAAAAAAAACTTGTTTTATTTTTTGTTACGAAATATGTGTTACAATAATTAAATGTTTGTTTTAATATGCGTTTTTCATTGAATTCCTTTTGGCTCCCAAATGAAAAATAGTAAAATTGCAGTTTTGAACTTACCTAAAATCACCATTTGTTTAGTTTTCGCATCTTCCCCATCCAGCGTTGATACTACACAAGTATAATTTCCCGTAAGTTCCACATTTACTTTTTTAATTTTTAGCGCTCTGTAACAACGAGGACTATCGATAGGAGAATATTGAAGATCCAAGCGATTTTTTAATATTCCTGAAAAAGTCTTTCAAATTAAAATATAACCACAGTGAAAATATTGCAGTGAAACCAAATGTTGGTTTCTTTTATTGACTGTATAGCGTGATAGGGAATATTAAAACAATCAAATTGTAATTAAATGGAAAAAATATAACTTGATTAGAAAGCTTAAAAGACAAAGAGATATCTGTATTTGTAATGTATTGGAATTTGATTAAAAATTTCATTTTTATAATCGTACTTATTAAATTATGAAAAAATTACGAAATTACGCATATAAAAATAAAAGTTTCTCCTTATGTAATTTTAAACCTGTCGATTAACTCATAAAAATTTGTATTCACAAAGTGCTGTAGAGTTAAAAAAACGTGAATAGAAAATTTACCATTTTCTCGGGGCTCGTAATTCGCTATCCACTGATAAATTGGATTCGTTTCGTGATTAAAAAACCATTTTACAGTCAACAAGTCGGAACGTTCGTGCTCCTCCATAACATAAACGCAATCCAGGATTAATTCTTCCACGGGAAGCCTTGTTAAACGCGGCACGTTTAATTGTTGAATTTTAATAGCGTACACCGAGCTCCATAGCACTAAAATTAAATTAATTACTAAATCTACTTTAAAAACTTTTATTGTTTTTTTTCTCCGCATATTTACGTTCAATAAGGCGTCCTAATTTCATTCGAGCAGTATAGGTACTTTATTATAAAAAAAGTCTTACCGATAATTGAGAGAAATTGTACAAAACTTTTCACAGCACCGGTTTGCATTTTGCAACTTAAAACTTTCAATTAGGCGGCGATTGGAGGAGTTGCGAAGTTGTTACGAACGCGACCGCAAACTGCCCCCTAATCCCCTTCGAATGCTGATTGATGTGTGTATGCAACTGAACGTAAACACCTTTGATCAAAAGGGCGGTTTGGAAGTTTTTAAAGAGCAACTTCAGGCGCAAGCTTAATCACCGTACATACAGTCGTGAAAACGAGTTTCGTCAACACGAGGCTATTAAAAAGTAAGGAATAAATAAAATGGAATTGAGGCTTTTGTCAAGATTATTCCTTTTTTCTTCATAGAGTAGGTAAATTGATTTTGAGCAAAAAAGTTTGTTATTGGCTATAGTAACGTGCACTGTTCAATTTTTTGAAATGTATTTCACATATGATTACTAACGTAGGTACGGTAACCTTAGGTAGTAATTAAGGAAAACATAATATTTGAAGATAATTGAATAGGTACAGTACAGTGCTGGCAAGGTAAATAACAAGTTCAAGTCACTATAATTAGGTATTATTATTGGTAGACGACGGATTATAAATAATTTTAATCACTGGTTAATTTGATTACTTTTTTTAAAGAGAACAATAACGTGCAGTAATTAAACAAAGCTAAAAATACATTATTAGTAATCTCGTTTGATAATTATAATAACAAACTAGTACCTATACGGTATATCAAGCGCCGAATGATAGTGATTTCCCACGAGTTGGAACGTGAAGAGTTTGTACAACCTTCCCGTACCTATTACTATTAATAATCATTTTCATTAGCATATTCGACTTACTATTTACTTTTTCTACAGATATTTTTGTTGGGGTTTTAATCATATTAGAAAAAACAGCTATAAAGTAACGTCAATTTCTACTCTAAATTCTAAAGAATTTGAGGGCGAAGTGATTTTTGAATCACCATTACCAATAAATTTCTTAAATTTCTTTATTATTATTCACATGTATTCAAACAACATATCTAAGTCTGTAAAAATGTTTTTAATTTTACAATCAGCAATAAATAGTTACCTACACAAATACACATTTAATAAGTACTTCATAATAAAATTATTGCTTTCTAAATTCTCCGAACTGTTTTGTCTGTTGAAAATTGATTCGATCCAATAACAAAACACTACATACATTTTCCTTAAATAAATAGTATCTACATTATTATTCCATATAACTGACAATATTTTTGTTTTCAAAATTTTATTATTATCGAACATGAGCAATATTAAAGATAAAGATTCTTATGTAAAGAGTCTATGATTCCTCGGTTGTTCTTATTTCATTGCTGAAATAAATTGCTACCTTAAAAATATATTAAACTATGTCTGTAAACATTTTCATAATCACTACTAATAGAGTAACAATTCTACGTTAACTATTCTAAAACGTTTACTTATTTTATACTCCTAACATATATGCATTTTTATCAAAATAAATAGATTTATAAATAATCATTAGTACACTTTCCAACCAACGTGTCTTAAAAAAGTACAAAATTTGATACATTCTTAAAGAGAAAGTACGTATTCGACAGACTTTAACAATTTTCTAACGTAACTCCTTAATCGCACTTAAGTTTAGATTGTTTCACGGTGATCAATGCTAGATCGAAAGCGTGTCTTAATACTGATAGAAACAACTTCGTCAACAAATACAACAGCATCACAATACATATGCCACACGCCAAGAAGAAACCCAAAACATCAAACATATAGTACTTCCATGCGGGCATTCCTATAACAGAACTCCTCAGGTGCTTTGCTCCCTTGTGCCTGATGATGTACTCCGTCCAAAACACCGCTCTTCTCAGACTGGGAATTTCCTCGTCTTTGAATATATCGCCCATGAGTTTGGCAGTCTGCCTGTATCTATAAAAACATTTTACATTTGAGAAGTACTGTACAATACAGAAAGTTTACAATAGTTTTATAGTAGGTGCATTTTTGCTGGGTTTGTACTTACTTAGGATTGTTCATGACTTCTTTGATAGCTTTAATCAGTATGTCCTTATTGATTGTTCTTTTATCCAATTTAATACCGTATCCGCGCTTTACCATTCTGTTCACGTTGGTAATTTGATCGCCGAAGAAGGGGATGCCGATCAAGGGTATGCTATTCGAGATGGATTCCTGCAGGGATTGCAGTCCTCCTTGCGAAATGAATAATTTTATGTTCGGGTGTCCTAAAATTTAAGAATTAAGATTCTAAATAGAGATTTGTCATTAAGTTAATATAAAATGTACATATTATATTGACGAAATTGGTGGTTAATCGGTCGAAAGCAGTTTTTAATCTCTTTAACTGTTTATCAGTATACAATTTAAATAGATAATCTAATGAACCATAAGAAAGTCATTTTAATCTTTGGTGCGATGTAAAAAATACTCGAAGGGGATTTCCTACTAATTTTATAAAACAAAGATTCAAAAAGTAGATAATTGGATCGTCTCGTGCAAACATTTTCCATACCTATCAAGATTAAGAGCTCGATCTTTGCATTCTTAATAAACTTGACAACAGTCGATAAGCCACTTAAACCTTAACGCGAATAAATAAAGTAAATGAGTTTTACATTACTTTTATTCTGCTAATTCACTAAGGAATATTTTCATGATATACAAATAAAAATCTCTGTTCGTGAATCGCTTCTAATTTGTTATCGCAATTTTTTTCGAATTATATCAATAAAAGAATTTAAAAAATGACTACTTACTTAAAACGTCTTGTTGCGGCATCCATTTCTTGATAAACACGTTACTAGGAACACTGGTCATGTTGCAGTCCGTTTTTAAAATCACCTTGTAAGGTAGTTCTGTAAAAGCTTCCATTACAACCCTCTTGAAATTTTCTGTCAACACATTGCACTTTACGTTGCTTCCTAAACTGAAGTAGATCACTTCGTTAAGACTGTCATCCAAAAAGGATTGTATATCCTAGAAATAACAATATTTTATAGTTCTCAAATAAACGAAAACAAGTGCACTATTGAATATTTGAAGTAAATATTTCATTGGGTATTGAGAAATAGTACCTTACGTGGATATAGTTCAAAGCCACGAATAAAGTTCCACCAAAATGACAATAGGAAATATTTAGTTGATAATTCCAATATATTAAGTACCTTGAATAATCTTACCTGAGGTAAATCCCGGGGCGGTTTTAAGTGCATACCGCCGCCTATAGGGATGGTATTCAAATTGATAGGTCTCATATTGTGAAAAAGCGGATTAGTACCGGTCAACATCAAACTAATGTTATCCTGGAGAACGTCAAAGGGCGGCAGGTCGTCGCCGAAGTACTTCTTCATGTGCTCGTGATGCGTGGGAAACGTCATGTAATTGATGACGTACTTGTAGGCCACGGTGTAGATGAAGCTCCTCACCCTGTCCATGAAGGACAAGTTCTCGCTGTCGGCGATGTCCAGGTTGGGATCCGGGTTGATGACCGGGTGCACCAGGTTGCCGAGCGAGTCGTGGTACTGCATCGCCGGATCCAACGAGGCGATTCCGATAACGGGGCATTTGAACTTCCAGCCGAAGGCCAACATAGACGGCATGTGCGCCTCCACCAACACGACATCGAAGTGGTTCTTTTCGTTGTGCAACAAATCCTGCACCTCCGGCAGGTTCATTAGGTAATCGTTGGCTTCGAAGAACACCTTCTGTATCACCGAGGCGATTTTGGCGTAGGTATTGGACTCGTCGCTTATAACGTTGGAAATTTCGTGCTTTTCGTAGATCTTGTATGTGTAGCTGATGTCGATTTCCTTCAAGTTGTAATTGGAGAGGTTCCTTAGGGGATCGGTGGTGATGACGGTGACATCGTGACCTCTGTTGGAGAGTTCCTGCCACAGCGGCTGGAACGGTAGATGGTGACTGACCGATGCTATCGTGATTATTCCCAAAATTTTCGCTCCGTGTGTCGCGTATACCGACAACGCGATCACTATCAATATTGGACTCATATTCGCTTTGAAACTGACTATGTGAACTTTTTTGATTTCCTTTAAATACTTTCAGGCTAATCTCGAAACGATAGTAAATAGGAAGAGAAATAACAACAATCCTAATTTATCTTTTGTGTAGATTGATAATGATTTTTGATATCGAGAAGTAACTGGACAAATCTATAGAATGTTGTATAATATGCCAAATAAATTTAATTGTATAAAACTGTTTTTACAATAATTGCACTTAAAACAAACTTGAATTGTTCTGTAAAAATGCACTTATATACTTACCCTATATGCATAAGTATACAATTTTTATGTTAAATTATTTAAATTAATTATATCTTATAAAACATATGCAAAGTAAGATATAGTTTTGGGGAACTGAAAGCGATAATTAATTTAAAAATGAGGTAAATATTTCACAATGAAAACAGGAAATCTTGAGGTAGAACTTCTGATGAAGAACCTATAATAGAAAAAAATATATTGAAAATATGGATTTAAAGTATTACACAACATTAGATTTTATTAGAAACAGATGTATATCAAGACAAGCCATAAAAATACAAGACAGTCTGTTCTTTTCAAGTAGGTTATATGTTTGATATGCAGAATTTATTGACGAATATTTAGAATAAAGGACTAAATGCATGATAAAGAGTCGATTTATCATTATTAACGCAAAAAAGTGATAAACATGTAAACACATAAGTACCTACAGTTTTGTCCATAAATGATACTCACTTCTAAAATACTTCTCTTTAAATGACAAATAATCTTTGAATAAATGCTTTCCTAAAAAGTTTATCAAAATGGCAGTAGGTAGGTACTCAAATAAAATTCATTCTTAACATATAGTACTCCATCTGTCCACCAAACGGATGTTTGATATTTACTTACATATGTACAAGGAAAATACACATTAATTTCTATTAATTTATTTCAATATTACCTGGACTAGTAGAATTGAATTTCCATATTTTTTGTGTTTAATTTCATTCATCTTAAAACTGTATAACGGATCAAAAATTATTGTCTATACTATCAATAACCTTAATTGACCTTAATTAATAAATATTTTACACAATATCAAATAAAGCCATCAGTCTATACAGTTTATCAGTCATTGCGTAATTAAGGCTTTAGATATTGTTTTTATTTATTAGACTATTTCAGGTGTTATCCTCGAGTTTTTATCAATATTGTGGAGAATCCTATAATTTTTTTATCGTAATAAATGTTGCAATTTTTATTTATACGCATTAAAAAATTGTACGCATAAAGAATTATTTCGTTAAATAATGATCGAAATTACCTACACGAAATTTAAAAATCCTTAACACTTAACACCTTCATTTTTAATTTTAGTTCGTGATTAGGTACTCGACGATTTTATTCATGATTAAAACAAATTTACATTTACATATGTATGTAGGTACATAATATCAGGTAATTTTCTTATTTATTTCTTTTTGCAGAACACATCGGATTTATACGAGTACCTACAAAATGAAAAAGACAATAATAAAAGAGGTGATAGTTTATTTAACACTCTCTAATTACAAAATTCGATAGCTAGGATCTCATAATCTATAAATACCTCTTGCCTTTATAGAAGGCAGTTACCTTCATGTTCCTTGAGTTAGTGAAATTAATACTAGATAAAAAATTCAGTTATTTCGGGAAATTTTTTGCAATATTACATCAAACTACTTCTACCACCTTGCAAAGTAAATATTGTTCATTTATCTCCTCAGGTAAATAAACTTTCCCAATTAATATCGATTAATTAAAACCACAAAACAAAATTAACAAAATAAGATACTGCGAACAAATGAAAACAAAATCAATTAATTTTATGCATAATTAATTTTATGTATTGTGATTAATTATATCGATGACAAACGATCAAGGCCTGTTAAGAAATAGAAGTAAACAAATTTCAGTGTCAGTGTCAGATTAGAAATTTATTTTTATTTATTTTTCATTGTTTTGTCAGGTCGATTCAGCCGAGTTCAATGAGTTCAATTTTCAGGAGATAAAACTGAAACGCGACTAATCGAATTTAGCACCTATGTATCGGTATGTACATATGTACATAAGTATGTGTGTAGTATATTTAAAAAAAAAATATAAAAATTCTTGTAATGGCAACAAGTAGATACATACAAATTCACTACTGTAGTATTATGTAGTAAAACTTACCTTTATTATAAAATTCGTTGGCCAATGTTATTGTATCATTTCTGGATCTGATATTCTGATAAAATATAGACATGCAATAGGGGTATTCTTTTTACCGAAATTAATTGAGTTTCCTAGTTAATCTTAGTTGCTTAGTTATTATAACTATTCTTTTTACTGGCGTCAGCTTAGACTGAAGTGAGAGTTTGTTAGAAATTCAGTTTAACTGAGTTTTACTTGGTTTTACTTGCGTTTTACTTGGTTTTACTTGCGTTTTACTTGGTTTTCAAGTGAGACTAAATTAGACAAGTGTCATATGTAAATAGGTCTGTTCTATTTAGACAATAATAACTTACAATGTACTTAAATATTTGAGTCAAACTAAGGTACTCGGCTCAAAAGGTCTTAATTACTTAGTAAAACGAATACCCCTAAAAATGATTTTAAAAATGCAATTAAGCTTAAATGAATTTAGAAGTCCAGGCAAACATCTAATAAGAAGCGAATATTGTTTTTATAATAAGTAAAAAGTTATTCTAAATTTGTATATGCAAATTAAAAAACAACGACAGAATAATATCCTAATTTTTATAAAAAGATCGATTTAATCACAAACTTCTATGAGAATAACATTCTTAATAGGTAGGTTCAATTCATAACATAAGTTCAATTCATAAGTGTCAAATAACATTTTCTAAACTGTCATGTCATTTGGAAATTCAAATGCTCTAAGAAATTGATTTCCCCTAGAATGTTCAATGCTTTTTAACCGGTACAATTAGGTACAAACGAGATACGAATGTTCCTGTTCTTGCACCATCATAACGCAGAGCATGGGGGTTATGTCAAAGGATTTGAAAATAAGCATCTAAATTGACATATAAAAATCTAAAGTGAATTCCAACCAAATCAATGAGTGAGGGTGAAAAAGAACTAACATTACAGACTGTGCCCCCAGATCCCAGGTATCCCAATCAGAACAGTACAGCTTGGTGTTTCGATGCTTACGTAGATTTCCAAAAATGTTCAAGGCTCTTAGGAGATGAGTGAGTATGAAAACCATTCATAGCTTTTAAAATGTTTGCACCTTTTGTATTCTACACGTAAGTATTTTTGTAACGGAATGATTCCATAATTTTTAGTATTTAATAGGAGAGGGATTAAATAAAATTACGATTTTTAATTTATTTATAATTTAATCAGTAACTTCGGTGCATCGGCAAATTTAGCTGAATTTAGCTGTAATCTGTACTAAAAATGCGAAGTATTGGTATTATGCAAGGTAGTTGATAAAACGAGAAAGTTACCTATTCTATTTGTATAAAAATGTGGAGTTTGCTGGTAATTTTGTAATGTTTTCCAATTTTGCGCAATCATCCAAACGTAATTACATACATTCAGACAGAAAGCAAACCCGATGTATAAGCACAGACATACAAAAGAATTCTCACCTCAACGCTCAACTTACACTGTTTCTGGTTAAATTCCACTATTCACAAGAATTCAAAATTTCCCTCTAACCTCACGTTGCACACGCTGCTATCCTTTGTACTCTTCTTTGTTCCCCGACAGCATCCCCTGATCCCATCGATTTTCTCCCATCCCACTCTTCTCCCGACCTGTTTGATACGCAATTTCTTTATTTGGGGTAATTTTCCGAGATCGAAGCACTCGAAAGTTATCAATATGAGACGCATGTCTACAGACAGATCACATCGAAATTCACCTAAGATATTTTCGATATTTTCTGATGAATTTTTAAGCTTAGCTTATCCCTCGTGAATTTGTTATTTATATCTCGTATTACCTACTTATTTGTATGTTGTAGTGTTAGATTTCCTTATAAGAAATATCAGTATATCCCTTCTGAACATTTTCCCCACATGACATATTTCTGGTGATAGAAAGAAGGTTATTACTCCATTATCTCCGAAGCAGGGACACATGAACTATAGACTCTATTGTTAACAGGAATTTTGTGTAAATAAACACGCCTCTTTGATAAATATATGCGCATGACGATATGTAAACATTGCACGAAAGATAAAAGATTAATTTTCATTGATGTTAAAACAACAATTTAGATTTGGTTAAACTAGAGTTTAATTTAATCGAAGAGTCACTTAATATTTTTTTATGATTTGTTTCTTTCAGGAATAAATTATGCGATGAATTTAAGAAATTATTCCAAACCATTTGCCCGAATGCATGGATAAAACGTTGGGACCAACAGATTAAGGATGGGACGTTTCCTTTAGAATTGCCATGTAAACCGGATTGCGGTCCTTAAATTATTCGAAACATTTGTCTTTAAATTAAATATTATTTGTAGCAAAAATAATCCTATAAATAAAATATGGTGGCATTATTTTTTAAAATAAATTTTAATTGTAACTTAATAAAAAGTGCCAAAACTTAAAAAAATATATTTATTTACTTAATATTAAACTTCTTAAAATATCGTAACAATATGCTCTCGAGTAAAATATTCGAAAACAAAATAAATACAACAAAAACTAATAGGTAATCACATGTTGGTTTGAAGCTTCTGTTTAACTTTTCGTATTTTCGCTTTCAGTCCATTCTCTCTCTCTTTTATTGTTTTTACCCCTGACATTCTTTCGCTTTCTTTTCTCTTAATTTCTTGAATCCTACAAACAAATCATTTTGTAAATAACACCAAAGACAATTTTATAGTCTAGTTGATATTAGCGATGAGTCAGACTATTTATGACAGCTATGATATTAAACATTTGTGCCTACTTTTCTTTTTCCATTCGTATGAGCTCCTTTTTGAATATATTCTTGAAATCGTCGCAGAAAGGCAACCAGAATTCGAAGAAAAGATTGGGCGAGAATGTCTCCAACGTTCCTTTCTTCGGCTTGAACAAATAGAATTTCATGGTGGACACAAACTGTTTGTGGCACTCTTCCAGATTCTCCTTCTCCGAGGCCATCTGCTTCTTCGATTGTTCCACAAACACGGTCATTTTATCCTTGAACGGTTGGAGGTTTTCCGGCGTTGAAGATTCGAAAATTTTCTGCGATTTGCGTTCGCAACCTTATAGAGACCCATAATTTAATAAATATAAGAGTAATCTATAGGATAAGTTACCTTCTAACTGCTTCTGGAGTTTCCTCAAGTCGGCCCTTAGATCGTCGAAATCAACGGAAGCGGCTCTCCTGATGTCGCCAGGTTCCGGAACGGGCAAAGGAATTTTCTCTTCGAGGGGATTGGTGATCTTTCTCATGTAAACTTGAACGACATAATGGAGCAATGTAATTTTCGAATCGTTCGATTTCACGTCTTTTAATTTCGACAAGATTTCCAGACCGAACCCGTCCGCTTGACCTCTTGCCATGTTGCCGCCGTTCATGTAATTTCCCAACGTCAGGATGATCGCCATCACTTCCTTCAGTTCGGTATTATTGATCAGAAACTGTAACCAAAAATCTTGTTAATGTTTGTATTCAATAAACAAAACTGCCTGCTAAAGACTCTGAAATTTTTCTCTTCATGTTGGTATTATACTTACATCGCACGTGGTCTTGATGTTCGTCAAAGTGTGTCCGATGGTGTTGATGGAATCGTCGAATTCCACTTGAAACATCAAACAGGATATCCGATCAGCGAAATTTGATATTTCCGATAGCTCGTATAAAAATTGTTCAGGTTTGTCCAGTGGAATATTCGGTGACAATTCCATGTGCGCCTTTATTGTTTCTAATTCTTCATCGGTAGCTCTCTAAAACATGAAAGTTTCAATAGAAATGTATAAATCGTACTTTCAGAATAGAGCAAAATGTTACAAGTGAGTCTTCTTTTCTGGTTTCTGTTACGTTATTCCACATAAAACTAATTGAAACATTTCCTATCACATTTACTCTTCTATTGTCTCTAATTTTATTCTTTACTTATTTTACTTCACAGCTGCACTTTAAACAATTTGTAATAAATAAATAATCTGTAATAATAAAAGTTAAACCGTACCACTTCGTAAATTTGTTGTAGAGCCTCCAAACCAATAACCGACGTATCACAATTGTAAATGGCGTGCTCTATTTCCTGCACATCGGCTCTTAGACTTTGCGCTAATATCCCAACGTTTTGCGATCGTTTGCTATCCAATAACTTGACAGCCGCCACTTTGTTGGTTTGCTCCTTCTTCTTGATCGTCGGCTTCTTGGTAACCACTTGCCTCGAAAACAGATCAGTAAAATCCGGTATGTCGTTGATGGGGATTTCACTCAGTTCTTTCCACAGAGCGTTGGGCTGCTGGCTGGAGTCGACTTCTACCTGATGCGCTACGATTCTGGTCCAATACAAGGGCTTCATTGGCACTTTGGGGGTTATCGGTGCTTTGTTTAAAGCTGCAAAGAATATTTGCCGTTGATTATACTCGAACAGTACGAATCCAGTTCAGCGGTTAAGCGTGCTATAAAATGGGTTTTAAGAGAGGTGTGGAACTGTGTATTATTTTAGTACTTGCCTGCACAAATTGACCCAAAATATCTCAACAAAAACAACTCGTTTGAGACGTTATTAATTAGTTTATGCTAGTTAATAGTGGAAATCGAAGCAAGGGAGCGATACAATAAAATAGTGGAAATAAAAGTGGCATATCTTACCTAAGTTAAACGGAGCCAGTGGAATCTCTATTTAAACATAAAGGTATTGATGCATTCTCTGTACTACAACTTAACAAAATATAAAACCAACATAAATGAAATTGTGATCGACATTACTTTTAAGAACTACACATCGCATAGACGAGAGAGATGCTTCGAATTGTTGTGCTGATGGAGAATCATTAATAAATCTACTAATTGTTTATTTAAACAATTCCCCAATAGAAATTATTATTGATGATTCAACAAAAAAAAATCACCATGTTGCCATAGAAATTTTGAGATAAAATAGGCACTAAAAGTTATAGTTTTGTCAAGATTTAGGTACATAAGTGTTTATTTATTTACATTTACGGCAATTAAAAGTAATTTAGAGTGTACACTTCATCAGGAACTTGACGGTTTTTTTTGTTGAACATTTATCATCAATTTATTAAGGAATGGTACACTAAATTATATCAAATATTTGGATTAGATTGAAAGGTAGACCAAGAAAAAGTAAGTAAAATCTAAATTGACTTTCTTTGCATGATTTGGAAAAATTAATTTTTTTGAATACAATGTATAATGTGAAACGTGACATTAAGCACGACGCAATACCTAATACTCAATTTATCTGTTGTAATTAGTCAATCAATCATTTATCAAGTCTACATTGAAATAGTGGATTTTAATGTGTTTTTCATAAAATTCTCATTTTTCATCGTTATTTTTACTGTTATCTCTAAATCTAATCCGTCATTCAAATGATAACTGATCCTACTCTACCAACACAAACGTACTCATTTAACATTTTTACAAACGTTATAACCTTTACTCTAAGTATTTTGGCGAAAAATTTATTAAAAATACGCCAATTCTCAAATCTCTCTACGAATGTGTTGAAGAGAATTCTTAATTACATGCCATTGAAAAACAGAAACTAATAATTTTAACAAAAAGATGCCTTAGCTCCAAAGCTGATACGTTTTTTTATGTGCAACAGCTAACATGAAAAATAATATCCACGAACATCTCTTCATTATTTGGAAACATTGCCCAACTATTAAATTCATTTTGTTAAATCTATTCACCTGCTTTTTGCGTCGACCATCCACCTGCTGGAGGCGGCGGAAGCGGCACAGGTCCCGGAGTTGACGCTCCAGATTTTCCAGGCATCGGCGGTGGTGGCGGCATACCAGGCATAAGTGGTGGAGGAGGCGGTGCACCAGCCATCGGTGGCGGTGGTGGAGCCATGCCGGGTAAAGGTGGAGGTGGAGGTGCCGTACCGAGCAAAGGTGGAGGTGGAGGCGGTGGTGGAGGTGCCATACTGGGCATAGGCGGTGGAGGTGGTCCCATACCAGACATAGGAGGAGGAGGAGGAGGTGGAGGCGGTATACCAGGCATGGATGGTGGAGGTGGTGGTGGTGGTGGTGAAGGAATAGTAGTAGGCATCGGAGGAGGTGGTGGAGCTGCGACAGGCGTAGGTGACGGTGGCATAGGCGGTGGAGGTGGTGCAGGTGCTGCAGTAATGTGCGAAGATGAGTCTTGTGCTATAGATAATTCTTCTATAGTTGCAACTTTTTGTAGAGGCTCCAAACAGGTCTCGTCACATGACGTTGATTTTGAAATTGATTCTACTTTATCAATTTGTGGTTCAGTTTGGACAGATGCATCTACGCCTCCAGCGGGTTTTTCGAAAGGCTTATCTTCCTTGATAGGAGACTGGACAGGTGAGCTGAAATCTATCACGGCGTTTTTGGTCAACGTCTGTATCTCCACTAGCGTTTTGTATTTCTCGATTTCTTGTTTCAGCCGTTTAATTTCGTCTTCCAACGCCAGTATCTCCACGTCCCTGGCCGAATTCCTGAGCTCCTGCGGTTTCAATACGACTTCGACTTGCGGAGAAGCGGTCGAAAATTGTTCGTTGTCCGAAGGGGAAAATAAATTTTCGGAGGGCGACATCGGAGGCCAGGACAGCATGCTTATTCGCCCAGGAGTTTGAGGAACGGCTGTCGGTGCCTCGGAATGCGTCCAGAGGTAAATACAATCTGGCTAAAAACAATCATCCATTAGCAGTTCTTAACAGAAATTCTTAAATGGATGAATTGATAATAAAAAAATTAACTAACCTTAAAAATATTATAGGCGGGAACGTCTTTATCTGGGAGTTGTTTCAACACACCAGCAGCCAAAAGATTCGTAAAAAATTGCACCAGCAACAAATTCAAATCGTGTTTGCTAATTTGCATAACATAATTTTTACCAGTCAATTCGGAGAGACACCAGTTAATCAGCATATATCCTGCAACGAATATATGTACATGTAAATAACACAAAATTGAACTTTGCTTTAATAAAACAAATCGATTGATGTACAAACCTACAATTTACTCCAGTAAACGATAAATTTAAAAAAAAAACAAGAAATACTGCTTATAATTGTTATTTTAATTTGAAGGTAGGAATGTACATTGAGTTGATTGAATGTGATTGAATTACCAGGGAATTACCTTTTACCAGGGTGATTCAATTAATAGGAAAAAGTATGAATTAGAAATGTGTTTAATGTTTTCCGCGGTTTCTTCATTATGTTAGCCTCTATTACTTAAAATTGAATGGGTGGTATTAAAGAAATTTGCTATAAGAAATAGATCTGTTATCAATATCATTTTTATCTGCATCATTAATGATATAAGATTAAAAGCATCTCTTTTCTTATAAGATGAATGAGATTCAGAAATGTCAAAATCAAAACGTTTTTAGCACGATTATTACCAATAATATCAATATTTTCAATAAAAAATATCTCGATTGAGCATCTCTTATGAGAGTGGTATATGGATACGCATTAAACATCTATCAAGCTGATCATCCGCAAACAATTAAAAAATACGAATATTATGTATGTATTACGTACCTGACTTAATATTTTCTTTTTTTTTTATCATCTTTTTTTTAACGTTTTTCACAATCATTTTTGAGGTTTACGGAAAAAAATTAAACGAATATTGAAGCATGTGTTTACTGATTAGGGTTTATAATAGACTATGAGCCTGTAATTTCTAAAATTTAGGTATATATCATTTGTTCAAATCTTTTTTATAGATAAGATTAAGATATTGTTAGACACTTTACGATAGTAATTAGTTACAGTTGGTAGTTTGAGTTTAGAACATAGTACAGAAATTAAGCGATGTAAATTAAAATTCGTCAGAAATTCAAAAACTATAGGGAATAATATGCAGCGGGCTTAATTTTACATTTGTTAGATATCAACAAAGGTGAATGAAACAATAATATAATAATAAAAAGTGAAGATAATATCGATCATGTTATCTTACCTTCAAATTTTTCGTAAAGCTGAAAGTCAAGCTTTTCTGGCACGAATTTAGGTTTAGATATTTTTTCTTCCAGTTCCGTCCGACTCAAGGAAAAAGATCCGACTTTCTTCAATTTAGTTCCTTCTTCGGCAACCTCGGATATGTCGACAGGAACCGACATATTCCTTCTGTATTCCGGTATACCTACAACACATTCCCACTTGTTATTTGCAATGCGGAACTCACAAAATAATAATTAAATAGATAATATTAGGATTTATTATTTACCAGTGCAAAAAATGATACCATTCTGTAAATTAATATGATACTTTCTAACTCATTGGTATCATCAAAAATTGATAAAATCAATCTGCAAATTGTTTCATAACGACTTACCGTGATTTAAACTTACATCTGACATTACTTTTGTAAGCATCCCTTCGTCTTTGTTACCATCATGCAGCGCTTGCGGTCTCTTCGCCACGTGCTCGCTCTTACAAAGACTTTCCCCATCGACATCGTCTTGAGCTTGACTGACGATTTCGACGTTTTCGGTAACGAAGCATTCGTTGGGATCGCTATCTAAACTTATCTGGCTGGTCTTCGACACCCCAAGTTTGCTCAGTTTCTTCGTTTTCTCCTCTTCGACCCGGACTCTGTACTCGTTGAGTTTGAAGCTGTTTAGAGCCAAGTTGTGGAGGAAGTTCTCCTGCGAATGGGATTCGTTGGCGACCTTCCCGTTTTGGGTGGAAACCCCGACGGGAGTTTGGGGATCGGTGAAGTACGATTCCGAGCTGGACTGAGGTGTGGCGATTTTATTTTGGTCGACGACATCAGTAATTTTGCTAATTGAATCGATTAATGGTTCGGTATCCGGTAGAATTCTGCTGGTGGTTTGAGGAGTTTCGGGCGTGTAGGTGGGTATTGTAGATGCGGCGGTTTCTTCATCTCCATCGGGCACGATGGACACGAAACTATCATCGACTTTGCCCTTTTTCTTGCCACCTAATTTCACTTTAGTTTTATGTTTGGTTTTGGACGATTTCTGATCGCTCTGCAGATTGCCCATATTTTCGAAACGTATGAAAGAAACTTTAAACACTTGCGCTTAATCTCGTTCCATATTAACGTCTAATTCACAACTAACTTAAATTTCTCGTAATTCGACACTTTCTCGTAGTTATTCCGCGCTTCACGGCAGTCGGTTCTTGTTATTACATCCTCATGGTAAATACTGGAGTTCGATGCAGGACTGGGCGATTCAGAGCGCATGTTTTCGTCCCGCAATCGATAGCTTTACGGTTCATTCTTCGAGGAACTGAAATAGAAAAAAACGCTTTAATGTCGTAAGCCGCAATAAATTCGCACTTTGTGTAATCTTAATTAAACTCGATAAAAATCTCCATCACGGTCTTTGGGTATTTAGATTGAATTGCGAGCGCATATTCGATGGTCGATTTTTCCGAGCATAAAAATTACCTTTCCTTTTTTTCGTTTATTATGCACCAGAAGTTTCGATGCAATCAACGTCATTTTGACTTTCTGCTTGCAACAGACTTGTCAATATTAAATATTTAATGACGTTTTATTACCTAAGCTTCATTGACGAGTTAATTTAAACCTGGTATAAGCTGTCATAAAATAATTAAAATTTACATGAGAAGTTTTCCACTCTATTAGGTAAATGAGATTATATTTAGTTTTTTTCCGTTACATTTTTTCAAAAAACCGTCATAATATAATAACTATACATTCTTATTTTGTTTTACATTAGAAATATCGTACAAAAATCCTTACATTCTTTCATAAAAGTCACGAAGTCACGTTAATTCAATAAAATTTGTCGCAAAGTAATCTTATTTTTTCTTGACCTTACTACTAAATCCACAGATTGCACTCGTACAACTTCTGTTTTATCTCAATGATTGTTAAACGATCAGGTTCTTGTGGATTAATGAATGGACATTTATATTTCAATAAAAATGGATTACTTTACTTTTTCCCGTATTTTTTAATAGTAGTTCGTTTGTAACCTTTTTCTTCTGTATAAATTTCTCAAAAGCTTCTTGTTTTACAGTTAATTTGAGTAAGTTTCTATTTTTTTGATACCAATAGATAATTTTATTGTAATTATTTCCTGTAATTAACTTTTCTATAAGTACCTCAATATTTTTCCTTCCAAAAGAGCCACTCCGACACCGAACTGTTATACATATAGAAAATAATGCTGTATATGTTTGTAACAGAGTCTTGTTTCTGATAATGGTGACATAGTTTGATAATAGGAAGGTCATTAAAATGTTGTTATTATCGGCTCTAATAGGATAGCGAAATTATACCATTAAAATTACTATACTTTTATTTATTTACAACATCCGCATTATCTATTAGCGATATATTAAATTTTAACCACATCATTAATTCAATAAAAGTAAATATGCTCTCATACAACAAAGAACTCAAATGAACTGGTGGATTGACAATTAGAGGAAAGTCGAATCTAAAGAAGAGAAAGAGCATCAATGCCCGTTTCTTGTTGAAAGCTCTTTTCATTAAAGCGACTTACAAATAAAAGATATCACTCTGGATTTCTAGTTTAAACTCTTGGCATTTCCATGCCAACAATAACTTTGTTTGGATGCGCTGCCAAGAGAGCTGGCAGAGAAATTATAGATTTCCAATACTAGCTTTGCACCTCTTTCAAACAAAATTAAATAAACAAGAGACTCGAAGCTCAACTCAATAAAGCACAATTTACTGTAGTAGATAGTTTGAGAAAGAATGCAATAAAACTCTGATTCACTAAAACGTGTATTATTACTTTTCTGGCAAACAAGTACACAGAATTTTATCTAAATAACAACACTTAGGTATCTTAATATATGAATAAATATTTTAAAATGTATGTTAAATTTACTGATGATATTCCATCTAGGTATATTTCGATAAAGCTTAGAGAAGTTAGTTAAATATTGATTAAATCGTATAAAAACAGAAATTAGGAGATTTATTTTAGTTCCTTTAAAATTCGTAGTGTGGGAAACTGTAATAAATAATAATGAATCAATTGATACATCAATAATTTTAACATTTATTATAATATCTACTTATACATATAAAAAAAGAAAAGTGACCTTAGCTGAATTGTGTGAAAGTGCAATGAAATATTTTTTTGCAGTCTTTTATTCAAATTTATTATTATTACGTTTTATAATATTCATAATTAGAAAATTAATGTTTAATTAATTTCATATAATAGAAGATGGTTTAACTAGATTCAACAAAATATTTTCAAATTTTGTACTTATTGTATATTCACTTCTTATTACTGAACTGAAAGTTTATTGTTCCATCATAATTTTTGTTCTAGTTTTTTTTATTTTACCAATACTACATTTTACTAATACACTCAATTTATTAAAGGGATCAAACGAGAGGAATTTAATCAAGTTTATTCAGCTAGATCCTAGTAATATAAAATGTTCAAATTGACAGTAAATATATTTTCGGTTAAATATTGGTCCACAGATAAAGGACAAGTTTATTCTAAAACACTCTAGGCCGTATACCCTATTTTCCTATATACAGTTAACCTGTTCATTCATCAAGAAAGTATTAAAATACTACAACTACATTTTCAACTGACAATGAGTAAGTTAAAATTGCGTTTTGAAGATACTTTTTTATAGAAAACGGATACTGTACATTAAAGATACCTGAATATAACAGACAATGTATTTTAGTTACAGTCATCTATTGGAAGGACAATAACTCGCACAGATTCTACATAAAATTTAATTCAAATTATTTGCTACAATTCCTAGTAGTACATACATACATAATTTCATGGAAAAATCGTGTGCGAGTTTTAATTTAGATCTACATAACAAATTTGTAAAGTATTTAACAATATATTTTACGTAAATAGTTTATCTTTAGGACTTGTGGATTATACTTTTAATAATAAATAAAACATATGCATGAATTATATTACAAAAACATATTGACCCCTTTAGTTAGGTGCCTAATATACATATAACTGTATATAAAAAGTAACTCTTGTTTGTAGAAGAAACAAAATATATTTTTCGAGTTTGTGTAGCCGAAAATAGGAACCGAAGAGAGTAAAGAGCTCGAAGCTACGGTCGACATGTTCGCAGGAAATAACATCTTACGTGTAGCACTGAAAGCAAAATAAACGAAATACAATTTTATACATGAAAAAAATATATAGGTATATACAACACCTCTTTGGATGAGTCTATTAGGTTTCTCTTTGGCACAACAAGTCATGCAGTGATGTAATATTCCCTCCTTTCTTTGAATTTCTCCCTCATTATATAGCACAATGCTATGGTAATAAGCACTGCAATGGCCACACCCATTCCAATGCTGACCCATATTATCTCTTCATTGATTCCTTGGTACGATCGACCTGCAATAGAGTAAACAAACCCATAAAAAAGGGTCGTTCGAATGCTGCAATTTAATGGGTATTCATTGTACTTTCTATTAAAGGGTTATAAATTGGTATTTTGTTGTTGAATTAGAAACAATGTTCTCGTAGAAGACAATTTTGAGGTACTCTATAAAACAAGCTAGTTATTGAGAATTATTTAGATTAAATAATCAACTTATTTTTCATTAATTCTTTTCTTTCATTTATAAAAATGAAACATTTACTTTAATGTAAAAGGTAGAAGCAAAAGATAAGAGAAATACCTTTTTCTTTAAAGCAACAGCAGGGTCCTCGAAGCAAAACCTCTCTTCCTTCGCTTCAATTCAATTCCGCTATTTTTTGAATAAAGCAAAGGGTTTTGCTTCTTTTTATAAATACAGCCTTTTAGTATTTAAATTATACACATATCCAGTTATTTTTCATGAGGTTAATATTCAAGGCTTATGAAAAATGTATGAAACATTACGAAACAAGTTTTTAAAATGACACCCATTATCTCTAATGCGACAGGAAATATTTGCAAAAAACATTCACAGTAAATGTTTGGATACAACAATATTAAATACCGAAACATATATGTATCAAAGGAAGCTGGCAACTGAAATGCGGGCTTTTACACGCCTTCATGGCATTTCCTGTATTAAATCCGCTTTTCACTCCAGAAATCAATCTCTCCTATTTGATACAATTTTTCTGGTTTGTTATATACAAAGCAAAAATAATAACGTACTGTCACATAGTGCTATTTGAATGAATATAAAATACCACATTTTTCTTTCCTCGCAAAATCCTCGACACGTTGCAAAAGAAATTAATAAAACTCCCAATAAAACACTGGGGACTCCTAAACCGCCGTGCCGAAAACTGCAATAAAAATCCGTTTTATTGCGACAGTGAAATTATCACTACCCTTTTAATATGTCGCCTTGCAAACCGTTTTTCTTCCATTATCAACGGCTTACTTGCGGCATCACCGTCGGCGTCGGGACGCCACCGCAAGGAGACGAGAAAAGTTTTTATCCAACGCGAGTACATTCGATTTTGCAGGCACCAGTAGAAGGATTTCTGTGTTTAATTAGTAGTACTCTATAAATTTATTGAATAAATCTCACATTAGTAAGAACGGTAGTGAGATAAAATTATTTAGTAAGATATAGAATAATCGAGATTTCCCTTCATTTTTATGGCCTAATTAAATGTCAGTTCGAATTCGGACAGTATAACCACGCGTAATTACAGATAGGTTGTCAATTAATTATTATCGGTTCAACATCAACGTGAATTCCAATTAAACACACAAACGCGTCCTTTGTTGAAAGTCGGTTCGTAATTAAATTGTGTATTTAATTGGATGGAAAACTGGTACAAATTTAAATGCAAATTATCGTATTACAAAAAAGCAAAAACTTTAGCGTTTTATATACGATTGTAGGTTTATTTCGAAGCGATTTTAGTGAGAATAAAAATCCAGAAATGACAATTTCCTAACAAGGAGTTTCCGCTTAAGGGCTATATTTAAATCGGAAATCGATATTCACCAGAATGTTACGCTGGGGGAATATTTTCTTACCTCATCATTTATATTACTGACGTCTTTCAATTGAGCATTGTATAAATTTCCGATTTGGTTTTATGCATTTTTAACAATGTTGATTGCATGCAATTAGATTTAATGAAGCACTTCGACTCTCTTCGCAAATTAAATTATTTCAAAGTTATTATTTTCGCAAGTAATAGCTAGCTCGACTCGCTTTCGAAACTAAGCGAGAGAATTCGCAAAGTCTCGGTTTACTAATAACTAATTGAATATGCATTAGTGCAAATTTTCTCTTTCACAATACTTCTAAAGCAAACTTTTCCGATGGAAAAACGTATTGTTCTTTTGCAAGAAATCTGCATTTTTATAATGTTAATTATAATTATTGCAAAACTAGTATCCTATAACGCAATGTATTGACAGTTATTTTGTAGTTATTACTTTCCACCACTGCAGATTGCTAGAGAAAATTTTCCTGATTAAGATCTTGGCACTAATTTCACCACTTACCGTTATAATTGTTGGAGACTATTCCACTTACTTTCCCAGCCACTCGACCACCTACAGGCATATTGGCGGTTTCACAGGAATCGCGAAGACGTCCTTTAAATCTTGAGTAGGGACTCAGGTATCCTGCAATAAAGAAGTCCTTTGTATGTACATTTCAAAAAAATGGAAAATCATGAATTATGTATGTTCGTTAACGGGATAGTTACATTCTCAATTACAGATATAAGTACCTACTAATATACTAATATTTTGTATAAAACGGAAAATATAATTAAAAAAAAGTGAATAAATAAATTATGTTAAAATGTAAACAAATTTCCCACTTATAATGTTTTTAAAATTTATCTTTTCATTCATTAAAATAATGAGTTGAAAATAATACCTACACAGGAATTATCCTTTTCAATCTACCTAGACATAAATAGTGAAACTTTATCTACCTCAAGTAGGTAAATTTTTGTTGTGTGCTAATAATTCAAAAATTTACATGCAGGAAATATTCTCCAGGTGAGTTTTATCAATTTTTATCAACGATATTCGCCGGGAGGTAACTTTTGAAACGAATAAAAATTATAATACCGAAGTAAAAGCGTGACATTTTTCATAATGCGTTCGAATGGAAATCGATTGGGAAATGGAAATACATATCCGCATGGGAAATATATGCGATCAGTTATCGAGTGAGAATAAATTTCATGTCTCGTTTTTTTGAAAAATTTAGTTCGGTAAACGTGCAAAGTATATTTGAAGGGGTTAAGCACTGAATTAGTAATTTAGTATTTTCAACAAATACAAATTGAAACGAATAGTTTATAAACTTTTACATATTTTTTACATTAAAATCAGTATTCTGGTAGGCGCCGACAGTTTCCAGTTGAACTCTATTTATGGATCAAAACGTAGGAATTTCTGAGCCCCATTTGAAATTTCCGAACGTGGGCGAGCATAAAGATGATGATACACAATTTGGTTGGATTTCCGTGCAGAACGTTTGCTGGGTGAAAAGCGAATAAATGTATTTGACATGTTTTTTTGTGCAATAATTTACCGACTGATATATGAACTTGGTATTTTGCGGCCCGTCTAATAAAGACCTGAAAGCTTGATCAATGTGGGTGGTTGAAAGAGTAATTTATCAATCTTAATGTGTAATTTAATTCTACTTGATCTAGTACCTTACCAGTAAACATAATTGTCTAAAGCAGAAAGGGAAGAAAATCTGGTCAAATTGTGTTGTTAATTGGATTGTTGTATAACGATGTAATGTTTTAATTAGCCCGGTTAATTAGCTTAACGATTAAATCGCCAGCAAATGCTCTACGAAGCTTACTCCTAATGGGTTATCTACGTAATGGATGGAAGTTTTCGTCCTTTTGTCCTGTCAGTCTCAAGGGAAAACCGTAGAAAATAAAGAGAGGCAAAAGCACGAATCCCAAAAAACCCTGATCAGATCGTTACGCAAATTCCTATCTCAAAAGAGCGAGGGAGGATAGGTATAAAAATAAAAGCAAACACGAATCTCTTAGTATTTTCCAGTCTAGCAGGATTTCCCAAATTCCAACTAAATTTACACACTCTCCAAGCTTAATCGAAGTAAGCATTCCTCCAACATTCATTAAATTCTCCAAGGAAAATTGCAAATATCTTGCAAATCTACTAAGTAGATACAAACAAAACAACTCATTTTCTAAAACACAACACAATCTACTGTAAACTATTGTGTACTATCCCTATCATATAAAATTAAATAAATGCTTGCCAACGAACGAATAATCTGTATATTTATATACGTTACCATAACTGTGACGAATTGAGAAGCACGAGGGAAATTCGAGGGAACGGCTGTATCTTCTTGCGTCAGCAGTTAGAGGCGCACTGAATGAGCGCCGTTACCCATCAGATTGGAATGGAATCTGGATGAGCAGTTCTCCGGGCGCCGGTAAATTGCTCCTGGACCGGGAGGTCGACAGAGGGCTTGCGCCTCGTCTGTAACAAACATAGTGTCGTCGGCGATTCTTCAACATTTTTGCATTTCATCTGAATATTTTATTAGTTTTAACTTATTGCGTTAATTTTACAATTTTGATGGTTTAGTGTGAGCGTAGTTAAAAATAATGATTGGTATTCAGCACTCCTTTTTAACGCCAAATCAATCGTTCAAAGAGTCTCAACGTAAAATATCTATAGTTACTTCATAGTAACAATGTGCGGAGGCGCTGAATATACGGATCAACCGTGTTTACGGTTGAAAGAGATTGATTGAATGAGTAATCAAAAGCGTTCGATTTTATTTCAGGAGTAATTTTAAGCGATTGGAACAAAATGAAGTGTCGGAAAAGATTCAAGTCAAAGTTTCTGGAGAATATTTAAGTAGGTAATTGAGTAATTGAAGGCCTTGATTTATGACATATTAAAAACAACTATCGATCCTACTGAAGATTGATTATTAAAACCAAAAAAAAAAAGATGAAAAAAATGGAAATTAAATATAAGCAATTAATTGATAACATTAGCAAAAAATAATGTCAAACTTACAATATATATATACGCAATAAATATATACGCAAGAGTCACAAATTATCAACTTAAAAGAGTCAATTATGGACCCATGACAGTGATTTAGCTGCGTCCCAAAAGGACTATTTATCCGCCTAGTAACTCTCCAACTTAAGACCCTGTCAGTGGAAAAATGAATTTCCCTACAAAATTAAATAATAAAAAACACAAATAAATGCAGAACGTTATAAATGCAGAGTTTTACATGTCAAATTAGCATTTCCATTACAATTTTCGAAGAGCATTTCTGCTAATTTGTCCTAAAAAATTAATTTACACCTAATATTAACGCCCTGAACAACTCCAAATATTTCACTCAATTTTGAGTTACTGCAGCTTTTTAAATTAACTGAATAAACAATATGAAGAACCGTGTTTCAATAACGAAACTACGAAGCGTTATTTTAGGAATATGTGAAGGGTGGGGTTTGTATTTTCCTTTCGAATTATTTGACACTCCTCAAAAGCGAACGTACCTAATAAGTTGAAGTAAAATCAATTTAATTTTATTGAAAACGGCGGATAGCGTCGCGACGACAACCTTTAACAGCCGAGTAGGTACTTACGCTTCTCGTGAGCGTATTCTAATTCAATTACATATCAGTCCTTAGAATTTCTTCGAAAATATTTCGCAGGAATTCGTTTTTTTTTTTTTCTATGCAAGTTCATTATTAGTTAGATATTGGATTTGGCACATTTTAATTTAAATCTGTAAATAGATGCCATAATTTGATATGTCGGATTTATTAAATTTTACAGAAGATGTATTTTAAGTTTAGATCCTAAATCGCTTCAGTAAGTAGTGCTTTAACGTTAAACTTTTACTGTTATTTTCTACCAACTTGTAGTAATAAAGTCCACTCTGTATATTATGATCCTGCGAGAATGTGTACACCCGCAGGAGTTTGCGCAAATAAATTACTATCCCAAATCGTGTCCGTCGTCAAAGTCGTTAGCAATTTACCACCCCGCCAAACCTGACGAAAATTCCGGCATTATATTATTGGTAAACTCGCGGTATTCGAAAATCGCGAAGCTCATGACCCAGTGTAGTTAGGCGAAAGGGCGGCCAACACCGGGGAGTGATCAATACGAGATGTCCCGCCCCGCCGTACGCTGTCCCGTCTCCGGTAGTTGAACCGTATCTATTGTGCCGCACAGGTCGAGCCGAGCAACCCCCTTTCGATTTGATAGAAACGCGACCGAAACCAGCGGGCGACAGCCATCAGTCAGTGTCCGAAATAAATCCGGCGACCCATTCGCGGTGTGACGGTGGACGCGGACCCGGAGCGACGTTTCGCTGCTTCCGGCCGGAATTTTCGGCGTTCCGGTGGATGTTTACGACGGCCGCCGTACTGCGTAGCCGTCTTTGCTACAGTTGTATCTAGGCAACAGGTTTGTTTTCTTCTTGTTTTAGATGGTAATCGCTTAGTTAGTGTCATTAGCAGAATCTCCTGTTGCGAAAATTACGCAAATTAATTTCATATTGCGAATGTACCGCATTTGATGTAATTAATGTGTCGCAAAAAGGTTGGTAAAATGGCTTAAATGCTTCTGAGACGAAAATAAGAAATCGTATTTACTTATATCCGAAAATGTTTGGTAAAGGTACAACGGTGATAAAGACTAGACATACATTTTTTAGAGATTTTTTTGATATTGGACCAGAATGGATTATTTACACAATTTAAGAAATTTTTACACAATAATATGTCACCAAACAAAGATATTCTGTATACTATTAGTACAAAATGTACTGGTACTTACAACAATTATGTAAACAATTAAATATAAAAATTCTACAAGAAATGCTCGCATTAAGTACGTACTAATTGATCAGTATGCTAAGAAATGAAGAAAATGAATGTAAGGTAAACTGTATAACGTTAATTTTGCGAAACTTAATGATTAAAAGCTTCAAAAAATTAGATACATAATGATGGATAATTGGGAGCAGTTAAAACACCGAAAATATTACCAATCCTCGACATTAACATATATCCATTGGAGTTCCATATATCCGACAGGGGTGAGAGAATTATCCAATCCTTTTGCTAGATGCTGCTGAAACAAATCGACTAGAAAATTAGCTTAATTAGCTAGAATAACGAACATCTATATGGATAGGGTTTCGAACGTCCCACCACTTATCATCCGAATGGACTTCGTTAATTCGTTAGAATAGAAACAAAAGGAAATCTGGCTGGCGTCGACGCTAACTTCAATAGAACCTTGAATATGGTCGATTTCAAAGCTTCTTTGTCTTTTGCGGTTACATTGACCCATCCAAACATGTCTCCTCTACACTTGCTGTTCGGAAAAAATACATATTACCTATACTTTATAAATTGATGGTTAAATCAAAACGCATATTACCTCTCTAAGGTATTTTCCCGGTGCACCCTTGTGTATAACAAACCATTGATAGGCTCCCGCAGGATTCCCTTCGTTAAATCCGTTGTGACCGAATCTGGAATTTGATGAAATTGTAAATCTGTAATCACTGTTTTGGATTAACTCGCCCCCAAGAGCAATCCATCACTGCTTGTCCAGGAAGGATCGGCAGCTGACCGGTTTTCAAATAGAGAATTTCCTCTAATGCCGCGATAAATCCGAAAACGTATAGCGCGAGCCGTAAATGCATAGCTTGGTCTATAAAACCATCAGAGTTTATTGTGATCATTACATGTTGTATTTTACAGCTGATCGATATGAGAGAGGTGGCTGAATGATTGGAGGAAAACTAGGTGAAATATTAGAACCGAACGTAAAAGTTAATGGGAATATTTTATATGAGGATGTAACTACGTCTTTATAAATCTGTTGATCCAGTGCAATATTGGTTTGTGTTGTCAGAGAAGGATATACTTGCAAAAGTTTTTTTGCAAGTAAGAGTACATATTATTTTTATTGTGACATACAATCACTAATTTCCTCATTAGGAATATCATCAGAGTTTAAATTTTCATACGAGAAAGGGAGCCCACCATTGTTTCCGATTCTTCAAGATCCTTTATTATCTAAGAATATGCATCTCTTCATCGGTTTTATCAGGTAAATGATTAACGTATAGTCTAGAAAAATTCAAGCACATCAAAGGAGGTGATTGTTCAAAGGAAGCACTCACCTTTGCTCTCTCTGTTGACGGCTTCGATGTATCGGAGATTTTCCCTGAACGTGCTTGCGGAATGTCCCCCTTCCTCGGCTGAAATCGGCGCTTTTTCTGTGCTCTTCGACGGATTTTCCGAACTTAACGTCGACGTGATCTGTCTCTTAAGGTCTAATAAATTCGCCAAAAGGTTTAAAGTTGTGGGTGGATGCGGTGGCTGTAAGAGCCGAGGAAGAGCTTTGCGCTCCAAACCAGATATTCCTAATGGCGTTTTCCGAATTAACAGTAATAAAAACGAATGCGGTTGTTTTGACTGAAAAATTATCTAGTTTCGATATATCGAAAATATCATCGGAAAATTCATTAACCACTTTGTAATCGAAATAGACGATTTGCATGTAATAATTGGGCCGTATCAAGAGAGAGTTCAAACCAAGCGTTGTGTATCTAAAATTATAGTTTAATTCGTGTCGTAAATAATTCAATTTAAACGTCGATTTCTTTAAATAACTTACACGTTTCGTATAATTTCGTTGTTTGTACCTCTTTGCACCCACATGGTGTATATTGTGCTATTCAAACCTTGTATATCATTTGTAAGCTGCCATTTTTCCAATTTCTTATTCATCGTTCAGGTTCCTACAACAGAAAAAATCGTTAAATAAAGAAGGTTATTTGATAGTAAATTCTTTCTGGTGGGTGGTATTGTCTACCTTTATATTCGAAAACATCAATCGGCGGTAACACATATTAATCGGATTCTCTACAGTAGTAACATTTATTTGAAAGCAAGGAGATTTATTGAGTTCGGTTGCAGTGCATGGTAACGTTGAGAATTTCAAAGGATAATCCATGTCCTTTGTCGCCTAATAGAAAAGATTTTACACTTCGCTCGTTTAAATAAATACGGAAAACATCTCGTTTGCCATCATACTTTATAGTGAAAAAACATTAACATACTCGTATAGGTACATCGTTTGTATTTGATATTATGGATTTAATTTTTTGCCAAATTGTGTAATTTTCCTTAGATAACATTTCGGTGTCGGGGAAATGGAACATTTCTGTTATAATGTATTATTCGGGCCGTACCAGTGGCAAGAAGATTGCAAATAAGAATAATAAATGAGGCTAATTTCAACGTTTTAATTCATAAAGTTTACCTAAACCGACTATTTTGTAACATGAACTTTAAAGCGAGTTTGTTCCCTAACATTTTGAACTTGTGAGATAAAGTAGCGCTTGCAAGTTTCATTAAGCTTTTAAATTAAACTTCAGTGTTCTTCCGCATCAGATAGTCATTTTGATAATAGTTTTGATCATAACAACATTTAAAAATATTTAAAAAAATGTAGATACAATATTATCTTGATGATCTTGTTGATCTTATAAAATCTTGCAACAGTTGAAGAAGATTACATGATTGAAAATATAGTTAGATTAAGAATTCTTTATTGTGTAATTCTTTAGTCTGTTTAATTTTCAGATTTTTTATTGTTTAATTTTTTAGTCTGTATTAATTTTAGCGAAGAAATATTATAAACTCAAATTTTGTGTATTACGAACTATTTTGAACTATTTCATGTGTTTAAAACTCTGTAAAAACTATATTTGAATTTAATCGATCGTCCTTGGGATTATCACGATGTTATATTCTGTAGTGAACATTGTCCTTATTATTAACTTTTTTTGAACCATTACAAAGTTTACCCGAACGAACTCTATATAGGTCAAAGGTGAACGAGGCCGATGAGAATTTAAATTGAATTTTAGAGCGATCTCCAACAGAGCTTTGAACTCCCATATTGGATCAAACGCTAATTGGTAAAACTTCATTCAAAAGCGACATTCGCAACTTGCCTAATTAATTCCGATGCAGGTAGGCAATTTGCGTATTTAATTTCCAGTTGCAACAGTACTAACTCGAATTATCCAGAATTTGGATTTAGCCAGAAATTCATATTACAATTTGGATTATATCTCTGACTGTATTGTAATCCAGTAGCAGTTCTATTTAATTGTTCTTAATACTTGCCAATAAAGTTGGATTTAATCGAATGTTGAATATTTTCTAATAATTTCCTTAAATTGGTGTCGAAACGGTGTGGAAATGAAAGATTTATTCCACTAAAATTAAGAATATTAAAGACTTCATAAAACTTTATTAGTTGGTATTATACAAAGAAAAGAAATAAAGTTTTAGTCGCAATTTCTACCCCAAAGAGACCGACTATTGATTTTGTAATATTTACCCAAAAGATTTCTTGCTCCAGTCTACACTTGCCGAATATTTGTTACCAAGAAGATGGCGAAAGATATTCAGTTTTTTTTATAAACCCTATAAAATTAGATCGTGAAAACGGGGACGCGAAAAAATATAGAAAATGTAGCTGAATAAAAAATAAAACATTTATAGCTGGAATTTTACACATTCGAAGTTAAGAACCTAAATAAAAAAATATCCGTTTAGTTCCATAAAAAAATGTAGAACTTTTGTAGCAACTTAAGTTAAGAATGGTAGCAAATATTCTAAGCACTGGCAGCTGCAATTGTACAATTCTATTTGATAAAAGAATTTAATAATCCAAAAAGCACATAAAAGTGGAGAATGCAGGCTCTCAACGAGAAAAGAAAATTAATTCTCCCTTCTGTTCAAGTCAAATACCAAATACCAACTTTCCTATTGCATTTTTCATTTATATTGACCCATATTTTTGCTAAATTTTATTTTCATCCGTTTTCGTTACCATCGAAACGCAGCGAGTGGAGCGTAGTCGCTGCAAATGGATCATTAACCCACTTATTATATTTCAATTCCGAGATAATAGACTCTGAATCTGGGGTTAATAATGTGGTGCTTAGTGCTGCAAAGCCGAAATGTTAATGTTTACTGTTACCACAATGAATCGTTTTAACAGTTTGCTTTAATCGATTTTAGATAGCTAAATGGGCAAAGTGCCATTCGTTGAATAAATATACCTACCCTCGAACGTTTCCAAATATAAACACCACCACAAAAACGAATCTAAAAAAACTATTTTGATGTAAATGCTTTCATCGCAGGAAATGTGATAAGATCTACTAATTTTATCGAGTAGTGTGTCGCAAAAATTATGCAAGGACATTGCAATGTTGAATTTTTACATGTTCTTTGTTTTGCAGCTGGTCCGAAATGCACGGCTCGGCGGGCCTTCATTCCGCCTTGGCGATAAAACGCCAAAGGCGACACCGTGAGCAAGCCAAAAAGCGAGCAGCCGAACGAAAAATGTCGACCAGAACCAACAGCACCGATAGCATAGAGCAACCGAAAAGAAGAAGCAGCTTCCACCCTCCCAACGACAACACCCTCGCCACCTCCATAGGCATGCTGCACCTGGGCATCTGCTTCATGGTGCTGGGCTGCTTCCTCATAGGATCAGGTACTCCGACCAATCACTCCCGTCACTCGGTTTAGACTCGCTTCTTGCAGGTCTCCTGCCCGACGACATAGTAACCTGGCGAGGCGGAGGCTGGTGGAACGAGCTGGTGCTCACCGGCATCTTCGTCCTCGCGCTGGGACTGTTCTTCATCGTCTTGAACCGCATCATGAGCAAGAAGGAGGAAACAGAGCTGGAAGACTACGTCGCCCGGCAGCTGGTCAGGTCCCGGTCGGGGCACAGGTTGGAGAGGGACGTGGAGACCGGCTGTCTGGCCACCAAGCACCACAAGCGGCTGCTGGAGAAGCAAAGGGAGGACAAGAACAGGGGACTGAACGATTTTCCGCCGACGCACACGAAGATACCGATGTCCGACGGCGGCGAAACGTATTTGGAGAAGATCCTCGAAGAGGAGGTGAACGAGAGGGAGGCGGACAATCGGCATCACGAGAATAAGGAGACGATGTCGACGACGACGACGGCAAGCCCTGGAACTCCTACTGAAATTCGGGAACTCCTCGCCAACGGTAGGCAGTACAGTTTTAATTCCAGGCAGTACTAAGTTTCTATTAAGCTGTGATTTTATTCCATTCATTATTTATAAGTAATAATATAATAACATTGCAACGTGTTTAAAACCATAACTTGTCTTGAAGAAAGAGATTAATACATCGTTAAGTATGACATGTCGGAATTGTTTTCCTACGCTATGAAAGCAGTAAGACTGATCGAGTCGTTAAATATTTTAGTAGATATTGAATTTAATTATAACTTTTATTATTGAAATGTTAAGTAAGTACTTATCGAGTTTAATATGTTTTATATTAGAATATATTTGCAGCTACTGTCGAGCTGCTCTGAAGAGCTATTCAGTAAAGGATGCATTGCTCTCTTTCAGTAGTAAATCTTATGATGTTTGTACTAAAAGAGATGCGCTTTTATAAGAAAAGTAATATCTATTCAACATATCTTTCACTACCAATCTCGGGTAGTTAATGTAACGAGAAAAATTTCATTGCTGGTTAATGTAACGAGAAAAATTTCATTGCTAGTTAATGTAACGAGAAAAATTTCATTGCAAGGTAAAAATAAGGGACTTGAATTAAGTACACTGTACTTGTATTATGTATACTTACTAAAATTTTTTGCTTTACCTACATCTACCTGTACAATAACAAATTCTTTATTGATGTAAGTATTAAAGCAAAACAGAATTTTCTTATAAAAGTGCATCATGTTTGAATTTCTTCCTGGAATTTTCCAAGGAGTCGTTATGTTACAAAGAAGCATTCAATTCGCTCGAGGAAGTGGAAAATGGGAATTTTTATCTGTTTTCTCCTGCTTGCTTCATTAATAAGCTTAATACGTTCGTCAACCTTATTTCGTAGAGGGAAAATTGCGAACATTACGACATAAAGGAACGGAGCCGAGTAGAATTTATTTTCTAGTAGGTATTTCTATAGAAACTTATTTGAACACTGAAAATTTTTCGGGAAAGTGCTTTTGTATCTAATCAGGTTTTTTAGTATCATTTTCTTGGTCGAGTATTTTACTTTGAATAATATTCTTTCATCGAATTTACATTCTGAACTAAGCTTGTATAAACAAGATTGATAAATACATAAGTGGATGTTTGTTCAGGATCAGTTTAGTTGAGAAGTTTAGTTTCTCATATTTGGGAGATGAGGAAAGAAATTTGATAACATTTCTTTAACATTTTTTGATAATATGCCAAATACTCGATTTCATTCCAACTTTTATTGGCCACTTTCCAGGTTTCAGCTGTTTTATTCTTTCGTGAAAGATAAATCACGATACCAAATATCAATTAATCAACCAAGGTACTAGTGTAATAAATCTTACATGTGATTAAAAAAGCTTATTTAAATTACTCTTTTTGTAACATATCGACCGAAACTGCTTGACTTTCATAGATTTAATAATCAATATGTATTATACGTATTTTAATATTGATCATGATTTTTGTACGTCAATGAGACTTGAATATTAAAAACCGCTATATTTAAACTAAATATTCGAATTATATGAAACGTATTTCAAAGGTTATTTGTAATATTGCCGGTTCTATTTCATTACATCAATTTGAAATATGTTGTATGAAATGTTTGTGATAACTGCGTCAAAGGAATATTAATTAAACGGGGTACAATTAATAAATATTCAAATCAATAATAGGCATATGTATTTATTCAATAGATACCGCGTTCAGATTTAGATGGATCTCTTACTTGATGAGTTGAAATAAAGCCGGAATGAGACTGCCTTTTTAATAATAAATTTAAATAAAGCGCATAAATCGTGATCACAAACTGTGCTAAATATTTATCGGGGTGATATCTTCTACTATACTACTTATTTAATCGAAATATCATGCACAAGACCAATTTTCTCTTGTTATACTCGTAGCATAGCGAGATAAAACCTATAAAATTTAGGAAACTTGCAGATTTAATCTAAATAAATATGTATATCAACAAAATCAAATTAAATTGAACGTTGCCTTTTATAAGTTCTTATGCAAACATTGCCTTTTTTACTTAAATGAAAATCACATAAGTGAATCGTGGAATTTGCAAGTATTATGCTCTTCTGTGCAAATTTATTATTACAATGTATAGTATAATTACCTAAATAAATAAATATTTTAAAAATTGAGCTATACAAGAGTTTAGAAATTCTTAGAAAAACAAAGTGGGAGAAAGTAAAGTAATCAAGCTCAAAGTATAAAGGCCACACAACATGATGATATGGGTATCTTTAATTATTTCTGCAAATTAATAAATTTCGATGAATTGAAAAAATAGGATAGAAATACACCTTATTAGTAGAAAATTTATTACATTTTTATATTTTAGGGAAAAAATAAAATTCTAATAAAATGGCAAAAATTTTGGTCAACACTAGTGCAAATCTGCATATTATGTAAAAAATAATGGACCGTTTAAAAATCTATACAAATTTTTGGTAAATAAATAATAGCCCCAAATTAACAATCTGTAAGTAAGTACACCCATAAAAAGAAATATAATAATTTAATTTAACATTTCTTTCCTAAAATATCCTGTTATAGGTATCCTGAAAATTTTCTTTTGTGATAAACGAAGCTATCTTCAAATTTAGGGAATCTTAGGGGTAAAAATATGCATCAACGATGCTCACTTGAGTAAGTACGATACTATTTATATTACTAAAGTCTTTCAAAACCAAAAATGTAACTATTTTGCAAGGATTAATCAAACAGAATTTGCTCTACGCAACTACTAAATTATTATTTTGAAGTAATCAGTAATAATGTTACGCTATTAACGACGTTTTTCCTGAATAAATCAGTTAATTATTTTAGGTGTATAAATACTATTAGATCAAATAAGCATATAGGAGATTAGGTCACGCACTGAAAGCGATATGTATTCACTATAAAAATGTTATCGATGAGAATCTTGTTTGTTCGAATTCGTAACTAATTTGGAGCTTTTGGGTTACAATTAATTACGAAAACATTCATCGTTATTACATTGAATTTGTAATTAATTAGCATTTTTCTTGCGTGATTCAATACCTACTATGTTAACAATGTATTAAATATTACCATAATAATTGCACAATTCATTAGAACTATCCTTTTTTTATTATATGTTCCGTATAAAATACCTTATATCTTGTATTTTTTTTAATTATACTTAATTTTTTAGATCTTTAAATTGTATGATTTTTACCAGAGGAAGTAAAAAATCATTAAATGTCGTGTGCATAGGTGGACACGGACACCTAAGCAATGCATAATGTATGAGTAAATGCACGCAAAGTGCTAGAAACTTGAATATGCATAAACACGAACGGAAAATGGATCACCATTTAAAATAAATTTATATTTTAAAAATAACCATGAAAATTTTATATAATTGCTTACCTTTTGGCAAAAAAGTGCCCGGAATATCTGATTTGTATATTATTGGCATATATTCATATTTTTAAATGGGTATGAATATTTACAAGTAGAGAAAAAAAATTAATCCATTTTCGTGCACTTTTGGCTGTCTTAAAGTTTCTATAATATTCGAATCGAATAACTGCAAATCGAAAGACGTCGTTAAAAATGAATAATTAATGTGATATTTTTAATCTATCTGCCTAATTGAATTTTATTTCATTTTCAGTGTTCATTGTCTACTTTTTTATATTCAATATTTGTATATTCGTGTAAATGTATTAATCTTTACGCACATGCAAATAAAATGATAAAAATATTCAGGAAGTTTTATTTGCTCAAAACAAATACATCCCCGTCGTATTTCACTAATAAAATACTTTACTACCTCTACTATTTCTTGCTGCTTTTTGAATTATTTATCAAAGCGAGACCGGAAGAAAAATGTATTTTATTGCCAAACGGGAACAGGAAATAAAACAGATCCAATATGATTTTGTACGTTTTTTATTTATAAAGAGCATAAGTATTTACAAATATCTAAGCGTATTATTTACATTGTGTTTTAATATCACTGCAATATTTTTCTCGTTAGCACCATTCTACATTAATAAATTTTTAAAAATAAAAATTTACATGTACAAAAATAAAATAAAAAGTATTAAAATATAGATATCAACTTTTAAGTTTATACGACTATAATTTTTTGTATATATAAATAGTTTTTTTTTCGAATAAATATGTAATAAAAAATTCAAAGAGTGCGCAATACCTTCAATAAAACAACTAATGTACTTATACTATTGTTAATTTGGATTCGAAAAAATAAATCGGCAATTTATTTAAAAAAAGTATACTGATGGTAGACCTAATCTCTAATAATACTACTTTAATATCGAAAAAGATTATTGGATGCAATATGCGCACTCTTTAAAACAAATAAACCGTATACATTTAAATGCCAACAAACGACTATTCAAAACATTTGATGGTCATCATTTGCAATTTTAAAAATTATTGCCAAGGATTTCTATAAAGAAATATGTACATTTATATATTTTCTTTTGATTTGGACTGACTTAATTGTATTGCTAAAAATCCGAACAGGCATTCACTCTGCCCCTATTCCTTTTATTTCCCAACACCATGTATGATGTGTTTCGGAAATAACTCATGCTTATGACTATATTAAATTGAAAGGACAGTTTTCTACAAAAAAGTATCCTCTCCTGTATAACACTAACGATATCTATATGGCTATCTAAAGAGTTCAATAGGTACATTAAAAGAAACAAAACAAGTATTCGTATCTAACAAAAATACAAATTAAGAAGTGTCTTAAACCACTCAAAAGTGCGTTTTGAAACAGACTTATTAAGCCACACTTTCCAAATTCGCCTGTAATTGACAAATTCTCTTACGAAACAACTAATTATAACGTCGACAGTATTTAATCAATAAAAGTTAATAACGTTTTTTTTTGAATCCGTACCTTTACAGCCAATTCCATCGATCGATTTTTACAAAATGCATCGATTAGCAAAAATAAATCTGTAATTTTCAAATTACAACCTCCAAATTCACATGTAAATATCAGTCCAAACGTTTGATAAAAATTTGATTGTTTACGTTATGGATTCATCGAAATATCTAATGATACGACAAATTGATGGTCTTCGAAAATCCATAACTGGAAGAAATTGCAAAAGGCATCTCTGTGCTAAATTTAATTGCTCTCCCTCTCTTTCACTCCGTTTTTAGACGCGATTAAAATAACTCTTCACCAACTTCCCACGAACAAGTCTATCGAAACAGTGAGAGTTTTAAATACAGCTAATATAAAAGCAACAATTTCGATTACATTGATAACTTAAATCACTCATTTTAAAGGGCTAATAATAATAAACATATTGCCCATATGATTATATATTATATTAATACTTTAAAAACTAATGCTTCTGTGGAAAAAATGCTTTCAAGTAAAGGGTATTTGCCTTAGATTCTATTTAAATGTTAATTAGAACTTACGGTAGGTTGTGCTCGAGTATTTACTAGATTAAATTCGGTATATTCAGTATTGGAAAAAAATTAGTAGCGGACAAGCACGAAATTATTGGCAAGAATGAGTACAAAATTGGATTCAAAAAAGTATCCTTAAAATACGGGTTACTATATAACCCAAACTTACACCTAGTCGAAAAACTTCATGTAATTCTTACTTTATAAAACGATAACAAGAAATATCGGTGCAGTTAGTAGATATTGCGTAAATTTTTACATAGTAAAATATTCAAAATAACTGTCAATTATAGTGTGTTACAATTACTTCAGTTGACAATTTGCATCGGTTAATTCTATAGATTTATAAATATATGTAGATTTCAATGCATTTCATTAAAACAATAAAGAAGAACTTTTTTTTTATAAAATACTGTTAGAAAAAAGGTAAGTTGCTTAGTTTAATTTTTAACGTTGAATACTGATGCACACTGAATTGTTTTCGTACAAACAATGCAATGATGTTGGTAAAAATAAAATTATAAATATTAAAAACACATAATCGAATTATTCACTTGAGTTAAAAGCATCACTAAGTACTTGTAACATCTTCAGTTTGAGTACAACTAAAATGTGTTGCCTTTTATACATATAACTGATTAATGTAAGTATCTTTAAAGCAAATGTAGTTAAAAATTTCAAATCAAAGCGCTCGCATTATCGACCAATCGTCCTAAAAGCTCTATTGGAAACTGGAACTATATCTAATTAGGAGAAAAGAGGAATCTATACATATTTGTCTTTTTTGTCATATTATTAGTACGCAAAGGTCCATGGATAAAAAAACTTAAAAGTTAACTGGAAATTTCAATTGCACGTATTTTAAGAAACATCAAATCTATTCCCCTAATTCATAGTCCTGCAATTGGAAGCAACTTCATCGCTACCTAACTTATTAAAAAAAATTAAGTACAAGCTAAAAAATACGATTTGTAACTTAACAATGAGTCGATCGCAGAATATTTTAAACAATATTCTCCAACGTAATATTTATAAACTACATGCACATTCATTCTTTCACTTGTAGGTATGCACCATCAATTCGTTTTTGTAAACGGTATACCTGGTTCCATTTTCATAATGCAAGTGGTTGGATCGTAATAGCCTGCCAAGTAGTAGATGTCGTTATTATCGTAGATCGTGGCGTAATTATCGGGATTGTCGCCGAGCCGCCTTCTGTATTCATCGTAAGGGACGACGTCGCACTTGTGCGATATCGTCTGCACGTCGTTTTCGTCAAGGTGAGGAGATTCGAATAAAGCACCCTGCAAATAACAAAGAGCAAAAGACGATTATTTAAGTTCGTTGCACTGCATTGCATTTGGGCGTTGTTTTAAAAAGCAATGCAATGAAAAAGTTTACATTGAAGAAGTGTAGTAGTAGGAGTAGATTGAAAGTAGAGTAATAGAAGAGTAGGAGTAAAGTCAGATAAAGAAGAGTATGAGTAGATTAGGAGTAGAGTATGAGTATATGTATAGAGGAGGTGTAGAGTGGGGTAATATAGGCAAAAATAGAGAAGGGTAGAAGATGGTGGGGAAATCTAATTTATAAATTATTTTGCTATAGATAAAAATTCTTAATCCTCAAAAGAACCGTTTGTGACAATTCGATTTGTCATGAAGAGGGTAACTGATGTCGGTTAAATTTACTTACGGGATATTGGAGATTTTGAGGGCACCCTACGGTTTCCTCGGGATGGTAAAACCATTTCACCTTAACAATCATTGTACCGCACAACTCCCACATGGCCTCGATTTTACCAATGTACGGTCGATCCGGTCGTCCCGTTGATAAAAACACTGCAGCATCACCAATCTGAAATCACGAAACGGTACCATGTTGAAATTATTTTTCCAAGTAATTACTGCAGCTACATTCAAAGACAATGGCCCGTATTCAGCACTCCCATCGAACTTAGACATGGCTTTAGTGGGTCACTTAAACGTAAACAAAGTCCCTAGTTACTCCATAACAACAATGTAAAACTGTCAATTTAAAAGAAGTTTAAAAGAAGTCAAGTTAAAGTGGCGTCTTTAAGGTTAAAGAGGGTCGCTGAATACGGGCCATTTATATCCATGTATCATATTACGAATTTCTTATTGTATGTACCGTTATAATTTCCTTGCCCCGTTGAATTGACCGATAGAAGAACTTCTTGTATCTTCCTCTAACTCTTTGACGCTTGTATTCCTTACCGGCCCATCCCCAAAGCTGGCGTGCCGGTAAAAAGGCGCTCATTTTGCTGCGACTTTCGCACGATTCTTGTCGATCTCTCAAACTGGTTTTCTACAAAAATAAACAATTTTAAGAACGGAAATATTTAGAAACGATAATACTATAAATACTAAATAAATAGGTGTAATCTCATCATCAAACTTTTCTTTCAGTCGATTCGATACAGCGTGTATAACAGTAAATAGAATTGTTAAATGAATCGATAAAGTAAAATTATGTTTACCTTCTTACTGGGAACATCGTTGCTTGCTATAACTAAATCATCGGGTATTTCTACAATACTGGTATTAATGCTTTCGTCTTTAACATTTTCTTTAGCGAGATCTGCATTTCCTGTTAATAATACTTTTTCATCACTGGTATCCGTTTTCTGAGTAACAGGAGCGTCATCGGTAATAGTCGCATGATTTGCAGCAACTCCATTGCCGATCCGGCTTTTATTGTGGTGTTTTTTGTGTTTTCTATGCTTCTTGTGATGCTTGTGATCTTTGCCCTTTTTATCGTAACATTTGTGCTTCTTCTTTTTCCGTTTCTCCTCTTTGATCATCTTTTCGCGTTTTATTCGTTTCAGAAGTTTCTTCTTAAAGTGCTTGGGTTGGTCACTTTCATTCGAATTGTCGGTTTCCATCTTTTCCGCCGGAATGTTAATTTCAGTTGGTTGTTCGGGTTCGAGTTCAGGTTCGGGTTGAGGTTCAGGTTCGGGCATGTGTACATCTTCAATACACTCTGAAGATTCCTTGGGTTTCGACGGTTTCTTTTTCCGTTTCATTAGACTCTGCAGCGGATTCAAGTCGTATTCTGTAAAATATTTCCTTGGCGTAATCGAGATAACTTGTGATTATTATGTAGCCTACCGATAACTGGATAATCCGAAGGTAACAATCGAATATCCTTAAGATCTATCCTGCCGCTGTCGCCATCATCGAATTCCACCAGCACGAATTTATCGTCTACTTCTGAATCGGGTGAATTCGGTTCGGCAATACTTCCAGGATAAAGACATCTGTATTGTTGACTCCAATAAGCGCAGATTCGCGTACCAACTAGCAACTCGCCGACGTTTTTCGGCGATACTTCCACAATCTGAAGCAAAAACGAATTAATAACGACACTAACATAATGAAAGAATGAAGGTATTACCGCATCTCGAAGAATCTCCTCTCTGGACATTATGTGAGGTCGTTTACCTCTCTCCCCGTCTAAAATGATGGAGTAAACATCGGGCGGTTCGACGGCGTTGAGTTGCCCAGCGTAAAACAATCCTCCCATCGCGGTAAGTACCCTCAAATTGTCGACTTCCAATTGCTCTTCCGTCAGGACGCATTTGTGTTTAACTGGCGATGGCTTAGGCTCCAATTCGTATTTATCCAATATCATTTTCCGTTTCTCAGGTTCGGCATTCGAGTAGCGGTTGTCTTGTTCGTTTTCATCGGGCTCCTCCGCTGAATCTCGATCGTCCAGCGATTTAAACGTAGGCTCGGCTTTCAGTTTAGGTTTTATTTTCGACGATTTCAAGTTACTCAAGAAAGTATCCTTATCCGTCGTCTTCTTTCGTTTAATAGACGTAGACTCCTCCGAATACCTACAAGGATTTACGCATGTAGTTTATAAATTATTAACATAAAACTATTATTACCTGTTGATGTTCTCTCGGGGATTATCCTTACTTTGGAGCCGGAACTTTTCCTTAGCAGCGAAAAAATATCCAATGAAATTGGATTTGGGTTTCTTAGCTACTATGGTTTCCGTAACGACTTGTTCGCTCGAAAATGGCATCAGTTTCTTGGGACGGCCTACTTTTCGTTTTTGCGTCGAAGGCAGTTTCTCAACAGCGACATCTGGATCATTTTTATTCGTGTTGTAATTGAAGTCCACCTTAGGCGTTTCGGTTAGAATGGCCGGTTTAATGAGAGGCAGGAAATTATTATTCAACGATGCGATAATGCTGCGATCGAAATCGGCGGATTTCGATCGGAAATGTTTTTTGAGATAGTTGAACTTTTTAGGCTCGGATTTCTTCAATTCGATTTTTTTGATCGGTGTAGAATGCGAAACCCTCTCTTCCTTCTCTTCTTGTTCATGTTTATTTTCTGTCAGGCATTCTTTAACTGAATCTTAAAAAAAACGATTAATAAAAACATAATATTTTAAATAATTTATATGTATGTAGTTACCTTTATTGACTACCATGAAACTTTTATTATCTGAAACAATAACTCCTTGATCCTTCTCAGGGATCTTAATCGAATCGTAATTTCCTTGGCACGGACATTCTTTCTTCGATTTGTGGAGTTTCATTTTCTTACGCTTCTTCTTCTCGTAATGTTTGTCGCTCTTCAATTTCTTCCGTTTGGGTTCGTCGTAAGAATGCTTCTTGGACTTCCTTTTTTCCTTCTTATGTTTTCCCAAGGCATCAGTTTCTACAGGAGGATTTTCCTTCTCTTCCAAAATTCTTTGTTCGGCAAGCGCGCATAATAAATTGAGCCCTTCCAAAGTACCATTTTTGGGTTCCTCTTTGTCAGGAACATTCTCCAAACGATTCTGAGACGATTCAAATTGATCTATGCTGTTTGATAGTAATTCTAACCCTGCTGTTAGAGCGAGCTTTGGTTTCGACAGATCTTCTACAGTCTGAAAATTTTGAACAATATGTAATTTAAATGAAAATATAATAACTCGTATGTAATACCTGAGTTTCTTGACTATCTTGTGGTTGTTCCACCTTCTCTTCGACCACGGGCTTCTCTATAGCGCAAGCTTCAGGTACGTTAATAGGAGACACCGGTTTCTCTGGAATATCCGAAACAACCATCGAATTCTCCTCATTACTGATTAATTCAGTCTGGTTGCTGGCATCTTGTACAGTCGACAATTTCACTTCTTTCACTTGTATTTCCGGAGGAGGAGTGAGACAAGCTACCGGCGAAGTCGCCTGCGACTTGCACACAGTTTGTGTTCCAGCTAATTTGAAACAATTTAAAATTATCGCACAAAATCTAATAACTCGATTAACATGTACTAACCAGGCTCAGACGGAGTACTTTGAGAAACGATAATGTTAGTGGGATGTTGGTAAATCACGTGCGTGGTAATTAACGGAGTCATATCCGTAATAACTGTCGCTGTACTCGACGGGGTCGTGTTGATCGTTTGCAAAGACTTAGGCTGATCCGTTTCGATTTTAATGAGCGTGGTCGAGGGAATCTGCAGCGGTATTTTACGCTTATTGTCGGTGGTGACGGCCACCAGGCGAGTGCTGTGCGCCTGCGTCTGTTGATGGAAGGACGTTCCGGAAAAACAATGCGACGCGTTCGAAGGGAGCAACTGGAATGACGGTGACGGTACAGGAGGCAAAGACGGCAATATAACAGACGAGTGCTGCTGATAACCGGGCCAAACTACTGCTTGTTGTAACGAATCTATAATAAAACACAAACGAAATAATGCTGCAATCACTCGAGTACCTCTATACTAACCTAAGCCACTTGTAGACACTAACAATAATCCGCCTGTATTGGGATCGCGAACCACTAAGGGAGGTACAGGCACTGGCACGATTGGCTCAACTGGAACGGGTGCCACTGGAGCTGAAGTATAAATATGATTTATCAGTGTTTCTATTACTAACCGACGTCACTAAGAACATACCGGAGTACTGCCAAAGGGCAGGAGATCCTAGATACGAAGTCTCCTCCAGATGTCTTGCACCGATTCCAGTCGTCTTATCTATACATTGTATCATGGCACTGTCTGCTTGATTACTTGTCATTGTCGTCGAATTAACGGTCATCGTATTTTCTGAACGAGAAGGTTCTATAATTATTTAGTTTTAATAAGCAAATGAATTTAAATTTCACATTACCAGTGGTTTCGGTGAATTTACCTGTTAAACTAAGAATATTATTTCCCATGATATCGGATGGTTGCGTCGGGGACATAACTTCTAATTTAATCATTGAAGCGCTGTTTGTGCTAATTTCTGATATTTGATGGCTTAGCGGTTCCTTCTTCAGATTGATTTCGTTCCATTTAATGGGAGTTGTTCTCGTACAACATTGAATTGGATCGGTTACTTTGTGTTCAACTGACGCCTGAATAAAAAAAATAACAATTATAATAATAAAGCTTCCTTTGATAAATGTAAATCAAACAGTAATGATCTAAACTATGAAAAAAACTCCAAAAATATAAGTATACATGATTATCATTTCGCAAAGCAATAATTTCATAGATATTTTAAAATCCACTGACCTGACAATTACAGATTTGCGTTTTGAAATTACAACACTTTTCGCAGTATTTCTCTTGCAATTTTTTCGTAGTTTGAAGAATTCCTCCTTCGATAGGCTGAATTATTCCTGTATTTAATCCTTTAGTAAATAACTCCAACTGCCCCAGAGGAACAGGAGAATATGGCGATCCTGGGGGAGGCGTGGGAGCTCCAAAGGTGTAGCTTGTCGTTGAAAATAAGGAATCTGAAACTATTATTGGATGATTCAAATGTTTGATTTCATGTGTTCTCTGAGTAAATTGAATAAATATAATATTTTTCTACCTTTATATGACGTGTGGAAAATGTTATCAGTTGGATGTTGGTACTGTCCTGAAGCGAAGCGGCCTGTAGTACTGCTAGTACTGGAATGGGAATATAGGGTGCTGCCAAAAGTAGGTCCTCCCGGGAACAGAGAATATACTCCATACTTGTTGAAACCTAAATTAAAGTAATTATATTACAATTGAGTTATTCTTTTAATAAGGTTATCTTACCGTCATTCGAAAATGTAGTTATAGTAGGAGCTTGCACTGTCCCGAGAGGCCATAACCCCCTGGGAGTGGACACACCGGACCCGCTGGGGCTGCCCAACATTGTGTGAAATATACCCGGCAATCCTGGAAATTCTATTAAAAATATTCATATTCATTACCTAGTGGATATACAACTTATGACGTGAAGTGTAGTTAATGCATATTTAATTCCAACGAACCAATTATGTACATTCTCTTATATCACTATAATTACTCACAATTGATAATTTCAGATTTCTGAAGAAGAATGATATTTTATATTGATTACTAATTTACCACACAAAGACAATAATTAGTCCAGCAAACATACCAAAGAATAACATAAATTTTTATGGGAAAGCCACCATAAAGTGTGTAATGTAACTATTAACTCAGCGGGAGGTTATATAAATTGAAATTAATAAAAATTTTAAACTTACTCTATTATAACAATAAGTAATAGCACTTACACTAACGAAATAAACTTAAATTTGTGGTATTAACATTATTTTATGGCTTTGATGATGTTAATTACTTCGTATAATTTACATGTTGATTGGAAACTTACCAATTTTAGGAGTAGCCTCCTGTCCCGTTAAAACCATTCAATATTCGCACACTGGTACCTGAAGTTTTTAATTGTTTCATAGAAACAAATAATACCAAAATAAACCATTCAACTGGTTTTCAAACAAAAAGTAGCGAAAAAATAACCACTGACGCAACACACAACAATCATCCCGAGAGCAACTTAAACATTAACTTATTGCCTGTATTTGAACGCGTTTAGTCTTAACAAGGATCGAAATTGTAGATCTTTAACCGTTTTACTGTTACGACGCTCATTTTACACATTTATTTTGTTATCGGAAATCACATCAGTATGTCATATAAGAAGTACATTCGAGATTCGAGACGAAACGCAAAGGTAAGTTGTGTAGAAATTGCCAACATACCAGATCTGAGTGCCAACTTTTCAAATTTTGGTCGGAAACGGGAAAATTATACTTTATTTTATCACAACCAACGATGATTAACAGTATCGCAAAAATGCTTTCGATTATATTAGTGAGTATGTAAAACTAATATTATCATATTATTTTAAAATCTAAACAAACAAAAACAAATACACAAATCCGAAGTATCTTAGGAAATTTTAGGAAAAGCTCAAATTATATTGGCAGCAGTGAGTAAGTTTGGTGTATGTCATTCATTTGACAACGTCAAGGAAAATCTGAAACTACTGCTCTTCCTTTTCTATTATTTGTTATTAGATAAAGAGAGAACGTTTATTAGATGAGTGTTTTTTGTGACATAAAATTATGTATTTTTTACCAGAAAAATAATGGTTTTGGTGCCAAACGAATTATATTTTGATTTTTAATTCATTTCTAAACGTTTAATTTAGTTTGTTTTATTTAGTTAATTTAAAATATTCTAACAACACAACTAGAATATTCTTTTTTTCATCATGTTTCCTATTTTATGAGGTGTTATCTTGGTGTCTTTTTATCACAATTGGTTACATTTTCCCGAATATTCCATTCCAACAATGACTTTGAGTTTCGTTTGACTTGCGCATTGCGTAATCTGTCACTTTCTCATTTCCTTTCAATTTTTGTATTTTTGTGGTTAGTTTGATTTTGATTTTGATGTTTAGTGTTTGGAGACGTAGGTTAGTTTATCTACGTTTATAAAAATAATTTTTTTTTGTGGAATAATTGTTTTTTGTGCTTATTGCATAGCTATTGAGCGAGTGAAGTCTTCTTCAATATAAACTTGTATGTACAGGATTTGGTCAGAAGTTAAAGCAAACAACAAGTTTTAACCTGTAACCTGTAAGTATACTTTCGAAGTAGTACCAAACCAAAACAGACTGGTTCTAGTTGAGAAATATTTATTATTTATGGTCTCATATTTATATAATATGGTACTGCAAAAATTGTGCCATGTTCGTATTGACTAAATTGGTAAAACAAAAATATTAAAATATACTATTTTACTCTTTTGAAATCCCTATTTTATCAATGTTTAGAATGGTTAACATTTTATATATTTTCTATAATATTATAACGATAATAATGATAAAAAATACACTTACACACTTTGGTTTTTCGTTTGCATAGGTACCTTTAAACTTTAAATAATAGTGGACGGTATGCATGTTTTATTATTTGTTGAAAATTATTTCCTAATATCTTGAAGAGCAATTGACCTTTGAAATAGCATAATATTCTAAACACAATTTTGATGGAGTCATCAAAAGTTCGCTAATTAAAACTGTGGTTGGAATATAAAATAAATAAAAATCACTACAGTTATTAGAAGTGAATTATTAGTTGTAATGAGTTGCATTGTGTCCTGACGTGTCGTCTCTCTGCGAACATTAAGAAGTACCTAGTTTGAAAGTGTAGAAAAAACTTAAGAATCAATAGGTTGTAAAGTAACATTAATACTTCATTTTTACATTATTATTTAGTTTAAACTACAGTTATTGGGGATGGAGCAATTCGTTGTAATTGCTCCTTATTACGTCTAAATTCTTTAAAACATATGTTAAAAAAAGTGGCCACCCTTTCTACTGCTCTACAGCCCAAACGGCTCATTTGCGGGCACATGTTTATTAAAACTTTTCTGCTTATTTTGAACCATATACTACCCCTCATTTCATTTTGTGCCACTTTTTTTAACACCCTGTATACGCAATAACTAGTAATTTATTATGACAAGGGCTTGAAATGGTGTGAGAAATATCTAAAGAAATATCCGTTAGCGCGTCATAATTTCGAGCTGGTTATTAGTGAAACAGAAATGTAAAACGATCGACTTGTTCTAAAAACCCATAACTTATTGAAAAGGGATGGTTCTGGAGAATACTAAGATAAGAAATGTGTGAACAAGTCAATGGATCCAAAATACAGACACTCTGTTAGATTCATTCACAAGAATAGGTCGAGACTCTTATGTTCGTCTTATAAATTAGTATATTGTTGCCCTTTTAATTAGATATCGTAGTTATTTGTTCTAACATTATCTTGTAAAATAATATGTTGGCTATTAGGTTTACTGTGCAAATAAGATTCAATAAATAACTGGAGATCCTATTAGCGGCAAATGGCGTAAAATTTTAAAAAGTTTACCATATCCAAATTTATTTTAAATTTATTTTAAATTTATTTTAAATTTATGTTAAATTTATGTTAAATTTAATGTAACTGCGTTGTCTGCACTCTACAAAAACATGACGAACATACCTTTAATAACTATGTATATTTACAACAAAAGTTTCTTTATTCCATTAGCTCGTAAGTCATAGTGGTCAGTTTCTTATCAGTTTATACCGGTAGCGTAATCAAATGTAAGCTATCAGAAATTGTAACCTCACCAAATGTAGCTTGGCAGTGGGAATAAATAAGAAGTTGGTTGCGCCATAGCAAAATTTAGAGAACAGAGGAAATGTTAAGAGAGCTCAAGGTCAATTGAGGCTCATCAAAGAGTAAAGATCGCAATATTTCCAGTGGTGTAGATAATATGTGGGAAAGTGCAAATTTGTTTGTAGTATGGTAAACAAAGTCCCTAGTTACTCCATAACAACAATATACAACTGTCAATTTAGAGACGCGTCTTTATAATAGTGTTTAAGGTTAATGTAGTGGGGCGCGATCATGAATACAGATCAATATACAGAGTGTCCAAAATGTATGGAAATGGTTAATTTTCTGGCAAATTAAGGCAAAAAATAATTTTAAGGGTCCGCATCGGCCAAATTTTTCAAAAAAAAAGAAATTAATAATTCATAAAGTATGCATTTTTGGAAAAATTATTTTAGACAAAATTACCCTGAAATTTTACATAAATTTTCAAAGAAACATCGATATACCTACAGGTGTTCCATTTGAAATAACAAAGTTGATGCCTACTTCCGCTACAACCGGATGTGGTACGACTGGCAAAATATTTTTATGATGTTCGTCTTATTGCCTAACATAAGTAGGTATACCAAATTTTATTTAAATCTGATAGTTTCCAATATGCGGATAGTTTAAGTTCGTCGTGACATATCCTGTATACATTTTCAGACTGATGTAATGAATTTATTTATTTAAGAGTACCGTTAATTTTTAAAATTTTGTACCGTTTTTAACTTTCGCGAAATTGTACTAATTGCGCGTGACCTTGATTTCGATCGAGTCTTCCATCCGCTGTAAATCGCTCGAGTCCCTTCCACTGCCGAATTTACTCCTACTTTAGGTTTTAAAAGCCAGTGGAAGGAAAAGGGCTAGTTTTTGTTCAAAAAATACAATATAAAAATCGTGGATTCGACAGAAATCAAGAGTTCCAAGTAAGTTCTCAGTTTGGAAAGCTTCAGCTAACCGATAGAACTACAAGGTAGAGAAAAGACTGGTGAGTGAAAATTTTTGATTTATGTAGTAAGAGGGGTTTCCTTTGAATGCCTCAAGAACTACCGTTTTCTTGTAATTGGCAACTACTTCAGTGCTGTGAAGCGCGTTGTAGAAACCGATATTCCTTTCCGTTTTCTGGCCCTGGTCTTTGCATTACCGCTGTGAAGAGGGTTTTCAAAGACGGCTGCAAAGAACAAACAGGAATTTTCTTGCCTCCATTGAGTGCCTCAGATTTTGCAGTCGCAGAACGTCGCACAATCTCAATGTTTTCTGGCGTTCTTTGACCAATGTATTCACCACTAATTGCCAGCGCTACCCCCCAAAAACTTTTCAAACGGTTGCACAGGGCACGTTCGAAAACCGAATACTTTACTTTTAGGGACCCTATACAAACAATATGAGTCCTCTCAAAACAATTATTTCGAATCGTTACTTTCCGACAATAAACAACTTCCCAAAAAAGGTTCTTCCTCCTACTCCGAAGCCAATATCACCACCATATACATACTATACAGGGTATGTCTATGAACTTAAACTATCTCTATAGTGGGAACTATTTACTCCATTGAAATCTTTTTCAGCAGGTGCATTTTTTATAATTTTTGGACTATACCATTTCTGTTTGTTCTGGAAGTACATATACAACTTTCTATTTTAAATGGAACATCTTATATAATGTATTTTTGATATCTAAAAGTAAATCTATAAGTAAAATTTTAGAGTATATTTGTCTAAAACACTTCAATCTTAAAATTGTATGCTTACTTTGTGAGAGGACTTTAAGGAACACTTAGCCGATGCAGACCCTAATAAATTATTTTTTACCAGCAACAGCTTGAAGAATTGAATAGACTTTTGTAGGGTGGCTTCTAACAAGGTCAAATGTATTTAAATCTGTGTTTATTGTATACCGAGTGTGTATACAAATTGAAATGTTTAAACTTTAAAAATATCCAATTATCCCTATATTCGTATACTCCTCCCTTCTGAATGTATTAATATTTAAATTTTGACCAGTTCGTACTTATTCGAACCCAATAAGATAATAATAACAATCTTTTCAGTTTATTAAAATGACTTCCGCCATTGTGGATCTAGACAGTTCAGCGGATGATGATTTTTATGATTTCTCTGACGAAAGTATCACTGCCAGGGAGAAAATATGCTCGATTCCAGACACCATATTACAATACAACGCTAGAATCAGATCCAATCGAAATGTAAGCATATTCGATACCGATCCTGAATATTCTAATGACGGAATCACTTATTTATGTCCCGGTAGAGGACGAGGAAGTGTCTCTACAATATTTAGACCGGGCCAACCATTTAACTATTCCGCCGACGACGAAGAGGAAATAAAGAGATTATTGAAAAAGGTACGAGGTATTTATTGTTAAAGACTTTTACTGTCTATCAAATGTTGGAAGGTACAAAAATTTAATGTTCAAACGCGTTTTATTGGCAAACATTTGATCATTTAGACATGACAAATGAGATATGAGATAAAGTTAATTAATACACTTGTTATTACAGCATTCAGGACACGTATTCCGAAATGAAGCTATTGAAATGAGGATACAAAACGCCAAAAAGAAAAGTTCTTCTCCAATGCCTAAGGACAGTAAGGACTCCGAATTTTGCGATGCTTCCGAAGAAACCAATGAGGCTGTTCTTAAATTAACCGAGGTAAATTCTTCCTCGGAATGTTCACCTCTAACTGTTAATTCAGTTTGGCCCAAACTAGAAAAAAGAAATACCTCACCAAAGAAGAAAAATCTAGTTCCTCCTCCGTTGAGTGCCATACTAAAATCGGGAAGAGAGGAAGCAAAAACAAGAAAAGAATCTGCTAAATCTTCGCTAAACCCCTCAGCACCTGCATTTTGTGTGAGTTTTACAGAATCTTCATAATCGTCATAAAACGGCTTAATCTGTTTATGAGGGCCAATGAAATATGAACCGGAATTTTGCTTTAGAAAATTTATTGGTAAATTAATAAATAAAATGTTGAATATACAGGTTGCTCCAATTTTGATCGCAACATAGATTATATAGGCCATAGGTGCGATAAAGACAACTTCCATTAGACACTTATAAAGGAAAAGGAAAGAATGACATTTGTGTCATTGCAACTTTTCACTCTGACAACTGTTATTTAATTAATCTTTCTTTGTTCCACTCATAGAAATGACCATGTTGCAATCGGAAATGGAGCAAACGATATCTTATATTTATTCCCTTTTTTTCAATTCCTACTATTAATCAACCTGTATATCAAGACGTCAAGTTACTGACTTCACCTAGAGAGCGTTAAGAAGAAAATTCCGGTTTATATTTTGATTCGCCCTCGTATAATAAAAATATTTAATTAATCAACAAATCCATTAGATATTCAACGTCGAACTGCTTGTTTATTTTATTCATACAGACCAAGCATTGTTCAAATTTTAAGATGGCTAAGAAAACTTTATTTCGTAATAAGACTGTATTTTCATTGTAATAATACAATATATGATTTTTTAGTATGCATCCTCGTCCCATGACAAAGAATCGAATAGTCTCGACAGCAATAATTCTAGGAGCAAAGAAGCATCGAAAAAAGATAAACGGTTGAGTAGGAGACAACGACATGCAGATGTATCTTGGAGGGAAAAAGACGACAAGACAGTATCTCACTCTCCCCCGATTCTGCGTAGTCCGCATAAAGAAACGCACAAGACGTATAATAGTTCATTCAATGAGTTATCTTCGTCAAGTAGTTCAAGTGCATATTTTGATGAAGACGTAATTAACGTTTCTGATACTAGTAGCAGCGACCATCAGTATAGGCAAGCCACGTTACAAGGGAAAAAATACCCTGCAAAGAGAACTTTTAATATTCATTCTTCTGCCGATTTTCCAACTTTGTCCTAATGCTACAGGATATTTGATGACCGTTTTCATAGTTTTGATTTCTACTGTTTTAATTATTTTTTTTTCAAATGTTTAAGATTATTCGACTTGTTTTTATAATTGGATGAAAATAAGATTTTTACGTGTAGATAGGTACCTATTTATCGTATTTTGAGAAAAACTTCTCATTTCTCTATTTTTTTCCATATTTGCCTGTATCAATCGGTATTACATTTTTTGATTATAACTATCACAATTTTTAATAAAAAATGATAAACCTGGTTGTTAACTTCCCAAATGTACCAATTAGCCCGTATTTAGCACATATCTCTTTCAGGGATACTATCTCAACTTAAGACTACCATTGGTTGTAAAGGATAAACAAAGTTAAACAAAATGTTTAATGAGTACCAAAGCGTTACACTAAGAAATATACAGGGTGTTCCTAAACATCGTGCACATATGAAAGGGGGTATTTAAATTCTTTGACTTATTTTATGACTAAAAGTTCATAGGTCAAATGCTTCGTTACCAATATACAGGGTGCTTACATTTCAGGATTTTTCTTGTTTTTTTTTCTTTAAAGCTCTTGCAGTTTTTTGAGTAGGAGGGGGTCACTTTCAACATTTGTTATAATGTAGTTTAATAGTTATTATGTAGGTTGTTTGTATTGTAAAATAAATCATTTCTACAGAAAATCGTTTTAATTTTTTTCTCGATAACGGTGACAGAAACTGAGAGTTTCTAAATAAAATAAGTTCTTCATCAGTATATGGCCTCAGCTGCATGGGCTTTTCGGACAAAAAAAAGTTTCTAAAACAATTCATTTTGTTTTTCAGAATCTACCAGCGGCACACAGCAAAAAAGTTCAGGGTGAGAAAAGGGCAAATCACAAAACTGCAGGACCCATAAAGAAAAAAACAGAAAAATCTTGAAATTTCAACACCCAGTAGATAAGTAACGAAGCATTTGCAGACCTATGTTTATATGAACTTTTAGTCATGAAATATGCCAAAGAATTGCCCCCTTTCGTATGTGCACGATGTTTAGGAATACCCTGTATAATTATTTAGAATTTTTAATAGAAACGTAAATTGTTATTTTTTTATTTTTATTCCTTGGGTTTCTATTAAATATTCTTATAACATACCTAATCGATTGTATATCGGAATGTTCAATGCCCAGGATGCGCTGTTAAGCACAGATTGCCGAGACCAATTTAATGTATTCTTAAAAGAAGAAAATACAATAGTTGTTTTAGGTTATGTTATATTTTATTTGGTTGTACATTTCTTATGTAGATTTTTAATTCCAAATTCGTACATATTAATTGTTTTTGTACTTAAGTACTAATTTATTAGTTCAAAAACAATATGGGTATTACTCTTTATCACTTTCCCAAGAGCGGGCCTTCGAGGGGGGCTCTTTTAGCTGCCAAAGCAGTTGGAGTAAACATAGATATACAAACCGTTGATTTATTTAAAAAAGAGCAACTTAGTGAAGATTTTGTAAAAGTAAGTATACATTTATCATTATCAACTCAGCTCTTTACTGAAAATAAATTTGTGTTCATTTAGCTTAATCCGCAACACACAATTCCAACCCTAGTAGATGGGGACACAGTGATTTGGGACAGTCATGCTATAGCATGTTACTTAGCAACAGTTTATTCGAAAGACAAAAACCTGTATCCCCAAGAACCTAAAGCTAAGGCTCTTGTAGACCAGAGGTTGTACTTTGATTGTGGCACTATGTACCCCCGAATAAGACAAATATGTGTAAGTAAAAACATAATTAATGGAAGACATTACCAAATAACATTCTATTGCTAGTTTCCAGTATTGTTCTTGGGCCAAGATGAGGTATTCGACGAACACAGGGCACAATTAGAAGAAGCCTTGGGTTTTTTGGATGTGTTTTTGGAAGGAAACGATTTTGTAACCGGGAAAAATTTAACTATTGCTGATTGTTGCTTGGCAGCTTCTATTTCAACCATTGTGGTAAGTTCTCTTTTAAGTATTTATGAATCTACTATACTTATAGAACATTAAGTAAAGTAATTTTCAATTTTCAGGCTGTAGGTTGGGACATATCTCCTTACTCGAATGTATTTAACTGGATGGCCAGATGTTCATTGGCCATTCCAGATTACGCAGAAGCCAATCAGAAGGGTGCCGATGCTTATGGAAAAGCTGTGAGAAGCAAATTGGCGCCAGGACAAATTTAATATAGGTATATTTCGATTGCAAGTTTATTTTTTTAATAAAAATGGAAGAGTTTGCACACGCTCGATGAATTTAGAGTTTAGTTCCCATCTTATTGGAAGAAAAGGATATCCCAATGTAAGTGTTTTAAAATTACATAATTGTTTTCTTGTTTAATTCAACCAACAAACATCTACAAGTTTACATAAAGTTACAAAATACAAAGTTAACGATTAGAAGGAAAATGATTTTTATAATCACGTTAAAAAATTGGCTTCTATTAGTTGAACCTGAAATGAATTTGAACCATTTTGTTTTATTTAAATTCAATCAAACTAAACTCACCTGAATCCTTGTCAACTAAAAATGCACAAAAAGTTATATTTTATTTTATTAAATAAAAATTTTCTATTTATTATTCAGAAATGATAATTATAACATTATCTACTAGATGAGTAATTGTTATTACCTTCTGAGTAATAAAGAATACTTCTCATTTTAACATAACCAGTATCAGGAATTCTCAATTCGCACCGAATTATCGATCCGTCTTGTAAATATTCCCTGTTTAAAGACGATACAATGTAAGTTGTGAAACGTCCTGAATTGTGTTTACTAACGTCCCATTGCACTGTTGACAATCCTTTTCTAAACAATTAAAAACATTTCATGAACCCAGCAAGTATTTAACTGATAATTACTAGTATTACCTATGATAATGATCTTTGTAGCTCTTGAACATGAGTAAATTCGGTTTGGGAAAGGTTTCTGTAGCTAAACAAGTAAAGTTCACTGTACGCTCGTCGTGTCCACTTTTGAAAATTTCTAATGTTTTTTCCGGAACTACAATAATTTAGTAACTAAAGACAATATAGGTAAATTTAATCTCGTTATTTACCAAAAACGTGCATATTTTTAATGAAATAATCCTCATCAGTGAAGGAATAAACCGAGCACTTGTATTCACCGGCGATATCATTCGTGGGATTGAATATTTTCATCGCTCTGTGAACGCTTTTCGGATCATCTGTCGCTTTGTACTTTAAATCTACTTTATTTTTCAAAGCTCCGAAACTTTGTGGAGCTTTCGGCGGTATCCATTGGTAAACCATGTTTTCATTCAAATACCTACAAATTATTTGGCATATTGCCAAATGGGTATTTAAAGAACTTCAATTTAATATACGCTCTTAATAAGCATTGTGATAAAATTTGCTTACCATTTTATTACTAAATCTGTATCATCAGGTCTTAATGAGTAATTGCAATCCATTATTACTGATATGTTTGAATCGTTTTTCACAGCTTGCGGAACTTTGATATAATTTATTTGGACGCTTTCCGTCGTATTAAGAGCTGGAAAAGAAGGTTAAAAATTGCAATAATATCCTTGTAAAAAATTACGTATATGAGCCTTAAACATATCTCCGTTGAAAAAACTCAATATATCGTTCATAAAACTTTTTAAATATACTTTATATTTTGAGCAAAATCCACTGCTAAACATAGAAGCAGGGGATGGACGTTTTTCATGCGTAAATAATTCAAATCAACAAGTGTGTGTATACGCTCTAATAAAGAATCAATATGACTCATTTGAATTCAAAAATATTAAATCTAATGGAACAGGCATTTATAAATGACACCATTCTATTTAAATATACCATATATTATTTCTCTACAGATATATTTTATGAGCTTCATATTGAACTTAAAATTGAAAGTGTTTTATATTAAAATTTACACATTTGGAAATATTTTGTAATTATAACTAAGAGATATAGGAATGTGTAAAACTATTAAAACTTACCATACAATATTGCCACTATGATAAATAGAACCTTTAATGGTTTGTTATTCATGTTTTACGTGAAATCAATCCGGTGGTTTTTGAATAGTCTGTCAACGAATTGAGCTTTCGACGAAATGCGCAGTTGCTTCATTTACTAGCCGCTTTGATACGCATGTTTTCAGGTAATAAGATTAACACAGTTGGAAATTGTACAGATATTCCTTCATGAAAAAGATTGTAATAGACTTAATGATACACAGACACACGAGGAAAAAATTTACTGTTATACAAAATAAATAAATGCAAAGTAGATGAAGTACAGGAGCGATTGGAAAAAAATATTAACCAATGGACAGAGTAACGATGCAATTTAATTCAATTAGGTACATGATCAGAAGGAAACTGAGCTCATAAAACTAAAACTTAATTGTTCTGAACGGACATCAGAGAGGGAGATTTACCTGGTAAAAGAAATGTAAGATTACATGATATCTCTTCTTTTAATGAATGTAATAATAGGACTGTTAGTCAAATTTAATTTTATTATATTTTTTAACAACTTCATTAAATTATTCAATTATAAAAATGTTAAAATTAAGTAAAAAACAACTAACACGAAAACTACAAAAAACCTTAAAATATCAAGCGATTTTTGTTAATGACATACACCTACACGAACGAGACTACACGAAATTGTCCCTAGATTTTTCGACTATGTTTTTCCGTAAACATCTAAGCTGCTCTAAGTACGTTTTTGGACTTGCGGTCGCCAGGGTCTTGTATTTAACCTTTTTCCTTTTGGGCAAACTACCGTAATCCGAATACGCAGGAGGGGTGCTTCCCAAGCTGCTGCCTTCGACGGGGGCGCTTTCGGAGAGGAGTTCATCGGTGTCATCTCCTTCGTCGTCGCTAATTTTCAGAGACGGCGCCCACGACACTCTACCGATTTTAGCTTCCAAACTAGCGCAGCACTGTCTCAGGGGCTCCTCGTATTTATTTACAGGCAAAGATATCGGCGCCTCCGATTGCGTGGAGCAAGAGTATTTGATGGGATTCAACGTTTGCGACCCTTTTTCGCTATACACGTACTCCTCGTCCCAGCGTCTCGCGCGTCTAATTTTCTTCTTCTTTTTGTGCGTTTTAACGTCTAAATTGTTCACGGTTAGTTCTAGCTCGTAGTTTGGTCGGGTTTCTATTTTCTCGGAAAACTTGGACATCATATCGGCGGCCTCTTCGAGGAAAACGGACATGGCGCTGACCATCCTCTGCGTGATATCGCCGCTCTTTCGAATCTTCTTGCGGAAGGCGTTTTGAACGGTTGCCTCGCCCAGCTGATTCAGAGCGATCGGCTCCAACGCGGGCGGTTCGGTAACTATCACGAAATCGTCTCGCTTCGCTATCTGGCTTTCGACGATTTTGGGAAACGCCGAGGGGCTCGCGAATTCCGGCAGAGGTTCGCAAAAATCCTCGTGCAGAGGCGCCGCGACGAAGATTTCGGGCACGTGAGTCTTCAGCATCTTTACGGAAGGCACCGCTATGAAGTGATTGGGGATCACGGTGCACTTCGCCTTGCTGAAGTCTTTAAACGAATCGTCGTTGGGCAAGTCGGTGGTTCTGCAGGGGAATTTCTCGTTTAATTCGACGACGCTGCCCTGCAACCAAGTCTGCACCTCCTTCGAGCAGGTCTCCAAAGGCGGGTGGTTGCTCAGCAGGTCGGGGGTGACGAGGCTTTGGGCGTGGATCAGATCCAAGCTGTCGGATGAGGAGCTCGCGCTCAGTTTTTCTTTGGAATAATGATTGGATATGTTGATGTTAACGACGTTTGTGTATATTGCATCGTTAGAGCACTCCTCCTTGACTTCTCTAAGGTATTTGGTGAACGACATGATGGCTTGTGGTTTGGAAAGCAGTCTTCTCTCTGATTCGTCTTTGTTGAATTGCGTCCCGCAAGTTCTCGTGAAACAGAAGTTTCTGTCCGCGTCTTCGTCGCCGAAGATGTTAACGAATCCCGTGCACTCGACCGAAGCGTCTTGGGTGTCTATAATCGTCATTGTCTCCGAATGTTTAACTTCAAGTAACTCTAATTTCAAATCTCTGCTATCTGTAGATCGCTCTTTCATCCTTCTGGCCGGTAAAAAATCGGTTTGCGTATCCTGATGTTTGATTCTATGGGCACGAAGAGCCTTCCGCGTTATTTCTCTAAGTCTAGACTTGGCGCTTTCCGTTAGCAAATCGAGTACTCCATTAATATCATCTGTATCCGTAGAAGCGTCCTTCTTCTTCGCTTTATTGTACAATCTACTGGTGACAGCCGCTACGACTTGCGATCGGGGTTTCTTCGTGTTCAAACTGACTTTAGATTCGAATTTCTTTGATAGTTGCTCCGTTGATATAGCTCTCTCCATCCTCTTGCGCGCTCCATCCAAGTTCTCCAGTGAGCCTCTTTTAGGCGGGGTTTTGGACAACGACGTGTTTGATTTGGTCAACGATTGCCGTCTGAGATCGTCTGACGGCGTTTGTTGGCCGGAATCTTTTTCGGAACTCGAAGCTATGGATTTGGACGATTGAATGGAGTCGTCCGAGCTGTAGTTACCTTGTTTCTCGCGATTCATTTTCGTGGTTTCCAATGGATTTCGTTGGTCATCAAGGGACGTTTCCACGTCTATTAAGGGAATTAACTCGTCTTTTGTGAATAGGGGATCTTTATTAGGGGCGTCTAATTTTGGCGGTTCGTTGATGTTTGGAGGTGTCTTGTTTGTGTTTCTGCGATTGTTGTTCCAAAAGATAACTGTGTTGTGAGGTCCATTTTTCATTTGGTTGGTTATTCCGAACTAAAATAAATGAGAATTTATTAACTTAGTGAAAGACTAAGAAAATATTTGTTGAAAAAATTCGTGCGCTCGAAAAATTCTTGTTATATCACATACCTGTAAATCTTTGAGGAGTTCCTTTAGCCTGAATATTTCGGCACGCAAATTTCTGATGGTCTTTTCTTTGGGATCTTCGACGGTAACTGGCCGAAAGACGATGTTCTTGGCCCGTTGCCCGAAACGCAGAGTGTTAACGGTCTCGTTATAGCAGACGCTGGAAGGAGAAACGGCTGAAAAGAGACATACATGTTTCAGTAGTCGAATTTGATACTTGATCTCGATTTCGTAAATTTGTTAATGTGTCTACAATGGACGATTTAAAATAAATCCTCGTTCACATTATTTTCATCCAGTATCTGCGTTACTATTTTTATTTTTTGTTTAAATAATAACTGTGTAGGGAAGCTTCCTTTTTTGTGCTTGTAGTTTTTAAAATTGAATGCAGAAAAAAGCAATAAATTATGTGATTTATTTATGAATCGAAAAATAAACTTTTATATCGAAACACCAACCCCACTAATAAATTTACATAAACGTAATATTAGAGGCACATGCGAATGGGAATTCAAGTAAAAATGCGTTAGGTAATACAAAAATAGGTAATATAAAAAAATCTGGAATAGAGATATAAAAAAGTTAATGATAGTAAATTTTATATACAAAGTTGTATTGATACTGAATTATTTCTACTAATCTCTACTTACTTGCCACCATAACAGTGTTGGAATTTCCTCCTAAAATATCTTTCAGAAGCCATGTTAGAACCGAGTCCCTGTATGGAATGAATCTTCTTCTTTGTCCTCTGGATTGTTGTGATGTTTGAAATGCTGTAGACACAATAATTCCAACCTTCAGTATAAGGTGAAAGAAAGCGAACAAACTGATAACTCGAGCATCGAGCAGGATAAATAGTTAAAAAGACATTGAAACAGATAAAATTTTCTCACCTAAAGCTGATATGACATTTCCTAAAGCTACGATGCTTTTATTAATGTTGGAGCCCTCTTTGAACCTGATGATATTGAAACAACGACGTCCTGCCCTCTCGCTACCCGCCAAATCTATCAAATTTAGTTTAACACCGTCACAATTAACGACGAACACAGAATGGCTCCTGCTCGATTGCTGATTGGAATGAGTAGCAGCTACTTTCCGCCTTCTATTTCCAGTTTCAAGCCAGAAAAGTAGCTCCGATGAATTCGATACGTGGTGTTCCAGAAGACCTGCACGAAACAATATTTAAAGCTACACCAGCAAAGAAGCGAAAGGATTTAGATTATATTTTAGATTGCTGGGATAGTATAACATTTTTTCCTCACCTGGCACGTAAGGTCCCTTTTTCGGGTGTTCTCGAACCCTGAGGATTTTGCTATTGTCATCACAAGTGCCCAGTAGATCTCGAACTTTTTCGTTATAAATTTCCAAATAGCTGCAAACAACATTGCAATTGGAAATCTTGTATTCGAGAAATGTTGAGGAATTTGTACAAACACTAAAAAGCGGAGCTTTAAAGCACTTACGTGGAAATATTGTTTTATTCCGAATGATATTTCGAACAAAACCACCCAATATCCCGTAATAAGTAAAATTTGATTATTCATAAAATTGAAGAGGTATTTTTTAAGGGAGGATTGGAACGAAAAATTTCGCGATAACTATTTAATTATAACGTATAGGAGTAGTTTTGAAGCGGTGGTTCGCGTGCTGTTCACTCCGACTCCGCTACTTCACAACTAATACAAATGCACAAACACACACCAAGTGGAGGTGTAAAGTTGGTGAAGTTTAACGGTGGCGCAGTCGAAATGAAAAGCTCCCTGGTGAGTTGTTTATGTTTCTAATCAAAGAACGTAGCGGGACAATCTCTATTTGCTTTCGCTACCCCAAGTTTAGTGCTCGAAACTTTTATTTGGACATGCATTCAAGCACTGCAAAACTTAAAGTATAAAGAGTAAAACTAAAAGTTCCGAGCACGCAAAAACAAATTGAAGTAAATTGAAAATTTTACTAATACAGGGTGATGGTTTTGGTAAATTAATTAATCATTTTCTACCAACAGGTCATGTTGTTTAATTCTAGATTTTTATCACACACTGATTGACTCACATTCAGAAACACCCTGTATAAATCAACGTCAATGTATTTTTTAATGAAATCGGTGTACGTATATTAAATGTGAGTCCAATTCCCGAGTGTTCGAAACTTCGGAAGCGGGAATGAGCAAAGTTTCTCATAAAACTTGGGCAATTCCAAAATAATTGATTCACTTTCGAGGTTGAATCGGGCGCGAGAGTGTCTAAATATTAAACTGAAGAAAATTCCGTGTCATCGGTCGATAAACAATCAGGATTAGTAGGGATTTCTGCGTCGCTATTGCATGTGTGAAAACGACTTGTGTTTGCCGATGATAAAAGGGTTTTGCGCCAAGCATGATGGATAGATGGGAGATGATGATCATTTCGCTACGTGGAGAATTAATTCGATCCTAATCTCAATAATTATTGTATATAACATTGAATTACGCATACGTATATCCACGTGTGGTTTATTATTAGAATTGTGTTGGTAATAGTTTGGTATTGAAGTTCTTCTATTACAATGTTAATTAAATTAGTAATTGTATCTATTAATTTTATAATTGCTTACCTACTGATTTTATGTAGGTAAGTTAAAGAGCAATTATTAAGTTGTAAGTATACTAGGATTTCTCTGCAGTTTGCTATCAAAGTAATATTTACATCATCCCTATGAGTATATAAGAAAAATTTGCCAACAGAAGAATGGTCTAAAGGATAAAACACACATGCAATAGTGATACCACAAAAAAGTAAAAATTATATGCAAGAATATTAAGTACTTACAAATAATTGGCAAACCTGATTTACATCTTATATCCAGATGATTTCATCAACTGGATATCGAATGAAACGCGCGTTTCAAGACACCCTGCCCGACTGTCACATTCATTTTCCCTACATTTTCCGCTCCGTGAAATGCACGAGTCGATTCCCGTCATCTTGATAAGCGTAATTGGATGCACAAAGTGTCGTTGAATCGATAGAAGAATTTGGCAAATAAAAAGCGGGGTAGGTAAATGCCCCAGTTATCACGTACAGAAACGAATGGAAAAAGAGGAAAAAAATGGCACGACAAAAAACACTTTTTGTACAGCGATTTCGCGTGATATGGCGTTCGCTTTTGTGCGATTGCTACCGAAGAAAGTATGAGTAAACCATCGAAAACGACATGATTTTTGCTTATTAAGAATGTTGATTTAAAGTTCAAAGTAATTATGTATGGTGAATGGAATGAGCACTCGCAAATTTTAATTAATAATCGCTTTTTTCTTCGTGATTCAATTTCTATCTTTAGCACTAAACTACACTTACACGGTCAAAAAGTTAGAAGTCAAATTGTTGGATTCATTTAGAGGATATTTTACTTACCTGACCGTGACTTTAGCGCTGAAATCTTCTTCTCCAACGGCCGATTCTCGAAGATAGTCGAAAATTTTATTGCAAAAATTCGGGATAACTCCAGGACTGCTGTTGGTTCCTATCATGGTGTGGGTTTTACCCGTAGAACTCTGGCCGTAAGCTAAAACGCAGGAATGGTTGCGTTTTTTTATCGACTCGCTTATTATTTTCTCGATTTTTTCAAATACCTTGAAATATAAAGAATTAAAATATATTAAAATTTGTTGTTGAATTACTGGTTTCATTTTCGGTTAACAATGATTGGTTACTGTAATTAATAAGAGCAGGCCAATGGTTCTTACCTTTTCATGTCTATGATTATTAATAATCCATTTTATTTGTTCTATGCTAACGTTTTTGACATATTTGACATATAGAACTATACTAATTTATTGTTTATTTAGTTAAACCGTGAATGTATTAAATGTATTAAGGGAAATGTTAAATGATATATGTATGTATTATTAGTTAAATTAATAAGTCGGGTATTATTTCATTCACCAGTTCACCAAAAATCGATTTAATTGTGTTAAATTTAGTGATTAGTGAGACTTTATAATCCAGATTATTCCAGTTGAAAGCGACACAAAAATTAAGGTAAGTTTTTTCTTTTATTTGTATTCTGAACCAAGGTATGATAAATGAGACCACAATAGATTGTTTTATACAAGTGTTTTCATTCTACAATTTATAATTGTTTTGTAATTAAATTATACTTACGTAATTCTGGGAAGAGTTTTCATCAAAGCAATAGTCGAACGTGAATCGCCTGATTCTTTCACGGCTATCCGCCACGTTTTCTTCAGGTACCTATTAATAATAAATGATCTTAAATTTAGATCAAAGACATTCATTAGTAATTTGGGATTCAGTTAAATGCGCAAAATTTCGCCGCCGTTACGAAATGACTATTTTTTTTTTCGTCCGTAAAGCGAATTATTTATCTTTCGAAAATGCTCGCCAATTGCACTGACTTTATGAATAAATTATTAGATATGAAGGATAGGTAGGCATGGATTAAATTTGAAATTGTGGTATGCGTGGAGATGTAATTACCACAATTATAGGTATGTATAAGTTCTTTTATCTTCTACAATTCTTGTAGAAACAAATTGATAAATAATCTCTACCAAAATATGGTAGAAATGCTAATGTTAAAAAATAATAAGAATGTCAGTACAACTGAAAATAAATTAAAAAACTGCCCACAATATTGCTGTATTTTAGAATTTCAAAGGAAATTTATAACTTGTGTAAGGATCACAAACATAAGTTTAGAATTAAATAATGGACTCTGCAACTCGAGTGAGTAGTAAATATACTCAAGGTAGGTAAATAGCAGGAATGTAGGAGTGTAGAAATACCCATGTAATACATTCTTATGTGTTATTCTTAAATTTAGGAATATGTTGGCCAATATTTTTCTTTACCTTTACATTGGTAATTTCCAAAGACTCTTCATTGAGTACGGAAATGACGGGCGTCGATGCTATTTCCGTCTCTCTGAAACACAAAAATAATAAATCGTCGTTTTCGTTTCCAATTAACTCGAGCGAGACAGGTGGATCGTTTTCCATTTTCGCCGTATCGAAAAATTCGAAATAATTTCACCAAATAAGTTCCAAACGCTATTTGCGCGAACAATCAATTCCCGATGCAAATGCAATTTTAGTAAATAGTTTTGGTGCCTTTATTTTATGAATGCTAAAGTGAGGGTGATTTTTGTAATCAATACAACAAGACTTTTTTTATTTGGTAATTTAATTATTGTACCAGTATAAAGACAATAAGAATTTTCAACATACAGCTATTTCTAAATATTTGTCGAAGTATAGAGTCCAATTACATTGTGTCATACCTACCTTAAAGACAAAGGTCGAACCCTCACAGCTACTTTTAATTTCACCATGTTTATTTAGTCAAAATTTCTTCATCTCGAGCCGAATCACCATATTTGCTAGTTATGTCTTGGTATTTAACCTACTACACAAAAAATCGTGGATTTCACGAACAAACTATGGAAAGTTTTTTCAACGTGAACGTAAACACTACTGTTGCTTAAGTTTTAGCGTCGCAACGTCGACGTCTCGGACGCCGTTCGTGCTTTAGTCTTGGTCTATTTTTAGCCCTACTCTGTCTTCGGATGAAATTTGAAGAGATGGTAAATTTGTCGCGATGTTGCGATACTATAATGGAGGCTTGCATGCTACTTCTCTGTCGGTTTGTTGTGAAATGTCGGGTCGTTGTGTGTGTTTTTTTTTCTGTTTGTTCGAATTTTATATTTTTACTAATTTTCGCCGATTCTATAAATAATGTTTTGGGCAGGAAGTATATTCCAGAATTAAAAAAATAGGCCAGCATATTGATGGGGTCTTTTTTGCTCAATTAATTAAGCTATATGAAAATAATGTCTATGATAGCAAAATTATTAAATTTTTCCAGTACTAAAATTATTACAAATTACACTAATCAACGCTGTTTTGTATTTAAATTATTTTCTTTGAGTAATGAAAAATTAGGTGCCCTTACGAACAGTTATCCTGATACTAAGAATTATGACAATAAATATCTATTATCGCCTCTATAAATTCTACCATCCACCGAACGATGACAGAAATAGGTACCAGGCACCGAACTCTACTTTTAATTCCACCAATTTTCGGCTTTTTTACGAGAATTATCGCTCTTCATACGACTTAATTTACAGGAGCTTTACAAACGAAACCGACGTTTGCCAATTCGTTCTTAAATTTACTGTTTTCGTTGGAAAATTTGGCTACATTGTTTCTATTAAATTCCTGTTTTAAATATAATATAGTATAATAGCAGGAAATTTATTATTTGATTGTAAAATTTTACTCTACTAGTAGAAAGGAAAATTCTATGCAGGTTTTAGGTTGCAAAATATCATGGCTGAATAGCCACAACATTAAAAATCAAATATTTGTTTAATGATCATAGAAATGTCGGGCTCGCCAAATTTTTGAGACATAGAATTGATAAGATCAGATATTTATTACGTGCATTCTTTATTTATGTTAATTATATTTTAACATATTTTACAAGATAACTAAAATAAACATTTAGAATAAATTGGAGAGAAAATGTGGCTTACTGAATACTTGATACTTATTTGTGTTTGTTACTCCATCTGTGTATTAAAGAAGAAACATAGAGAATCGATTAGCTTGACTATATTATGAGACCTGCTGTAGGCGAGCTCTTTTGTCTAAATTCTCTTCGATAGGTCATCATAAAGAACACACTAATTAAAACCAATATATTTTATTGAAACATCTCATTTAGTACATTAATTATATGTAGAATAAACACAAAAAGAACACAGAAAGGCCCCCTATAACGAGGCCCGCAACTGCGTTTACACCGCTTGTGTTCGAAAATTTTAAAATAACTTAAACCTTAAACATACTTGCAAATTGTCGCGCGACCCGAAGTGAATTCGCGTCGAACTAAAAATTTAAGTAGAAAGTTAGACACGAGACGAGAACGCTCGTTTTGAATTTCGGCAATCGAATTCACTTGCAATCGTGCACGTCGTGTTTGAGACCACATTTATAGAAATAACGTTACTAACATATTTAAAAAAGAAAAAACGGAGAACAAATTATGGGTAAAATATTGCCGGACGACGTTCGAACAACGTCCATTTCAATTTCAACAAGAACCGTCGCGAGCCGGTCGGCGAAATAGACGAGAGAGGCTTCGATCAAACTTACAATTAAAATTAAAATTATTAGCGACGATTTGTTCGTATAAATGCACCACTTATATGCCGAAATGTCGTTATTTTCATGTCGTTAAGATGAGATTCAATCCTGGACCACAGAGGAGCGAATTATAAAAATAATTTTGAGTACCTTAAAGTGGGGAGAATATACTTAACTAATAAATTAAATACCTGCAGAGAAATTTACCGCAAAAAATTATATGTATTTGTTTTGTTGAAATTTGCTGCAAAATATCACTTATTAAACTGGTAGGAGCAAACTAGCCCCACTTTAAGATACTTCTAATTAGCGTGACGATTATTTATTCCTTAGGAAAATGTATAACAAATAACACATGGCATTTAGAAGAAGATTCGCCTATTTAGCCAATCGTCAAGAGACGGTCGAAAAACGGTTCAATTTCAAATGAAAAAACTTTCTAAACATTAAACAATTTGAACAGTCAACACGTACTTCGCGAAAATTCAATTTCCTCACTATATAAACTTTGATTTAATAAACTTATCACAATAGTAATAGTATATACAGGGTGTTTGGTCTTCTCGAATATCCTTTAATCAATTATTTTAGATTACTAATTTCTTTGCGAGTAGAAGAAACACTATACAACTTTTTTTACCAAAAAAATATAATATTTAAGTTTAATTATTATCTTATAAATCACACATTTGTTGATTAATTAATATCTTCGATATTGAGGATTTGCAGAGCAAAAAGGAGGGAGGGAAAATATTCTTTTTTGAAAATTCAAATTAACCGTATCACTGACATCGAATTTGTACGTTTTTATCGGAATGAAACGATTAATTTAACAGTCGACTATTTATAATGAGATACTTTAAAACTCGTTATGAATTTTTATAAAACTAATTAACTTTAAACTGATAACAGGTTCAAATTATTAGTTTTTCTAAAAATTCTGTAAAGTTTTCAATGGAAATGAATGTAATAGATCGAAATAAAGTTTGTTGCAATAATAAGTTAATGTTAAAATAAATCAAGTTCCCGATTGAAAGAAAATTTGATAATCGATTTTCACTGAATAATTCATAAAGATCGATTATGAGCAAAATTTTGCGAATTTCTGACAAAATGTTTTCGGATTTTATCAAAATCGAATATTTTGCACAATTTTTTTCCATCGAACTCTGATTCCGCAACATTAACTTAATTATCGAGCAACTTTATTCGTTCACTTGTAAAGCTTTTAAATTTTTTCTACATTGAACTTCTAAATTATGTAAATTGAAATTTGAAGAAAGCAATTATAGGAATCACAATTAATTAAATTAAGCCAGATAATTACAGACTTAATGTCACTTCAATTAATTATGGTTAATAAATAAGACATGAAATTTAGTATCTAATATAATAATTAATCGACTGGCTTTCATTTTCCTATGAATCCATTCGAATTTAATAGCAATTATAAAAAATAAATCGTTCCTAAAACTATGTAAAAATTCAAAAATTCCGAGACGTTACAAAAGCCTATTTCAATAATTTTCTATCGGAAACAATGTAACCGGATGCGATAAACATTCGACGAGAATAGATTATCTTAAAAAATGTACTGTATTTTTAATGGCACGGATTATTTATTTTTTCGATATTAATTGACGTTCTCATTAATAAATTTGTTCGTTAAAAAATTGTCCCCTCGCGATATTCAAATGTTTTTATACGACGGTAATTTCGTACGAAACAAACGATAGCATCGGCTATCGGCGCTGTTGGTTTGATTTTTTTCGATTTTTCTGTAATTTTTTTAACTAGTTTTAATCCAATTTTTTGAAGGTGGTTCAGTCGTCGTCTTTTTTTTCCGGTTTGAGATCAACCATTGCGTGTAGTTCTTCGGGTGTGTACCTAAAAAAAATAAAAATTATGAATATAATTGGTGCACTGATCCAAAAATTTATTTAAATAATTGCAAAGACTAGACTCCGGTGTACTATCTTTCGAATGTTTTTTGAAAAAAACCAGAAATGTACCACTATTATTTATGGTTAAAGGTGCATTTCACAAATGTGGAGTTTTTCCTTCCACTCGAAAAAGCAGTAGGAAGTATCTGGATGTGCTAAGGAATCGCTTTTTACCATTTTTAGACGAACATAACAATGTTCAATGGATTTTCCCAACACGCAAACCACAGTGTAATTTTGTGTATCGTTACTGTAATAGTTGTAAAGAAAGTGCACTTACCCGAGGAGCGTTTGCAGATCACAAACAAATCGGTAAACGTAACGTTTGCCGGCAGTCTTATGAATAATGTTCTTGTCGTAGTAGTAGCGAAGACCGCGCGACAGCTTCTCGTAGTTCATTTTCGGTTTGTTTTTTCTGATGCCCCATCGCCTGGCCACTTCGTCCGGATCGGTCAATTTGAACTCCCAGCCGTCGCCCGTCCACGAAATGAACGCCTGACAGGACTTGTCGGTGAGCAGCTCCAAGAGGAATTGCCACAACTGGATCGGTCCGGAACCTGGATTCAAGAATGAACGTTGTATCAATTAGAGTTGTGCCAGATGAGTGGATTCGTTCAAAAATCGAGATTTATTGGTACCTACGTTCTAGTAGTCGATGTAATAGGGAGTAATAATAATGATATTAATAAAGTCCAGACGAAAACAATTCAACCGAGAACGCGATTACCAGTCACCGGCGTTGTTCCGAGGCAATTTACCGGGGGTATTATTAAAAGCGATTATTCTGCTCGCAGACAGCTACTGTTAATAATAAATTCTTCCAAGGCCGTCAACCAAAACAATGACTTCGTGTATCACATAAATACCGCGTGTGTGTGTGTTTAGTAGAAAAATCCAAAACGTCTCTTTTGCCATTGTTGAGGTTTTCTTTTCGAATAGTTAATGATTTACATTCTTCCCATGGACGTCAAAATGAGTTGTTTTGCATAAAAACGTTGTAAAATAATTGAAACGAAAAAAAATTGAATGCTTAATTAATTTTTGGAGTTTTTTCATCGCTGTTTTAATGGTATGCAGATGTAATCATTAAAAATATTATTCACCACTGGTGTACTGGTCACCTTATGTAGATTGGATGTTAATTCTCGGTAACAGCGAAAGTATTAAATAAGATACCCTACCAATATTAATTTATTGGAAGGTCGAAGAATGTACCATATTATGGGATAATTTTTGTTTTCAAATAATATCTTTGGAAATTTGGTTTTTAAACCAATACCTATCTACAATTGTTGTATAAGGTTTTAATTCAAGGAATTGGTAAGTTTATAAGAAAAAGCTCAATTTCTTGTAAAGTAAAAAAGGTATCCTTAAATGGAATAGTGGCATCATGATAATAATATAGTATTCCAAAAAAATTAAAAAATAAAATTGATATTGTGTTGCCTCCCTCTAAAGTAAATCTAAAATATAGGAAGGTTACATATTAGCTTTACTCATTTCTACAAGTTTCTGACATTGCCGCTACATTATAGCAGCTCATATTTTAGCCAAAACCCATAAGAGGTTATCCCATAAACAGACACTTTCCCCCAAACCAATTAAAAAGTCCTAACATCTCGATTCGAAATACTCATATCCAACAAAAACGACAAAAAATAAACGGAGAAAACGCATTGAAACGTACCTGTAAAACAGGGACCGCCGGCGGCAGGATTTCCGGGATAGCCGGTGATCATCCCGTTTTGTATCATCGGCTTCGTATCCTGCATGGCGTTGAGTTGATCTCTGGTCATGCCGCCAGAGAGAAAGGCGGGATGCGTGTGCGGGTGATGGCCCAAGGATAGCTCGTGATTGTGGCCGCCCCATTGCTCCGGCCCGCTGGGGACGGTCTGGAAGGGAGCGGCGTCGTAGGGGGCACCGTAAGAGTCCGAGTAGCCGTCGTTGAATCTGCCACCGGTATCTGAAATCATTAAAATCAATTAATACAACATTTTCTACATAAATGCAAGTACATATTTGTATATGAAATGTTGATATACGTACTTCTCACGTAGTTTTTAACGTAATTGTGCGGCGTATATTTTTGTTCTAAGATGTGATTGGCGTAAAATTCCGGGGAATTGTCTAAATACTGTTGCTGATGCGTGTCCAGCGCTTGATATTCGTGCTCGTCGGGGGCGAAGTGAGCCTGGAAGAGCGGCGGTCCGTCCTCATTGCTCAAAGCGGGTAGGTTGTGGTCTATCGCGACGAAATTGCCGCCTGACGAATCGCTTCCGGGCGGACACGTGCCTTTGTAACCTGTTATAAAAATTTGTTATATTATTGAACCATATGAAATGGATAAATTAATTTTCTCAGTTAATTTGTACAATTATTAGTTACGAAACCCTGTAGCAGGTCAATTTTTGTTTTTTAAATTGAGCTTAGGTATAAGTAACTTCAAATTTTTACCCCTAACTGCAATCCCCCTCAGTATGGGACTTACCACCCCTAAATTTTTTTAATTTTAAGGGTAGGCTTGAGATACCTATACTTATCTATTGACGGATTTCTATACTGAATAAAATATTTCCTACTAATATAATGATTCCTACCGTCTTTCACATGATGATACGAAGGATTTCTTTGCAATTGTTGGAGGTAACTAGAAGGCGGAACTCCTGGTGGTGGTGAACCGTCTTCCCTTAAATCATCGGAAGGCGGTGGACACGCGGGACTCCGTAATTGACCGTAAACTCCTGAAATAAAAAAATATTATATATAAAATTTTATAGAAATATTTTGTCACACGTTCAATCCTCGAAGTTGGAGCGTGCATGATCGATTATACTAGTTTTGAAACACTCTGATGGATCAAAATTTTCATCTTTTTACAAGTTTATTCGAACTAAAAATTTAGGAATTATAAAATATTTATTTAAAAAATTTAGTGAATTCAGTGAAACATATTGGAAAGAAGTAGTAGGCGCAGTAGTAAAGAACCAAGCCTCTATTAGTTTTATTTACTGTTTTATACCAGATAATCTTCAAATTGGATTAAAAAAGAACGCGATAATCGTTTCTAAAGCGTTCCGCTTCCGGCTCCAGCCGGAGCTGAACCAATCGAGCGCAAATTAAATCCAATTCGAGCGCGATCACGACGGGCATGCAGTCGATAGTCCACGAATCTAAATCTAAAACAAAACGCTATTCTATCGGTTGCCAATAGAAAACGAGCCGGTCGAGGTGAAACGAAGACGAAAGTCGCGCTCGCGAACCGAAGGTTGATTGATCGGCTCGATCGAGAATTCGAGAGATGACCAGCGCGCGTCGGTAAAGGATAACAGGTGGCGCGGTATGGTAATTAGACGTGAGAGAGAACGAGACGGTGATAGCCTACCGGGCGCGCATTGGTCGGTACGTGAACCGCCTCTTTTTGCGGTTGATCCGTTTGATTGGGAAGCTGCGAGAACCACGCCCCGCGAAGCGTCCTTTGGATCTTTTGACTCCTTTGAAAATTGTTTGTGCACTATAAATGTTTTTAGTAGAGCATTAAAGGATCTATTTTTTTACATAAAACACTTAATTGACAATCAATCTATCGATCAAAGGTTTTATGAGACCATTAGTAGATATCTATTAGGAAGTAAATTCAGTCAGAACAATGTGCCAATTTAAATTATTTGTTGAATAATAATTATTAAATAAACTGCTCCACAAAAGTTAAGGAAGTTCGCAAATTTAGCGATTATTTTAAAAGTTACAGACTTTTTGATCACCAAATTTTCAAATATGCGAAATTAAATGTTTTCTCTCATATCTGAGTGGATTTTTTGCCCCTACCTCTACAATTCGTACTAAAATTGGCGATCATAAAACCTGCAACTTTGAAATTAACCTCAATATTTGTAAACTTCCTTAACTTTTGTGGAGCAGTATATATGCATGTAAATCTTAAAGAAACTACATCAGAAATATGCCATCATATATCTACTAAATATAGTAGTATAGGTATTGCAAATTGTAATAAAGTTTCTAATTAACCTTAGTAATCCTTTGACCTTAACTGTCGCATCGAATTCGGGACAAACTATTTGCTTAGTTACATTTATTCAGGTTACTTCACAATTTTAATTGATTTAAATTAAATTTTACAAGGAATAAATTATTTTATATTTAAATAAATTACCTATTTATAGCAATATTCAGACCTAATATGTCATCAAGTAGACATTTTCGTATATATAGATAAGGATAGAAAAAATAATATTAATAAGTTATACTAAATGTGCAGCATGATGTGTTAGATATCTAATTAATTGCGATGCGAAACAATGTTTGGAGCTTTTAAATAATGCCACTAATCATTAAAATAATCAAATTAACTATAACAGTTATAGATACCATAAGCAAAGCTCCACCGACCTACCTCTAAAATAAAACATAACTTAATTCACTGATTTTTTTATGTTTGATATTCGGTTATCCTTTCGAAAAACCTTATATTATAATATACACGTGAACGAGAAAACAATTTCCAACTAAGTATTAACATGTACTATACGTGAATTACGAATAACCGTTCGCCCTCCTTTATTCAGTTTTGTTTAGTTTAAAAATTTTATATTTAGTTTGCTAAAACTGCGTTAACACCGGATATTCAGCGATATTATAAATGTCGACGAATTAAACTGAGCAGATTTCGTATAAATTTTCCGAGAATGATTATATAGACATCATAAAACCATAGATACCTGTATCTAAAAAATAATTTAGAATTTTCGTTAGGTTTTCGTTAGGTCCAACCCTCTTCAAGTCCTATATAATTCTTCCGCGCGCCCATGTTATTTATACCTAATTTTTGGAATCTAAACTATAGATTTATCGATTTATGTATAGGTATACGGTATACCTAATGATTTATCATTCTTTGTAACAATCCATATAACCCATATGTATTTTTGGAGACAAATCTCTATTTTTGTCATTTATTATAGGTAATATACTGCTCCACAAAAGTTAAGGAAGTTTATACAAATATTGAGATTAATTTAAAAGTTGCAGGTTTTTTGCTCGCCAAATTTAGTATGAGTTGTAGAGGTAGGGACAAAAAATCCACTCAGGTATGGGAGAAAACATTTAATTTCGCATATTTGAAAATTTGCTAATCAAAAAGTCTGTATAACTTTTAAAATAATCGCAAAATTTGCAAATTTCCTTAACTTTTGTGGAGCAGTTTAGATTATAAGTTTTATATTGAATTCAAAATCTTCTGAATAAATCGAAGTGAGAGAAAGGGGATGGTGGCGTGCGATCCGACCTAACAGGAAGGAATATTTGTATATTTCTAACATTGCATTAGGTGTAAATTATAAATACAGGGTGTTTGGGTGTTTCGTCTGGTTAAGATCGTTCTACGGTTTTGATTGGCGGATGTCCGGTGAGCTGTCGTGCATGTAACTTAAGTGATTCGCTTATTATAAGCACCCATCGCGGCGTGTGGAATTTTAATAAGTGTCGATTGCATAATTTTCCAATATTTAGGTTAGGCTTTTATATAAAGACTTCATCCCATTTTATTTTTGTATAGATTGAAATATACCTAAGATTAACTTTAATTGATTTTATTTTGACAAACGGTGTAAATTTTTGGCAATGATGCCTATAATATTTCTATCAAGTATAGGCGGTATTTAAGTAGGTATCTATAAAATTGTAACATATAGTAACATTTGATAAAACGAATAAAATTGAATGAAAAATATGAAAAATATGGTAATCTTGCATCCCTTTCTTTATAAGTATAATTTACACACCTATAATCTCAAACTTTTGGCTATTTTAATAAAATTTAGGTATCTATATTTCTGGACAGATGATGTGTATCAACCTGTATATACATATCTACGTTTTAAAAGTACCCATAGGTAGACGTACCTATAGGAGAGACAGGTGAATATAACGCAACGTACTTACCACCTGCCTCACGTGGCCGTTGTGTCTGTTGATATACCTTACCGTTTATCAAAAAAATCGAAAAAAACCGGCACAAGACGAAAAACGTATAAGCCGATACTTTTGCGCCAAAAGTTTAATTCGAGCTGATCTTCTTGATGAAATAATATAAACTATATGTTTATAGGTATATGACATAGGTACCTTATACTCTTATACATCTACAGAACTATCTAAAATTGTAACCCTTATATTCGACATTCGACAGTAAGAAATTATGCGAAGAATCTTATAAGAAACACAAAAAAACCCAAACCAAAGTAATTATCAGCAGGTATAAAAGCTATAGTAAATTCACAACTTTTTCGTCCCTAGACTTAAACAGATACCTACATTTACCGCTATAAGAGAGGGTAGGTGTTAGGTAAGAGAAAAATTGGAGATACCACACTGACCACGCTGTACGAAAGCGAATTTTTGGTATACTGTTAGAAACGCAAGGTGCATATATCCTGACTCCCTTATCACACGAATGTATCACTTTGTGACTTCGCCGAGACGTTATCTTCGCATAGTTATTGCGGTGGTGTTTTCCTTTATCTGTTGCGTCAAAAAATTACTAACGGTCCTAGATAAACCGTCGAAATATACGATAAGCATCTATTTCGTTTAGGCTTAGTACCTAGGTAGGTAAGAATAAAAGAAAACATTTTCATCACGTATTTCAAATTCGTAAAATAATATTCGTACATCATCTGCATGGGAATCTAAATTATTTCGATTCCCGTCCTGATGCGTTTCTGTACACGCATCACAAATACCTTAGTAAATCATTAGAAATCGACCATTTACAAGAACATCGGAATCCAGATCGATATCCTCATTATAACTCCTCTCGCCGAGCGAAACGAGCGAATGAATGCGAATATATGAAATATTCCCCGTGCTGACCACTGCAGATATATACGTTATATGACTGGCACCGTATACGCGATTATTTCAAATATAAGAGACCAATCATTAAGGATGGCATATGAAGAGATTTAAAAAGTTGTAGAATGACGGGAATTCGAAAATGAAGCCGATAACATTGGTTCAGCACCCCGAGGTATGCCTGGTATATTTTATCGGTACGCAATTATTCATGTACCTAAAGGTATAGCGAAGTAAGGATAGATATAAACTCGACTCAGGTGTACGGTATGAACGATAAAAATCCAACTTATATATGCATTTAATTGGTTGCACTCGGAGATTTTTACTCGTTTTATCTATAACTAATTTACTAGTTGGGTGTAATTATGTCAAATACCTGGATAGATATACCTATACGTATTATAGGTACTTAAATGTTTAGATGTATTTATTTATTTACCTTAATTAGATATATATATATATACAGTCATGAATTTAATAATTTAAAATATCAAATTAAAGTTCACCAATAATTCTTAAAAATTGGAAATTAACTTTTGTTACATCATACATGGACATTTTCATATTGTCATTTAGATGACTTTATTATCCACCAACACCAGCTGGTTCACCACTTGTCTCTAATGATCGAACTCTGAATATCTGTATAGTTATGCATGTAAAGAATATACCGGGAAGAACATTCAAAATTGATACATAAATCATTTTTAAAATAATTCTTACATAATTTTATTTACCTATATAGGTAGATATAGGTACATTAGGTATGTACCTAAGTTAAAATTGTTTTATCCAAAAATTATTGTGCTATATCTATCCATACACAGTGCATGTAATGATAGCTTTGAATAATGACAACACCCTGTAGAATACAATATTTAACGATCTATTCTTCGGTGTCGCCCGTTTGGGATATATACCTATAGGTAGGATACACTCGGATACCTTATGTTTGACCACCTGTTGCGATCGTCCCGCGCGTGCCTCATCAACCGAAATAATAACATTAAAAGAGACCGTTCGTTCGATGGATTCGTTTCTGCGCCGCCGAAAAACCCAACTCTTTTTATACAGAACGGTTGCCTCATCGATAAAATCCCTTATAAATTTTAATAAAACCGCGCGTACAGCTAGAATTTACCATACAATCATAAGTTAAGTAGATACTACAAAAGAAGACTGATAAGGGCAACATTTTTAACCATCATGTATAAAGATAGGTGCGTAATTTCTTAGAATCATTCATTATTGGTTCAGTACCTGTTTAAAAGTGCTTATCTATAACTATATTGATGTCTTAAACAAACTCATCAAAGCCAAAAAATATATAAATATAGATCATACATTTATCTACGCATATAGATACCTATATCTACTTAATATTTTAAGTGTGCGTTAAAGTTTCAATTAAATATGTAGGTATTCTACATTAATTTTTTATTAAGGAAAATCTTAATATTACGCTAGTTTTCAGTAAAAAACAAAACTAGGTTTATTCCGAACGAATGATAATTTACCTAATTATCAACTCGACGTCCGTACATTATTTTAATGCCATAACGAAACGTAAATCTCGTAAACGCCACGCTCGGCTAGCTCTATTTATTCCCACTTTTATTAGAAAATTACAGTGTACTTTCGTTATTTTAACCATTTTAGCTCCGTAATACGTACAGGCGGTTTAATTGCGAGTTTTTCTCGATAATTTTTCAATTGATTTCACTTAATGATATATTAAAAATTGCATGTAAAAATTATCTGAAAATCTAATAATACATATACAAAATTGGAAATACTAATTTACATAAATATAATATAGGTATGTTACCTACAAAAGTATATAATAACCAATTAAATGAATTTAAGGTGTAAAATTAAAATTTTGAAATGAACTAAAGAAGAAAAATAATATATCTACATTTATATATAGCTAACTTTTATACTTTTACTTTAACTTTATATGAATATAGGGGAACTACTTTAACAGATTTATGGAACATTCATATAATCACACATTGATTACTTTTTCAATTTCAATTGTTCTATGAATTGGTATTGGTATACCTAATATATAGATACTTAATACTTAATTGCTTACCATAGGTACATGATGTAAGTAATTTTTTAATTGATTAATATATTGATAATTACATACAATGATACCTAACTTTAGTACCTAATATGTATAATACATAATGTAGATAATTAAGTGAACTTAAATACATTTTAATATTATATGATAACGAAAAAATTATCTGATTGCGACATTTTAGGTAGGTAGTGTAGAAACTCCTCGATCATATTTTAGGTTAAGTGGATAATTTCGGTATTTTTTAGCATAATTTCGTATCTATTTTTAGCAGAGTGCATGTATAAAATGAAAAGTTTTGCAAATTGTAGACAATTGTGTATACAATGTTATAGACAATCTTTCTTTAAATATAAATTTCCGAAATTTTTTTGATATGTCTAGTAAGACCCCTTTAATTTAATAAAATAGTAGGTACTTATAACAAAATTTACCTATACAATTGAGAATATTAAACTGCAGCGGAAACTTCTAGATAAATATCAAATTAATTTATGACACTGATATAGTGATGAGTGTATTTTTCTATAGGGTTTCACATAGGTACATTTTCACAAGGTCTGTAAAAGTAATTAAAACAAAAAGCAAAAATACCTGCAGGAATGACGGTACAAGTCGGTTGAGCGGTAGTGTTTACATCTAAATTCGTATAAGAACTAGGACAGTCACCGTAGAAAGGTTCGCCCCCGCCGCCCGAGCTAACCATATCGAGCACCTGTAGCACCATAGCGCCCCCCGCGCCCGCCGTTTTGTTCCTAATTTTTCCCAAAATAATCGGAATATCCAGGAAATCGAAATTTCGTCACTGGTCGCGCGACTATATCCGGTACCGAATACGACCGCTTGTATCACCAAACGCGCTCCAACTCGCACTGGAAGTGCGATTGACGGTCGGCCTCGCCGCCGACCTCCTACTCCCCGTACGGTGGAGCCTTTGTTCGAACGACGGGGGTAGGGAGATATGTTCTCCCTCTTACAAGCCGGCTACAAATTAAATTGTGCTTATACGAGACTATGCATAGAATACGGTTCTATGCAGAAGGCATCCAGATGATTTTCATTAAGTTTTGGATTTTTGCCGACAAAAAAATGTTTAATTTTATTGATCATCAGTAGATGCATTGTATCAATGGTTCATTTGCTAACTAATTCACAAAATGTAAAATTCTTTAGGGTAGAAATGTTTACTAAAAAATTGTTCTTATATTTAATAACCAGCAAACTACTCCATACTTTAATTACTACTAAAATAATACACAATGTGTCAAAGGCAGTGGTATACATCAGTAACATCACCATGCTCTAACTCTAAGGTAGAATTGGGTGAAACTTCAGGTGTAAATGCATGATGCAGCCTTACAATTAAAAAGACTTTCCAAGCTAATGTTTTGCCCCAATTAGGAATTTACTCTTATTACAGTTCCAAATAGCAGAAATAATTTAACAACAAATCTATATGTATAAATAATATGATTGATTAGTTAATGGTGTATGTACTTTTATTAAAGCAATCTGTAACAAAACACATTCCTGCATTCGATGTAAATAAAAACAACAATGTGAACGTTAATAATGTGCTCTCACGGTTTGGGTTTGACCAATGTTTTTTGTTTACTTCTTTTGTATTTATAATTAAGTTCTCACCAAAACATTAACCCTGAAATATTGTGATATTGTAAATGCAACAAAAATAACATAGTTAGGTTTTTTCCAGGTATGTATACCCAATAAATTATAGGTGCATAAAATATCATTTGGTTAATATAACAAGTTGGTATTGTTAATTAATTTTTGAAGTGTATATTGGTGTAGCCGATGAATTGAAGAATTAGTAAGCGAGTAGGTGAACATACCTTATACGACTTCCGAATTGAATTAGACAGGAAATAATCATCGTGACCACAATATTCATCAAATTGAACCGTTTATTATTATTATTAATGCCGATTGAGTTCAAAAAACTAAAGTGTATGGCTCTATAAATTATTAATTTAATTAAGCAGTATACCTATTTGAAAATTTTGTAGGTATAACTCTAACTTACTTTATAAATGTTTAGGTACAAAAAATATAAGATCTACAGGTTGATTCATTTTAGTTTGCAAATATAGATAGGTTATACCTACAGGCCATACTGCTCGATAAAAAGACAACTTCCATTAGAGACTTATACCTATACTTAATTTGTTATTTGTAAAATAATAGGTACTTACTTATCTAATGTATTTACATGTGAAAATTTCGTAACACATTTTATAAAATATTTATTTATTAGCGCAATAAAAACCACACGTTCGAGTGGTAATTTTTTCCATATCTTCTTATTTCTGTGATAAACAATTTTAAATTAACCGCAAAGCGAGATTTTGATAACGTTGTTGTGCTTATTTCCTGTTAACAAATATTTTCGTGGCTGACTTCATTGCTTTGGAAACGAAAATCCCATATAGACCAAGGAAAAAGTGGGTAAATATTGAACTTAACCAAATTAATAACCATTGCAGGTATATTATACAAGCGTTTAATGTCCACTAAAACTACCATTCTGTACCCCATTACTGAAAGTGCGAAGCTTTTTTTTGGAACGAATTTTATTTAATTTATTTAACATATCTTTTTGTAACAATTCACTTTTGCCACATGATTAATGACTATTACTATTTACATAGTATATCAGTCAATGATGTAAGAAATTCCTTGTAATTAAAACTAAACAATTTACAAAAGCTATATCAATTTTTTCTGTAAAAAACTTTTTTAGGAGTATAGTTATAGTGGAAATGTTTGCCGATCTGTAATTCACATGCGAACATTCACGCTTTAAAATGGGAATCTGTAGCTCGTAAATTTTTGACACAGTTGCGGTAAATTGGAAATTACCACTGAAAATCTACCATCACTGATTCATACATAATCTTGTCTACATACCGCGCTAGAGCATTATCAATTTTCCTCGGTGGTAGAGAGATTAAACGAAAATTAATATTCGCCTTGCGTTCAGGAAGTCCACTAAAATGGATATTGCGTAATTAAATTTTTAAGAACATCGCATTTTAATTCGACTCCAAATATAAATTGGTTAGTTTTCATTTAATAATTATTATATAATTGTATATGTTATATCCAAGAGTTTTAAAACATTTTAATTCATAATTATGTATATTTAAAACGACAAAATTAATTTATTGTTTTACCATGTAAATTAAATAATAAGTATAAACTTTGCAACTTCATATTTATCGTGGGAACTCATATCGGAGGAACCTAACTTAAAACAACGACAATAAAAGAATCTGTTTAACTAAAAAAGCGAGTTATTACGACCGTGTAGATTAAAAAAACGACACCGACACTTTAAGCTAATAATAATTAGGGATTCAAGTGGTGCTATTTTCGAAATCTCATTCCCACGCAACTGAAAAGATCCTAACTGCCCAAAAAACAAAAGATCCGAGTCCCATCATATTCCCAAAAAACAATCGTCGCCCGCGTTTCGAATGCGTTTCGGTATAATAATAAACGTGGAAGAAATAATAAAGATGGGACACGACGGTCGAAAAGTAACTACGCAACGAGGTCGCAATGGTGCAAAAGGGATTTTGTGCAATCTCGAATGCAATTTTGGTGCATGCGCTCCACCTCTACATTGGCAAATGTCACGGTTAACGCATCATCTACGATTCACGAAAACGGGTCAGGGTTGGAAACTGGAATGGTAAAGGGGAGCGGGGTGAACGTCGAAGAAGAAACCTCGTGAGGGGTATTGTACATCCACCGGAAGTTGAATGCAACCTGACACCGTCGCTCACACGTGATTTGCCTACCTTAAGCACAACCACTAAATTTATGGACAGCGCGATTTATTTTATTCCGTTGGTGTGCTATTGTATACGAGGGAGAAGGGAGGAATTTCCGAAAATTATTTTTTTTAATAATGGAATACTAAATACAATCATTCCCACATTAAACAAATGTCATAAAAAATAAAATAAAACTACCCGTTTAAATCGCATAAATACAAGTATAAGGGTAGATAAATTCTTCTAGACCCCATTAAAAAAATTCGGAATTCTTGAGACTCCCATTAAAGTACTCTTTTGTCGAAACTGAGACGAAAATTTCGATAATGAACATTTAACAAGCGATCTTAGCACGCACAGTATATTATACGTTCTTCCCTAAGGGCTCAATAATATCTACTTAATTTTAATTTTCTAAACCAATTACCGCCGTCATATTCGTCTCAATTAGTTTCAATTAAGTTAAATCTTTTATTGAGCTAACAAAGCAAAACTTACGACTTGATGTAATTAAACTATACAGGGTGTTTTACTTTCAAGGCTTATATTGTTGATTGGAAATTTAAGACATTTTTGTGGCGTAGGTATGTATATGAAAATATTGAGTAGGTATAATAAGAAGTTATAATAAGAAAATCTACAAACCTATACAAATAATTAAAAGATGTTAGACTATATGAAAATGCATTTTAGGAAAAATTTATAGAATATGCAAAGTTATTGGTCTAAATCTAAGCTTTTTGACATAATGTTTCTTAGGTGCAAATTTATAATATTTTCGTACTCAGTACTCAGTAGGTACGTAATTATTTGTAAAAAAATCCTGATGTTTAAGCTCATTTTGAAATGGGTTCTTCCCGTATGCTTCGATTAGTGTTTAAATAGTTGTTTACACGAGTGTCAAACACAGATAAGGGGGTTTTATCTCGACTTTTAGAAATGTATAGGCGTTTTGGTTTTATCGTTTAGACACATTATGTTAGTTATTTGTATAAGTAGTAAAGGCATTCAGATAAAAGTTACGATTTTTAGAATTTTGTAACATTGACAATCATATTATTGCAGTTATTTTATAAAGTTTCTCATATTTAAAATGCTGAATATTTTAAAGAAAATTAAGTGATTTTTGCATAGGTAGATTTAATAACATTAAGTTATTTCAGATTGCTTTTTTATTAATATTTCTATATAAGTAAAATTATCTTCCGTTAGAAAATGGTTCCATTCGTTTATTCGCATTGATGTCATTTAATGCATGATCTCATAAAATGTATTTCACGCTAACATTCAACTCAAACTATCAAACTCAATCGAAAATTGACCTTGGCAAAAAATCTACATACATTCCAGATTACATCATTGACATCTTTCTTTAGTTTACAAAAATCAATGAAATATGTAGGTACTGCAATTTCCTTAATCTAGCCAATTTTACTGAAAAGCTGAACTAAATAGTTAAACAAAATTACAATTTGGCTTCTTTTTTTGTATTGAATAATTACATAGTTAGCGGTATTTTGATCTAGTGCTCTACACCAGAGATCGTTATCGCTGTTTTGTTTCCTGCATGTACAGGAAATCGACAATATTTCCATTCTCTCTACCTACAACATTAAAATCTTTCGCTTTAATTCTACTGATGAAAATAAACGAGTGGCAGTACAAATGTATGTGCAAATGAATACAGAATATGTCATAGAAAAAATTTATATAAATACATTTAAATGCATCAAAACGGAATTATTTACCAAAGTATCTACCTAATATTTTTTTAAACATATATTAGTTTATCATAAGTATTGGTAAATACCGATATATTGACATAGATTTTCAGTGATAATGATCAATATGTAGTTCAACTTCTATATTAACTATAACGCTATTTAAACAAAGCACTTTTCGTGTACATCGGAAAATTTGTTTTGAATAATTAATAGTGAAACTAACTTTATATATCCACTTTTAGGCTCGCATATCTACCCTCATGTGCTTTGGTTGTTTTTTAATTATATACCTCAAACCGAGAACGTGTGAAACATTATTCCCCGCCATATAATTATTTTCTGATGGACTTTCTGACAAAATATAGAACATTTAATATGCGCATGAGCAAAATAAAAAATGCAAGTTTCATAAAAATATACTAATGCTGATGCTATCTCTATGTGAATTTTATTCACTTCACATTTTATTCACTTAACTTAAAACTGAATAATATTTTTATTATCTAAATAATTACGAGTACAACCTGCAATGAAACTAATTATTTATTTGCCTATATTAGATTCAAAAAGCAACTCCCTCCTTCAAACTTAATCCTTTAAGATGTCCAAAATACCTCATTAATCAATTTAATATGGAATAATAATGACGAATAAACTCTTACAGGCTGATAATTCAAGTTCAATTCTAGTTTATTACAACCCCATTATTAGAGATATTGTTGTGCTCTGTTTGTTATTCAACGCCGTTTTATCATCGTCGGCCATTAACTATTCAAATCAGTATGGCGTTCATCAAGAAAGACGAGTTTTGAAATTAGGGTTCGAAAACAGTTCTAAGGGTAGTGCCCCTCGAAAAACGGGGTTAAGGAGCACTCTATTCAATTTATCTTTTCTAATGCAGTTTGATGAGTACCGGAATGTTTTTGTAAGAGGGGTTCATTTGAGTGACATTTTAATAAAACAACTAGTTTTTGAATAACGTTTTATATCCAAAATGGTTGTTGATATGAATGGTCGAATGTAAATAAAACTTGATTCTATCTATTAAAGTACCTCTTTACTCGAGTATATCTAATTTTTTTTTAAATTTGAGATAATTAGATTATCTAGCAATTGATGTCTAATTTTCATTAATTCTCATTAATTCTCGCTGTTCGAAAGTAAAGGTAGGTAAGTGTAATTCGAGACGTGTCAGGAGAAGACGTTTCTCGGTCCTGCCCCCCGCGAGGGGCGACTCAACCCCCTTTTTTTGAACGGTGGAAAGAGAGGAAGTTCTAGCATGACAGGGGTATCTGCCGAAACACGTGCGCACCGGGATATTTCCCGGCCCACTTGCGTTTTATTATGCCAGCGTTTTGATATCGAATACCTTTGGAAGCCAGTAGCGTTTTTTTTTCTTAAATCAAAAGTTATTTTATTTATAGGAAAATTTCATAATTATTTCTTAAATTTGTATTAAAAGTTGTATCCTAAACACTTACATTTAGATACTATGTAATGTCTTATAAATAATATCATAAACGGTTGTTTAAATCCAAAAAATTATCTTGAACAATTGAACAACAAATTTTTTGAGGTAAATTCTGGTTTTTCAATAATTTTTTCTGAATAATTTTTAAATATTAGATTGATATCTATACTTCACTTCCTATATACATTTGCTTATTACATGCATCATTAACTATACTTAAATTTCATCCCCCTAAATTTCCGCCCCTGGTAAAAGTACAAGACATTCGAGTATGGTTGCTAGCACGTGGTGAAGTTTTCTTGTGCTCCTTGTCGTCGGTGTGTATATTCGATTTGTCGAGTATGTGTGTGTGCGTGCACCGGAAATGGGTGGTTTAAAGAAGGATCTGACGATCTAGCACTGACAATTGCTCAGGAGAACCACTTAGGGTAAGCCAAGCTCTATACGCCAAGGACTCGATTTTGCGTAATAGTCGAACATCTGTTTCGGCATCAACGCCCATATTCATCACAAAAAACTAAACGCAAAATTAAAAAGAATAATCCAGTTTGCGTATACCTATTTCCCTCGAATTATTTTTTATGGTAACATTTTTCATAACGACTATATTTATAATTTAAACTTGATTTCCTTCAATTTGCTTAAATAAGAAAACTGTACACATTAAAAAAAGGAAATCATTTTGAAGCACAAACCGTACACCAGTCCAAGTTTCTATATACGTACATCGTACTTATGAAAGTACGACGGAAGTACCATTTTTTTTCCAAGCAGATAAACAGCTTCTCGTACGGGATTCGTCGTAAGAAATTAAAACTCATTGACTGGTCGTGGAAAATTATCGAATGAATTAAATCCGACGACGTCCTGTCGTTTGTTATACTCGCCTGCATATTTGTGCACTTTTTTGCGCAGGTGAGAATAACACAGGATATCCTCCAACCTCGGGGGTTCAAGAAACGAATTAAAAGGTAGATAAAACATCTATTTGCTATTCCGATATGACGATTAAAAGTAGGTTATATTGATTTCACGTAAATATTTAATGATATTTAAATGTTTTGTTATAATGTGTACAGGAAGACTCTACTTGAATGATAGCTTTATAGAATTTGGGAAAAATATGGATAATTAAAATTAGAGCAATTTTTTAAGCAAATTACTAACGTCTTAATTTTACAATATCAAAGTTCTTTCCATGTTCTTTAAACCAAGAAATTCAAAATAGTATTATACATTTTGGGACTCTGTTAACTAACCTTTCATTCACTCTACAATACACGTGAGAACTTAATTCATTCATTGATTTTAACTAACAATTCCAAACCTTCTCTTGAAAAAAAAAACCAACGAAAATATTCTATTATAGAACTTGGATAATTACGATTATTAATTAACGCCAAACAAATAAATAAGCATCTAAATGCGTTAATCAAAATACGCGAAAAAGCGGGAAAATAACAATCTGGACTTCCTCATTCCGCCAAGCGGGCGCGTTCTTTTGCCGCTCGCGCTCGCTTGTAAACAAATCGGGTTAGATTCGCTTAGCAGCGGAAGAGACCTAGTAAAAAAGATGAAGTTGAAATCTGCAGGAAGCTAACGATCTGCATCTCATTTCTCGCGTGATTTTAACGCTAGCTTAAGGCCTTTTTGCCAGCGCAATAATAATAAACGCCGTTTTCTTTGTTATTATTATTAAATAGGCGTATAGCTACTTTACTTAACGTTGAAACTTTAAAATATATCGCTCTGTTAGAAAAAAAAAACACACAATTACCAAAATGTTAATGTTGGTTTCATCAATCAATTAAAAATATGTACTGAAAGTAAAACTTTTTCGAAAATGTAACGAATTAGAAGATTTTTTTAAAAACTTCCCGTCTTTCAAAGTGCTTTACCGTTCAGTCTAAAGGCGAAATTAAAGCTAATCGGATCCGGATCGTAATCGATTGTACGCGGAGTTCAGGAAACGATCGAGCGTGCGATTCTCGACGGGAAATCTCCACCATTTCCGCCGCACTTAAAATGACACTCGTTTAATTCGCGCCGAGTTCAACAACAGCAAACCACCTGTTCGCTGTACGATCGAATAAGAAAACAACATACAAAACGAAATCGAAGAATAACACAATTTAGATGAGTAAAAATGAAAATAAAAGAGCAAAACTTTAAGTACCAACCTTTGAACACCAACGCCATCGGGAATCCAATTCACTGATATATTTAACACTAAACGAAAACTGGAAAAATCGTGTGCATAAACACTTCCTCAACTCATTATCCTGATGCGAAGGTATCGATATAGGATCACCAGAAACGCAGCACTCTATAGGTAGCGGAGCCGACCGTTCAACAGAATCTGAAGACCCAGAAAACGGACGGCACCATTGGCATTGTTGAAGAAGAAACGGACCATGTCCGAGCAATGGTTGCCGAAGAATACGCAATTTTAAAAAACGACCGGCTTATCTTACTTTCACTATCAAAATCATCGTCGAATCCATTGTTCGTACCGTTTTTTAATGTTTAATGTTAAATGTCGAAATCGAATGTGTTTACCAACGTCGAGAGAGTCAATAAGCGAAACCGATTTCGATGCGACCGGCATTAGCAAGATATGTTTTCCTAAGAACGTTTGGTCACCAAAGAAACTTAAAAGGCATATCTACGAGTATATAAAGATTATCCCTATAAAGAATCGCTACAAAATTTAGCAATCCCTAGCATACCATCATATCCTATCTTCCTTTTGGTTTTTAATATAAGGTCTCTTATTAACACAATCAGTAGATCAATCAGAGCCAATGAAAATATATAAGCTTAATATCATCTTGTTATGGTTTATCTTTCTCTCTTCCTTTCATTAGGTAAAGTCTTAAGCTCAACTTCATTGACATTACCGCTTCACCAAGTTTTCTTTAATATCTCACTGTATCTGTATCATCATCGTACTGCAGACAATTTCCAGTTTCCATAAATTTTGAGAACTACAATTTTCTGGTAAATGGTCCTTCTGGATTTCTTCAATTCGCATATACGATTACAAAGTAGACGTAGCGAAAAATTTATTAAACAATATTTTGCAATTAAAAAATCCTTTTGTTACGGTTTGCCGAATACGAAAGTTCTTCGATTACCTAATCCAGGTTAATACGTTTGTCAGTAGGTGATTCGTTTAATGCAGTTATGTAGCAGAATTAACGTCTTCATCTACTGTGTAGTCGCTGGTATTATTCTTTAAATTTCGACAATTTTTTTAACAAATAAAAGGCATTGATATAGGTATACGATTAAGATGAACTGATGCTTTAATTTCTTATTAACAAGTTTTAGAAAAATGTTACTCTTAACGTGAATCTGATTAGGCAATAATAATTTTTTAATGATAATTAAAATTTAATTTTAATAATTTTCATAATTTTTATATTCGTTGGATTTCAAGGTATGTCACGCGTTGCTGATCAATGGTTCTTTCATTTTTTTATTGTTATTATTATTGTGTTTTGTAAGGATTTTTTGTAATTATTAGTGAATATATAATTGCGCTATTTGAATTACAAATTCGACCTGGCAGACAATCAAGTTTGCGACTGACGTTCGTTCCTTCGCCTAATTAAGGATCGCATTATTACTTTGTTTTCTGTTTTAACCGTAATTCAACAATAAGCGACACCGATATTATAAATTTAATAAACGATTTCGAAGTTGTATCAAGGACAAAAATTCGTTGGTTGTAATTATAAATCGCTAAAACAGCGCAAGAATAGAAATGATCCCTTGCATTACCTACTCGCTTTCGAGTGTAATAAACAAATCGGAAAATTCCTAACCGAGTGGGCGTTATTTTTTATAACAAAAGTCAACAAGCAATATCGAAAAAAAATAAAAAATACACTGTACCCAGTTTTCACCACGATAAGAAGAAATATTCTCGGTTATCCATATCAACATTCAGTTAAAAACACACGTAGTGTGGGCGAACGAAACTTCGATAATAAACCGTTATGATAATTAACGACCAAATAATACAAAAAAAACCGATAACTCACAAGTGACAATGACGAGGTTGAATAGCAAATATCCTTAAACATTCCTAAATCTGATGTACTTATTAGGGTTGCAAAATTAAATCCTTTCGGTAAAATTTAGTATAAATTTTAGCTTACCTTCATTCACGAAATTGTTGTTCGTCGGCGACGTGGCGTTACTTGGCGTTTGGGGAGAATTTGTGACAATAGGTTTTCTGTCTTCTCCCGGCGGCGGCAGAGCGGGAGGCGGCGCCTGAGAATAGTCGATGTAGGTCATGTCTGGAACGCATATTGGCTCGTACAGGTTATTCAAAGCTCGTTCTTTTTCAATGTCTAAAACAATGAGTAATTTTACGTTAATCTAGGTAACTACTATATGAGTTTATCAATGCAATTACAATAGAAAAAGATCTTAAAAACGGACATAGTCCTATGCTTTGACTTAATTAACATCTACCTATTTATAAATTCTTAATTATTCTAGTTGAATAATTGGTTCATTTTAAAATCAAGGTTAAAAAATAAATACCTAATCGAATATACCTAGGTACTTCAAAATTGTATACATAAAGTTAAAAAAGCATAAATTTATTACACTTTTCCGTGTTATACGCGGAACGTTCGAGTCGGTTTAGAACTATCAATAATTGTCGTGGTAGATTTAATAACATCGGTAAATACAAGTAATAGAACAATTGGAAAATAAGGAACAAAACATGTTATTTTTCGACTTCTTCAAGTAAATATCTTTCGAAATAACTAATGCCCGTGTATTAAATCAAGGCGAAGCGACAGAAATCAGCGTCGTTTGTGTGTGCAATTGATTGTGGAATAATGACGGCTTTGTAAATATGATGTTTCATATGGGATTTATGCAATAGGTAAATAACGATGTATAGTCGCGATTATATCACGAAACCAATAATTTATGTGTATAGAACAACCAATCTAATAAGCGATAATCATTTTTAATCACCTTTTTGGAGTAACTCCAAGTGCTCCCATAAAATATCACCGACGAAGGCGGGTGCCCTCGCCGCAAAGGCGTCTTTTCCCATCGAGCAAATGTCTTTTCCCTTCATCCGGAACTGGTTTAACGGGATGCAATCCAGAGAAAATTCTTTAGCCGCCCAGTGTAGCCAATGGGCGACGTGGTTTTCGCTCCATTGGCGGGGATCTGAAACAATAAAAAATACCTTGTAACAAAAGTTTCCCAATAAGATAAATAACCAATTAATCGGTGAAAGGTAAAAGTTTTTTTCGGTGAAATTATAATTTTGGTCAATTGATACGGGTTGTGAATAAATATACGTGTAACAGACTTTTTTAACTAAAGGAATATTTAAATTCCAGGTATACATAAACAAGTAGGTATAAAAATATATTTAATGTTACTTCGGTAATTTTCAATGTGTTCCATAAAATAGAGTATCGAATGGATTAAAAACGAGCTCGAATTGTTATTTAAAATCACTAAACAGGTTCACAATTGTTATATTGAATGAATGGAAATTAAAATGAAATTATTGTCAAAAGGTGAACTGTTTTTTATTAAATATGCATTATTTTTGTGTTTAAAATAACATGACACATACCTATCGGGAAAACAGTTTGTTATAGCCGGGAGTTTTGTTTGTATTGTTTATCTTAATATCTTGTTTATTAAAAGGTGGCTTTAAAATAATAAATAAAATTTAAATTTATTTGTATGGTGCGATCCGTAGGTATGTACATACAATATCTACATTTTTGTGTTCTATATTTATATGGCCATATTCGAAAATATTTTTTTCACTTCGTAAATATTAATATTTTTTATTTGATAGGTCCTACCATTAAAACAATCAAAATAATCTGTCCAGAAGAGTTCTAAAATTGATTATACCTTTTCAGGATCTTCAATAATGGGACCCCTTTGAATCGTTTTCGATTAGAAGACCGTCCATATTCGAAACAATTCCAGCGCGCTAAATTCATCGGAATAAATCATTCGAAATTGACTTAATTTTTATGACACGTCTGACGTAAATTCTATATAAGCAAAACGTAATAAATGCATATAATGCATATGGTATGTGTGTAAGCGCGTTGTGTGCCGGAGAGTCGGGGCTACTCTCATTGTGCCTGCCCACTCGAACAACAATGGAAAAACGCAGATAAACAGAGATATTAAAGTCGGACGCCATTGTTGCAGCACTCGCAATCGTAACAGATTTTACTTTGATATGGTAGAAAATCCGACGGTTGAGCGGTCACCAATTGTGTCGGGGCTCAATAACCACCTACTATTAAAAAAACCGTTCCGATTGGATTCGTTTAAATTGCCCGCGACTTTGATGTACCACGACGAAAAATCCTATTTTAATTTTCGAAATTAAAACGTACATATACGAAATTGTGGCGACGAAGTAGACAGCGTTATTTAATAAAGTGATTTTTGGATTGGGTAATTTAATATTCCGCAACGACCTCGCTTGAACCGTGATAACTTTTTTATTATAGGAGTATATTCTTTTTGGTTTTGAGAACAATGCGGTATAATCATTACGGCATAATCAGAGGTGACAATGGCTTTCTAAGAATAAACTTCGTCGAATAAATTCTCTTCTAGTTATGGACATGCGACTACAATTACTCTACGCGTCACTTTGCCATTTTCGTTTACCAATACATTTTAATTGGCTAATGAATTTGCAACAGCTATAGTATTGTTAATAAACGATTATATTTAAGTCATAATATTCGCTTAAAAAAATTTACCAATTTTGAAATTTCAAAATTTTTATCGACTGACCATAAAGGAATTAAATTTCGGATTTCTACGAATGAATGTGTCGCCGTATTACTTTGAGGGAGCTCGTTCAGGCGTAATGTCGAGCATATACAGTGACGAATATCAAACCAACAACATATGGACTGTGCAAGTACTTATCTGTATGCCTGTAGGAAACCTCGACACGTAAAGGCAACGTTGACGCATTATTAAATCAGGTGATTTTACAAATGTTTTATTTCGAACGGATGCTGCAACGTCCCGCACCGATGGTTTTCAATAGAAAACGGAAACTTTCGCTGATGGTGCGCCGTCGATCCGATCGTTTCCGGTTCACCTTTTGTTTCTGTCATTTTATTATTTTCGTTTTGCTGCCGGAGCGCGTTCGCGGACAATAACACGCGCTCATAGCATATCTCAATTTCCAGTACCAGTTATAGATGGTTGTAAAATCACATTAGGCATTACACTTGAAAAGTTACGTGAAAAATTTAAACGACTGTATTAATCAAGCGATATAAGTAAAACGTTTGAGCCAAAATCTATCAGGCAAAAAATGTCATCGAATCCTCGTTTTGTCGAATTCTTATTATTACTGCCGTTTTTTATGTAATACATATTAATTGGTACTCTACCGAGAAATGAATAATTTTACTGCCAATCATTTACGCATCAGTAGCGGTTAATTAACTAGCCGAGTAAGGTTGTTATCTACATCATCTCCTGGGGATTGTAAAAATTTAGCAATTACAACGTTGTCGGTTTTGAGTTGCATCCCTGTCATTTAGGATTCAGTTTGGCTAAAAATATTATAATTGAATCTTTTTTGGTGTTGCTCTACACCTTTTAATTAAATATAGGTATTGGCCTTGACATTTAAACAGTATGTTTTAATAACTATTTTATGATTGTTTTTCCCTTTTAATCATCTGAGAGAAACATACTGTTACCCTATATTTGGTCAATTTAACCCAATTTGTATAACTTCAATAATAATAAAGTTACCATACGTATAACCCGTAGCTACAATTTTCAATCACATGTATAATATGGAATGGAAATTAAATTTACAGGCTGAAAGCTTTTTAATGCATTTAAAATTGCAACTTATATTCATATATTATGGAACATTTGGGTTGAAGCTTTTTACCATTTATAAAATGAAATCGATCTACCAATATTCGCTTGCTAAGTTTACCATCATTTTTTAGTTCCGGCATATAACGGCGGATTTTTACCAAGAGGATATTTTAAAATTTTTACGGCAAAGTTTTAGTGAATCATTTTGGATGAAAACTCTTTGGATGAAAGTTCTTAAAAGCATCGTAATCGAGTCAAGAAGCACATAGGTATAAAACGGCAACGCAGCAGCTGTATATAAAGCTTTTCGTGTTCCGAGATCATTACAAGATCCTCCGAGCCATTAGGTAGTGTGTAGAATGTCCAACAACCATCCAATTATCTACGTATACACTGTTTACAGAAATACGGTATCGAATTATAAGACAATCAAATCGCCTAGGTAAATAAAAACTTTTAGATATGGATTTAATGTTTACCCATATCATTTAGGATAACGTCGTAACTAGATGTAACTAACGGTGCATGATGGGAAGTTCTTGCACGCATGGAGACTTTGTATGCGCGGAGACATGTTAGTCTTTTGACAAAAAATAATTGCGTAAAACAGAAATATCTCTTCGTGATTATCTTAAAGAAAGGACTATATCTATGTATGTAGAGGTGCCTCGAACCCATAAATCTGATAATTATCGGGAGTTGTTGACCAATTAGGAGATGATTTGATTCGATTTTATCACGCCGATTTGTTGTATGTACCCCCTATCGAGTCATAAATCTGAAATAAACGAGATCTCCAAACGAGCTTCACTCGCTGCATATTTTTCGATAGAAGCATATCAGTATAAAATAAATAAGTATGTATAGTCCTTTTCAAGATATAGTAGAAAAGAGGCGTGAGAGCTTAGGGATTATAGCAATAAAGTAATGACTTTCCTAATACCAATACAATGGAACGTTGAAGCACTTCGGTCGGGTCGGGTGGTAAACAGTATTTACATTTCCAGGTAAGAACTTAAGAAATGTTATTTAATGAGTATTTTGCATCGCCGCTTAGCCGCAGCGAACGTACCAAACTTAAAATTCGGTTCTGCGTGATTCGACCGGCGAGTGCGGCGTGTACCCTAAACAGCACCGGGTAGTCGTAAACTCATCAGCTTATAAAGTCATTTTCTACTATATCTTGAAAAGGACTATACGCTCGGCATGTTTGTCGTTCACCGAGTCTTTCGATTTCTAAAGCACGTGATTTATTCGCTTATTTTCAACTTCTTTTTCTTTATAACGTTTCTTATAAGTATTGAAACATGCAGACTTTATACTTCGTGAATTTACACTCTTTTCTTGTTCTCTTTTAACATATAGCGCAGAGTTTAATTCCAATCATGGCACAGTTGACAATGCCTTGATCGGATCTCTCACGCAATTTACTCACATATTGTACAAATTCATTTGTGCCTTTTCTCGAGAGAAGACGAAACAAACAGACGATCCGAAGGCGATAAATCCCTCGGTGTTTCGTGCATGTATCACCAACTCGAGGAATTTTAAACGGCCGGATCAGAATGTAAACAGCGTCGCGTTGAGGCGGCGCGGCCTTTGAAAAATGTATCGTGTGTGTTCTGACAATCAACAATGGAAAAAAGGACTTGATGACCCATCTTGTCTGGTCGATATTTGGACATACCAATAAAGGGAAAACGTACGTAAATTTTAAATATTATCTGTTGAATGTAGATGTATCAATGCTTAGATCTCCTAAAATATCTTGCAACTTATTTGAGAATTAAGGAGTTGCCTAATAAAAGGGGTGAAAATAGGAGAATTATTTTTTAGTCATTGCCAATGTATTCGATTTGTTGTGAAGTAAAAAACAACTTACCTTTGGTAATGTTTAATCGGATTTGCTCCTTTTCCCACGAGGCGAAAGACGCTTTGAGCGCCTCCGCCATGGTTTTGTTCGTACCAGGCGTCAGCGGAGGCACTTGGGTCGGTATGTCTGCAAAAATATTAAAGAAAAAACCATATTAAAATTATGAATTTCAAAGCGGCGTGTTGCGATAAAATCGAAAGTATAGTCTTGACAATTATAGGAATCCCGATGGAATTTAATGCGAATTAGCAGGTGCCATTATTTAGTATGCAAAACGCGCTGCTCGGTCACGGTCCGGGTGCGAATTCTAACAACTCGATATCATTTATATTTTACATTTTATTCTTGATTTGAACTCCTTCCTGCGCCGTAAATTCTCAACGCGCGGATACACGTTATTATATGCGTAAACCCTTTTTCTGTTCGAATCATTATTGCGTCGTACGTTCGATTAAAATCGACATTGCAATTTAATCGAAGATTTTCTTTATTATTTTCGCTGCCATCGAACGCACTCACGTTGTTTAGTCAGAGGCAATTCAAATAGGTGTTTAATGGTGTGTATAAACTACAAGTTCGATTTGAATTTGCATTTACATATTATCAAGTAATTAATTGTATTTTAAAGTTGGAACATCTAGAACTTATAAATATAAGTCTTTGCTTCTTATATTGTTTTAAATTAACTTTGCAGAAAGGTTACATGAATAGGAAATTATTTTCGAAAATGATTTTTATAGATGATTTTACCAATGGAACATCAATATGAAAAATTTGATATTAGTAGTATGACGCGTATATTAAAAATAGAATTGGACCAGATGCATAGTGCGATGTTAAAGCATTTTTTTTTGTCAGAAAATAATAAAATTTCTTTTAAATAGTGTTTAATTAAATCCAAATTATCTCCAAAATATTCCTCTAATCCAAAATTTATTGAACTATGCTAGTTATAAGAATTTACATATACATATGTCTTTATAGGAAGCATAGCAGTACAATTCTGCTATATGTATAAAGTAACAAAATCAATGAATAAACGTCTGTTTTTTTTATAATGAGCCGTTTCATATTCTTTCACCATATGTTTGGTCAGATATAAAATGGTGGTCAATAGCACGCGTTTGTTACGTGCAACTATTTATTTTGCTCACCGTTTTTTTACATCTAAATATACCTAACATATTCAAATGAGTTCCAGATAATAATCTTTTATACAGATATTCAATTTTCGTCAAACAAGAGGCACCAAATGCTAGAGCCAAATTTGTAGCACTATACTATTAACCAAAGAAAAAAATAGATATCTACAGGTCGGTAAAACCACCGGTAAGCTTTCGTCAAACCCGACAGCTTAATAATTCACGAAAATAACAGATATTCGTCGAAAATTAGAGCTACCCGACGAAACCACCTACTCGGTGTAAGTAAAAGTCACAGGAGCCGCTCGGAAGGTAAAAAGCGCTCAATTAACGGAATGGGGCCTGGAAATCGAGAGCGAAAGGTGGGCATTTTAAAATTTCGTCATTAAATTCGGAAAAGATGCGAGAGGTTGTAATTAAGGAGCAACCTCGCGTCATCGTACCTAATTTCGTCTTGACAAAATATGCCCTTAAATTTTCATTCAACACAACCAAATTTCGCCAGAGAATTATAAAGAGAAAAATATTAGTAACTCAATAATGTTCAATAACAAAAGATCGTACGAGTTATTTGAATACATTGCAACCACTTTGTAAATACAATAATTTTAAAGCGAAAATAGTCTTGAATCTTGAGATAACAACACCAATTGAATGTATGTATGTAACTCTATGTATTTACATCGTTATTATTACGAACGAACGTTTGAGTTAAACAAACGATTTGGAATTGTTTACGCGATTCAAATGGACATCTCATCTGGTAAATTGATGGAATAGTTGGAGCATTCGAAGGGTCGGAATTTATTGCGTGGAGTGGAAGGATTTATCAGCGAATATTTGCATGTTGAACGTTCACTTTTCAGCCGATCAAATCGTCAGGTGGTGACGTCCCGTCCTTCTTCTCATCCTTATAACTATCCATAAAATGTGTACATTTACTTATTATTGTAGTTGATCGGTTGTTGAATATTTGTTCATCAGGAGTAGGAAGAGAAGATAGAAAATAGATAACAATAAATCGCAAACCAAAAATTGATGCATTTTGTATGCAATAAAATTACACTCGGCCTTTACTTACACCTAATAAAAATAAAAATACCACGTTATTTTTTTTAATTCGTTGGACAACAATTGTTCCTCTCGTTCCGCAACGCGAGTCAACTTCAGTTAACGCGACGTTATTCGTTCACGTATAGTGAAATGACTTTCTCACGAGCATTTCAATAATTAATTACATAAAAATAATAAGCATCGGCCAGTAGGGAGCAGGTGTAACTGCTGCAACGAAAAAACGAAATTCTCTAGTATACAAGGTGAACGAGCGGACTTCTATGTTATACGCACTATAAACAGTGGCGTAAATATTACACATTTAAGAATTTAATTAATTTATTTTTAAGTAATAATAAGAAGATTCAAGTTGGATAAACATACTTACTAAATTTTATATGATACTGTTAGGAAATATTTTTTAAGAATCTATAAAATATGTAGTTAACAATTTAACAATAAAACTTATTTTGGAATTATAAGTGGACTGTTTTCATTAATTTGTTACATTTAGCACTAGATTATTATTTATTTTGCCATTAGGGTAAATTGATTGTTGATAAGATTTTAAAGAAATTTGATTACGCCGCCGCTGCGACGCGTATGTGTAAATGCTGAGTGCACCTGCTTCGCATGTGTTCAACGGGCCTTAACCTATTCAACGACCATCGGAGGCAATATTGCTTATAAATGACCCCTTTTTGCCCTCTTTGTTGCGCCTTCTTTAATTACGAATTTCGCATTGTCCATGCAGTTATGAACTTGAAACGAGTTTTTCCGTCGCGTTTAGCTTTAAAAGATCAAATATTTCGCAGGATGGAATAACAGAAGGTGGAATTTTCGGATGTTTTCACGGGAATAATTGCAACGACGAATTCCGCCTAAATCTAATTAACATTTTGTCATAATTCACAAATTATTTCGATCATCAAACAGACATTAAATGTAATTGCCATTAGTTTTAGTAATTTTAAAAATGCTATTATAACCCACAAAAAACCACTCCCAACTATAAATCTCCCTGTTATACTGGAATATAAATTTCCTATTTCCAGATCAGTAACTATGAAATTCCCTTCTATTGCAACCTATAAGACTCCTATCAAAAATTAATATGCAGAACAGCTCGCATGCAGCATTAAATTATCCCTGCGATCTCGTTAATTCTAACAGATGCGTTAAAATTAATTTACAACAATAAAATCCAAGCCTACTTCTTGTTAGTCTCGACATATTAAAAGCTTCGATTACTTATTCGGCTAACGTGAAATATCGTGCTGATATTAAAATAACTTATTCGCAAGTCCATTATAACAATACCGGAGCTGTTCGTTAAATTTTGATTAATGCACCTGCTCGCAATTGTGCAATCGTCGCATCAGATACAAATACAGAGGCAGGGAATGCATAAAAAACGTAATAGAACTAAATTAATATAAAAAAATCAATTAATTTACAAAAAAAACGTTCAATTTATTACGTTCAATCAACGAAGATGACACAACCGTATGCGATCCCAATAAATAATGTCCTCAACAATGCAAGCGACATACTGTAAAAACACAATACAATTTATCTTGTAAATTGTTGTAAATGAAATCACAAAAGGTCATTCATTATTACGGATTTAATTGATTACGTCGACCGTGAGTCTCCCTCTTCGAGCTAATTTTTGTTTAATATACGTGTTTTTTTATGCTGTATCTCAAGTAGGTATACGGGCCTAAATGAGGTTGAAGTGGCTTTTTAATATATTCCTAAGCGGCGTTCATTAATCAGGTATTATAGGAACCACAATTTATTTTTGCTCTATGTACCTAAGTATATTACAATGTTTGAAAAGGACAAAAAATTTTATTAAAAAAATAAGTTTCTAGAATAGCTAATTCCTACTGCAATTCTACTGCTAATTCTAATTCTTCTGTACCCGTTCTAATCTATCCTAGATGGATGTATAATGTACTAAAATTTATATTTAGGTAAGTTTAGTACCTACCTAATTTTAATATAATTTCAAGTTAATTTTGATAATATTTGATTATAATTAATGAAAAATATCTTAATCTTAATAATATTCTAAATTCTTGAAAATAATTTCCCTATAGGATACTTCAAATGGTGATATAAGTAGGTAATAAGCTAATTTGTAAAATATATACCTACATATACTATGAATAAAAAAAAAACTTTTTATATTACATTATTAGATTGCGAAATTTTTCTCCCTAATAATATTATAGGTGAATAATACCACGAAGTGATGGCAGCTGGCACGTGGTCCAAACGGCAGGTGTCGCGTATTTTCAATGTAAATAAATAACAAAACTTGAGAAGTTTCGATAAAAAAATAAAGTAAACACCATATTGGTACCGCGAGTTTAAATTTTCGGTACATACAAAATTAATAGATATCTGTAATTCCATGGCGGCTATTTTCCTAATCAATACGTACCTAATGCTAATTTTACGAGTTTAATTAACTAATTAATAGAAACAAGCACCGGATACTTCTACAGTTATCTACGTTTGTTTATCAAAACTGGTTTGAGCACGGTTAAATTTATTATTAGTGTCAAATAATTTACGCAATGATTTGGTAATTAAAAATTAAAATTGTCAAAAACTTTATAACTAGTAGATCCTCTTTCAACTTCCTTCCGTAGTGAAAGATATTAAAGGATCCCTTCTTAACTTCTAATTACACAATAATTGAAATTATTATACTTCATACCTGTACATTTATCGATTTTAAATGCTGCAAGATTATTTATACAGATCATCAAAAATGAGGCATTAGCCTATATTTATAAAAATGAGGCATTTACTTTGAAGTAAAAGGTAGAAGCAAAAAGTAAGAGGTTTTAAAACCTTAAAACCTTTTGCTTTAAAACAACAGCATGGTCCTCTAAGCCAACCCTCTCTTCCTACACTTCTTTTATGCATATTCTATCTTGAAGCATTTCCTTAATTTTTTGAAAGCAAAAGGATATGCTTCTTTTTATAAATACGGCCTAATGTCGTCTTATGAAAAATCATCCTAACCACTAAGTGACCTTTCCGACGAAGTACTAAAGGAGATTTCTCTTTAAAAAAATTAAACATTGTGGTGCACGGATTAATTCATGTTGGAGCATGCATTGCAAAACTCCATCAAGGTTGTTTTGATGCGTCTCGTATAAAATTCGCCTTAATTTCGAAACGACTCCACATCGAGGCGCGAATAATATGAAATATAGATCCCTAAATAACTCATCTGCTACTTCCAACTTGTTTTTCGATTTGTAAGTCTATTTATAATTGCGCGGTTGTCCTAGCGTTCGAAATAAATATTCCCGAAGAGTGCGCCGTTATGAATGAATTTATTACTCAGCGCGAAATTAATTTCTATTGATACCGAACGCTTCTATCGTTTTTTAAGCCGGTGTATTATTTTATTGTGAAATAATAGGTAGAAATTTCAGTCACGATTAAACAGATAATTTTGAGCGAAATTTGCTGCTGAGAATTCACAGACGATTCGCGACCAGCGCAAATTAATTAACGTGGCCGAACAATTAAGTCAATTAATCCACATCCTCCTAATAATCTAGGTAATAGAGGGTTTTTACCAATTTCTAAATTCCGCGGTAATTTGTCAATTAATCGTCATTTTTGTAAACGGAGCGATCTAGTAGGTATAGAACGGGAAATAAACGAAAGTATCCGCCGTTCGGTTGTCGGCAATTATCTAAGCAAGCACAACAATTATACTGTTTGATAAATTAGCGTTTCGCGATGTTAATTAGTTACGAGATAATTACACACTCGATAATATACAGAAATTAAATCTGTTTTATATTCTAATCGGATATCTTTTATAAATTAGTTTGTTACCCAAAGGCTTTAATTATTGTTGGCAGTGACGTCTTTGAGTCTAGCGAATCACAGTGCTCGATTGTTACTCAATAATATATTATTCGACCAATAAGAGCTCTTTTGAGTATACGTCATTGCCAAGAATTAGATGAGGCATTAGGAACAAATATTCATATACGAAAAAAAAAAACTCGACCAAATGATTATGTGACACCCAACTAGGTCCTTGACGAAAGTTTTATTTTAATTAACTGAAATATAAATTTAATGAAATAATTCGGCGGTTTAAACGTTCACTTCCGCCTTTCAATGCACGATAATTTACCAAATAAAATACGTTTGTTAACCGACTCTTATCATCTTACATTAAGTACACTTGAAGATGATAGAGCTTTATTATTTTCTAAGGATTATCTAAGCGCAAGCATAATCGTATATAGGTAGTTTACAGGGCGTTGTCAAATTAATCCTTCCAATGATAAAGGAAATAGATGGATAACTCCATGAAATTTGCTAAACCTTTAATTTCAAGAACAAACGTAAACCAGCATTCCAATTCTTAGGTATATAATTTCTGTTAAAATACATTCCGAACCAAATAACTTAAAAGTGTCGCCGTTCCTCATAAAACGAAGGATGCTTCGGACTATTTTACCAGGAATCTTTGTCGATAAGAAAATAATCGCGATATATACTCAGTTTTATGCACGCAATCGAGATAACGGGTTGAACTTACTGCGAAATCTTCGACGCCGACAAAGAATTATTTTCCACGAATCAATTTGGTTAATAACCTTATACATATGTTACGGGCGAATTGTCACATTATCAACCGGAGAAGGAGACTAAAATTTAACTACAAACATCAATAACAGAAATTATGAAATTATATGAAGAATTTTCTTAAGTCAAAAAATGCTCTTTAATGCATAAACGGTGTACACCAAATTTTTTAAAAATATTTAAAGTGGTGTGGAAATGACAGTAAAAATCGATTTTTTTTAAACTTTAACACCTTATATTTCAAAAGTTAGAACGTTTAGGACATAAGTTCATATGAAGTTTTTTACTTAGAATGGGCACAAGAATCACCCCCTTCAGTATTAGCATGTTATTAAAAACACCCTGTATATTGTTAAATACGGAATGAAAAATTGTTAATTTAAATTATCAAATAATTGGAACCTAATGTGTTAACAAAATACTCATTTTAAAATGTTAATTTTTAGGAAAATCTCTTCAAATTCAAAATATACGAGGCGAAATTCAAAAATATACAACAAAACTCTGAAGAAGGTACGAAAGAAGACCCCCTTCAGCATTAGCATGTTATTAAAAAACACCCTGTATATTGGTAATTCGGAATGAAAAATTGTTAACTCAAATTTTCAAATAATTGGAACCTGATGTGTTAACTAAATACTCATTTTAAAATGTTAATTTTTATAGGAAAATCTCTTCAAATTCAACATATACGGGGGGAAATTCAAAAATACAACAAAACTCTGAAGAAGGTACGAAAGAAGGTAGTACAACCCACAACCAGCGAACAGCTATAGATCCACCATCCACATATGTTAGTCGATGCACCCGAGGCACATCTGCTCGCCACATTCGTCGTCAAACCATCGTCGTGAAGCCGTAAGTTCTATCCAGCTAACCCATCGGAATCGAATATAAATATAGCCATTTCATACCTTTTTCGCTTGCTAACGCTCAAAGACCCCATTGTTTTTTCCTCGGCTCGTACAATGTTCGTCGGGGAGCGGGAAAATGTAAACGTTCGATCAGACGACGGGTACTAACACATGGAGGCAAGCAAAAAGAATGGGTGGTCGATTGAATCATTAGTGACGTCGGGATTGTTAATTAATCTTAATCCTTATGGGAATAATGAAATTTGTAAGAATAGAAGAAAATTAGGACGAGCTGGATGAAAAATAATTTAAAGTGTTATTCGACAACTCAAATATAAACAAACGATATAATTTGTTAACAGTCATTTTGATGAGTATTACCCACTTGGTGAAGTGAGAAAAATGCCAGTACCTGATGTGGGCGTTTCAGCGCAAAATCTCATATATTTTTTATGGAGATTAAAAATAGCATAACGGGTCATAAAAGGCGGAGTCTGGATAGTGGTTTATCCAATTTTTAAATGTTTTCACCATTTATCTCCGCCCATTGATAAGTTATTTCGTCGTTTTCCTCATACCCCTGTCCGCATACAATAAGAGAAAAATTAGCAGATTTCAATCTAGTCTAATTTAAAACGAAAGTATACAGATATAAATTGTATATCAAGACTTTCCCAATACCCCTACATATAGTATTTCATAAGAGGATAAAATCTGATAATAAAAAAAAATAATGTTTACCTTTTTGCCTGCTGAAAGCCTTCATTGTTTTTATTCCCATACCGCTAAAAATGTCTATACACATTGACTAGAGTGATAATATATACAACAGAGAGCATATACATAAAAATTTAAAAAAATACATATAGGTTACAGATATCACTGGTGTATCACAATGATTGGCATTGTTCATTAGTACGTATCACTGTTAAAAATTTATCTTATTTTGAACAGTTTTTTTTTGAGATTGTATGATCATCCGAGGCACAATGTTTGATAATTGTTTTAAGCACCCTCATTCACGTATTCTGTAAACAAATTGCATGATCGTAACGTTGTTCATGGTATTCCTTTTAGTTAACATATGCGAGTAAAGAAATTTCAAGGAGTATTCGTTGAGTCAATGTATAAATAAAAATTTCGTTAAACAAAAACAACACAGCAATTTAATCCAATTTGCATTTAAGTAAATTTAATTAATTCCACTAAATAGTAGGGATAAGTGACTCCCACCACGCTACTCCCCCACCACAAAAACCACACGTTGCTTCGATACTATCAAATGTAATTCGTCCAAAAAATTTAAACACCGCCGCAAAACTCTAACCTCGAATTTCCTTCACTCCTTATCGGAGTCGAAAACGAAAACAAAGGTACCATGAACAACTCGATTCGCGCCGATTCCTCGTTAGCCGCTGAGAAAAATCGTATCGAATTACGTCCGAATCGCCGGCTCGTTACGTAAAAATCGCATCTAACGCGACGCACAAAAGAAATTCGGAAAGGCACGCAGGATGAGAGAAATAGAAAGAAAATGCGCGCACCTGTGCGGCCCGACGCGCAGAACATGAATAGGACCGTGTACCAGTTTCGAACACTTGGCGTTCCCCACCATCCATCCCGAAACACGAAAAAGTTATGAATGAATAGCCTCGGTGCAGGGCCCCGAGACCGGAACTGACGTAGTACGAGATTCGAGCGCGTATAAGGTTTCGGGCGAACTGGAACTGGAGCTTTTTTCACGATATTTTTTTTTGGTTTTTTTCGTTCGAAGATATTCACGAGATGATCACGTTTTTTCTAGTACCTATATGTGGGACATACGGTTCTGCGCGGATGGGATTTGAATTTCGTATTATAACTATGTTATGTATTTTTCTAGGAATTAGGGTGGAAATTTTTGAACGGGAGATGAATTTATTATACCTATGCGATGGGTCGTTAATTTTGACGATTCATGGATTACTTTGGAGAATTTTCGGAAGCTTTTATTGCCTTGTTTCCAGCATAATGAATGACCACAAAATTTCCCAGTTAAACAAATCTTTCATTTTCCAGGTCTACCTACTTGAATTTGAGTACGAGCCTGTGCAGTTTCGATCTGAATATGTGTACAATCAGCGCGTTAATGATTTCCCTCTTGGGCGATTGGAAAAAAAATGCCGGAGTGGAATCGTCGGATAGTTGATTCCCATGTGAGTAACATTGGTGCATTAACTCAATTTATAGTTTAATTCATTGTAAATTTATGTCTCGTTCTATGGGAAAAACATCGATCAATCAAATTTGTAAATTGCGGATACTGGTAGATATTATGTAATTTTGAATAAAATTGTTAATTGATTTTCATTTATTTAAAGTACATGTGTATAACTATAAATCTTTTTTAAAATAATTGGCCTATTCACAATTATCATATAGCATAGCATCCAGTGTTACTTATCTCACTACGCTGACTTCTCAATGTAAGATTTACAATAGATAAGTATAAGTATACTAGTTTATTTTCTTCTTCAACACAAATTTCTTTTATTATTTTCAAGTTGATCAAGATAACTTAATTTCTACATCGTATTTTTTCTGATTCATTACCTTCATCTTATGTACCTTTTAAGATCCTAGACGAAAGTAAAGGAGTCTGGTATCGAATTGCCCTTTTCGTATACCCTTGTCAAAACTACAGATATAATAAGAATGTTTTCCTTATTGGGTCTTAAATGCATTTTAAAGCTTTTGTGAATTTTTACCTGCTGCAAGAAGATAACGTAAATGCCCTTCATAAGAAGGTTTTTATACACTTGTTCTACTACATTTTTACGTTGAAAGCTTAATGTTTTATCAATGGACATTGTCTGGTTACTGCATGACTCACAATGGAATGTAAAATATTAAGAATTCAATGGAAAACTAATTTGTTTTTCATAAGACGTTGGCGTGAAAAAAATCCAGTCCGACGCTGTGTATTGCATCTAAAGATTTAACGAAGAACGGGAAGAAAAATCGGACTTAACCACAATCACATCCGATTTGTATAATCGGTTAATTAATAAGCCGACCGTTGATTTGCATCGGAAAACCGGTTATTTTTTTGTGAAGATACTACTTGTGAACGCCACACTAATTTGACCAAAGAAGGCACATCCGATATCGATAATGCGTGCGATCGAGGTCAATAACTTTTTCCGAAAATCGTAGGAACTATTCGTAGAAATATAAACGAAAATCCCGTTTTCTATCGGAATTTTAACTGCAAATTGCCTTCTAGCAAAATTCTTAAAAGTACATGAGAATCGGAAGATGAAAGATAAAAATACTACCAATAAATATCTTATAACATCAATGTCAAGATGTATCTACGACACCCATTGGCTAATCAATACATTCAGTTCACTTGACCTGAACGACACAATAGGAACCAGTAGAATAGCATAGAAGCGCATTTAATCCCCCTGTACTCTATCCACCTGTGCAAAAAAGGGCACATCCCAAAAACCCTCCCTGCAATTGAATGAACATGCCTTCGGTGCTTTATTCTTTGCGAATTGCGAATCCCAATGGGATAATAATTACTAGGGAAAGATAGAATTTGTTCTATTAATAAAACGAAAGATCCAATGGCGTTTTTGAATTTCGGCATGTCTTTGTTAAAGCTTTCAGGTTTGTTGAGCTTGTAGACAACAATGAATTTCGCTTGAATATGCTGGTGATATAGTGTTACTTATCGCAGTGAATTACATCGAATAATTAAAAGAAAACGAAATTTGTAAAATATTTACAGTCTAACAGGAACGAGTTTCAAGAATTTCAACTATGTATGTTTAAAACGCATCGTCTTATCCAGATTAACAGCCCTATTTTACCACCGACACATCGATAACCGGAGACATTTTATCGATACTCATAGGTCCCTTTTCTGCACTTAAAACATCATCTCCCAGTGAAAAACACCAGTAGTCGACCATTAGCGTAAGCCAAACATGAAAACATAAATAAAAGCCGAACTGAGCCTCACCCATTTATATCCCATTAGAAGACCGAGCGGTTTTCAGGTAAAAACGGAACGGTCTCGAAGACATTCCGATTGTAGAGAGAATTCCCCGAGACTCGACGACGGTGTATCGGCGACCGGATACGCAGCGGGGGAAGTCACCCTCGCACGCTAAACCCATGCCACCCTATAAGGACCGGAAACGTAGTAGGAACCCAAAACGAGGCTAGGCCGAGCCGTAGTAACATGTAGTAGGTATAGAGATGGGAATTGCTCTGATACACTAAAAATGTAAATCTAAGGTACTCAGGGCAATTGAAATGAAATTACGACGAGGTTATTGGAAATGTCTCCACAAATTAATAAAATAAAATAAACTAATAACTCGATGATAGAAATATTTCATTGTATTCCAACTGATTTGAGATTATTGCTTCTTTAATGAACGATTTATAAATCAAATCTTCTGCTAATTCTACGTCTTGAAATTAAAAAATCGTTACAAGGTTAATGCAATCGTAACATTATACTTGTATTTCATGCAGCAATTTCGCTGTAACTTTTATTTTCAAAATCACTTTATTCCTAACAGTGAAACAAATTATTAGTTAGCTTTCACTTTTAATTTTATAACCTAGTTATTAATAATTGTTTTACAACAATGATAATATAAATATTTAAAAGCCTCTATTTATGAATCACTTCGATTACTTCATAATCGACCATACACGCCTTGGTGGCGTTACGGTTTAATTATTTAGATTTATTAAGTAGTAAGTAATTAAATTGTTCAATAGGCAAAAGATTTTCATTATTTATAGCTATTTGGATTTCTCATATTTTCACGTTATTGAATTTCTATGGCGGTGTTAATTGTTTCTTCCGGAAAAACTAAAACACTAATTAATAGATACTGGATACACATAGCAAATTTGCACGACTTCAATTTGGAAATTTACATTGTTGTATAAACCCGTTTTCAAACTTGTCATACTTTTGATTTACTAGGTTAAAAGTTACCTTCGCGCAGGAAGTGATTAATGAATACATAAATATTGCAAAAATAAAAAAGATGTTAAAAGATAATGTTGAAACTTCCTGTACCATAAAGAGTATCTTTAATAAAAACGAATAAATTGCTTAATTTATAATATATTTATTATTTTTGAAGTAATTATTCGGCAATATATGTCAATGTCGTAAATAACAGATGCTCTAGAAAGCATTAATCTGAATTTCTCAACGTGCTTTAGATTTTTCTAAATTACAAACCAATACAAATTATTACTAAATAAATTTTCCGTCAATGGATTGAGAAACCTAAAAGTTATAAATTGGACAACTAAATTGGAGTATTCTATATTAGGTACTTTATAATAATAAAAGTGTAAAATTAGTATTGAAAATTCTATACCTATCAAATCCTGTAGCTTATACTATAGAGAGTCAGAGAATTGCAGCTTGTAGCAAGGAAGATGTAGGAATTAGAGAACTAAGGACAAAAAAAACTTTTCTTATAGTATAGCAAACAGAGCTTAGGTATACAACCATATGTTCTCCTCTTTTCTATATTACAGTCTTATTGTTCTTTTCGGATAATTTTATTTACATGTTATATAGTGCGGTGTCCATTGTGTGCGGACGGCGGGGCCAGCGGAGCATGAAGAGGCCCCTCTCAGGGCCCCAAATGACCTTTAGCCACTTTCGTCGAACTGACTCGACATCGCATATATGTTAACTGAAAACTACCTATACGCGATGGTTCTGGTTCGAATGATACTATTAAAAAACACACACACATTCATCGAAACGTCCGAATTATCATCTTTATCTGATTTAGCTCGTTTCGCTTCTAAGCAATGACGGCTTTCGAAAATCGGATACCTGTACCAATGATAATTACGCTCAAAAAAGGAGTATTTAATTATAGTGCAAAACGTTTTTAAAAATTGCCATTTAAACACATTTCGTAGAAGAGGATAATGTACCTATTTATACAGGGTTATTTATTAGCACATAAGATTGAGCCAGATATCTGAGACTTGCTTATCATATAAAGAACTTATTTTTTTTATATTATTGGATAATGCCGATCATCAAGACGAGGACCTGTTGGACTTACGTTATGCGTTTCCAAGCAATTATTGCAATCTAATTAAATTATTATCATTTTTTAATCCAGAAATTTCTGAGAAAAAAATTTAACGCGGTTAATTTTCCATAAAAAAAGCATTTTTGGAGGAACCGAAAAATTTATACTTAACCCATTCCGGGTATTTCTCCAGTCGATCTATCATGATAGCCGCTCGAGGGGTCAGGGCGAGTCAGTTAAACCATCGACTGTACATTTTATACCGGCGAACACAATAAAACCGAAACTGTTGAATATTCATAACACTTTGTATTATATGTAGATTTGGGGGATTAGCATAACGATACCGACACTTGTTGACAATATAATAATTTTATCGATAAAACTAACTCGGAATGTTTTTATTTTACTTCGAATTGTGTATTTTTAGAAAGCGTTTTGTTAAAACGGAGGGTCACAAGTTCAATACCTAGCTCCCATTATTCTATACACCTTTAAATCGTAATTTTATTCCGGATTTATTCCATTAAGCTCTATTAATCATCTCATAGGTACCTACAGCGGTTTTTTTCGGTTTTTTGACAAGAAATTACAAAAACTCTTACGAGAATTATTGGACATGTCCGTTCTGAACTGAGTCACCCTAACAATATTTACATGGCAAATATTATCAAAAACAACGAAAGTGTTAAATCTCAAACACTATTAATAATTATATTTGGTTGTTCAAACTCTTTTGACGCTATTTGCTCGTGTACACAAAAAATTGTTTGCCAAGCGCATACAAGCATAATCGACTCGTTTTAAATCCATGGAATCCCACGAATGTCCATCTCAAACAATCACAGACGAGACGTTTCGTCAAAAAATCGCCGAGAGCCTATACAACTACAACGACTATATAAAAATTCGTCTGTTTCGGAATTTAGTTTTATGTATACTGGACAAATACTTGTTTAATGTCACAACGATTGCCTAGAATATTTTAGTATATTTGGAGTCAAAAAAAATCGAACAAGAAAAAACAAATTTATTTAAAAACTCTTTTCCTCGAGTTTACCTCACTAGCGCTCGGAATAAGTATAGGTATGTAGGTACATACATATATATTTTTAAAAACGGGCCTACTTTAATGAATGAAATGATGCTTTAAGACGAATCCCACAAAGATACGTCACACCGGAAATCAGTTATAATCTTCTAGTCAGAGTCAGTAACAACTTAAGTACAACACATACACACGATGAGCTCTTCTTTAATGCTCGCTATCGCTGCCGCTTGTGCATCGTTAATGCTCTCTCGACTATTATCAATGAAACTGGTTGAATGCATATATCGCTCGTTTAATGTAGGACACGACACGCCGAAAACAACTTTTACCTGTTGCGATTTATTTGTCTATATTATATCGAATGTAATTTGACGTGCAGAGCAATATCTGAAGAATTATAGATTTGATTGCAATGAAATCGGCCTCAACAAAAAAAAATATATTTGTAGAGACTCGCCTATAAGTTTCTATAAAGGGAACAAGGTTTTTATATAGCCTCCCATCAAATTTGAAATTGGTATATCAGCCATGATATATAGATAGAGCGGTTTTAGAGGTTTTTAGAGTGGCTTTAGTGGTGTTTTTGGAGCGGTTTCTATTAGCCATTTGAAAAAAGAAGAAAAAAATTGTTCTCAAAGCTCTATATCCTATATGATAGTTTTTATAATACCCTTTAAACTCTAGTACGAATTCTTGTATCCTTTATTCGTCTCGAAATAAATATTCGTTTCAACATATTTAGCTCATTAAACTCCACTATGTTCACATACAGCATACTCTGCATCGACTTTTATTTATGATTATTGCTCAGTAACGCCTCTGGTGTGCAAAAGCGAAATTACGATGACAGCCGAAGCAAAGCCGATTGCTTCTGTTAAAATATATTTATTGCATCCCTTGATCTTTATCTCTCATTAACATTTACAATGAACAAACACACTTTAGTCGGCAAGAAATATTTTATAATTGAATTTTATTTGCGGTTTTTTGTTTGTGTCGCGTTTGCGCACCGGTCTTGTTTATGATTATTATCGTTTGCGATATTTATCGTATTAAACTCGCTTTTAATGCGGCTACCAGTAGACCGAAGGGGTTTTACTTATTTCGTCCCTTTTGTAGCTATAATTCGGTTTGTTTTATTTTGGAATATGTGGAAAGATAACATGTCTTTTAATGCATTATATTTACAAAATGCTACCACAGAAATTAAACTTGGTTACCAATTAAATGGTTTCATTTTTTTTCTTGGCTGTCAGTTTATAAGCATCGTATGGATGATAAGATGACAAAAAAACGAAATCACGTGGCAAGCTTGTTGACCCGTATCAGTACAAGAACTAATCTACCCGTGAATGAATGGATGAAAACAGTGCTACAAAAATTAATTGGTACACGAACGGCACTTTCTGGCTTCCTTCTTAAGCCAGATATCCCGCATCCGGTCTTGCGCTACTTACGTCTACCAGCCACTAAAACTAATAATCTCGTTCAGGTTCAGGTTGTGCACTCTTTTTATATTAAAAAAAAAACACCTTGATAATAGATGAATCGACCTCAATAGCGAGCGGTCTTCTTCCAGAGTCAAATAGGTTACTCTAAAAATTTAATTAAAGCCCCTTTGATGCTAATAAGCTAGTACCTAATTATAGAACGAAACAAAACTCGATTAATGCACATTACATCTTTCTCACGGAGTCCTAAACTGAACCCATCAAACGTCACAAAATCCAATTACCAATTCCACCATAATTAAGATAAAACCATTAAATTATACCGCATATGTACACGATTCCACCATCGAAATTTACAATTTACATCGATGCAGATAGACAAACACCGTAATCACATGGGGGAGTTTCAACAAATTCCAACCACCTGTATGCGATTCCCACACTACCAACACCTGAGCGTTGTCATGCTTCAGAAAATACGCTGTATATTTTTACGGGTCGAGGGAAAATTCCCGACCCCTCCGTGAAAATACTTAGAACGATATAATTTAAATTGGAGCGGGGCACGGCATTTTCGAGCCACTTGTCTCCCGATATTATCGAAACGAATTTATCTGGCTTGCGTTATGATGAGCACAGAGTAAAATAATCGTTTAACTGGCATATCGTAAGGTATTTATAACCTAGGTGGGTAAAGGAAATATATAGATACAATCTAATATGCTGTATATTAGTAAATAATCATTGTACTTTACTAATAGTTGTATTACTTGTGGTAATAGCAATATGGTTATAATCTTTTGAATGTAAATGATTCTTTCACACAAACAGGTGAAGTAATTATCAACACAAAAGAGAGGTTTGTATATATCATATACCTATCGTCAAGATCGAAGCAACGCCACTGATTAGTAGCCTGTTAAATTAATTAATTATGTTTAATTATAATTCATATTTATTCCAAACTTTTTAAAAATCATTCGCAGTCATTCGATAGCAATAAACCATATCGAATTGCAGGAATATTATAAACTAATTCTGATTCTTCTTCATTTCTTTGTTTTTATTACGGTTTTATTGCGCTTTTTATGCACACCACACATCTGAGAAAGAAGGTTCGAATAATGTAGGTGCCCATCGGTGTACCTACGATGGACGGACGGCGGAACCACGGTCGGGTAACCACGCGGTGCTCGGCGCACCTCCTCCACAGACTGTTTTTCGCCCCGTATATATCCCTTGCTCCCTAGCCGTCGTTAACGTTTAAATCCACGACGGTCGTCGGTTGATAGATTCGAAGAAGGAGCTTACACGCGAGACATGCACTGACCTCCTCACCTACACATTCGTTGCTAATTTTCGAATGCGAGGAAACCGAAATGCCCGAGTCTTTTGTCTTCAGTCTTGCCGAATTAAACGAATTAATTGTCGATTTAGGTTGCACGAGGTATACAAGAAAATTACACACTATTTCCTTAATCGAAATTCTAAAATAGTAATTTAGGATATTACTTTATAGAAACGTAAACAATTCGCTTGAATGTGGTGAATTGATCGGCAATTGACCGTCCATAACCGCTGTAATTACTGGTATTTCGCTTCTCTTGGGTTTCAATAAATTAGTAGTTTATTTTGCAAAGAAAGCTGAACTCTTATCTAATCAAAAATAAACTTCGAGAACACGTTAATTGAGCTGTTGACATGTGAGACTGCACGCCTTCTGTTTCTTGTAAAACTTCTTTTACGGTCTGTCAACTGAGCTATTTGGCAGAGTAATGTGTCGCTAAAAGACAGATATGGGCTTCATTAAGGGAAAAAAATATGAACAACAAATCCTTGAAAGGGAGTAGAAATTGATAAATATGCATAGGATATTTGAATACAAACCAATCGGTTTTTTACACATAAATATCTTACCCTTACTAAATATCCTACATTATTTATGCTCAATTTATTTCAATATTAAGATCGATGAAAATCCAAAAAACCGTTCCGATTTTAAAAAGCTCCATTCAACTTTAAAATAGACGATTCATTTTTAATAATTACCGGTTTCCGCCTCGATTATATGTGAACTCGAAAAAATCGGGAGCACGTGTTCAATAAAAAAATACAATAAAATAAGAGAATAGTGAAAAAAGAGACTTTCATTAGAGACGCCGCCAATGTGAAACCACAATGTTTTGTTGGGTATAAAATTACTTTGCACGTGTTGTCTTTTTCAATTTGTATCAAATACACTCTTCAATAAAATAAGATAAAGAACATCATTTAAATAAACTAGGGAGTTACTGAAAAAGAAACTATTCATCTGAAAGGCAGAATTTCAACCAAAAAGCAAATAATAAACAATTTATGTATATTAAATTATGTAGGTAAGTAATAGAGAAAATAATCTTACATAGTCAAACTTTTGGATATTAATGGTCGGAATGTAAGTAAATTAAACAAGTTTGTGTAGAATTTTTGGTACAATCTTTTTAAAATAGTGGTTTCAACTAAAACAAACACCGAATGATAAAACAAATTTGCCCATCCAAATACAAAGAAACGACTTGCTAAACCGAATCTCGGGATATTTTTCGCCGAAGAGAGATAAGATAAATCCCATTATTTGCTAAATAATCTTCATATTAGCTCTTGCTTGCGGTTGAATGTATTTTATACACGAAACTAATTCCACATAAATGTAGATATGGCACTCTTAAATTCGATTAATTCCCAACTAAATATCCTGCGTGTATAAATAATGAACAAAATAGGTAAACCTATATAAACTCATTTATTAATAAGTATTGCCTTTGCGCCGAAATTTACGCATCATTACCGACGCCGACGCCTGGGACACGTGCAAGTACGGCGTACGTTAAATTAGTTTTCTATGCGCAGTATGTGTTTTCTGTAATTGTATCTGCGGACAACTAACATTCGATATTTTTTTTCGGTTTTCGATGCGTGGGAACCTTGTTTAACCCGAGTAGTGCGAAGCAGGTGTCGCGAAAACGACCGTTATAAACTTAATTATCGGAATAGTAGGTGATTAACTGGTACATTTGCGGGGAGTTATTGTCAGTTGAACGATCTATAAACGAAATTAACCGAAACAATGTTTTTCCACACTCGAAGTTACTCCATATGAAAATCATAAAAACTAGTATGGTAAAATTGAGAAACCGTTACGTTGTAAATCCAATGGAAAAAAACATTACCTTATTCTAATGAGAAATCGTCTATCCCACTGTCACAGAATGAGGTGTTTGTTTAAATACCTATTCTACCTTGAAATGGAGCATTGTTTCAAATTAGTTCTTAAACTTTATATCCGCCTATTGTCAATTAGGAGATTGAAATTAAACCATATTATAGAATTAATTACATGGCGTTTTTTCCGGCAGAAAATTTCAATTTAAAAAACAACGACGATTGCATTCGGTTTTTGTAAAAACAAGGAATTCCATATTATAACTATAGTTTTATAAGTGAAAACAATATTTCTAATAAGACAATAGTTTTGGAAAATTCATTTTGAAATAGTGAAAAATAATAGGATATAACGGTTTCATTTGGACGGATCATCAGAGCAGGTTGTGGTTACTCCTTTTGTTTCTCTTCATAGCCAACTGGCAACGAAACACCAGGTCAAAGGTTACCCGAAGGCGGAGACTACTTTACCCAATCGGAATCAACGATAGGATGATGTGGTTTATGATTTTTATGACACAAATAAAGGAGCGTCGTAATTTTTTCACGGACGGTCCCCGCGCCTCAATAAATGATTAACAACGGAATTTTTGAACGTGGTTATAACTCCAACCCTTTTACCGAATCACTCGATTCACGTGCCAATTTAACCCTCTGGCGATCTTCGGCACTTCCGACATCGAAAATCTCTTGTTGACAAGACGAGACGTCAGCTCGACGCATCCGATAAGGATCAAAACCCCTTTTTAACGCCCCGGCTCCTTGCCAGGATTAATTTCGGAAATTAATTAGGAAGCTCGCTAGTCAAAAGTGAGGCCTCGAGACATTCGCATCGGCCAAAGGAGTCGCTCAAGCGAGGACTAGATGCAAACAAAAGATATACCTACAGGAGGACGAGGTCCTTTTTTTTCCTCTTCTGAGGTCTTCGGCTGGCCCTTGGGGCTTATGCGGGAATAAAACAGGAAGGGTTTCGACGATGAGGATTGAGAAAAAGGAAGGTTGGATGTAACACTTCATTTATAAACGTTTGTTGCACATTTTTCAAACGGTATCTATTCTATCGGTTTCTACGATTTTTAGTTTTTTGTCCGTTATAAAAAATTGCGTTTATACTTGAAAAGCATCCAGCACAGATATATTTTAATATAGCATCTCAAACGCGGCGCAGAAGCCAACTTTCGCGTACTTACGCGTTTATGTTTCGCCGTGCAGTAAGAATATAATTTGCAATTCAAATAGTGCACCTGCGTTTAAATTTTTCCCATGGGCCGGTCGACAGAAGAGCGAATTATTTACGCTTATGTTTATTAGCGTCTCCTTCCATGCTATACATTCAACAACTACTATTAAATATTACTTTATTTATAGACGTGGGTACTCGAGCCACTGGAGAGCCAGTGGCTCGGGGGCACCCTGCGCCGCGAATGCAGGCATGATTTAATGAGATACTCGCCGTTTGCGGCGTTGCCTGCCGTAATTGTGACAACCGTGAATTTCGAATAAACGACACTTTTTCTAAAACTTTTCGTTGCGTGCATATTGCGAGATTTCCCATTCAATATATCGTTGATTAATTGCGTGGAGATATGTTAAAAGGATTTATTTATTTACTAGGCAAGGCCCTCGTTGATATATCCTGTCCGAATATTCATGAGATGAAAATAATATTAAAGTAAAAATAAAATTAAGATATGAGAATTTTTGTGTATCATTCTTTCCGTTTAAATCATCATAATTATACATAATGTTGGTAGAAAATAGAAATAAACCGTTATACCTACGTATTCAACTAAAAGTATATGGAGAGTAGTAAAAAAATGGATAAAATGAATCCACGAAAATATACATAGTGTATTGTATGAATACAAAGTTCTTTACAAATTGGCTAATCTTTATAATGGATTTTAAGTTTTTTTTAAGTACCTAGTTAAACTTGATGCAAAATAATTCAATCAAATTCATTGAATAAATATCTAACCTAATAAAATTATTTAAGGTAAATGTTCTGAAAATATAGAAGTTATGAACCGTTCAAACCCAGCATTTCGTTGAAACAGTAAAAGTTACTTCTTTATCACAAAAAGTCTTATATTTAAGGCAAAGAAATGCACCCTGTCCAATCGAACCCCGGCAAAAAATTCGCAAATATTCCATAAACATACCAAATACCTGAATTAAGCTATTCGTGCAATACAGTGAAACGTTCCGATGGAGGACCGTATGATGGGATGGTAAAAGAAAAACGACTTATCGAATGTTCGATTGTTTATCGTCAGACACCATTCGCAGGACATCCCGTTTAACTAGATAAACTCACGTCGCGTCGCAGCGCAAAGCGAAAAAACGAAAACAAACACTTTTTCGGAAGGGTTGGCGTTTCGGTGGCTCGTTGACGCGACACTTCCGAATACTCGAGTATGTCGGGCATCGAAGGAGAAGAAAAAAATATGTCTAACGTTCGACTTTTTTCAGTTCCGACTTTCATAATACAGGAAATGAAAAATTAATCAGGAAAAAGCGTATATGGACGTCAAGTTGAATACCGTTCGGATTTTATCACAGGATATTGTGGTCTTTGTTAACAAGAGGTTTTTAATTTGACCAGTTAAATATTTGAATTTCATTTCATCGTTTCGAACCTATTTAACGCGATTGATTAGGTTAACAAGTATGCCTTATACAAAACGATTAAATGCCACCCGTTGGGTTTAATTGAATTGTTATCATTACAACTTACCTCGTACATCCTTTAGATTGCATGCAAAATTATTTTTTAGTAGATATTCAATTTCTTCACCAAACTTGTAGTTAAATACTTACCTATAATAAAAAAAAACAATATTAATATTTTTTATTTGTTTTCAAACTTTCAAACCCATACAGTCTAAAACAATAAAAAATAATTGGAATTAATATCTGATTTCTAGAGAATTAGTTATCTATCTAAAATTAAAATTAACCCAATCTCAATTATTATCAAATTTCTAGAAAATCGTTATCTTAAACTAATCTCATTTGTATAACAAATAACGTAAATAATTACAAAAATATAATGAACCGGCACATAGTTAACAATAAATTATGATTATGAATGCGAAGCGTGTAATGAATGCCGCAAAAGATTCTCACGTTAATTTTTATTAAAACGTTTTTAATGTACTCGTTTCGATTCCGCATCTTGGGAATGATTAAACGCTCGCATTTCATTCGGCTCATTTTGCCATTGAAATGACTGTCCGGTTTGGCAAAACGCGAGTCCTTCGTTTGTCGACCTTTCGCATTTCTGTTATTGTATGTGTAAAAAAACTGAGACAGTGAATTGATCAAATTATTGATCTACATACATATAAATTTAAATGATTACACTACAAACAAAAATTTAAAACAAAGTCACTCTGTATATGTGGATATGCAAAATTACAGTTTTTAGAAACCGCTGAAACTGGTCGACTTTTATTTATAAGCGCCTAATAGAGGCACTCTTGCAATTAGAGAATTATTACACTGTTATAAAATCCAAATCTCAAACTAATCAAATTATACATCAATAGATAGTAATCAAAGGATATTTCCTCACCGTCAATTTAAATATATCTACTTAATTCGCTGTATAGTTTTTTTTCAGATAGTATAGAGATCGTATAAAAGATCATAGGTAATGAAATATCGTGGAAAAAAGAAACCGGTCTTTGCTGCTATTTAACTAAAAGAAATTTACCTCGAGGGTATGTGATTAAAAATTGTGCACAAATTTATACAGGGTATGAACTATAAAAAAAAAACTCGAAAACTGTATCAACGCGCAGATGAAATGGACGGGTACGCCATTGAATCGCGCATTCGAAGCCTGCACGTAAAAATAATTAACGAAGAAAAGGCTCATTTTGATTTAATAGATCGGCTGCCGTATTTCGCATTCCTCAATTTGTTTTCTTATTATTTAAAATCCCGCGGACACGGTACGCGGAGTTTCGCTATTTTTCGCGCGTCTTCTTTTATCCCCGTAATTAGCTGCTCGGAATTTATGTTTTATCGACGCCAAAACGGATTTAAAACGCAGCTCGAAAAGAGTTTATGCAGGGTATTAAATTTTCTTCTATAACGCCCCGCGGCGTTCGGATTAATACGCGAGCAAACATCAAATAAAAACAACCAAGTGAAGATGCGACCGAGGATTACCGAGTTAAACCAAAGAATAGATGAAGAAATAGAATGCGATAAAAATAAGGAAATTATGGGTTTATTATTAGTAACGATGAATATTTCAATAAAGTATACCAAAAAAAGATTAATGGGAGAAACTATTAAAAGTGGAGAAGAAGAAAAAATGATATGTTATTAAATTTGTCCGTAACTTTATGGCGTACATCGTACATAACGTAAATCCACAGATGATACTATAATTATAGACCAACGATAAACCATTTATTACGCAACATGATCTTTCTCGTCAGGTTGACCGATACAGCGAAAGCTGAATGAACCCGATAACGCAACGAAAATAAAAAACAAGAACAATCGGAGTATTTTTATCCAACAGGAATGAATGAAGTCTCCCGGGTAGGCAAATACTGCACCGGAGAAAAGTTTTCTTTTAACTTTTAACGAACATACATTCAGGGTGAAATTTTGTGAGCTTATTCTTGAATGTATGTATGTGCAAATTAAAAAGTTAACGAAACTCAGAAATTAAAAGTACTAAGCAGGAAAGTAACCGAATTTTTCTTATGGTCTATTAAAATGTCGCCTAAAAGGTATCGATTTTCCTTTTCAAAATAACAGTGCAATTGCACCACACCAAGACGCCGTTATTTTTTTACTCGGATCATTAACCTCGTCGTTTATTTTTAGATTTCCAAATTTCGAAAGTTGGTGAATCGGTAGTTTTAAAAACCCGACATTATCGCTCGCTGAAATTGGCGAAGAAGTAATTGTGCTACTCGTATACGCTGCAGAGGTCTATTGCATAATCCGGTAGATATTGCGACACGTATCGCCTTAAAGAATTGTCTTTAATTTTAGGCTTCGATTCGCTAACGTATCGGTAATTGAATAGCAGTATGTTGATTTCTTTATTTTGGTTGCAGATATAGTCGGAATATATGCTCCCATATAAACGACGCGATATTATGAAACGCTGTTATTTTAAACGTTATTAAAGTAATTTTTTTCGCAATACGAACAAATCGAAGGCACCCGGCGAATACGTAACAGTAAATTTACGACTCGGTACGAATCGAAAATGCTCTACGAACAATCTAAGAAAGAGAAATAAAAGCAAAAGCTACTGACTGACTGCCGGGCATGCATTTTATCGGAAACTGGACTTGTACCTCGCGGCTTAAAGCGATTTTCGAGCCCAGTACCGTCACTTCGAACTTGCATACCCTGAATAATTTAATCCTCATATAAACATTCCTGCTAATGAATTTAGTGTGTTAGAGCTATATACCACAGTAATTTCAAAAAACTTCCGAATTTTGATTATTCAGTATTAACAAATTCCACAGGATCTTTCCTACGTGAGTTCGTACGTTCCGGATTGGATATATAAGTTGATAATCCGGACCTGCTTGCACAACATAGATAAAGACAGGTGGATCCCGCTAAGCGGGCGTAAAAAAGAGAAAATCGATACCACCTTCACGTACGTATGTATTTAGCTGACGAGATTCCCACGATCTCTATGAATGAACAGGTATTCTACGGGGTCAGTTCACCTACCTACTACGAACGGGCCCTTAGGGCACCATTCGAAATTACACGCCTGCTGTATGAATACTTATATGAACGGATTATTTTTTTATAAATCGTATCTATTTATCGGTTGTTAATAAGTTGCGAGTTTCGATTTCTTTCTTCTGGTAAAAATATGGATTTTATAGAATTTTATTAAAAATAAAATATTGGTTAGAAGAAAGAAATAAAAAATAGGGATATTAAGATTGTAAGAAGTTAATTTGAAGAGGTTATTTATTTAATTCACCTATAAGTAATCTTATGGCTCTATTCAAAAGTTATTTCAAAACTATTAACTTCCTATTATTTAAATTCGGCTAATTTAAAGTCATATTGGAACATTCAGAACCGAATAACGATTTCGGAATTACAATTCGAAGAAACTCGTTTTTTTTTACGTCCATTACTATAATAATAATCGTATGGTAACCTAAAAGCGTCCCGGCGAGAATCGACGAACAGTAGCCAGTGGTCGTAAAAAAGCAGTTAATTGTGTTGTCAGATATTACATATTCTTCTTTTTTTTACACACGAACACCGCGTAACGGTACAACGTTAGAATAAAATGAAAACATCAGCATCCTGCAGGGAGATTCGTTGCCGTTGCTGAAGATCTAATAACAGGTTTATTCAAGCAACCACCTGATTTATTAACTGTCGAGTTCGGATGGAAATTGATCGATTCAGTTTTCCTATACAACGTAAATATTAGCTTAGTGATATATCGTGAGAAAAAATCGATTGTATTGATTATTGACCTATAACTCGAATCGGGGAAATTGTACCACTTCGATTGGCGCGCCTCTGGCCTACACTGTTAAAACAGATCTCCGTTTCGAAGGCAACGACAAAATCTAGATCCACTTTTTCTTTCTCCTGTACCACATGAGCTGGCGGGTTGGAGGGGACGTGGAGAATCATGAATGAACGGTCGCGTGGCTCGCCTGTGACGTCAGGGCACTGCGCTGCTCCGAGCAACGAACCTGTTTCCAACCACCTGGGGCACTAGATGAGCGCGACCTCGAGGTTTTTCCCTTCTAAAGGGCAGTTGGAGATAATAGTTATCATAGATATGCTGCAGAAGAGGATTTCATTGCTTGGTAATACTTCCAAAAGTTGACGCTAATCTCATTAAAGCGTGTTGGTTAATGAAAATATCATGTTACGCCACTGTGGTGCTGGACTTGCTTGTCTTTCTCTCGCTGGATGTCAAGGTAGCATATGTACCGTTTTTTTAATTACAATATTTTCGATAGGCAATTTATTATACAGTCCATCGAAGACATCTACTTGTTTTTAACGGCCAATTCGATCCGGGTCCTGGGAAGGTTTTTTTTATCGGAGGCGCCTACCTTATTAATCGTGGTTTATTGTGTAATTCTATTAACGGATCGAGGAATTAAATTTCGGATGAAGTTGAAATGTAGTAGAATAGTTGTATAATGAGATGTTTCCAGTAATAAAATGAATTATTAATCATGTGAAAGAAAGTGAATTAGATAAAATTAGACATGAGATTCTCGGTGAATGTTTTCCTTTAGGTAGTAAATATATTTTTGTGACTTTTTTTTCAGTCGCCGACCGGACGCATTAAACTCCTATTTTCTCCTATTCCATAAACCATCAGTAAACGCAAAGTCAAAAGCGAAGAGTTTATTTTTACTCTCTTGATACTATACATTAAACGTGGGTTAATTACTTTACGTTACTCTAATTAACTTAAAATTGCTTTTACTGCTGAACCGAAACGAGAGGCTTTCCATGATTTGGTATCTGAGGAAACATCAATTTACGAACAGCGTTGTCCATTTTACCTTCCACAGTTCGAGTCTTCTTGAGTGGCCGTTCGAAATGCAATCAAGGTAACGTTTTTTAGACAATTAACTAGAAATTCTCTTTCATAAAATTCTCATCGGTCTAATATCGAACATACAGTGACTTTAATAAAGATTTAATAAACGTACGTTTTAACTGGACTATCCAAAATATTGAGTACAAAAGCAAAGCGAGAAAAGCATCAGTAATCTCGGAATATAATTCAACAAATGGAAAAGCCTTAACCTTAAACGAGTTCAATCCGGTAAAAAGAGCAATAAAAGGCCTTAAATCTCGTTTCAGCGCCACCTGTCTCATGCATCGTCAATAATGGCCTCAAAGTCTCGTCTCGCATCCTTTTTTGCACTGAGCGCTTTAATGGGCGATCGAGAGACCGAGAGAGAGGCCAACGGCGGATAAGTAATATGTGTAAAAGTTTCATGTTGAGTACTCCATAGAAGATAGTCGAGTTGTAAATCGGTAGCCCTAAGGCGAAAACATAGGCGTAACGGATTAATTGAAACAAATTAATTTAGGCAATCGATTAACCCAACGGATTTTAATCTGAACTTAAGAAAGAAATCAAGATTAATAACAATTTTATACAATTGAGACCTCCAATAATGAAAAAAAAAGGAACTATTTGATAAAACGATTATTGGGATTAAATTAGCCTGAATTTTAAAAATATGTTCAATCACCATGAATTATGCAAATATTTTAATTCGTTTTAATTACTTACTAAATTAAGACCTTAGAGACACTTTCAGCTTTTATTTTTGAACTCCCATTGCTCTATTACGGTTTTTTATTGTTTGTAAATAGAGCAATATTTAAATGCGCGGATTTAAATATTTTACTGCGATTTTTTTTGATTATGAAAATGAGTTTTAGAATTCTTAAGGGTTTGCATAAATTCATTAAAACATTTACGCAGTAAAATGTTTGAAACAGTTTAATGTTTCATTTGTAGGTAATAATAAATTATTAACCAACTGATGTAAAGATTAGAAACGCCACTGATTTTTATTTCATTTTTTATTTATGAACGGTCAGTCACCTAACCGTAAAGACATATAGTAGTGTGTTTCTGATAATAACGCCAAGGGCGATATATTTTTAACAAGTAGCTGTTTTTTAATTAAAAGGTTAAAAATGAAAGATATAGGTGTATTCAGTAGAAATCGTCGGATGATATAATTAGAAAAAGGATATCTATAATTTTGATAGTATTTAATAAAAAATTTCCCCTTACAATTTCAGTTTTACTTTTCATAAGTTATAATTTAATAAGTTTCATTTTGTTCACGATAGCCCATTATGCAATATCATTTAAAAATAATAAGAATAGAATAGATGTTGGTTAATTAAACAAAAACAGGCATTTTTCTCATAAAGATGACCAGAACTTAATGAATATTCTTTAAGTATTCTGCAAAATTATAAATTTATTTAATTTGAATAACAATAAAATAATATAATGAAACAACTAGCGCCATCTATTAGTGTTTATAACAACGAAGTATTGCAGAAAGCAGGTAACTATCTACCAGAACCGGTGGTTCTATAATGGGCATGTAGGTGGCGCGCAAATACAAAATTGAATATTTTTCAATTTCTAAGAATTAGATGCAATTACTGCAAATTTGGCGTAAAGCAACAAACTAATTACGCCTATAAAAACAATAACTCAGAAAATTTTGTAATGTGTACATACATATTATTTAATTACAAATAAACTACAATCGAAGGCTTTCATAAATTACTTATCAAAGTGTGCGAGATAATACTCTTTTATTGTATTGTATTATATTTTATTGCGCAATTTCATGATACAAACGAGAAAAAAACGAAATGTAAATAAAATAAAGTGAAAACAACAATTTAATGTTATCTAGATTAGGTCAGGAATTGCATTTTTTTACTTTTTTGTAAGATAAAAATAATAATTTGTCAATTATTGCTAAAGGCCTTCGAACAAGCAAATAAATTTAAACATAATTTTATTTAATAAGAAATCCGCAATAAGTCATATAAAAACCTTAACGAATACGCCTGGATATTACAGAAATATGAAATACGATTTTACTATATGTACGTAGATATTTGTTTTTCATTTCCAATATTTTTCCAAACTTAATGGAAAAACATGAACATGCACATGCATGAATAGTAAGTACATACAACTGTGCACATTGCCGGTTACATTATTATAATCACATGTAAATGGTATAAACTGTGACATCCTCATTAGTTTTTCAGAATTGTTTACGCACGCTCCCTCCGTTCCCCACATTTTTATTAACTTGTCATTACGAAAACAGGTCGCATTTTTTCGAGGAAAAAAAAAAGAAAATGGAAATTAAATTCATTAGAATAAATAGAGTACATACTCAAATAGACCATTCGTGCATTGGAAAGGTGTCTCCCTCGAATTCACATTTGACCAGTTTTTCTTAAACGCTCTTGGCGAGTTTTATCTCGTTAATAAAATCTTGTTCCATCGCCGCAATTATACTAGTTAAAAAATTAAATAAACTTTGTCTACCTTTCTAATGAATTCGTTAATGCAATGTGGGTTGGAAAAGATACACCACTTCCGGCGTTCTTCCTTTGTTAGCTTCGTTACGGATTTTATTTCATTTAGGGCCTCGTTAAAAAATATGACATTTAATACGCGGGATTACTTATAAAATCGGAAGTCTCGAATCGTACCCCGTTTACGGAGTATGTACTAATTATTTTAAGTTAATTCGTCGGTATCAGTTCACGATTTTCCGTTTTTTTTATTGTTTTAGACGTTGCGGTTGAGAGAAAAAAGACTTACCCAAAGACGCTTCTGGATCAGACAAATCGCTGATTGAAGGCACTTTCTGGATAGATCCGAGGGCCTTAGGCGGCTGATCTTCGTCGGATTCATCCAGGATTTCTTGTTTCATAATGGAAAACGGTGTCAAGTATTCTCCATCGTCTGAATGCTAAAAATATAACAGTAAATTGTTATTAAAATAGCCGAAATTTTCTTCTGCATAATTTAAGGAATATTGATTTTTTTCTCTTCATATATGCGTAAAGAGAATATCTAATTAACTCTACAGATAAGTGCAGATTTGTACGAATTTTGGTCTATGGGTGCAAAAAAGATAACTCTCATAATATAGAGAGTCAGAAGTCAACCAGAGAGTCATATTGTGGGATTGCAACTTTCTCATTCTAACCACTGTTATTTTAATAACAATCTTTGTTCATCTCATATTGCAAACAAATTTGCTCTTATCTGTATATGTTGATACATATCTATTAATATATACATCGGCGGTAATACAATTATATCCTTTTAACTTAAATTAATCGATTGATAGAACTCCTGTAGAGATTCAATCCAATTGAATCAATAGAATTGTATATGAGGCAATAAAATAATTCATTCACCCTTCTTTTATCCAGCTGAAATAATAACGGGGAAGTAAACACAGTCATAAACCAACAAATGTAATAAAAAATTCATTTTGAATTTTTGAGAATATACTAAAATGACAAAGAATATAAAATACAGAAAATTAACAACTAAAACAGAAATGTTCCAGTTCAACCGTATAAAAATAACAAACACGAAACTAATTCTAATTGCTTCTCATTCTCTTATTTTCACAGAGTTTATTCATTGGAAAGAGTCGTTGTTGCAGTCGATAAGTCTTCAGGCAGCATTTGTACGTCTAGATACTTTTAACATACAAGGTCACGTCCACTCGGTTTTGAAATAATCATTCATAAAATATCTCTATTCTATTTATACGACTCGCTGCCCACCCTATAACTCCTTCATTCATCCATCGTCCGTTCTGCCTCCTGTACGCGACTCGAAAGATCGAGCATTATTTTCTATTTGTATACAAGACGCGTTCGATTGCATTGGAAGTTCACGATGAAATATTGCACCGATGAAGTGAATAGACTTTATTAATTTCAATTCTTCTGTGAAATGCTCACCGGAATGTAATCGACATGCAGGATTGAATTGCAACAAAGCAAATGAAAATTGCTTGGAACATTTGCATTCAAAATATAAATATGAAGAAACCTTATTTACAAATTGAGAGGAAGGAAATAAGAAAACTATGTGTACTAACGTATAAGAGGAGCAACTAAAAAAGTAAAAATATCTCAAATAAAAAACGAAATTTCTACAACAAAGTTAATGTTTTAAACGCACTCCTGTACACTTATCTTGGTGTAATGTTTATCAACTGCGTATCATTTATTGAAATAGAGCTTATTATAATGGGTAATTAATAAAAAAATTCCGAATCATTCATTAAATTAGAACAAGCGTTTCTTTTAATTTGAAACCAATTTAGTGTCGATGATGTTTTATCAAAAAAAAAGAAAAAAAACCGGTTATACACCTAAGTGGTATTGATTATTCCTGAAATGCAATTAAAATAATTTGTCCAACGAAAGACATTTTCTTTAATTGCTTTCAACGTCGTCCTTATCAAACAGAAAATATTGATATTAGTCCATCATTTTTATTTTATTACTCACGGCGATCCATTATTATTATTTATTCGGATTTTTAAATTGAATTAAACTCGTTATCGCCAACGAATGAAATGGGATTTTATTCATTCATCACGCATTCGATCAGAATTACAAATGTTCTATCGAACATTTCATTCACTATTTCTTCGCGTTTATTCATTATGTATTTACTACATTTTTTTATATCTATATAGGAACGGTTTTTCATTAATGAAATATCAATGCAGCAGTAATAATATCTACATTTTGTTATCCTCAGAATTAGAAAATACAATAAAGTATTTTATCATTAGATATATCATAATAAATACAATCAGCTTATCACTTGTCACTCTTGTCAGTAATAATAATTAATTTAAATTCATATTAAGTCAAAATAAAATTTAAAAAATAATTCAATTATTATAAATTTAAAACATTATGGGTGGGGCAGAATACAAAATAGTGGGACAAATTCCAGACTTTTTATTTTTGTATTTTTTTAAGAAATGTAAAATAATAAAAAAATCACAATATTGTTCTTTATCGTTTATTTATTTTTTATAAATGGTAGATTTACGATGAAATAAAAAAAATGTTAAAACGTTATATGCAAATTGGATCGAGTAGTTTTCGACATTAAAAACACGCACTCTAATTTATTTTTATGTAGATGCTGACAATTAAAACGTTCATTAGTTAATTAGTTTTTCGGGCTATCCATTGAATTTACAACGTTTATAAAACGGAGATGCGTGGGAATGATCCCTCAACGTTCAAAACAAATTGACTTGCACCAAATAACCGCTTATATACAGGGTGGTTAATGTTAATATCAAAACACAATGATCGCTGCAATAATACACGTCGTTAAATTCAAAAACAGTTTTAAAAATAAAGAACCGTTTTATTAATAGACCTGTCGATTTTTTCCGAACGAAACGAAACCCATGTCAGAGCCAGAACGACACCAATAGAATACATAAATAAACAATAAACAATTTATTCATAAGCATGAAACGCTGAGTCGACCAGTCGCGGCTGAATTTACGTTGGAAGGACGCGTATGCAATGCACGAGAGTGGGCCCGAAAACGCCAAAGCGGTGAATTGAATGCGATAAGAAGAGGCGTTTGGTGTTCTGTTTAAGATCGACTTGCTCGGCTGACGATCGTAGGACGTATACTTACACCCTGTGTGACACAACGTCTATCGAATAAAATCAGTACGATTTCTCATTAATAACTCATACCCAACCTTAGCCCTAATGCCTCTAAAACATCGATAAGAAATAAACTTTTTAGATCTTCAAAAATTCGAAATGTAGAGGATGGGAGAGGTCATATTATGGCCGCCTATTTGGAGGGATGATTAATAGGATGCGATTCTGCATCAACAACAACTCCCGAATAGTGCATCATGCACGAAGCCTCATTCTCATTGTTACTTGCACACTTTATAAATATACAATATCAATTTGTCAACGTCTCATATTCTATTTATGCTATGCAATTTGATGACGACGGAAAAACAACCAAATCGATAATCTACCTGAAACGATAACGCAATTCTTCCACGCTCGTTTACATTCCGCTGTTGTATTTTAACTACACCGCGTGTTTCAAAAAATACCTGGGAATTTAAATAATTAAAACACTAACAAACAAAACTAAACAAATGTAAAATTATACTACCAAAATTTAATAGATAAAAATTCATCCATACATGAAGAATTAAAAAGAAGTGAAGCAGGTAAGGGAGAAACAAACAAAAGTAAGACTTCGGAAATTAATGAAGGAAAGATTAGACTTTTGCATCCACTTAAAGGTACTATAGGTTAGAGGTATATTCCAATCAAACGCCTCTTCGCACTTCAACAAATCGTTCAGGTATTGTATCATATTTCATTCGGAAAACTAATAGTTTTCATGGGGACGAACGGGGTGGTTTCTGATGTTCTTTGCGGGTGTTTAAGAGTCGTGTGATGGTTGTTCTTCGTTTGTCCGGCATTCGCGATAGACGACGGAAAGAAAGGAGCGCCGCAATAACGGTGAGCTCGAGCGACGGCATAGGGCTCCAGAAATAGACGCGAAAAGTTGTTTGAACTTGAGCCAAGAGCGAAAGAGGGGCGACACATATTGCAGAAAGCCAGAATGGAACGGACACACGATGGACGGCCTCAACATCGACTCGATTGCGATGTAATATTTTTTCTTTGTTTAGTCCGGGGACAATCGGTCACACAATTCTTACGTTTTTTTAATAAAGCGCCTATTCCCTGAAATTACACTGCAAATTTGGAAAATTTTATTAGTTACAATTGAGAATTGTTCAGTAGGTAAACCATATTAATTTGACTTGATAATCAAGTTAGGGTGCTTACCAACACTGCATGACTTCGCATACATTTCTATGTCCGAAAAATATTTTTAATACATATGTACCTAGGTAAGTACTTATAGCCGCGCGATTTATAAATATTTTGATACTTATATCGAGAAAGGATTAGTTTATTTAATCTAATAGTATTTGAAAACAATTTCAAAGTCAAAACCGCACGAAATTAAAAAAAATAATTCACGGCCAAAATTATATAAACAAAAAATATATTTTGTATACATGTACATGATAGTGTATATTTTATAAATCGATTGGATTTTAAAGTTAATTATCTGAGTTTATAAATGAAATTGATAATACTTAAAGGAATTCTGTACAAACCTTTTTGTAACTAATCGCCCGTACTATAAGTTCCAAATCGGGCAAAAAAAGACCGCAAGAGAACAAGTTACCTTACGAGTGACAGCTGTATACATTCTACCCAATGTTTACCCATTTCTAGAATACTGACTTCTTCAAATATCAAAGTAAAAGATAAGTTAAAGCGCGTATTTTCGAACCAAATGGCCAATTCATTATAGTTAAACGAAAAATAACAGCCTCCCGAAAATCCTTTTAGTTTTAATGAAGGTAACTAATAAATCTCCGGTTTTTTTACTTAAATAATCCGACGATGCAAAGACACGAAACGAACGAAATAGGATAAACAAATGTTCGTAAATCGAGCGTAAATAGGGGGTGTTATTTTTAACAAATATCAGAAAAAAGAGCGCTTTAATGCCCTTTTATGAAGATTTATTACATAACAGAGCTGAATCAAAGGTATTTTCGTTTCTTTGAGTGTTTGTTTTTTTATTGTTTACTTTAGAGTTTTCCATTAAAAACTATTTGTGTTGAAAGGAACATTGTAACAGAAGTATTACAAATGGTGCAAAATATAGAAATAAGACCCGTTTTTTAAATTCAATTGATTGTTACGTATATTAAAATCGTTACATAAGACCACTCTGCATACTGCATGTGAGTAGGTAGTCAATGATTTTTTTTAACAGAACAGGTATTGTTTTGCTTAGACAACTTTGCCTTGCTGACGAAAATATGAAAAGTTTTGCTTTTCAAATAGCCCTAACTAATTTTGAAAAGATAATTTAAACTCCGGTGAAAGTATGCACATTTAAAAAACTAATAATATTCACGCTCGAATGAAAAATGGCCTAGGAGCTTATTTATAACGCTATTTTGGTCCGAAGAACAGGAGATTATTTGAGCGTTAGCGTTAAAAATACAGGAAACGCGTCCCGTTCTTTCGAGAAAACGATCGTTAAATTGTCAACATCAAAAGTATCGATTCGAAGGAGACTTAGCGCATTTACCTGATTTGTTTCCGGAGCAGCTCGTCCTTATTACGTCTCAAAACTGGTCGGAGATTTAAAACGGCGGCGTCGTAAATGAAACACGCCCAGTGGATTATTTATTAGAACATTGCAACGCATCTTCTCATTGAATTGTTACTTTACTTTTTGTCAATAGGATTTTGAAATTTACATACACCGTAGTAATCAATCTTTTAAGAAAATAACAACTCCACATCATTTAAATAAACGCTCTATGAAGAATATCTAATACCTTTAAAATCTATCAAATGTTCATTTCGTTCTAATGACTCTTCAATACGTTATTAAATTGAAATAATACAATTATTTACCATATATTACCATTGTTAAGTGCGTTATTTTAAATGCAACGCACAACCAGTTTTTATGTTAACTTCAAAAACAAAGTCCAAAATTAATGGAATCGAGATAAACAATTTGAAATGTTATTTGAATTTCGTCTACTTTGTATCACATGAGTGGAAATTTGAAAAATATTGACCAACCTTTAAAAAATTTAACTCTTTACTTTTATAGATATAGGTTTGCTACGTGGTATATTCGGTGATAGTGAAAAATGGGAATCCTATAATTAAATCACCGAAAAAAGCAACCCTTTCAAGGGGCAGGGTTAGAAATCAATCAAGATTATATGATACATCGAAACAAAAAAAATGGCTCTATTAAGGAGGACGTAAATACGAAACAGGAAACTCGCTACGTTGCTCCGTGATTGCGCGTCGACGTTTCTTTTTTTTTAAATACCGGATGTCTAAAATACTCGTTATGTAATTATGATGAAGGCTCCGAAACGTATTTCAGGTGTCAAGTCGAATTTAAAACGAAAAAAAAAATATGTCAAAAAGAAGTTGGAAAATGAGCGTGTAACCTTTTTTGTTAGCTCGTGCGTATTTTAACAAGCTTAAGTTGGGGGGTTATTTTTACATTCCCCTTCAAAAATGGCATTAAACAAATCAAAGTTTTCCGGGATGACGATGAATAATTCTCCGTATCATTTCTATACAACTTCCTTAGCATACTTTTGCATTTATGTTGCATTTAAAATAATTCTCAGAACTGATAAAAGTTTCTAAAAGATTATACGAGCTTTAGTTTTATTATTTAAATTTCGTACAGGAAGTCCTTTGGTTCGATTCAAAGGAGCAACCTTACCTGAATGTTAATTACCGCCAGAAGAAGGGAAAATTCACGACAAGTGAACTTATAAGGATTCCCTTACGAGGACCGGTTGGTATATTTTTTATTGTAGTGGACGACATAATTAAAAATGTAATTAGAAGGAAAGTGTATTTTTGAATACACGTCATTAATGCACGTCACTCACGTAATGATATTTTAAGCTGGTTTAAGAATTGATTATAGAATTTTCCTCTACAGATGTATCTAACCTATATAGCATTGCACAATATTTTTTTAGAAATAATAGAAAATAGTGTGTAAAATAGTTATAAAATTTTTACGAAAAAATCTAAATTGAACAAAAGGCAATTTTCAAAATAAGCTATTAGTGGATACTAAAAATACTTACTCTTAAATGCTTCTTGAAGTGTTCGCTAAAAGTGACCTTCTTCTGGCTGGTCTTCTTGAGAGGAGGGCTCTCGTAGAAGTCCTCATCTTCGAGATCGTACTCGAAGGAGTTGTCAAATAATTCCATTACCATCTGAAAGAGAAAATTGACTAAATCATCTCTCATAAACTAATCTAATTACAATAAGGACTATGGTTAAAATTACAGTGGAAATATCACCATGTTAGTAATGAGGACTTGCCTTAAAATACATTAGCCAAAAAAACTGCTAAGTGCTTCTCTAAATGACCGTTTAATAATTAACCCCTATTGCCTGGCTTTATAAATCATGTTCATGTATTATTTTTTTCTCAATAACTATTCAAAGCATAGCAAATAAATTTAAAAACAAATATTTCGTTAACAATTATTTGAACTATTGCAGTTGTTCAGTATTCAATCATTAATTTATTGCCAAATTATTTTGTTTGCAACGTCGTTCATTATATTTGATCACTATATATCTTATCACATTTATGACTAAGTGGTATGTGTAGTATTTTAAATACGTTATATTCAACATCAAATAGTAGAACAAACTTAAAACAACAAAAGTCAATCTTTCTATTGACTGAAGACCCCCTAGAAAAAATTTGAAGATTTTAGAGTAGGTATTAAACCAAAATATGCAGTAAGAGCATAAATGGGTAAAAATCGATGTTACCCAGTGTAAAAGCAAGATAAGTTCCTAATCCCTATTATTAACTAGTTTATAAACATATAAACTTTATGATAAACTAAAAACAATAATTTTATACCTACCTATATTTATGTACCGAGTACCTACATCAAAAAACTATTTTCAATTTCCGATCAATCAGGTACGATTTATTTTTAAATTAGTGATGTGGCTCGCAAATTGAAATTATGTGAAATTAACGGATATTCCAAGTTTTTCATGTTTCCATAGTAAATCTCGCGCAGAAGAAATTGGAACGGGTTCCTCTCATATTTACTGTAGCAAAGTTTACGTTACATAACATCCGCTGAAATTGTAATTAAACACTCTTTAACGCGGATTTACAAAAATATTCTTATCAGCTTCAAGATGTCGGAAGCGTTAAAGATATAGAAATCTACTGAAGCAAGTTTTTCAAAATCTAAACATTGTGATTGGTGTAATTAACTTATTATTTCTTTGTTCAGCACATTGAATTTACCATATTGCGTCAAAATCTGCAGGATACAGTATTTTAATGTTAATATAAAAATATTAAAAATATAACGGCTGAGGAATATAATACCTAAATAAAAGTCTAATTGATTTAAAATTAATTCAATTAATATAACAAATTCTTGGATAATAGACATTTACATATTAACAAAAATTGAGTGCAACAGAGACAACTGACAACTTCCATTATAGACACTTATTTTAATTTTCTTTCTTTCTTCAACTCATAGAAATTACCATATTGCAAACTTTTATGCACCTAGCTGTATACAACTCAATGCATATTTCATCATTCTACGAAAACTATAATAATTATAACATAATTAAGAAAATAACATATCGATAAACGTTTTTAACACAAACTTACATAAAATAGCGCTCCCTCATTCGTAGAAAAGCGGGTAAATTAGGTTTTAATTTCATTAAGAAACATTATACGTATGTGAACCGAGCAGAAAAACACGTCAAAAGATTTAAAAATCTGTAACCCAATATGATAAAATGCGAACGGTGGGTGCTGGATCTTTCAATATGTAACAGGTGGCCTGCAGACCGCTACAATCGGGTCACACATCCCCCTATACTTCTTATTAGATTCGGTGGGTGTTCAGATTGACGACGTTGCCAGATTGTCAGAATAAATGAATATTATATAAATTGTAGGTATTCAATTAATTCTTTATTGGAGTATGGAGTATCAACAAACATATTTATAGGAAGGTAGATAAATTCAATTAAACAGTCCTCACATCACTTTAAGAAAAAGTAGTAAAAATGTATTATTCAAGGGAATACCTAGATATCTATTAAAAAAACGTCGATACACTTTTTGTTTAAGATAAGATCTATATCTATACTGTCAATTGGAAATTTAATGATGAAATTATAATTTATATGATCTATCAACCTATGTATCAGACCAACAATCCACCTAAGAATCTTGTTACATATCAAAAATAACTCTTTATATAAACAACATCAATGCCTACTAAGAATTAAATTATTGATGCAGAGAATTACTTTGGTCAATAAATAAATAAATAAATAAATAAATACGAGTAATATTAAATCTCTATAAATACTTATCTGTTAAAAGAAAAGTTTAGACTACAAATTCCCTATAATTTCATCAGCGAATAAACTGTTAATGATTCGTTATTTACTAATGCTTCATTAAACATACCATTCATTAGATAATTTGTACCTACTTCCATAATAAATTTCCTATACTGATTAAACATTTTGATTGTGATCAAGACAATTTTGTGGAAAATGTGAAGATATCAATTTATTATTGCAAGTAGATAGAACTTCTATTAGTTAAACAATATTCAAAGAGTCGCAATATAACCTACATATGCCTAAGCAATAAGGTGTAATAATTAATAAAAGCAATTGATATTATAACATATTGATAAGGTAAAAACACAAGTAAAACTTGTATAGCGAATTTATCATAATATTATAGTTGTTCATCAGTTAATTATGAGTGGATTAGATATTTAAGGTTCAGAACAGGTACAAAAGAAAGTACTTATTAAGGAACGTACTTACCATTTTACAGTATGTGATTATGTATTTATTTTTAGCTTTTATTTAAGAGGTTTATCAAAACCATTTTATCAAAAAAAGCAATCAATTACATTTGTTACATATGTGACATGCAATTTATCGAATTTATTTTACATTCTATATTCCATTTTATATTATTCTTTCTTGCAGATACAATATAGAGAAGGTTAAAGTCTAGATTAAGAAATTAGTTATCTAAACTGCATCATGAAGATATCAAAATGGAAATTGATATTAAAAGCTCTTACTCTTAAAAGTAAAAGGGTCAAGTACGGTGCTGTACTCGAAAATGTACGCATTTAAAATGTAAACATGCTCGAAAATGCAAATTACAATAGATTCTGTAACTTTTTTTTAAATATGGAATTATAAAAATAGTAAATAAATTGATTGGCAACCAACCAATTCGAAGAAAAACTGTTTCAAAACGTGGGCTCCATCGGTATACAATCACAAACAAATAAATCACGCAAAATTGGCATCTGTATTAAACGAAAATTTCTATGCAAAACGATTTTTACGTACCGATTTAATTCGGATGATAACCGATTAGTCATTCAATAAATAACGATTTATAGTTATAAATAACCGATGGAAATCCACATTATACTTCACGAAATTGTTTGGTTATCGGTAACATAAACACAGCTGAATTGAAACTCAACATAACCTCTAAAAATAAAAGACCACAAAAATAAGAACTTACGTTTCATCTATGTTTCCCGTGCTGTATGTATCCCACAGGTGCGTTACCGGAGCACTTTTATCTGTCTTGCCAATTCACGCTACTTCGTCACAAACACTACACGACGCGAATCAAAAAAATTAAAAAAAAGATAACGGACTTCGGCTAGCAACGTCCTGATAGTCGACCTGTGAATGAATGAAATTGAATGAAATAGTGGGGGCGCACGACAGTCGACAATCGAGCGGGCGTTGCACGTGTCGTGCCGTCTCCGTTGCACGCCTCCTGCATCTCTCTCGCACTCACGTCGACGCCGGCTAGATCCGAATGGTGAAAATTGTAAAATAAGCAAATTGAAATCGCTCGCACGGTTGCAGTAGTTCAATTGTTGGAGCGAAAGAATTATTTATAGATGCTTCTTTATGTTAGGTTTTTCGATCTCGTCGAATTATTGAGTACGCCAAATTCGGCGATAGCACGCGTTTTATAAATTATGTATCAACGTGAATGAGTCTAGTTTACAGTTGATTATTTTCATAATTAGTAACAGATGAGTTGTTGCTGTTGGTAGTCATCTAATTGTATACATTATAGCTAATATTGAATAATGCAACATGTGTAGAGGTGTTTAGTATTTTCTTGGAGTTCAAATCATCTTCATATTATCATATATCTTCAATCGAGCAATAAGAAAGCAGGCTCCTAAGAAAACCTACTGACAAAAAAGAACCCGGAAAATCTAATTTAAATTACCTGCACTTAATATTTTTAACTATTCCAAGTTTCTGTATGTAGGTTCTCTGTTCTTAATTAGCAAGCAAAAAATTAAATAGATTACTTAATCAGTTTGGTTGTAATAGCTGATCGAATCAGTTCATCTCAGTAGTACTCTGCGAATTTTGCAATAGATAAAAATAATGAACAAAGAGTTTGTCTCATATTTTGGGTTTTGAACGGAATTTCGTGCAATCGTTCCAAATCTTAAGGCGAATCTGTTTTATCTAAAACCCATATTAACGAATGGTACAAAAATGGAATAAATCGTGCACGACATGAACGTGAAAATATATTGAAACGTGTAAAATAAATTTACAGATGAATTACATTTTAAATTGAAGTAATATAAAAAAAATATTTGTATTATAATTACAAGTTTGCGACTTTTAAGAACTTATAAATTAGACGTTTTGTATAATTTGCATAAAAATAAATTGAACAAATTTACAAAACTATAAAATAGCGTACTGTTCGTACAACAATTCTTTAACCTTATAATAATCTTCGGATATACAACCCTCCAACATTATTTTGCCGTTCTCAACCTAAAATTTAAAGGAGCTTTATACAAAAACGTATAAACATGCAGATTATTTACCTTTCTCACTGCTATTGAGCCATTGGAACACCACAAGGTGCCGCCGGAGAATTCAGAATTTATATTATTTCTCCCTAAAACTTGTTTGAACTCGGCAAGTTTAACTTCATTTATGAAAACAGGATCGTGCGGAATACTTTCCGGCAATGGCTCAAGCGTTAGGATTCTCGTATCTTCTTCTTCCACTGAAAATAAAACAACTTTGTATTGCACATGTACAAAATTTGGAGATGCTAGAACCTAGTTAATTACCTTCCATTTCTTCATTGTCCAAATTCATCCTTTTAGCATCAGCTTGGCTTTCTCTGAGCACTATATGAGCTCCCAGCCAAGCAACTTCAGCTTCTTTAGCTTTCTGAAAACTCAGTTGTGAAACCAAGGCGTCCGTCAGCCTCACCTAAAAATAGTAACAAACCAATTGATATACTCGAAACGTGATGTTCCAATTTCATTTGAACCTGATAAATGTGCGTTTCGCTAGTGGCATCGATTATTTCGCCTCTGGATGGTGTGAAAACTCTAGCTTCCAAATTATCCAAGCAATGTTTTTCTATAACGGACGTATTTTCTTCGGTCCCATGCACCACAATCACTCTTCTCGGTTTCAGTTGCGTTAAAATCTTCATCAACGATTCCCCGTCTGATCTACCTTCGAAATCGATGTACTGAACTTGACAACTCACTTGAACGGTTCGTTGGAGAATTATACATTTGGTTGGTTGTTCAGTAATTTCAGCTAAAAATAATTACGATTTATCAAATTAGATCGTTTATGAATGAATAATACTTACTTATTTCCTCTTCTTCTTTTTTAATCACTATATTTTCTTTATTATCTTCGGTTTCGGCTGAAATTTCAGCTAATTTGTAATCCTCTGCTTTTACAATTTCGCCGTATTCATCGGACTTTATTTTATCTTCCTTGAAAGGATACATGGGGTACATCTTTTTGGTGACTTTAAAAAATCCTGTGGATATTTTGCCTTCTTGTTTGATAACAATGTCATGTTTGCCTTTAGAGGTGACTGACATTTCAATATCGGAATCTGAATCAGAATCGGCCTCCCTGCGAAAAGGATTTAATATAGTGAAGGTGAACGAAAATCGATGATTTTAGAAGACATACTCATCTTCTAATTTGTCATATTTAGATCGTTGACGCCTTTCATAATCATCAAGTTCTGCTCCTTCTAATTTAACCCTTCGCTCTACTATCAAGTCTATGTTTCTTCCTCCTCCGTTGTCAATTAAATCCCTGGCTAAAGTTCCAGGTGAGGTCCTGAAGTTAACGAGATAAATTACCCCTTACCTAAGTTATATGAAATGTAATTTAATACCTTGTAGTTAATATAATACTGTTATTTGGATTAGAACACCACTGCAAGAACAATTCCCTGGAAAATCCACTCTCCAAATCTGGCGAACTAGCCAGCACCACTTTCGGACTGGGTACTTTGCTTAGTTCCCCTAAACTGTGGCATAGCTGCAAATATTTGAACTGGAATGGATTATTTCTGGCTCCTTCAAAACTTCTCATTAGATTATCGCTCATCCATTCTATTTGTGACTTGGCAAATTCGACTACATTATAACTGACATTGTTCAAAAAAGCCAATGAATAAGCCAAAAGTCCTGATTCCTTGTTTCTCCACAGTTGATCTAACATGTGAGCCAATTCCAGCACTCTACCAGCAGTGTCTACAGCTATCAGAACGTTCCCGTGGTTTCGTAAAGTCTGGAGAATATTTGCTGAAATTATTACAAATGAAGATAAGAGACTATTAGAAAAATACAAACAACTTACTCATTAATTTTTCATCTCTCGCCCTTCGTCTGGCCTGTTGATATGTAGCATTGAATGCATCTGTTATGAGTAACGATGGCCTTTGAAGTTTCTTTAGTTCGCAACCGTTCAAATGCCTTTCTTTTTTGTGATTAAAATCGTTGCAGTATACAATATCTTCTTCGCCTACTTTCATTATCTTCCAAATGGTTCCTCCAATCATGTGACCGGCAGGTAATGGTGTAACGGTTATGCCATATCCTTTACCTAATCAAAGAAAATCAGTTAATTAAATATGATGTTCGAAAAAAAATTGTATGATTACCTTTTAAGGGAACTGTTTGGTTATATTTTAATTGAACAACCTTTTCGAACGTAGCATCGACATCATCAAGGGAAAATATGCAAAATTCTTTCATATTGTACTGGGATTGGTAGAGATCGTACATAAACATCTGACCCATTTTGTATACTGGTATAGTAGCGTATATTGGACAATTTAAACCTAATTTACCCACGGCATAAGGTAGAGCTCCTAAATGATTGTTATCCGGGTAAGAAATTAACACTGCATCTATTGTATGTACATGCCTAAAATATGAATTAATTAAATAGTTGCAAATCCTGGTATTGTTAATATTGTACCTCTTTAGTTCTTTTATGAATTCCATATCAAATTTTTCATCCCAACCACAATCTAAAAGAATTCTAACATCGTCAACCTGTAACAGGTAACAAGGGGGAGATTCATCTTTGGCGCCGGATAAGGCTTGTACTTTTATTATCGAAGTCATTTTTATATCTTTAAAATAAACTAAAACAATGTTAAGTTGTTATCTAATTAGAATAATTCATAAATTTGATATTAAACAATATTATGTGATAAATTTTGATCTTTGCCGAATTTACAATTTTCATTCTTGAAAGCAAGCAGAAAATGGCAAATTCTTCTTCTCTATTATTATAATTGGTCTCTTTTATTAAGACATACGGCTCTTCTTTATTGTTTAGAAGAAATCAAACATATAAACAACAAGTAAAAGGCATAGAAGTGTCTAATTATTACGTACATAACCTTACTATTTAATTTTTAAATAAGAATTGTGGTTGTGTGATTTTATAACATAAGAAAAATAATATTTGGAATGGCTTCCAAACAATTATTTAGTGTATTTAGTAAGCTAGTTATATCAACTAACAGTTTAAACATCGCGAGACCAATATGTACGACCAGTTCGAAATTAAGAGAGGTCGTTAACAGAAAGGAAATGCTTAAGACAGTCCCTGCCATGGACGAAGGCACTCAAGGAGAAAAATCGGTTGAAATCGATTACGGATTGAATAAGTGATTAAATTAGCATGATTCCATGAATTTAAGTTTCACTAAAATTCGTTTTTAGGCACGAATTATTTCCAACAGCGGAGACTCCTAACAAATTATTCAATGGAATTCCTTTTAAAGATATACCTATATTTCATATAAAAGTATCTAAAAACAACACTCTAATAGCGCTTACAGATGCTAAAGGTATGTTATTAATTGGTTGAGTGCTAAAAATAGAAAATATAGCAAACGTGCTAGTAAAATTTATTTATTCCATTTCATCAAGTTGAAATTAAGTAACTACAATAATTTGTTGTAAATTATTCCAGGTGATTTTAAAATAGTTAGGTCATGTGGTTCGGAAGGATTTAAGCATACAAGAAAAGGAACTAATATTGCAGCCCAAGCTACTGCAATAACTATAGGAACTGTAAGTCCATTACAAAACCTGCATAAATTTAAAGATTTTATATGTTCATTTGTATTGACTCACTATTTATTCATATTTAAAATTTATTGCAGAAAGCTCGTGAGCAAGGCTACAAGACTATCAGAGTTAAAGTAAAGGGATTGGGGCCCGGTAGAATGGTAAGATTGAATTATTTATTGATTTGAGATTCTGTCGATTGATTATTTTTTTTAGTCTGCTATCAAGGGTTTACAAATGTCTGGTTTAGAAATTATTTCAATTACCGATGCTACTCCGGTTTCTTGGAATCCACCTAGGCCTAGGAAGCCGAAGAGACTCTAAAGTTATGTATTGCTTTGTATTTAGATTAATAATATACCTAAGTAATTATTATTTTATTTATTTAAATCGTTACCAATTAAAGATTTATTAGATACTCGTAATCATAGAGAAAGAAAGATGTCTTTTATTTTGTCTATGGCTCGTAATTTTATTCAATAAGTAACCAAACACCTTTTCAGTGAAAGGCCAAAATAAAAGAAGTAGAACCTAAACTTATATTTTTTGTGACATGACATTGGCATTTGTTTGACTGTTGACATTTTACAATTGTTTAGTTTTAAGCCAAAATGTTTATTTCGTTTTATTAAAAATCTTATTTAATATTAGCCCGAGTGCGATATCGACTGCGATTATGAATTAAATGGTGAAGACCCCGACATTTTAGATATTATATGTATAAGTGTAAAATGTAGTTATAATACATATCATCAAAAACAACAATGCTGGCTTTTCGATTCATCTCATTTGTTGTATTTGTATTTGGTGTTTTCGGCGTCGAAGAAAAATGCCCAACAAAATGCTCTTGTAAAGCTACTGACCCGCAAGGAGGCTTCTTCAAAATGTCTTGCGTTCAAACAGAAAAAATACGCCATTTAGACGAACTGAATTTACTGAATTTAGCTAACGAATTAATCCAATTGTGAGTACAAATTATCTCATAAATACTTAAATAACTTCTTTATCGTTTATTTTTTGCAGAAATCTATCAGGAAATGGATTGTCTTCCTTTTCGCCAAAAGTGGAATTAATCGTTCTACAAAAACTGTACGTAGGGTAATTGATTTAATAATGCATTGTTCTAATTGTGGATTATATTTTGCAGGGACTTGAGTAGAAATGAATTAACTGAATTAAAAGCTGGCCAATTTAACGAAGTGCCAAATTTAAAGAAACTAGATTTATCACAGAACAATATAAAATACATTGACTTGCTGGCTTTTGATCACTTGTATCATTTGGAGAAGTTAAAATTGAATCGTAATCAAATCGGCGCTATAATGACAGGAACTTTCGTACCTCTTGAAAACATCAAACAACTGTAAGCAAATTAAATCACAAACGAATAGCATTTTTATTACTATAATAATTCTGAATTGCAGTGATATATCGATGAATCCTTTGGTGTGTGATTGTGGTCTTCTGTGGCTGCTCGATTGGATCGAAACACATTCAGTGAAGTTACTATCCAATCCTAAATGTGCTTCTCCTTCAACTTTTGAAGGTCGTTCTCTTAGAAAACTGCGAGTAGGTGATGATATTCATTGCAAATCACCTGCCGGTAACGCCGGTCTGTCTTACATCGAGCTCAAACCAGACGAGAGCCAGGTTTGTTTGATTCAAAACGCCTCTATAAAAATTTAAACACGTTTAATCTTCACAATTAGGTCGTTTTCGAGGGAGATTCATTGACCATTCAATGCCACATACCCAGTATATCGGACTCGATGGAAGACACCACGATCCGATGGAATTGGCTACAAGTCGACGCCGAATCTCATTTCTCCGATATCCGAGTAGAAAACGAATTACTGGGCAGCGCCGGTCGAATTTCCAGTACTCTTTTCCTACCCAAACTTAGCGAGTATCACACCGGCACGTGGAATTGCGAATCCTCCTCAATACGCAGTAACAGCAGCGATCGATCCAAGAGCATATCAGTTATTGTGATAACAAACACGACTAGATTCTGTCCTATTAGTACAACGAAAACCAACAAAGGCACTTACAATTGGCCTCGCACTGTAGTCAATCATACTGTAGATTTACCTTGTGAATCCCCGAATTTAAATTACGACGTTTCCCAGCAAAGAGCCTCGTACACGTGCACTGAAACGGGAATATGGGCAGGATTAAACACTTCCACTTGCCCGTACGTTTCAGATACTACCAGAATTCTCAGGCAGTTTTCTGAGGTATCGGAGAGTATCGAAGAAAGCGCAAAGCACTTCAGAAACTATACGTGGAATGTAAGCTTATTTGCAGATACAGTGGATTTATTTTACGCTGTAAGTACAATAGAGAGTTACATTGACTTGGCTCCTGAAGGTAGAGAGAGATCTGTAGCGGGAATTTTAATGGAGGCTATTGATCGCCTAATGGAATTGCCAGGAGAGTACTTAAGAAGGGCGGAGATCGAGTTTGGGACATCCAGGATGTTGGTGAGAGTGATGGAGAGAATTGCTGTAGTTTCAGGCCACACGGATTTTCGTAAAGTACTATAGTTTCTAAAGAGTATACTTTGAAAAATATCTAACGTTTTAATCGGTTTCAGAACAATTTGGCCATCGAAGTGTTCCCAGTTGAGAGGGACTCGTTCACAGGTTTAACTTGCACTTTATTCGTCGATCCTTCGGATAGAAAGGATTCGATGTTTTCATGCAGCTCGTCTCACCAACAAGTCGCCTTGACCTACCTTGGAAAAGTTGCCGAAGCTTCGGTAACGGTTCCGGAACATTTTTTCCTTGGGATGAATTTAACTGGAAAATTATCGGATTTACTGGTCGCCGTGCATTCGTCAAGCAAGCTCTTTTCGATAGACGATGCAAGGTACGGAAAGGAAGACGTTACGTCGTCTATTGCTGGAGTGCATTTAGGTAATTATAAATTCTTAAATGGTGTTTTTATATTCAATTTTAATGCACGAATTATGTGGCATTCTCCGTTGATTTTGTTTGCTTTACAAGCTCGAATTTAAAGCGTGATTGTGAGGTCAAACAAAATAATATTTTTCTCCTTATAATTAAAAAATTCTGATATTTCTAGTTGACGTTGAGGACAGCAATCTCACATCACCCATATACGTAATGCTAAGGACACCAGCCACCCGACTGTACGAAATTAACCCGTTCGTACCGGTCCGGTGGGATTCCATCCTTGAGAATTGGACATCCGAAGGTTGCGATTTCTCTCACACTGTCGACCAACATTCTGTGTTCACTTGCACTCGTTCTGGTTATTACGGATTACTGCAAGATGTGACCGGATCGGATGCCTCTGATAGCAGATTCGAATCGAAGCTACCCCATCCGGCCGTTTACTTAGGGGTTTTTGTGCTATTTACCTCTCTAATGGTGGTTATTGTGACGTATTTGTTGTGTTATTCGACTATACAGATCCCGAAGAGATCGAAGCATTCGTTGATTAACACATGGGTGGTGATTTGCTTATTGGGATTTTTTTACGTGTTCGGAGTGTATCAAACGGGCGATTTAAGGGTTTGTAGGGTAGTAGGAGTGATTTTGCACTACCTGACATTGTGCTCTCTATTGTGGACGTGCGTCGGGGTGAATTGCATGTACAAGAGATTGAGTAAGAGGGTGGTGGTGGCGCACGAAGAAGATGTAGACTTTACCGTAAGAAAACCGATATTGGGGTTGTATTTGGTAGGCTGGGGGGTGGGTTTGATCGTGTGCGGGTTATCTGCGGCGATTAACATCAACGAATACGCATCGGAGAGTTATTGCTTCCTCAAACCAGGTCCCGCTCTGAGCGCTCTCTACGTTCCCTGCGCGGTGATTTTGGTCGTGTTGATAATATTTTTGTTGCTCGTTCGGTGCTCCATTTACGACGACGCCAACGGCGGTTTGAGCGAGGGCACCCAAGTGACCGAGCACGTCGACTTGGACTTGTTAGAACCGAATTTCTCCAACGTCGGAGCGGTCGACTGTCGCAGCTTGAGCAGTTTGAGCGAGTTGGAGGATCCCGAACACTCGCCGTCCGCTCAACTCAAGGCCCACTGGATCTTTTTGTCGGTGTACGTGCTGTGCTGGCTGGGCGCCGCGTTCGCCGCCGAAAGCCCCTTCGGCTTGTTCCATTTCGAACGGGAGCTGTTCAGCGTCATCTTCGCTCTATCGGCGACGACATTGAGCGCGTTCACGTTGTTCTTCTACTGCGTCGCGAGGAGCGACGTGCGCGTGCAATGGGTGGTGTTGACCCGCTGGTTGAAGCGCAAACGATTGGAGTTCGAATCTCGGAACGTCGAGCCTCGTCAGTTCACCGTGGAAAATAGAATAGCGGGCTCCAACAGCAGCAGAACGTCGAATTCGAGGCAGAGCAATCTGCTCAAAGGCGCCGTCGGTTTGAATTTAAACGGATCGTTGAGCGATAACCGAGACGCCAAGGCCAACGCGGTTAATTTAGTGGTGTTGCACCGCGCGCAATACCTCATTCCCAATATCATCGAGAACCCCACGAATCCCGAGGTGTTTTACAATCCCTACCAAAGCGTCGTGGCGAGGAAATTCTTCAAGCGACAGAAAAAACGGAAGAACGCCATCAGAGGAGTGAACGACGCCGGGAAATCGAGCGAGTCGCGTACGAACGGCTTTAGAACGAACGTTCAAACTGATAGACCTCGCAAATCCCACCGCGTAGACTCGATTTCCATCGACCCGGACGCTAACGAGGATAATCCGTTACCGGCTCGATTGGGACGCGAGCGAAGAGAGCGGGATTTGACGTGCAGCTCGGAACAGGACGATACCGGTTCGGAGTCTAACAAACGCGAGGGCGTCGTCGAAGGGTTGCGTTCGATTCGCAGAGATAACAGCCCGTTGAGCGTGCTGGCCGATCGCAATTCCGATTGCGTCTACGGGAATTCGGTGAAAACGTTGTCCGCGTTGGGCGCCGAGTCCGATAAAGTCGCCGCCGAAATGGCGGCGGAGTTGGACGATGAAGGCGGGAGCTGGCGGGCGGGCGTCGGCGACGGGCAGAGCAATATGTCCGTCAGCGATTTGGATGAATTGTACCGGCAAATACGAAGGGGTAGATCGGAGAGTCGACCTTGCAGAAGGAAATGCCCGGATTACGAGAGTTCGTGTCTATCGGATTCCGAAGTTAATTCGTTCGTGGGAGTCGGAGGGCGCAGGAAAGGAGAAATTGATAGGCTTAGCGATGATTTGGATACGAGGGTGTGAGGAATTATGGTCGTAATTTTTTTGTATTGCCTGCAATGTGTGTCTTATCATCAGCAGTACCTCTACCTCCGGTTTTTTTGCAGTGAATGTTGTGTGAATGCTTGTTTAGGTAGGCTATAATGCAGAAAATTTTCGTATTTCTGGTGATGCATCGGTTGCTTCCTTTTTACATTGTTGCCTTATCGTGTGTAAAATGTAAATATGTTGTAAAAATGGCGTGTTCTTTGCGAAAAATTTATCGAACGTACAATTTATAAAGACTGTTAAGATAATATTTATATATTTATTCGATGGAATTTTTGACTGCTAAAGAGGTTGATTAAGAGATTATGAAAAGTCATTCTTTGTTTCGAATTATTTTTTATTTTGTATGCTCGAATGTAATTAATTTATTTTGTAACAATCGCGAATTAAAATGTAAATGTAAGTAAAATGATTTTTTTATTACCCCCCCTAAAGTATTTTGTAGGAGAATTAAAGGTAGGTCGTTTTTCATATAATTTTATTTTGTAATAGAATTACACGACATTAAAAATAATACTTAAGATTTAAAAACACAGCTCATTTGATAAATGAAACAAATTCCGCATTAATATTTTATAAATTATTAAATCATTTCTACAATAAATACAATTTCTGGCTTAACATTAATAAACAAATCTACAAAATAAGATAAAATTGGCACAAAAGTAAGAATAATTATTACTTACGAGAAAGTTAAAATTTTCATTGAAAATATAGGAAAGTAAGAAACTTATTTTTACTTGGTACCGTTAAAATTAAATGCGAATAATTGGGTATCTTAAAAAAATCATAAAAATTCACAGTTTCCTGCAATAAACTACTTGAATCTTGAATCTACTATAGAAACCTAATACATTTTTACATATTTTTTATATCTTGAATGAAATTTTAATTTTTACTAATACTTATATACGTACATTATTTGTACCCATTACAATTACTAGCTACTAAATTTAATTGCTTCAAGTTTTAGACTACTTAATTACTCGATACAAGAGAACAAAATTATTTTGCTGTTCATTTTAGAGATACATTTAATTTCCCTTCATATAAAACGTAGTGTCACTGGTAGGTACTATTTTTTAATAATTTTGGATTTTTTTAATTTATCGCCGTTGTTTTTTTTTAATTTTATTCGTATCCACGCAGGTGGGCATGATCCCGTTAATAAAGTAACGCTTCTCTGCGCAACGAAACCCCTCTCGCCTCGCAATTAAAATAATTAGTAGAGATAATTCTTAGGAATTTCGTTAAGTGGTTCGCTGCAAGTGCCCATGTTCTTCAAAGTAACCAATGACCTTGATCGACAGTTTTCGATTTCCAAGAAGCACGTATTACTGTAGGTCATATTGTCTGTTCCGCAAACCGGGTCATAGTAAGTTGGGCAGATCTTCTGACAACCTTTGAAATGAAATCCGGATATGCACCGTTTCATCGGAACCACGTAAACGTGTTTACTAAAAAAAATATCCACCGAACAATGCTTTCATCTTTCAAACAAAAATCTATTATCAATCAGGCTAAATTTAAAATACACTTACCCGCAATTGGTCCTTCTCATTTCGCATTCGTTCTTGTATAGCTTGTTATCCGATCCGCATACGAAATTTTTATCTTCGGCGCATTGCTCGTTACAAGACGCGGTGGTCCTGCAGTGGTGGAGTGGCACTTCAATGACTAGTTGCCCGCAGGTTTCTTTTTTTAAGTGACATATTGACCTAAAATTCGAACGAAAATGTTATCTCCTGACGCCGATCGAATAGCGTAAGTGATCTCTTAGATTCAGAACTAGCAAGAATTCTAGCAATACTCGTGTATCATAAAGAGTACCGGAAAAGTTCATACAAACTCTTTGTAAATCGTTTTTTGTTTTTATAGAAAATACCCTAATATAACTCCAATTGCTACTAGGATTTAAACTTTGAAGACCACAGAGAAGATGACTAGACGAAATCAAGTGACAAGCAGAAAATATGTGGTTGCAGATAAGCATGGAGAGACTTGAAAGAGGTCTAATTCCTGGAGTGGACGGAAAAGGGCTGAGTAAAAAGAAGACAAAGTACTTACTTGTAGACATTGCCGTCTGATCCGCAAACGGGTTCGTCGAATTCCTCGTCGCATTTAGCCGGACAGGCTTGTTGTTCCTTCAGCTTGGTGCAATTTCCGACGTGCGCGAACTGCACGCCTTTGAGACAAGTCGCCAGGTTGAGCTGGCACTGGTTGGTGTAGGTCCTGGCGTCGGTGCCGCAAACGGGATCGCGATCGTTGGAGCATTTGATCTTCAGGCACTTCGACACCTTCGCCCGGCACTTCTCGTAGTCGACTTTCGTCACGCGCCTGATGTTCCTGCAACACAACACTGTACCCATCTCGGTGCACCAACGCGTCGGTATTTACCCGCAGTTCAGCAACTTCAGTTCGCATTCGCTCCTGTAGATGAACCCGTCCGATCCGCAGGTGGGTTTTTCGATTTCGTTTTTGCACCCGGTGGGGCAGGAGCTGCCGTGCGAGGTGCGTTCCTGGCTCGAGCAGTAGGCCATCGGTACTTCGAATACGTGCTTCCTGAAAATACGCGAAGTTGTTTAACACAAGGGGATTTTTTTGATGGGGATTATAACGCACCCGCAATTTTTCGCCTTCATCCTGCACACGTTCGCGTAAATCTTGCCGTCCGAGCCGCAGGCGGGCTTTGCGTTCCTCCAGCACGATTCCCTGCAATGTCTGGTCGTCTGGCAGTATTTCTTATTCGTCCGTACGACCCCCTGACTATAAACAATACAAACGTTTTCGTTTTCCTTTTCGATCGTTCTTGTATAAATGATAGAATCCGCAAGATTTGCATTTTATAATTTATAAATAGGTGAATAGAACTACAGGAGGTAGTATACGAAGAAAAATATATGTGCAAATAACGGTCTTGAAAAAGAATTTATGAAAGCTTTTTGGTACTAAGCGAAATGCAATATATTAAAGGTACAAATATTTGCATTTCTAAATAAATTGGATATGTTTGTTACAAAGATTGATACTCACCCACATGTGAGTAATTTCATTTGGCAGGTGCTCTTGTAAACGTTGCCGTCGCTGCCGCAAATGGGGCCGTCCAACGGGGCTTGCTTGCAATCGACCGGGCAATTTTCCCTGTGAGCGCTGATGTTATTGCAAGGACCTAAATGGGAAAGTCCTATACCGAGTCTAAAAAAACGCCAACACTCGTTCTGCTTAATTAATTCGAGAATGAATCGCCGAAATGGTGTGTGTATTTAAAGCGGTGTGTTATTGTGTAGGTGTTATTGTATTTGGGAAACTTTTACCTGCAAATGTCGACCTGCAGCATGCACTTGTTGAGGTACGTCCGGCCGTCCGTTCCGCAAACCAGGTCTTTTTCGCCGCCACACTTGTGATCGCATTTAGAGCCCGACGATCTTTTGCACGCTTTGGGGTCTGAGGATAATGTTACGCCTGCAAGAAATTAGCACTAAAAGAAAAGCGAATAGGAAGCGAAATTAAATTCTCTCAAAGGAAGAATAAATTGCAGTTACATAAAATTTTTACTGCTCTTTTGCCGGGGCATTTATGATAATCACCCGATTGAATATTTTAACAGCGCTCTTGACGTGATAACGTTAAGTAGAATATTTATTACCAAATGGAAATTTCACGTAATCATAGTTCCTATAGAGTTAATTTTCATATAAATATAACGATAGCAAATTATACCTCTAATGATTTAATTAAACAATCTTTTATTCTTCTTGGAGTGCATGTGTATTTATCTATTTGTTTATTTAAATATTTAATTACATGAATTATCTCTCACTCTCATAGGAAAGACTTCGTAAGATGTTATTAAAAGAAATTTTAATTAATACATATTTAGTGATTTTAATATTATATTGTTAGACAAATCGTTTTTACTGTTTTAATTAGTGAGAATATGAGTGTAATTGTAAGTTGCAAACAAAAAGCCTTTATTAAAACTAATTAATGTGTATTTTTTAGCGATTGTTACAGATTGCATCGAAATTTTTTTTGAGGTTCAACTGTAAAATAGTAGATAGTTTTTAACATTAATCGTTTGACGAATTTTATTCGCGTTTAAGAAGTCTATTTATTTAAAGCTGTAGACAGCTTTAAGATAGTACCTAAACTTTTTGGAATATTCAATGAAGATTCTCCACAACTAACTTGTATCATAAAATTTTTCTCGTAGTAAACTCATTTTATGCAAGGAGACATGATGGTGAATCTCTAGTTAATGAAATAAATAAAGAAAAACGAAAAAAAACTGTCCAACGATACGCACCTAGTGGGGATAGTGACATTATATTCAGATTGCGGAAGATGTAATATAATATATAATCTATCGCTAATCGTCGTTATACCTGGAGTGTTAAGAAATGTTATTAAATAACTATTTATTACCGTTATTTCGTACAAAGATGGTGGTTCGCATTCACGCTATGCTTCGATGAATTATCGAAATGAAATAAATGCTAATGCTCTTTCTCCGCATTTTTGTTAAGCATTATAATTTATGTCGACGGTCGTCTCTGTTTCGATCTCGTTTTGTCACGTTCTCGGTGGTACCCTAAGCGATTAATTATAGGTATTATAAAGGGTATTATTAGGTATAAGCACCTCCTATTTCGAATAATAACTCATGTAGGTGTTAGGTAAATGTCTACCTACATAAAAATTGTGGATAAAAATTTTATACAGACTAAGTAGATGGTAGGGTAGGGCGGGGCTAGTTGAGCATACGGGTAAGTTGTGCAATCGAAATATCTCGCAAACTATTCACCGTACGTATAAACATCTTATGGCGGAAAGAAGGGGTCGGGGGAGACCTAATCACAGAGCTATTGCAAGTGGCGCCTCGACAAGCAAGTAAAGCCCCCGTGCGTTTTGTTTTTTTTGTGACCAAAAAGTAAAAACGTCGTCTATCGCAAGTTTTCGTCTGTATTAGTCAAATATTATCCGTTTTCAATGAGGTAAGGGTTAATATTCCAGAAAATTATTGTACTTTTGATATGTAGAGATGTTCTGGTTATAATTCTTACGATTTCTTTATGACCTCACTTTTATTTTAAAATTGCGGGTTGGGGTTAGTTGAGCAACTACTGCGAAATTTACCAGGAGAAAGTTGGATTCACTGCCAAGCTTGCAGGGAATGGGCACAAATAAAATGTCTTCCAGGTGCTATGGTCTTACTTTCATTTGTATTAATTGCAACAGTAACAACGACCAAAACTTGCTAATATATTATTAATATTTTTTTAAGCTATTTAATTCTGATTTTAAACAGAAAGCTCGTAAATTACTTTAAGTTTTGTTGTTTTGTCACTAAATCACAATAAATAAAGAGATGATTATAAAAATAAACATATCCTATATGTAAACATACCGTTGCTCAACTTACCTCACCTATGGGGTACATTGAGCATACTTGACTTTCTGCATTTAAACAGCTGTAGCTCTAAAATTCAACTAGTTACAAAAAAGTTACTATGGACACTTTTGTTAAGGGATAAATTACTAATCCATCAAGCCACATAACAAGTCATTCACACATATCATTGATGAGCTATATCCGCTAAAGTGAAAAGTTGCTCAACTAGCCCCGCCCTACCCTACAATATGTATTTTTATATACGAGTAAAGAAGGAAGTGTGGCTGATAGTAAATATTTATTCTACCCATTCTTCTATCTATTCTTTATAGGTATTGTGTAATTTTAAAGTTATACAATAAAAAGAGCCTCGAATTTAAATAAATATTCCAAATTTGATACATCCTTTCGGTATCGAAATTTATTTACCTTTGACCTACTCTCCTAATAAATCGATTTCCTCTAACGTACTTATGTAATTGTTACTGCTTAGGTAATAATTACAATATTTGCAAAACTATAGAAAAATAATTTTTGTGTTATATAGCGGCTTTTCTTGGCTGTGATAAATATTCACAAAACTCGAATAGATTTAAGTGCAGTAATCTGTAATAATGCTGTGGATTGCTTACCTTTTCCGCAAGTTTTTTTCCTCATTTCGCATATGTTAGGATAAATGACACCGTCGCTTCCGCATACCGGATCTCCATAAGCGTTTTCCTTGCAAATTCGAGGGCAGGATGAGTCTCTATACGCTGATATTCCTGCAAAAAAATACCTTATTATTTTGAGGTTCATATTAATTTAATTCTTCGATACTTTCACGTTCTGAATATTGTATACCATTAAACCGTTACGCAATGTTGTTGCGTATCTAAACGAATTTAATGAATATTAATTAATTTTTTCCGATCAATTGGTGAAATTTAGGAATGCAGGTAGTCTATTAAACACCAAAGCTTCTTCTTGAAAGCTGTTATATTTATTACAAAAAATAATTATGTATTTAATATGCAATATTATAACTTATAATTAATTTAGACATAAAGCGATGCATAAATAAATTAACTTGGATTTAATGATTTATCCTGAACATTTTTGATGAATTTTAGGCTTACAAGATACGATAAACGTGACTATTCATTTGTATTGTGTCCGTTATTTTTACTAACTAACTAGACGTATTATTAATATCGAATCGTTTCGGTTTGCTCACGATTTTTTTTATTAAATATAATAACCTGCTCCATTACTATCCGAACAGTTTTATATCATACCCATATGGGTATCGTAAAACTGAAGCTGCCGACTCGTTTTTAGCGAGATTTATCTAAAAAAAACCGTTCGAAATATCCTGCAAACATTCCATTCTCACGATAAAAAAACGTTTAGGTATGCCCCAAAAAATCGTGATATATCGGTCTAATTAAAATCGACCAAGATTTCGAAGCAAGTTTTCGATAAAGATGGTTAGAATAATCCTTTATTCACTTAACAATTAGTCAACGAGATTTTCTATGAAATCCTGTTCGTTTGGTAAGACAAACTGTACATATTTTAAATAAAAAAGGGCGATGAAATTCATTACACAATAAAGTTGAATTGAAAATTGGAAACGAGGAACGCCCATGAGTAGATCCTATACGGTTTGCTTTCCGCTTGAATTAATCTATTTTATTACACGTAATATACCTACTCCCAAGTATTTAAAAAAAAGCTTTGTCATCCGAGACTAAATGCCGGTCGTTGCCAACATAATGGTAATACTGAATATTTTCTCTCAAAGCGGGAATACTTCATTGTTAAGACCGTAAAATTCACTGATTTATTAAGCTTCTTTACGCACTTGGGAAGCATTTAAAGGGCGAGTTTCAGTTAATGAACTTCCGGATTATTTCAGTGCAAGGATTTTTGGAAAACCTATTACAGTATAGTAGGTATTTTTTAATACAAAAACGTATATTTTTGTGATCCATGCATTTGTAGATAAACATGTTAAATTGTATCTACAATCTTAAGATACCAAAATATTGGGTATTACAAAATGGAATGGCAGGTAAGGTTTCAACTTTTACTTTACTTACGACGTTGATTTTATTGAATACGGGCCTGTTCGATTAGTTTTTCTATTTACTTTAAAAATCATTGACCTTAAAATTGTAAGTTGAACTTAATGAATGTAAATAGATACGTATGAAGATCGGAAAAGGTAAGGCAAAAAGGAAAGTTATTGATTACTCCGTCAATTGAAAATGGGAACGAACATGAAGGTGTGAGAGATGCCTATCGGTGTGTAAAAATGCCGATAGGCTGGTTTTTCGATAACGAACGAACTTGTGTAGTTAATTCCGTTATTTCGGTTGTTGGCAATTTCCATAAGGATAGCGAGAAAGTGGGCTTTTAGCCTTTTTTGGGTGTCACATTTAATGTTTAAAATTCCAGATTATCTTGATGCTAATGAAGGTTTTAATTAGGTGCTAAAAATCAAATAAAGTCAAAAGGTGGTAAAAATCTAATTTTATATAAAACCAAAAAACCAAGTTTAATAAGCTTCCGAATAAACTTATAAATATCTCCATCCAGCCAGTAAGGTCTTAGCACCATTGAAATAATGACCCAGTCTCCTACTTTATTATGTTAATGCGCCAGCCGAGAAAATACCTCGTGAATTGCTAATATTTCGTTTTCTCTCGTTCATTTTCATTCAGCCTCTACAAACTCCCCGAAGGCTTCCATCCAATTGAACCGACTGTGCGAGAATAATAACGCCTTTTATGCCACACGCTGATTGACAGTATTGAACAGAACTGTACTGAGATAAATTACAAGTATTCTCATTTAAATACACTCCAAATACGTTAGTATACTTGTTAGTGTAATTTAATCAGATGAATTATTAAATAACAATAAGACATTGATGATTTAAGAAGGTGAACTCTTCGTTGAGTTTTAACAATGCATAAACTATTCGAACTATTTGAGATAATAATTTAGCGAGTTTCCTGTACATGGGTTGTCGAATACCGGCATTTCGCCGTTGAATTTAACGCGATTTTTAGTACGCGAACGTTAATTAAAAACGGCCAAACAGAGCATAAAATTCGCCTCTAACTAATCGCGACGAGGCGGGGTACCTTATGCATGAAATGCGCGTTTTAATACTTCCAAGTCTCGGTCGTAACGCGATTCTGAAACCGTCGCAGGTCGCAAGCAGGAGTTGAATTTCAAGAAAATTGCGTGCTTTACGGCCCGTAGAACGTTTACGAGCCGAAGCTTACCTTAATTACACGTTATTGAAACTTTAAAACTATTTATACACATTATTGACGTTAAAAGGTTTCTCGGTTTATAAGCTTTTTTAACGGGATATTATGGGAAATATTTTCTTAATGCGTACGTATGTAATAAAATTTCTGAATGTTTCAATATGTAGAATACCAACTATATACATATAAAGACAAAAAATAGAATATTGGAATATATTATGTATGTAATTAAATAACAGGAATAACAATAGCCCGGACTATTAGTTTTTTTAATATAATTTCTTTAAGGAAATCTTTTTAAAACATCCGTGAGAGCACTAATGATTGAAAAAAACGAAAACAGTAATATTACAAAAGATCGGTGCGCCTCCAATTGTATAAACTTAAATGGAAACCAGTACATTAACAAGTTTTTTATCATTCAATTAGGAAGTGAAAAGTACGGACTAATTGAGTTCGAATTGAAAAATTAATGTCGTCTTGGGAGCATCCATTCAAACCAAACAACTCGAATTAATGGGTTCCTTTCCATGCGGTTTCGACTGATTCGATGAATTCTGCCCGGATTTATGCAGTTCCGACGAGTTGAATCTCAGTTAATTGCATCGACTGCTAAAAAATTTAAACTGCTCTTTGAAATTTCATAACAACGTCCATCGAACCAGGTTGTATAAGAGATACTTAAAAAATACATATATTAAAGAAGGCATGTAGATAAAAATTTTAAATTCGGATTAATTTGAATCGTGGAATTAGCGGATTGTGAGGTGAGAAACACCTATCAAAGATCGTGACTAACAACCGATAAATCTGCTCGGATCTATCCTATGCTATTAGGAAAAGGTCAAGAAACGTATTAGACAAATAAGATCAGACTCGGGTATGTATTAACGAAAAAAAAAAACTGAATTTAAGACGTGCTTCAGTTGAACTTTTCAGCGCTAACGGCGAGGTCAGGAGTAATTTATGTAAAACGCCGACATGTGGTTACTTGAGGATTTTAGTTGGCATTTTAAAATTCATCGTGTGACATGCTTCGCTAGGAAAATGTAACAGTATATTTCCAGATGAGCGAATTATTTTAGCTACAAGAATTCGGTTTTTTGTCATTCGAACTAAGCTATTTGTTGGTTGACAAGAAAAGCTGTCTTGCTAATTAATCATGCATGATGAAAACACAAAAAAAAACAACGAATTCATTTCGTTATGTGTAGTTTTTTACCTGGAAAGTCTGAACATATTTTTTTAACTGTACAAGTTAAATTGCCGACAGGACACACATAATAAATCTTTCCGGTGATATATACGAAAAAATTAGCAACATTTTAGCGATTTGGCGGGTACAAGCAGAGCAAACAAAGCGTGCTACATGCCGCAGGAACCGTCCAATTCATCTAATAGATCAATAAGAAAGAACCGCACGAATTTTTACCTTCAATGTGGGCAAGGAATTAACGCGAAAGAAACGAACGCCGAACGCTTTTCATTGCAGGAAGTACCGTCTTCTGCTTTACAGTTGCATGAATGATTTACGATTTCGTTATGGTTTATGCTCTGTATATTTCATATTTGCGCTTTTTATATTTCGAATTACCTACAGCATCTATGCCGGTGCATTCGTTAGGAGGAAAACGTCCGTGAGACATCGGGGGACATCTCGCATGACCGGAATGTCTAAATAGTCGTTCCGTGCGTGACTTTATTGCAAGCAACATAGTCGGCAAAACAAATAAGAATTTTATTTAGTTATCCCGTTCCTCATCTATCGTTCTCATATAGCAATCGTGAGGGTGAGGCATATAATCATAGAGGAATACAAACCGAAACTGTGGGAGGTAGATTTACCAGACGGACGATGAAATAAAATTACCTACTATTTTGCGTACATTTTCCTATCGTCAAACTTGTCCTCATTGATATCTAGGCTATTCAAAAAGATGAAAAGTCTTTCGAATCGAACGTGTATCATTTACCCATCGTTAATAATATACGTTGTACCGTTAATTTTGCTGCTAGACAACTACACTCTCACCGATTCGTTAAATGACGTGTTGCTTAATTAATAATAAGCCACGAATCGATAATATGCCAATAAACACTGCATTTACTGCAGACGGCTTAGCTAGAAAGTGTGTTGATCATTTTTTATTTTTGTTTCGTTGTCCTAGATAAGCGAGGATTTATTGGAAAATAATCACTAAATTGCTCTAATACGATACACCTTTGTATAAAAGGAAAAACTTCCCAACAATTAACTGATTTGTATCAGATAAAATCTGATTGTTTTATAGACAAGAAAATACCGGATGAACTCTTAAATTTATAAATTAACAGTATACCCAATTGACTTTAGGTATATCTGGTCCAGTTAAAACGTGCTCGTTCTGGCAAGAAGTCCTATTAAAAATTTTAAAATCGCCAAGGGTCCAGCGATTACCTGGCGTCTGTAGAAAAATAATTTTTTTATGGGCCGGACATCGTTAAGAATCTCTTACGAGGCATTAATATGATTTATAAGCTTTTAACTTGTATATAAGTAGCGGAAAAGTGATATACGATGGCCATGAAATGGAGGTATTGTATACTTGCTAAAATCTTAAAGGCGACCATTAAAGGAATTAAAATATGCCAATAAAAAGCAGACTAAAATGAAGACGAATACATATAAAAAAATGGAAATCATCTGTGAAAACGTTACTAATTTCGTGTTTCTTCACGACCAACTGATTGAAAAAAAAAATGAGGTTTCGTCTTTGTTGGAAAATTTCCATTATTCGGTTTCACCTCAGTTACGCTGTAGTGAACCATTTTCTGCACTGTTAAATTGTAATTTATTTACAAGCTGTGTCAATTAGTAGACCAATGTAAAAATGCGAAAATAAACAAACAGACGCGGAGATAGAAAGCAAACTTACATGAATTACATTCATTCTTAAGTGTAATTAAGTGCATATGAAAGATGATAAGATACGAGTCTCTCAATATACTTACATAGAGTGCTCTCATCAGTCACTCGTTTAAGGATATGCCCACACGAAAACAAAGCCGTGTTTTATGCAGAAATATCTCGTTCTTATTACATTACATATCGTTTCACTTATGGAGACCTTAGATTGAAATGAACGAGGTCCTTCTGCATCTAAATCGGCTACCGGCATCTTGAATAATGGATCGTACCAAATAAGTCCTTCGTAAGAATAAATCAAGTTGGATTATATTATCAAAAGTACCTACGTTAGAAAGAAAGATTGTTTCTACTTTTCTACTTTCAAAATAACCTATTCCATTGAATATTGTAGTATTCTATAATAAAATCTTATTTAAAGTGTTCAAAGAAAAGTCACATTACAAGTATACCTACTTCCTTGAAAATGTAATTGGCGTAAAATATACGAGAGATGGTAACGGGAGCAATTACAACATTTGTAACGAACTGTATGTGCTTGTAATTTTCTGAGGAAATTAAATTTTTAATACAGGAACTGTTATATCGGTAAAAACAATTAGTATCACTATCGTAAAGTGTTGAGGCAACAATATAATTTAAACACGATGTAATTGCTATAATGGTTTGTAATCGCACATGTTCTGTTAGAAACTTTAACGTCTTTATTGAAGATTAAAAATTCGAATAATAAACAGTGCTTTTTGTTATTAAATAAATACTCCGAGTGCTTAAAAAATTATTATTGGTTTGTGCCAGTATTTGAAAAAAATTAGGTGTGTTTGGTTATCAAATATGACAGAAGATCAAGAAAAATTTAATAGGTAGGTATTATTCATTATTAGAAATTTTGTGGAAAATGAAAATTATTACCAAAATATACAAAGTATATTATCTAATAATTGTTTGTTTGTTTCAATATTAGATATTTATATTTCTCATCATTTTAAAAACACACCTACTTTATAATTTAGTATTTTAAGTAGTTCTAAAAAGTTCAATGTATTGATTTTCTACATTTATCAAAATTGCATTCGATTTTTAATTATTCAATTAATGAATTCTTCTTGGTTGGGAAATGTTTTGTCTTCTGTAAAAATTGTTATGTAAAATGTCCAAAAAATTTACGTAGGTATATCAATTAATTTTAAAACACTATACAAAAAGCTATCAAAAGTCATAACCCGACTGCAGCCCGGAGCGGGAGTTTTCACGAATGATTAATTAGTACACGTTTTTAATTCGCGTTCCGGCCAAACAATACCCGCATGCAAACCGCGAATTCGAATACAAATTCATCACCGAAAATTTCTCTCTGCGCCCTTTTCGCTTCCTTTGTAAATTCATCTCGTTTCGGCGACGAGCCATCATTAACTCGCCCGCATTCGTAACATTAAAATTGGCGGAAACTCATTTTTCGTTTCGCTAACGAGTTTAAAATTTCGCTCGCTCGACACACCAAAACGAACAAAAATTTCCCATTATCATCCTATTAATTATTGCGCTCATACGTGCACCTTTAAAAACTGGTGCTTCATATACAAAGCGATTCTTTTGAATTTTTTTTGGTAACACAAAGGTTAAAATATTTATAAAGAGTGTTCTTATACATATTAGTATTTTATAATAAACTACTTTGAAATACGAATCATAACCCATCACTATTAAATTATTTAATGCGGAAGTTTGACGAAAATTTAATGAAAAAAAATTACCAACACAGTGCATTGATTATTTATCCTGCTTAATCAATTTACTATCAAAATGGATAAAATAATGTATTATTTTACAATTCGAACCACCTAATAAATCAACCCCATCACTCACCAGATATCAAGAACCCCGCCAGACAGACGATTAGAAAAATCCCCCGATCGCACGTCAGTCTCGAATCCATTCCAGCCCGACTTAGGAACTACGATAAAGGGCGAAAATCAGTGTGGAAAAAATACAATCGAATGGCAAAATAAATCACGACTGCGGCGGCAGGTCTGAAGAATGCTGCGCTTGGTTCGTCCGCACGATGAATACGGAATAACAGAACTGAACTGAAGTGAATCGAAGTCGATCCGGCCTATTATGATCCACCTCTTCTGTAAAATTGTGGAAAGAAGGCGAGAGGGCGAAGAGCACCGCGATCTGTACATTTGTCTTTGTGCCCCGGCTAATTGCAGATCCGCACAGATTGCTCCTCGTCTCATCTTTTTTTCCTCTCCAGCTGTTTGTTACGTACTTACGTCTTACTTTCTCGCCCGAATCGGCGGCTTTTGTCTTCTGTAACGTCGGGCAATTACCGATTTTTATCCGATACTTCGTTATTTATTAGTCTAATAAAAACGCAATTAAATTATTTATTGATGCTCTCGATGGTTTGATTGATGATGTAAAATCGCATAAAAAGTTGTTCTTTATAAATTGTACGTTTGGTTTAGGAGCCGCTATAACGAGACTTTACCAAGAGGATATTATAAAGGCATTTTTAAATGTACCTACATATATATTTTTACACCGCAAAAGTATGATTTATGATTTGATTATAGTTTTTATTTTAATAAGAGTCAAGTTGTTAAAAATTCACACTAATACCAATTAACGTATAATATAGCATAACTTATTATTTATTGCAAGTTGCGTCCAAAGTTAGGGAATATTGGAAAGGTTTTAATTAAGCTCGCACGGGATTATGAATCAATTATAAAACAAAACCTTGTTGGATCAATTAAATCTGCGTTTTCGCTGTCGATGCGTCTAGGAGAGAAAATATCAATTCGTTTTTCAATTACGTACACGTTCGAATGAGAAGTGCACAATCGGTCAGCATGAATAATGCATTTTAATTAATCCCAGACGCGTACGACAGTGTTTTAATCAAATTACGGATGAATATCGGCCGGTTTTTGCATACCGTGTGATTTTAGGTAAAATATTCGTTCGCCTTACATTTTTCTTACCGAGTACCGTAATCTTCTTTTTCATACGAACATCCGCGGTTTTTTTTCCTTCGTTCGACGTTTATTTTGCCATGGAGAACTGTTACTTGTTAACGAGGACATTCATTAAGCCAAAATAAATATTCAACTCAGCAAGTACCTAATTCGAATTAGTCAAAAATAAAAAAAAAACAGCAAATTAAGTTTCACCGAGTTGCATGCAATTATTTCGATAAAAAATTTGGTATAAACCTACTAATTAAATTCAATTATTCATCTAAATTTCTGTAGGGTCGATCCCTAAAAAGATACCACACGGTCCGTAAATAATCATTCACTTAGATTTTACGCGCGGTCGCTCTCTAGGAATGCCGCTTCAACCCCGAAGACAAGCCGATATACGTCCCATAGCAATCAAACGTTATGGCTTATTGTTAACTGTACACCTGTCATTCCGATTGGAATCGATATCGTTAAAAATTACTCCGAACGCTAGCCAATAACTAATCGATTCGATTTATTCGCGTGCTGCAAACGATATCAAATCTAATGCAACCGGCGTGTATTAAAAATCGTCCCGGCTAATCGACCTGGATCTCGATTTGCCTCATAGATTACTTCTAAGATTGTGAACTCATAATGTTTTTTGTATTGAAAACCTAATAGAATACGCATTTAAGAGTTTTGTAATATCTTTCAATACCTTTCCAGTGCAAGACAACTTCATCACTTTTTCATCATCTGTAGTGTTCGATTGTACAATGATTTCATTATCACCACATTTTCTCTTAATTGAAAGAGTGTTTCATCCCATTATAAAAATAGCTTCATTAGGTGCAGTTTGTGGATGGTTTAAAGCTTTTATTATTGAATGTCTCTTTTTTAGTAATAACTTAATTCTATTATAAACGAGTCAAGTCATCCCCAACAATTTATACCTAATAGATTTTTGCGTTAGAAAATGCACAATAAGAAAGTAATCAATTAAAATAGTAAAATTATCAAATGACCCCATTCTCAAGTAAAATGAGACCTCATCAACGGCTAATAAATGAAATTTCTAACTTCTCAATATAATAAACCTATATTAGCTGTTAATTTATTAACACACTTCTTGCGCACAATAAAACGTAGAATGTACGCGAATATTCGATATACGTTGCAATCGAGGATGATGAGTGCTTTGTGTTTTTTCGCGGGAGGGAAAGTGTTTGAAACGAAACAAGGAATTTATGCGTTTTTCAAGAAAAATAGAAAATGCTGAAGAATTGTTAATAATAGATATCTCTGCCAATGCTGAGGAGGCATAATTGAGGAAAGTTGATTTTACGATGGTGTTTTAAGTTTAATGTTCGAAAATAAATTAGTTTTTCAGCGAAATTTAACACCGTGTAATTACGAGTTAAAAAAATTATAGAATGTACCTACCTTGTAGAATACAATAATATTTATGTTTTATTGTTGCGACTTGAATACGTTTGTTAAAAATTATAGAAGGGTTGTTTGTAATAAAATAGAGAGCCTAATAAAGCTTAATTGATAACGATGATGAGTTGTTGAAATAATGTAATAAACACAATTTTGTATGTATTCACATTCGACAACTTCAATTACTTTATATATGAAGTATGTACTTTTTGTAAATCCTTCAACGGTTCATTAAATAATAGGTAATATCTATTTATTTCGCTCTAAATACTTAGACGTCGAGCGACTTCCAATTAAATTCTAATAGACAGAAATGACCGTATTAAAAAAAACGATGTCAAACAATTCGCACGCGCAGTCCAAACAAGCACTGACAACTTTTCACGGAACACGTTCTTCTGTCGCCTTGCGCTTTTTTGTCCAAGTTCAACGCCGACACAATCGAAGACTCGCGTCGAGATAGACACCCAAGATAAAAACGTCCTCTTCTGCGTGCGTTTAATTAATTTGGAGCACTTTCTACAGCGTCGCTGGAGTGCTCTACGAAGAAGAAGTACCTACTCGGCGAAATCGTGTTCTGATGGTATCAGATGAGTTACCAACAGAAGTGGATGCAGTTGACCCAGGCCTGTCGCTTATCGAGCTATTACCGATCGAACGCGATCGCGCATTTGCGGTTGTAATAACAGAATATTTTGATGGGTTACCTAACTAAATTTAGAGAAAAAAAACGCCGTTACTCGCGTTTAAATTAATGGTTGCATTTTACATGGAAGCGATTACATATCCGACCACAAGTTGCTATTAGATGCTAATTTATCTAAAAACTATACGAAAAATAGGTAGGTAATAAAGTTAAAAGCTATTTTTTAGATAAATTGTGGAACGGGAAAAATACCGGTCAATAATCAGAAATGATATTAAACAATTTAAGAGTTTAAATTAGAGTATTACTCTATATGAATTATGCTCAATTTGACAAGAATAGCTGTTATGATGCTGTTATTAGCTGTACCTATGGTGTGCAAGGTGTTTTTTCCAGGCTTCAAAACCTAAAAATATGTTGGTGAAATGGGGCATAATTCTCACAAAAGTGGAGTTAAGCATATTAAAAACCTCAACAGATTACCTCAACCATTTGGGCCAAAATAACGCAAAATATTAACGATGAAATATTGATGATCATATTGACAAAATCGATTTAATCGTTCCAGATTATTATCAATAAAATACAATTAAATTGAAATAAAAGGATAGAAGGGCGGGCGCGCCTATGACTTTTGGTCCGTCTTCTTCGGGCCTTCGACAATTTCATCGTTATTCGTAAGTGAATATTGTGAATAACATATATGTCAGTAGAAGTCGATAAGTAGGCGAAATGCACCTCCAGGTGATTGCACTAACCTCGATCAAGGTCACTGTGACTTCCTCTTGCATATCAGGGGCGTAACTTCAGAAATTTAATAGTATATTTTTTGTTTGTACTTGGAATTTAGAAAATTGTTCAAGTCAAATATAATGTCCCAATGAATGGATTAAACGATGGTAGATAGTGATTTTTTTATTGTGTATATTTCTGAGAATTGTGGAATGTTAAATTGGAGAAAAAAATAGCTCGAAATTACCTGGGGATTCAAATAATAAATTGATATAATTATTTATTCAAACTAACATAATGAATCAATTTATTTTCTCTCCATTATGAATGGTGTACGAATTTTAACTAGACGTTTTCAAGAGGCAATAAAAACAAAAATATTTAGGATTGACCTTCCATTTAAATCTTTTTCAATCTACACTCATTAAAAGTTTTTGGACACAGGGTATGTAAATGAGGTTCTTTTACATCTCGCGAGTGTAGAAGAGAAAGAAACGTACTGAACGATTGCATAGGTAGCATAAGCAAACAATAAAATTGCGGAGAACAGTTGAGCGACCCAGTTACCTGCCCAAGTAGGTGAAAAAAAATAGAAATAGTATTGAAAGCAAACGATTTTACATTGACACAAGCTCATTTGTGTGGACACGTCGAATCTGCCATTGTCTAATTACACACTTGTGACTAACAAAGTAATTAAAATGTATTTTAGCTTCGCATTGAAAGTTAATTTAAATGAATTATCACGTTTAAAATGATGTATTTTCTAAATTTATTAACTCTTTAGTTTAATTCAAACCTTCTTCAGGGCTGTTATTATTTTCCAATTACTGTTGACTACCTGTATGAATAAATCTTTGCACTATCATAATTTAATAACATACACGTTCACTATCAGTTTCTATGCTTTGCAAAATATAGGTGGGACATTTACAAGTAGACGTAATTCTAGAAGTTTATCATGCTGTGATGAAGAAACACGAATTGCGCACGTTGTTACTTGTTAAAATGACCATTTGCAAAACATGCATTGTAGATAAAAATAAAGTACCTTAAGTCTGCTATTTTTCACCTTCTACATAAATAAACTACGAGGTTAAGAACATTAAAAAGAATGATTTTCCAAAAAAATTATTATCTTACGATAAAATAAACATAATAGTCAAATTTTTATAAAAATGAAGCATTTACTTTGAAGTAAAAGGTAGAAGCAAAATATAAAAGAAAAAGGTTTTAAAAGCATAAAACCTTTTGCTTTGAAGCGACAGCAGAGTCCACACGAAGCATAACCTCCAAGTTATGCTAAAAAGCCATAAAAGGCCATACTAAAAAGTATGGCCAAATAGTATTCCTTTCAAACAATGTATAAAAATAACTTGGAGACGGCTCTGTGATATTCCGAACGACCTGCCATCAGTAAATTGATTACCGATTGACGTGAGAATAACACTATTCCCCTAGGTGACAGATACCGAGAATAATTTGATATATTACTCATTTAATTGGTTTGACTTCGATATATCAAACTCCTATGGAGTAAAGAGTTGACACACTTCTTTCCAAACATCAATCTTTATTATTATAAGTCATTATTCAATTAGCAAGTCCATGCGGTTGTGATCCGTTGGTTTTTAAAAAGTTTGTTGAAAAAAATAGTATTGCAAACGAGACGGAGATACAAAATGTTTTGAGAACGATACAGTTTATTTAAATATCTCGTTACTATTCGTAACGACTTCTTTGTCAATTTGACGTTTACATTATTTAACTTTTATCGATAAGAGAGCGAGTTGTTTTTTAATTTTTTCCACGCTTTTTGTGGTATCGATTTCACGGAAAATGGAGTTTAGATTTAACGTCAACGAAGTGTTGAAAACACCTCTGGTTAAAATCGGCAATTCACTCATACCATCGGATTATGCCGGACCCAGGAGGATGTTGTACGACACCATTTCAAAGGTAGGTGGGCTCCAATTCACCATTTCTTCCCTCACTTCAATTATACTCCAATTCATGATTTGAATGTGTTGCTTTATTATGTAAAGAAGTTAGTGAATTAAACCTTGTAGGTTGGTGAAATTGTAAACGAAATGGGATCGGCTTCCGCTAAATCTCAGGGTTTGCTCAGACCGTTGACTACCACAGACAAACTGAAAAATTCCCAGCACGACCTTTACTTAGCCGTGGATCAAACAGCGAATTACGGAAGAGGAGCAGTCGCGGGAATGTTAAAAACAGGAAGTACGCGAGAATTTCCGCTCTCTTCAATTTAACGAGCATCTACCTTCTTTTGCTACAGAGAAAAGCTTGTACGTGTTGGACAGATTAGGCAGGGAGTACCAAGTCAAGGCGCCTTTTCTGTTCGATTTCTACGTGCCGGAGAACAAGCAGCGAATGGGCTGGGGTAAATTCTTGTACGACAGTCTGCTGTGGCAGAACGATCTGGAACCGGCGAAAATAGCCTACGATCAACCGACCGACGCCTTGTCGAATTTCCTCAGCAAGCATTACGGCCTGAGCGATGCGGTCAAGCAGCCCACCAGGTTTGTCGTTTATGATGGATTTTTCTCCAACGAAGAGGGCCAGCCGATGGAAACTACCAAAAGTGAAATAGTCGAAGACGATTTCGAAGAAGACGTAAGTTCACTTTGTAATCATGATTCGTTGGTAGTGAAATTATCTTTGCAGAAAATTCCTCTGGGGAGATCTAGGAGAAATCCTAAGTACGAATTAGTTATACCTGACGAGGATGAAGAAGAGATGTATAGACCTAAAAATCTTTTAGAATAAAAATGTATACACCTTTGGGATTTATTAAATAAATATACGACTTTTATACATGTTGATAATATTTAGATACTTTAATTGCGGGATAATGATTTCTGAGAAAAAAACTCGGCACATGCACAGCAAACTTTTATTTTACAAATTCGACTTACAATATAGATTATATAAATTTACAAATTTCAAAATTCCAAATTGTGCATCTTGGATCGAATAAATAAGTAGGAATAAGAGATTGTAGAAGTTTTTTTCAATAATATGTCAGTTTAATTGTAATATTCATTCAATAAAAAAAGTATCGAAGAGAAATTATAATAGATATTTTTCACAGTAACTTAATATTCTAGGGATATTCAATTGGGCAACAATACAGGATTTTATCTGTACATATTTCAAAGGGTAGGTACACTTAATTTTTATAGTAAACAAAGTGCACTCTCAAACAACAAACTTGTTTATAATGACAATAGGCAGCAGATTACAAATTGGGTTTATAGATAATTCAAAGTGATTCGTTTACTATTGCTAATGTATACCCGAATATCCGAACAGTTTATAAAAATTTATTACACAAAAGTCTAACAAGAACATGTAACAATATTTAATGTTGATAAGTAGTTAAAGAGTTTAAAAACACTTAACCAAATAAATACTATATCATTTTTAAAGAAAATCTCCGTTACGACTAGATAATATTAATTCCATTCATGTTAGAAAACTATCAAATATTTATTCTACCATTTCTCATATGAATATTGTTCAATCTACCAGCACAAGTACACTTAATTATTTGTTCTTTTGCTGCTAATATTGTTTCATGTTCCTCTTCACTTTAGTAATAAACGACAACAAATAGTGCTAATTTTTTAATTAAACATTCATCGACATTGAATAGACATTATTGGACATGTAATTGAAATGTATTCCGACAAAATTGGCACTCAAACAGCTAATTAAATATATCTCTTAGAAGCTAAACATATACGAACAATTTGAAATACACATTTCGCTTTGGAAGATACATATGTAACATTAAGAAATTTAGCGAAATTTACAGAAATGTATACGGAGATATTTCATTGATAATGCGTTATAACACTCTCGACTATCTAAAATACAATTTTCTGTGTAGAAGGAATGGTCTCGTGACACATGAAATCGATAAAAATTGATTTGATTTGATTTTACTTCAATAAATGAACAATAAACGTCCTATAAATTCACATAAGATTCGATTCGAATGAGATATTTATAAAACATCTATTATCTATGCGTTAATAGTTGTAAAAATTATGACTTGTCGATCGGTTCAGTCCGTTTCTTCTTTCTAAAGCTATTTTCGAACTGCTAAGCCCCTTCTACAAAAGGCACAACGAAAATTGGTCGTATGTTAACTTTGCTGGAGTGTAAAATTAACAGGACACTCTTAAATTTTATACAATGCATATATTTATTTTAATATAAGTCGCATATAAATATTTTATTAAATTAGGTACCTAAATGTTTCATATTTTACATTAATAATTAAATTTTTAAGCCTCTAACAATCTTTTTAAATTTTGTTTGATAATCGAATTTCTAGGTAATTTTGCTCTCCAGTATAATTCGTCGAAAACATTCGAACGAAACTTAAAGTCGAGTTATTTAATAGTGATTGATAATATTAGAATTTTGAATTGTTAGATTGATTTGTTAATCGTTAATTACATACAAAAATTTACAGTTGAAACGGTAATTGTACATTTAAATATAATTTTTAATTATTTCATAAAAATTTGCCTTCGTTCAAAAATGTGTTTCTCCCTTTTAATTAGACACGCATCGCTTTGCCTTTCGATTTATTGTATATAAGTAATTATGTATAACATCCGAAAACATCTAGATTATTAATAATAAAATGCAGGTGCAGGCCTGTTTCGCACATGAAACTCTTTAAAAATCCATTATACATATTAATAGCGAATGCGCTTTCAACAAGAACCTCAATCTTGTAAAAACAGAGCCTACGAAACAGACCCATCCGTTATGATATATGCTTTTAACAACTATTTTCTATACATTTCTACAATACATTACAACAAGGTGGACCCGAATTGATTAAACGAACTGCTCGTTCGTGCGGCGGCATTCGCTAAACAACTCACCGGGCGTTGGACGTCGCGACGCCGCCGTCATGGCAGCGCCGACGTCGCATCGCGTCGCGGTATAAATTATTATTGCATTTGATACACGTCATACTTAATAAGAATTTAATCCAGAACACGTTTTAATCCTAGTGCCACTTAATTCGTTTTTAATCTAGAATAGAGGGAATGTTTTTTATAGACACATAATAGGAAAAATTGTGTATATTAATTTTACTAATAGAGTGGGTTCTAACTGATAATCGGTTTAAAATAGACATTTACATGCACGGGGTTCGAATAGTGTCAATAATTGTAGATAAAAAGGGTTAATGCTCTATGATAGAATCAACCCTTATCACTAATTTTACTAACTAAGGGTGTATAAATCCATAAATCTTATGTTCCGGATTATATACAAATTAACTTACAGCTAAAGGAAAAGTAATAGAGCGATCAGTTAGGAGGTAATATACACCCTTAATTAATTTTGGGACACAACACCGACTATTTTTATTTTGTTGCTCATTGACATTTAACATATAGAAGTAGAGAATATATTCAGCTTTGGCCACCGGACGAACGAGGAGCGATATTAAAATTACAATATTTATTATAAATAATTTGTTTTCTACACATTCCAAGAGGGGCGTATTGGTTTGGTGTTATAGATCGTATGGACCCGGGTAATTGTGGTAAAAAAATTGACCCTTATTATTCCACTATAAACTATAAAAAATAAAACGAAACGATTTCCCTTGCGCCGATTTGTGCTTATATCGTGAGATATGGATCAATGCGGGGATATGTTGAGTTAGGATTGAAATTCGTTCGAAAGGAAGACCGTTTCGCGTTAATTAGTGCGCGTCACGTGTTAAAATAAAATCAATTACAATAATCTATAAAAAAACGTTTAATTAAAAAAAAACAAAAATACCTATAGAAACAACACTTACATCAGGTATAATTTAAACGAGTATAAAAACAAACTTATAGATAATGAAACTGATTGATTCGAAGTAAAAATTAATCACAATAAAATTGTACTATATCTAAACTCAATTTACGATAGGGGATTTTATTATGAGATTACTGGAACACGTGTAAAATCCTCTATTAAAACGAAAATGCTAGTACTTATACGTTTAGTTCTTCTTTTAAAGTGGATTGAAAAAAATCTGTTAAAGTACGTTGATAATAAAATACATTATTTGCAACGCTAATGCATAAATATAGGACACTCCGTTTTGCAGAGTCATGACCTCAATCCCATTGGGCGTGATTTAAAGACAATCAGATACACTTTCATCAAAATCTCTTGTTAAATAACAAAAAAATTACAGACAACGAAGCGAACTAAACGAGATCGCATGTAAATATAATATATATCTACCAACATTTTCTCCTATACAAAAAAAAACCATTTTCGCGCACTTCCTTACGAAATAAACGTCAACTAAATAAATATCACAATTCGTTTACAATACATGTAAATTCTCGCAAGATTTCGACTTGCTATCCCTCGACCACACCTTGCCCAACAGGCTTCTCACTTTTAAACTGGCCGACGTCCTCGAGCCCCTGTATTTCTTTGGCGAATTTTGAGCGCTGCCCGTCGGCGTCGCCGCTCCGGACGCCGGACTTTTATTCCTGCAAACCAGAATCCCATGATTAGAAATAACAAGCGTAAAACCGATAAAAAATATTTTGTTATAAATTAAACATCCATGGAAAATTAAATTTATTCAAGGGAAGAGGGTAAGTAAATTTAAAGTGTATTGTGTTCCGTGAAAAATTAGTATAAACACAGCACTGTGTAAATGTAATGGCATTAAATTTTTTATGTTTAGGTAACAGTTAATTTGTTGGTCAAAATAATTACGGATGCTATTTATGGGTCAAAGAACTGAAAAAATTTGAGTTAGGATGCATTAAGATGTACGTGCAATAAATTGTCAAAAATCTTCCATCATTATCTGTTATTTGCACTTTCCACAAACACCTAACGGATATTTAATTACTTTTCTCTCGTTACAAACTACTTTGCCTTACATATTAAATTTAGAGGAAGGTTTAGAATTAATTTAATAAATGAAGAGAGCTTAATGTGGAGGATAAGAGCTCCCTGGATACTCTAGCCATTTGTCTGGACTTTTAATAATGCAACCGCAGCTTACCTGTTCAAATTTTTCTTGGAGGAGCTGCGCTTCCGGAAAATGTCGCGCGTCCTTTCGGGATTCTCCAGTTTTAACCGGATCTGCGTCAGAATTCCTACCAGCAGTTCGTCCACGTTGTGATTGATTCCTACAGATGTCTCTATATATTTGCAGTCGTAAGCAGTCGCCATGGTTTTACCTTCTGAAATTTAAAATAATATTTTAAATTCTATACAATTTAAATACTGAAATATCAAAATTGTCGGTTAAGCAATAAAATTGGACACTTTTAAACAAGTTGTCTTTTTTAAAACAAGATGTCTTTTGAGGGAAATTGCACTACAATACAAACAACTTTTTTAATTAATATTAAAATAACGAATTTAGCAAATTATTAGGATCAGTCGAAAAAAAGAAATCGAGTCGTAAAAAAGATGAAAGGCAGGAAATTTCTATTACTACATATTTATAACACGGAAGATCTTTTTCCGGTTTCTAATAAAAATATCCCGGTGTTGGAAATTGTTCCGAAGGGAATGTCGGAGGAATCGTGAAAATGTATTGATTAAATCAAAAAAATGTACATAAATCTTCCACACCCTCCACACTCCTGTTCAATCCAAAACGGAGAGCAAAGTTCTGTTTATCTTTTTTTATTTAAAAGATAAACGAACGTAATTTTCCGCCCAAGTAGGTACTTTCCTCCCTTTAACGATTCAAAGTTCGAATTTCGAGAAGCGGATAAAAACGAATAAAAAAAGGGGAAGGAGAAGAAGAAGAAATAGAAGAAATATGAATGCTCTACGAGAAACGGTATTGGATTACGGCTTTGATGGGTACTTTTTACCTTATCTTTTCTCTCAGTTCGCGAGACTTTACATAATGCCCGTATAAAATGTTTGAAAAAATTCCGAGGTATCTCTGATTTTTAGTATAAGATATGCCTCAGCAGGTAAGAGTTTTCCAACGCGAATACTTTGTATAAACGAGGCAGTTCGATCTTCATAAAGGTTAAACGCACCTATAAATTCTTTAAAAAAACCGAATAAATAAATTGACTTGATATTTAGGTACGTAAAGTATCTAAAGGAGAGGCTATTATTTAATTAACGTAAGTAACTTGATTAAAAAGCACAGTTTAATAGTTAGATAGACGGCGGGCGACATCACTGGATCACTTTACAAATTCCGGTGTTATCGATTGTGTAATTACGTTCCGGAGTCCGGAGTCCGGAATTCGGGCGCACAGGCGGCTATCTCGGTAGCCTGAAACTAATCCGGCGGAATATTACGCCGCCGCTACTCTCGATAACGAATGAAAAATGGCAAAATTACGGAAAAGCGGCGCCAATTAAGTATTGTTTAATTGTTCAAAACGCGGCGCGAAAACCGCCGACTTGCCGCTCGCGGAATTTAGACGAATCGATTTCCGGAGTTAGATGATAATTGAAAATCCTCGGTGATTTATGGAAATGATGAGTCACGAAAATGAAGGTTAAAAATAATTTAAATGGATAAAATGTGTATAAAATTTCAGCTAAAAATAATTGGAGATTTTACTGATAAATATCCAATTAGTTTGAAATAATAGCAGTTTAAAATGTAAATAGAACTATCAATGTAAAAGGAGTAGACTTATTTTGTTATAATTCAGTGAAATAGATAGGTTTTTCTCGGATTTTGACTATCAAATTTCGGTTGAATCTGATCGAATTCTCAATGGTAATTTTTCAATAATTGAGTAAACACCAAAAAAGTCTCACTACATCTTAAAACTCCTCACCTACATATGTATAATCCTAACCATACACGCAAAGAATATAGAGGGCGCAATAATTTAAGAAATATATATATTCCATCCACAATTCAACTAAGCGTAAAAATAAAAACTAGACCTTATAGCAAGGTAGCAGCCCCTGAAACGCCGTTCCTTTTATACATCAGCAATTTAAAAACTTGTAAAAAAACTCCCATAAAAACAGGTCTCCGAGGAGATATCGCACCGGGTATCATCGGGGTCGTAATTTCGCAGGCGGACGACCGGCTTAAGAGGCGCTCTATAAAAAAGGAGAAAAGCGTCGGGGCGACGTCAAATGGAAAAGCAGAATACTCGAAACGGAGGCGCTCTGTCCGAATGGGCATGAAAAACGCGCGACATCTTCCGCGTAACCTCAAGACCTCGAGCGCCGAGTTTCCAAGTTCCCACTGAGATAATGGAACATGGAACATGGAACATGGAACAGCGATTTATCCACGCTCGCAGTTCGTTGACCCTTTCCGGATTTGTAGGGTAGTAGGTAACGGAACTCGGAGGAACACCAAACTGCAATAACAATTTCTGCATGGGTATTCGATTTTTTCGGCTAGACCGATTATAGTTCGTTCATTATAAGACGATAATGATGTTATACGTTATTGCGATGTTGCCTATTTTCTCCTTAAAACATTTAGAAGGAAAATGTAGGTAGATACATGAGATATTGCTGCACCAATTATAACAATTTGAACGTACCTTCAGTAGTAACCGCCCTGGACCTCACTAAATCCGCCTTGTTGGCCACCAAAATCACCGCCTTCGTACTGATAGTATCCAAAGTCCATAAATTCTGTAGAATTTTTTCCGCTGTATCCAAACTCGATCGGTCGGCGCTGCTGTAGACGACGCAATAAGCGTGCGGATCCAAGTATTTATGGATGCAACTTTCCGGCTGAAATGAAATTCAATTCGTTATACGCTTCAACAGCAAATCCCTAATTTAAATTTGTAATCGTATCCATTAGGAACTGTACAAGGGCCCTTCAGGGCGAATGTAGCTCCGCTACCGCTACTTTCGCGACATTTAACACTGTGATTTCCCATTGAATTAGTACGGTTTGAAAGGAACTGTGCTCTGCGACTGAGGCATTAGACGAAAGTGCCAGAATGGAATTTCGAAGGAAAATTGGGTTAGATCGTCTCTTTGACTCCGCTGTTAGAAAAGTTGTCAACGTTTTCAAAGGTAAACTAATAATCGTATATAAAGTCGAAGTACGTACGTACATGCACAGACCAATTACATTTAAGCTTGTTCTAACCATTGATGTCGAAACTAGGTCAGAATTAGTTCAGTTATCTCAACTCAAGATAATGATGGTGCACAGTTTCTTTTGCACAGCAAATTGGAGTAGGAAAAAATTGATTCTCATCGGATTCCTTTTCAATTCCGTACTCTCTTCTAATTAAATATTCATCTGCGAGGATCTGATACGATTCGAAGGAACGTTCGGCTCATCCTTCGATACCGTTGATTTGCCTGCTGACTGCTCGACGGAAAAAGAAAGCGATAATAAAGCAGGCAAATTAGGCGTTCGGAATTTTTACAAGATCTTTTATTCGAAACATTTCGACGACTGCTTCGATTCATTGCACAGCGAAGTGTATTACTATAATTTACTGAGTTCACGAACGTACAATTAAATATTATTTTTGAGCAAAATTTTTGCTCTCGAACGATATAAGCAACTAATTTTTTAGGATAAATGAAGCTATACAAAAAATAATAATTCATTGCTAATATTAAATAGGTATTCGTTTATAAAAGATAATCCTCTTAAATTTACTTAGAAATCATAGAAATGTTTGAGACTCACCGATAGATCCGCAGTGGCGAAATCTATAAAACAAAGTTCGGATTCCTCGCCCGCTAATAGAACAGACACAGACTTCTCACCGCTCTCGTCATCTGAAAAAAAAAGCAATGAGTGTCAGCAATCTAGGAGAAAATTGGAAATTGAATTTTTCTTTCGAGGAAGGTTTTCATTGCAGTTGTAAGCTGTGGTTAATCGATTTTTCGTTGCGAGCGATGGGCAATTTGTGCTGTATATCCAAGAGGAAACTAATGGATTATGACGAAATATACGACTTGTTCGGTGTACCAATAGCGTCTATATAGATTGGAGGATCGGATTTTATCGGTTGTTATACATTTGTTTTTTTCAAAATGACTATTACCTGCATCAGGCGGTTATGAAGGTATTAATTTTCATAAATTTGCCACAGATTGATGGAGAATATCTCTATTAAGGGCATGAACCAAACTGCATTACCGCGACTAATTATTCAACGTTAGATAACATCGCATTATCGAACTAATTCGATGTGTGATGCTGGGTGCTCTCTAACAATTGAACTCCCTCCATTCTCCAATAATTAAAGCCATTAAATGTAACTTAATAAAATATGCGTCCTACGTACCATACTATATCAAATGGAATGTAATTAGTAGGGAGTCGCCTTAAGGTTTATTTCGCACAAACCTCCGAACGTCAGCCCTTTACAGGCGCTTAACCTCGTTATTCCGCACGTAATTCGTTAAAACTGAAATGTAAACTGAACGCAGACTATCCCTAGTAATTTTTGGCTTCGGATTAGCCTCACTGTCAGACGGTTCATTTGTATGTATACGACATAAGTTCTGATGGACATCACTGAACTATGTACATATTCAAATATGTTTGGTAGGTACTTTAGTAAACGAAATTAATGATGTTAAAAGGGCTCTATAATAAAACGAGAGCATCCAAAATATGAAATGTTACATACAAAAAATTAATTGAACAAATTTTAGCATTGGTCCAGTGACTTCGCTAAATAAAAGTATAAAGAGAAATTTTCACAAATAACAATTTTGTTATTTCTATCGAACTGTAACATTGTAGCTTCCAAAACACATTTTAATTACGCATACTTTCAGTGAGGATCGAGTTTGTTTGGTTTGCTATATATTTCCTGGAGCGCATAAACAACTGCAATAACAAACAGTATGGAACAGAGCTGATAATTTCCATATGAGAAGCTGAAATGTTAAGATTTGCTTATCGTGACTTATTTGATTTTGTATATTCCAAGGAAAAAGAACAATGAATTAGACTCAGAATTTACACTCAGAGCGTATACGAAAATTTAACCAGTTTATCTGATCCCGATTCATTTATGAGTCCTACAAAGCCTTTGACAACAATACCTAGCCGTATTGTTCCAGCCAGTTCGAATAAATACTGAAAGCGGCTTTAGAAAGTATTATATTCAACCACGAAGGGAACGGACAGGGACGGATTTTAATTAAAAACAACATAAAAAAAATATAGACGAATCAATGTGAGAAGTGTATTCTACTCACCTATACTAGTGTCGTACGCGTGCAAATATTCGGATGTCATGAATTGTAAAACTAGAGAGGATTTTCCGACCGCAGGGCCGCCCAGCATTAACACCTTGTAAGGAGTGGGCCCCGGGGCGCTCGTCGAGGATTCTCTGGAAGACGCCAGGCTGCAGGATGCCGACGTTCGTGCGGAACCAGCCGCAGACACAGCCGTTGGCAATTGTTCAGTGCTGTAACAGAGAAAATTATTTTAAATTATTAACATACTTTACGGTTTATGTAGCAAAATTTATGTCCCAAATACTGTAGAATTAATTATACACGCAGACGAAATTTTTCATACGGTGATAATAAAATCGAACTCAATTTTTAACGTTTATAGGATTCCATAAATGAACACAAAATGATTGCTTACGAGAGCAAAATAATTACAATATTAATTAAGCCGAAATCGGTAATTGCATAAAACTTTTATGCTGACTTGTATGCAAAAAGTGCATAATGGAATAATATATTCTATCGATCCTTCCTGCATGCAAAATATCAGTTAATTAAAAGTGGAACCGAGACTGGGACGTAAATAATGCAACTTTATCGATCGCAACGAAATTTTAATGGGCTATAAAAACTATATCTTAATGCGATTTTCCAAAAATACTTTTAATTTAATGTACATTTAATCCGCGAATATAATTAGTATGCAGCTACTTATATTTCGAAATTTTGCGTCATGAAAACTTAAACACATCACAACGATAAGTAGATAAATAATTCATTGTTAAAAATTGAAATAATTAAAAATAGGTAACTAAATCTACACAATTTAAAGTACCTATAGCAATTTGATCTGAACTAAAATTCATCTGTAATAAATATATTCCGCGCATCGAATATTCTACACCCTTCAATGAAAATACACCTTTGGGGTAATTATTTTTTTTTTTTAAAAGTTACCTCGCTAGGTGCGCCTGTACACAGGCCAACGGTATGCCCCTGTCTGAGAAAATAGCGTCGGCGGCGTCCTGTTTGAAATTCCTCTGCAGCACGAAATTCAACATTATTCGACCAAGCACTCGTTTCACCCCCGAATTCGTTTATAGGTACAGCATACGCGTTCGGACGCTCTAGCGGCTCGTTTGCAATTAAAATCGAATCTCGCATGAAAAACGAGCGATTCAGCTGACTCGTGGCCCAACGACGTAGCCGTCGAGAATGCCAGAGAATTTCAACGCCCGAATCGATACCGAGTGTTCCGTGGAAAACGTACGCTCACATCCGCGGAAGTAATTCGTCGATCGCTAAACAGAAACTCCCTATAAATAGGTTTTAAAGCCGGTTGAAGTCTATACGTAGGTATAGTTTATTTCCGGAGACGGGAACGTTTGATCGTTCGGAAGGTTTATAATTCATTTGCTTATGGCTGTATAGTGATTTTATGTAATATTAGAATTAGTTTCCTTCTGATGTTTAAGTAATGTAATTTACACTTTATGGAATCAAATTAGTCCGCATTTGTTCTAAATTCAAATTTTGGTGTATGCGCTTCCTTACATAGCATGTTTAAAGGAATACATTAATTTGATGAATAAATTCAAATCAATTGAAAAATTAAAATTCTTTTTTTTTGGCAGGTACTCGATAGAATGAATGATTAATATAACAGTTTAAATAACATTAGGTAGTGTTTCAAAATGATGCATTTGAAATTGCATTTGAAATTCAAATTTTGGTGTATGTATTATCCGGTATAAATTCAAGAAATTTTCTATATATTGGTGGAGGCCAAAAATATCAAATTAAATAGATTTTTATTTGAAAAACGACATAGTAAATGTTTGGTGCAGATATTTTAATAACATTCGGTTGTTTCGCAAGGCTAAATAAATTTAAATGCATATACGTTCGAAACTGTTCTTTAACAGGGTTGGAGTTGCATCATTTATATTCATTCATTAATATTCATCACTTTTTTTAATTTCAATTAACATCATAATGATATCATAACGAATTAGATATTCTTAAATGCCGCACCATATGTTTTATTAGCTTTAAACCTAATTTTTATGAATCAAACAGTGCTATTCCAGTAAGAATGAATATTTTCGAGATGAATCGAATCCATCACTGGCGTTATCGATTCGATAGGAAACAAAACCAAGCCGTTTGTATTCGCAACTCAATTTAAACGAAGCAGGTATCCTGAGGGCAGCATTCACATCGATACAATTGATATACATTTTCTAAACACAATTTAATACACCCTTTTATATTCGCTCTTTCCTGGAACGTCCACTTTTAATGTATCGGCGAGTAACATGAAATAAAAGGTACGAAAGCTGTTAATGGAATTAATATCGCTTTATTATTTTGAATAGTTTGCGCGTTTTCCATTTAACAACAGCTCTTTGTTTTAGGCGATGCCGGTTTTGATTTTTAATTTCGTTAGTCCAACCGTCCACCCTCATAAAATGTAATTGGACTTTTGTACGGGGTTATTAATAATGTTAACGTTCCGGTGTGTTTGTCTATATTGTCGCACACGGATCAATAACCACTTAACATAAAACAGAGGTAACGACAAAATGTAACTTTAATTACACGATTAGGTAGCGCCTAGTGTATTCCGTAATTAATTGTACAAGAGGATATATTGTCGTTTACACTATACTTCTGTGAATATAATCAATGGCGTAGGGAACGCGAATAGATTAATTCATATATTTTTAGTAGAAAATTGTTGATAATAGTATCAAAATGACACTAATCTTATCATCTACAATCAAATTTTTTACAAGAATTTCCAGTCACGCGATGCCTAATTTAGATGTACTTTATCCTGTCGAAATTAAAAATTAAATGAGTTTAATTTTCAAACAAATTTTGTAGTCTAAATAATGGCGGAGGAATTGTTGTCAATCTTGATCATTTAGTAGATAAATGCTGGATTATGTAGGTAATTAAACGCATGGACATCACGACATGTATCAGTTATTAATACCTACTATTATTCCAGTTAGCGAATCTAACGATTCGAAGTGGATGTAACAGACCGAACAAAAAGCATCGTGGCGCCTATTTTCGACGTCCTGTCATTTTCACACGCGGCTACCTAGTAATTTCGCCAGCGTCCGCATTATTACATTTTATTGTCGAATTACGAAAGCGTGACAGAATCAATTATTTCGGTTAATCCGATTTGTTTTTCACCAAAACCGATCGAGCTCGTACGTTCGGCGTAATTCCATGATGTTCGGCGTCATTTTTCCGTGTTTTTGGGCTATTTTACAAAATGCTTTAGCATCTGAAAAATGTCGAGCTGCGTTAAATTGAAATTCAGTTTATTCTTTCGTTGAGTTTTATGAATCTAGCGGGAGTTTAGAAGGTATTCTCAAAAATTCCAATTCCTGCATTTGAAAGAGCATTCGGGATTTTTTTTTGCGTTTATATGCCCGTGTTCAATTTTCGTTGATCAATAATTTTTTTTAAATACGCATCTAATTAGGTAATTTGATATTTACCAATATGCTATTGATATGTATTATTATATTACTCATAGCCCATTTTCCTTTAATTAAATTCAGATGTTATTTGAAAGAAATAATCCATCCCTAGTGAGAACATATACATATTATATTGCGCATCGAGTTACGATAATCGAATATAATTAGTGCCAATTTGTCGGAAGCGAATCAAACGTTGGCGTAATAACGCCTTCCGAGAATCGACAACTTTCGAAAATGTTAATTGATTCGTGATTACAGCCCTATGCGTTTACCTTAAAGTTTAATATACTTGGCAACTTTCCTTCGGAAAATTGTTGGGAACTGCGAAAGTTTTCCACTAGGTACAATTTGGGCGCTCCTTTGTTTCCTAAACGAATTTCAATAGTTAAAGAGATATTAGGGACTCTAATAGAATGGAGTGGATGGGCGAAAATTAAAATGTAAATTGAAAGATGATCGTTTTTTAAAATTTTGGTGTACGCATACAGGCTCTAAAGCCAATAATACACATTGCAGGATGAGTAGTTATGTATGTCGAATATGTGCATACTAAATTTTATTTAAATCGGGTCTCCAATTATAATGAATAAAAGAAAACACCGAAGATTAATAGAATAAATTTCCATTGATGTTCCCCGACATTTATTTTCCAAAATTTCAAAATGATATAGTAAAAGTAAGAAGTTTAAGCTAACGACATGAAAAAAAAACACCTAATAAACTGAAATTGTTGTGTGACAACGATGTTTTGATATTTCCGAATAGTCAATATTATAACGATGTGATTAACTGGAATTGAACGAGTATTTTTATACACGTCCTTGGGTGGAAAAGCGATAAAAATCCGATAAAATAAGAGACGATTCGTGCTCAATTTACCACTTACCAACGTTTTATTGTAACAGTAAATTTAAACCAACAAAAGTCGGCATTAGCATAAAACAAAAAGAGGCAGTCGTTGCCTACATTAAAAATTCTTTCTTTACGGCGAAATAAGAGGCTACTACGCAAGGTTGTAAATCTCCAGGCAGTAAATCCTCTTAGCATTTTCGTTGCTTTTTATTTACTAGAATTAAATTGAACGTGGACGCCACTCGGTTTTTTTTACCTCCTGCAGCTACTCTTTACGTGTTTCTGTTTGTTCCGTTCGCGGAAGGAAAATTTATCTCCTGCCATTCGCTGACGCACAAAGAGAAAGTCGAATGGAGTCGGAGATATTCCCGGATGTTTTTCTATTGATCCTTTAAGTAGATAAAGCTAAGTGTTCATTTCTCGTAGTGAAATTTTATACCTGCAAATTCCCGGTTTTCCATTCAGAAGTACATCGATATGTACGTAATACATAAAAGTCGGCTTTTTCATCGCAAAAAACTCACCTCGAATTGCTCGAAGCGACGGAGTTATTCGATCGCGACCTTCTGCTTTTCAAGCTGTCTCCTCTGTTGACTACGCCCTTTCCGGTGATGGAGAAATGCCTCAAGCGATAGTACTCTTCCTCCACTCCGGTGTTCGGCATGGAGGCCACTCTGGACCGCTGCTGTGGCAGGCATAAGTAATTCGGCCTGCCGGAAGCGCGGCCCGGAGTTTTCACAGATTGTGACCTGTTGTGATGAGGACTTCCGTATCTGAAACAGATCATTTTAATTTTAATTTATGTAAAATGAATGTCTATAATAATATCTAGTAGTATAAATGGGAATATTTATGTTTGTAAATATTTTTCTAATAGATAAATGGTAAAAGTTTCGTCTGTATAGAAGTATTGAATGCTTGAGTTCGTAATTGCATTTTACGAAGCACTGACTGGAGAAAATTCACGCATCAAAGGAAAATGTCTCAAAGGGTTTAAATAATGATATTGGAAAATGTGATTTCAAAACGTTCTTTTACTTTACATTGACTTCACATTGAGTAAATTCAGTTAGTAATAGTGGAAAGCATTTCTGTTTCACACCATTTATATAGGAGTAGCCTATTTTACTAAATCTTATTCGAAGAACTTTTGTTATTTTTTTACGCTTCTTCAAAATATAATGAACCTTATAAATGTTTCCTCCTATAGATATACATATAGATATTTTTTAATTAACTAGGTGTAAGAAAAAAAACATTGGATAACATTTCTTTCATTGAACATACTGTTTTAATGTTCGGTCGCATTTTCGAGATATCCGCGTACACGACAAGAAAACAAACAAATAAATCAGATCAGGTCTTGCAATAATGGTGCGTTATTTTCGGATTTGTTAATCTAAAATTATCCCGTGTGTTTCGAGGGAAAATTTAGATCCGATATAAATACGACCCGTCTTATTTATAAGTTGCAAAGTGTATAAATAAACACTACTTGAGATTTGTTTTATGTTGTGGACGAACGAATAAATCTCGTTTTTCGAAATTCGAGAGGGAATTAATTCTGGAAATTGGAAAATTGTCAAAACTACGCAAAATATTTTGATAAATAACGTCGAGATCGAGGTCGATATTGTGTGATTGTTTTTTTTTGTTTATAGGGCCTTGACCCTCTTTACCGTGCAGCAAGAATATTCTAAAAATGTTATTTTTGTATTATATGTATCAAGGATTGCTGTATAAAAATACAAAACTTGAATTCTTTACGATGTATACTACCTGTAATAAATTAATTTTATTTTGTAGAAACTTCTAGGTATATGTAAAGTAATTTTCATTATTACTAAAGAAATTTATTGAAAATTTACTAATTATTTATTTTTGATATACCTATAATAAATTAGGTATTACACGCACTTTTAAATGATAAAAAACATTAATTTCTTAATTTTTTTTTCATTAAATTAATTTACATTTTTAATAAATTTAAAAATTTAGTACCGACATAGTACCGAATAACATAGCTATTTTAGGCGATTTTCAATTCTGATTCCAAACCTTGTTAACTAAATTAAATACAAAATTGGGACATTGCAAATAGATTAATCAAAACAATATTAAATGATGCTCCAATGCGTTCTCTAATAAATGAATGAATTTTCTATTATAGGTCGATTGAAACATCCTTCTATTTAATTGGCAATTATATTTTGATTATTGATGTTTTCAAGCGGAAATTATTATTGTAATTGTGATATTTTTTATTAAAGGATAATTATATTAAATGCTTGATTAATTTTTGCACTAATATCTTATGAAAATAGGTATCACATCATAAATCAAACTTTTATTTTTTATCATAGAAATTCAAATATCATTTAAAACATTGTGTGTCAACATATGGCTAAGCGCAGATTTGTTTGTAAAATGGCCGATTCTATGAGTTAAACAAAGAAAGATTATTAAATTAACCGTGTATGGTTGTAGTGAGAAAGTTGTAATCCCACAATATCGCTCTTTCCTTTTCCTTTCTATAAAACTAATGGAAGATGATGTCTTTGTTGCACCCATAGACCATATTGAGTACAACTTTGCAATTATCTGTATACCTAGTAACTTCAAACTATTTATCTAATAATCCATTAAATTTTGGAATTTTGAAAATGTATACAAACATTTCATTTTTTAAATTATAAATCACATTTCCATTAAATTATGATTTATTATTGAATTTCCATTCATCATCAATCATTAAAAGTTTAGTTTCCATTTGTTCGGCGATCAAAGAATTTTTAATAAGCGAAACATTACACGATGATGGCTTTTATAGTTGGTTGAAGACAGAGCGTCTTTTGATGTAAATATAGAAAAACACACACGGCTTGTCGTCAAAATTCGCAGAACGAGCCGACAATTTTGAAAATTAATAATAAAAGTGGTCGAGTTAATAAATTGGAATCGTGGAAAAACCGGGGCATTCGGAAAATGAATTTTGGCAACGTTTCAGTCGATTTTGTAGAAATGAAAAACTTAGGAAGAGACACCGAAATTTTAAGGAAATTAAAAATTTGGATTTCTTGGATCTTTTTAAATAGAATATTAGCCACATGTGTAAATTTTCCCAAAACACGAAATACATTCTATTGATTAGTTAATTAGAAATTTGTCCAGACAGTTTGTCTTCCGATGTCGTTTTCAATTATAACGAATGTTCCATTAAAATAGAATTCGACCGAAAAATAACAAAGGATAATAATCAAAAAACATAAGAACGAAAAGCATATTAAAGGACATTATTCCAAAAACATGGCTTTGTGAAACAACCCAAAGTAAAACTGAAAGCCGTTTTGAAATTCCATTTGTGTTTGAATTTCTTCTAACAAAAATGTATTCAGTTTTTTTATTTTTTTTACTCGTAAATGCTGAGCTACCATTTGTGTAAGGAAGTCTCCTTATATACTGTGTAGCATGCCCAAGGATTAAATTCCAAAAAGACTCTTTTTATATTTTGATTACTCAAAAAGTTGGTCTTTTAATAGCTTTGCTTTTGCATATATTTAAAAAAAGCTTAATTTTTTCAAGAAAATATTAATTTTAATACATATATTCATTTACATATTTTTTTACATCTAATCGCATTAATATGTAATTGCTACAGTATTATAAAACATTTGAAATTTTTTAAAAAATCCTTCTGTCAAAATTATTGTCTAATGCAAAATGGATTTCAAACTAAAAATGTTCATTATTAGATGCAGTAATCTAATTAAAAAAACGTTATATTCCTAATAGTAAATTTTTTGAGGAAATAAATCAAAAGAAGAAAAATGGTGTATAGGCCCACAAAATATTAGCAATATTTAATTATTCGCAATTTGCAAAACTCGTTGTAAATCAATCAAATAACCGATCCAGCCTGTCAGTCACGTTTACAAATCGATAAAATTTAATACAATGAGATAATTACACCGAAGCGACATCCAGACGTTTCAACGTCAAAACGCCGTGACACTTTGTAGGTCAACGTACGCGAATATCTGGCAGGTTTTACACGAATTTTTATCTCGGATATATTTGCATAGCCCCGATTCCAATCGGGTTATATCACAGCGGAGCGTCCGCTTTAAAAATACATTTCTCAGGAAGAACGACTAATATATTTAAAAATACAAATAATTACTTTTTTACTCGAAAGCGTTCCTGGAATAGGAAAGAGTGTCATGTAAATATAAACGCAAATTGTTGCGTAAGTTGAAAATTACGCGACAATCCAGACGGGATTTTCATAAAACTAATATAACTATCCTGCCTCTATTAATCCACCATCTGTTTAGGAAGCTACAAATCAAAGTGATGAAGGTAAAAAAAGAGGATATAAATTTTGCAATAAAAATCTGACTCCCTGAAGTGAAAAGTTAAAAATTTCCTGTAGCATTAAACTGAAGCTTTACCGATAGTTCTAAACCATCCCTTTATCTACCGAAAACAAAACGATTTTGCTTAAAGCGCAATTATTCGAAGTATCGACTCTAATGAAAGTCCTTTCTGCCACTCAATCAGAACGTTATTTTCCAACTCAACGATTAGATTTCAATCATAGCCGACCGAGCAGAAGGCAGTTTGGCCAGGTAGTTAACCCTTGTCCGCGTTTACGACCTTGTCTCTAACCTAACTCCGTAATTTAAACATTATTTCCAATTAGGTATCCTTTTAATTGTCCCGATTCCCTTTTAATATTTAAAATGGACGTCGTTGTAAAACTGTATGTTTATATTGCAAGAGAAGTAAAAAATGGAGCGTTTTTTCCTAGACTAGACACATTATTTAACTATGAAAAACTAAGGATTTTTTGCTAGGATCCCGTTCGACATTGCAGTAACCTCGGCCTTGGGAATAACAGCTCCTCCGAATGGAAGCTCAAACAATCGCAGAAATTGCGTCAAAGGCGATGCGTTTTGGCAGCCTGCTATCAATAACTTAACGAATGTAATGGTGCTTTTATCTCCTATTACAAACAGAAGTGTTTATCGGTTAAATGCGTAAGAAAGCGCATATACATATATTTCTGATTTACAAGTCGAACGTAATTATAAATACCTAAGTCATAAAATCGAAAACGCTTGCGAAAATAAACGGATAGATTATAAACTATTAAAAGATCAAAAAACGATGTGTTTATTGAAAGGAGAAATCGCGTCTTTTCTTTTGATGTACGACCAACTTCTCTGGAAGTTCTGTTGTTTTGTCGTTTTTGACCAAAACGACCTGTTAATTATGTAAACAAACGAAAAATCAATAATTTCTCGGTTGGTTTATTTTCGTTGAAACGATAAACAGGAATTTTTATTTCCCTTTGCTAAAATTTCTCTCCATCAAAAAGGCGAGAGAAACGAATTAATTTGCCCGTAATTTTCCACATTGAATTTTTCATATAGCGCCTTTGTAATTAAATTTCCGAAAATATGTGTATGCTCTATCATTTTTATTCAACGTCACTTACGTAGATTTTATTAACCTATTTTGTACGCCAGTCAGCACACTAGCAGTTGATTGACACGGAACACCAACATATCAACGCATAAATCACTTCTCTCTGTAACCCATTGATCCTGGTACAGACTGTAACCAAAGCGCAAGAGACAGAATTCGTTTAAAATTTCAAACCCAAACTGACTTTCTTCTTATCCAACTTTCTTACAGAGTTTTTGTGTCGTTTTCTTTGAAATTCAACTTCTTTGTAGAGACAAAAATAGAGTTGTGTCTACTTAAGACAACTCTGTATGTGTATACTTAAAGAGCTTTTTATCTCTTGAAAATTTAATATAAAAATTTACTGTCGAATATTTAAAGCTGTTCACATAGGTCACTTATTCTTTTAATTTTAATGTACTGAAAGATTACCTAGATAAATAGGCACAATTTATATTGATGTCAAACTGTTTAAATGTCGACGAATTTGAGTAATGGAGTACGAGCAAAAACTATACGTTTATGTAAACAGTTTGTCAACAACCGATGCTAAATAGTAAAGAGCCCCTTTTTAGCTGTGTCAGTGTGTTGTTACGTTAAAATATGCGAAGTGGGTTTTATGCTTGTTATGTTCTGAATAATGTCCGCGTTGTTTTCGTTCGAGTTTTTCGAAAAGGGATTTAAAGGCTTTTAGAATACAACGCTCCAACGATTCTGTATGAGTGAATGCGTGCGTGTATGTATTCGAATGCCCTGCGTACCTAAACTCTTTTTCATTATTTAACATTGAACTTCAAACGCCCGAAATGCATGCACCCCCAAGCTTTGATATATTTGCTTTTCTGAAGCATACGTGCGTGTCATACCGTGTTGGAAAATTTTTCGCGCATAATAGGGAAATCAATGTTAAATGCTTAGCCGGCTGAAATCCAATCTACCAGTGTACATTTCAATAGAACGTCGCGATCAATTCTAATAAATTTAATTGATCTACTGGACCGCACGCCGCGATTTGTAGAGGTACAAAGTTATTTGTGTTAGGTATGAGGTACAAAATTATTTAGAAACTACAATTAATAGGTTTTTTGGGGATATTTCAAAAAAATGTGTGTATCGGTAGGTACAGTTTTGAAATAGCAACAAATCTTGTTAAAATAAGGAAAAATAAGGAAAAAATAATTCAATTTTCTTAAAATTACACCTCAGCTCAGTAATATGAGATGACATCTGTATGACAGGTTTGGCTATTGTTTAGCAGAAAGCGGTGGACTATTTTTTAGAGTTCTTTTATTTTCTATTTTAAAATAATCTTTAAGTTTATTTTTGGACTATTCTTTTTATTATTTTCTTAGAATTTACTTTCTTTTTCAAGCCATTGTGGCAAAAAGACATATCTACATAATTCTATTTTAATATTAGTGATAATTTTTCAATAAATTATCGTTTGAAAATTCTCATTTCTTTTTAATCAACTCAACGTTCACCCATCCGAACCCGTTTTGATACTGTCGAAGTGTCGAAACCGTCGAAATTATTTGATTTTTAATCTAACCAAGCCAAAGCGCGGTGTGAAGTCCAGTAGAACAATTAAATTTATTAGAATTGATCGCGACGTTCTATTGAAATGTACACTGGTAGATTGGATTTCAGCCGGCTAAGAATTTAACATTGATTTCCCTATTATGCGCGAAAAATTTTCCAACACGGTATATGGATGTTGTTGAATATGTAAATATTTATGTTACAGAATTTTTATTTTTTTCTAAATGCATTGATGCAATTTCAAATTAAGAATTATTTCACAGTTTGTTTGTTATCGAACATGTATTGCCTCACAAAAGAATCTAGTTATAGCCTTTCCAAAATCCATTAAATATTACAAAAAAATCCACTAATAAGCCTTCCCTATAGACTTCACCGATAAATCCGCAGTATTATACCTTTAATTATTTAAATTCCCCGTTGAACTGATTTTGGAAAAACTGTATCTTAAAACTCCCCAAACCGTTTATAAAAAGTTCAAAACAAGCTCACCTCATTTCGAAATCGTGCATCTCCTCCAACGTAAGATTATGCGCAACGTCCAGCAGCTGCTTCATGTTCTCCTCGCGTTTGAGGCGACCCTTGTTGGCGCCCTCCTGCACGTTCGACACGAAATCGCTCTCGTTCTTCAGCAGTATAGTCGACACGTTCGCGTGATCCAAACTGACCGAGGGCTGTTGGACGACTATCGTCGCCTGAGGCGTTTTCCTGGTGCCGCTGCCGCCGGCCGCGAAATGAGCCGGGTCCAGCGGATTCGTAGTCACGTTGATCGGCGACGTGCAGGTCTGCTCCAAGTGGGCGCCCACCTGTACGCGCGAAAACGGATCATCATTAATCGGCGATCTCGGCGATGAGTGAATGGGAAAGTTGGTTTGTACGAAAAAAAAACAGTAAATTATCTATTAGGAAACGCCACGCGTTAACTAATATCGATGAAGTCATGTAAGCTAGTATTGTGGATATAAAAGTTATTTAAAATGGTGAATTCAAAAAGCACACTTAACAGATTTTAATTAAAAATTAATTGATTAACTGTCACTCAATTTTGAGTTATAAATTATTTTAAAGTAATTGATTTTCTTTTTTTTTTTAATAGATGCATTTTGTGCAAATTTTCACAACAAACTGCACAATCTCGCAAAACTTTTCGTTCAAAAGTCATTTAATTTTCAAGAGAGAAACTTATAAAGTAATGTCTGGTTAAATAAATATCTAATAATTAATTTTCTCTTATACTTAGGTACGCTATACCTATAACTTCATAAAGTTTACAAAGTTGTTCAAAGGGCTAATCAAAATTTCAGGGGATATAGGCACCTGTATTTCTCGTTTGAAATTTGAAACGGACGTCAAATATTTTACAAGGCATACCCGTTGGAAAATACAATTCATTTTAATTAAAAATAATCGATCAAATGCACTGATTGGAATTTACGGGCTGCTACCTACCTATAATAACGAAAAATTTATATGCCTAGGTCTTCGCAACAACTGCCAAGTATTTCTCTATTTTATTTTCGTAATATCACGTATGGGTGTGTCACGATGAACGCGTGAGTGCAGCTAATAAGACATGTCTGAAACTGAATAAATAGAACTGGCTCGAGAAAATCTCATGGGGGATATTCCGCGATCCTCCTCCCATTCCGAAAAATCAACAAACGCAATCGATTCGTCATAATTAATTCAATAACGTTTATTAAAAGAAATAATTCGTACGCATAAAGGGTACATTGTTAAATCAATATAACAGTCATATTTGCAACATCCAAATCACACCCTTCCAAAATCTCTACACTAATTTCAACTTATTCATGCGACCGATGGGAAGCCCACTCCGCAAACATGCCTGCAAAACATACAGTTTCGGTCTGGTTTGTTTGGCGAATTTCGTTTCGGTTGTCGAAGGGTTAGCAAAGGGCGATCCGGTCGATGGCATGAGACCGAGGCGTCGTGGCGCTGACGTTTTCATTTCAATCCGTTCGACCTCCGAAGGTATGCGGAGCGTCGCCTTATGAACGAGCACGACCAACTTCTGAACGATCCTTTGAAGTCGGAGTAATGTGTCTCGTTCGAGGATCGGCGCGAAAACAAGTTTTAACAAGGAAAGTGATTATCTGTTTTTCGCATTGTAATGAACGTTGGGATCTTCGAAATTGACTGGGTTTATTGCTTCCTGGTTTTGATTAAGACGAATGGTACATTTCCAAGTAAAATTTTTTTGTATTTTGTTCAGGATACGTTTAAAAAATTGTTGGTATAATTGGATGTTTCGTGAACTTTTCGCGACCGAGTTTTCACGGTAAATTTAATTTTAATTAACGAATTCCTGGTTATTCGTTCTGTAATTGGCCAAAATACAAATAGTTTGTTATATTTATATCGGCAGGTCCATAACCCACAACTTCAATAATAGAAATTTATTTACAATATACGAATTTTCATTATTTGAAAACGACCACTTAACCAACAAAATCATTTGGAATTCCCATTATCTATAACAAACATGAAATGTTTCATCCGCTACATTTTATCCAATTACTACTAAAATTTCAATATACCTACTAGATACGAAAACTCATTCCAAAAATACCTACCTACATAAAAAAGTAAATAGGTACATCAGAAATTCAATCGGTACTCACCTCTCTTAGGCATTTGGTCAAGCACACGCTGCCTCTCTTCTCGCCCGAGACGCCCGTCGCGATGCCCAGCGAGTGCAAGGAGTTTTGCTCGTTTTGCTTGTGCCAATATCCGTCGCCCGTTTCGCTGAAGAAGTCCACCCTCAGGTCGGGCAGCGGGGGCGTGCGTCGCGACGACGACGCCGACGATATGGAGGAGCGCGTGCGGTACTTCGGCATCTGCCGGTCGTCGTAGGTGAACTTGTCCGTTTGCGTGTGGTGGTACTTGCTCGGCGAGCGCGTCCGTCTGCTGGATTTTTTATGCCTGAAATAATTATTATTCAGTATACCATGTGTCCAAGTTCGAGCGCTGCAATCAGTAGAAAGAGAGAATCAGTCGAAGTGTGGAGAGGCGCGACTTCGGCGCGATGAATCGGCGGACGAATGTAGCGCTCGACCTTGGACACATGGTATAGGTAGGATAGTCAAAGGAATTTTCGTATTGGAAAGGGTATCGACTGATACAGAATAATTTGAGATTTTCTGTGTAAATTTTATCAGTAAATATGTTTTTAATGTATGTTGGTAAACAACTTTCTGGAACAAAATAACAATCGGAAAATAAAAAAAATGGTTAATTCGAAGGGACGCATGCTTGTTTGCTTATCGATATTGCAAATTCTATATCTGTTTGTTGAAAAATATTTGTAATTGGTCAAAGATCTAATTTACCAATCCAAACAGTTCTTTCTTGATCCGCATCCAAAGCAAACATTTTAACGAAATGCGATCCCTTTTCTTAAAAGCATTAATTTCCAAATAATGTTACTAATGTTTTTTTGGCACAAAAACGATAAAGAAAATGCCGTATCGTTTTGCATAATGCGACATGCGCCAGCTGCATTTGAACAACACCTTAAGTGAGAGTCGTACAAAAATGTGCTTTTTTTTATAGACCTACCTACAAATATTTTATCGAAGGCGTAGAAGAAGAAGAAAAAAGAAGAAAATTACGAAACATTTGATAGCATAAATTTACCTATGCTTAGGTCTAGGCGAATCAGTTTCCTCCGGCGAAGAATTAACGTTCCTCTCAGCTCGTCTCTTCGGCGAAGTCTTCTCCATCTTCTGCTTATCCACCTCCAGCCTCTTCCTGAAACTCCTCCGGTGTTCCTTGGAGGCGTTCGCGTTGAAGTACCCGTCGCTCATCACCTCGATCTCGTCGAAATTCTGAGCCGCCTGCTTGTAGCTGTTCCGCCTGCGAGCGTCTATCCTCAAGGCCTCTATCTGCTCCTGCATCAGCGCGTCGACCGTCTTGGGTCGCTTCGGAGCCGTCTCCACCAGGAACGCGGTTTCCTCCGTTCTCGACTTAGGCGTAACGTCTTCCAAGAGGGCCGACGATTCCGCCTCGTTTATCTCGAAGGTGAACATCGTTTGGTTCTTGGCCGTCGGCGGCGTCTTTTCTCTCGCCGTCGCCGGCGTTTTCGGACTCAGCGGCATCGGCAATGCGGGATTGCACAACTTGGAGTTCTCGGCGATGTTGTCGCACGAGAAGAGATCCATCGGCTCGGGGTAGTCGAGACTCTCGTCGGTGCCATCAGTAGCCGTTACAGTTGTTACAATGGTATTCGAACTATCGGTACTGGTGTTTATCGTGGTCTCTGACGCCGTACTGCTACCCATCACTATTACTTTCGGCACTGGCTGGCTCTGTAACCAAGCATTTAGAGATAAGATTTGTTAGGAACGAGTTTCTCTGGGGGACATTTCAAACAAGAAATCGGACTGGCGGTTTTAAAACAGTACCTGTTGCTTGGCGGCGGAGGTTTTGGTGGCGTTCCGTCCGGATTTGAAGTGGAACCGCCGCAGAGCCGAGGTAGCTGTGGTGATGAGATCGTCGGGTGGTCGGGGGGACTTGGGGGGGCCCGACTGCGAGTTCACGGTCATCCTAGGACATGGGCTGGAAGGTGCGGAAGGGCAGTGGCTGTTCGATGATGGTGCCGCAGATGATGAAGTTGATGATGGTGATGGCGGGGGAGCGCCGTCGAAGCGTGACTGGTGATGGTAGAATTGGTGCTGGAAATAAACCAGTGCAATTTTTTAGGTTTCTAATAATTATATACAACGAATTTAGGTTATACAATAAAATATTCAGAAAAAGCCCAGACTTAGTAGGTAATTTGCCAATGCGTCTTATATAAGTTTGATACAAAGAGATTCATTTGTTTAGGAATGAGATTGCAGGCTGGGAATAAATTTAACTTTTCCAATAAAAATTAATCTTGATTTATAACCTTCCTAATTAAGAGTTCAATTAGGTACTCCCGATTCAAGGTGTAAAATGTGTTCGGAAAATATTCATTTAATTTATGCCTAATTATTCTTCATTAGCATCGTGCGAAAGCAACAAAAAGTAGGCATTTATTATGGGGCTTCAGTTGAAGCGAGCATTTTCCACGAAAAGAACTAATCAAAAAGGTTTTAGCGTCGCGCAAGACCGGTTTCGCATTTTCCCAGGAAAATAAATTGACGTTCGGGAGTTTTTCCGACGGCGAAAAGTTTCCCGGTATAATATGCCGGTCTATAATTATACGCCTATTTATAACAATATACAAATCGTGTTTTTGGAAAACTGTTATACACGATAACTCATACTACTTTTCGCAGTTTCCAATTCATAAATTACGTGTTTATTCAATAAACCCGTATGAAAGCAAATTAATGGGAATAATTTGCTTTTCCGAAGGTTAAAAAATATACCCGTAGACTTAATAAAAACGTATTGACAACAGTGTGAAAAATTTGATTTTCAATTTTTTGAGCTAAATTTGAATCTTAAGAATAATTTTAACTGCTATGTTTTTATAATTAATTATAGTGACTTCCGGGATATCAAAAAAAATGTTTATTCCTTTAAGCAATTTGAAATTTATTTTATTTATTTAGAGAATATTTGTAAAGATGTTTATCACAAATTTGTTTGTCTCGATAATTCAATTACTCAAGAAACTAATGTACCTAATCTATTATAATGTGAATAGAAAAAAATGTAATATATTTTCTAAAGGAAAATAAGTATAAAATATTAATGACATGCTCGTTATATTGAATCGACAATTTGTATACTGAAACGAATTGCTATCTCTTATCTTTAACATACACTTTAACATACAGCTAGTACACAAAAATACGTCAACCCTTGTTAGATCTATTTTTTAAAATTCAATTTCCGACCATTTTTGCATTATAATGCTTTTAAAGCTTCGTATTTTCCTGTCGGTATTCCAATATCGAAGTGCACAATTCCCAACGAACACCTGGACGAACGGCTGTCCCGACGGTGCGAACAACCGAGATAAATCGTGCTATTTTTCCGAGATTTCGACTAATATTAGATCGCCTTGTTGTATTCTATTCTATTTCAGATGTTACTATACAACTACTACGAATCGTTAAATCATGGCACGAAGCGATTTATCGCAGCGGGTTTTTCCTTAAAACTATTAAAACTCGCAACGAATCAGCGTTGATTTATTTGTTGTATAACATGTCTAACGACCGTTTAAAATGTGCATAAACATGTAATTTTTATTTATAGTTTTTTAAATGGAAAAATACATAATCATTATTTTTTCGATCCATTGTAAAGGTCTGTAGAGATTAGTATCTAACTAAAACAAAGAATTGTAAAAACATTAGGCTTTGTTCTTTTAATTAGAGTGCGACGTGAGTTCGTAGAATCGTTGTTTTTTTTCTCTAAAAGAGGCAACCTCTCTAAGCAATTGCAATTTAATATCGTGCGGCCTACTTTCCGAATAACGGTCGTAAAAATTAGAGCTAAACGCTTTTTCGCAGCAATTTTTTTTATTGCGCTCATCAAAGAAATGAAAATGGGGCTCTAACGCGGCATTCCTAATTCCGTCAGCGGAGTATTAAAAAGCTGCGTAAAGATTTTCCGGGTAGGAATCGAAGGGAAAATTGGATTAAAAAAGAGAAGGGTAATTTAGAATCTTAAATACCCATTATACGTATTATTCGATTAAAATTGATTTTTGCATTATAAGATTTATAATGATTAATGGACGAAGAAATAGAGGTAAAAGTTTAGTGGATTTTTCGTTGCTTATAAAAGAGAGTCCGTTAGCATCCGTTAGTTCTGTTAGTATTCATAACAATTCATTGTTATTTAATCTGCAAGACGCGTCCTATCTAGCAGACTCCCGTCTAGTCTGTTTTCAAGCGATAAAAATATTAATCAAAAGCAAAAAAAGCGGCAACGAACAGGTTGCGGTGAACTGGAGTGTGAAAATTCGGCAGAAGCCGTCTGTGGGTTGAATTTCCAGACCGATGAACCATTGCCAATGCGCCCCACAAAATATAATTAACTTCCTATACGTGATTTAATGTCCTTGTCTCGTCAAGCGAGAGTTCGGTCCGTCATCGGATAGGATCGCCAATTTCATTCCGTTCTAAAAATATTTGATTTTCAAATATACGCTCGAAACACGGGGGCTGACAGGCCTTTTTTACCGGCAAAGGAAAATGCCGGACGTTATACTATCAATTTGCTTCATCGGAATTTTTCTCACCTGAATTTTTAGCGTCTTTTCGTCTACGTGTTTCCATAATATTGATATTTTTCAATACTAGGTATATGTATGGTTTGCAAGAATGAACATAACTTTCCTCGAGCTATACTTATGATAGTGTTTTCTTAGAAGATCCAATATTATTTTTCTATATATTTTCTGTATTTTTATAAAACAATATTTCTAATATTTTGGTTGAATTCATCCCTCTTTTACATTATTATACAAAAAAATGCATGCAATACAAAGCAGAACAAACAATTCGGCTTTGATAATATCTTCGCCAGAATATTCCTGTTTATGTGCGTCAGCAACAAAGGGAGTTTACGATTACTGCTGACTCGCCTATACCGACACCCGCGCGAACACAATGTCGAGAAGTATCTTCCTGCATCTCGTTTTGGACGTTAACTGGATTTTAAGGATTTCCAGGAATATAAATTACTGTACAAACTGGGTGGTAATTTTGAAACAATGGTCCTGGCGGGGCGCGCAAAAAAGGTGAATTAAAAAATATACGCTACGCGCCAGAGGGAATTTAAAAAAAAATTCAAACATATATCAAGATACCTACTCTAGAAAAAAAATTACAGTAGGTATATGTGAAGAAATACAGTGAAGCTGCAACACGATAAAGGTGGATCCGCCCTTGGGCAAATTAACCTTCGCATTAATGTTTACATGTTTATAGCGCATGCAGTTGCAATTCCGGTGCCAATTCAGTTTGTAATTTACACCAATGAAAGGTATCAAATGATTGGTATCGAAATGGATCGGGGAAAGTAAGCTTGTAAGCGGCGATGCAATGCAGGATTCGACCTGGCCGTGGGCTGATCGACCTTCGGAATTAACATTTACACGTTTAGCGTCCGGAGTTGCAATTCCGATGAGATCCGGGGTAGAAGTATTCAAGTGGATTAATGAACGCATACAAAGTGATGAGATGAAACGACAGTGTACGGTAGAGGCGATCCTGCCCTTGGGAAACTTGACCTTTGAGGTTAATGTTTACTCGTTTAACGCCTGATGTTGTATTTCTGGTGGCAATTCGGCGTGCAGTTTACTCTAATAGGAGGTTTCAGTGATCTATGGAAGTCATTTTGGCGCAAATTCTTACGACGTACGAATTAATCTCACACATTGCAGCGTTGGCTTAACTCAGATATTCTTTATTAAAGAGTTTTACTTTTAGCTAACTTTATCGATCCGCTTTAACTTAAAAAATCGCCATTGAAATATACTGCTCCACAAAAGTTAAGGAAGTTCACAAATATTGAGATTAATTTAAAAGTTGCAGGTTTTTTGATCGCCAAAATTAGTATGAGTTGTAGAGGTAGGGGCAAAAAATCCACTCAGATATCTCCGATATCTCAGATATCTCCGATATCTCAGATATCTCAGATATCCACTCAGAGAGAAAACATTTAATTTCGCATATTTGAAAATTTGGTGACCAAAAAGTCTGTAACTTTTAAAATAATCGCAAAATTTGCGAACTTCCTTAACTTTTGTGGAGCAGTTTATATCAAACATGGTAACATTTGAGTCAAACAAAACACTAAACTCTCTATAAACAATTAATGACTAAGTCTAAGTAATGAAACACATACATTATACTCGAAGCATACCAAAACACATTCAATTATCCAAGTACTAACATTAGGTATCTGTGTTCAAACGTCGGGTTTGCGTTTCGGTTTCGGCTCATAATATCGAGACTCACCGTGCGGAGCGGACGGTTAATTCGGCCTACCGGAATATTGGGTGAAATTTCAAGTTTGCATTTACTAACAGGAACTTCGGCCGAACTTAACATTATAAATACATTCGATCGAACGCCGGATTATGTATCGCTTTATAGGAAAGTTTACGGTGCTTAAAGTTATAACATTGTGAAATTTAAATCAATAAGAGAGCGAATCAATTTTCCTTCTACCTTAGAAGATGTTTCAGAACACAGGAGTTCGAAACTTTTGAAGGTGATTCTTTAATGAGCCATATAAATAAATATTTTATAAAGTTTATCCATTATAGAGATAATTAATGTTACATAAGATAATTAAGTACCTACTCCCTATTTCGCATTATTTAGTTCACAAAGTTTATTTCGATCAGACGAGTAATCACGTAAAGATCTGAAATGTATCAAGATTAACATAAAGAAGAAAATGTGTCGGAAGAAATCATTGAAGGCCAGCTATAAATTTTCATAAAACAAAACTAACCTTTCGTTTATACGACACTTACTTTACTCATATCTACAATAATTATCAATTCTCCATTCAACAAACCAAACCGTGATAAACCTATCCAATTCGCATTGAAATTCCAAAGGTATTGTATTAATTCTCTCCTGGCACATCCCTTCCTAGGGGAATGTTTATATTAACATCAAGTATCGATATTTGAATAGGAATCCTTATCAAATACGTGATACCTAATAAGGGCGAACACAATTTGATTATTAACGGCATATTGAATAGGGTATTTCGAGAACAATTTAATTTTGCACAACTTGTTATTAAACTTGTTATTAAATTATTAAATATTAAGTCGTTGAACTATCTAATAAATCTCCGACGCTCAAAGTTTCAATATAAGAGCTACCCTTATGCTTGTAATATTGCAAGAGGATAACAATTTAGTATGTATTTTTTTTATCGAAATTTCTATACAGTTAGGTTTTTCTACGTGACGACTAGAGCGAATTGATTAGAGCAGTTTCGATCGAGCGTTTTATCCACATTTGTGGATCTTACAAAATCCGGGTCGAATAAATCACGTACGGATAGAAAAACCGGTGAAAAGTACGCCAACCGAAAATGTATTCATGAAATCGGGTAAGGGTTGGCCCGCTTAGACATCAAAGTGGCCGCGAGTAGATCGGAATTTGCGGATTTTGATATGGCGCCTTCGGAATATTCGCCATCGAATGGGTTCCCGACGCGACGTCTCGAGGAAAATTCACTCCGCGGGCTATGTTAGGGGATTAAAGACGGGAAACCCGAAGCGGCTTCTGTTTAGTGTATGCGGTAATAAAATTTACGTACTCATAGTGCTTACGGACAGTTTGTTTGTTTTGAATTTATTTTTTCTGCTTTCAGTCGTTGTGAATACACACCTCAAATATTTATACGAAAATAAGATTAGGGCTTAAGACCACTTTATACAGGAAAGATAGACCGTTAGGTCGAACCCCACGAAATTAAATAAACCTTTGCCCTTGGCGGTTTGCGGACAAAATCTTATTTATTCCGTAAACGGTAAAGCTCGCCTTATTTTCTCAAAAAGAGATCCAACAGATTATGTCAAAAGAATGCTAGAAATGTTTCTTATAAATATAAAAAGGGAACAAATAAATGGGTAGCAACAAAAACGAGTATAGCGTGAAGCGGGGAAATTGGAAATAACATTGTAACTGGAACGTTAACTTGGTTACAAAAGTGGTTATCAAATTGGTGAAACATAAGAACCTACTAAAACGAAGATTTAATTTGAACCGCTATACCCACAAAGATCGACATTAATTTTCCAGTTTCATTTGTCAATAAACCAACTAATAAACTTCGTTATTCATGCACTTCCTATTATCCAACTGTTTTGAACACCGACGGTTAATTTTGAAAACACTGCTGAAATAAAAAATGCGAACACCCAACGAAACAATCGAAATTAATTTCGTTAAAAAATTAGTCCACTGTCGGGTGCACGGCGCTCGTAAAAATTATCTTCCCATTCGGACCGTTTAATGTTCGGATGGAGACGCCATTAATAAAAGTCCCGGCAAGGATTAGGATTATTAATTTCGTAAACCGCCCAGCCTTTTGGCCTTCCGCGCTTCATGACCTCATAGGTGATCACTTGGCCGGTGCATAAATCACTTACTCCGCATGCAATAGGTATTAATAGTAATGCAGGCTTTTTCAATGATTTTTGGAAGCCTATGGTGCTGCTATTAATTTTTTTAATGTAACTTATTCATCAAAACACACGGAAAATTGTAGTTGTGGAATATTTACAAAATGTAGATGCCGGTTTCTTAAATTAATCTTAGATGTGTTATATTGGAAAAACATTAATAATTTTGTCAGAATACAATTATTAAGTACCTGGTAAGCCCATGGAAACGGTAATTCCCTGTGACATGTCGGCAATATTACAACATTGTAGTGTAAGGACGAGGAATTGTGGACCCGTAAATACGTGATAATCAATTTAGCCACACGCCGTGCTCTATATTATTACACAATCGAGTTATGCATAAAACAATGTCTACTAGTCTCGGAATTAATTCTACATTATATGTATGTAAACGGTATCAAGCGAACGTAGGTAGGTATTACGTATTTCAAAGCTGCTTCCATAATAGTGACATCAAAAGTATGTTTTTCATTAACTTTGTTTAGTATTAGTAGCCACGAGTTAAATATATTTTCGTATTTATAGTAAACGGTAAAATAATGTATGACTACTTACTAACTATTAACTTTCATTTTATACTTTCTGTACCACAATTTTCGATAAAGTTTAAATTTTAATTACATATCTCTTTAATTAAATTTCTGTGTATAGGTATAATGGAGTGTGTATAATTTCGATTTTCTCGCCCGTGCATTCCATGCATAAAAAATGAAACAAAAATAAATTTTTTGACAAAAAAACCAAGTGGTTATATTTTGGTATTTGGATTGCAGGATATACACGAATCTCACATTGGCGTAACGGCATTCTATTGATATATCATCACGAAAAATCTACATCGAATCGTGTCGTTTTATTCATGCGCGTAATAGGCTCGGACTGATTGAAAAATGAAAGTCGAGCATTTCCTTTGACGCGTTTTTCTCGTGCTTTTTCTGTGTTAAACAAACTGTTTTAGCATGCCACTTTAAAAATGATAATCCACGTCACGAAGTAAAGTAATTTTTTAAAGGGTACTTACCGCAATTGCCTTTTAAAAATTGTTATTTTTGTTAACAGCGTTTACTTAACGTTATGGTTTCTTTAAAGTTTAAATTTAATTTAATTTAAATTCGTTAAAATATTTTATAAATATGTATGTAGTGAGATATTAAATTTATTTATTGTACGCCTCGTTCTAAAATAAAAATGAGCAGGCAGTTATTATGAAAAATTGCGTTGATAAATTGTTAAAAATTTTCGTTTAACTGTAAACAATTCGGATTTTTTTCACCAGGATAAGAAAATACGAGCTCGTTTTCATCAAGTGCAAACAGCGCTTAATAACAATCACGTTCAGTCAAAAATGAAATATTTTCCTTTTCCCACACAAAAAGATTACAATCCTTGGCAGTGACATGTTTCGTACGAGTTTTTCTCTCTTTTCAGAAATAACCCAGCCGAGAGAAAAAGAATATTAAATAAAAAAAATTGCATTTCTGAAATCGCCACTCGTTAATAATTCTCGCGATTTTGGACATTTCTCTTTCCACCGTGAAAAAATTCAGACGTTTCAAATGAACGGGATGATCAATTTTAGTCTGGCTCGTTTTTTAAGGCAATTTTATTTTAATCGCATTTAAGTTAGTCTGTTTCTCGATTCAACATTCCGTATTTAAAATCAATTTATCCTCTCTGAATGATTTGCAATTTTAAATTTTACATAATTATTTCAGTCTAATCGCCACCGACTTTCGAGAGTCAAATGTCTCTTCCTTTTTCCACTTAAAATAGAGGTGGAAAACTCCTACGTAATTATAAGTTTCACTTCACTCTCTACACCTCGTGTCTTTACCATCAAAATTACTGTTATATTATACATATGCAAAAGAAGGCTTAAAAGCAGAGCTTGCATGGGTATAAATTTTGGTCGACTTAAAGTTTGAGCCAACTCAAAGTTGGTTGCACAAATTAGAAGTTATACCATATTTATTGCTATAAGTGATATAAATGTTTAATTTATTTAAGTTCCAAAAATATCTAATAATATTAAATCCAACAGAAATTGAAATCAAATAAATGCAGAACCGTCACTAATTGATTAGAAGAGCTAGTATTTTTTTTAACTTTTAATTCAATATTTACTTACTCACTAATTCGTTGAATTCAAAACTCCTATTTCACTTCAATTTTCTATTTCAGAGAACGCCCTTTTTAACTTTGAAGTTTCGCTTAATTATTTTAGCCGCATATCGCTTCAGAGTTTCGCGAACTAAATCCCTTTTCCCGATTTCCAACTAAAATAGGACGCTTAAAAGGCAATCCAATTATTATCAATTTTGCTTTACAATGTCCAGTCTTCAAATCTATACTAAAGCTACACTTACATATTAACCCGCGCAGTTTTACTTTAAAAGTCTGATGGAAATGAAAAAATATATCTAGCAAGAAAAGGGCTCAAAACCTAAATTTGTTTGCCAACAAACATTTTGTTGGCACTAAGAACCCTGCTAGAATATTATATGTAGATAATATTAAATACCCTTTACGTGAACGTTCATATAATCATCCTCATACTTAGAACCCTTGTAATAACCATAAAGCACAAACTTCGAGTTTAAATTTCCCGTATGATCGTCAGTAACTTTAATATGTAAATTCTCCGGAAATTTTCCGTGCACCCAAAACTTTTCCAGGCAGTCATCTTTCATTTGATGAAACATTGTCTCCGAATCGAATTCGCGCCGTGATGAAAAGGCGTTCTAATAGAAGGTAAATGGCATTGGTAATTGGCTAGAAGGGATGAGGGTCGAGCTATTAATTATACTTTGCTCCCGTATCGACTACATTCCATTTAAAACGAATACAAATTACTCGTTTTGACGACAGCAAGAGGTTTGAATAGACGTTTCAATCCCATTCGTATCTCAAAGATCCGATGTATTTTTTTATTAAACAACCCTCCCACGTAGTTTAATATGAAAGCAAATGAGCGTATAACTTGAGAATATTCAGACACGAAATGAATTTTCTAATATCATTCTAAGTGTCATAAATTGTTTTTTAAACCGTACAAAATGGCCGCGTATAATTTATTCATGCCTTATATTATATTAACTGAAGATTTTTAATACAACTCTATAATTGCATTCATCCCATTGTAAACAGGTCGTCTCCTTCAGGTTTTCTTTCGATTTTTGCACAGAGAAACCTAAGAAAACGCTACACAATAAAACGTCTAAACGGAATAAAGGACTTCTCTAAAAAGTTGTATTGTATACATCGAATCGGAGTTTCTTGATTTAATTTAAAGTTTCAGTCGATTTTATTTTCCTTTATTCACCTTTTTCTCCGCCTGAAATTCAAAGAATTTTTAACGGGAAAGTTCGTACATCTCGATTCATTTGTTAGGTATTTATCGAATAAAATATGTGCAGAGGGAGATCGAGGAACAGATCTAACTTCAGGACTGTCTTTTCTCATCTGGAAATAATAAAAAATAAACTTATTCCATGAATAATAATTGATTCCTTTTGATTTTTGCTGACAAATTTAATAACTTATCTAATACTTAATAATAAGTATTTGTTTTTTCTTATTTTCATTTCAACGCTCTTCTAAAGTTTAATCTGTTTCTCATGATACTCCCTATATATTCATTGTTATTTTAATATTCACATTTTCTCATAACCTCAGAGAATTAATGCCTTTCTTTGCATAGTAAAATTTACCCCTAAATCACGTTCTATGCAAATGTACCGCCTTAAAACTAACATCTAATTGATTTTGCGAAATTTGCAATTTAAATTGTTTAAATCAGCTCATCGAGATTTTGAAATTATTATATTATAACATTAAAATGTTAATGTTATATGAATTTTTAGTATAACCAGATGGTCTTAAATTTTAAAAGTACCTATTATTTTGTGGATTTTTCATGCGTTAAAGTACAATCTGAAATGGAAATTAATCAAGGAATCTAACTACCTTGTTTTACCTAATTCAATTTTTACTTAAATTTAAGCCTCTTTTAGCTTTACGATGTCGATAAAATTACTTCAACTTAACCATAAAATCGTAGTCGTTCTCAATTCCCGAAATAACGAAGGTAGGATTTCGAAAGCCATCAAAGTTGTGCACAAGTCTTAATTGATTTCTTAACTACAAGAAATCTCATTCGGTTTGCGGCAATATAGTCGTGGAATAATGTTAATTTTTTGAGACAATTATAATGACTCTGCATATCAATGTCGATGTAGGTATGCATCAAAGTACATCGTGAGATTTGCAATACAATTTAACGGTGTTCTTGATGCAGAACAATTCACAATAGAGCTCTTCTTTTCAGAAGCACTTGGGTTGCGAGCAATTTGACATTTCAGACGGTTTTCCCTAGCGTGTGTTTTCCGTAGGCAAACATCCTGAGTTTAGACTGAAATATAAAGCGATTCGAGTCTGCACGTTTTATTGAAGTTGCTTTCCGTTTTCGAATAGGGCTAAGTCGGGTCGTTAAAAATAAATTACTGGATTAATTAAAAGTTTTCGGTGGAATCTCGTCGGATTAAAAATTAAAAACTTCTTGTTTTTATTGTTGGTAAAGCGATTTTTTATCAGACTTCACTCGTTGTTTTTGTTGTCGGGTCAATAAATGTCAATTTGTGAAGATTTTAATAAAGATAGTAAGCCGTAAAAGTGTCGCCGTTAAATTGATTTGTATTTTAATAAAAAAATTATTAAGGTTTTATTCGAGCGACAAATAAATAACCGTGTGACCGGGTCGAGACGACTTTTATTTTTTTCCCGTATTTGACGTAAATTTACAGTCACTATAAAAAGCGGAAAAGATTAAGGCGATAAAATTAACGCTCACCAAAAGGATCTAATTAATTACGAAGCTGAGAGGCTCTTTGAACGGCAAATTTATTCATTGGCATACTTTTATTGTTCCTTTCTCTTTAAAACCTAATGCAAACCGTTTTTTGTGCCGCTTTTCTAGCGAATAACACTTTACCATTAACAACACAAGGAAAGTTTAAGCAAACGTCTAACTGAAAGTTTCAGTAGATGAAACATCCAGCCATCATCATTAAATAAGTCTTATTTGATTTGCTAATGAATGGAATGTGTATTTTAAACATGGTTCAACTTCTTGAATTTCTTGTACCTATATACATAGATATTATTCCAAAAATGTTATAAATTACCACACAAAACACCTTAATAAAGAATCGTACAAAGTCTTATCAAATGATAGAGCGGTTGATTCTTTATATGCCAGTTGAAAAACTGGCCATAGTTCCACAGTTCCACAGTGCCTGATGCAATATGTTTCATTGATATTAGTAGCACAAGAAGACTTTTATGTTCTAATTTTTTTGCAGAAACTTGCAATAAAAACAACTTTTTATAATCCCATATACTTAATACTAAAAACCTTTCAGCGAACGATTCGTCTCCTTAGGGAAATATTTAGTTCTTTGGCGCGGAACGGAATTTGATACTCGATAAAAGAGAAACGATCCGTAAAAGGAGATATTTAGGTCGAATTTGTAAAAAGGAATCTTGCATATTAATGCCGGGCGATAAATTTCGAAATGAAGTAGCGAAACGCCGCTATACCGTGTTGTAATACATTATCCGTAACGGAAATTATTATTGTAGCTCTAAAAAGGTATCGCGTGATCTTTGCTTCGTTAGCGGTCACACACGATCGCTCTGCGCTCTACCAAAGGGTGCAGAAAAGTTGATTAAATGTAATCGTTCCGGTTATGATGATAACTCTTTTAATTAAAGCCTCTTGATAATAATATTGCTAAAATGACCGGTTATGAGTGCACTTATTAGTTAGTAATTAACAAGTACGATAAGGTTATATTTTTGCCCAATTTGTTTTAAAACAACTGGACTTTTATATCTTTGTGTAATTTCTATTTTAAACATTTTGGTTATACCTCGTATATTTATCGATCGATCTCAAAAACAAGTTTAATTATATATTAATTATTTCTAGTCGTTCTTTAATTGACCATACGTACATGATTAATCTATACCAATATGAATAAATGAAATGATATGAATGAATTTGTGAAATATTTAATTAGGCATAGGTATTATATCTGCCATGTAATTACACATTTATTTTTAAACAATGCGCAAATGACTCCAACCAGCCTACAATGCTAATTAAATATGAAATTGATAATGATTGAGTGAAATATGAATTATTCAAATTGTTCATCAATTTAAGTAATTTACATATAAAATAGTTGTTTCGCTGAAAGAGTGATTGGAGTTACATATTTCACAAAATTAATTTGATTTGATTTTTATGCTTATCATAACTTATGCTTATGATAAGTACGGAATATTAAATATTAAGTATTGTAAGTATAATCATAACAATGTACCTATAATTTATTACTTACTATTCAACGATTATATTCGCGAGCAATGTTTTATAGCAGTAAATAAATGGAGTGGGTTGTCTTTAGGGGTTGCTTTCGTCAAGAAGCGATTGATATTTATTCCCACCCCGCATCGCTTTGCGTAATGTCAGCCGGCAACCCCGAGGAGCAGTCGCGTTGACATTTTATCTTTAGTCAATTAACTCGTCGGGGATTATAGGCTTATCCTGTTTTCGATCCGAGAAAATACACAAGAGCATCATTTTACGAAAGCTACTTTATTATCCTTTCAAAGGATCTAAATCAAATATACTGGATTTCATAACATTTCAGTTTAATATGGCTGTGTAGGTATATTGGCGTTTTATTGCAAATAAATGGTATAATAAACTGCGGGTGGATGATTTTCTATGAGATATGGCAGGAAATCTACTTAGAGGTCTATTTTTACAGGATGTTTAATGCATGTATTAAATTTTAATCATAAAAATTTTAAAAAATGGACTGCACCCTAAATTTAATTATTGTTAATGAAAACATGGAGTGCAAAATTTGAGTGCTATATTTCAAACGGTACCTTAATGAATAATTAATTTATTTCATATTTCTATTCATATAAGGCACGTGGCAAAATATTTGCTCGTGTCTTTCTTATACTATTTATGGGGTTGATACGAAAATAGATTAACATTATATTGATTGAAGGACAAACTCGAACTACCACGCTTCGGAAACAATGTGTCAACAAAGAATTAATAATTTATTGCGATCACCGGAAGCTCAAAGGAACGAACTGCAAATGGTGTTACACATTGATTGCTATATTGATTACCATATTGACTTTCCACAACAGTCAACATTATTAATTCAAACAAATTAAAATTAATAATTAAACGCACCTAAGAATAAATAGTCTCGAGAAAAGAATACCTAATCTCGAATGCAAGGAGAATGCAGAGGAGAGAGCAAGGAAGTGAGGAGTGCAAGGAAATCGGATAAGTTATTGATATTACCGGAGAATTTTGATCGACTGTTCTTATTCGAAATATCTGAAAGTGCCGAAAACTAACTACCCTTTCTGGCAACGTTACAATGTTATTTATCGCGTCGTTCGCAGGAAACGAATTCGCCAAGTAAAGTAGGCACGTATATAAAGTTAAACTTTATGCGAATTCGCTTCGGCTCGACAGCCAAAATAAAATATAAACTTCGGAAAAGGATTTATTGCTCGGTACTGGGAGTGTAATAAAACAAAATTTTATGCTATACACCGTCCTTAGTCTTAAACAACTCGAAAGTTGTTAGGGTGTGCTGTTCTTCATAAATTTAATTAGGCGGCTTAATTAGGTTAATGAGTTTTAATTAGGAAAGGGTGGATAGTTGATATAATTGGAGCAGGTGTGTTGTTTCGCAATAATAGAGTGACGTGAAAAAACTCGTGAATTTTCAATTTCCATTAAAAAATAATCATTCATAGTTAATTATTGCAGGATATAATCGACCACAAAACGAATGCAGAAAAGTTATATTATTCATCATGTAACACACAACAAAAGGATTCATTTTTGTGTATGCGTTTTCCCATTTCGATACAAACTCGTTTGCAAATGACTTTTTAATGAATATGGGCAAACAGTAAACCGCGCATTCACAAATGCCAATTCGAATCAAATAAAAAAAATAAATACAAAAACTAAAATGGATATTACTGATTCCCATAATGTCCAAGAATACTTACGTTTTGTTGAGGTCGGTGCGAGGGGGACGTTTGACTTTCAGGGGGTGTCGATCTCTGTCGCAGTCGGGCTAGGGCTGTTCTCAATCCCTCCGTTATAGGATTTCTCTCGACGTAGTCTCTGGAAGACAACGAAATTAGAATATTTACACGAGTGAAAAATTATTAATTTTACACAGAAAAGAAGTTGCAAAACATTTTTATACATACAATACACATGTGCATTTGTTTCTCCGCCTTTGGGGTATAGGGATAAATAGTTCGTTTTATTTTATGGGTATTAAATTGTTTAGAAACGCAGGGGGTTATTCATAATGGAAGTAACTATAACCTATAGAGTATTAAATACAGGTAAAAATAAGTCTATTTTTTAATTGTACATCTACCAAATCCTCTTCCTTGAAGTACAGTCATCCAAGTTTAGTTGGATCATATTAATTTCTGCGGAGAACAAATTTGTTTAGATAAAAATTGTTAATATTTTTTATTGCTTGCAATAAATTGCAAATGTGAAAACGCTCTAACTCTGGTTTAATACACGATCTTACTGAGTACATAACGTTTCTGCACTAGGCATCCAATATACCGGTTACTTTTTTGTCACTGTGTATACTATGTTATAAATTTTACAAATACCGCATAGGGATTTTTCACAAGTTCCTTAAATTTTATATCCAGGCGACATGCCGTTTACGTGACTTCTGGCCGGGAGAATATTTAACGTGCAAGAAAGTCCGAAACGTAGAGGGATTTATTTAGCGCCGATTTCGCTTTCCCCTCACGACCGGTATCGACGTTTCGATTTCAGACAGTGGAAGGAGCGCGGGTTCTTATCGAGTTTATGGAAACGGCGACGTGAAATAGAAAAATCTTGTAAAGTAAAAGGGTAGGATCGGAAGGACACGACGGCGACAAATTCGACTGTAATTGCAGTGTCGGCGGAATTCATGATTTCTGTCTGGATTGTCGGCTTGAATTTTTCGAGGTCCAGATGGTGTAACATTATGCCTGCAAATTTCAATTATTGATCTATGCAAAGAGGTCTACGGTTATGCATTAATTAAGCTATTTGCCCTAACAGTAATCAAATGTAAATTTGATTAATCCATAATTGGAGTACATTGTGCATACTATTGGTAAGTACTATACAAATATACGAGTATTCGACATAAAAAATTACACAAATCAATTGAGTTTATCGAATTTGTGCAGGTAAACGTTATTTACCTTTGTAATACTATTTAGAGTTGGAAGCATTGAGTGCACTAGATTGCAATAAAAATAAAATTGTAACAATTCCCCGCTCGAAATGAAAAGGCTTTTTGCTGCAATCCAATGAAATATGAATTACGCCCCCGACTATTCGCTAATACAATTATTGCTTTCATGTCGAAATTCGTCGTCATTCAATTACCTATAGCAAATGAAGTGAAATAGGAGTTTCATTGGAAAACTTAATTCATTTACATTACATTGTCATTTTTCCAATTTCGAGGCGTCGCTATAGATACGTATAATGCAAAAATGGAAGAATGTCCAAAGCGTCGAGCACTTCGTAAAGCTTTATCTAGTTATCTACTTTGAGTTGAATTCCAGGAACTGTAAAATCAGCAATGAAGCAGAATAGAGTACCTATACAATAGAATTACGGAGTAGCTGAGTAACAGAGCAACTTCTACCGCCTCGAAATTAAATAGGAGCCCATCTCTTTTGACGAGTCGACCGTTTTACAACTCCATGGAGTTGAGGTCTCTTTGTAAGGTTAATTTGTTTTTGTTGCGAACGGAATTGCCAATTTAGGGGAATTAATAATAAGAAGTAATGCCAACGTAGCTGTACAAATCAAAAATTATAAGAGCACGAAAATTTCTAAATTAAAGTTAATTAAGTTGGCCTGAATATATTAACAATTTCAAGTAAATGATTTCACTCGGAAAGTTATAAAAGGATTTTTGATCTACATGGTAGATATAATGATTATAATTTCCTTCGCGATTTCTCTACTATGCTTATAGCGACTATAATAAAGTTCATCTTATACTATAGTACTACAACGTTGTATACAATTTCTTGATATTCCGCATTTGATCTTCTTAATTCTGTCGAGAATCTTGTTAGGAAACTTTGAAGTAACTAAAACTTTATTAAGGTTAGTAATATTAAAGTTAATACCACTTTTTTAAGTAAACAAATTTCAATTATCCAAAAGGGCACGCAAGTTGTTTAGCTAAGGAATTTGTAATTAAAGTATACATAATAGGAATTTGTTGAAACGTGTTAATTAAAGCTACAAATCGCAGCAAATTAATTTGGGAAAATAAAGAACAGACGCATTTTAAATCAAACTGAAGGATTCCTTGGGAGGATGGACCAATTTCGAAGCATCCATAATATAATCCCTTCTATTTAATGGAAGCGGCGCCTTCGTCCCTTTTCTTATAGTCGCCCGAAAAAGGTTTTATAAATCCTTCGGAGTATCATTTCGACGCTAAATATATTCACTAAACTTCGAACGGTCGGAATTTAGATTAAACCCAAAATCTACCGGGGATGTTTTCGATTTTCGGGGTTGATTTTCGCTCATTTCCATATTGTTGTACTGGATATCTTCAGTTGTACTGTATATCTTCAGCTGTTCGAATGATTTACAGAATCACAAATGTTATCAGGAAATCAATTAGTAGAGTAGCCCATTCGAATACTTATACGTTTTGTACCGAGATAATGGAAACACCAGTTGTTAAAAGACCGCTCGTTCCTTTGGGACAACTTTATTCCTGTAGGCATCGTTTTATGTAACTCCTTAGAGAACCAAAAGCACGAACTAGACGAAAGTATATAGCATCATATTTCGCGAAAAATAGCGACTCTCGCTTTTATCGTGCTTTCAATATCAATGCGAACTAAATAAATTTCGAAAGAAGTACACCATAAAATAAAAGAACGATTTATTAAAAAAGCTGACACATGTACCTTCAATTCAATTATATAATCGGAAATTTCAAACTTTTCTCCGTTCTCCAGATATACAATTCATTAAGAATTCAACGTCTGTGCGTTCCCAACGGTGTAAAGTTTGGGGTTAAATGGTTTAATTTTCCACACAAGCAAGAGCATCGGCGCGATTCATATAATATAGCACAGGCGTGTTCCCGGAACGATTACCGGAATTTATTTTCGCACGAACATTACCCGGCTCGTTTGTTCGCCGGAAAACTTTTTCTGACGTACTTACATGCTCTAATAATTATTACAACGTATGAAATTTGTTACGTGGAAAAGTAACAAACGATTTTCCATTTTATGCGCACCGAGAATTCCGAACGGTAGTTTTAAATGAAAGTAAGCAATCGAAAAAGCTTTCGCATTCAACGTTACAATTCCAGTCACGCTAAGCCATTCAAGGACCCTTTAAGAGAAGAAATCGATGAATCGGTTGATTGACCGAAATCGTCGTATGTCAGCCGATTATCCTGGCTCCTTTTCAAGTATTCAATAAACGGTTGTAAAGAGGGTACACCTTGCACAATTTGTTCCTTTTTCGATGTGGAATTAATTTATTTGGAAGTCCTTAGAGCGATATTGAATATTTTCAATTTAGTTTTAAAGATTTCAATATCGTTATCCTCTTACGTGCTTCACAGGATATTTTTGTTCTTTTGAGACTGTGTTTTTCTTTATACGTATGAATATTTCCATTCTTTCCTCCTTTAAAAGCTCCTTCATATGGGGTTTTTTATGCCAAAAATAAATATATTTCAATATTCGGTTGAATATTGCGTTGAAAGTATCTACGTTTAATTAGAAAAAATAAGTGTACATATCTACTCGAATAAAAATCGATACTCCCAATTAATTAAAAAAGCTAATTAAAATTTCAAACAAATCAGGTATCTGGTTCACGTTTCATGCACGAGTTTTGCCTTCAAACAATGTAATTAAAAAAGTTAAAACGTGCGCTTTTAATCACAGTATAACCAGTACGTATCTAATTAAAAATATCAACTGCATTTTTCTGAATTTCCTAATTTATAAACAATATCACGTAGGGGTCAAACCCATTAAAACCCACAAACATGGATTATACGCCGATATATTGTGTATGGAAATAGTTATAACTGCCATATGTCGAATTGCATTAATAGCCGATGCCATTATATCCGTTTATAATCTAAAATAGTCCGAAATTATCATGGACTGAATGACTATGTGGAATGAATTTGTAGAGAAATCTAGGGAATATAGCTGTAGTCCGTTCGGCATACTTTAATCGTCGCCTGTTATGAATTATTTAGTAGATATAATATAATTGTAAGTTCAATGTTTGAAAAAATTTATTATAAATAACACCTATAGTGTTAATATATCGATTTCTATTCCCTGATCAATTACAAGAATTGGTGTCGGGGGTATATATAATATACGAATGGTTGCAAATAAATTATTTAAATCACTTCTGTAGAACCAACTCCTTTAACATGGTTTACAAATCAACGCGATTTTTAATATTTAATTAATTCTCGTCAGTGTATCAATTATTTTGTATCTACACACTTCGACATTATAAATACCCCTAGAGCTATACGTATTTGTTTTATCATCGCTTTGCTGTAATCGAATATGCAAAGCTAACAAATGTAGATAACAGTTATTTTTGTTTGGTTAGTTCAAAATATTGACACAAAAATTTCCGAAGCGAACGAACAGACGAATGCGGCGAAAACGCGCATTTCAAAAAAAAAATAATTAAAAGGAATTAAATTAAACGCTTCCTCACCCAGTTTGAACAACGATGAACTTTCTACCGTCATTTTGAGAGGAAGATAATTTCTTAATTTCAAATACTTCGTAGAACTTCGTTTTCGCGATGTGAATGCAGCACTCGCGATTGAGTTCGTATTCAAAAACGGCGCACTGTTATGAAGAAATAAATATTTTCCGGTCTGGTGAACTCGAGGAAACGAAAAGAAAAAAAAATTAAAGAGGGTGGTTTTCGTTACATGTATAGCCTGAAAGAGTCGTCGGAAAGTGAAGACTTAAAAAACCAGCGAAAAGAAGAAAAAACAGAGAGTCGAAAGTATGGCGAGCGTTCAAAACATCGTTCGTATGGCTTCCACGGTGGTCGGCGTGCTACTGAAAATCGGAAAATCGCGTTTGGGGAGGGACGTGGTAGAATCACTCGGCTTACATGCCGTCCAATGCGCAGTAGCGCATGTCAAGTAAAATCAGGAAAATCCTTACCGCAAGATCATCCCCAATTATTTAATACACCAGGTATTATACTTCTCTTTTGTTTCGGTTTTCTTATAGCCCAGCACTTTATAGTTGTCGGATCCCAAAATCTTATCTTTATCACCGAGTTTCTACCGTAATAAAATATATTTTCCAAATCTCTCTATATGCTACCTCCAATTTTTTATAGAATAATCCTTACATATACAATAAATAAAAACTTTCCTTTAATTATTTGAATTGATTAATTATTAGAGATTTATGTTTCGTGACTAAAAACTAACTTTTATGTATTTTCAACTGTTTCTACCATTTCATACTTGCATAAAGTTTTTCCTAAACCTCAGTTTTTCATTTAGAATTATACATTTCAGTACAAAAAATTTAAGCTTCACAACGGGAAGTATTCACCTTCGCCAGCACTTAAAATAAGAACTTGCACTCAAATCAGTATTTTTTACTGTACTTATTTAACTTCTCCCGGCATACATACATTCGACATCATTCGTCTCGTTGTCAATGTACCGAAAGGCTTTCAGTATTGCGAAAATACCAAACTCGAGCACCCATTTTCAGTATTACATTTTCACATCTCACGAGGTTTCCGCCCAATGATTTTTCTAGTCGTTAGAGAAACTCAATGTAAAGCTTTTCTCGTTACAACTTAATGAAAACTCCGCGATATAATTCGCACAAACGACATTTCCACCGGAGTTGCTTTGAACAACCCGACTTTATGCTGATTTCTTCCACACCACAATAACCTAAGTATCAATTAAGAAGCTGATATTACTTTGAATAGGTAATAATGAATTCAAAATTATTCTAATAAATACTAATTGTAAAGATATTGACTGTAAATAAGGCTTCAAGTGCTGGATTTGGATATTTAAATAACTCATGTTTCGATTAATTGAGTTAAAATTTTGGAGAAGCACACTTACGGTACTTTGGTTAAATACTTAATAGTTAAGTATTTACAAGTTTAATTTTTAAATAAATTCATTATAACTAAAATTTTATACAAAACATAAAATGTGAAACAAAATTTGGAAATATTTTTCTGATATTTTATCAAAACATAATACTTACTTGTTATTTATTCAATATAACGTATGAAAACCTATGTTAAATAATAGTTTCAAACGAATACATCTACCCAATCAATAGCAAATATTTACCTATTACTTTTGTTGAATTATTACATTTTTTGCTGTTGAGTTCATTCAACTATTTCGAATCATTACACCTACTACCAACAGGTCATTTTTAAAAAACTCTGTAGAAACCTTCCTAATAACGTATTCTGGGTAAAAACAGAATACAAAATGCTATTGCATATCGCATTGCATATCGCCTTGATTCGGCATGTATCGTTTAAATTGTTAACTACATTGGAGTTTCGTGTCGGATTAAAAATTAATCCGCGACGGCGGCGGCCGTCCCGCCAACGGTTACGGGGGCGGCCGACCGCCCTGTCTGCGGCTGCGCCCCCGCGATCGATTCCGACGACTCTTACGTTCTCTCGTCGAGACCGCTAACGAAAATGTCAATTTTTCGTCGGGGAAATTCTTCCGTGCATTGGGAAAATGTTGGATAACAGATCAGCACAGGTGTGGGTGAGTGTTTAGTGTAAATATTAGACGTGCATGTGATGCACCCCGATATTTCATTCGCTTCTATTCATTGTTATTTAATTGCCCTTTGTCAATGGTATAGGTATAGCTACCTGGATGTGTTTTTTATTGCATTTTACTAATTCACATGTACCAATATGCTATGCAGTATGGATTTTTCGATTAATGTTACTCGATTTTCTGTTTTTAATGTATTTTAATAGATATTGTATTCGTTTTTAATGATTGATTGCATCATAATTATGCGAGTGCATGTACTAATTGCATCATATCGGTAGTGTCGCTTGAATTTGTTATAAATGTAATTTCAACTGATTGATAATCTAGTAAAAGCACATTACGTTTTCCGTCATTGTCGTATCGATTTTTCGTCTAATAATAGTAACAACTTGTAGCTCCTATAAATTTTTGTTATGTGTTATTTCGAATGTTTTAGTACCAAATAATTACCTGATAATAGCTCAAATGTAATTAATTTTCTTGTTTTAACAAGGTAAGATTGGCTTAAGGCCAACTTAAATGAGACACTTGTAGCATTAGACATATTAGAGCTTAAAAACAGGAATAATTACTATATAAGAATATTTTACTTTTCTGTGGGTAAACATATCTGTCATTACAATTTTGCAGGCGAAAGAATGGTGCTGTAGGCGAGGCAGTAGAGTTTCATGACGAAAAAAAGTTCCGCTAAAAGACATATCGAAAGCGATTAGCAAGCATGGGTAGCACCTCGTCCAAATTCAAAAAGTACCTGCAAAACGGCGACGAATTCGCGGCGATGCAAATCTACCAAAGTTCACCGGAGTTGCGGAAGAATCTCGACCCCAACACCAGCTACGGCGACCACCACAACCACAACACGGCGTTGCATTACGCCGCCAAGCACGGTGAGCTGTTCACGCGCCGAGCTCGGTCAACGGCGCTCGATTAATCGCGCCCTTCTTCGTTTCAGGAATGAAGCATTTGCTGAGGACTTTTCTGAACGATTTGGGCGGCAATCCCAACAAGAAGAACGCCGTCAACGAGACGGTGCTGCACTCGGCTTGCCAGCTCAATCAAACGAAGAGCTTCAGCGCCCAGGAGAGGCGCGCCGCCTGCGTCCAGTTGCTGCTGTTCTGGAAAGGAGCTGTGCTGAACAACGGGACCAGGGAGAAGGTGGATTTGACTGCCCAAGATAAGGTAAAAAAACTATTGTATAAATTTATTGTTGTACGATGCATATTACTCTATGTATAGTCATCATCATCATTCAGCAATTTCTATTCAGACCATGTCAGAATATTGGTCTCTCCCAATTGTTTGCAGGTTTTTCTATCTTCAGTTTCCCTTTTCCATGTTCGAACTGTATACTTCTCTAGTTTCTGATTTCTTTATTCCAACTTATCCTAGAGCCGTTCATTGTGGCCTGTCTATCTCTATTTAAATTTCGTTACCTGTTTAATCACGTTTATGGCTTTCTAGAGATTTCAATACTTTTGTTCTTAGTTGTAAGGGAATTCTTTGATTTTTCACTACATAAGAAACATATCTGCCCATCCTATTCTTATACGATTGATAGAATAATTGTATGAAACTGATAGGAAGGCAATACTGCTCTTCATTGGGCGGCTCAAACCGGTTTGAAGAGGTGCGTAGAGCTGCTGTTAGCGCACGGATCGCCCTTTTTCGTAGAGAACAACGACAAAATGACACCATGCGATCTGGCGATGAGAGGCTCCCACCACGATATTGCCAGACTATTAGAAAGTAGGATGGTATTCGTGAGTACTTTCCTAAAATAGGAAACAACTCGTAGAACTTACGGTTTAATTTATTACCCTCCAGGCCGATTCATCGGATGTGACTAACGAAAACGAAATCATGCTGGAACAAGAAGTCTACAGCGGCCTAAGAAGTCAAGACCTGCAAGAAGCTAAAGACCAGTTATTGGTAGACACTTCGGATATGCTCAAGATACCACTATTCACGGCTGAAGCGCTTCTGAGGAACAATGGTGAATAAGTAGATATAAAAAGATAGTTGCAACGTTGGTTCTATTAATTTTTTATTAATATTGTTTTCAATTAAGAACTTTTTTCGTATTTCTCTTAATTCAGAATGGTCGAAAGAATTGTTATTGGAGGCCTGGATGAAGAATCCCGTAGAATGCTGTCAACTAGCCGGCGTCCAAGCCCCGACATCCCTCTTGAAAACCGGCAGTTCAATAGAGTCCAGCACCTCCACCGAATCGTACTCTATGGATGAAATGGACTTTCTGGTAATACTCTAGATATTATTTAAGTGACCGATTAATTTGTAAATTATTAGTGCGAAATCTGCATGTTTACCATCTCCAACTGGGATCAACCGGTGAAGACGTCCTGCAAACACATGTTCTGCAAAAGTTGCTGGAAGAGTTATCTGACGACCAAAATACAAGACGGCGATGCTCACCACATCTTGTGCCCGGCGTTTGAGTGCGATTTTTTAGTGCCCGTGGAACTGATAGAAAAAATAGTTACACCAGAAATGGCCAGGCGATACCTACAATTCGATATAAAGGTGCTTGTAGGTATTAATTTGGATTGGAAATTATAGTAAATTTATGCCTCGTACAGGCTTTTGTGGAAAGCAACAAGTGCATAAAATGGTGTCCTGTGCCGGACTGTGGGCGAGCAGTGAAACTTCCGGAAGCGGAACGAGCGACAATCAATGGCCAGGCAAGCGGAAACACCGCCAACAAAGTTTTACCAGTCACTTCCCATGCTGTGGACTGCGGCAATGCGCATTTCTTTTGTTGGGAATGCTTAGGTGGGTTTTTTCAAATTATAAATGCATCAATAAATTCATCCAAATCGATTTCATCCCAGTTACTCCATTTATACGAATTCTCTATAATTTCTCCTTCAAATAGTTGAAGCATTACAGAGCTCTTTAGACGTGAAACTCCAAACGAGCGTTAAATTGAAAATTACATTTTCCTGCGACACATGTGAATATCACGCGTCCTATTAAAGAGAGAAACAACTACATAACTTGTCATTTTCCCGAATGTGGGAGAATTTTATGCGTATATGCGGCGAATAGATGCAAGGGAAAATAGAGAAATTGAAATTTAAATGAACTGCCAACTGGAATATTAGCAAAACTCGTTAACCGCAATAGCAACCGACTATATATGTGTACATTTCGACGAATATTTCGCCCTAACGCGTTCCGAATTTTCATTTTAACAAATTTATTTTAATTGGATATATGCCCTAAATTGCAGGAGAAGCGCACGCTCCGTGCGGTTGCAAACAATGGCAGGAATGGCAAATGCAAATCAGCGAAGTCAAACCAGAAGAATTGAAAGCCTCTTGTAGTGGAACTGAAGATGCTGCCAATTGCCTGTGGTTAGTGACTAATTCGAAGCCTTGTCCCAGTTGCAAAAGCCCCATTCAGAAGAACGAAGGATGCAATCATATGAAGTGTTCCAAGGTAATTGTATAATCGCAAACAACATTTATTCTTTAATATTATCGGTTGCTTCAGTGCAAATACGACTTCTGCTGGGTGTGCCAAGAATCGTGGAAACGACACAGTTCTGCCACCGGCGGTTACTTCAGGTGCAATCGGTTCGAAGCGGTGAGCAAAGCCGACGAGAAACAAGGAAGCCTGATCATCGAAGCGTTGGATAGAAATAATCAAATGCAAGAGATGTCCCGTTTCCTTCACTTTTACACTAGGTTTAAAAACCACGAAAACAGCCGAAAACTGGAAGAGATTCTTCTGAACTCTGTCAAGCAGAAAATGGAAGTACTGGCCAGTAGTTTAGGCCAAAGCAAAGGGGATGGTAACTAAACACGATGCTGTCTGCTGTAACTATTTCAATTTTTATTTTTTCGTAGAAGTTACTGATAAAAGCACAAAATTTATAGAAGATGGAGTTCGGGAACTATTAAAGGCTAGAAGAGTCCTCTGCGGTTCCTACGTTTACGGCTTCTACCTTGAAGACGACGGTATCAACAAAACGATTTTCGAATTTATGCAGGTATTTTTAAAACTTCCTCGATCTAAATAAGCAATTTTAAATATATCTTGTTGTAGAATGAGCTAGAAGAAGTTACCGAAAATTTGAGCGAAATGATCGCCAGACCGTACTTACGCACACCGAAAGCTGTGATAATTCAGACGTCTGCTCTGGTGCGTCGAAAAAGACACGAATTCGTACGAGCAGTGGAACAAGGTCTGATACCCCCGGAAACGCCGCCTATGCAAAGGAAAAGAAAGAAGAAGTACATTGATGTATGTAATCTATTTCTAATTCGAGAAGTACCATATAATAAATTCACTACTTTACAGTCGGATTTATCCCAGACGTGTACTTGGTTAAAAGACTGCGAATGGCCTGAATATGATACAGACGAAGAGACTGACATGGGGGTAGCCCATAAGACTTTTTGCACATGCAAAAGAACGAAGCAGGAAGAACAAAACAACATTTGTAGTACTAATTGCAACAGTAAGTTTTTGTAACTATCTACTAGACTAGTCCAAAAATAATTTCAAATTATATTTTAATTTTCCTGCAGAATCCCATTACAATATGGAATTAATAATAGCACTAGAAATGTCTCGACTTCAAATGATTGAAGACAGAATGAAGCAAGCTCAAGCCAACCAACCAACAATCACACCAGATCCCAGCTCTAACAACAGTACGGAGAGCTCATCCGACGAACAGTTAAAGCTAGCTATACAATTGAGCCTTCAAGAATCAACAGCTGCTATCAGCAAACACCTACAAGAAAAAGAACGAGCTAGTTTCGAAATGACCTTAGCAAGTATAAGTCCAGTCGAGAAAATCACTATGGAAAAAACCAAAGCCGAAATAACAGTAGACTATTTTTTAAAGTCGCTGACGAGCGAAAATCTAGACATAAGACATTTAGATAAACGAAGCGAAGAAGCCAAGAAGGTGGAAATAACTCTGCCGTGCAAAGGGAATGAGGACGGTACGTTCCACATATCTGAAATTCACGAAAACGGTGAGTATTGTCATTAATTAAGCTATTAACGTGCTGATGATTGATATCAAATCAGGATATGCCTTCGAAGACACTGACGAATACGAAAGCGACGTCCGTCTGAAGCGCTCCCATTCCACGGGGGATTTGTGCGTACGCAGAAGCGGTCGCGGTAACGGCAGGATCCAACCCAACTGCGACGAGCCCCGCTACCACCTGGATTCAGACCACAGTAGCCAGCACGAGGATAAGCCAGAAGATGCCGTTAGGAGATTGATGGCCCAACCGTCAGTGCAGGCCAGAACAAAGCAATTTATGCTGTTGAGCACCAGCTACCCAGAGGAAGATGATTACCCAGAGGAAGACGGCTATCAGGAGCATAGCTCTGTGGACGACACCACCATGTCCGATTCAATTATAGCGGATCAAGAGATTTGTGGAATTTTGAGTTCCACTACTGACGATGATATTGGTAAGAGTAGCTAATTGATTCATTTAAAAATGTTGGGTTATCTACATTTACGCGCCATTGCAGGTAGTAAGACTTTTGCTGACGAGACCAAAAAGACTGAAGAAGTAGCCAAATCGAGTGAGTACGGCAAGAAGCCGACGCCTAACCCCTTGTCTTCGTTGAAAGAAAAATTGTGTTCAGCTCATTTGCCTAAAACCAATCATTCGTCTAAAGTAGCGATCAATAAGAACATAGGACTAATTGGTGAGAACAAAGTTCGCAAAATGGACGATGAAAAACTGCGTCGATCCGAAAACGGCGACGAAGCGAAAGTCGTGATAATAAGCGAATGTAAAAGTGAGAAGCAAAGTCCTAAGAAGCATCACAAAAGTTGCAGGAAGGCCATCTTCTCTAGATCGACTGGATTCCTTGTGGAAGAACAAAAGAAAGCCAGCAAAGGTACTTCGATTTAATAGTGTTTTCCAGTAATTTCATTAATTCATTTCAGGTGCTTCTTCGAAACTTCGCATCCAAATTTGTGATAATCCTTTGAAACGCACAGACCAGTATTTAGAAACTGACAGCTCCAACGAGTACGAAAGCGAAACTGGCATCCCCAAGTCCCCGACACTTTTCATCTCGGGCGTATCGATATCCCGCACTCCAGAACCTAAACATCCACCTTTAAGTCTCATTCAAAACGGCAGGCCCTCTCGATCCTCTAGGTAAGTGGGTCTCTTAAATTACGCCTTATTTACAATGATCGAATTTTAACCAGTTTCAGCATCCCGCTACCCCTAACGTCCTGTTCACTCAGCATATCGAGCACTAGCCTCAACAATTGCTCCTCGCTGCCGCCCGAGCTCTGCTTCACGACGGCGATCAAAATAAGCTCGCCCGTTTCATCTTCGTCTAATCTTCAAACGCCCAACGTGAGCCCTTCCAGATCCGCCGCGGAGGATGGGAAACTCAAGAGCGCCACCGAATCGGAGAGAGATCGGGAATTGTTCAGGTATAAAGCATCGCAGGTGGTGGTCTTGTTTTCCTTATCTCTTTTAGATTTCCTAGATCGTCGACGGACGGTGCTCTGAGTTCTGTTCTTCACGTTCAGGAGTCGAATCTTAGCTCGGACGACTTCCACGAGGCGCTTTTCCTCCTGGAGAGGTCGCCGAAGACCAGAGATTCGAAACGGAGGAAAAAGTCCAAGAAACGGGAAAAGGAAGAGAAGAAAGAAGATCAAAGTTCTATTTTGTAAATAAACGTTGCTGGGGTATTAGGATAAATGGTCATTTTTGATAGAAGTTTGGAGTATAAAATTTTCTGTCTATATACCTATGGCTTGAATTTTTCAGCTACAGAACATCCACCATTTAGAAGATTCTTCATTCATCCATTTTTTCGTTTTCTTCCTATACTTCACCAGCATTTGTTGCCAGACATTAATGGACTAATTCTTCGGTTTTTTATACCGTACATTTCCGTGCATCTATAATTTCGACCTTTATCAAAAATGCGAACTTATCTCTCTTAAAAAGACTGTCTAACTGTTAGTGATATGTTTTAAAATAAAAATAAATTCTACACGAGACCGTGAATTTGTGATAAACGTTGTGGAAAACATTGTGACCAAAAACCGTAAATTTGTATAAACATAAAAGAATAGCTAAATATTATTTAGGTAATTTATACAGCAATTATCAGACTGATTTTCTGAAAAATAATAGTGCGTTGACTTCTTAACGCGAGTAATGAACATTTTGTTATCGTAAGAGTTTATTTGTCACTTCATAATTGCACTTTATTCAACAAGAACTTCACATTCATAGTTGATTGAGTAACAACTGTTGTTAATTTTCTTCTCATATATCTAGGCACTACATGCTAACATCAGTAGCACAAAATTCCATTATAATCTGTACAAGACTTAAGGATTTTTTAGGTTATATTATTTTGTTAATTGCTGTATAAGATGTGCAACCGCTTTTTAATATATGTCCAAATCTAATTTTCTTATTGAATTATCAATTACCTTATTGTACACATAATGATATCACATCAGTATTATTTCAATATTATGTACCCACCTATACATATGTAAGTAAATATCCTTTAAAAAACAAACGCTGTATCAAAAAACACAAAACACAGAATAGAAAGCAGATGTTTCATTATTCAAACAAAAGCGACTCGTTCAGAAATAAACTAATACTAAGTTCATCTATAAAACAAAAAAAAATACATTTCAGTTAGAATGGAACTCTGGAAGTTCATCATATAATCGACTAAAAAAATCATTTACAATTTTTACCTTTTCTATTTTTTGATGAATAAATATGGAAATGTCTGTTACCTGTTCAAAATACTCGCAATTAAGAGAAGGAAGATCTCAATTTTCAAGCTTGTAAGTCTGAAAATATTTACAATAAATCCAAATTAAATATACTCACAATGTATAAGACAAGTAGAACGTGATACATATTATTATATTCACGAAGTGATATGACTTTATATAAAAAATATTATTTGTAGTTTTTAGTTTTTATATGATTGTATGTATATACCTATGTAACGTGTATCTACTTCAGAAATTGTATAGACATTATTAAAATTATAATGGTAGTTATCGAAACTAACCCTTTCATGCTGTCGAAGCGATAGTATATTAGTTATTTAGAGGGTGTACTGAAACAAACCACGAACAATTCTTTGAATGGGCTAACTGAATATACAGGGCAATTGCGCCAGCGGGCGAAATTGATCGATGAAGTGAAGGTATCTACTGAAATCGTCATAAAGGTTTAAGATATATTTCTGTGATGTATTTAATAAAGAAACGTTCCGCAAATTGGTGTCGTTTAATTTAAAACTATACATTTTATTATGTTACGTATCTAAATACTATACACATTCGACAATAAATTATGTTTTCGAAGCTTAATTAGCAGTTCAACACGAAGGCAATCGTTGTTTGCTAATTAAGATTCACAAAAATTATAATTACCTAAAACATTTAAAGTTAGGTATATTGCTGAATGCAAAAATATGACTGATTTATTTTGTATATACGAGTAGATAGGTTAATAGTAATTTAAATGGGTATTTACAACATTTATCCACGATTTTACATCTAAACAAAGCATTATTATTACTTAGTTTCAAAATGATTGCCTTAGGTTTAACACTTTTTATTTACAATATTCAACTATAGAAACTTAAAAAGTACACACAAATAAGCAATAAATTAATAACATAAATTTTTACCTATTTTCGTTCTACCGGTAAAAATTTTAAGTAAGGAGAGCACTTATTAAAAAAACTTTATAATGGCAATTAAAATTATGACTAATAGTAAATTCTCCGTCTAATCATACAAGCTCTAACTCTAATATCTAAAGTTTACGTTTTCTTCGTTTCTCCCATTAAAAGAGTTCCAGTTCTACATCGGGAAATGTTGAAGGCTGATACATTTCCTTCATGAGACGTTCTCTCTAAGATGCAGCTTAATTAATTACCTACAACATTTTTACACGTACAACCAATGCTTTGCTTTGAATCTTCTGGCTAGCTTCGTTCTTCGAATTTCCTCGTGCTCCTCGACTGGTGAAATGCTTAGAGCCAATTTCTGCAATTGAATAAATTCATATTTTACGTTCGAATGATACTTATTTTGTGTATTGTTTTTACCTCCATGCAGGTTCCTTTCGTTTTAAATATTTGAATTATTGCGAAAAGTGGTATCATTAATATCGACGACAGAGTCAGCCCCCATCCGACCCATTCCGCCCAAGGAGGATATAAATATTCGTTATACTGCAGAGGTTGATGATGGAAAAGCCCGAACATAACAACGCACTGAAATGCAATAACACCAACTGTTTAAATAAATCCTAATAGTAGTAATAGTGGAGTTCTTACAATAATAAAAGAAGGGCTAATAAATTTCCAACAAATCCTCCAATAGAGTCCAGGTTTCATTCCTAGCATTGCCTCCACGTCTTCTGAAAATTTGTCTAATCCTGTAAAAAATGTATTTTGTGAATAAGTGTGAATATGATTTTGATAGACAAGGTGCTTGCTTACCGTAAAACCAAGATACTGCTACAGCTTCAAATATAGCAGAACATAGTAAGGACACTCCCGCAGAATACGTATCGAATAAATGAAACATGTATATACCACCCTAAAAAAACAACTGATATTATTATGATCAATTATTTTAATTATTTCTTCGACATTAAGTATTTTTGTCGACGAATGTTTAACTTACCGGAGTAACATTAATAAGAGCCACACAAAACGAGCAAATAATAATACCTAAGGTGAATATTTCTCTGGAATACTTTTTGTTTTTAAAAAAACTCGAAAATTCATCCATTAATCCTGTTATAACACACTCCAATCCACCCATCTGCAAGAACAAATATAGTAAACTTTAAAATACTTGAAATAATAACAAAATATTTATCTTAATTCATAAGTAAAATAAAATCATACAATATAATGTATCAGATAATTCTTGTAGATAACAATAACGTTCCGATGAAAATAATCTCCATGGAATTTATAATATCCGGGTGATTTTCACCCAGAATGAAATACAAGAAATTGATTGATCCGAAAAGGTAATAAAAGGGGTCGTGCGTGCTCGACTGGTTAGGCAAACATATTTCGGAAAGGATAATGAACAATCAGGGGGGTTTCAATAAACGAAAACGAATTTTCCTGCGGCTTTTAAATAAAATTCAACCCCTTCATACTGTCACTTTCAGGTCGCATCGTTTTTTTTTTCTTCCACTTTAAACCGCTAGTTAACGGCAGAGGTGATTCATTGTACAACTCGGTTTTAAATTATGCGGGAAAACGTGTAAAGAAAGAAAAATATCCACAACGATCACATTCGAATATATGGTTTGGGCAGGTGAACTTACCGCGGAATCTACTCCTAACATAATCAGCATGAAGAAGAATAAAATGGACCATAGTTGAGAAGCCGGCAACGTTGCGACTGCTTCTGGATAAACCTGAAAAACTAATCCTGGACCTAAAATTGAAAATAAAACTCAATGAACTTCTCCTTTAAATCTCGTATTAAAAGTACCTTCCGCCGCAACAGTACTGATATGAACGCCTTGTTTGTACGACATGTATCCAAGATAAGTAAAAATTACAAATCCAGAGAAGAAACTGGTGAAACAATTAATTATGGTTGTTATGATACAATCCCTATAAAACAATAAAGGTTTTTAATAAATTTCGGTAAATACAATACAACTTCCAACCTATAGCAATTATTGTGAAAAGTGTTGTAACTCGCGTAAGACAGGTGAACTCCGAATCCTGCTCCTACTGAGTAAAATATTTGCACGGCAGCGTCCATCCAAACCTAAACAAATTTAGCAGAATACAATATGTTTTATTAAAATTATTTAATATTTGATAATGGTACCTGTGTCTCGGCTAATTTCGATAATTCAGGCTGCAAGTAATATGATATGCCTGTCAATGCTCCGGGTAACATTAAGCCTCTTATCAATAGTATTGTCAACACCACATAAGGCATAGTTGCTGTTACCCAAACTACTTTACCTAAAAGAGCAATTACGATTCGTATAAAATGGATAATAAATTGCATCAAAGTTTTATTACCTGTTGATTTAACTCCTTTGAATAAGGATATGTATAATAAAAAGTAAATAGCCACGAGACACAAGACCAATTGCCACTTGGGTGCTCCCATTGCGTGTAAGCCGTCACTCCCTTGCATCTCCAAAACAGCTCGACTGAAATAACGAAATATTCCCAAATAAACTGGAAACGTTATACGAGTAGTAATTCAAACTTACTTGAAAAATTCGGAAGCTGGTGTATGCCTTGTTCTGGATGTCTCGTTGATCATCGACGCATTTAGTAATTTTTGGCTATTATTCGTATTCATGCTGTCCCAACATTTATCTGTATTCCAGGTGTTGTTGCAGTGAATCCAAGGCAGAGCTGAGCTAAGGCTGGACCCTATGAAGTACAATGCCCAGGCTGAAATTAAATAAATAAACTAATAGAGGCTTACCGAAACACTTTAAGTTGAAATTAAACTTACCGAGAATGACGTTGTAATAAAACGAAACGTAAAATGAAACTAAGACAGCACAAAATCCAACACCTGAAATGTAAAAAAACAAATCAATTCTGAAATAGTTTCAATGATAATTTGAGTGGTATCACCTTTGAATAAAGGGCATATTCTCCACAAACTGATAGGACCTTGTCTATAAAATTGGCCCAATATAAGTTCCATGTAAAATAATGGCATAGCTCCGAACACTAACATTAATGTGTAAGGTATTAAAAAAGCACCTAGAATTTAAAATATTTCCAATTAATTAATCACTAAGTATAATAATCAAATATATTGGAAAGGAAAATGTTCTTTTTTACCAAAATCTTAAATTTTTCAAATTTTTCTATCTTGGGCTATCGTATCGTCCGGTAATTAACTCACTCGCGCTGTAATCACCATTTTAAAAATAAACTAAGCATTATAGCTCTCGAATATTCCTCCATAAAGTAAAGAAATGTTAAGAAAGTGCGGTTATTTTTTATGTCCGATCAAATTTATACGAGTCGAACTTGGATTTCAATTTCACGCGAGAGAAATTAATATTCGAAAGTTTACAGGGTGGCTATTCGAATTCAAATTTCCCTAACTTCTCCGATTCGCATTGCAGCGATATTTTGAAAACTTTTCGATGATTTTGAAAGGAAATATTCAAACATTCAATAAACGCCACTGATAACAGAACATATTGAATATTCAATATACCTGAGGAGTAGGTGTAGGATATGTGAGGAATATATGATGCATGATAGAAAATTTTATTTTCACGTAAATATGCCTCTTCCTATGATATATTTAAGCAATAGCGTTTCAATTGCACTAATAGTTCAGTATATAAGGTTGAATATACGAGGTTAATTTAATATTTACCTATGGTATTTTTCATAACCCATAGGAGAAATTAAATTAAATCAGACTTTCTTTTTTTTCCTTTTCAAATATACCCTTTTGTCGCCCAACCTTGTCCTTTGCGAAGCGTAAAAAGGAGATCAAAAGAGCCGGTAGTTAAACTATTAATTAAGAGATTATGGCTTATTGCTTACCTCCGGTCGGGACGCTTCCATAGATTAGAGAAAGGAGACCCAGACCGTCTGCCAGATCAACAGAGAATAAACCGATCGCTTTATGGATAATAAAAAAATTTCTGAAGTTTCGTCGATCGCAGACTGGGGAATTTCCAGTAAAGGATAAGGCTTAATAGAATTCTGGTATCCAAGTAGGAATATTCGGACTTTGATAATTCCAAAAATTATGCTTTATTATAATCAAAATTAGTAAGCATCGATTCATAAATTTTAGATAAAACTTCCACATAAGCAAAACGAATTCGATGTGTTAATATTGGTGTAAAACAGAGAGGTTAACGAATGAGAAATTTCAGCAGAAGAGGCAAATTACACTCACCTCCACCGTTTCTGTAACATAAATACGGAAACCTCCAAACATTGGCCAAGTCCACGGCAAATCCTATAATAGACAACAAAAAATCTGTGTTGGATCCCCACGTTTCTCTGTTATCATCAGGAGCGCCAGTTATTGAGTCAGGATCTACGTCAGCCGCTTGACTGGAGCTCGTGGACAATACGAAGGATTCGTGTTCGTCTTCTTCAACTTGTACATGAAGATCTTCTGTGAAAATAATCACCTCAACAATCGAAAATGTTGTACATATATAAATACAACATAATATAATCTACAATGTAATATCTACTGATGATATACGACAATATAAATAATTGAGGAATGTTATTTTCCGTTTAGGAAATAAATAGGTTTACTGTTTCTAATAATACTAAATCAAATGTAGTGAAAATTTTTATTGAGTTCGTTGGCAATATACTACCTAAACTTCAAAGGCTCCGATTCAGGACTTTTCTTTACCTATCGCCTGGAAATTTTATTGGGAAAATCTCCATACCTTTGAAAATACAACAAACACTAGATAAACTTAATTTAGAGAAATATAAAATTTGACACCTATTATCGGCACAAAGAGAAAGAAAACCAGAAAATTATTTAAATGAAATAATTACCTATGTTTAATTTAAAAATATCGATACTTACTCTTCCTTAATGTACAGCTTATTTCTGAATTCGACGAATAATATTGATTTTTCGAGTTGCCTTTTCCTGAAATAAAATGCAAAACTAAATATATTGTATAATATATAAGTTATTTACACAAATACATCCATATATTATTTAAAAAATCGGTAACCTATATATAAACATATTTTATATCTTTCCACGATCAATTCACGAACGAAAACGTCCCCTCAATTTTTTTACCACCTTTTCCTCTCTTACGAAAGAAAAAACCGTCGGAGACCTTCTGTAAAACTTCATTCGGAATGTCCTCAATCACGAATCGGTCCAAGGAATTCCTTAATTGAGAATTTCTCTTTTCTAAACTTTAATATTCCTATATATTTTATCTCGGCTCCTATTCCAAGCTCTCCCCAATTCCCGACCTTTCGTCCGAAATAAAAAATAGCCGAACTACTTCACCGTGTCGCAGTGAAACAAGAAATAAGGTACTCCCCTCGGGGAGAATTAGAAAATTATTATTTGTTATTTTCATATTTCCATCCATCGACCCGCAGGAATAAAAGCGTGCAGGCTGGGACAGTTATCCGGATTAAGGACGGATGGGACGGAGGCAGACTGGAAGAGAATGAGCAGCCGTTTGCCGATTCCTTGCAGGTACAGTTATTGAAATACCATCGAGGACTAGGTGGTGACACCGCCAGCCCGATATTCATTTACATGTAATTGGTCGAAGATTGCGAGCGTCGATCGGCTGCAGGGACGGCGGCGCGACGTCCAATAATCGTAAAAAATACCGATACCCATATCGTTAATTAAAAAAAACCTAAATAATTTAAGAAATATCGGCGAAAAGAGGGTAGAAAATTTGAAAGAATTTAATTCAGGTGGAAAAATTAAATGAGGTTAAATGAGCACTAAACGAATATTTAGTATGTTACATACTACATTAAAAAATTTAATGTTAAAAATATTTTAAAATAATGCGTATTTTGTGGTGTAAATGGCCAGTTTTTGAAACATACCTACATATTGTGAAATAATTAATTCTTTATAGGTTACAAAAACTTTAAAGGTTCAATTTTAATATTTGAATTTTGAATATATCGTAGACCTTAGATTTAGTAATGAAATCTTTGAAAACTAATATTTCTGTAAAAAAATTTGTTACCTAATTTTGAGTGAAACTGCCAAATATTCTATGGAAACGTTTGCTCGATTTGTTGGTAGAGATTTTTTGAGTAAATACGCTTTGGCAAAAGCTCTCTTCTCTTTACTTTTCATGTTTTTCACCGTTTATTTAACTTTTTTATCTCTATTGCGGTTACATATTCGTTTACGGTTTAGCGGGGAAATATTTCTGCTTTTTATCAGCCTTGTTTATATTAATACCTAAGTAATTAGCATCCCGTAAATTGGCATTTAGTAATCATCCGTTACATATCAAAAGGTTTCAAATAAAACGAATATTTTTTAATACGCTTGTGTAAGATTCTGTTGATTCCAATACGCTATTATACGAACAAAACGACATTTGATACTAACTTAACGACAGAATTTATTTCGCGCAAACGACCAAGGATAAGGACGTGGAGGATAAGGACGAGATAGGTATTAAGACGTCCTGCGATCCGGAGAGCCTCCCCGCGCCCGGCTTTCTCTCAATTACGGGGCGAAATTCCACGAAACAGGTCCGACTGCACATTACTGCATACCAGAACACCAATATCAAGGAGATATTTCCTTTTCTCGCGCAATCACGATGGTCTTTCGAAAAGTGTACGCACATCGTGCATTCGATGGAAAAATGACCATCGATGAACCATCCGATCTCGAGGTCCTAACAATTCGATGAATTTATCGAGGATATTTTTTATATTTATTGAGCTTCGCTTGTTCGAAATATTTTGATTGCTCGTGGTAAATAAGCAAGAGCTTGAAGCAAACCTTATCAACCAGTTTTTTAATTAAAATTAACCCTGACGACAAACCGAATGCGCGATCTCGTGGCAATTAAAAACAGTTTACTCATAGCATACCCTCTGGTACCAACAATTAAAACGTTAATTCGACGCGCTAATCATTTTCCATCTTAATTTAGCTCGAAGGTAGAGGTGTATAGCGCTAAATTATGCCTATCCGTCTCGAATATTGTTCATTTCGATGCCATTAAGATGTTGAACACCAGGTAGCAACTTAAGATGAAACATTACTGCATAGGTAGATGAAAGGGAAATTGTATATGAAGCTGGATAAATGTAAAAGAAGAGAAAATACACAATAGATTGATTGATGTTAGCATAAAAAACTAAACAAGTTATAACGGTTACAAATTTTAAATAATTTAAGGAATCAATAAAAATATGTAGTTAATACTCGAATATTTAAAAGTTAAGCTAGCAAAGACTGTAGTAGACAATTCTAGACAATTTGATTACAATATACGTAGATTCAAATAATCAAAGAACCATAGGATTATAAAACTGTTTAATACAAAAACCGCTGCTTACTGAATAGAATTGATTAAATTGTTACCTGAAACTTGTGGTGTACTATTGGAAGATCCATACCCATCATCCATAGTAGAAGTAGAAGCTTTCTTACTGTGTCCATTCTGATTGAGGCTCTGCTCTTCGTTGGAGGTTTTTATCGTATCGGAACTGCCGAAGTCCTTTCTGGCGCTTTGGTCGCCCTTCTCGGGGCTCTTGGAGGCGTCCAGCAGCGCCTCGAGGGAGTCCTGGATGTCGGGGCTCTTCAGCTTCTTGGACTTGTCGTCGGGGAAGGCGAATTTGCTGGCCCGGGCCAGCTCGCCGTGCCTCATCAGACGCTTCAAAGGCAGATTCTCGTAGACGTGCGACGACATTTTTCCGCGTGAACTACTCATCTTCGACAGCAACTCATCACTCGGCGCGGCACGGCGCACATGCGAGAGGAGTTTCGAATTCGCGACGGATTGCTGGTGGAAAAAATATATTTTTTTCTTTGGAGTTTTTCGGGTTGCGTTTGGATGAGACGGTGATCGCGAACTAAGCGAAGAACTCGGTGCGAGGGAAAATCGACGTTCGACAGGATCCTACGTATATCCTGCGGACGGTCGCGCTCTCCTGCTTTACTCCTTTTATAATCCTTTCCGGCGGTTTTTTTTTTCGCTTTTTTCATTGACGTGCATTAAGGAATTACTAGTGTTAATGCGTTCAGTGATAAAATAGTCTTCTTTGATGCGTCTATCTCTATACGTTTAGTTTTCACTTTGATGCTAAATTTTCAATAATATTGCAGTCAATTGAAATTTCGTGCCTTTGATTTTCTTTTTTAATTTTGCCTCATGGTAGGCACTCCTTTATCTATGACATTGAAAAATTAAATGAAATGATGGGAAATGTACCCAATATTTTAATTGATCTGTAGGTCATTTAAATATTTGCATTTATTCTAAAATGAGTTCATATTCACCGTGAGTGCACTTCTTTTAAAATACACGGAATTTAAAAAAATCATTGTTTTTTTTCGAAGAGGCCATCTGAGGACACATTTATTTTTTGCACATTATTTTTAATGAATCAATTTAAATTAATAAGCACAACTGGAGTCGTTTTGTAATAAAATTATTTTTATTAAGTTTTTTTAAACAATTACTTGCTTTCATTATAAAATTTTCCGGTGATTTTTCATACACCTAGTTAAAATTAATAAAAATAATAAATTAATTAATAAAAAATTAAACTTTGAATTTTTTGAAAAATTTCCAAATTTTTTTGTTGCTTTCTTCATAGTATATTATTACTAATTACTTATGCCAATTACATAAATTAGAAAGAGGTTTTCAGAAATAAAAATATTGTTCTAGGCAACACTTTATACCTAAAAATTTTTGCCTACCAACGCCATCTCTTAGAGAAGTTGTGACTGTATTTCTTAAGTTGACAAATAGCACACTGTAATCTTCTAACTCAAGGTGTCTGTAATAATACGATAATTTCCACACAGAGGGCCACAACTATTGAAGAATACAGGGTGTCCTAAATTAAAAAAAAATCATGATATTTATTTACAGGTAATCAATTTTTATTTATATTTTTAACGTTTTTACAAAAAATTAACACACATAATACACTCGCTTTTACTTTACAATTAATTTAATTAAATATGTATGTACAATTCTGTCCGGATTTTTGAATTTAGCTACCTAACAAATAACAGATTTCTCACTCGTTTCCTTCCGTAAGGAACCCACGGATGATTTATAGGAATATTCTCGTTTTTTCTCTTCTTTAACATATCGAGTTAACATACACATTGTAAGCCATCAATCGTAAGCCATATAATTTTAATTCTTCTCAGCACCATCAAACCGTAACTGAAATATTAGTAATCACCGTGCTAAGAGCTACTTTAATAATTTTATATTGAATTCCATTTAAACCACCAGTATAACAAAACGTAGGTCTACCAGCTTCACTGTCCTTATCTAGAAGTACCAACGAATATTGTAATTGTGAAAAAAAATGTCTTACAAATTAGGTTGGGAATAATTTAAAAGTCCTATACTAGGTATACTACTGACCACATTATTCGTTCGTTTTTGCACGTGATCGAAAACTGAATTTCCGTATTTCACAGTATTACTCATTGCTCCGAACAATCCTTTCATGAGCCTCGTGGAGGATCCTTCGTAGGTCTTGTCGCTCGCGTTGATAACGATCAAGTATTTCAACAGAATTTCATTGAAGACGTCCGGATTTTCCTGATGGGGGAAATGCTCGACCCCGTCGACTATCTTCAAATCGAACTTTTCGCAAAACTCCGTTGACTTCACGATGCCTTCCAGCTTCACCAACTTATCCTTGCCGCCCGTGATGAGGAACACCGAAGAAGCGACTCTCTCCGAATCCTGTTGTATTCTAATAAAAGGAAGATTCCTGTAATAATTAATCGGCCCCGTCCAGTCCTCTCGCCTGGAGAAAGAGTATTTGTAGGCCTCCAAATAAACATCGTTGGGATGCAAGTGTTTGTGGTACTGGTTGATGATTTTGACGTCTTCTTTGAGCGCGTCTATTTCCGGTAAATAAGGCATTTGAACGAAATTCAACCATTGGTAAAGGTAGCACCCGTCGTTGGTGAGATTCTGCCAGTAGACATTTGGATGCGGGCATGAAATCGATATGAACTTGGTCACCAAATGGGGATACTGATGGACCAAATACCAGCCGATCAAAGCTCCGAGATCGTGACCGATCACTATGCATTCCGCTGCCCCCAAAGCGTGAACGAATTCCGCGATTTCCTTGAGGATCGTATCAATTTTATAATTAGTCCTCCACGCTGGTTTATCGGAGTCCCCGAAACCCTTAAGATCCAACGCCGCTACTCTGAAATGTTGACTCAATATCGGTATTTGAAATCTGAAACTCAACCAACAGTCCGGAAAACCGTGCAATAGAAGGACTAAAGGCTGGTCTTTGGGGCCTGATTCTACGTAGTGGAATTTAACACCCTAAAAAGAATTATATTGTATTAATTTGGGTACACCAGCAACAATGAAAAATAAATAGGTAGGTATGTAGATATTATTTACGAACGTAATTGTAACAAAAAATAATACAAATAAGTTAAATAATTAACGAGTTTATGTACAACAAATTAATTAATACTCGTATATCTTCAGAATTGAATCATCTTGTGTTTATTATGTAGATAATAATTATTCCATCCAGACTGTTGTCATTTATTCACGAGATGTAATGAGGGCAAAAGAACAAGGCGAAAAGGTGTATGTCCTTATAAAAATATTTTAATGGCAAAGTCCAGCAGACATTGTAAGTTTCCTAGTAATTCCAATTCTATTTGAAGGACATCAAAAAATAACAAATTTATCGATATTAATTTTGATTGATGCTTAAAAGATGATATTCTGATGGTAAATTTGCATGAGAGGTTGATGTCGGTAATAAATAAAAGCCTCTACTTGGCTTTAAAAGTAGTCAGAAAGGACCAAACAATAAAGTAGGTAAAAAATTATTATTCTCAATTAAATATGTTGCTTATACACCTTAGTGCATTTCATTTTGCAATATGGTCATTTCTATGAGTTGAACAAAGAAAGATTAATAAAATATCACTCTTTCTTTTTCCTTTATAAGTGTCTAATAGAAGTTGTCTTTGCACCCATAGGGTTGCACCCATAGCCTATATTGCAAACTAAAACTGTATGTAGCTTTATGGTCAACATTTCCAGACAAAAAAATCCTAATCAACGAAGTATACTCTTATTTAATACGAATGCTACTGAATTTATGATGTAAATAGTACTATCCACTAATCAATGCAATTGCGGTTTATATGGAAGGTTTGTACTCTCGTTGATTGTGGTCGTTCAGAAATTATTTAGCGCCCTTATTAACATAATAAACCCAATTCTAATTTAACTTATTTTAACCCAAATAATCTCGGAATCAAAACAAACGCTATTTAAGTCTCCCAACCAACCGAATCGATAAAAACACACCGAAAATAAAACTGACCTTCAATTTGACGTACTTGTGTTGCCCTAAGTATGAGTCCAATAGACAAGAGGGCGGACTATCACGCAATTGAAGACTGTTGCTTCTTTTCGATTTCCACAAACGGTTCATCAGCTTCTTGCAGAGTATCCACATGCCGAAGACGATGGACAACACGTGAATTTTGATGGAATCCCATGCGGAGATCGACTGAATGCATTCGGCCATAATAAAATTGTGTGTTTTACACGTTGTTTACTTGGCCTTACTTTTCACACGATTCGATGTACGTTGGGATGTATCGTCGTTAAACATGCTAAGAAATTTTAAAGATTTTGTTGGTTATCAAGGCGATAGTACAGAAAACAGAACCGTACTTAATTATTTCGTTCGGTTAATCTGTCGAAAATACTAGATATAAACAGTTTGATAAAATAAATCTCTAATTAAATTGTTTTATTGTATAAAATTATCATTTCGGTTTTAAAGACTATCTATAGCTGCTATTTTCTGTTACTTCCGTAAACACTAATTATACGACAAATAATACGTTGAAATTGAGATCAAGTGAAATAGATCGAATCAAATTTTGATAGCAAATGAGCTGGGTCCGGTATTGTTTCGAAAAGGTGATACGAGCGAAGCGACCAGAGGTCAGGACTATTGAGAAGCCTTTCGTTTTATCACTATACTTAATTATTTAGATACTATACAGTGAGTAGGGACGTGGTTCGAGTAAAATAATGTCACCAATGTTTTGTTACGTTATAAATTCACCTTAAGATAGTGTAATTTTGATAAGATTGTAAAATTTTGTTTACACGTCCATTTTCTACAGCTCATTTATTGATAACAAGAAAATAATAAACAATTTCAATTTGTTCCTATATTATTCATATTAATTAGTAGGTATCTAAGCAAATGTATCAGTTTTTTATTATAGTTTTTTACTTTTACGTGTATTAACGCAAACATATTTAATTCGACATCAGGAATGCACATTTTGAAAAGTTAACAAGATGTATTCTTGTATTATTAACTTCCATATTAACATACTCTTCCATGATGCAACGTTGAAACCAAACCTCCCTTAACGAACACACATGTGGCTACCCTCTTGCACCAATTCAACTTACCGATTCACGAAAATCACCCTCTTAACTTCGCCCGTCAAGAGCACTTCCGCTACGCCCCTGGACGGAATAATCCCAAGTCGCCCCTTTCGACAAAAGCAGGAGACACAATACAGGAGGGAGCTTTTCATTTGGCAACAACAATACATCGTCTCGTTGATTCTGATTGGCTACACCGCCATCACGGATTCGGAAACAAAAGAAAAATACACGCTGTCGCGGTATAGTCGTAGATTAGAAACATTCTCGCATTCGGGTGTCATAACTTCCTTTATACAATGTGTAGAAGATAATTAAAAGGAAACACTATATCGATTTTTCATTCTGGAAGATATTGGATTCATCGGCAATCCAGGATGTCTGTAATTAACATTTCATTCTCTGTGTTAACTCCGTCTTTAGCACTTTTATTTGGCTTCAAACTATTGATCCTGCATTTATTAGCGTTTTATTATCATTTATTTTAACTTTTATTATTTAATCTCCTTACATATTTAATTATATCTTTATTATTTACTTAATTTTAAACCAGATCCTCTTAGGTAAATAGTTCTATCATTTTCGATCTTTTTACTTCATCGCTTTTTTACTCTTGTTTCAAATCAATAGATAAGTATTTATCCACCCACCTACACAACAATTTTATCGCCTGCTCTGGTCGATGTTATCGAAATCTTAGTATAAATAGCCTTGTATTTCAACAAATTATTATTAATATGTATCTAGAAATCGTCCGGCGCTGGTTAATCCCGAAGCTAAATAGCCCCCCATGGATATTATAACTTATCACTTATCAGACTGGTTAAGCAGGCCATTAGGGATTAAATTCGAACGTGTATCGTGTTTTAATGCACTTTGAAAAGGTGTGGTTTTCCTATCAATCTGTAATCGATGTTAAACTGTCAGTCCGATCCTATTAAGTCTACAAGAGAACCACCTCAGCGATACCATCGCCAGCTTAATGGTTGCCTTAATTTTTCAATATCTCAGTGATAGATAAGGATCGTTTAAACACGTATTTTACATTATATTTATACAGTTGTGCAACTTTAGTTGTACTTATACTAGTATGTTGAGTTGCCATTTAACACATTAAATCTCCGAAGAGGATTTATCCACTACAACATAATCTATTCAAATAAAATATTCACTGGTTACCTATCGATCAACAAATTTCTTCCGTTGCATTATAATCTTCTTATTCGTTTAAAATTTCGAAACTGAAATATCTAGCACAAATGAAACGGTGTCAGCGTACCTAACAGCATCTGTATCATATCTTTCATCTATATCGTCGACCACAAAAACATTCATCGATACAATTCGAACATTAAGCATTGAAAAGTTGCATTTTGTATATGAAACTCGATACGCTGGGCGTACAGGTACTCGGGGTTCAAGACGCAATCCCATTATTTAATTTAAATGTAATTCCCAGCTGCCCTTTCAAAGAATTATCCCCAATGCGAGCCATGTAATTCGATTCCGAGATAAATGTAACGTTGTAAGTGTCTCGCATAAAGGGTCGGTTGAACCCATATATTTTTCGGAAATATGTATTAGTTAAATCTTCGGTTACTGGACGATATTTTCATGGTGTTTAAGTAAACTAATTCCAGAATTTAACTAAAGATTTCACAATATGTAAGGTCAGTTTAAATAGAAAATAAAAGGTTTGTTTCAATAACAAACAATCATCAATTAGTAAAAGTGAATCAATGAGTAAAAAAAATATTTAAAAATACTATGTACCTACTAGGTACTATGTAAACTATGTATTGGTATACTCTTTTACGAGCGGGATGACACGATAAAAACGGTCGTCATGACTACCGAATAAATATATATCCTCCTTTCTTTTGTTCGATTTCTACAATCGAAAGCGGTGGGAGCCATATCAAGAGGGTTATTTTGCGCCGAACACGAAATGGAAATGGGCCTGTCATGAACAATATAATTTGATATCATCACATTGTTCTCTCGACGCTCTGCTTTGAATACGGAATTTTGCATTCTACTTTTGGACGTTAATTAATTTCTTTTAGATAAGAACGGGGATATAGCTAGAAAATTCGTTGAGATGCAGGAAATTTTTTCGAAAATCCCAAAACAAAGTATTGATTAATGCATTACCAAAGTATCGGGGTCATAAAACAATGTTACCTGTAGCAAAATATGAAAATATTTATAAATTTATCATGTGTACATTTAGGAATTAAATATGAAACAAAATATCTTGTAAATGGCCGCCACGGCTTTGCTGGCACAAGCGTAAACTTTTGATGAAATTTTTAATAGCATTGTTGTATACATGTGGCGGTATTTTATTGATGATAGAGCATCTAATTTCGGCTTTCAACGCTTCGGTGGTCGCGGGAATGTTGGCATAAACCTGGGACTACAAGTATCCCCACAGCCAGAAGTCCAAAGGTGCTAAATCACAAAAACGTGGCGGCCAATTCTGGTCACCAAACCGGGAAATGGCCCAGCCGGGAGTAATGTTTAACAATTAGGGCGCGTTTATGTTCCATATCCAGATCCAATGATCCATATTTACTAACTCCCAACTGTCAACTTTCGATCTGTCATGTTATAATCACGTGTCATTATGACTGTCAAACATGACAGCCAATTCAAATCTTGCGATCTTATTGAAACACCCTTTAAAAAGCACCAGAATATTTGGAAGAAACGACATATCTACTAGACTAGGAGATGTTAGAAGAAGAAACATGGACTAAAGTATATTAGGAATAAGTTAGATTGTTGCAAATGAATCCAAGTATTCATTTTATTCATTAACACTTTTTTAGAACTTTAAATTATTAAATAAACTTTAAATATTTATATAAAAACTTATAAACTAGAACCAGGACTTTTTTACATCACTAAGTATTTGATTTGAACTTCCACAATAAGTATATAATAGTTTTCTATATACCTACTATAGCAAAAGATGCACGTTCTCACTACGTTTAGGTATATTTAGCTCATTATAGCATTATAGTAGTTCAATGGATTGCATCTACTGTAACAAGAGTAAATCATCCAGCACGCCTATGGCATATCATACAATAATTCCCACATCTAGTCCGTATCGTTAATATCGAACAAAAGCGACCTTTTCCACGGGCGCCATAAGGGCGCTTATCCAGCCGACGACTCCGGGAGATACGCCAAGGGACGCCGCATTTCATTCTCTATTCTCCTGGCTCAATTTTGTGTACGTCATCGAGAAACGTGACTCAACTATGAATGTAATCCGAAAGGAAATTGTTTTATGGCAGCTGGCGGCCATGCTGCTCTTCGGGAACGCTTCTCATTTACATTTCGCTCGGTGAGGGGGATTTTCCCGACGAGATTTAGGTGTCGGTTCAAAAGAAAATTAATTAGTTTTCACAGCTACATTTTTATGGTCATTATTAAATGATACAAAATGCAAATCATCTGTAAGATATTTTAAAAATATATAATAGACCCGGAAAAATACGACTTTTACCTCGCCAAAATAATTTAATGTGTTTAAATTTCTGTTGATATAAAGACATTCTCGTACCGTTCATAAACTCCCATATGAGATATTTTATCTAAAAATTCCATAAATTGGCAAGTTATTTACTTTTAGTTAATTTAAATGTTCATATGAAGCCATTTTATGATATTGTAAAATTGGTTTTAGTTGTATTGTATGAAGATATTCATTATTGATCTCAAACATTAACCGTTTATCTACACATATGTATCAAAATAATTAATGGAATAAAATCGAACCGAATGCGAAATAATACACACAAACTCGTCGTTGGCAAATCGGCGAAAACATTGAAAAATTAAATAGGAAGCAACGCGGTAAAAAATCGACAAAACAGAATAAAAATCAAAAATAAGCGAAGCGCGGCAACGCAACTCGTTTTCGTCCATTTCCCTCCCTCATCAGCAGATTGAAATTGTCCGGAATTTTATCGTTCGTTTTCACAATAGGGGTGTATTATCATTTAGCGCGGATTTATCGACATTTCGCAAATTTGTCCTCGATGTCTGTTTGGACGAATTGATTTGGATACCAATTACACTAAAGTTTGCTCGCACAGTGTATATACCTACATATAGTTCAAAATTCGAACGCCGAAACACCAGCAATAATTAAAAGTTCGTTCATTATATTCGAAATCTAAACTTCCAGCCCAACATCAACGTCGTTCGTTTAATAACCAAACAACATAAAGTTAAGTTGAAGCGCAATAGAACAGAAGAGGCTGCCGTTTAGAGTGGAAAAGTCGGCCGATAGAGTGGAGATTCATCAAACGGATGATCGGCACGTTTCGAGAGGCTCTTCATGTAGTCGAAAGTACCGGCGGAGTGTTCGCGAAAAGCAACCCTCCATCGGGAAAACGGGGGAGTCGAAATCCGGCGGCCGACGGTTTTTGGGTGGCGTTGCATCGCGAATGATTGACACGAAACGAGACGGGCCAAATCCAGCGTAGCTGGAGAGCCATTGGAATTATGCGGGTTCGTTTCAAAACGAATGTTTCAAATGTTGAATATAAAATTAAAATTGTGTTAATGAATTCGCTGTTTCTGCATTATACAGTGCATTTGAATAAGCTGTAGAAGTACTTTTACAATAAAAAAGTGCAAGCGCAAATTCTTGACGTTGTTTTAAAAAGGTTTTCAGTGCAGGATAGAGTAGATTACCAGTAGACAATAGAGTAGTTTGGGAAATCCCCGGGAATTAGTGCAGTATGCAAGTAACAAAAATATATCTGGTAAATTCATGATATGCTGATGGGATGGTATTCCATATAGTATTCCATATTATTTATACCAAAGAAAAAACTGTTCCTCGACTGCAGTTTTGGCATCTCCATTGTCGCTTCCATTAGGCCTTGCCCGGTGGGTCGTGAGTTCTGGACCATCCTGTATATTAGACAAAGCACAGGTATCCCATATTTGGGCAACCATCCCAAAATTGGTCGATTTACTCTAAACATTCCACTGTATTTCAATGTATTATTTATCATTTAATTCCCATCAGATGTAGGTAATTTTTGAGACAGTTTAAATAAACAATTTATACACAGATGAATATTCTTAACATGATATCCCGTTCATCGGCATCAGTAAACCAAGGCAACTCCGCCAATGGTTCTCGAATCAACCAGTATGGGGCCCGCGTGAAGACCCTTCTAAAGTCAAGGGCGTGTCTATCAACGATTGATTGGCTCCAAGAAGAAGGGTGTCGTTGCATAACGGGCCCTTCTCGTTACGTTACCCCTCGTTAATTCCACATGTTATACTTTCAATTTGTTCTTGTGCGAGTTCGGTAATTGCAATGCAACTCCGTCAGCGCCATTGTGTGCTAGCCGGCAGGAAAGCTGGCGATGCTGATCCATTAAAATAATGTTATTATTTTCGAGGATAATGGACGATGTGGGGTGTTTTTTTTTCTATTCGAATACGAGTCGCAGTTGTTGCGATTTGAACCTCTAAATTGATATGTAACTGCTATAATGTAATTATTATTATAATCTTTAATTCATATATAGAAACGTAGAGGGATATCAGAATACCTACCTCTTAAATCAGACGTGTATCTAAGAAAATGAGTAAAATATTGTAAGAAATATAATTCACTTTCTCATCGACAACTCCACCATTACTTGCAGTTTCGTCTTAAATTAGAATCATTTTAGATACGTATCGGTAGAATTCATCCGAAATTCGTTCAGGTATGCGGGCGCCTGTTAAAACTCGAATTCGAAGACACTGTCAACTTAACTCGAGGTATTTGTTAATTGAGACAGCGACTGCCTCTGATATTACGGGAGCTCTTCAAGTAGGTACTCTTCTTGATGATAGGTTTGAAACGTTGAAACGTTGTTTGCTTCAGTCGGTAGTATTTGTCTAAAGTTTGGTTTTAATTATATATCATCAACTAAAAAACATTCATGAGAAAACGAGAGATGTTTTGATAGAGGCATGGGTGTTTGAAGGAAAATCTAGAAACCCTAAAATTACTTAATACGCGGAACGATAAATAAAAACATTGGATGCTAAAGGTACTCACGTATCGTACTTTATTTTTAAGATTACATGGATGCACGTTTTAGATGCAATATTTTATAAACGAATTCCGGGTGAGTTGTAGGACCGTCCTACCCGCGAAATTAATTCATTTAGAGTGGTGGGCTGTCACAGCGAATATTCCAGTTCATAAAATTGTATGCATAAAGAGTGCATCGAAACCAATTGCCGTGCCATTTCTATAATTTCGGGGCTTCCAGCCCGGCTAGCGCGTGATTCAAATTTTGATAGCGACAATTCAAATTTTGTCCGTTCCGATTGGAACGTGACCGGAGTAATCCGGTACCGTTTAATATCAGGCTGGCAAAGATGGTGGAATATGGCGAGAACTTGCCAACAATGTCCCAGGAAAGCAATTAAGGTGACGCAACTCGAATATAATTGTCTGATTCTAACTATAGATATACCAAAATCGAAGGTTTTTTGGAAAAAAAAGTGCAACAGTTCTGTGGAAATTTCAGTGGAATTTACAAAAATTTGTTACATGAAGCAGATTCCTGCGTTATTTAGTAATTTTGCAATGGTCGAATTCATGTATATTTCATCATGTTATTCGTGTGCCTGTATACAGCTCGTTAAATACAAATTACGAGTAGGTGTGGATATTTTAATCTTTTTGAAATAACTTATAAATACTACGAGTTTGTCAATAAAACATGTATCCATACGTGGTGTACCCAACTGTCTAAATATTGCTTTAAGTAGCCGATATTTCTCGTTAAAACGGCATTCCGAAATTCGCTGACTCATTTGCCTTAACGAAGGATAAAAAGCAAAGACGGTTAAACATCTCCTTGAGATAATTCATTGTTCTGTTAATAATCGGTTATCTTAAAATATTGTCAATTAACCAAAATTACCTAGTTGACTAATGTTGAATAATGTAAAGAAAACCATATGCATGTGGTTTATCATAGTCTATACAGTTTGATTTTTCTATCAGCCTATGTGTTTGAGGAAATAAGTTGTGGCTTCTTTTAAATTATAATACTTATTTTCTTACTCAAATACTCAATTTTGTACCGTTTCTGTTTATGCTGATGGTGCATTACTTAATTGTAACGTTGAGGTTATACGGGGCAATTAGCCCTTAATATAATTGTTGCCAAGAACATTTCTTTCGATGAAATTTACACCCACAGCATTAAAGATATTACTAAAGTCTCAATAATATACATATTGTATACCTATAGGTATACAGTCGCCGAATACCATGGAAATGATTATATAATTTATATAGAGAATGTGATGAGCGAAAAGCATAAGAAGCTGTTGGAATTTATCGGGAACGATTTCTCAGGAGGATGAGTTATTCTGATATTTCTGATCTTCATTTTGTTTTTACATGCAACTTTTTTGATTAATAGTCGTAGCTGATTTTGGCGGGTTTTGTTAACTTTGAAAGTGAAAAGGACATAGAAACTTTCAGTAATGTCAAATTGGTAAAGCTCATTCACGTCATTTTCGTGGATTGAACTATTACTGGGATTGCTGAATTTTAAACCTCTATTGCCCGATTTCACCAACATGTTGTTAGGCATTTCCTAACTATAAGTAATTCCTAAGGTAGGAATTACTTAAATTGAAATACCTAGGTAAAAATTTGATTTCGACAATTTTTTGAATGTTATTGGCAGCATTGCCTAATTTTGACGTGCAAACCGAATAAGCGCCGGAGATCGTAATTGAATAATATGTTGAGAGAAAAGAAGAGATGTTGATGATCCGGACCATCTTTAAACTATGTTATATAGTTATTTTTAAATCAGCTGAAGATGTAGCCTGTACATTAAAAAGAAAAATAGCCTTTCCGATTTCTACATATTTCTGCATCTTCTCCTCCAGGACAATGGATTTTTTACATGCATGTGTACGGTCAATAGTTCCCATAATATTTGGATAGCCTGCCATGCAGTTAGCCTTTTAATTACTCTCGGCTACTTGTGTTGTGGGACTCACACCTGCTAAGTCTCTAGTTTGTATAAAAAACTTCCTGTATTTCAAATTAAAAATCATGTTCAATTTTTTCTAATATTTGTAATGCAGTATTTTTATGTATCGAAAAAGGCGAAAAAAATCAGTCTCGTCCAGTTTCTAAAAACTCTGCTCTCATTTTAGATTTTCATCTAAAGACAGTCAAGTCTTAAGTCACATGAAATCACATGAAAAGTATGGTTAAGTATTTCCTAAATGTTTTAGGCAAGCCCAGTGAACTGTCCTAACTTTAGGCATTTCCTATTGCCTTTAGGTATTACTTAGTGCATGGTGAAACGCAAATTGTACTTAGGAATTCCTAAATCCGGTTTAGGTATTACCTAACTTTAGGAACTAATTGGTGAAATCGGGCATATATTTACCAAAGGAAAACCATTTTTTCGTTTTTCATGTCTTCTGCTGCATCTCTATTGTCCTTACCAATACCGTTTCCTGTAAGCAAAGTAGATACATATTTATAGACACTTAAATCTTGAATATGTATGTATGTATGAAAAATATACCTAAACAATTAAATCAATTTTAACAACCATAATCCCGGAAAGCTTCTTAAAACTGGAAATCTAATTGAAACGAATTTAGCTCATCTGCGGAAAATGACTGCTCGAGCGTTCCTTATTCCGCGGGTTATTCGCCTGTCTTCCCCATGGGATCAAATTAGGAGCATTACCTACAGAAAGCTGTGAAATATATAGGATATCTCCTATTATCTGTCTCAATATCTCACCAAGTTTGGCAGCCATTACACTGTCCCCACCACACAACCAGCGAATAATCTCCACCCATAAATGCAGCAGAGAAAGGGAAAATGGGGTGGCAACTTTACGAGGGGGATACGCCTTTGGTTCTTCAATGTTCAGCTCTTGAGGGATAGATGGGGTAACTGGATGCAATTTTTGAATTAATATGCTCAAAATTATATTACCAAATACTTTCTTAAATCGTGAAGTTGTTGCATTGTATTTATATAGAAAGTGTTAATGACAACAACATTTAAGATAATATCTAATAATTATTTTTTCATATTTAATATTGCAGTTTAATTTTTGCCCCACAGCTATATTAATTAACTACACCACTGCTTATTAAATTCAATTTTTACTTTTTTGCCGCACGGATATAAGATTTTGGGGCAGTTTTGTTTTATTCGGGTTCTTCGTACTGATCCCTCCAATGTCCATCATACCGGAAAATCTGGCAATCCATCGAGTTCGATTTACTCGGAACAATTTCCGATCTTCGAAAGGTAAGTGTATCTACATCAAGCAGAGGCTTAACGCGCGCCGAATGCCCGGAAACGCTCCGGATTTTTCGAGAATTTATATAGAGTGTACTCGAATGGAAAATTGTGAATAACATGGTAGCTGGTAGGTATAGGTGTTTTTTATTTGCCTTGGAAAGTCGCGAGTTTATTGTTTTAGTCGTTAGGTTAGCAATTACGGTATACAATGGAAAAGGAGAATTTCAGAGAAATAATATTGAAAATGAAATGAATAATATTACAAACATTTTTTATAAACATACGTATTCAGTAAATTATCTACAAATCGAGTAAAATACAAACAAAACGAGAACGAAGGAGTAAACTATAGCATACTATCACCCTGTATAACCATATCAATGAAAAATTGTGACAGAACTAAAGAGTACCAGGGACGTGCGTGTAGGTAGAAAAAATGTTATAGTATCTTAGGTATATTTATAGTACTGTATAAGTAACCTATTCCTACGAATTTTTATTTAAATAATACATCATTAACATGTTAAATTCATCAATTTAATAAAGGACCAAATTAAGGATTATTTATAATCCTTTTACCCCCCGCACAAAGCGATAATTGACCCTTTCATCGTCCTGTTTGCTTTCATTAAGAAACAATACTTGATGAAAAATAACTGAAAGTTTACTGAAATATCACGCGGTCCATTAGCACTTCGACATATGCAGTTTTGTAAAAACAAGGGGTGGCTTCCCCCATTTTCTGCGCTTCCAACCCCCGTCGCATTCATACTAAGCCACACAAAAAAATAACGAGCGCGACAAACACCACTCCACATTTTACAAGTTAGCTAAATTGTAATTCCATTACAGCAGCATAGCGACGACGAGCGGTCCTCAAACGGTTCCTCCAATTTTTCCTCCTGATGCATAGGTATTAATTACTATAGTAATCTGTAATATACCAGTTGATTGTGTATTAGCAACATATCTTTTTTTTATATATTCAGGTACCTACTGTGAGGTTTTTACATGATCAATAACATAGTAGCTAATTTGTTCTTGCATAGGGTTTAAATACATATTTAGTTTTTTTTTTCAGAACATTTAGTATAAGTTCAGGGGTTAGGTATAGCAGAAGAATTGTATGCGCTGTTGTGAAATAAATTATATCTATACCTACCTAATAAAAGATTTTAGTTATCACTGGTTTCGTCTCTTTAAAATCTCCAAGAAAATTTTACGGGACAGGTTGCATTATAACAATTAGTTAAATCAAGTTTAATCTTGCATGTTGCAAGTTTTTCTTTAAAAACTTCCTAATTGCTTCCTTAGAATAATTCTCTTTAATTTTTTAATATAATATACACTATATTATTTAATATTTTATCTGTATTATTTACAACGATATAAATTTAAATGTTTTGATTATGCACAAACTCGGACCTCGTTTGAAGTCAATTGGGAAATAAACCTTTCATTTTTTTAATTGATACATTGTAAAAAATTCCGGCGATCGCGATCAATTGCAAGAGGAATCGGGCCAGAAAACCCGATAGCCGGCTATTAATTTGGCGTCGATGCAATTAACCCGGAGAAAATGAAAGGGTGTAGCCGGAGTGGAGTCGAGTATTTCATAGCAGCAGGTTATCCGTGATCTGGCAAATTAAAGGCCGAAAGAGCACGTGACCTATGGATAATCAGCCTTTCATTTTCGCCTAAATCTACACATTATCTGCCAATTTTTCGATTTTCCAATAGATTGACGCCCAATGTCTAATCGATATATTTTTAATTATCACCAATGTCTGATGGCTCATCTCCGTCACGTAGTCGAGTTGATTAATTCTTAATAGCGAATTTACCTCGAAAACGATATGATATTCATTCATTCGAGTAAGGATCAATCGGCAACGCCGCCGTTCGATTCATAATTCGATTCCTTTTCGCGTTACCGGGATAATAATATTAATGCAGAGTCAGACGATGGAGACGCCAGATCTACCAGTAATCCAATCAAAAGGCTCCAATAGCTGTTCGGATTCGCTTCCGATTTTTCTTACGCTTTTTCTGGGATTTACGGCTGAAATTTAAATAAAACGTCCGACTTGGATGCGGGAAACATAAAAAACAAATAGAAATCCTCCGACGCTTTCGGTTAATTTAAGCATTATATTTATAGGTTTTTTTCGATAAGAATTTAAGTGATGAAATTCGAAGAAATCGCGCGTTGCAACGGCACTTTTTAAACGAATTATTTAGATGAGCAAAAATTGTTTTGATATAATTTGGTAAACGTCAGAAAAAATAATCTATTTTCTAGGTATAGTTAATTCTGGACCGTTAATAAATAGTCCTGAATCTATTCTGTTGTTCAGATCATCATGAACTATTTCAAATGGTCTTATAGTTAGTTCTAAATTGACTTGAAATGACTCTGGACAGTTCTAAATGATATAGTTCTCACACATTCTTTCTTCTACATATTCATATCGTACCGACCCTGTATAACTTTAAGTACATACATACCTACCTCTATAATGACTTGAATGTTCGCTCTTTTCCTCGTCGATAGCGATCAAATTGTTTCTTTTTTTGTCCGAATGATCTAACACTTACCTGATGTCTTAATAACGAAGCACATAATGTCCGGCCAAGTATGATTTAGTAGAAAAAACCCGCGTATTTTGAACGCGGACCTCATTCGGATATGGACATCAGTCATTGTCATCCAGTGTACCTCGGGTGACAGACACGAACGTTGCGATAATGGATCACTATCGCACCGAAATGTTTAATTTTCCTCTTTGGGATCTAGCCATCGCGGTCCTTTTCTCACTAATATATTTTTTCAGCCATTATCCGTACGGGGTGATTCAGTAAAACCTTTACTTTATGCGTAAAACAGTTTATAGTCTATAATTAATCTAGCTGATATATTCCCTTTGATATGTATTTTACCTTTAGTAGATTTTCTTTTTATACAATATATTCTCTTAAAAATTTTATTTAGATGTTTCTAAATAATAAACCTATGATACACATAGTGATCAAAGGAATAAAATCATGATGAATCATGCTAAAAGTTATTATTTTGGAACACCCTGTGTGTACAAATAAATGCAACATATTCACGACATTTTGATAGTTATCAGTCGTAATTAATTATACACGTAGCAATGCGATACGTTCTCTCCTGGTTGATAAGAGAATGACTTTTAATATTTCGAAGCATTGCTGAGGGGTGTTAAAAACGAATGGCTATTGTATTAAATAGGTCTAGTTTTTCGCAGTCACGTAAACGAACATTGAGCAATTAAATAACGAGCATGAAGAAGTAACAAAGTGTGAAATAACTTTCGGAATAATTTCTTTGTTTAATGATCATTACGTCTATTGAAAAGGAACAGACCTAAATAGAAATGTAACAATAAAAAACGAATGTCTGCTTGCTGTGATTGAGTAGCTGGTTTCGTGTTTATGAAGCCCAGCCACAATCAAAATGAATTATGTTGGGTAATATTTTGATTTCAAGAATCTATCCGGAAACTCACAAATCCTACGTACAAGCATAATACATACTAGAAATTGGCGAACGCATACTTTTATTATACTTTACTGGATGAATTTTGGCAATTATCTAAAATCATACATAATTACAAGAATATGACTCTATTTTTGAGACATTCTGTATATAAGCACCACCATTCTGAAGAACTGCAGCATTAGATTTATGTACTTAAATGAACCACATTCGTAACACACTCCTCACAAACAGCAGATATAATAAAAAAGGCAGCATATAGCTGTAAGCGATTTTACAAACTCAGAAGTAGATATTAATTCTTATCAGCCGGTAAAAGAAATGCAAATGCGGCATCGCTCCTCCGCACGGCGGTTATTAAACGCTTTATCTGAAAAAATCTGTGGAATCGAACGTGTTAAATGGGTGTGACTGAAATAATTATCCTAAAAATTCGATGTATCACTGGCAGAGCGGCGTTTCGTTCGCACCTTCGGGGTGCCAGCTACTTTGATCCTACCAATTAGGAACAGTAAATTAAGCAACGATAAACTCCGTGTGACACGTTGAGTTATGGTAATGCTAGAGACCCGGGACGATTTCATCTCTCGGAAAAGTGGAGATGCGATGTGCATGGAGATGATATCGCGCACTGTCTATAGTGTATGCTTGTGAGATAATTATTGCGTAAAACAGATGATATGGAATGATTCTGTTCAATTTGATTTTTCATTTCTCTCTATTCATATATTTTATTATTTAAAAATTTATTTATATATTCTCCCAATTTTTATTCCAATCTTCCCATCCTGTATAAAATACTCTTATTTTCTATTTTCTTGATTGGAGCCATTTTTTTAGTTTATCTCGCACAACCTTTGAATTATATGAGATATTAAAAATATGACACGAATAGATTTTGAAATATCTAGTCAATTAATAAAACCGTCAAAAGATGTGGTGAAAAGGAAATTATAGTATTGATTTCCAGAATTATTTATGTACTCGTTTTTTTGGAAAATTAATTTTAAATTCCATTAGTTCTTTCGGCACGATTGGAAATGAAATTTCCACCGCTGAAATTCGAAAATTATGAGCGACGAGCCAAATATTTCGTTTACAAAACCGAGCATGGGGGCGTTCATATTAAATTCAAAATGAAAAATTTTATGGATAGCAGAGTGCCCAAATTATCCGGTGGAATATTAGGAGAACAATACGTATTAGGTATTAAAATATTAATCTATTTATCTGATCGTTGATTAAATGTACCCATAGATAACCTACATTTTCATTGTTATTCGGATCACATGATATACGGGAAAAGTTATCCAGTAGAAGCGCATTTTGTTCATTATAGAAGATCGTTGGGAAGCATGCGAATCGCCAAATCTTCAAAAATATCAGACGCGATTGCTGTGGTATCCATAATGTACGAAGTATACAATACGATGTCGCCTAAAATTGCCCTATTCGAAGCCATACAAAAATGCCATTCCAACTGTTGTCTGCCTACCGAAGCTCAGTTTAGATTAAGGGACATACTTCCATCATATCTCAGAAGCTATTACATTTACAGGAATTTTGGTAATTTCGTATTTTCTTCGAGTTTCAAAATCTAGGAAAAAACTCGTTTCAGATAATATGAATAAAATTTGGATCGTTATGACAGTACCCGGTATATTATCGTACTGGCAGTACTCGCAATTGATTAATCTCCTTGGATCGACTAACAATCCCACCCAAGAACTGGCCACCAAATACGCCAGTTATATCATTAACGGTTGCGTCCTAAATCCTGTCAAACCGAATACAAGCCCTACCTGTACCAAGGTCAAAAAGAAATCCACCATTTATACCCAGTCACAACCAAGTAACTATAATACATGGGTAAGAATTGCACACAGTAAATTCATTACAAATTATTTCATTGAAATGAAATATTCTATGAAGATACTCTACTTGTTTCACGTTAACTTGAATTCTTATGTTTTTATAAAATCTTCATTGTCTTGCGTTTTCATTGCCATTAGGTATGGTACAGTTTTTACCATACTCGGTAGGTACTTAAAGAACATTTTTGAGTAAAGTAACTAGAAAAATATTTATCTTTTTAGTATTATGGAGCTCAGATGTATCCTATGGTTCAGCCACTGCCCAATAATAATATAGAAGACAACAAAATTGAAAATTTTGATGACAACAATGGGACGAGTTAATTTCTTGCCGTAAGCATTGTTAAATAAATATTCAAATTAATGATAAATCGTTTAATTTTATAAATGAACAAAGTAGTAAATGATATTAAAATTTTATCAAAAGCTTCATAACGACAGAAAACATCCTATACAGCTTCCAATTTTTGAGCTATATTATCGCTTAAAATAAGAAGACGCTCAATTGCTCGGAACTAACGTTCGTAATCATTATTATCACATTACTGAGATATCATTTTATTCAATTTTTTTTCATCAAGTCGCAGGTGTAAAGCCTTGGCTCAGTGGCCGACAAAGACCCGAATTCGTCAAGGTGAGAAGAGGTGCAAATGAAAGCCGGTGTGTTTGATTAGTCAGGCCTAATATTCCATCGTACAGAAAGTCCCATTTTATAAAACTAATAGAAATTGTTCAAAGTAATTCTACTTCTTTGTTTTAATCATTTTGAATATTAAAAAAATGGAATTGCACCGCAAGTGTAACAGGAGATATATAAATTTTGGTTCTTAAGGGACAACCTGTATATAAATATATTAATAAGATTTTATCGTTCAATTCTTCATACCACACGAATTGTTACGGGTAATTTCCGATTGTTACCTGTGTTAAATTTGTTTGTTATACACCCGTATTAGTTACTTGGTAAAAGATATTGAAGGTGATGATGATGATCAAGATGTTATTAAAGAATTCTTCCACTAAATAAGTAACGCTATACTATAAATTATTTTTCACTAAGTTTTTTTGTTAGATTTTTTTGTAAAAATAAATAAAATTACTTTATGATGACCTAACAAATGCGTAATAAATCTATACCTATAGGGATGGTTTATTTAATAAAATGATACAACTCTTCTTTGTTCTACACCATACATTTTACTGACCCATTAAATTGATTATTCAACCAGTAATTAAATTAATTCGGGATTTCACGGTTGTGACGACCAAAGGGCATTTACCTGAGCCTATATGGTCAGCTGCAGCATCGTTTTTTGTTCGCATTTGAAGAATCACATTACAGAAACCGCCTCACTTGTCATACGCAACGGCCTCGGGATGATGAATGCCTCTTCTTTTTTACCTATTAGATCTTCAGAGTGCTTGTTAATTAGAAGCACCCGATACGGCAGAAGCGATTTTTTCGAGCGAACCCGCGGAAAGTTTACGGCGCACCATGCAGAGGATAATGAAAATGTTTTTCAAAATAGGAAAAAATGGAATGAACTTCCGGCACAATCAGCTATATAGGCTTATGAAGAATGGAGTTTGACATCGACTTCGCGTCGTATGTCTTGTCTGTTGGCTGTTGTATTATGGATAACGTCGTAAACTCGAGTGGGAACTTGACTAAAAGGCATCCACTCGAAAAGGTGCCGGGTATTGCAAATAATTGCATTACCGGATCGATCCTTCAAGCTTACGCAACTCGAGGTTTGTTTGAAATTCGAGGGGCCCCCTGCGAAAATCCCTTTCCTTCAGATTGAAAAATTTGAATCTCTATCTCGTTTTTCTTTTCGTTGATGTGGTTAGTATACAGGATGTCTCATCGAAAAAATTGGTAACTTCTACTTTAACGTTTTTAAATTTATTTGAATTCTAAAAATGATTAGAAATATATAGAGCTGTATAAAACATACATGTATTGCTTAAAATTATCAATATTATAATTTCTCTTCTTAGAGTATGTTAATTTTGAATATTCTATTTCTTTTTTCTCATTAAAGTGGTAGAAATGTGGTAGAAGTTCTAGCGTTTTTAATTTTATTTGAATTCTAAAAATGACCAAGAATACAGCTAAAAAATACGCAATGCTCCGAATTATTATTGTTAGTATTATTTTTGACCATACAATTTTCAATCCAATACCAAATATATGGATTTTGCCGAGGTTATTTTAATTCCACCTAATTCGACACGCGTCTTCCTTCCCGGTAGTATTTTTAATGAATTTGTCGGCTGCTTACGCCTTAATGACGTAATAAAAACGTCATTAATAGTAAAAAACGATTATAAAGCAGATGCTTCCTACGGAAGATGTTACACTCGTTTACGCAGCGTTCGCGAAAGAGAGCCAGTAATTTTTTTCGGGAGGAAATTAAAAAGAGCGCGGTATCTGGTTATACGACGTGTTTTTGTCCAAAAGGTGCTTTTGCTCGTATGATCCCTAAAATGAATTGGCAGTACGTACTTAAACGTAATTACCGGCGGTTTTTTTTTATTTTCGAAAAATATTTACAAGCCGCGACTAATTGTACGGGTAATTTATCGTTTTGAACGCCGCTCGAAATGTACCCAAAATTAAAAATTAAGAAAAGAAATCTTCCTTGTAATCTATCGTGCTAATTTGCGTCGCTTTTCGAGAGAATAAACTCATAAAAACTTTAACGTCTAACTTTCTCGCCTCAACTTAGTGTCCGTTATTTATTATAATGTTTATGACTTAATGTTGTTACTGGAGAAAATTATATTAATGAATGTTCCATCTTTATTATAAAATTACAACATACAGGGATAGGGAGAAATATGCTAAACTAATTAGTCGCATACTAATCGCATGTAAAATGAACGCAGAAGTAAAAGAATGCAAATTTTTTTAAAGATAATTTTTATATACACACAAACATACATCTGACTAAATATCTTGATTGAAATAAGTATAGTAAGAGTTTAATTCGTTTTTTATTATACAGGGCATACCCTGTATGTTTCGAAGCAACTTTAGAGGCTGTAAATTACACACAAATCAATATTTACTGCGTTTTGAGTATGACAACTGCAATTTTCTACAATGTTTTTCCATTGTATGAAACTAATTGCCGAGTGCAAGACTCGAGATTTATTTACGCTTTGTCTGAATATTCCTCAACTAAAATTAACATTTATATTGGCTAAAAACTTAAATCTAAATTACTCAAATTATAGGTGTGAGTCTATAGTATTCTTATTTACACTCGCCTCGTACGCAATTACGCAGATTTTTATTAAATGCTATATGCCTGCGTTGAGCAACATGAGTGAGGTTCATGTACTTAGTTTCAGCGACCAAAGAAGATAAACACTTGAGAAGCACTCTATACCTACATAGTTATAATATTATAAGCTGGGGTATGTTATAAAGAAAATACTTATTTAGCTCCCCCAACGCCGTATTTAATTCAGTTGAAATTAAATCAGCATCTTTCCCTAACAAAGTAAGAACATGTTGAAAAAGTCATTTACGAAACGAGGTAAGCGATTAAGAACTATCATTTATATCGTTGGTAATCTCGCCATCTGTGCGCTGGCAGTCTTGGAGCGGACACTATACAAACATTTCTTGATTGCAGGCACTTTGTATGTCACTTCCCGTCTTTAATAGTCCTTTAATATTAATTAAATTGCGTTTTTAGTGCATTATATTCTCGCCTTCGCCGCAGGTGCGCCGACTGAATCGAAAAGTAGAGGGAGTGAGGTCGATTCATTTTTTACGAATTATTCCAATTATTTTTTTAAAATCAAGAACAATCGAGGCAATCGATCGTGGCGCACACCGATGATGTTCCAGAAAGGTTTTCCCCGGAGAGACAAACTTCGTTCGAGCGAAAATTTCATTTTATTTTCATTTCGAAACGTCAATACCGGGAGTAGTAGCTGACTCACTTACAAAGTCCCGGATTTGCGCCTCGGACAAGTCCGCTGGTAGTCAAGTGATTCTCTCCATTCTAACGTAATTTATCGGAAGTCTTCGATTCGCGTCCCGCTTTTCCTCAGCAACCGCTATAGAGGTGGGAATCGCGGTATTATACCAGGCTACAGTTACAGAAACTTCCCAAATCGAGGCATTAACGAAATTGTTGACGTTATTAACACTTTAACGAATTTAGAGACAACAGTTGGCGGTCGAAATGCTACATACAATACTAAACAGGTTCATCGAATCGCAATCATTAGTCATTTCCTAACTGTTGGAAATTTTCTTCCTTCCAATATCGGAACTGGTAAGACAGTTTCCTGTAGTTAAGCATGTCATTTTTGGGGTGCTTGAACGGATGTTCTAAACGTAATATAAAATTAATAAAACACGTTACGCTCGGAGTAATACTCAAATTCTATAGGTTTTAAACAGCAATTAATCATTCCAATATATTAGATCAAATAAATTCTAACTGGATATTTAGGGTTAACCTTTAATGCTTTTCTAAAAAGCTTTTTTAACACCTATACACGTTTCACTTTGGTAACCCCCTTTTTACCACATAAAGTATCCAGTATATTTTTTCAGATAATATCTTTTAGTATACGCACCATTCTCAAAATATACTAAATAATGGAAGTTTTGAATAACCCACTATGTTTATCTATTTACCACAAATATACTATTAAGCAGGTACTTTGATACAAAATACATTTTGGCATGACTAAATATGTAATAACTTATTTTTCTTAATGCCTATAATGTTACTTATAACATAAAAAATAAAACATAGTAAAATGGAAAACGAAATCGCGGGTTGAGTCCTGTATGTGGTAAAACGTTCGATGCTTTAGTAAGTGTAATTTGTCAGAAAACCCTTGACATGTTATTCTTTAGAGCATCTGCCGCCTCATTCGTTACGGACATTAGACCTGGGGAAAGGAATCAAGCTGTCATTGTCTAAGGAGCCTTCACAAATGAGACATTACGATGAGATATTGTTGAAAAAGAAACACATTTCAAATGACTCATTAATGCATGGTCTATTGTAAATATTCGGAATGGCTTCACGGAGTTTATACCATAATGCCCATGCATTGAAAAAATTATAGGAATATTGGAATTTAGGCGGTGCAAGTTCATTCAACGATCTTTAGGAAATAAAAAAAAATCTTCAGATATTTTTGGTTGCATTAGTGGTTTCACTAATCTACCCAGCAGATAACAGATGAAGTCGAAGCAAATATTTAAATCGTCTATAATAATACTTCGAATTCGAAAACGGGTTGCCGGCTTATATTTCATTCTGGTTTGAAAATAATAGCGACATTCAATAATACACTATAATCTACCTGAGTAATCAATCAAACAGACGCTAATGAATAGATACTTAGCGAAGAGGTTTTTAACTTTTGGATGCTGAATAATATCCAACAGGACCGGATTGAAATAAAATCATCTTACTATGTTGTATATTTTTTCAATAGGTTGTTTAATTAACTCCAAGTAAAATAATACTCTTCGCCTTCTGAACATAATAAATACCTAGTTAGTGTTTCATGAGTAAATGAATGGGATGAAATACCGGGATATGCGACTTCGAATCAAACGAGTCCTGACTTGCCTCGTAAAATCACATCATCGAAATTTAAGATAAAATTTCGTTAGGTCGGAAGGTGATTCAACCCGTAGAGACTTACCTACTACCTAATTGCTACCGTATTCTCTTCGCCTTTTTCTTCACTAATTCTATTCTCTAATAGCTATGTCACGAGTCTTTAATTGACTGCTTGAAAGCCAACGTGTATTCTACCTACTTCGATGGCTTCTTTGATGTTATGGGAAAATTTGAAGGTGCTTACATTCGAGCTCGTTATGGGACTTTCAGTAGTTGTGATGTTATCAATGATTATGTAGATGTATAATGCTTTATTATTATTACACCTATACAGTGCACAAAATGCTCTTGTCAGCAACTGTTAGGTAATCATTCTGGGAATTTATTTTGTATATAGCATTTTCTGAGTGAACATATTGAATAAGTTATTGTATGAAATTAATAAAGTGTATAGATCTCATTGATCAGCATTTCACATTCGCCACAATAACGTAATTAATTATTAGATTGTTACTCTTGCAATTTCTATGCACCTACTCCAATCTCCTAACGACGTCCACTGTATAAGCTAATCTTCGCAGGATTATGTCTTTGTTAGGCGATTTTTAATCGTTGTGCGTACGTTTTTAGTTAAACGACTAGGGACGATCGAACTGAGGATAAATCGAAGGTGAATAGCTTTCATAATAAGCATTAATTCAAACTCATGCGAGTACCGCGACAAAATAGCTACCGGATACGATGAAATTCTTGTTTAAAAAGAATATCTAAGAAGAGATATAAATATCCCAAGAGGATTTTAGTTTGTTGTTAGAGCTGTCTTCGAACGTTAAAAAAATATTCTCGCAGTTAACGAGTTAATAGTGGAGTGGCTGCAGTTGAAGTGTTTCCGAAATTTTGCAGAAAGAAATCAGATATGGAAATAGAGGAATTAATAGAAAGAACAAAAAGTGTAATCCAGCTTTAAGTTAAATTTAGTTACATATGACTAGTGTAGAAATTTCAACGAAGTGGAGATACGAATCGCCCGGACTAACGTGAATAAACGAATTAAATAAATTGAACAAAGATAGGTGTTTTTTTTGTATGAAAAGCCATATAATAGCTCAACAATAGTCAGAGTCCGTCTGACTGGCTACTGACTAAGTAGCAGGTTGAAGCCATTTGCTGACATGACCAGCACTTTTCTAATAACACCTTTATGGTCGTATCATGATCAATCCAACCTTTTCCTATACAAAAGACGTCATTCCATTTAATATCGTATTTATTCTTCCACTGCGCGTACCAAATATTTTCCGTTGCATTAACTGTTTCGCAATTAAAATCCTGTTCTTAGGTACTCTTGATCCCTACAATATTGTATGCATAATAATAGAGTATATTGAATTATAGTACAAAACTAATATTTCACTTTTTGTCCCAATTGACCAGTTGGAATCCAATTTTGCCCAATAGTTTGATTTTAAGAGGTAAGCCTAGAGCATGAAAGCAAAAAATATTTTATTTTGAGAAGAACAAACAACTAATCGCTCGACTCCGATCATAAATTCAAGTACTCCTCAACCTAAGATGCGGACTTTGAGATCCACTCACGCTCTCGAGTTTGTTTTGGAAGCTGTTGTTTGATAATCAAGACTTTTTGTTTTCTACAAGAAGTGTTTATTTTTTATTTAAATCGACTGGTAAAAGCAAATATCTATGAGTACTCTATGAGATACTATTCAGATTAGTATTTAAGTTATTTCGATATATTTAGGTAAGGGAATGTTATGTATTCAATTTGTAGTATTTTCCCTACAATTTTATTTTTTTAGAATAATTGGCAATTATTCCGAACTCATTTTAAATAATCATTTATATTATTTAAATTATTCATGAAGCCAAGAATAAAAACTGATTTAAACTGAAATAGGTTTCTTTTAATTTCTTAGCACCTCATTTATAATATATACCAAATTGTTAAACGACGTGCTATTAAAATAAGAAATGGTAAAATGGTCTATTGTAAAACTAAACCTACTTTCATTTGAGAGATTCAAATCAAACAAATTTAATTCTCTGTATGACAATTGGAGCTATTTCTCAGAAAGCTTATTTTCAAGTGGACCATTCTGTGTTTAGAATACCTAGTTTTGTTTAAACAATACCCATCTATTTGTTTTATTTGTATAAGACCACTTCATATTTAGACGGTATTGTATTCCCACGTCATATTTTGTTCAAATAACTTGATAAGTATCTTTAGATCAATAATTACAATAACGGAGAGGAATGATTTTGGTATTTGATTTTACATGCTCTAAAATACCTATAACATATGTATCTCCATAGCAGGGAATTCAACAAATTAGACGGCATCAATGTATTGAAAACAAACATAAAATAAAAGTATTTGAAACCTGGAATAATTCACAAACAACTCAAAACCATTTCCAAGAAACCCTCGTAGTTAATATTAATAATTCCAGTGAAATCAGGATCTCTGCTCTTGAACTCTTCGGTGAACTTTTGAATTTGAATACAAGTTATAATGTACTGGTCCAAGGAGATGACTTTCGCGCTCGGATTGTTCCTCGTGATCAAAAACTTGATGAAATTCGGCGAAAAGTTTATATCCAACTGGCGCAAGGCGTAATCCAACTCGGGCTCCGTCAAGAAACCCTTGCCGTCCTTGTCGAAGTTATTGAAGGCCTTCAACCAGATTTTGATGTAATAGTACAGCGTTTCGAATTCCTTAATGTCCACGCCGCCGCTTTTGTCCAAATCGAATATCCTCACCACGAATTTGCACACCGCCTCGGAGAAATGCTTGCCCTGGAAAATTTCGAAGGCGAGCTGCAGCTCCTTGGAGGTGATCATGCCCTCTTGCTTGGTGTCCATGCAACGGAACCATCTCTCTACGGCGGTGAGGTTCGTTTCGAGCTTCGGCGTCGCCTCCCTCGTCACCGAAGACAGCACGTTGTTTTCGCTTAGGCAGAAACAGCTACTTTTACCGCCGATACCTATAACATCGAAATTAAAATGCGGAATCGGTTTGTAGAGGTAAACTTACCTAGTTTATATTTCAGGTTTTCATCTGCCATAACTGTTGGTGAAAACATGGAATTTGGTTAATCGATTATAAACATAAAAAATAGTGACTTTGATAGGTTAATAAAACATTATTTTATTGACTTTAATGCGTTTGAATCTTTTACAATTCAACAACGTATTTCGTTTATTATCTATCCTTTATTTTTGCATATTATTACAGAGAAAAAAAATGAACCTTTTGATAGAAAATTGATGCATTCATAATAAATTTTGTATATTTGATGTAAAATGGAATCAAATGATGTGAATGTTACCGGAATAACTGCTGTGTATTTAGATAGACGAACGGAGGCAAAGATTAATAGGAAAACAATATAGGATGTAGCAATCATCAGCGCATATGCAATTATTCGCATTTTTAAATTCACCTCCATTATCCTATCGCGTTTCATTTCACGTTTCGCATCGGAGCCATTAAAAAGCATCCGAATACGCACTAATAACAGGTCTCGCAGTATATCCAAAAAAAAAAACAATGAAAAACCCCAACTGGCAATAAACGAATGTGACAGGCATCAAAATATCGGAAAGACAATTTCCGACTCCGGTTATGATTGGAACAAATGAGCGTCGTGATTGAACAAAACGCCAACGCAGCCTACTGTCTGGCCGGCGTGTTTGTTTTCGTTCGCATACTATAATCTAGCGGGCTGCGGGCGAATTATTATAACCAATGAAATTCGAGTACTCGAATCAAAACAAAACGATTACGTTAATTGATATAGGGGCACCTCAAATAATTTGGTGTTATAGTTTAAATGGAATGAGGTTTATCATTAGCTATAGAGCATGCACCCTGGATAGAAGGTACTACCGTTTTCCGGTAGGTATTAAACAAATACCTATAACGAATTCGCATTTCCCGAAAGTTAATCCGCGAAAGTTGAGTTTCCTGTCGGTTGCTTCCATTAGAACAGTTCCAGTTTGAAAAGTTGCTAATGCATCAGACGAGCGCCTCCAGTAACATTTTATGTATATAAATATTCAAATAATCCGCCCAAATCAGATTATAAAAGTAAACTTCGTTGTATATGATGTTGCGGTTTTGCATTAACTCGCTTCCCCGTGCACCTGGTGCGCTCCCAACGCCTCGGAACGGTTATCTGGCGATATTAGAGCGTGCCGTCAGTGCGCGGCTTTGTTTCGAAGTCGCTGTGATTTTTGGATTAACGTTTTGTCCCCTTTACACTGTTTATTAACAACGAATGAAAAGCTGATATGCCTACTTGTTGATAGTTTTCATTTTCAAATTTTCGTACTGCAAAAACAACAAGATTGTATTAGAAAACTGCACAAAGGTGCTTTAAACTAAATAAAAGCTTCTACTGTAAGTACAAAATATTAGGAAATAAGAAGTATTATGAAGTATTATAAAGAATTAAATATTTTGATGTATCTCCTTGATGTCCTCTTCTTTAAGGAGATTATTAATATTGAAAAAGTGCCTGTTATTTAGACACTTTTTTAAAACACTTAATTTTTCAAACAGTAGATATTTGAAGGAATATTTTGGCAAAATTAACACATAATTCTTGTGTGGTTCTATATCATAAGTATATTTCTACTGTCATAAAACATAATTATTTTCAAAGAACACTTATATTTTTATTATTGACTATACATATGTATATTTGAATTGAATAATTGTTAACAATATTAGTTTTGTTCTATTAACAGCCATAAGCAAAACAACCAATTGATAATAAAATAGTAAAGTAAATCAATCTAGTAAATCAATAATAAGTTCATAGTCTTCTTGCACATCAATTCCCTGCTTTCGTCATACTGGATAATACTACATAAAAGATACATTTACATCGAGAAAAAGGTCTTTTCTGTACGCCTATGTTATTCGGGGGTTAGCGGATCGCTTAATTCCGGCAGCGAGAAAGCTCCGGTCGGGCGCTGTGTCAACTGCGCCGTGCCCGCTGATTACTTATGTAAACATGATATCGAGGGGTAATTGGGCGTGCAATCAATGGAGTTTGCAGCCCTTTCGCGCGTTTAGCATCGCAAATGAACTGCAATCACACCACCTAAACTCATCCGCTGTTATATTCCAAATTCATTAATTCACCCACCATTTGCTGCTGTTTACACCCGAACTGATTTCCATCCTCAAGAATGATAAAATATGGTAACCAACCGGCTTCAGCATGTTGGATTGTAATTTTTTTATGAATAAATTCACTGAGGTTTGTATGATAGAAGCTGGAGTTTTAGAACTAAAAACGATGAAAGCGTTTGCATCAGTACAGAGGAAGTTGACGATTCATGTTTTAAATAACTTATTCACATAATTCAATTTCTTTTGTATCTTTGTATTTAATCTATCGATACTATACCGTAAATTATATACACTAATACACTGTATAAACTATTAATTAAATGGTGAAAATCTATTTTTTACACACTGGTTGAGTTTATAAGGAATGGAATAAAATCGTAGGAAACGCCGCTGGTAAATGTAGATAAGGAAAGCAGTTTCCAGTTAATATTCATGAGGCGTTCTTATGCAAAACGTCTGCTGAATCGTTTCCTACTCAAGTGAAGATTGTACGGGAACGATGTAAAACTAAACAACACAAATCGAATTCTTGTTTGAGTTGTCGGTCTTCCAAACCATTCGGACTATTTTCTTGACATGCTGCTATTATTGGTGACCTTCCTTACATCATTCATTTCTCTATACGATTTGTAACAACATTAATATCACGATGAACAAAGAGTTGCTGAACAAAAATATTCTGTCAATTATATCGAATATTTCGTCTTTCTTATTGCACCCTTCGCTCGGTAAACAACTGTGCTAATAAACAGAGAAGGTGAGCATTGATGCCCTCGGGCTCCCTTACTGAAAATCAATGCGGAACGAAGCAATATCCAGAGGCAGCTTCCTGTAATCAGTTGCCAGGAACTCGGAGAATATCACGGAATAGATATTCTACCCGTATACGAGGTATATTAATTTTCATGCTTAACCGCACAATATTAGATGCTTGATTAACACCCAACGTGATACAATAGATAGAGTAGCTGATCGAATCCAATATCGTATACAGTAAATTACCATTATTAATTTAATTCGATTTTTTTAAATTTTTTATACCTGAATAAAAAATATAAGAGTTACCATTGCAATTGTAAGAAATGGTTTCTTTTGAAAGGTGTATAAAATTACTGGAATTAATATTATCACCTATTAATTACTGCAATAACCTTAGAAGAATAAGCGGATAAATAATAAAAAAAATCATTTCAATCAGATAGCAATATGCATTAATTTAACTCAATATTATCCTAAGCTAGCTAAGAATGAAAACCCGTCTTAATCCCCAACAATTTATATAAGCTAACCTTCCGATTCGAATTCCGAGATAATTATTATCTGAAATAGTAATCGAGCCCAACCAACGATACTTCAAATTAACATATCTCCGTTTCGCGTGACCCTCTAATCCACATACAATCAATCTCGATTGGAACAAAAACTCTCCGGCCCCGAAGACCGAGCACCGATGATTCCTGAGACCGCGGAGGCCCCGCTGCGGATGACAAAGACGGCGGGGTCAGAGCGTGTAATGGAGTTGTTCTAATGAGCGATGAGGCGACGGCGGGAGGCCCTCGGCCCTGTCACTGCTCGCCCCTCGCGCGATTACCGCGTTTTGACAGAAACAATTATACGCACCGGAGTGTCGAGCATGATAGATATTGGTGCACCGGAAAACGGACAGCCGGTATCGGATAATAATTCAACGTATTGACCATGGAATTTAATTACGCTCGTTTAACAAATTTTTTTACAATGCTGTTAGTTGTTTTTTAACTCATTTCGGATGATATTAGAAGTTTTAATTAAATGTAATTTGATGATAGTGTGTGATACATTAATCATTTCGGGATAAAAAACGGGATGACATCGCACCTGTTTCGCTCACGATTGAAAAAATATAACACAATGAATTCGCTAACGACGCCTCCGATGAAAATATAATAAAAACTCGTTTTCTATTGAATAGAACGTACTAAAGCGCTCTTACTGTCATTACTTACTGCCGAAATACAAGTAATATTTTAGCGTCACCGCGTCCAGACATTCAGAAATTCGACGTCCATTAAGCAAACCGAAAATTGAGTTTTAATTCAAAGTTTCACTAATGACTCGGTTATGTCATTTTTTTGTGTTAATAAAATCTTTTATGTATTACATCTTCTGTAAACTCTTTTATAACTCATACATAAATAAATTAATCATATAGAACTGACTAATTAAGTTATTATATAAAATATGAACATACCTAATACTCTCTTTTGTTGGATCGTATAGAACCACATGAAAAGGTTGGTTGTTCGTGAAATAAGAATATATTTATTTAAACTTTACCATTTTTACACCCTTTTTCTCCTCAGAGTCAATGACTTGGCAATTTCCGATCATTAAACGATGCGATGATACGTTTTTTTGGTCTAATAACCCGAACATCGAACCGACCCTGGATGTTTGGACAACCCTATAATGCGAACCATCTCACGGTTCCGATACACGAACTCGATACAGTCGATATGTACCTCGCCTATAATCGATTCGTGTAGTTTTTTTTTTCACCAGTCATCGGGCGGCTACACGCCGAGCTCTAAATGTTACGTCGACGGGTTACATGTTGGATATACGACGGACGATCGCTCGGGCTGATGGAGCACTCAATTCGACAGATAGCCAATCCCGAAACGTCTTGATTCAATGATCGAGCCGATGACTAGATTAGATAAAACATGTGATGGTCTATTAGGATGGTATACGTTTAAAATTGTTTCGTAACGGCGATTGAGTTGTTGGCACTTTACCCGATTTGTAATACTCATATACCTAACTCAACATAAACAAATTGATATAGTTTTTAGCTCCAGAGCTTGAAGCTTATACGTCCAGTATCGACATTTTCGAATTCCCTACACAGTGTAATATTAATTGGAGTTTTGTAGACGACGAATCGATAACTGTTTCGATGACGGTACGAAATAAAATCTTCATCGATCCAGCGGTCCCGGTATTAAGAAATGCTCGGAAACAAATGATTTATGAAGGCCGAGCGTTATTTGACAAGTCATGGAGCCCATAATGAAAACATCTCATGGACAGATCGCTAGTCATTTCACCGCCTCCTTCGTGACTTTTGACGCTAACTTCGACCGATGATGGATAGAGCTGTATCGTGGCGGCTTCATACATATTTATGTCTGGATGCATATTGTCTTTAATTAGCATTTTGTTCAATCATTCTTCGAGGCCGGTTGTGCTTTTAATCGCTTCCCAAGCGATTATATTCCGTAGGTATACACTGGCTTTAGAGAATTTCAATTAACATTTTTTTTCGACTATTACAGTTTCATAAATAGCTTTTTATATAAGATGGTTTTATCCGTTTATAAACGAGATGATTTATTTGAATAAAATAATTATTTCACTCGGTTGTGTTAAATACTGCAGTTGCGAATGTCAATCAATTTTGTTTAATCAATTAAATATCGTATATAGAGAGGGTGAAGGATCACTTGACGCGTTTGCCCCGCAAATGGGTTATTTCAGATTGAATTTCACACAAATACAGCGACGAAAAGGTCACAAAAGTGGCGAATCTAATCTATAAATAGGTGACAATTCCCCTAAATCTATACCCAGTCGACCTCATCTAACAGACGGCGTAATTTGTTTCCAGAGCCGGCTCAATATCAAAAGTCGATTTCCAATTTCCCAAATTTTTTTTCTTCATAATACTGGCTTCTATTTTACACTCCTTCAATAATTTTATTAAAAAAAAATTTTTATATTTAAAGATATAGTTAATTCTCATGATTTTCATAATGTATTAGATTTATTTCTGCACTTCTTCTACCTAACATTTTCCCAATACTTCATCAAAATTCACCAAAATTTATATGTAATATACTCATTTAAACTAAGACTCATTCAAACAAAATAAACACAGGTAAATATAATTTTTAAAGCTTCAAAATTCTTGGCCGGCCCTGCAGGTCGTCTTATTTACCCTTTATCGAATGTTTTCACAAGGGACATTCGTAACCGTCAAGTTCGATAATGAGCGTTCCGCTCTCTATTAGGGCACTCCGCTGTTAACTGGACCGGACACCGAATGACTTTTCCTTCCCGTTCGCGACCGGTCCGATGGGAACGTGTGAAATCGGACGCGACGCCCGAATACGGCATGTGGAAGGTATTAAACATGCGTGTGCAGGCTGCAGCAATCGCCAGTCGATGCGATTCACTGGGTCTTTGGGTTAATTACTAAGACGAAGACATCGTAAGAAGATTGCGAGGATCCGAGGATGTTTTTTTTCTTCGCTCAGTAAATAATGAATATATTCAATTAATTAAGAGTATCTATAGACGGTAGAGGGCGGGGAGTAGAGAGTTTTAAAAAATCATATATAAATCATGGGTATATATGCAAAAAAAGATTTATATCTAAAAATATGGATTTTCTATAGAAAAATACAAAAAATATGAAATCATTGTATTCATAAAACGATAAATCTACTTTCGATTCAAAATTAGGTGAATATCACGGGGGAAAGAATTAGGACTTTTAGTCGAGTTGGATCTACCATTGCAATTAAATCTGAGACTGATCAATAATTCAAAAAAATACACACAAATATGTCATCAAATAGAGATATTCTCTGTTAAGCCATTCTGACACAATATCAAAAAATATCTTTTTCATTCGTAACTTTAACACCTTTTTTAACTTCTTTACTCAGTACTTTTGGATATCGGTTAAATGGTCTTATTTTCGTCTCAGAAGCCTGTTGTTTAGCCTTGTCTCAACATTTTTGCAACACCCTGTTAATAGTAATACGTTAGGGCGTTATTGAATTAGATACATACCTAATATCAAACGTGATTCTATTATTATACAATACGTTCTATACTCGTATAAGCTGAAAAAATAGAAATGCACGTTGACCCATTATTGAGCCAATGCGTAAATATTCAAGCGTCGAACAAGAGTATGAGGTCCAGGCTGGCAGCATCCTCGGTGGCACAAAAACTGGTTACCTATAAATGGATCTGGTTTTAGAGTGTTTTCTCTCATTACACTATTATTATTGCCGTTATAAATGTAATTTGCACCAGATGGAAAATAGGAATGTTTTTGTAAGGAGGTCCGACAGCGGTTTGACCTTTTTGACCTCGTATAACCGGCGAGGTTGAACCCGATTTGAATATTAAGAGTAACTAATTCTTGATTTTGGATGGTGATTGTTTGGATTGATACAATACACAAAGTTTGGGTATTCGACAGATCTGATCAGTGAACATAATATTTTTTGCTTTTTACAATAATTGCATAGCACTGTCATATTGATGCAATTTTTTGAATAAATCAATCCTTTCTATATCATTATAAATTTCTCATGAATAACAACCTACATAAATATACGCCTGTTTTCACAAATGTTTATAAATAAATTATAAATCATAAAATAGCTACATAATTAAATAAATTAATTTTAACAATATAAAATTACTTATTTGTTCTCTATAAAAAACAACAAATGAAACCCTTCTTTTTGTCGAATTAATCAGTCATTCGATATCCTGCGCTCGAGTATCTTATTAATTAACTAATTTAAAAAAGAAGCAACTCATTGGAGGGCAGCGAGTCAGCCGTTCTGTAAGTAAATATTAATTGTATTCGAGAATGGGCTGCAAAAAAACGCATTAACCAGGCATACTCGGTAGATATAATTTACGTATGCTTATATCGCCGCTCCCCTTCGTTGAAAATTATTTTAAATATTTTTATTACAGACCGCGATTAAGATCTCCGTATTACTAAGAATGATTTCGTCAAAGATTTGATTAATTCAGGTACTTGTGTTGATATTATAATTTGCGATTCATCATTTTGTTATTCATGAGTAATTTCCAATTTGTAATTAATTATCTTGTCGAAAATATAGAGATACATTATATCTTATATATTTACTATTTTGTATTATTCGATGTGTAAATAGGTATAAAGCAACAAACTGATTTGAGATAAAAGAAACAGCACATCATTTGTCGCGTCAAATGGACTTTATTAGTTTTTTCGAATTAGCCCAAAAAAATTAATCACTGCCCTCGCGTGCCAAGGAAAACTAACGAAAGTAATGCGAGTGACAAAAATGATTGATTCGAAAAAATTACCTTCGTAGATGACGCCCTTTGGCGCATTTTTTTCGGCATGCGGTTGCAATTTACCACCTGTAGGTTCATTAGACAAAAGAGACCGACGAGACCGTATACGTGCACAAGCACCTACATTTAATTCGAGCCGACTTTTTCACTATATTTAATTAACGACTCGCACACGTGCGATAACCATCGGTTCCTGTTGGATTTCGGTTTCAACATCTGACAAACGAACGGGCGAATTGGTTCCGCAACATCTCTGTTACTGATCTCGATGAATTTCTAATTAAAAACTACATAATAATTACATTTTTTTTACTATGAGAGAGTACTGTGAGTACTGTGAGAGTACTATGAGAGATTAATATGAGAGAGTTCATTGCGAAATTGACTGCGCCACTTTAATCTGCTGTTGTATATTTTGTGTACCTAGTAGGGAAGTAAATATTATCAAAATTAATTTTTTCCTTTATAAGCGAATAAAAAGGATACATGTATAAATCTCGTTGTTATAATTTCCCTCCGCATTTTCCCCCGATTGGCCCGCAGTAACACCCTCTCGGTTAGTTTATTCACCATAAAGCTTTCATTAGGTACAAAAACATGCCGACCCCTGCTTAATTTATCACTGTCGCATATTTTATTAATACACCTCCATAGTCCATTCCCCATTTACTTATACTCTACATTTAAACATACATAGACAGTATACGTGAACTGTTAACTATTAGATTAAGGTCATTGTATAGCTATATGAACTTTGTACAAACGAGTCCCTCTAAAACACATCTACATCATTTAAATAAAATTAAACTTTTTCTGTAGTTTTATCTAACAAAAAAAACATTATATTTGGACATTTAAATAATCTTGATGCGTCATGAGTTGCTTAAGTGATATTATCGAACAAAGATATGGAAGAGTGGCCGGTCGGGGGGTGAGCGGAGGCTTTTCCGTGAGCTGCATATAAATATCGAAAGAGCAGCTTATAATAATACAGTCTGGGCGTGCCTCAGCCGGATTGGTCGTAGTGACCGGATCCGGCACGCCGGATCAATATCACCCGCGCCCGGACTTTTCCCCGGATATCACCTTACCACAACAAAACGGAAAGTGCTGCCGCCGACGCTTCAGGAAGCGATGAAACGCTGGATTATTCCGGATAAACCGGAGCGCTGAAAAGGAATGCCGGATTGATTGGTGTAATGAGAATATGGTGACGGTGTATAAAACAAACTGCTTCTAATTTAATGGAATATGGTATACTATATTTTATGTTACTTCTAGACATGTCATTTTTATTTTGTTTTAGATTGTATTTCAGAACAGTATTCCTACACTACTATAGATAGCAAAAATATTATAGGAAAATAGGACTCTTTTTCCATTTGGATGCACATGCAAGGCACCTAATTAATGGGAACATGCAAAGCACGCTTTTACCAATTTTCAAGCATAAATGTGATGCGAATATGCAGCATAAAAACATACTGAAACGGCTGAATTGAATATTAATTTTGCAAAAGTTGCGTATTAGCAAAAACACAACGATTTAATTATTTTATATCCCAAACAAACAGTTTACAAAAATTCATTTTTTATACACGAAACATCGAATGAACGTTATAGAATTGAAAAAAAAAACACAAAAAACCAAAGCGCGGGTACTTTGGTATACTATACAAAAATAATTAATTAGAATTTGCGTTAAATAAGTCTATATACAAGGCTTAAATTGTACAGGATGAACCAATCATCCAGGGCCGATTTGGTGCAATTCAAGCGTGGGGGCGGAACATGAATTGAATTAACTGTCAGTTAAGTTAACGTACCACAAATGACGTGTTCCTATTTCGTATCCATTGATGGATTTAAATGAACCCACACAACGATTAGATAATGAAAAAATTAATTCCTGTAAATGGGGTCTCTTTATAGTTATCTACCAATGCCGGCGGTTATAATTGCGGGATGAATGAAAATTACCGTGTATACTAATATACGTACTGTATGTTGCTCCTTTTGTTGTATAAATTGATGGAAGTAATTTATGAATTTAATAGTGGACGATTTTGTGGATATTCTATACCCATTTGGTGCATCCTAATTTATTGGGAATCTTTTACAATTGATTCATGTATACTTTTTTTCTCTTCCCAAAATTAATTATGCCTTTATTTACGTTTTGTCTCTTCATTAATTCATTTATTTGCTAATTAACACATCTACCATAGGCACAAAAAATGTGCAAAACAACAAAAGAACAACTGCTCGCATCTATGCTTCAATACCTAATATCTTTAGATCCCTCATAATGTCATCCTATAAATTTAGAACGTTCAATCGCGGTCTGTTTCCTAAATAGAGCGAACTCGAAGCCGGGATAGTTTTCGGTGAGTTTGGTCGAATCTAAAATCGCGCTCCGTTCAGTTAGTTTCAGTAACGAAATTAAGTCGAAACGCGAATGATGATATACCAGGGGCGTGACGTGTGGCGGAAGACGGCCAATGGATTCGCTCGTTTTGCCGCCCAGTGAAACTGATACCTCCATTGGTCTCACTTTCAGCTTTCAGCCGCCGAAGAGTGCCCGTTGCAACTCGAAGACGCGTACAGAACACTCCTGTAACTGCGAACAATACTGAATATAACTGTGCCTGTACTCACGATTCAAAATTTTTATCGATTATTCTTTGCATCTCTTTGGAGATTGGATGGTGCAATGCAATTGCACTTGTAACTTTAAGTTGTATCTTATGGCTCAAATTTGTACAAAAAATTGTAATAAGAAATAGCTGCAAATTCTGTATTAGTTTGCCTATAAAAAAGAAAAAAATGTAGCTTTTGAATTTTATAAGAATGTGGATTTTGGATTCAAAGTACAAAATTCCAGGTATACAGGGCAATAATATACCGCAGCAATATGTATAGAACCAAATACCTACCAACCGCATCGTCTTTACAATACAGTCCTTTTGCTGAAATTCGATATTTTTCTTATATTTATTTTCTTCTCTAATTTAAATAGGAATCCATAACTTCTTATATCTGCAAACAGATCTAGGAAAAATACTTTTTATAATTTAGTTGGTTTTAATCTATACATTTCGAACACATCTCCATGTAGATGGTAATTGGTAAACACATATCTTCACTAACTGATAGACATTCTGGTATAAATGACTGTAAAAATAATTTTGTATCAAGAGTGCAGCCTACCAATAAATTTTCGGAGCAATGTTCTCTCCGTTCCTTTATGCATTAGGGGTTTTCAGGAGTCGTCGCTTAACAATGAGTTTTTTTCTAAAAGCGACACTAGTGAATTCAAGAAGCGCATTAAAAACATCTTCGACCCACAAAACTTTTTGTGGATTAACCATCATTTTCACGCTACGACTCACTTCCATAATGCCATAATCCTCTATATTGGTGCGCACTGTGGGTATAATATAGGGGGTATACGTTTCCGAAAACTGTGTATAAATTACGCACCTATATATTTTTTAAGAAAAACTATAGGATATGTCGTTGTAGGTATAGACTTCTATTATCCTACATATATATAGATGTAACCCTTGACAGGGGATATAGACTGATTGGCGAGAGAAATTAAAAAAAAGTTTCTGGGGCATTGGGAGGTAGATGGGGAAACGTAAAAAAATTCGCCGATTACGAAAATCTACCTCTTTTCTCCAGCTAAATTCGTTTTTTTTTGTAATTCGATTTTGAAAGTAAATAAAAGTGAAATTTTTGACACATTTCCAAATAAATTACTTGATGGACGTTGCCCGTTCGTTTGGTTTAAACGGAACTACACCCAAATAAGAGACTTTTTTGTTATTTAGACAATTTCGTCGTTTTTAATGGACGAGAATAAAAGAAAATGCAATAATACGCAAAAATGTACGTTTCTTGGTCATTAGTACTTACCAAAAACGGAGAAACGATCGAATTACTTTTAAAAAAACTACACTTATGACAGCGGCGATGAACAAATTTCAAACTGTCAAAGTTGTCATTTCCGTTACTACGGGATACATTGACATTTAGTTTGATATACAGGGTGTTTTTTCATTAAGAAAATCGGAAAAATTGATATACGGAGCGTTTTTAACATTAAATGAAAAATTATTTTCAATTGAATTGAAATATAGTACAGGGTGACTCGTATTTAAGGAAATGTTAATTATACATAAACCGAGCGAGCGAAGCGAGCGAGGATCCGGCTATATAACTGCCTTTGCGTAGAACGCCGATAGGCGTTCGAGCTGCGGGTCTATTCGGCAGAGCCCATCGTTAATTAGAGCGATTTAGTCGAGCTCGCGCAGCGAGCGAGACCTTAGTTATTTAACAGCCTTTGCGTAGGAGGCCGTCAGGCCTCCGAGCTGCGGGTCTATGCGGCAGAGCCAATCGTTAGGTACAACAATTTAGTCGAGCTCGCGCAGCGAGCGAGACCTTGGTTATTTAACGGCCTTTGCGTAGAACGCCGATAGGCGTTCGAGCTGCGGGTCTATGCGGCAGAGCCCATCGTTAACTACAGCGATTTAGTCGAGCTCGCGCAGCGAGCGAGACCTTAGTTATTTAACAGCCTTTGCGTAGGAGGCCGTTAGGCCTCCGAGCTGCGGGTCTATGCGGCAGAGCCAATCGTTAGGTACAACAATTTAGTCGAGCTCGCGCAGCGAGCGAGACCTTGGTTATTTAAAAAATTGATACACGAGGTGTGGTTAATTTCCAAACAAAAATTCAATCGCACCGAGCTCGCGAAGCGAACGAGGATCCGGCTAGCAAACTGTCTTGCGGCGAAGCCGCCACCATAAGAAAGGGGGGTTGAAAGGGGTCTCCGCCCCCTTCCGAGCGTTCAGCGAGTAGTGTATAGTATTCACGTAAGATGTCAAATTGATGGTCGACGATTCCAGTTCAAATATAGCAGAAGTTACCTATAACTTTAAACTTTTGCCTCTCTCACCTATATACCTATTTTCAAAATGTATTTTTATAGGACGTCCCAAAAATTATTTCTTTCAACACAGGTTTATGTATAGTGTGCATGGGTTATTGAAAGGCCTATAGGATGGATATATGGTATAGATATGTTAACATTTCGATTATTTCGCATTCTAACAAAACGTTAAGTTTACAAGTAAAAACGGAATTATCGCAGCCAATCTCTTCCGGTTTTCTTTTGTGCACGAGTGCATTGAACGGTTCGGGGGGCATTGACGGGAATGGTGTCGCAGAGGTGCGAAATATGTCGATCCCTTATCCGTCCGGCAATGGCATTAGGAGGATTAGGAACGCTACATTACTCGCGCACAAACACTGTTTACCTAAGCTCCGATATGTCGATAAACTGGATAGCCCGTAAGTCCCCGGCTTTATTTAACACCCTGCCTATCAGCTGGAATGTTGAATAGGTATTTTTTAGGTGGAAATATAACCGAGTTTTAACTAAGTAGGTTCCTATATTGATGCTATTAAAGAATATATTTAGATATCTAACAAATGTAGACCTCTACATTTACATAATTTAACTGTTTTTGTGGATCTATAAATTTCCAAAATTCCTTGTTTAATGTAGGCTTCTAAAATAAAAAAATGTATTATGGGTGTACCATATTAAAAAATAATTAATTTTAATTAATATTGTAGGCATAGAGATACATCTAATCGTATATATTATGCAGACTGGTGAATTATTAAAACATACATTATCAGACTAATTAAATAAACATTGTAAATTTCATAAAAAAGAGGCATACATAGGTACATAGGTTAGCAGTAACACTTCAATTATATCGTATATACAGGTACTTACATATACCGATATAAGTCACATTAAATTTTATGTCATTGATCACCCAATGACGACACTAATCGGATTCAATTATCGATCGCCTTTTTTCTCTAATAATTAAATTAAAAGGGTAATTAACGTTGGAATTGTGGCGCTGTTTACTTAAATCGAGACGCAACCAAACGTGTAATTAAACAGGCTATCGCAACTAATTGCGTGTGCGGGTAAAAAGTGGAAAAATAAAATCGCTGTGGCCTTAATAATTCTTTGTGACGTTACTCCTGTGTACTGTCGTGCGCCACTTTCCTCGATTTAAATTTATTAAAATGCAAGCTTATTTGATGGGTATGCCAAAAACTTCTAGGTAAATTTCTAAATGATTTTAATTATCATTGGTTTAAAGTTTAATTCAATTTAATTCACTTCAGTGTCTTCGTCTACTTCATGAAATTAATTAGGAATATAACGGAGCATTTTGACAATCGTTAATGAATTCCTGAGAAACTCATTGGCTAAGGTCGTATTCTCGAAACACCAGTCGGATGAGTCGAAGTATCCTAATTAATATGGATAATGTCATTAAATGGATCAAAATTAGTTTTTGGTAACCAGAGTCGCAGACGTTCGTCCAATTGAAAATAATTAAGAATTCTTGTAAGGCAATAAAGAGAGTTCAGTTTTCAATGCGACTTTTATTCCATGATAAGGAAACAATTATTGTAATCATAAGCATCAAGTGCGATAAAAAGAGCCAATTAAAATAATTTATATCCCCTCATTAGATTAAATTAAATTAATTTTGATTAGTTCGATATTGAACGATTTTAAATAGTGGTAATAACATAATTACGCAAATTAATAATTAAATCCCATAATGCCTCCCAAAGGTAAGTGTAATGTTTGCTACAAGATAATCTCATATTATCGATTTTTCAATAAGACATTTAATTTTCGATTTAACCATGATATTTTTTTAAATGTTTGAAATAGATGAGAGAGCGATGGACCTAAGGCCGACCGCTCACGGAGCAACTGTTTTAAAATAAAATTGTAAACCAGTTGATCTTGCAACTATTTTGCAACCTCGGCAATGTACATTAGTGTGGACCCGCACACAAGTCGATTCAAATGAAACTAGTTTGCAATGAGTTATAAACCAGTTGTTCCCGACCATTTCCCGCGGTCGCAGTCGCTTTGCAGTTTCGAGTTGCTTTAAATTCTTGCCAATTTCTGGTGTGATTCATTTGACATTCGATAAATTGCAATGGCAACTGATTGAAACTATTTTATAATAGTCGCATTCGTGTACGTACAGAAGTTTAATATTAGTTGTAAACTGGTTACAGACTAAACTAGATTGAAATCTTTATTTCAAAACAGTTGCTCCTTGAGCGGTGGGCCTTAGGTACAACCCGTCTTCAACCTCTTTGTATGTTTAATTTGATGTGGCAGATAAGTACTAAAAATCAAACTTAATTATACATCCAAGGAAAATTTTTATTTATTAATATCCTCTTCGACCTTTTTTTCACAAGTACGTTGCGTGTCTACTTAATTTCGCAAAAAAAGTACGTGGGTATACTTCGAAGTAAATAACTATTTAAATAACAGCGCCGCCTTTTTCGCAACTAATGAAGTAGCCACTGAAAAAAATTTCCAATATTCTTGACCCTGCATTTTCGCAAATTATTGCCTGTCAAACTGTCAAAGTCGAAGACAGCTCTATAACCGAACGAAAATTACACACTCGCGTCGATATATGGGATGTAACAGCGACTCGTTATATTTAATTAATAAATTAGTATATTTAATTATTATTGAGTTTACATTGAGTACATCTTCCAAACAAAATCATTAAGCGAGTTTTTAACCTCTTAATTCTTAACCTCTAATAATTCTATAAAGGCAAATCATTAGGTATAAAACGTTTTAAATAAATTACTCCAATATGGAATTGGATTTGAAGAGTAAGAGCGGCCGCGACACGCGATCCATTTCAATAAGCGCCGAATTATTGCATTTTAGTTATTAATAAAAGTGGGCAAGAGTGGAAATTTAATTTTTTAAATTATACCCCTATGAATGGTTTAGGTGTAAAAGTTGAATTTTAAAAAATTATTGCTCTTTTTGCATGTCGAGCGACCCATGCACGCTATTTATAATGAATGAATTTCGTCAATAAAACAAGAATGTATGTAATATTTTCGTATAATATGTTTCATCAATATATGTACAATCGACAATCAATATAAATATATAATCATTTTATAATAAATCAAATAACATGATTTCCATCTACGAAATTGGATATACGCAACACATCTAATGAAATTAAATGTCATTTTTACTTCAGACCGGTGCATCGTTAAAATAGATTCAATTTGTGGTGTATTGAGCAAATATTTTTTTCTCAAATTATCTTTTCATTTGTATGATTGTGTGTGAAGAATACTTCATAAATCTAAATTAACGACGGTAGTAACAAAATTAAGTAATAAATCATGGTGCATTTTTTATAAATTGACTAAAATGCTCCTCATTTAAAACGCGCTTTAGATATTTTAGCCAGCTGGTTTTTAAGATAAAAGAAAACTGAAATTAAAAAATTTCAGTACCTACCTGTTATACTAACTAAATTTTTCTTAAAACAAAAAAATTACAAAAAAACGAGTATAGGTACCTACACAATTGATTCCATTTTAAAACCAAAAGTTTTCCTCTGTAGATAATTGTAAATGTTAATCTACATTAAATTTATTCCAATTCATCTTTGTAAACTAATGATTCAGAATGGAACTCTTTCTGGTTCGAAAATAGGACGCAAATTTTGATTTTTGAAATAAAAGATCTCCTTTTTGACTAGATAAATCCTTCTTCTTTTATTTTAAAATCCTAGGGCCAACAATTTTTTTAATCTAATATCGACAGTATCGACAAATTGCCACTGAACATTTAAAAGTAAGTTCATTACCCCGAAACTCTTACTTCTCTGTACAAGCGAATAAATATACATTATACATACATACATTGCAACGATATTTAAAGACGTCGCAGAAAAACCTTCCTTACGTCCGAAAAGCATTAAAGTTAAGCAAAAAAATAATTATTTATAGTATTACTAAAGTCAATTTAAAATGATATAGAACACGAACAAGAATTTTTACTGAAGAATTATCTATTGAAGATAAAAAAATATGGTACCCTTCTATACATACCTAATAGTAGATATTAATATTTTTTTTAGAAATCACGCAAGTCACATTTACATTATACCTGTCGAACACTATAAAGTTTAAAAAAAGTCAATTGAAATTAGTCAATGATATTTAGTAACATTTTAATATTTTTTTAATATCATCCATGCCAATTAAAACTGCATGGTGATCAGATGTAGAAAATTATCTAACAGCATTAATTTGAATCGAATGAATTATTTTATTAGCCACATATAGTCATATAAGTACTTTTTCCTTATGTTTCATAAAATTGTTTAATTAATAGGTATAAGTTGATATTGGTAGGTACAAAGAAAAGTAATAAATGAATCGTATCATTGGAAACGTACTCATCATTTACTATAAAAAAAAAACATTACCAAACGCTATTAAAAAAAGGAAAAACTTGCAGTTTTAATTTGTAAGTTAAAATGAGCTCCTGCTGTTTTTTATGGAAGTTTTTATGTGATAATTGTGAAATTGATCATAAAAACTGTATACTTAGTAATAAGTGTAATATAACAATACTTATCAAAATCTACCTTTAAATATTTGAGAATATACGAATTATTCAGAAAACTGAGTTTTCTAATGTTTGACTCATCTTTCCGTATTGAATAATAGGTACAATTAAGGATCTATCCTATTATAGAATATTATGATTGTTGACATAATTGTAAAATCAACGTAAGAGTTACCTAGAAATCTTTTTAATGTATTCTAAACTCTCCCTCGCCCTCGCCCTCGCCACCTCATTAGGCTACATAATTAATTCGACCAAAAATTAAAGTGTATACCTGCATATTATGTTTATTGCTTTTTCGAACGACAATATTGCATCCTGCTTTACCGCATCGCGATCGGACGACATCCGCTATTTAATTGAATCGTTGCATCGCAATTTATCATCATTAAGTAACCGCGCGAAAGCCGTCGTACGAATTCGACTGGAAAAAAAAACGCGTCGCACTCGCCGATTTTTCTGCGACGCCTGCAACCTAAACTACACAACCTATTCACAAATCCTCCAGGCGAAAGGCGGGTATCACGTCAGCCTGGCCGGCGAGAACGGCCTGTGCAACGCCGGCCCGTTGTTGTTGGGGCTCGGCGGGGCGATCCGCACTATTCCCCCGTGCGAGTAGCCCCCGTGGAGGTTGGTGTGCGGCGACGGCGCCTCCAGCCGCCCGCCCGACGTCACTTGGATCCGCAGCGGCGTCGCGATCTGCGCGTGGTTCAGCTGGTGGCCCAGCCGCAGCGGCAGCGGCGCCTCGATCTTGGAGTTCTCGTTGTGCTGCATTCGCAGATTGTCGGCTATCCGCAGGTTCATGGGCGGCGAATGCTGGAGGGACGTTTGCGGCGGCGAATCCACCTGTAACCAAACACATAATCTATGTAACATAATGCTGATTTATCGTAAAGAAACTTTTAGTAACTACAGAATGTAATATTGAAGAAATGGACCTTACCTTTCTGCTGTCTTTATCGGTGCTGTCGACGTCAATGGGGCTTTCGTTGGCGGTCAGTCTCAAATTGACAGCCGCGTACGTGGAATTCCCGTCGACGTGGATGGGCGAGGCCGAGTTTCTGTCCTTCGATCGTTCGATTCGGAAATTGGGCGAGAACGTCGGCGGGGTGCGATTGCCGCCGAAGCGGAACTGAGCGGGCATGGGACCGGGCGAGTGCGCGCCGAACCGGAACGACGTTATGGGATTAGGCGACGATCGCCCGAATTGCAGCGGCGAGCTCAGCGGCGGCGAATGCGCGCCCAACGAGATGTCCGAGTCGCTGTCGGACGGCGTCGGGCTCAGGGCGGGCTGTCTCGCCGAGCCGCCGTGTTGGGCCAGTTGGGCTGCCAGTTGTTGCTGTTGCATCCTGGAACAAAATGCCAATGTTGAGCTTGCTAGTTCGTATTGAATTAAAGTGCTTTATATGAATTATAATTTAAGAAGATTGCTTGCTAATTATCTTATCAACGTGTCTTGAATATCTCTATATCCTGCGAAATTCTAGAACTCAAAAGATTTGGTGGTGGATAAAATTTACAATATTATAGCATAAAATCAATAATTGAATTACTCGAGGGTGACTAAATTTGGCACCTATTTAATAAAGTTATGAAGCATCTTGATGACAATTCCAACTAAAGTTACAATCAATTTGAGCACTTCCTTTTCAACATAACGATTTTTTATAAACTTTAATCTTCCTATGCATTCCACGTCGACGACTAAAGACTTCTGACATTTACATATCCATCAGAGGATTATATTTAGTGAGTGGCCGACTGTCTTCACCTTTACAACGGATATTTAGGGGTAATTTGCTGGCCCGTTAGGGATTACAAACGAACCACCCCTCTCCCAGCGGGATGCCTTCTAAACACGTCGATAATAAGCTGACTACTTAGGGCCGAAAGGGAATTCTCGAATTCTTAATACCCCAGCGCGGAGGTTCGAGTTTTCTTGTTTAGCAAAGCAACAATAGCCGTTCCGGGCTAATGTCATCTCGAAATTTTCGGATATAAACACGCCGATCGTTCGAGTTCTATCGCATTTCGAGATGTAATAACCTAATCAGTCAACGCTTTCTCCTCTATCGATTCCATTAATAATTCGCGATGAAACAGAAACTCGCTATTCTCTCGGTCTGACCCTAATTGCTCGCAGTCGAAGCCGCAACACGTAAGAAACGGACATCATTAGCGGAACTCTCTGCGAGAATCGCAACAATTCCGGTAATGATCTTTATTAATCCGGCGGATCGCGCCCTCTGGAGTGCAGCTCTTCGATTCTTCCATTGTTTTCAATGGACCGCGCGTTGTTCGACTGTCACTGGCCATTGTTCAATGACTGATAGAGTCATCAGGATCTCTTGATTGAAAATTTGTTATCAAGTTCTGTATAGAGGTGGATGCATACAGCACATTTTTGATAAATATGACTATTACAATTATATTTCACTAATTTATTTAGAAAAGTTGGTAATTTCTGAATAGGAGAGTACCGGGATTTTCTGTATTGTCTGCACTATTATAATTTGAAGAACAGTGCTGATATTTTTATAACAGTTAATGGAGTTCCAACTCCATTAATATAAGCAATATCGCAATTAACTAAACGTTGTTTCCAATGGTGAAATCATTTGTCACTTGCACGTATCTCTGCGGGTATAGATTTCTTTTCTCTTTCGTTATTCCCCTGTCCCAATCATTTGTCAGTAAGTGTATTATATTGCTTGTTTTATAGATAATAACGACCAGCGAATGGTCCGAAAATAGCGCCTGTAGTAAAACATTGAGTATTGGAAGGTTTTTGAATTATTCGATACCTTCCAAATGTTTATTCATAAAAGTTCTGCGAACAGGCGCCCGTGACAAAGCACAAAATGGATCCCGAAACGTGGCCCTCTCGTCATTGTTGGTTATTTCTTACTAACCGGATTAAATAGATTGTTATCTTTCTCCAATAAACTGACAAGATGACAATGCAAGTCTGCGACGCGGTTAGCCCGGGGTTGAGAAAAACAAACGAGCGGATCGCCGGCGCCAAACTTCCGCCGCAGAGTTGCCAACATATGTGAAATGTCACCGCATCACCGGAGTAGGTAAAATAGAACTTAAACCCCCCCAGTATTGAATTTCTACGTACACAACGCTGTGTTCTTTTCTATTATTTAAATAAACATACACTTAAAATGTTTTCGAATAGGTTTTTGAGAAAGTTTAAGGGGTTTGTTTTGTGCAAATATTTTAGGAATACGTCGAAGACTTTTGTAACGCTATACTTGACCTATACACGTCAAAACATTGTGTACACCTACTTTACTTTTATTGAGACGCAAACACAGGATATACAGGAATAAACCCCACGGGAAAATGGATACTTAAGTATATAGAAAAAAAGAAAGACCAAATTGCTATGTCGAAATGTCTTCTTAGCCACGCACATTAAATGTATATTCAAATGAATGTATTGTTTGTACTCGCCTGAAACATTGATTTTCGATTTGGTCCTAATGTTATTTCTTGGGCGGTGACCAATATGGAAAAACGTCATGTACACTATCAAACGTATAATGAACGATCCAGTCATTTATATAGTATACGTGAATAATGGTTTTGTGCGCTAGGGCTACCGCCCGAAATCGAATTCGCCCGACCCACTAAATGTCTAGTTTACATACAAGAATTCCAACCCCTTCGGCGTGTTTTAATAACGTTAAAACTCTATCACAGTGATCTCCGGCCTGATACGCAGTTTGCTTTAATTTGGAATCAAATCCGTCTTCTTTACATAATGGCATTGCATAAATATAGTTCCTATATGTATAAAATTAAGGTCTGCCCTAATATTGTAAATTCTTAAAATAAAATACCGATGTCAGACACATTTTGAACAATTGCTCAAAAAACTCAATTATTTTACCATACCTACTCTAATTTAGATTTACTAATTGCTATACTTTCTTACTCTAACCACACTAATATTTTAATAATCTTTCTTTGTTCAACCCATAGAATTGACCATATTGCAAACAAATTTGCACTTGCCCATGTAATGTAAGTAGTTTGGCTATTTTCATTTTCATTTTCAACTGTATAGTTACCCCATTCCTGTAATCTCGTCGACAAGAAAACGAAACAAACGAAATAATATACTAGCTAATTTAATTCTTATTTCGCATAAAAAGCAATAAAATTTCCCTCGTTAACAAAGTTGAATATACTGTAACTCTAATTTGGAACAAAGAGCTCGGCAAAGAGAGGCACAATAAAGATTCCATCATCGAACCAACTCATGTGTTCGCTAATACCCAAAACGAGGCGAGGTCTGTAGCATTGTCTTTGGTGCGGAATAATAGCAATATACCTTGGGTAGTGCGGTCTTTGATGATACGAGAGCCAAGTCGATGACGTTAACAGTCTATTCTGTAAACAAACTCGATTAGCATTAGCCCTGGTCTCGTTTCGCGCCCTCCGGCTTTCATTTCAATATCTAATCAACTCAATTCGGGTGTATGGGATTTGATAGAGATGCGTTTGCACGAAGATGTGGTAGAAATTCGTGCTGAGATCGAGTTAAAATCGACGAAATTTCGCTAATTATTCAGAACTTTTTGATTAAGACAGGTTACCGCTCACCATCGCTTTAATTTATTTATAATTAAAAATTTATAATTTAAAGAAATATTTGTTTAGAAATATAAACCTGAGTACCTAATCACATTTAAAGAGTACATTCGCTATATAAGAGGATAATACATAGCGCTATGGAAATAATCTCTATACAGGAGATTTATTGTAGATTATTTACAGCGTTAATGGTTGTAGCGATAAAGCCGAAACCACCGCGTTAATGAATATCTTAGGTTAATTAATGCATCTGTAAATTATGCAAACGAGAACGTTGTGTTGTACGTAACATTTAACCATTTAACTATTTAACAACGGGCTTTTTGGTGTTAAAATCCAACTAACTCGCATATAATTATTGTAACTACATGGGACAAAATTATGTAGTTAAAATTTTATAAATATGAACAGATTTAAAATTACCAACTATACCTTGTTTCTTATGAAGAATTAACATAACGATATATTGAGCATCTTATATGCAAAGAAAAAAGAAATCATTCAACCCCCGTATGCAAGCATTAAATTCAACCTATGTAATCGATAGCTACCTCTGTTGTATTCCCAGTAATCATTGTAATGCCAAACAAAACGACAAAAAAAAAGATATTAGGGGATCAATTTCGACGGGATGTCATTTAAAGATTCCAATGCTCATTGTATGCGGGCTTCGAATATCTTTATACGCGCTTGTGTTGGTAAAAGCAACGTGGTATTAACGCGACGTATGGAGTATCAGTAATCACAGGGTAACGCGAAAAGAGAGAAAGCAGGGGGCAGAAAACTGTTGTTATTAAATATAAACTTTCATCGGGAACAAAATTGACTTCTTTGAATAATGACAATGTTTCATTTAAGAGGAAAAAATAACGGGTTAAAGATAATAGGTAAATATTTAAACAAGCGTATCTGCCTACATCTAGTTTTGGTTTGATCTTTCCGATGTCGATAAAATTTAATTATTTGCTTAATGTAAGGTTTTCAAATAAGTACTAATCAATCATTTACATACTAACTAATAGATATTCGAAAACAATAAAATGATATTTATTTTAATTAACCCAAAATAATTTTATTTGGCTTATATTTTATTTTTTTAATTCTTATAATAATATCATTGACGGATTGGAAATAAAAATGAGCCTATTTACACGTATGACCCATTGAATATCGGTCTAATTCCATAAAAAATTTTAAGCTTGCATAAGTACAGGTTTCAACCGGTCGTGCATTCACTTCAACAACTTTATTAATAAAGCAACTGATTTTATTTTATACATCCTCCGAGGAAAGGCGATCACACGTTTTTTCAATTATTTATCCGTATGGGAAATTGAACCAGTAACAACTAATTAATCCCAATCGCGATTATTTACAACCTGATAGACTCGTTAAAATTAAAGAACAAGAAACTATACATGGTAGTCGTTTGAATTAAAAACAGTAGGTATATTTGCTTAGAATTAAGTTAACGGTAGAATATAATTATTGTCCTTATGATAGCGTTTACAATCGAAATTTAAAATCCAATAGGTTTTTTTGGTAAAATTTGACAATGATAATATTTAGTAACGTTTCGGTTTGTTTTGATGTTATTAATGAACTCTCGTAATTACAAAGAAATAATTTTCCTTTTTAAGTTACTTTTAGATAGCCAAATAAATAACTTTGATATGAATTTGTTATCTACACCATCGCTTTTACTATAATTAAAAGAGGTTTTTAATGAAATTAGGAAACAGGGTAGATGAACCGTTGATAATATTATATCTGCTATACCGTTATAGGCTAGTAAAGGCAATAATTTCACTCGGTACAAATATCATAATTGGGATGAAAAACTTGCTGATTAGCGGCGATGATGTCTTTGTTAATTTTTTCGCCTACTAAATATCTAATAATTTATTCCATCTAATAAATCCTTCCGTTCATATAATCTAATTATAATTATTTCAGTCTAGTCGCATTGACTGCATATCGAGGAAATGGGATTTATTTATAAGAGTTTATGAATATATTTGTAATAAGATTATCATAATTAAACTGAATCAGTTCCTATGTGCAAACAAACACACAAACCTACTGTAAAATATCCACAATCTTTAAAACAATAATATAAAATAGAATGATGGTGATGTATTTCGTCTTTTGAGTGTCTCACAAATTAAGTAGTGCAACAATTTTAGCACAGACGAACTAACTCGAACTCTTTATATTTACACAATAGCAATCCATTTGAATATCGTAACACGCTCGATGAAGAACAAAAGGAAACAAAAAACCCAGAAAATGGCATAATCAAGGAGCAATACATTAAGTCATAGTCTAGCCCTTGGGTGCATTTAGTATTCAAATTAAAGAGATGGTATCGGATGACGGTCTCCCGCCCTAATTGCTCTCCATCGATGCGATACCCTTTGTACAGCGGTATGGGATATGGAAACACATCCATTATGGAACATGGCAGCTTTTGTTCGCGTTTTTCATCTACCACGCCCAATTGAAATGATACTGGTTCCAGATAATATGCGTGTAGTACTGCTCTTAAATAGAGTGAATGTAGGTATACATCGACTGAAAACGGTGTATCAGTTGTCATGATTGTTACGAACTACGAGGGGAGCTGAAAAACTTCGATACGCTTTTTGCCAATCATTTCCTCCGCCTGGGGATGCCTGCACGCGAAGTCACTTTCTCCAAAGTTTCCCTTTGCCCGAATAGATACAGTTTCCACAGGCTTAGAGTAATCCAGCTCCAAGTCTGGCGCTTGTTAGTGGGATACCCGTCCATTAGGATACGATAACAGTTCTGGCAAATTCGGGACGTGGGGCGGATTTGCCAAGAAAAGAGATTGCTGCCCTTTCTGCAATCTACTCGGAAAATTTTAGTAGTTCATCTCATGCAAAGAATATTAACTATACGATTCTTTTAAAATAGACTGAAACTGGATTGCTTTTATAAAAAACAATTTAAATTGCTTTTTTGTGATGGGATGTTTCAGTCCGTATCTGAATAAACAACGTGTTTTTACTAGGCTAGATTTTAGGGGTTTGTTTTCCGGAGTGTAGCCTTCTTTAATCAGATTCCGTGGGATTCGGGACGAATTTGCTGTCAATTTTGATCTGTGTTCTTAATCAGAGAAAAAATAACAAGGGATTGTTGGTTTACATGGGGTATCTGTTGGCTTTGGGATAGCCGGAGAGAAACTCAACATTCCGGCTCCAGATAAGCGCGGTTGATTCGTTTTCTAATTCCGAATTTTCCGGAAAGGGTTTCGTTTGTTAATACATGTATCGGATTTTTGCCCTTTGGTTTATAATAATAAGAAATCTCTTATTATTATTAAGTAATAGCCTTTCCGATTCCTTGTATTGTAATTAGGAAAACAACTAATAAAATCTTAAATAAATTCAAAGATAAAACTATAAATATTTCCAAATGAAGACAATGATTCAAATATTTAATTAATTCATCTCAATTTGCATTGTATCTCTATATTTTTGTTAGTCTCCTTATTTAACAAAGACTGTATTAACACATGGTGTTTAAAAGTTTAGTCCAAAACAAAGTATTTTAAACTCCATTAAATTGCACCTAATTCGATTCTTTCCCCGGACGTGTGTCCTTCGAAATGGAGTATTTGCTTCCAGGACATTGTTTGTCTCAGGAAGCAATCTCGTGTAGTGGCAGAACAAACAAATAATGTGTGTCGTACGTTCCTACCTAATATGAAATCAAGAAAGTGTTTATCTAACCATCGTTCTGGAAATTGACTCGCGTATAAAAGAATTGTTGAATTACGTCTGATATAACACAATAATGGAGGTTCTTTTTTAGAAAAAAATAAACTAACGTGAGAACTGCTCAAGTCACCGTGAACGCTACAAACTAACTGGTTCGTGTTGATGCAACCCAATGATTTGGTTACTGTAAATATAATTATACATTTAGTGATTGAAATTTATATTAAAGAGAACAAGCGAAATTGTAATAACCTCATAGAAGCGTAATTTTATTCGAATAAATTGGAAACTGAATAGATTCTAGTCTATCCCACCTTCCCACGTACTAAGAGAAAATAGAAATCCTTTCGGTTCCCTGAAAAGACGGACCGAAGTGAGAAAGCAGATATTCAGGAGCGAGACCTTCTGCATTTACAAACACAATATTATCGCAAAAGTGTGAGTCGATAAAGCCGGTGTAAAGGTGGAGAGCTTAGAGTCGGAGAATAGAGTAGGTGTTCGCCAAAGTCGAAACTGTTTGCGCTAAAAGCTCGCCGGTCGAAGACGGCTTAGAAGAGGCAGCGGTACCCGAAATGTTCTTGCTCCATTCACTTTATTCAATGGGAAACAACAAAGGACTAAGAATTGCACGGGCAGTGCTAGTGAATGGTGCAAAATTATGTTAGCTAAGCGGGCATTGATTAAGTGAAAATCTGTCGGGATAAAAGGGATGAGAAAATTGGAAATTTTTGTTTGAACTAGGTGTTTAATCAGCGTTTTAAAACAATAAAATTAATAACCCGTTAAAATATTGTGCTGGACAATATAAATATCACCTGAACGAATATTTTATTTAAACGAACTATTTTCATACACTGTTTATGAAAATAATTCTGACTGATGTGAATTTTCAATTCAGCACCGAAACGGTTTACTGCCGCTGATAAGGGTTGAAGCCCGAGCTTAAATTCGATAAAATCAAATGGGCGAGAGGGAGAATAATAAATTCAGTTGCGCTGAATTCCAAAATTTTCATTGACGATTGATTTCGCTTGTATAAAATCGACAACGCGAATAATATTTCAGAACTGAAACAAACAATCCTTGCACTATATCTAGGAATTAGGGAAAAATTGATACAAGTCGATCGCATTATTTGACTGTAGCTAGTAACTATTGTAACTTATTAACCACTTATTAACTGTACGAGATTCGATGGTAATTCCCGCGACTTTTATATAGCGATCGACAAATAAATATCGAATAGGAATAGTTTTTATTGAAGGGGATTTGGCGAGGCCGACGATAATACATTGTACAAAATATAGAATTATATTTTACCCTATTGAAATTGAAAAGCTCCCCTTGCGACACTCGAACTCTCTTTTTCTCTCTCGCTACGCCGAATCGGAAAAATCACCTTGTCCACTATAAACGTCACGAACGATTAGGGTAACGCGAACGCAAAGGACTCGAACTTGCACTCATTGTGGTTGCCGGCTCAAAGGTGGACATGTCAAAACCAAAATGCCCATAGCATAAACGGACCATAATTTAATCTTCCACGACGAGCGCGTGAAAATTACGCTTTCATTCTCCGCTGACGCAAAATCGCCTTTTATCCGAATGCGTTTTAATTTCGCTCCTGTATAGGAGACTCGAATGAATATTTTTATGTATATCTACTGATTTCACTTATTTCTTTAAACTAGTTTACAAAAATGGCTAAAGAAAATATTAAACAAAGGCCTCAGGTAGATTAAACTCAGGTAGATGTACCAAGAGTATTTATTTCAGAAATTTTCTGGTATAGTATAAGTAATAATGCAGAGTATTAAAAACAGGAATTGTTCAAGTTAACTAATTACAAGAGTAAATAAATGGTTGGGGTGCGTTCGAGCGTAAGGGATGCGGTAATTCGGCTACTGGATCGGCGTTGTGGCACATAAAAAAGGCGCATCGATTCGAGCTCATTTGTTAAGAAAATTACCTGAAAAGTACTTTCAACCACAATGTAATTACAAGGTGCCGTTTAAAACGTTCTATATATTCATTTCAGGTCTGTAATTTGAGCCGTTCGAGAGGGGCTTATTTATCCGGTAGATTTGATCAGCTTTTCTTTAATTTCGAGCACAGCTCTCGGCTCGAATTACGTAGCTCTTTGAAAAACGGACATGTGATACGATATATACCATGTGTACGGGTAGCGAAAGATATTTCGTCCGAAATGTTTTTCGTTTTGTATTTTTTTATTCGCGTGCATTCATTACTTACGGTTCACGGTATAGTGGTTTTTACTATAGAAAAAAAAATCAAATAAAATGCTTATAAAAAACTTCATCAGACACTGAAAGTTCATATGAGCTGAAAGGACGTCGGGGAACTTTAATCTTAATTGTTAAATTGGCTCGAATACGTTTGTATAGTTGGCCATTTCAGGACGATTTTTGGGAATGGATGATTGTTATTTAGTGTGTAGATCATTATTCCTAAATATTGATTATTATCTGCAACAGTTTTTTAGGTCTGTTCCAGTACAAAAACGAGCAAACTAATCAAGCTGCACAATCTAGCAAAAAACACTACCCGACTGTTTGCAACGTATTACAAAAGCCTCCTGAACACCATCTCCTGCGGATTTAATTCCCGCTTCTTTGATGCGAGTTCGCGCTTTCTACACACTCCGATACTTTCCGCCTTCCACGCCCTGCGACTTTTCCGAAGTCGACTGAACATCTGGCGTTGATTTCAAAGAGAAAAGTCTTCTATCGTTCGCGTTTCTTTTCCGACGCCGAGCATTAAGTAACCGGCGTTAATGCGTTAATGGCTCCATAATTTATTTCGGCCTTTTTCGCGGGGATTCAGTTAACGTGAGATTGCATAGGACATGATTGAGTATATTACAGTCGATGATTTCTATCAATATATTTTTGCAAAAACGCTATACTGGGTTAATTTATCTTTAACAATATTAAATGCTTATCAGATGTTAAAATAGCGGTATATTAGTTTTGTTCCAGCAAAGAATTTTTTATATTTATGTTTCTGTTTGTCTGATAACAAAAGTGATTAGAAGACAGTAGTGGAATATAATACATCTAGTGTAATACTAGTGGTTTATAGTACTAGTATAGTTACGAATTTTTGTACTACTGTAGGAAATATTGTTAAATACGTTGATAAATTAGCCAATTTTTTAGACTATTTTGTAAGAAGTTGCAAGTATAATTTGAACGATTTTATAAAATATTTTACTACACAAATTAGTAGAATTTTTTTAGATAATTTAAGAAACTTTCACTTGTAAATTTGTCGTTTTTGAAACATTGCACCACTTTAAAATTGTACTAAAATGCATCAAGAATATTACTTTTAAAGAGAATATGTTTTTGGATATGTTTTACAAAAATTATTGCAGATGGAATTTCAGAATATTCTACTGGAACAAACCTATTAATTTACAAGAATAAAATCACGAAATCTTAGGTACTACTAATTCGTAAAAATCCCCGAAAGTGAGGGTAGAATTTCGAGTATTAACCCAGCGAACCTGTTACACGAAAGCCTTTTATTAAACAGTAGTAAGAAGATACTGGATAATTAGAGCGTCGTCATTGATACCAGCCGAGCGAATTTTCAGGTTGGTGGGCCCCGGCGTGCGTAATGACGCGGAACGACGTTGCAAGAAGAGACTCCCGGTCTCCGGTTACGCCCGTTCCACTAATTACACGGGCCTTTACACAAAATTCGAGGCGTTCTTTTTTATGCGATCGAAGAGATTCGTTTCGACGGTACGACCAGGTGGCCTTCGGTATCATCGCGATCGTCTCGAATTTTTCGAAAGGCGAAATTCGAGAGGGGTTTTTCGCGATCTAGATGGAACGTCGGCGGCGATTAACGACAGATTTCTGACGATCTGTCTTCGATGGATTATCCACCTGTTGTTTTTCGGGTTAATTAATACGAGAAGTATGTCTGTGTACGGCGTTTCGGTAGTCGCACGGTAGCGGTGTGATTTACGTAGACCATTAAAAAAAACCTTTGGAAACCCATTCAATAATCCATCAATAACAATTTTTTTACTAGTAGTTTATTCCGAAACAACAAGCAGTTCTCCCAAACCAACCCTTTGCAATTAAACGTCTTTTCCCATGGTTTGAATTTCTAATTGAAACACTAGAAACCTTTCACCAGGTAAAAATATCCTCTCTGCATCGGCAGGCTCTTGACTTCTGATTCTCTAACATTCCCATACGACAATCGGTTTTCAACAGTTGCATCGGAAAATGACTACGCAAATCCCTGCGTTGAAACAAAAGGCTCGTCGAGTCGAAATCGAGGAAGGGCTACTCGCTTTCCTGGAGTGTCCTTCGTTATGTTTCGTAAATACAAAAGGACCTCTCAGAGTGGATGTTAAATTAAATAGCGGTCGTGTCGAGAGGTTCCAGTCAAGAAATAATGCATGTTGAGAAATACTTATGTGAAATAATAATTGAAATATGGGTACACGATTTTTCGATATTGTGCGTGTTCTGGTTGCTAAGTTTTTGAGGATTTTTTAAAAATTGTTTGGTCGGTACTTTTACTAATGAAACATCCTGTATAAAAAAAACTATACAGTTCTTCTTATCGCCAATATTGACTGGTTTTCTTTCCCTTCGAGCATTCACCTCGAAGCGAAATACACGTTTGTTTGCGAAAGCAATCAAGCGCGTGCAGCTCGAAAAATCCCGTTCGGATCCTTCCAGGAGGACTACAAAGGGCCGGGCGGTGTCGGAGCGAGCGGCTCGTCATCCCATAAATTTTTAATTCGATTTAAACAACGAAATCAAACAACTTGCAGTTTTTATTGTCACGATCGCTGACGGTTTACGTTTTGGATCGCTCTCTCGCAATTGGTTTAAGTTGTCACATTTTTAATGAGGCGCCCTTTTCGGCGCCGACCGAACGCCGCTCGACTCGCGAAAATAATCAAATTCGTTGCCGGGAGATGAATTTTTCAGCGAGGCGCGCCCCTTTGACTGTTCACTGTATCGGGGATTAGCGCAAAGTGGGCTAAATGAGTTTCGCCTTTCGGAAGGGAGTTACTAGTGGATTTCACGCGGGATTGTTTTTTTAGTTTGTAAATGATAGCGCAATTCTCTTATTTAATATAGTTTTTGATACTAATATACCTTTTTACCTATATGTATTTTCACATGGTTGGAAGATTGATATCAATTAATTGAATAACTGTGATCAAATTTAATTAACTCCAAGTTCAAAAGCAACTTATATGTATTTTCTTTGCATATAGCAAATTAAATGAATATTAAGACATTGTTACTCTAATACTATAATACTTTTAATGAAAAACTGTACTATTCATCTGCAGCCGTACTTTTAATAAATTTTTATAGTATCTAAAAATAGTAGTACCACATTAATTTGTCATGATAATATTGTTGGAAGTTTCCCGAAATCAACCAACCCTCGCCAGGAATAATATCAAGATCGAGGTAAACACGTTTGTAGCGAGTTAACGCGACAGCCCGATTTGATATGAACCGGTAACGAGCCGTGACAAAAAGCGCTCTTCTAAACATGTCTTCTAGTAGATTCCGAGGCAAACAACGACCGGGCGTCCGGACCTTTTGTTCCCGTCACCTCTCGGCTCTGTCGCGCGAGCATTGTTTTTAGCAGATGTTTCGTGTGTCCACTTCGGTCGTTTCTGTTTGTTTCGCGGTTTGTTTGACCAGCGCTCCACTTTCGACTGCCCGGAGCTTTGTCGATTCCTCGCAATTTCGACGTTTTACGATCGATTTTTGATTCGCATTTAAACGGCGGACGCTGGTAGGATTGTTTGACGGACGCGACAATAAACAACTTTTGTTATTTAATTAGGCTCCCTGTATTTTCCTGTACCTTATATACAATATGTAAATATTTGTCTAGTTGAAGTTGTCTGCTAAATGTTGAGTGACTTAATTAATTGTAATTAATTAAGCTTGATTGTAACATTCAGTTAATATTAATAATTACACCGACCGCATAAATCTGAACAACGTGATTTAATGAAAGTCGTTTAGTTAAATTAAGGAATATATTCCATTTGAATTCCCAATAAATATTAGTAAATATAAATTATTAGTAATCTTAAATGGATTATCAAATTTATCAATTATGTTTAATACAGCAATTAGTGCCATGTAATTAATGATTTATGATAAAGCTTATCGTTTAAAAAAATAGGTATAGGTACGTAACTATATATATTATTTTTTCCAGTCAATAGAATTATTTTACCTGTAGCATAATTATATCGATATGAGGAAATTTGAAATTAAATAAAATTTAAATAAGTTATAATGACAATGATTCCCCAATGGAAACCAATTTAATCGGAATCCAAATTACTAAGTTTTCCTCTTCCATGCTGGTCGAGATAATTTATTTGCTCTGATTTTAGCGCAAATAGGAAATTACTTATTTAAAAATATTTCTAGCATTTGTAGAAATTGCTCCTTTGAAAATTTCACTCATTACCTATACTCAACCTCTTGGTTTTAAAATATCTTATTCAATTATACCTTAAATTTAATTATTAAAGACAGTTAATTAATTAAAAAAATGTTTTCGATCATCTGCAAAAGCCTGATATAAAATCGAACCTATTCATACCGAACCTAACTCGCATAAGTGAGCATCGAAACGGACCTTTTTATCAACGAGGGCCTTTTGTTTACTCAGGACACCCTCATTTGTTTTGAAAATCGCCATGCAACCTCACAACAAAGATTATAAAGGACTGCCAGGTTGCGCCGGCAGTTTAAGCTAATACTCGACGTGTTTAATATCTTGCGATAATATTTGATCAAGCATAAGCGCTTTTCCGACAGGACGCTATCCTATAGGTATATATTAGAACACGAGTTTAAGTGGCTCTTTGTATGGTAACCATTGAGATTTTCCGTTTATCTCTGGAATATCTAATATAGGAATACGCTCGATTTTCTTTATACCACAAGCCGTTACTTTTACACTATTATGCATTGATGAAAATATAAATTATGAAAGAAATTTAACATGGATTTCTTTTAGTATTGTATAGTGCTAACTAAAATTGAGCTTTAAAAGATCAATACAGACTAGACTATTTTATAAGTATTTTTATAGATATAAAATTAAAAACAAAAGGGGAGTTTTTTAAGGGCGCAACCGTCAATATATAAGCAAGCGAAGAGTAACAAATTTCTTCATTACGCAACAAATTACGGCCGCCTCCGCGCTAAATTAAGCGCGGCTCGTAAAAATCGCACGGGGCTCGTAAAGATCCTCCGGTTCCATAAATATTTATGGAGAAGGTAGCACAGTGGCCCGGCGGTTGATAATGGTTACGACCGGAAAGTAAGATGGTATCTTCGGGCAGCGGGTGACGTCACATCCTGATGTAAAACTGCCATTAAAAAGGAGGCCCGTAAATGGCTTTCTTAAGTAATATTTCGCTATCGCGATCTAATTTCTACAGATGGAATAACGCGATACTCGGCTAAAGGGGATTAGATTAGTCGTGGCTTTTTTAATGGCGTTAAAATCTTTGCAATTATTACGTTTTATTCACTCCATGTTGTAGATATTTATCTTGTTATTGTAAGCTATCAGTATAATGCTAAGCTATTATAGCAACAAGCGTTATTTTTGTATCATATTTTGACTATTATTTGGAATAAATGTATGGGTATTTGTATTAAGAAAAATTGGAGAAAACATGTAAGGAAAATCGAATAATTCGTGCATCTGAACCACGGAGTTCTCCGTCACCCCTCGGGTTACGAATGTACGTCGGAACAGAAATTGTATCAACCGAATGTGGATTTCGCCGGGGGAAGAACTCTAACGTGCTTTGTACGTACAAAACCCTATAATACATACGATTACTCTTATCGAGTTAGAGATCTGATTCTGATGTCTCGCGAAACTTATTCCCTTTATTACGTTAAACGTTAATCCGTCGATTTCGGGCTATTTTCAATCAAAAACATAAATAATCTACCTTCAGGTTTTAGATAGGACTATGAGGAAATGAAGATTGAATGAAGAATTTGATGGATATTCCTCTCTGAATTTAAATCAGTGAAATCTCTATCATAAAATCCTCATAGATTTAATAGGTGGCAGAGTTTCCAAAAGCCTTAATTTAGTTCAATTTAATCTTGCCGTAGGTACTCAAATTATCGCAAAACATACATCGCACCAAATACTGACACAACGTTCTCTAACAGTATAAACCGCAATTCCTTCGCGTTATGGTTACATGATTTGGATGGCGTTCCAGCTAGCACAGAGGGCGTTAAATATCGGTAGAAAAGCTTTTTGTTTTGCCAACATTCATTTAGTTCTATCCAAACACTCGGAGCGCTAGTGGCACAGCACGTCCGCTTTACGCCACTTAATTTTGAGTGCTTGCTCGTCTCCCCTTCGCCCGATCGCCCTCCTACAACGTCAACGGCATGCAGTCGTCATCATGCATGTTCAACCTATAAAAATTGGTGTTTGCTCTAACTCCATCGACCGGACCGGTTTCTAATGCAAATCGATAAATATCTGTATTGTGTATTTAATTATTAATTACAAATTACATACCTAATTTAATTCCTAATTTAGGAATTTTTTTATGTTCTATTTCATGTTTAAGTAACTAGCTATTGTGCATAGACAATTGCATACAGCAAAATCAATGTCTATTTGTCGCCATTAACTTCTTTATGGTCAACAATAGAGACGTTATCTGGCAAATCTCTCTCTGTGAATATCCGAAAAAAAGTGACAGAATCACGTTCACCTGGTTTCGGAAAAACCACATCCGCTTGGAGCATTGAGGTGAGTATTAGTGGCATTGTTCTATTGATGGTGTTTGGCATTACGCTAACAATCATCCTTTTTCTAAACAGATAAGAAGGATAATGCTGATGAATACCCTTTATTGCCAACCACTAAAAGCACCTCAACTCAATGGTCAATTCTAATCGCTATTATTCTCATTTTTTACTTCCTTTAAATTTCTTACATGGAGCCCTATAGATTTTTACTCACACAAAAAATAACTTAAATTTTTTTTTATTTTAGTGGTAACATTAGTATACATTTTCTGACTTATCATATATCTTCAATGCATCTTTTAATTCCACCAAATCGCCTCCAGCTTCGTAATAAATTCCACTAAACGTAACTACACAATTACTACTAAAAACCTGTATTTATACATAAACCTGATGCATGGAGTTACATCAATATTCAAATTAGGACATACTTCCTGGCTCGATATCGCATTCTAATTTGTCTCTGATACGGCTCGAAATCTCACTTTATACGCATTCGAAAAAAACTGGAAGTGTAGACGTCAGGAGCAATTAAGCGTGTTTTCATAGTAGTCAAAGTGGAGTTTTTGTTCGCGATGTGAGTCTAGTCGCATTAGTTCTGCGATGCGAGTTGGGAAGTTTCACGCACGGCGATTACACAAAAAACATTAATGTTGAGACATTAATGAATTATGTTTGTGCGCTTTTAATGGTTTAACCGTTTCTGATTCTGTCGAATATACTGTTACATATTTTCTAATTAGAATGATAAGTTCGTATAATTAATATTGGAGAAAAACATTAATTGCCGGTTAGTTATAATCCGGGTAATTAATTCCGTATATTTTTACGTTGTTAGGCCGTCGGATATTCTAATTGAGCTTGCGGCGTAATTTCAAATAAAAATTAGATATGCTATATTATATGTATTTCGATGTTACCATCATAAATCCATTATTGTCTACATACACATAATGATCATCATAAATATTAGCAGTTTTTTTACGTTATATTCATTGTGAAACGTATGAAATGAGTAATCCTAGATAAATTACAACATATGGGAGCGATTCGAAGGAGTTGGAAATATCCAAAAGTATTTTACAAGCAGAGTAGTTAGGATGTGCATAAAAAAAACCTAACTCTATAACATATTTTAATAATTTAAAAGGAAAAGAAATCTAAACTAAAATAGAATCTAAAACTGATTGAAGACGTAAAACGAGAAAAAATAAACAGATGATAACAAAGATAAAGAGAAACATTTATGCATGTGGATACACAGAGATGATGTCAATAAATTAAATCAACTAATGCACTTTTACATGCATCGATCCTTATTATATAGCTATACAAAAAGGTACCATCAATATATAATTATTATAGGTACACCTAAATAGATATCTCGATGTTGTAGATCGTTCGTTACAATATAAAAACGTTTCGAATCCAGTAGCAATCTTCTCGGACACGAAACGTCAGTTTAACCCGCCGCTAATGATAACGTTCAGTTTGATATACGGCCCAATGAATCGGACTACCGGATTCCTTTTCGATGGCGGTTTACACAACTCACGCCTATGAAGCTATTATATCTCTCGGATACCCCGGTTTATTATTCGTGTAATTTTCATACCGATAGTGAATCCGACTTTGATTTACCGTCCGCTTCGGTACTAATTACGGTCCGCCGTCGGAATAAATCTTTCATTCGTTTACTGTTAGGTGGACGCGAATCGGGCATCTGAAGGCGAAGGTTTTTTAAATGGTACTTGATTTTTTCCAGTCTGTAGATAATCGATATTTATCACGTAATATATTGTAATAAATATAGGAAATATCACTCAATAGAGATTAATTGTTTGAGAAAGTAACAATAGCAAGAACAGCTTTCTGAGTGAATTGATCAGTCTACAAAAATACCTTAATAATGTAATAACTTTCATCATCAGTTGCATCAAATTGTTATCTTAGCTTAAAAATAAATATTTCACAGGCATTTTTTGTCTTCATATGTATAATTATATTTTTGCCCAATAAGCTTTATTAGATTAATATAGCTTTTATATATACACGCTCATCCTTTTTCAAAAAATCTTTAATAAACCTACCTAAATATTAGATACAGCTATAGTAGGTCCCTATACCTAGCTACTCAAAATTTTAAATATTAAAATTATTTAAAATTTATAATTAATAATAAATAATTAATAAATTTTTCTTATCACAATTGGACATACTTTACTTCTATTTCAATATAACAAATGTATTTTTCAAATATTATTTCAAATATTAAAGAATAACTTAAAAAGTTATTGAACTATTTATAATATATACCTAAGTTATTGACTATATTTATAAGACTGTTCTTTATATAGGGTATTAATATTGGAGGATTTTTATGGACAAAAATTTTCCTGAAGATTGTTGAAGTCCAGTTAAAAGCGCATATTTTAAAAAACTTGAGCAATTCTTGTAATATTTCATGTAATAATCATGCCCGCTGCTTTATTTTTACAGTAGCAATTCCTATAGCAAAATTAGATTATCTTTGGTCTGTTAAAAATTAATACCGATTTATAAGTTACAGTTATATTTCTATTATGAAAGCTATCTATCATACAAAAAATGTAAGTTTCAAAATATTTTACTCGCCAAAAAATTAAAGAACCATATAAAATTTGTAGATGCAGTAAGAAATCTGTTGTTTATGTATAGTAAAGCACTTACCTATTTTTAGCAGCCGCAGCTCTATCTCTCTGCCTCCTATTTTTGAACCAATTACCGACCTGCGTCGGTGTGAGTCCCGTCGCTTGGGCCAATTCCCTCTTCTTCGTCGGATTGGGATAAGGATCCTGCAAATACCATTCGCGCAACAAACTTCTAGTCCTCTCTTTAAAGCAATGGGTTTTTTGTTCGCCGTCCCAAATCGTCCTCGGCAACGGGAACTTTTTCCGTACGCGATATTTATCGACGGGTCCCAGCGCTCTGCCGCGCAACTTCTCGGCCTCCTGATAGTGGGCCTCCAGCCACATGGCCTGCAACTTTCCGTGCGACGTTTTCGTGAATTTGTGCGATTCTAAAATTGAATAGAGGTCTCTAAAATTTCCGCTGTGAAAGGACACTATAGCTTTAGCACGGAGAACGGCCTCGCTTTTGTTCAGTTCACTCGTATTCGGATGCGCCACCGGTAAGGACCACAAGAACCTCGCGAGTCTCTCGATGTCGCCGCTCTCCTCGAGCGTTTCGCAAACGGCCGCCACCTGGGAGACGGTGAAATTGAGCGTCGGCAACGCGAACGTCGGTATCGGCAGCATCGGTGCCGGCGCCACCGGAATCGGGACGCTGATGCCCGGCGATGAAGACGTCTCCGAATGCGCCCCGGATCCCGGTCCCGTGCTCCCGGAGCAGAGCCCCGAGCTCAGTCCCAGAGCCATGTGGGTTGCCAGCGTTGCGATTCGACACACTTAGATCATCTCACTATAAAGAACCAGTATCGCTGACAAAAAACGTGTGTTACTCAGGTAACCATCAACAAAGGAAGATCGGATTGCAGGAGCTTTGTGCGTTACTCTCGAGACGAGACTGAGTTTGTGTCCGCGAGGAGCGGCTATTGGCCCTGACGGGGCCGTTACCACGACGACTGGGCCGCTCGCCCTCCAATACGATTCGCTTTTGGTGGGGCGAAAGCCTCCGTCGAAGGCGGAGCCACTGTCACTTTGATATATGACGTTTAGATGAAAACCTTCATAGCATACACCTAACTAAAGGTGATGTATAAAGTGGTCCTCTATTCGGTGTAGCTCTGTCACCATGATAACTTTCGAGATACGCCTTTTATGTTTATTTCTGGGTCGTAGGAAATTACTGGAATCTTGTTTTGCTTACACTGCGGTCGATATCTTTATTAGTTGTAGCTCGGCGGTGCTTTAAGTTTGGAAGGGGGTCGAACCAAAAATATATATAGGTAGGTAAATAGGTTAAACGTTACAATGATGTTGATGAAAAATTTAAGCACCTATACATTGATTTATTTCTTTGTAGGTATGTACCTCTTTATCGATTAATAAAGTTTTCCTTAGTCCAATTCCTGCACTTTTGTACTTACAAGTATAGGTATAAGATTTATAGAAGGTATAAATAAATTAGATATATGTAAATATTTGTGAGGAAATTATTTTTTACTAGGAATACATTTTATTGCTTTATTTGAGAATATCTTTGAAATCTTTATCCGTATCGCTGTGTGAAATGCAATAGATCAGGAAAAGGTTATAAACGAATCATATTTTATATACAGTTGATGGTTATTTATATGAAAAATGTATATTTAGGCCATAAGCTACAGAATTTGGTTTTATCCAAAGACATATTAATATTAGATACTATGTAGCTCTCTTTTCGAAACATCCTGTAGGTACATGATTGCCCATTCTGCACTTATCTACTTACGTAGGTACACGAAATAAATAGATCTTATCTAGAGACCACATACCACCAAACATCGACCATTTATCTACAAACATCTTATGGTACTACATATTACAGGTATTAGGCCCGCGCCAGCACGAAAATCGTCGTCGATTTCGCTTCTCGAGATACCTATCTATCTCTAGATTTCGTTGATGTTCGAACAGCCCGTAAGTAATTGACTCGAACGCATCAGCCCGTCAACCTCCCTAACTTATAATCTTCGCCTAATAGTCTTAACTGAAAATATTAAGCAAATAAAAAACGAGAATCTTTTGACACGATTGGGACAGGGAAGTGATCAGTGTTGTTTGGATAGTCGAATCCATGGCGCCAACCAACGGCAAGAAAAAAAGACGGGATTATCAGGACCGGATGCAGGAATTCAAATCATATAACTCTTTTATAGTAGATCAAATTTAGATATACTCAAATATGTATTTTCAGTTCATTCTTCATTTTTTCAACTATCGGTTAAGCTAAGGGTATAAGTATAACTTGGTAGATTTGATTTAAAATAATCGATTTATATACTAACAAGAATTAATATTTGCGAAATTATCTTTGCAAGCGAATATCTATATTAGATATTATACCATTATTATGGTGTGTACCTACACTTTAGTTTTACGTTATATGTAGGTACTCCAAAAGACTCATAATTCTAGAAGCATTTATTTTAGTTTTCCCATCAAAGTCAGTTCAGTTCAGTCAGTACATGTTATTGACAATATGATGAAGGGAAACGTCATTTATTATAAACTACATATTTTTATTTTTCTTAATTGATATTATTGTAATAAAATTTGTATTCCCAGTAAAGCAAATTATTGCCCCCATAAGTAGCTTTCATTCTTATATTCAAACGACTTTCGAAACACTGTAGGTAGGTACAAGAGAAAAAGATTTTTGAAAGAAAATCTTTACTATTCTTTGGCTCCTATAGAAGTGATGAAAAACACCCAGTCTTGTTCACAGCCTAATTGAAACACCCGCAAACCGGATCTGCGCCGCAGAATCGCGATTTAGTTACCCAGCGGGCGAGTGTCTTGTGTCAACCGGCGCGTTCCCCCTTTTTTCCACGTCGTTTCCAACTCCGGCCCGAAGTCGAGGCGGTCGGCGAGTTCATTACAGATCCGCTTTGACGTGTTTATTTTTAGAGAAGTCGACGAGATTTTCGTCGGTGCCGTTAATTGCTCTGTGGGCTTTTTAAGTGTCTCTGGCCACCAATTATTATGAATTCGCTGCCTTCGGGACGCCGAATATTCTCCATTAAAAACGAAACGGACTGGATCGACTCTCGACGAAAACGTTTTGACATCGGTTTTCGGAGGTTCTGTTTATGGGAGAAAAGGTATAAATAAAGTTCATTTTGATTTAGGTACCTTGTTTATATAAAAGTAGGTATCTATTCATTTACAAATCTTTGTCGGGGAAACAAATTGAGAACTTTAAAATTGATGCTGTGTGGTTCATATACAAAAGCATCAGAAAAAATTGTAAGCATGGATACTAAAACAAATAATCATAAAGAAGTTATACTACAAACAAATTTTGGAAATCGATAACAATCTTAAATTCAAAGCTTTGATAAAAAATATAGGTTACTAAAGTGTTTATTAAACACTTTTATATACTATTTTCATAAAAGAGATCATTCAAAATGCAAAATATGGCGAAACACTCCCAATATGCATCGTGCCTTTTAATCGCGTCAGTAAGCAGCTTTCAGAGTTCGAAACACAAACACACGCAGTACATCATATTTTAGGCGTCCGCTTTTATGTGGAAGGGTGTTGCCTATCGTCCCTAATCTGACAACCGACAATGTGAAAAGCCGATTTGCGGGAATGATTGACACTATACGGCTCTGTTACTTTCGCTTCCATCCTTTTTTTTATTCTTTATTCAAAGCGATTTCCTTTCGTTCGTCGATGAATCTGTTAAAAATACATTTTACATTAGTGTTTATATGTGCGTGTGGTATCGATTTGCATCTATAAATGTTTTACATGTAATCTATTTTTAACAATATTTCCCTTATTTATCTACGGAGGAAGAACAATAAAATTGTTTATACTTATGCTTATTGAGAAATATGTACCTAATACATTTCTTTATAAAAATCCATGCACTTCGAGATTTTTATGTCGCTTCTTTTTCTCGCAAATTTTACAATTTTATTAGATACGAGGGCGAATCAAATATGAGCCGGAATTTTCTTTTAAACCATCCCTATGTAAGGTGAGTAATATGACGTCTTGATATATGTTGCATGCTGGGGATGTAAAGTAAAGGTGAGTAAATCAGTTTGCCTCGTTAGAGCCGATTGGCTGTTAGTACCATCATGTCTGAGCAAGAGGTGCACAGGTCCGTTGAATAACGGTTTAATATTAAATTTTTATCGCGGGAGACCGTAAAACTTACCAAAATTTTGCGTCGAGTAACTACACAGTTCACTGGAAACATGATTTCAAGGATCCATGTCTGGAAAAAAAAATTGTGAAAAACTGGAGGAGCAGGAATGCAAAAAGACAAGATTCGTCTTTCTGCTTGGAAAGTTCTTGCAACGATTTTTTGGGATTGCAGGGAGCATATAGCTCATAAATTTTCTCAATGAATGACGTGAATTTAAGGGTGTACTCTGCCATCTTTTTGATGAATTGAAGCTCGACTCTCGACGAAAAAGAGAGTACAAGCATATTCGAGGTGCGATTTTGCTCCATGGCAACGTTCGGCTACGCACAGCTGCATTAATTCAAGAAAACTTGGACAGAATACATTGGAAAATACTCTGAAACAACCGTCCTACAGTCCCGATTTATCGGCATGTAACCATTACATGTTTAGGCCACTTACAGAAGGACTAGGAGGTCATCACTTCAACGACTATAACGAAGATGTGGAAACGTTTATGCGCAATTGACTACAGACACGACCAGATTAATTATTTGATTACGGGATTAAAAAACTTTCAGTAGGATTCAGTAGGAAATTTGTGGTAATAAAATAGAAACTACATAGAAAATATGATGTTTTCAAAATTATATTTAATTTACTAATAAATTTTTTAAAGCAAAATTTCGGTTCATATTTGACTCGCCTTCGTATTATAGGGTAGGTACATGTTTTATACAGGTATTTTCAATTCAAGTGTAAAAGTTTTTGTCCCCTTGCACAAAGGCAAAATAGAAACATTGCAAATTCAGGGGGATTTTCCAACAATTTTATATACCTGCCTATTTGACTTACAAATCCAGGAAGTAAAATCATGTAATCGTAATGGAGAATAATAGTCGTCTAAATTCCAAATCGTTTTTGGTTATTATTTATTTCCGCTATTAGTTACGTACTGAATAACACAAAAATCTAATAGTATATATAGCAATACATTCATGTAAGTCCCTATGTTTAAAAGATAACTCTCTCTTTAATGGTTTATTTACCTCTCCCTTTATTCGTTTACGAATTACAATATATTATAGAAAATACCAAAAAAGTAGGACAAATAATTTGTGTGTTAACACAATGACTTATTATCGACGTTAAACCAATACCCATCGGAGATTCTGGAACCCTCGAATGAAATTTAACACCCTCTCTAACATCCGAATACGCGTATAACAGAGGATTAACTCGAAAACGCATTAAAACATGCCGGGCATTATGCAGCCCGAATTAAACACTTTTTAAACCTATATATCCGCACTCCCTCTAACATACCAAATAAGTACACGCACTAATCTCGCAGTAACCAAACAGCCACATAAGCCCTACTAACAGTGCTGTAGTAAATAGTTTTTTATCTTGTTACTTTGGAACTATTTAATATTCATGTACATACTTTGTAAATTCAACGTTAATTTAATGTTCTACAGCGAGAGATTTATAAGGTATAGAATGCAAAAGGAATTAGGAATAAACACATTCGTGTGAGACAACATTGAATATTGTCAAAATAAGTGATTGATAAAAAGTGACTTGCACGCCCCTGTTGTACTCTATTTTTTCCAAATCAAAATCCGTTTGTTAGGATTGTATTAGTACCTATGTTGTGTTACAATTAGTGCGGTTACGACAGATGTAAATAGAATACAGACAAGCACTATATAGTGTTAAAAGATTACGAACGTAATCCCAAATTTTTCTATTGATGCAAATACGATTACTATTGCAAATTAAATAACCCGTGAATTCACCACTCTGTTAAAATAACATAAAAAAATATGCAATAATTCGCGTGAAATTGTTACGTTTAATGGAAGTTACAAAATGCATCCATTTGTATTAAAAACGATATAGATATCAATAACGATTTTCTGTATATTCTTCTATCATATTGACTGAGTATTTTATTTTGTCGCGTATAGGTACTTCTTATTCCTCCCTTGTGAGTTATTATCTTCTCGATTGCCACCGGTTACCAGGCATTAATGTTTTCAGAAGGACCCACAGAAACTGTTCCAGTCTAGTTGAAACAAAACGCGGCATTCGATACGAGAAGGGCATTAAATTTCCGCATATATACAGACCTTGTCGGATTCGATGAAGTGCGAGAGCGTGCAACAGTGTATAAAATCGATAGTACGCTCGCATCGAAGATCAAATTCAGCCTGTAATCGGCTACCTTATTAACGACCGGCTCATTTTCGACCTACCTTTACATTCTCGTTATCGGCGGCGATTATTTAGAGGACGCATCCACCGTCTCATTATTCCCATTTGCCTAACTAATTTAACTACATCGGGCACCTACTTATCCATAAATCGAATAATCGTGCCTTATGATTCGACACGAAATGTAAAAATGCAGCAAAGTGTAAATCATTAAATGTAGAATAGAGGCTATGAGACCTTTACTCTATTCTCACGTTCACTTAATGCTTTATGTAAATATAAAATACTCAATATGATTATTAATTGGTTTATTAGATGTATATACCTATAATAAAAATTACCTACAATAATTGCTATATGTATCTAATAAACGAGATTTTTGGCAATTTTCTTTGATACAACTTTCTATCAGCATATACTTAAACTGCGTTTTCATCAAAACATAATAAACTCTCCATTAGTTTCGTATTACACTAGGAATAATACATTTGTGTGTATGCGTAATTTTACTAATGGTCTACGAAAGTTTGGTCTAAGCTGGAATTTCCCATAGGAAATGGGATTTCTAACATTCAACCTGTCCCGGATATCTCCCGGTGTTTCAAATGAATACTTCAGTAAGTTTACCCTTAATCGATATAAAATTTAATAATGAAATTGTAGAAGAAACCTTTACCTCCAGCATGTATTAGGTGTAACATATCATAACAGGTTATATTTTCCGTTTTATTCTTAGCAGAATTTTTTTGGGAGATTTTAGCATTTGTAATTGAAAAAATGGTGGATGTGCCGAATTTTTAAAATAGGTAGTTTGTCATGGTACATAAAATATTGTAGCTAGGATTTTTGCTCAATGAGGCTTAATTTTAGAGACTTATAAATATCTACTTAAAGATATAATCTCGTTTCTCTACATTTTTATAACATCTCTGCGCTTACATATAACAATTATGTAGATGTAGTCGAACTTTAACTTGACTTTTTTGGTTTGATTGGACTCCCCTAAAAATGCAAAACATCAATTCGATAATAATGCGATTCCACGGGAGTATCAGAGTTCGGGTCAATCGCTCCGAATGTAGTTGGGACAATAGCAATTACCATCCACCCTTCCCCATTGTGTTTTTCTGCACGAACGGGCATCGTCTATGCAGGCAAAACTCAACTGAGTGAAAAATAATCGAAAAACTATTCATATTGTTTCATTTGCGATTTTACATTCGCATTCGCTTCCCGATTGAGACGGGACCCAACGCAGCGAAACTGTTCATTTTATTCTTTAATTGGGCGGCTCAAAATGATTTATAATATTTTCTCTTTTTTTTATTATACACGCATTTAACTCATTAGTACTATTTTTTAATTACCTATACCTTTGCAGTTTTCTAATTAGATTTCTCAAGGTTTATGATTTCAATTTGTTCTACATGCAGAGATATTGTATCATCACATGCACAAAAAAGTCTCAAAAAACGAAGACAGATTTTAAAATGAAGATGCCGGGTTTCAAGGGTAAGACAATAAAGTAGGGTACTTAATAGATACTTGTTAATAATAATAGGCGTTTACATGGGGCACATATGCGCCTAAAAATCCGTTCACGTGTAGCTAACTCGAGTTTTCTCTCCGTCCTCTTTAGGATCCCCTCGATCCCGAAACTCCAGCCGCGCTTCAACTGTCAACACTTGACAGTCGATATAATCGCCGAAGGCCAAGCGTCGACTCGATCTACTCCTACGCTTCGTTTATTGCTTTATTGTGCCGTATCTGTTCCTGTCTGCCTGCCGGGATATTAAGTTTGTATAGAACGATTATTTGCTATCTTGAACATCAAATATTCATTCTGCTCGACGAGTTTGCGGTCATTTACGGAATATTGATTTTTTACAATGTTATTGTTTTTCTAAAGGATTGAATAGTCTGTTATATTTTACTTACACTAAAAGAATTATAGGGTTAACATAACTATACCATCGGTACAGTTGTTTTCAAAAAAAAAGGGTATAATACAAGTAAGAGAAAGAGACATTAACGACATCCTATTTGCGTAAAACCTATTGCGTCATCCTATTGGCGCTGGGGGTCAATTAAACGAAATAATGACCGATGATACTTAAATTATTTACATTTTTGACAACTTTTGACATTTGATAGGCTTCAATAATCCCAGCCGGTTTTACACAAATAAGATGACGTTCATGTCTTTTTCTATAACTTGTACCTTTTTTTTTTAATACAACTGTACCATGCACGCGTGTAAAATGAAACTAATCGTTGAAAGTTTTTTTGTAAATATTTTTTATATTCTTATTATACCTAGAAATTACCAACCACCGTGCTTGTTAAAAAAAGTGCACATTACCTCCGAGTAGTAAAACGTTCATTTGGTTGTTGTATTGAGAGGTTACGAGCTGATGAACTGTCATCTAAATATTCCCCCAGAGGTCGTTTTGCGGCGGGGAATACCTGGTGCTTTGGAAACCGCAATCACGATGCGGCGCGGGTTTTAGTGCCTTTTTCGACGTTTAATGACTACTCGGATGGTTTTTGGAGTTGAAAGTACCGCTCGTGTGATTTATGGAGTGTTATTCGTTCGCCGGCGTTGTAACATGACATGATACCGCCGATTTTTTTCTCGGTCGAACCTCTTCATTTTCTGATGTTTCAATAATAAATGCACGTTAGTTCTTCCTTGTACATATTAAATGTATGAGGAGTTATAAAAAATAAACATATTATTGTTGTTAGTGCGATTTATAACTTATTAGTTTACATGAGACCTGCAGAATTAAATTTGTTTATAAATTAAATATTTACATAATTCCGAACCCAGTTCACCGGTTATTAATATTCCATTTCTAATAAAGCATTATATTAAATAGAGGCGCGTAAAATTAATAGCCAGTGTAATAGTAATTTAAATTAATCGTGCAGGTAGGTAATACCTATAATAACGCCGACGAACGGTCATTAAATAAACGTTCGTTTTGAAATTAAATTCGAGTCTCTATCCCTTATTTCAAAATATTCATTTACTACTTCAAATGCAAAAGTGCACGTGCCAGCGATTTCCATTTCACCCGTTTTCTCGTCATAGAGAATAGCATCTAATTGCGTTACATTATTGATGTCTTGCCCTGAAAGGGATCTCCAGTCAGGGTAGATTTTCTTTCAAGCCTATATAACTCGGGGTGTTTCTTTCAGAAGACATTTCTGTAAAGAAATTCGAAATAATTGAACACTGAAAAAATTTTGGTACATAATATCAATGAACACCATGTTTTCAACTTGTTTTCATTAGCTCAATAAAATAATACATTAATCCAATAAATTTTCATTCATTAGTTAATGAATTCATTTATTAACTCAATGTTTCTTGTAACATTAATTATTAATGTAAAATTTCATTAACTCAATAACAATTTTTATTAATTCAATGAAATTTAATCATTAATATAATAACCTAGTACATTAAAAGCGAATATTTCAGTTAATGTATTCGATACATTAAATCAAAGTAACTTGTACATTAATATAACGAATTGTTCATTCTTTTAATGAAATTTAATTATTGAACCAAAAACATTAATACATTAGTTCGATAAACCACATTCGTCATTTTTTATGTTGCCCGTACATTGATTCAACAAATTGAGTACATAAATCCTATGTTCGAGTTCATTGAGCCAATGAACGCATATACATCATTAGTTCGATAAAACACATTCGGCATTTTTAATGTTGCCCGTACATTGATTCAACAAATCTAATACATAAATTCTATGTTCGAGTTCATTGAGACAATGAATGCATATACATTGGTTCGATAAACCACATTCGCAATTTTTTATGTAGCCCGTACATTGATTCAACAAACTGGATACGTAAATTCTTGTCTCGAGTTCATTGAGTTAATGAACGCTTTTATTAGGTCAATGAATATCAGTTTGGATTTTGGCAATACACACTAGAGTGCAAATCTATGCCGTTCTATTCTATTAGAAAAAAAGAAATAGATAGAGACGCTTTCGAAAATCGCGTTGACCGTTAACTACCCCTCTTTCTCTCCTGTTATTTCGTGTTGAAGCGTTGAACTGGAAGTGTTCTGTTTAGTTAATTTCGTTTTCGTTTTGTATTATAAGAAGGAAGAAAATTCAAGCGCTGTTGTTTTAAGAGGTAAGCATTTTTTAATTCGGTACACTATAGGTTAATACTTATACATTTTATTTCTAGGATTTAATTTTAAACACAAACGTAAAGCCTAAGGGAGATATAAGTGCAACAACTTCAAGATTCATACAAAATGTGTGTAAGTTTTTATGGTTTTTACTACAACTCATTAAATTATTGGATATATTAAATTTTTAGGCCCCAAAGACATTTGTGAAACGTGCATAAGACTTCTGAAGTTTGAAAATTTATCATCGGAAGAGTTCGACGTATGCAGCATGTATTGGAACTTCGCTTGAGTGACATAAAAAACGCACAAAAATTCAGATGATAAAATGAACTTATTACAAACGACCATCTGGATATAGCTTGGTGAGTACCTTCAATAGTATACCTACCTATACACCGTGCTTCATTCGCGATTGCAACATGAGCATTTCTATGAGTTGAACAAAGAAATATTAGTAAAATAACAGTTGTCAGAGTGAAAAGTTGCAATGACATAATATCATACTGTTTCTTTTTCCTTTACAAGTGTCTAATTGAACTTATCTTTGTTGCACCCATAGCCTATGTTGCAATCTATATACTTACTGGATATGTAGATAGGAATTTACAGTCTACTATATTAACCCATAATTTTTTTTAGATCGATATGGATTTCGCCCCAGCGTATGATGCAAAGAATTTTATGGAATAATTCGAAAATAATTCTTCGAAGATTGACCAGTTTCTTCTAGCAATAATACAAAAAATGTAAATTCGTTAATTTAATAAATCAAATTCATTAATTCAATGTACTGCGTTCATTAATTCAAAAGCTAAAATTCCTTAATTCAATAAAAGAAATTCATTAAACCAAGATCTAAGTTTCATTGATTCTATAAAAGCATTTCATTGATTCTATGAAAGCATTTCATTGAATCAATGTACTACATTTATTAGAAAAAATCTAAAATTTGTTGAATCAGTGTACACCGTTCATTAAACCAATGTAAAATATTACATTGAATTAATGTACTTCTTTATTGGGTCAGCAACTTTAATTCATCGAAACAATGATTTTCATTTCATCATATCAACGAATTATACATCACTTAATGTACCTCTTCATCGCTTAATGAACAAACGTTCATTGATTTAATGAAATCGTTTATTGGACGACTTTTAATGTAAAAATTTCTTGGATTAATGTATTTTTTCATTATCTGCACGTACTTTTTTGGTTCAGTGAAGGCACACCATATGATTTAAATATTAACCATACCTACTACGTGACCAATAACTGCTATTATAAATACAAATTCTAATATTTATTTATCAGTCGAATTAAATGAACTCTGATTTAAAAAAAGGATTTATTCATTTATGTGTGCATTGGTGAGGACAATTTTACCGAGAGAAAAAGCCCGCGATAGGGATCTACGAACCGTTTGAAAGGCAGCAAAACTACCAACCCGTGTGTTATCTGTATCTGTTCCCGAATTCGGGGTTAGACCACAAAAAAAAGTAACAAAATACCGTCCATATTAAAACGACGATGGTAGCGCAGAGATCCTCGATAGGATTGTCGATGTTGTCAGTTGTGTCTTTCTTATCGTTTACGGGGTGTTATTTCGACAGCTTTTGTCACTCGAGCACTATCTAATTGAATGGAAGGCGATTTCATCGCCCCTGAACATCGTTAATTTTAATTATATAATTTTATTCTCGTACGTTATTACTTTTTGTAGGTAAATGTTAGCTCGGATTATTCATTTATTTTTATTTGCCTACGTAGGAATCGGAAGATTAAATTAAGCTTAATTATTCAATGCATTTATTTGTATGGTGCATGATATAAATAATCCAAAAACATTATGACAATTTAAATAAAAATGTTAATATCGCTTCATTTGATAAATTAATTACTCATAAAAATAATAAAATACCCATCAGTATTTCCCTTAAATCTGTTTTTAATGTAATTTAAAAAAAAAATTCAAGCCTATTTTGTGATAATTGCTGTTATAATAAATATAAAAACCGGAATAATTAGGTAATAATACCAAATAAATGAAACTTGATAGCATTTCTGCTTCAATTACCTTCTTGTTTTATTGACCTACTTTTAACAGCGTCCACCAAACTAAACGAAAATACAATAGATTCGTAATAGAATTTAGGGCGTATTCCCTTCTCCTACGGTTTCCATTCTCCCTTACAACCCGGTGCTCGCATTCAAATCATTGTGTACGAAGGAAGAAAATATTATTAATCCAGTTGGTCTGACCCAGCGGTAGATACGGCTAGCATTTCAGAAGGATATTGTATATTGATTTTTTTCAATAACAAACACCAAATATCGACTGCAGAGCGAATAGAAAAAATTCAAAAA